>OX387329.1:9548643-11948643 GCA_947562085.1 Eudonia lacustrata | reverse complement strand
CTTACCTATTGGTTCCAAGAAGACAGTGTTTGCGAAACGAACTTCAGGGATCCAGAGCGCGCAAACCACATGCGCCCAAGTTCCTTGATCGGTTTGTTTGAAGGCACCTTCGAAAATTTATTTTGTTTCTTTTATAACAGAAATCTCTTGAAATCTCTCTGATGTAGTCAACAATTATGATTGAATGTATGCTTTTTATTATTATATGACTTAATCAATACTTAAACTGTACATAATATACAAGGAGAATAACAAATAAATTGCTAAGTTTTTCAATAAAATAATATTAATCAAAGAAACAATAAAAAATCTTACCTCCAGTATTAGGGCATAAGACGCAGTTGACAAGGCGAGAGGGCGATTGGAGACAGCGTCTACATAGCCACTGGCCCTCCGGTATGTAAGGTACCTAAGGAATATAATTGTAAAACATTGTAAAATTAAACTACATTACCATTACTAAATTAACAAATATAGTTTAAGTTCTGGAAACAGATAGGGCTCTTAACCCTCTAACCTTTTTAAGTGTGGCTAGATATTATTAATTATAATTAACCATGCATTATTTATTCATTGAAGTAGAATAGAATAGGTATTTATTTGGCTAACACTGTACACTCAACATTCCTAAACAAAAGATTACAAAAGAAACTAAATGTTTTTAAAAATCGAAATAAAAGAGCAGGTATATTCTCTAGTTATTATGCATATGCATACGTTGCTGCATGCACAGTGTCGCCAAACAGGGTCTGCACTCAGCATGAGCTATGGATTATCCATCGCGCTGATTTTCAGTACAACCCCTTCATGACGTGGGAGTAGGTAACTGACACTGAACCCTAAAATCATAAAATAGTAAGATAAGTTATGTTTCTATTATGTTATAATTTGAATAAAATAAAAATTTAAATAATTTTTTTTTAATAATTTTAATTTAAAAATAACTATTACATAAATAACTATTGTGTACACAAAATACATAATATCTAATACAAATGAAAATATAGAATACAATTAATAGAGTGGGGCCCTATAAGACACAATGCGCATGACCACTATCTATAAGCTGTTGTATTCATTTTTTGATTTATTTATTATGTCATAGCATATTTTTGGCTACCAAAAGAACTAGAAAAAAATTAGCAACACTTTTTTTGTGTTCTCCTGGGTATGGTTGCAGAATGGATGAAAGGTCGGTTTCTCGGACACTGGATGTCATTGCATGCACCAATGCCCAGTAATAATTATAAGTACTAGCATAATTATAAGCACCTATAGTTACTAACAAAATTAAATTGATTGTCTGAATAAATGAATTTTATTAATATTATAGTGAAGACTCACCCCATAGCAATCCTGGTGTACCGCAAGATTGCACATGTCACAGAACAGAATGACATTGGTGTTCTGACATTCTCCGTCCATGCAGATGCAGCATACTGCATCTTCATCTACCGTTGCCGCTGTTTGTTGGCCACTTTGCGTTGCCTGTTAATTTTTAAATAATTTTTAAATGTGAAATAGGCTGAGAGTAAGCAACAAAACAGACCACAATTTTCAAACATTTTGTAGGTATGTCATTTTACTCCCTTCAGCTATCTACACCAATATGCTTTATGCAAATTTTGTATGATCTTATTATCCTACTTAAAAATTAAATATCAGACTATAAAGAGATAATTAAAGTCCAGTTAGGAACATTGTTAATGCCTTTTGTCTAATTTAGATTGGATATTATTTTAACTTAGTATTAAACTCACTTGAAAGTATGATTCCTTCTCCAATCGGTCCATCAGAAGCTCCAGTGTATCAACAGAGACAGGAGGCAAGCTTTGCTTTGTTCTCATTTTGTTGATAATTGCCAACCATGCTGTATCTTCTTCATCTACATCATATTCCACTTCTCCATCCAACTCTTCTGCTGACTTCTCAATGAAACGTATGTAAGCGTTTGGGCGAGGTGGTGCATCACAAACTCTTTCATTATAATCGGGAATGAGCTGTTAAAATTGTTAACTAATGAAAATAAAATCTGTTTAAAAATCACACACCTGTTCTTTAATTAAAATCTTAATACTTTAATACGAACATAGTTTATAGTTGCTATTAATCACATACAACTTACTAGTTGTTAAATAGTTATTAAAGTAAAACTATGAAATAAGTACAATCAATAATGTTAATTTTATTAGTCTACAATGAATGAGTGTTTATCTATAGGGTTACCTTAAAACTAGCTTCAGGTAATTTAACATGGGGCTCCGGCGGTGGTACAACAAACGGCAACGGTTTTTCAAGTTCCGAGTTTTTCTTTTCCCATTCATCTAAAGACATAATAGGCAGGGGCTGGTCTATCGCAATTCTGCTTATTTTACCATCAATCTCGAATTGAACCACTTTCTGCGCTTCGGCAAATGTAAGGGCCTCTTTAGGGGGGCTCTGGAGGGCGATATCGCCCGTGGGCACCGGAGCGCGAGTCCTCCCGCCCTTCTTACGGTTGTTAGCAACAGCTGGCGTCGCAGGCGTAGGGTTATCATGATCATAGTTTACTAAATGGTATTGTAATCCGCACAAACTCTTGTAAACCTTATCACATTTCTCCAAGGGGCATTGATACGGCGGTGGCCGGTTCTGCCGCAATTTTTTGCAAAACTCGAAAACGTCGAAGTCCAAGCCCATGTTTGTGAGTGGACTGATTACTTTTGTATCATTATGTGACAATTTAAACTATCACTATGATTTAACGTACGAAACTACTTCTCCTGATGATATGAAAATGCTTATATTATTAGTGAAAGTTAGTAAAATTATTGTAATCGCAAATCAGTTACACCTAAGCTTAGCTTAGTCAATACAATAGGTAGGTACACACACACAGGACCAGCAGAGAAAAACTTCGTTCAGTCAGCCAAGCCATCATGACAGATTTGACAGCTGTCAATTTTCAATTAACAAAAAAATCTGAAGACTTTATCTGGGAATAAATTAAGAAACGAATGACATGGCAGCATGATCTATGACCTTAGCCCTTACTAGCCGGTTCCTCAGTATGAAGCTGTAATAAAACCTCAGAACAATAACTAAAGCCATAGAAGGATGGCTAAAATAAAAATCGTGCAACTATGTTTAGTTCCGTTCTATCATATGGCTAGAAAAGGAGGTTGGAGTGCGACAAATGGTTGACACTTAGTTTTTATTTTTTGTATTGTTATGTCAAACGGTCATCAGATAATCGGTGATCAAAAAAAATCTTTGAGTCCTTTATAAAGTCACTCACTACATTACTTCAAATATGACATCACAAATCTGGTGACACATTCGAAATAACGAAAGAAAAGGGACAATCGATCTCTTTCCAATACATCACTTAGGATCATTAGTTAAAATAGTACGAACTGATGAATATATATACCCTTCATATCCTTGGGGGAGGCCTTTGTCCAGCAGTGGACGTCTTTTGGCTGAGATGATGATGATGATGATGATGAATGAGTGTTGCTATTTTAGTCCGGTTTCTATAGTTTTAGTTATTATTCTGCATCGATTTAGAATACCTAGATACACCAACAACGCCTCACACGCGGCTTCAATCAATTGTGCTAAAAACGCGTTCTAGCACAATTGCACTCGTAGTCGCGCGCCGATCACCGTCAAGTTAACATGCCTAAGTGCTCCGTGAAAAAGTGCAAAAATAATACTTCAAATAGCTTAAAAAGAATGAAATTTCGTATTTTTGCTAAGTATTCATTCAAGGTTTCATAATCTAATGAATTTGTGGCTAAATTTACCTTCTACCTAAGTAAACACATTATTTTTCTAAAATAGTTTGAATAAATCACTTGCGCGGTTGTCCCTTTCCCTCGTGTGACGCTATTCACGTGTTAAAAGGGACGAAAGATTCATAAAAGTAGAACATAGTTAAAAACCAAATATATAGAGCCGCCTGTTTAGTTTTTTTAAAAGTTAGTTTTGTAGTCCACATCTTTTTGCGGTATGTTGGTATGTTTCTTTGGAATTAGAATTAATAAATGTTTTTCAGCTACTATAATAAATACTCAGATCAAAGCGAAAATAATATTTATTTATGACCGATAAGTACTGTATCTAATGTACTTCTACTGATATTTGTCAAACATTATTTTTTACACGCTTTGTATTAAATTGCAATGCATGTATGTATGTAAGTATGTACGTAAGTATGTTTGTATGTATGAATGTATTTTTGTTCGGGTCAAATCTTGCAAATGAATTTTAAAGCAGTTATCCTCCTCAACCGATTGAGTTTTTTTGCAAACATATAAAGTCCGTTGAAAATGTAATATGATGGTACCATCTAGCTGGTCTGATGATGGAGACAGAAGGTGACCATAGGTAATGACGTAGGCGGACAGATTATTGTGAAAACAACGATCGTTGGCTTATGTAGTAGTAAACAAGTTCGGTGACCGCATTAGGTGAACGAAATAATGTAATTGCCATTTTGGCCATGTTGGCGGTTTGTGTTATGCGTCTAATGATTTATACCTAATTTGCAATGAATCTGAAAAGATCATCAGGCACTATATTAAAATAAGTGGCGGAAGTACACTGTTAAAGCGGTATAATGGCAAATTTTTTAACGATGCAAATACTGCGATGTCTAATGCACATGAAGCTATTTAAAAATACAAATCCTCATACAAGTGATCAATTTCACCATATTTATAAACTGACAAAATCAGCAGTTCAGAAATATGTGGATGTGCGTCTGTATTATATTTGTAAAAAAGAAAACATTAAAAAAAATTACTTACGAAACGACAAGTTAACAATATATTAAATTTTGTTTCAGGGTACATAAACATATATGTTTTAATAATAAGTTATTTGTTTTATTTTTACTACAATTTATAAAAAAAAAATGTGCAACTAGCATTACACCAATTTTACAAATTGTACAATACGTACATGAAAATAATTTTGTTGAACACGACTCCACTTACTTTGTTCCTACAAGAGGCGGAGGTCATTAAATTTTACGACTTTCGCGATGATCGCATTTTGTAATGTCACAACCGCCTAACGCCTGCAATACAAATAAAACCTTATCTGTAGGGAATAAAGTTGTATTTAATTTTTATAAATATGGTCTTAGCACATTATACGTTTTTAAATTGTCTACTATACACGTATACTTACAACTAAGCGAGTCGGGACACTTTTTCGACGTGAATTTGTAGGTGACGGTGTATCTAGGTATTCTAAATCGATGTTATTCTGAGAATAAAACACAGCTTCATGTTCCTCAGGAAACGAACTACACTTTTCAATATTTTGCTTGCGTAGATCGGATTCTCCCTCTACGTCCTTATGATTATCATTATCAGAATAATAATTGTCCTCCTGCAGCCATCATAAATAATTATCATTCATATCATTTATCAGTCATCATCATCATCACTTAATTTACCATTTAAGGTTTAACTGAAGATAAGACGGAATTTGCTAGATTCCTTTGCATCATTATAAGAGTTTATTTTTTAAAACAGTGAAAGCTCTCTAGTCTCTATGGTACTGAGTAATGTCAGACAGAGACGTCAGTCAGTCAGAGTCAAAGTCATGTCAACAAAGAAATAAATTAATTTTGTGATGATGTGATGTGAAGTGAAACACATAAGTACCTACCTAACTACAAGTTAAGTAATTTAATGTTTATGTTATAATTATTACATTATGTCTGACGAAAATAAACCTTCGAGGCCTGGAGAGGCAGCATTGCTGAATATGAAATTGTTGCAAAAGGAAAGCAGTGTTTTCAAAGTTCCTAAAGTACCTGTAAAGATGACAACGTCTTGTACAAAAAAAGCTCAAGTTTTAGATGAAGAAGTGTATGTTGAGGTAAGTAATTATTCACGTACCTTCTTATCTGTTGCTATTCAGAATCAGGAACATTTCAGGACTATAAAATCACTTTTGTTAACTTCCACGTTTCTTGTACTTTTTCTCAAAATTGTGAAATATTTGGCACCATGGTAATTTATTATGTGACAATCAAACCTCATTATTACATTAGTGTTAAAGTAATTCGTACCAAATCAAATAATAACCATTTATTTAAATCTTGCAATAAATATTGAATGTTGTGAAGGTGTAACAAGTAATTGAGAATGTTAGTAAACAATTAAAGCTCACTTCAAATTAAAAATTAAATTAAGCTAATTTTTAAGAACACCTCCAGTTAGATTTAATATTCTCATAAGCCATTAAAGTATTAATATTGAATACACTTAAACAATACAAAATACATAATTAAGTGTCCCATTACAAAAGCACAGCATGCACAACTTAGGATTAAATTTTTACAATAAATTATGTTTAGTTTTTACAAATGGGTAACAAAATCATTAAAACAAGTTTAACTCAGCAGCAATTATTTAAATAACTAGTACTTACTAAACTAACAATGTAAAAAATGCTAACTACTAATACTAAAGTATGTCCTAGAACAAAGTCCAATCGTTCAAATCGTCCGCACTGCTTGTCAAGGCAAAAGTGAAATCACTGCATTTTAAGCATGAATCAGTATGTAATCATATACAGAATAAATATCAATTGCTGTATGTTTGTATCGCTAAAACTCGAGAATAGCTGGTCGGATTTGGCTAACGGTGAGAATCATAAATAATAGGTAAGTTTTTTTTTTCTTTTGTTTTTCTGCAACTTGGCAATCTGTTTCTTAAACAATAGGCCATTCTTTTGGTTGAGAAATTCTCTCAAGTAAAGGTTTTCATTAGAAGGGGCTTGTCCAGCGACTCTACCCTTGTTTCTGGTGTATTATTTATATCAGAATCTTTTGCTAAGGTTCGGAATGTCGTGTCTCTTTAGCCTAATATACTGTTGGCCTCCGCTTAACGTCTGAGCGAGTTTATTAGCGTGTGACAAAGTGTGGCATGAAGGTCTACTGTATAAATTGAAAAAGAAGCTTCCTCACTGCTTTTATCAAATTCTAAAATCCTACCTTTCCAAAAGAACCTACCATGTGAAATACAGCGAAGACCTCTCCGAACTCTATGAGAGTAAATCAGGAGTCCCACAGGGCAGCATACTAGGACCAATACTGTACCTCATCTATACAGCAGATATCCCTGAGAACAGCAAAACGATGACTGCAACTTATGCCGATGATACCGCATTACTATCCATTCACAGTGATCCAGAAACCGCGTCTCCCATGATGCAAGAGCACCTCGCTGAAATTGAGACATGGATGAAGTTATGGAGGATAAAAGCAAATGAGAGTAAGTGCACGCATGTGACGTTCACGCTAAGGAAAAAAATGTGCCCGCTTGTCACCTTAAACAATAAAGAAATTCCCCAAGAAGACAGTGCTAGATACTTGGGTATGCACTTAGAACGAAGACTTACATGGCAAAAACATATATATGGACCAAGAGAAAACAACTTGATGGGAAACTGCGCAGTCTTGGCTGATAGGCCGCCACTCAAAACTGAACGAAAACAACAAAATTTTAATTTACAAAACCATTTCCACCACAGCTTTGGGGCACAGCCAGTAACAGCAATATTGAGATCTTCTAAGGCTCTCAGAACCATACCTGGTATCCCCAAATGTATTGCAAATAAATACATCTACCTTGATCTCGGTATAGCCACAGTTCGAAAACAAATTGTCGAAAGCAGCTTGAGGTATCACTAAATAATAAGTAACAGAAAATAATACTATACTTTTTGCGGGCGGGAGGGTGGTGCATGCGTACTGCATCCAAGCTGTATAAACGAATGAGTTAGCGGAATTAACACTACATATTATTTAAATTACATTTTTTTAACAGAAAATACACAATTTTATTTTCAAATACAAAGTGATTTGTTTGTTTTGTTGTCATGGAAACTGTGAAAGCGGTACGAAATCCGCCGGGCCAGCTAGCAGCTAGCTAGCTTTAGAAAGGTAACGAAATAAAAAAAAAACAATTTTCAAAAAGAAAACTAAAAAAAAATTATCAAAGACAGGAACTTTTTTTAGGTTTTAATTAAGACATACTTACGTATTTTAAATCACAAAGTAACATTATAAAAAAATTGAAAGTATTTAACAGCAGTTATTGCAGGTTGATTTTGAGCACTGCAAGCAGACTGGCTGATCACGTAATTGACAGCCGTAGTGGATTTGACCTTGTTTCTGCTTGAATGACATAGCAATTCTTCAAGTTTTTTTCATCGTCTTTTTTCGGAAAAATCCCTGATCCGAATTAATATAATCATTTCCATCTGCCGATAAATTGTCTGATTCCCACAACCAAAATTCTATTAATTCTCCCGCAATATTAGAGGCCAACGGCTTGATTTCGCCGTTTTTTCTGTGATGTAGATGGTCCGGGCGAAGTAGATCGCTTGCGATTCATTTCATCTTCAAACAAACAAAACCAAGAGACTGATAAAGTTACACTATCACTGACCATACAAACTACATATGTCAGGTAGTAGTTAAACTAACCGGTTTACACGTGAGGCACGCGTCCGCTCTCTCGTGTTGCGCCCGCGTCACTACCGGCTAGGAAACTTCCAAAAATGGCCAAAGACCTATTCCCACGCAAAACAAAGTTTTGAACGAAAAACGATTTTCGAGCCGTACCGCATTCGTACGTCAATGTTAAAGGGTTAAGGTATGTGCAGCTAACACATTGTTTGAACTATTTCGTATTATTTCAGGGGATTGCAAAAATAATACAGAGAGACTTCTTCCCAGACTTGGAAAAGTTAAATGCCCAGAATGAGTTTTTAGAAGCTACTGAGAACAAGGACTACAGCAGACTTAGGGAACTTACTAGAAAGTACAGCGGATGCCGACCTCCGACTGAACCATGTAAGAAATTATTTCTGTTATGTAAATGTAATTTTATTTATTTATTTAATACTTTTTGTATTATTCTTTTTTTTAATCAGATTGACATTTTATAATGTTATTGTATAGTGCAAAGGTAAAGTTTTGAAACAAATCTTATGACTATTGTAAATATATATTATTGTTGCCTTTTAAGTGGAACAAATAATAAAACGAAACATATTGCAGTATACTCTTTTAAAAACTAACATAATATTCGATTTTGCTAATTTATGTTGATTGAATTAAAATTAAGATTGTTTTCAATCCATAGATACTAATTATATAATTCTTAGTAAGTATTTAGTATTGCTATAGTATTGAGGAGCTCGGTGGCGCAGTGGTTAACGCGCCCGGTCTGCGAGTGCTGAGGTTAAGCATTTTTCGCAATGGCCGGTCATCGGATGGGTGACCAAAAGTGTTAACAACCACCAATCCGCACTGGGCCCGCGTGGTGGTTTAAAAGCCCGTTCTCCCTATCCATCTATAGGGAAGGCTCGTGCCCCAGCAGTAGGGACATAAAATGAGCTGATGATGAAGTCTTAGTATTAAGCATTCCTTTCTAACTTTCTAATAATGCAACATAAATACAATAGGTGAACTGTATGTAATTCTTTTTACTTATTTGAGAAGTAAGTAAGTAAGTAGAGATGAAACGGATATCCGGTAACTATCCGGTATACGGCCCAAATTTACTATCCGGCCGGATACCGGATAGTAACTCAATATCCGTCAGATACCTAATAGACATTATTTTTTTTTTTAAATCGTTGAAAACGTACACGAAATGAGACAACAGCTCGCAATAATGATGATTCCCTTCACCACCTCGAGAAATCTGGAGTCGGCACAACAAACAAACAGCAAACTTATTATTTTCACTGGAAATGACAAAATATTGCCAAATATGCGATCTTTTTACTGACGACATGTTTCTGTCCCTTAATTATTTTATTAAGTACGTATTTTAAAAAAATCCAAAGTCAATCAAATAACGCACGAAAATCAATCAATCGTTTACTTGATACTTGTGTAGCCGTAACACAAGTATCAAGTAAACGATTGATTGATTTTCGCCTGTCATCTGCAGCTGCACGGCGTTGAAACATGTCACAACTTGCCTCAGAGCATTTACTTACTCTCCGCCGGATATCCGGCCATCCGGCCTCACAGCTCGCCGGATATCCGGTATCCGGCCAATCGACTATCCGTTTCATCTCTAGAACACAAAAAACAATTTTTTATCATGATTATTGATTTCCTTGTTGGTAGGGCAAAGCACCATCAATCAGCACACAAAATACACAACTCTTATGGTGCAAATCCGACGTGATGCACTAATACAGGCTTTCAAAGTCTAGAGGAAAAAAACAATGGCGTTGCATGGTCATAACTTACCCAGCAACGCCTTGCGATCACGATGGCAGCTATTGCTCCTATAGTGGAAAGGAAAACGCTTGTTTTCTTATGTGTTTCTAAAGCGATGCGATTTTGACAAGACTTGTGTTGTTTTCCAGATAATTCTCCAGCAACATTTGACACACCTAATGTGGACAGACCATACTCTCCATCAGCACCGACTGTGCGAGAACAGAGATCTGATTCAGGACTAAACACAGACAATGACAAGCCAAAAGATATTACCGATAATCATTCGTTAGGTTTGTATTTCTTTTACACAGTGATTTTCATATTTGCCGTAAGTTATTTCGTTTATTGGTCGTTTAGGTATGTGTATAGAACCTCTTGGGTAAATATGAAACTACTGATCACTATGTTATGTCTATTGTAAAACCTGCTTTTATATTTATATTGTTGTTTCCTAAATAAATTAAAGTAAAATATTATTGTACATATCGATTTGTAGCTCCAATCAGTCTTTTATCAATGTTCCAATGTTTCTGAATGTGGTCCATTATAAGGCAACAGTGAGACACACATCTCACTGTTGCCTTATAATGGACAACATATCCTCCACACTCCACATATCCATAGACCTCCTAATTCTGAAGTTTATGATAGAGATAGGATTAAAAACCAGTAAAATATTCTAACATGCTCTGCCTTATAAGACAGCAGAGCATCTTTAATATTTCACTGTTAACCCTTTGGTAAAGAACTTAATTTCGCATCTCATATTTACATTAACTTTTGAGACTTATCTATAATATTTTAAATTCATTTAATTTTAACTAATAACAGTTATACCTTTCCAGATTCGTTCCTAGCCACCCACACTAGCGAGGACAACGCAAGTTACGACCGTGTGATTTGCATGGAGGAGAGGAAGCGCGCCGCCAAGCTCGCGTCGGCGCTGCAGGCGGAGGTGACGTCACTGGCGCTTGCGGACGCGGCCCTAGCACTGCCCTCTATCGAGCAACAGGCGGACCAGACGCAGCGACCGCACGAGGTAACACTACTAGGTGGTAGCTGTCAATAATGCTGATAAGCTTTTTTTATGAAATATTTTGCTGTTTACCACAGACTCTTTCAGCGTAAGCTCTAAAGAGGATTTCTAGAGAAGATGGCAGATTCTAGGCGTTCAGATCGGAATCGAGAAATGGCTGTCACAAGTGAGAGCAGCACAAGCTTCCATACAACATCCATACATCTTTAGGAGATGTCAGAGGTGTTTTAGATATCAAAAATTTAATATAATTTATTTATATAACTTGTAAGAAAAATTACTTTGACACTGGCTAAATGTAGTAACTGCATGAAGCATGAAGCCATGCCTAAAGAAAAAAAGAGAAAGTTCCTCAAGCCATAGTAATTGAACATCTGCAGGGGGTTTCTAGAGGAGATGGCATCATGCAAGCGATTCTGCGAGGCGTTTGGATCGGAATCGAGAAATGGCAGACACTAGTGAGGTCAGCACTTGCTTCCATACGTCTTTAGAGGATGTAATGTGTTTCCGTCATATGTCGTACAAAAGATCCTGTCACATGTTACCCGGACTTGGCGCCGGCGGCGAGAATCTAAAGGCATGGCATGACGCAAACGAGTCCCAGTCCTTTAATTTATTAAGCATATTTTAAACATGTACTTGACATGCGTATGCGCGCTTTATGTGTGAAAATTAGATTTTAAAAATCATTTTATTTATCATAGCAATAACTGCACAAATCAAGATTTTAGATAAATTCTGTCTAATATCTTTCTTTGAAACCTGTTATTTTACTGTACATTTTATTGTACATCAGCTTATCCCTAGAAATCTTCCAGCAGCCAACCCCAACTATGGTTTGAAAAGAAAGTTTAGTTTAGCTTCCAACAGTCTGTTCATATGTTATTCCTTGTATTTTTAAGTGTAAAATTAACAGTTTTTGATTGTTACCTATTTACAGTTGGATACATGGCGCTACAAAGCGCGCAACTATATAATGTACGTGCCATCGGGCGCTGAAGGCCAGAAACCACCGCCGAAGCCCGAGCTGATGCACCGCAACACAAGGCTGCGGGCGGAGCCCTTCGACCACGTCAAGAACAAGGAGGCTATAAGTGCTATAGCCAGGACGCAGGTGGGTAACTGCTAGCAAAAAATATTTAAAAAACACCGTTTGTTTAGCCGATATTTTCCATAGTGGCCTTTTAATTTAAATACTTTTTTTATTTGTGTATTATGTATATCTTTATATAGATAAATCTTCTGTGCGAGTGTATGTTATTGCACTCCTAAACGGCTTAATTTTCTGTGTGTGTTCAAGTGGATTCGAGAATGGTTTACATTTACAATTAGACCCGGTAGGTGGCGCTGCTATAGGGGTCCATCATGGGATACGGGTGTTCTTAAACGGACGAATGATTTGTTTGTTTTGTTGTCATGGAAACTGTCAAAGCGGTACATAGTCCGCCGGTCAGCTAGTTTTGTATATCTATCTTTACGCTGTATGTTTAGATGTCGTTTTGTCTGCACATCACGCCTGCACGTCAGCCTACCACAAACTGTTAAATTTCCTCAATAGGATTTGAACTTTATGTATATGGCATACGGTTGAACATCCATTGAAGAAATTTGTCAGTTTTGTATAGGTTGATGTGCAAGCGTCTGTACCAAACGATGTGATAGATTTTTTTAAATTTTATTTTCTCAAACATGCATGGAAATATTATCATTATTTTCGAAAAAAGAACACGCGAAGTATTGAATTTACGGACAAAGAAAATCAAATCCATTGCAGGAGCGTTTTTTTTTTTTTTGGAACATTACAACTCTCCAGCCATGTTGTTTGAAACGGCGTGCTGGTGTTATTAAATACTCTTTGATTGGATCTCTTTTAACATTCTAGGCTACATTGAGGACTCAATTGAAAACAAAACTGATATAAATAATAAAATATCAAAACATCACATATGACTAATGTAACTTTTTATATTAATTAAATTAAATGTATAATATAAAAAGTATGTTTTATTGGCAATGTAATGCAATGGCAATGCAATGGCAATTGCCTATTTCACGGCCTTTGCAATAATGTACATTATTATTACATATTATGTTAATTAACAGGCGTAAAGGTACACACGCTTGAACATTAGACTACTACTACTACAGACTGTCAAATTTCTTCAATAGACTTTGAACTTTATGTATATGGCATATGGATGAATATTTATTAAAGAAATTTGACAGTTTTGGACAGGTTGAAGTGCAGGCGTCTGTACTTATACGTTACAATGTAGCCCATTTAAAATTATATTGTTTCGGTCCACAGGACGCGAGCGTAACCGGCAAGATAGGCGTTGACGGCGTCAGCATATCCACCGAGAAGGGGGCGGAGTACGAGTACCTGGCGACGCCGTCCCCGCGGCCCGGCGACGGCGGCGACAGCCCGCTCATGACGTGGGGCCGCATCGAGGGCACGCCCTTCCGGCTGGACGGCGGGGACACGCCCCTGCCCGCGTACGTAGTTTTAAATTATCATTTTACTGATGAATGTAAAAAATCCGGCTCGAAGGACCATTTTAGTGCAGAAAGAAAATCCGGCTCCAAGGTATGTTTTAGTGCAGTTAGTTTAAAATTCAGGCTCGAAGGACATTTTAATGTACTGTTAGTTAGGTACCATACACCAAATCACATTCTTACATTACAAGCCTTATAACTATTACACAGGCGCTGCGCTGCGCTGGTTTGATTAAAGGCTGCCACGGCATGCATAATATCAATCGGCTATGTATAAAATTTAAAAAAAAACTATTTTTGTACGGCAATTAACAGGACTGCAATTTTAGTTAGAACTACTACTATGCAATAAATAAATGATCAGATGATTAAAGATCCATTTATCAGAGTTCATTTCACAAACATGGAGTTATTTAGATATAAGAACTTATACCAACATATTTTAAATTGTAAGCCTTCACTACATAGTATAAAACAAAGTCGCTTCCCGCTGTCTGTCTGTCCCTATGTATGTATGTATGCTTAGATCTTTAAAACTATGCAACGGATTTTGATGCGGTTTTTTTTAATAGATAGAGTGATTCAAGATCAAGGTTTATATGTATAAAACATGCATACAATTGGACCCGGTAGGTGGCGCTGCGCTGCCATGGGGGTTCTATAGGATACGGGTGTTCACTCAAGCGGACGAAGTCGCGATCGGGCCGCTAGTAAATAAATAAATACGTAATGCATAGTGTTCACGCCAAGACGTGACGATCGGTAACAATGATTGAACGAAGCGCAGCGCCCGCGCGTTCATTCGAATAGGACCGCGCGGCACTCAGAACAACGGACACACCACCCCTAGTTGCCTATTATCGGACCGCCTGTGACGTCGTCTACAAACCGCGCGCGCGCACCACCGGAAGCGACACGTCGCGACTCAACCAAACCGCTGTATAGGGTCCAACAACCCAGTATAAACATAGTGCGTGAAAACGTGCTATAATCAGCTCACGCCGTGACCGGCAAAACATCATAGTTGCCTGCACAGGATCCTCCATTCCGGTAAGTCCTCCATAGCACATCCACGCCCCCCTCAGCTCCCGTCGCTGTACCGGCATTGCCTTCCCGGCAGCCGATACACATAGTGAATGAGTATAGTAGTATAGTATAGTTCGACGACCTCCTTGGTCGAGTGGTTTGTACACCGGTTGTCATGGTGTCTCCATCTCTGAGGTCCCGGGTTCGATCCCCGGTCAATTTAGAAATTATTGTTTTCTAAATTGTCTCGAGTCTGGGTGTTTTCTATGTATAATAAGTATGTATTTAAGTATGTTTATCCGTTGTCTAGTAACCATTTAACCTTTTTACCGCCAACAACTTCTATTGAAGTTCGAGATTTTCGTGCCGTCCACGCCAGCACTTCTATAGAAGTTCTGCTTTGTACCTACTTTATTAAAATACATTTATACGTTGGCGTACAGCGGGACATCGCGTTCAGGATAGTTGGGCGGTGAAAAGGTTAACGAGTTTCATAACGAAGCTTCTCTTGGGCTAGATAATCGGTGTGAGTGTAGGAAAGTTTATTTGTTTATTATTTATTTATAGTGTATTAAGATCGTATTGTCTGTCGCAGGGTGGGCGCGGGCGCCGCGTACCGCATGCTGGAGGCTGGCGCTCGCGAGCGCATCGCGTTGCAGCTGGCCGAGCGAGCCGCTCGCCGCCGCAGACCCACGACTCCGCGAGTCACACCACACACGCCAGTGTCAGTATATTAACAACCGTGGTGGTCATGAGCCGTTCTCCCTATCCATAGCGAAGGCTCGTGCCCCAATATTAGGGACATAAAATGATTAAAACATTGTGATAGTATTCTGCTGTCATAATTAAAAAAGGCAAATCTAACATTTTTCAAATCAGGATAAAAACGGGTTTGAAAAGATAGGCCTTTTTCTCCTGATTCCAAATATGTATCGTACTCAAATTAAACCCTTGCCCTTTTTCCTTATGACGGCAGTATTATGATACCATGCATGTTCTATAATGAAATAAACATTTATTATTATTATTATTATTAAAATGAGCTGATAATATTGATGATTTTAATAGAAATGAAATAGAATGATTATTGCACGGGATTGACATAAGTCAACGATAGGTATAAATGACATTTATGTCAATCCCGTACCATAATCATTCTATACTATTAGCCCCTTCTCTCATTACAAGACCCAAAAGATACGATGCTCGAGTCGAAAACTAGTTGGATACTAGTTAGCGATCCGTGTATCGCACATTACGCTACTGAAACGAACAAATTGTAGAGCTTTTGTGGTAGCAAAAGAACTACAAGACAAAAATTTTTTTTTTGCGTTTTACCGAATACTAGACATTATTATATTATATTAAAGGGTCTTATATGCATCTTGTTACCAAAACTACTTAAAAAAATACAATATTTAGAGAGTGTGTTAGTGCTGAAGAAAGAATCTTGACAATTGTATTCTGGTAATTTATGTTGTATAGACAAGAATAGTTTTTAACCTTTTCACCGCCCAACTATCCTGCACGCGATGTCCCGCTGTACGCCAACGTATAAATGTATTTTAATAAAGTAGGTACAAAGAAGAACTTTTATAGAAGTGCTGGCGTGGACGGCACGAAAATCTCGAACTTCTATAGAAGTTGTTGGCGGTAAAAAGGTTAATTTCATGCACAAATCACATCAATGCACGGTATCGCGAGACTAGTGGTGGACGCGTAGGATACCGGTATCAAAGTGTGCGAGTCCCCATTTAAATGTATGTGAGATACTCCGCAGCAACTAGTCTTCGAGACTCGAGTAGGTCATACTAGTCGCCTGTGCGTATCGTAATGAGAGAAGGGCCTTAGCGTTATACCACTTGTCTAGGAGGGCTGAACTAATAAACTAGTAGCTCGATAACACAGTGGTTTGCGTGCTCGGTCTGCGATTGCTGAAGTTAAGAAACTTTCGAAAAGGCTAGTGACCAAAAATGTATCATGTCTCTTCCGTTCCGGCACGTTAAGCCGTTGGTCTGGGTTGCATTAGCAGTCGTTAAAAACCACCAATCCGCACCGGTCCTGCGTGGTGGTTTATGGCCCGTTCTCCCTATCCATCCATAGGGAAGGCTCGTGCTCCAGCAGTGGGGACATAACAATGAGCTGATAATTATGAATAATAAACAAAGTATCATCATTATTTAGCGCCATCTTCATAATGAAGTTTGGAAATTTGGGGGACGATTTTTGAACCGGTGATTAGTTATCTATCATGCTGATATCAATCACAAATGCTCCTTATTCATTTATTCAAGGACACTGGTAACTTATTTTTGCCTCTGAAACATCTTGAACGATATTTATCTTATTAATCAAATTGTAAATTAAGCAAATAATATTATATTACCTTGTATTTTTCATGTTACTTTTATTTCGACATCACCGCACTGGCGAGTTCAAAAATCTCCCCCCAGTACACAAAACTTCGTGCGGTCCCATTTAGAATATTTTAACAGACGATAGCTAAGTCCAGTACACTAATTGATGTCATCCAGCCGTTTACGTCTCGAATGACCCAGACCTCTTTGTCCCGAAATTTTGTCTCCGAGAATTAGCCGTGGGAGCTCGTAAAAGATATCCTCGCTGCATGAACTCGAAAATAGCGCCCACAAACAAAGAAGCTTTGATTACTTATTCCCACTGTTGTCTTTTGTTCTTATTTGAAATGAAGTTTACATAACTGAACCAAAACACGAAATATCTATTCCAAGCTTTAACATGTGTTATATACAGGGTGTCTCATTTAAATCGGTCAGTATGGGAAAGTCTGAAACTATAAGACATACGAAGATCTGTTCTTAGGAACCATGTCATCGATTTTAATAAGAAGAAAAACTGCATTCATACATTTAAGAAAACCTGTACTCAGCACGGGAATCGAACCCGGTTGTTTTGAAAAAAAAATAAACTTGCACTGTTTCTATTTAGATATCGATTGTATAGGTCTTAAGCAGTAAATGGCTCTATGAAACATGATGTCTTAAATGAATAAAAAGCATTGTTTTCACATACTTTTATTTATTTTAGTAGGTGTTCGAAGTGACCACTGTTACATTCAACAAGTTCAGGCATGTAAAATTGTCTCTATGGTTGTTTGTACCTCTTTGCTGGTTTTGTAATTGTAAGATCGTTACCTAAACGTGTTGAATATTGTATTGAAAAAAACGGTGGTCACTTTGAACACCTACTAAAATAAATTAAAGTATGTGAAACAATGTATTTTATTCATTTTAAATATCATGTTTCATAGAGCCATTGACTGCTTAAGACATACACAATTGATATCTAAATAGAAATAGTGTAAGTTTATTTTTTTCAAAACAACCGGGTTCGATTCCCGAGCTGAGTACAGGTTTTTTTTAAAAGTGTATGAATGCAGTTTTTCTTCCTATTAAAATCGATGACATGGTTCCTAAGAACAGATCTTCGTATATCTTATAGTTTCAGACTTTCCCATACTGACCGATTTGAATGAGACACCTGTATACCACCTCAATGAGAAAACCTTTGGCTTTCATGACACCTGATGGTAAGTGACGATAAAGCTGAGCTGCTGATAGAGTTATAACTGAGTAACTGGCTATCTTACATTGTGTTTTGAAGTTTAAACGAACCGAGTTGGGTCTGAGAAAGATGACTTTACCACTAGACGATCGATTCATTAGACACATTATTTGTCAATAAATTCAGACTATATACGTAGACTATAAGTTGCTGTTAATTTGTACTTTGTTTTTCTAAATAAAGTATATTATATGTTTGCTTAGGTATAGAATGCATGCATTGTATAGACACCCTAATTTATCAACTGTAAGTAAATTATCAAACCATCAGACGATGATGTATAAAAATTGTTAATTCTGTTACAGCTTCAGAACCAACACGGAGCGGTTAGCCAGCATGTCGCCAGCCGCTCGGAAGCTGGCCACCAAGCACCTGCTGTCCCCTCGACTGAAGCTGACTCCTCACGACATGGGCATCCTCTCCCACACCACGCCCAAACGCGCGAACACGCCGAGAACGCCCCTCGTCGCCACCGCCCATAAGTCTACCCCGACCAGCGCAGACGCATCCATCAACAATATCACTGATAACTTGCTACAAATAAACGTCGCTAAGAGAACGAGGTTAAAAGCGAAAGACTTTTTCACAGGCGCTAAATAAAGTTATAGTAAAGTATTTTATGTAATTGTTGTTTTATTTATGGTAAAGGACCTTTCACCGTTCGTTAGTGCGAGTTTAATATGTATCCTAATAAGAAATTGAAAAGGTATTTATGACACAAAAAAAAACAAATATACCTACTCAAAGATTCAATTCATTTCATATAATACAAAATAATATGTAAAAAATAAATTGTATAAAATTCACGACTTACATAAATCTTTTATAAACATAACATCTCATTCGCAATAGATTCAATTAAAAAGATAATTATACAACAGAATATAAATATTAGTCCAATAGTTAAATAATATTAAATTCTTACCTTATAAAAAAAGCATAATATTAAATATTTAATATCTTGTGTTAATAACGATAAATAGAGCAACAAATTACCCGTCATACAGTACGTCAATCGTTTCAACCAGGGCTTAATACCGTTACCAAATTCCCACTATAAGTACCGGTAAGCACCATTATTTCTATAAGGTAATTTGGCACCGGTAATGCAGGTAACGTTATCTAGAAAAGTCTCGCTACTTTTTTCGTTACATTGCGCTTTAGCCAATCGGCGTATAGCGGTTAGATTATTTACCGGTAAAAATGCGACCCAGGTAACGATATCAAGCATACCGATAATTTTTTTACCGGTATCTAGGTTTGACAGAAGTTTCGATACCAATCTTGAACGGTATTTAAAGCCTTGGTTTCACATTAAAGTAAAGAATTAATGGATTTAAGTTCTCCAAAGACATTTGGATAACCTACAAAGACAATTTACATTGCTAAGTGTACTACAGCTAAAAATATAACAGTTTGTAAAATTGTTAAGGCACTAATTTACAAAGTTTCATTATTATAACTATTTATAAACCGCTTAACCCATATAAAATTATAGCTGTTAAAGTTAATAATAAAAATAAAAAGACTAACTGCATTGTTATTTTTAAGTGCAAATTTTTGTGGAGTTACACAGTGATTTTAGTGTAACTGACTAAAATCTATTTACATCTGTAAATATTGTCAAATAAACGAAAAATTTAAATTAAATAGGTACCCATAATAATTATTTGTCCTAATTAGAGTGACGATTAGAATCCATAAAAACTCGCAGCATTACTATAGCTAAATACATTTTCTATTTTTATTGAGCATTGTATGTCATGAAGGTATATAAATAAGCAATTTACAGATAATGTTGAGCTTTTATCTTATTTAAATTATTGATTATGTCACCAGACAATTGCGAGCAATTTCTTATACCACGGCTCATTTTCGGAATCAATTGATTTCTTATTGTAATACTCAGAGTTGGGTATCAGTGGCGTATCGTCTGTGGGATCATCATTAAAAATGTTAACAAGCGACTTTTTTACGCCGAATCTGAAAAAAGCTAAATACGGAAAGTATTTCATGAGGAAAACACTGAACAGATAGTTCCAGTTGAAGTAAATTCGACCTAAAAACGTGGTGTATACAGTTGATTGTATGTAGTTAAAGGCTAGTTTGTACTTGGCTTGGAAGCCGAGTTGCTTGTAGGACGGCACCGTTTCCAGTCGATCGTAGTCGCGTAGGTGGTGCAGGCGAGGGGGCAGAGACGGAAGACCGTCTAATGCGGGCTTGGATATCAGCAACGATGAATCCACTCCTGTGGAAAAATAAATAAAACTTATTAAGTACATATATTTTATTTTTCTACTGATTGACGACCTACAAGATACCGAGGAAGATCACGAAAGCGTTGGTGCGACAATTTGACCTCGTTTCGCCCAGGCTGGTCGGATGGGGTGGGTATGGGTGTAAGACCACCAACAAAACATACTTAAGTATAATCTTTAACAAAAAGCGATTGTACAGCCGGCAAAACTTTTTGATCATTACTCAGTACCTTACAGTTTCGCAACTCTCGAGGGAAAAAAATAAAGTTAAGTCTACTTTAGGTTACACATAGCCAGCCATACAGCAAGAAGCCGCATCCACAAATGGAACTCATCCGGTACACTAACCTTTTCCCTCCGGGTTGCCGATATGGAACTGTTCACTGCTCGCCTTCGGTTAACACAGCCGCGGGCATACGTGCCAGAAGAAGAACTGTATCCAGAACATGCAACACATCCAGTACAATCACCTTTGCCCGCCGGCTGTTCCCGCAGCATCTCGTGCACTTGTAGCAAGGCACCTTGATCAGAAGCCGCGTCCACATAGCCTTCTCGTACCTGGTTAACTGGAAGTGCAGCCGATCACCTTTGGTTTACACAACCGGCCACATTATCGAGGAGCAATATTCAGTATACTCACCCTCGCTCGCCGGGTTGCTATACTTATAGCTGTTCCTCGCTCGATTTAAGTTAACACTTAGGTAGGCCAGGTACGGTACGTCAGCGAGGAACTGCATCTAGTACACTCACCTTTATCCGCCAGTTTCCCACATATATGTTCTCGCAGCCGCTGCTGGAAGCCCAGCTACTCTGGTTTACACAAAGCCGGTCACGTTAACAAAGTGCCGCGTCCACAACTTGGAACATGTCCAGTAAACTCACCTTCACCTGCTCGGTTGCTCTTGCTACGTAGCGTCCCGCAGCCAGTGCTGGAAGCGCAGTCGCTCTTCTTTGGTTTACTCTACCAGGCACAATAGCGAGAAGCAACATTCAGTACTCTCACCTTCGCTCGCTTACTTTCACGTAGCCGATCCAGCAGCCACTAGCCCTCAGTGTACACGTAGCCCGGCACCTCGACCAGGAGCGGCGTCCAGTATCCTCACTTTCACCCGCCGGGTTGCTACGTAGCTGTTCCTTCGGTTAACACATAGCTAGCCATCCAGCTAAGAGCCACGTTCAGTACACTTACCCTCGCCTGCCGGTTTTCCCCGCAGCTGTTCCCGCAGCCGCTCTCCTATGGTTTACATATATCCAGACATAAAGTAAAGAGCTGCGTCCAGTACACTCACCCTCGCTCGCCGGTTTCCCCCGCAGCTGTTCCCGCAGTCGCTGTTGGAAGCGCAGCCGCTCACCTATGGCTTACACATATCCAGCCATAAAGTAAAGAGCTGCGTCCAGTACACTCACCCTCGCTCGCCGGTTTCCCCCGCAGCTGTTCCCGCAGTCGCTGTTGGAAGCGCAGCCGCTCACCTATGGCTTACACATATCCAGCCATAAAGTAAAGAGCTGCGTCCAGTACACTCACCCTCGCTCGCCGGTTTCCCCCGCAGCTGTTCCCGTAGTCGCTGTTGGAAGCGCAGCCGCTCTCCTATGGCTTACACATATCCAGCCATAAAGTAAAGAGCTGCGTCCAGTACACTCACCCTCGCTCGCCGGTTTCCCCCGCAGCTGTTCCTGCAGTCGCTGCTGGAAGCGGAGCCGTTCGCTCTCCGTGTACACGTAGCCGGGCACGTCGGCCAGGTGCCGCGTCAAGAACAACATGGCGTCCGTGTCCACGGTGGGGTTCACTGACCACATGCCTGACGAGTTATGGAGAGTTATATTATAGCGGTTAAGGTTCCATATCAATTGCTTAACAAAACTGATAATTTTGACATTTAAATGAAACCACTTTTATGGATCGAGTTTATTTTCACGTTAATTTGAAAATAAACGCGAGTAGATTCGTTAGAGTAGGAACATACTATGCCGAAATTACGCGACTGAAGTTCGGTATGATTACGCCTGCAATGCTATTTGAATTACTGACGACACATAATACCGAAATTACGTTGCGTTATAGCGTACAGCCTAACTTCGGTCGGGCGACTCGGACGTAAGTTCAGCGGCAACTTATTCTATAGAGCACACATTATACGCGACCGAAGTTCGTTTCGATTGCCTACGAAGATCCGGGGGCGGGGCGTAAGTTCGGCACTTATGGTGTGACATATCAGCCGAATACGTCGGAACGTAAGATCAGCCGCGGAACTTCGGTCGCGTACCTTCGGCATAGTGTGTTTTTACACTAAAAGTGGTTGTTTTTTAATGTGTAGTGTTCGCGTATACTTTAGAAAACAAAACTATGATTTGACGTTATCTTATTCTGTACGTACAAAATTAGGTTTTTATTTCCATATTGCCACATATGTACCTCGAAAGTTTATTAGTGTGAGGCTCATCCTCACACTAATAAACTTTTGTGGTACATAAACCAAGACTAGATAGTACAGTCAACAGCAAAAGTAGATGATTTTTACTAGATTTCAAAATTGACTTTCGATAGTGGAAGTCGGTATTTTCTATACAACTACAAGTCTGCAGGTACTAGTAGACACTCGAAGGTTTTTCGATATGCGTTTAAAAAGTTTTGATTTTTGGTACTGATTTTATATTTTGAAACTTGACCAATCATCAGACGATTTTATGGTAGTTGGCCGTGGTCACGGGCTGACTGGCCACGACCATAAACATTTCATTATTATTAATTTCGCAGCCGGTGGTAGCCGAGTGGGACAGCTATAGGCTATTTACTTACTTACTGACATCGGCGTACTGCAAAAGCTCATTAGGTGACTTATGACGTGATTAACATTTTATGAAGAATTAGATGTTTTAGATGCCATAACATCTAAAACATCATCATCATAACTATGAGACAAATATTTTTTTAATAAAATCTTCCATACTTATAATGACGTAACCTTATTGGATACCTATCGAATACGATCTAAGCAATATAAATAATCACAATGTATAATTTATGTCAATTAATAAGTTCTTGCTGTAAGCTGAATAATAGCACGGTGTATAGAATACCATCGAGCATGACGCGCGCCGCATGCTCGAAGTACTCGGGCACGTTCTCGAGGCACGGCGTGAACACACGCTCTTGGATCAACTGGCACACCTGGCGCGTCTCCTCCGCGGACGCTCGGCAAATGTTGTACCTGGATGAGACGGTAGCTTAGTTACATAGCTCTTATATACAAAGGTATGGTATGATTGTATATCAAAGAGACTTTCGTCGTAACATAAAAAAAAACTAATGCAGTTTAAAAAAATTAAAAATAAACATATGACTCGAAGGACCAAAAAAATTACGCACACGCCCGTTAATGTTTCCGAGTTGGCAACACCATTACGGGATACGTATGTTCACGTGGAAAGCATGTAAAAAACCAATCAACCTGATGCCACACGCCCAGTGGCGGTACCTTCATCGAAAGGGCGGGCTTGCTCTAGCAAAAACTCAATTTTCCAACTGGTAAACCGCACTGAATAACAATCACGTAATATTTTTACGAATGTTAATTTTCTGTATCAATATTCAAATTATAAATTTTAAATTTAAAAAGAAACTATTAATATGTCGCTAAACTCAAATCTAGAACAATAACTTGGAGGTAGAAACCGTACGAGTCTTTTTGTCTCACTCGCACCTCCTGGCTTGCAAGTTGGCTTAGCGAACTTTATATATCCGTCTCAACTAACATCAACAAAAGTATTACCAATAAACATGACACTGGTGTATGTATCTATAGATTCTATGAAACATTTACAATCTGAATGAAAGCCAGCTTACCAATGAAGTTGGCAACGCGCCGGTGAGTAGGCATGCAGTGATACCAGACATACAAATTACAAGACGACAGGCGTTTTTCGTTAATTTTCTTTTCTTAAATCGTAAATTTCAGCCACCTGCCATTTTCAGGAGTATTTAATTGGTATAAAGTGAGAAACTAAATTATACTTATTATATTACATAATTAAGTTGTTGTTAACATATAGATCTCTTTAAATGGGAACCAACAATTCAACGAGTTTTGTACACAGATCTATTAAAATGATTTTAATTACTTTTACTAGTTTGCGAAATACACCGATCTGGAGTAGGTTAATGTGAGAAAACCAAACAATTTACCTTTCCCTCGCCGACCAACACTTGTACACATTAAAGTCTATTTTCACGGAACAATATCAAGCGTAGAATTGCACTTTAACTCATTTAGTATCACGATTTTTTTAAAACACCTGTCAACTAAAACTATCAAACTCAAACGTACCTAAACAAAAGTGAAGTTGACAACAATAAAACCAAAATGGCTCCGTGAGAGTGTTGCCAGGCGGAAAATTAAAATACTATAGCTATTACTTCAAAAATGCAACTTAGAAATTTTTAAAACTGTTCAAAGTGCTAATTGGACAGTCGAACGCTTAACCTAAACATTAGCATACAGATCTTTGCAGAAATGTATTGACATTTTTATGTATAGAGTCGCAAAGTCAGCATGTTTGTATAAAAATAACGGGGTGGGCGGTTAGATGTGCCCCTGAGTGTTTGTGATACAGCAAAATTTGATCACGCCATAATTCGATTGTGTTAAGCGTTATATTAAAGGGGAGGGAAAGTTGATATGCGCACGCGCGCGAAGGTATCAGAGCAGAGTTAACACTATCACAAAATATTAATGTCCAGACGGACAAAGTGGAAAGAAGGCTAGTTAAAAAGTATATAAATCAAAGAGGTGAACAGTGTCCTTACCTATCTTTCATGCCGATCACCGCTAGTTATAAACTAATGTTATAAAAGGGGAGAAAAGTGTCCTAACCTGTCTTCCAAGCCGATCATGTGCCCAATGACCCGCCACACGTACGCGTAGGCGTCCCAGTCGCCGTCGCGCAGCTGCCGCACGCCGAACTTGTCCGGCTTGAGCATCGAGAAGCCGATGAAGCCGAACTGCGTGAGCGCTATGTCCCGCTGCGAGACCACGCCCAAGCCTTTCACTTTGGCAGCCATTGCCGCTTTCAGGTGTCGGGACCGCACCGTGTACAGGGATATCCAGGATCTGGTCGGTTGGAAACGTGATTATTAGTGATGGTAAAATTAATATTATTTCCTCGTATAAATTATTATTATTTATATTAATAGTTAAAATTCCAGTTAAATGCTCAAAGTAGAAAACAATAAAAAAAATACATTAGTAACGCTTTTTTGGTAATATTTTAATAACTGTGTCGATAAAGGATTTTTTCCTGATCTAAAGAAGTTTAGTAAAGTTATACCTTTATTCAAATCAGGAAACAAAGAAGACCCCAGTAACTAACGGCCCATTTCAATATTACCACAGCGCTACGTAAAATTTATGAAAAAATTATTCACGAACAGTTGATATCATATTTTAACACAAACAACCTTTTACATAGTAAGCAATATGGTTTTACTAAGGGTCGTTCTACTACTGATGCAGGTGTTGCTCTCATAAAACATATATTTGATGCCTGCGAGAAGTCTCAAAACGCTTTTGGAGTTTTTTGTGTCTTGTCCAACGCTTTCGATTGCGTTGAGCACCGGACTCTGGTGTTGAAGCTATATTACTACGGTCTCAAAGATTTTGCCTAAATTTAATAGTCATATCTCAGCACAAACTGTCGATATAAATGGTACTAAATCATCTGGTTCTCATGTAAAAATGGGAGTTCCACAAGGGTCGATTCTTGGTCCTTTTCTATAAAAAGAGGCAAACGAGCAGGCGGGTCACCTGATGGAAAGTAATCCCCGCCGCCCATGGACACCCACAAAACCTAAGTAATCGCAGATGCGTTGCCTGCCTTGAGGAAGGAGTTGGATCTTGAGGAGGGAGTAGGAATTAGGAGGGGGGAGGGGTGAGAGATGTGCTTGGGGCAAAGTATACACTATTACATTAAAATACCAAGTACTGTACTATGTTTACCTTTAGATAAGTTTAAAAAAACATGTGAAGTCTTCATTACTTATGAAAGGTTATTTATTATACTTACAGTCAAAGAATATTTAGATGATAAAACAGCCTGATTATAATAAAAAACACATAATACTCTATTTGGATCAATACAATCAGCGTTGCGCTAAATAGATCATTAAGTTTTTATTTAGAGTAGCTTGAGTGTGTCATGCTCTCTTTCTTTTCTTCTCTGCGGTGGTGGCGTGTGTGTCGGGTCGTTACGTTCCCTAAAATATGGTTGAGTGAAGCGATGGCTGGATCATATGTCATACTCGTGAACGGGTGCCGCCTGTGGAGGCTGGTCTGCTCTTGCATACTTATCTTAATTTTAGTATTATTCAATAGTTTGACTTTGTTTTTCTTAAACAATTTTTGACTTTTACTGGAGTAGGTACTGTAGTAGTAGTACCTACTGTATGACATTGTGAAAATTTAAAGTTTTACCTGTTAGCTTATGTTTTTTTTAATTTTGTTTTTTTACATGTTGTAGTTGTCCTTTATATTTTGTGTGTTTATTTGTAATGGAAAATGTCCTGCTATGATGGGGCATTTTACAATTATTTTGACGCTGTAAGGGAGAAAGAGCTGGACACTTGCTGAGTTTCTTGCCGAGTTTTCTGAGTATAAGTTCTCCCGCCCAGAGTAGACTTACGAACCGATGGCATAGTGACATCCAGAGCTATATCATCATCATCATCGTCAGCCATATGACGCCCACTGCTGGGCATAGGCCTCCCCCAAGGATCGCCACAACGATCGGTCCTGCGCTGCCCGCATCCAGCAGAGAGCTATATACTTGTAGCCTAAATTGAATAAATGATATGAATTTAGATTTTTAAAATTTTGGATTTAGCTGGACTTCCTCTTATTTTCTTCTTATAGGGTCATTCCTAGCTGCGAGACAGCGTTTAAAATGTAGTCTAATATCAATAATTAGGATACCCAGACCCACTTGCCGGCCACTCCCGCCCACGACAGACTTTATGTGGGACCGATTTTTTCACCGAGGCCTTAGTAGCGATTTTGTCACCGACTTTTTGTAGGACGCGTGCGTTGCAACATAAAATTCCATACGTTTCATTTTCATTGCCTAAAAAATCGGTCAACGATTATCGGACGTGGGCCGCCCCGCCCACGTCCAATAAGATCTAAGATCCTTCGAATTCACATTGCGAGCGCCTTTATGTTCGCACAAAAACCGCAGCGTGGCTCTCGCCTACGTACACACGGCGGCAGAACAACCTACCCAAAACTGTCAAATTTCTACAATCAATTTTGAACTTTACTGTTTGGTTATAAGGATCAATATTCATTGGAGAAATTTGACAGGTTTGGGTAGGTTGATATGCCGCCGTGTGTACTTGATACAGTATCAAATACATAACACGCTACATCTTTAAATGTAAATAGGGTAAATAGGTTAGGTTAGTAAGTTTGATAAGTGCTTGTACTATCGCATTGGATTTATCTGTAATGTTAGTACTAAGTTTGATGAAATAAATAAATAAATAAATAAATAAATAAATGGGTTACCCTGCTTTAGAGTCAAAGAAAAATTCTGACATTACTAACATTCAACGACTGAATATATTCAGAAGATATTTTTTAAATAATTGTTTTGCATTAAATTACTAATTATAATTGTAAAATAAACCTATTTACGTGCTTCCAGGTTTGAGTTCGTGCTCGAACCAGGTCATGGTGTGCAACAGGGTCGACAGATATCGCCTATACGCGGTGAACACTGAGTTGGACTTGCGCGTGCTGACCAGGATCTTGAGGATGGAGGGCACCGCCAGTACAGCCACCAGTCCCAGCAGCATGGACGTCGCCAGCGAGTAACTGTGTTCCCAGAAGAAGGCGCGGCCTCTGCACAAAAATACCAGAGCAATTAAATAAATCTTTATTCAAGTTAAAAATTGCTTATATCGTCGGCAAATATCTAAAAAATCAAATACATAATTGACTTTCTTATATTATTAACTTACCAAATACCTGCTAAGCTATTGTAAAATATAAAATATTTTATTAATAAGTTAGCTTTCCATGTATGTAAATTCTGGATTGATTAAATTTAAAGATTTCAGGAAACTAAACATTTTTACTTTGTTTATTTTGTTTATAATCTTATTTAGAAGGCATTTTGCCGTCAATATAACCAGACCATGTATTTATTTATTTTATTTTATTTATTTAATCTTTATTGCACAATAAAATAAAGTAAAGTACAAAAGGCGAACTTCATGCCAAATGGCATTCTCTACCAGTCGATTTAAGGGCAAGGCAGAAAAATTGGTAAGCGGTGCGACAAAGAACGTAAATGAAACATATAACTACATAAAATAAGAACTTCTGCTTTATTGTATTTAGAGCTTTTATTATGGTAGGAATTACTTTTCTTGGGGATTTGATTTTATTAACACATCAACGTAACAACGTGTGAGGCCAACCAACCAACCGTGTTAAGCAACCCAGCGAGCTAATACGCTTGTTCACGTCAATAGTCTACTAAACTCTAATCTACTCTCAGACTAAATATCTAAACGTGAGGTTTTGAACCACCATTTGTCCCAATCAACCATTACAGGTGAAGTGAACTTTTATCTTCGGCCTATATCGTGGTCTTGACGCAGAATTTCACTTTCGCAAAATTACACTACAAAAAATTTGGTCACTTTAGCAGAATGTCATTTTTGCAGAACGTCATCTTTCGCGGAATGTCACATTCGCAGAATGTCACTAACCATCAAGTGAGATTTAAAGCAGTCACGATTTCTCGTTGGGGAACAAAACAATATACCTACTATTTGAATATGTGATAAGGACAGATTCCAAAATATGAATAGCAACTGTAATACCAGCAATTCCAAACCGCGAACAGTAACCCCAGCTAACTATTTTTTTACTAAACAACCGGTCACAGATCCAAATCATATAAAGTTTACATTGTGAACGGAGTTATACCTTACTGTTGATACGACTTACTACCAAATTGAGACAATTTCACTTACTGGTTAAATAGTTTCTCATCGAAGTCCTTTGGCAATTTCATTTCTAACTGTTCGGGGGAACCATTGTCCGAAGGTTGTTCCTCCGCCTCCTTCGATAGCAGACCTTCCACGAATTCTTCCACTAGAACAAATAACGGTCTTGATTTAAGTAACTTTTTGTAGTATCATAAATAAAGTTTATAAGTATAGGTATATTATTAACTAGCTCCTAAAACAAACGAACTATAATTTCGAAAACCAATGAACGCTTTGTATTCATTGTTTTTTTTATATATTGGTTGAAAAGTGGTTATTATAGAATCAAACTACAAATATATATTTGTAGTTTGATTCTACAACTTGTTGATTTACATGCACGCCATATTGATAGCAGCAGTCACATTGCTTAACTTATTACAAATATCATATTAATCATATTTTAAAAATCTGTAAATAAGAATCGCACGTCTGCGTAGCACTAAAAAATAAACGCTCGTTCGCGTACGCCCGCCCACCCGTCCACGCGTAGGTAGCAACAAGCGCGAGCTTCGCTGCGCGTCCGCAACTTTGGCGGCGGCGGCGCGGCGGGCGCATCAAAGCCAGTGTGCCGCGCAGCCCCGAACGAGTGACGATTTGTCAGCCCTAGCGAATTTTGGTGCGGTGCAATTATACGCAATTAGTGGGAACAGCCTACGTCGAGCCGTGGTCATGTTCGTGGAAATGTTTCCAAACAGACCAACTCCATCGCGCGAGGTAATGCTTGCTGCCACGCCACGACTGAGGGATCATGGCCAGTTCGACGTTCCTCGAAATGCGCAGGGTCGCGGCAGTGTGGGCCTCTCAGTCGATTTGCAAGACCAAACCCTCGAATACTTCGAGAGGGAACCACGTTTCAGTACTCGTGATGCTGGCCGCCACTTCAATGTCCACCACACAACAGTCTGGCGGCTTCTTAAGTCGGAGCAACAACACGCGTTCCACTTCAGAGGAGTTCAAGAATTGAACGAGCAAGACCATGCCGCCGCCCGGGTCACTTTTTGTCACTGGGTACTAGAACACCAAGCCAGCATTCTATGGACGGACGAGTGTATGTTTACGCGGATCGGTGTTTACAACGTCCACAATGAACATTGTGGTGCCGGGGATAAAGAATTGCATCATGGGCAGCAGCATCTCTCTGAGGTTACCTTCAACCTACTGCGATCGCCAACCCGCCTGCCAAGCATGGCGATTATGGCAAATACCCCCCATGACATGCACACCAGCAAAAACCGGATCCTAGTCCCCGGCGGCCCCGCTCGCCCTAGCTACGGTAGCGGCCAAGGCAGCGACGGGGCAGGGGGTGCTAAGAATCTCCGGCAGAGACCTGGCTACCGCCAACAACGAACTCTGGCCCTGGCAACATTTAACACGCGCACATTACGGACTGACGAGAAGATTTACGAACTGGAGGAAGAATTGAGCAAGATACGGTGGGACATAGTTGGATTATCTGAAGTCCGAAGAGAGGGGGAGGACTCGATAATCCTCAAGTCCGGTAACTTGCTCTATTTCCGGGAGGGCGAACAACTGTCCCAAGGTGGTGTCGGGTTCATCGTCCACAAGTCCCTCGTGAACAACGTTGTCGAGACCGGGAGTGTGTCGCCTAGGGTAGCGTACCTTATACTCAGAATAACCAAACGGTATTCGTTGAAGGTCATACAGGTTTATGCTCCTACTACGACACACCCTGACGATGAGGTGGAAGCTACGTATGAGGACATCTCTAGAGCCATACAAGCCTCCAAAACTCATTACACCGTTGTCATGGGAGACTTTAACGCAAAACTGGGCAAACGAAGCGGCGATGAGATGAGAGTGGGACGATTTGGGGTTGGTAATCGGAACTCCCGGGGCCAACTGCTGGCGGACTTTCTTGAGAGGGAGGGCCTCTTTATGAACTCCTTTTTCAGGAAAGCTGAACACCGCAAGTGGACCTGGATGAGTTCCGATGGTGCAACAAAAAACGAGATTGACTTTATCATGTCGACGAGGAAGCAAATATTCAATGATGTCACTGTGATCAATGCGTTTAAAACTGGCAGCGATCACCGGTTGGTAAGAGGCACATTGAATATCAACGTTAAGCTGGAAAGACGTCGATTGATAAGGTCTACGCTCCGTCCTGCACCCATCCAAATCCAAAACCCCGAAAGCTTTCAGCTCGAATTGCAGAATCGCTTCGAGCGCCTAAATAATTGTGAAAATGTGGACGAATACAGCAACAGGTTTGTGGAAACTGTCCAAACGGTTGGGTCCAAGTTCTTTAAAACCCACCGTGCAAAAGGAACCAAAAAGTTCTCAGACCATACCCTAAAACTAATGGAAGAGCGGCGCGCAATGGTTCTGCTTTCCTCAGGTGATGCGTCTCAGTTTCGGCGGCTAAATAGGCAGATCTCGAAGTCTATGACTCGCGACACGCGCCAATTTAATACTAACCGTATTAAAGAGGCCATTGAGCGGAACAAAGGCTCAAAAGTGTTCGCAAGAGATCTGGGTATTGGGCAGTGCCAACTGACGACGCTGAAAACCGATGACGGCAGAACTGTCACGACCAGGTCCGATGTTATGGGAGAGGTCGAGAAGTTCTATGGACAGCTTTACACATCCACACGGTCACCTGTACAAAGCTTAGGTAAAGACCCTAGAGCTAAGTTAACCCGGCACTATACCGAAGACATCCCGGACATCAGCCTATACGAGATTAGTATGGCTCTCAAACAGCTCAAAAATGGCAGGGCACCAGGTGCTGACGGAATTACGGCCGAGCTTCTGAAAGCAGGCGGAAGACCGGTACTCGTAGCTCTTCAGAAGCTATTTAATTCCGTGGTACTGGGGGGCAGAACGCCAGAGACGTGGCACGAAGGTATGGTGGTACTGTTCTTCAAAAAGGGCGACAAAACCCTGCTGAAGAACTACAGGCCCATCTCACTTCTAAGCCACGTCTACAAGCTGTTTTCGAGAGTCATAACGAATCGTCTCGCACGCAGGTTTGATGACTTCCAGCCTATCGAACAAGCCGGTTTCCGAAAAGGCTTCAGCACCATAGACCACATACATACGCTGCGGCAGGTTATACAGAAGACCGAAGAGTATAACCAGCCTCTTTGCTTAGCGTTTGTGGACTATGAAAAAGCCTTCGATTCGATTGAGACATGGGCCGTGCTACAGTCTCTCCAGCGGTGCCAAATTGACTATCGTTACATCGAAGTGTTGAGGTTTTTGTATGAAAGCGCCACTATGTCAGTCCGTCTTCAGGACCAGAGCTCGAAACCTATCCAGTTGCAGCGAGGAGTGAGACAGGGAGATGTGATTTCTCCGAAACTGTTCACTGCTGCACTGGAAGATGTTTTCAAGCTTCTGGACTGGAAAGGACTCGGCATCAACGTCAACGGCGTATACATCACTCACCTTCGGTTTGCTGACGATATAGTGGTCATGGCTGAGACCCTGGAAGACCTCGGCGCAATGCTCGGTGACCTCAACAGAGTCTCTCAACAAGTGGGCCTTAAAATGAACATGGAGAAGACGAAAGTTGTCGAACTCACGTGTCGTACCCACTCCTCTGAAGGTTGGGGACTCTGCCCTTGAAGTTGTGGACAATTATGTTTACCTGGGACAAACGGTCCAGCTAGGTAGGTCCAACTTCAGCAAAGAGGTCAATCGTCGAATCCAATTAGGCTGGGCAGCGTTCGGTAAGCTTCGAAATATCTTCTCGTCCGATATACCGCAGTGTCTCAAGACGAAAGTCTTTGACCAGTGTGTGTTGCCAGTGATGACATACGGGACTGAGACATGGTCGCTCACTATGGGCCTCGTAAAAAGGCTCAAGGTCACTCAAAGAGCAATGGAGAGGGCTATGCTCGGGGTTTCTCTGCGTGATCGAATCAGAAATGAGGAGATCCGCAGAAGAACAAAGGTAACCGACATCGCCCGAAGAGTTGCTAAGCTCAAGTGGCAGTGGGCAGGTCACATTGCTCGCAGGACTGATGGCCGCTGGGGCGGGATAGTCCTGGAGTGGCGACCACGTACCGGAAAGCGCAGTGTGGGCAGGCCTCCAACAAGGTGGACCGACGATCTGGTGAAGGTCGCGGGAAGCCGCTGGATGCGAGCAGCACAAAACCGGTCGTTGTGGAGATCCTTGGGGAAGGCCTTTGTCCAGCAGTGGACGTCTTTTGGCTGAGATGATGATGATGATGATGACAATGAACATTGGTGTGGTGGGCTCACCCAGCGACGGCTTTAGGGGGGGGGGGCGACCCGGGCGGTCGCCAGGGGCGCCAGGGTCCAGAGGGCGCCCCGTGCGCTACCGCGAGGCCCTAACTTTACCACTTAATTTGATATCTACCAATCTAAAGAAAAGCTAATTTCATAAATAAGCATTGTTCTATATTGCAAGAAAAGTTAACGGTCAACTTTAAATCAAATATTGATGGAGATTTGTTGTGCGATTAAATTTTAGGTCTGCAACACTATCTCGAAGACAGTTAGTTAACACCTATCGAAACATTAAACATTATCAAAAAGCACAATCTTCAAGAGTTATATCCCAACACCAGGATATCGTAAAGGCAAAAAGTCAAAGTTTTCGGAAGAAACCCTTAGGCTCATGATTCATGAAGAAATGTCCGAAGAAACGTCCGAACAACGGGCTATCCACCAGAAGATTAGCAAACTGGTACGCTACGACCTCTGACGTTCCAATACACGCTTGATTGAACGAGCGATTGAGCAAAATCGGGGGTCGAAAGTGTTTGTCCGGTCTCTTGGGAGAAGCCACTTGAAAAAGTTGACTACAACCAGTGGAGTAGTCGTTGCTTCGAAACCCGAGGTTCTTTTGGAAATTGAAAACTTTTACAGCCAGCTATACGATTCGCACCCAAAAATGAGGACACCACAGAGCCACATTGACCCGCCACTTTACCGAAGACTTGTTTGAAATCAGCCTGAGCGAAATTGAGACGGCTCTTAAACAGCTTAAAAACGGAAAGCCCCTGGCGAAGACGGTGTTATATCTGAGCTCCTTAAAGCAGGCGGTAAACCTGTGTTAAAGGAGTTACAAAACATCTTTAACACCGTTCTCTTCGATGGGAGAACTCCGGAGGCGTGGAGTAGGAGTGTCGTCGTGCTGTTTTTCAAAAAAGGAGACAAGACCCTATTGAAAAACTACCGACCCATTTCGCTTTTAAGCCATATCTACAAGCTGTTTTCAAGAGTCATCACAAACCGTCTGGCGCGAAGACTCGACGAATTTCAACCCCCGGAGCAGGTCGGATTTCGAGGAGGATATGGCTCCATAGACCACATCTTCACAGTGAGGCAGATTATACAGAAGAGCGAGGAGTATAATCGGCCCCAGTGCTTAGCATTTGTGGACTATGAGAAGGCATTGGACTCTTATCGAAACCTGGGCTGTTCTAGAATCTCTGCAACGATGCCAAGTCGACTGGCGATATATCCAAGTGTTGAGGTCTCTTCACAATGCCGCCTCCATGGCCGTCCAAGTACAGAACTAGCAGACTAAGCATATCCCCTTGCATCGTGGTGTGAGACTGTTCACAAATGCTTTGGAAGATATGTTTAAGACGCTGGACTGGAAAGGACGTGGGATTAACATCAACGGTGAATGCATCACTTGCGATTTGCGGACGACATCGTCATCGTGGCCGAAACGTTGCAGGATTTACAATACATGCTGAACAGCCTAGCTGATTCTTCTCTATGCATCGGTCTCCGGATGAACTTGGACAAAACCAAGAGCAATCGTGCGGGGTGTGAGGGGCGAGCGGGTATATGGGTATCATTTCCATGATTTTCGGGGGTGCCAATTTCGAATACAACATCTATTTCAAGATCCAAGATGGCGGACGTGACTTTTTATGTAAAATCAATATGGGTATCATTTCCATGGTTTTCGGGGGTGCCGATTTCGAATACAACATCTATTTCAAGATCCAAGATGGTGGACGTGACTTTTTTATGTAAAATCAATATGGGTATCATTTCCATGGTTTTCGGGTGTGCCAATTTCGAATACAACATCTATTTCGAGATCCAAGACGGCGGACGCGAGTTTTAAATAAAATCATATAAATTTAATAGTAAAGACTTATTAGTAGTATAATATATATTTTTATTTACCAATTTCAGATGCAGGGTTTGGATTGAGGCATGTGGAAGACCTGATTAATAGGGAAAACTTACCATAGCCTAAAGAACAACTATATTTATAGCCTACATTTTGAAGAAAATATTTGGCATAATGATGGCAAGAAGAAATTGAAGAAAACAGCAATTCTTGTGCTACTTTTACCTGTTAAAGTCACACGTTTAATTAAAATACAAACTAGCCCAAACGTTAACATTTTAAGTAATGTAGTCCTAGATTTAACATAAAAACGTATTCTTACTACACATTCTTATACTAGTAATGTTTTTTTATTTATTTTTTCAACTTTTTTTTTTAACATCATCATCATCATCATCAGCTCATAAAGTCCCCACTGCTGGGGCACGAGCCTTCCCTATGGATGGATAGGGAGAACGGGCCATAAACCACCACGCAGGCCCAGTGCGGAGTCGTGGTTGTTAACAACTACTAATGCAGCCGGAAATAAAAAATAGGAAGACGATTATTAAAATCTATCATCAGTGCGCGAAAACTTTATTTACTGTATTACTGTTATTGTTTTAAAATGCCAAGGAGAAGAGGACCTGACTTAGGTCGCGATGTCAATCAAATGTGTGACGAGCTAACTCACGTGCAAACCGCACTGACGACCAGCGAGAGACAGATAATTATAACATTTCGTTTGTATGGCAGAATTGCGTTCCACAGTGAACAATAATAAAGTAGATAGGCTTAGAATGGAACGAGTTCGGGCACACCAAACACAACAACAGCGAGCACGAGTGCACGACACAATGAAATAAAGCGATTCCGCAGACGCAGTGTTCCTGTAAACCGGGAACGAGTAGCATTCCACTACGACCCGGAAATAGATTATTGTGCCGTAAAAATTGGGGAAATGACAACCATTTGTCAATATTGTAAAGCGTTAAAATACAGCGGTGAATCTACTAGATTATGTGGTAAAGTAAAATTGCCACAATTAATAATCAAAAACAATAATTATGGTATACTACCTGGAAAGTGGGCATGAAATCCTGTGCAATGTGCGTTACGCCAAACGACGTCATTTGAAAGCAATTTTTATATTTTTGGATGTTGGCCAAGAAATGTTTAGAGTAATTTCCCACCCCAGCCGATAATGTTTAAGTTTTGACCATATTTTTCACCAATACATATAGGTGATACGAAGTTCACCGGGTCATCTAGTAATGTTATAAATAATTCAAGTTGACTATTGTATGAGAATATTTCCTATAATTGTAATTGGTAACAATAAAATTTAACATTTTATCTTAGTCTTTCAATTATGGTTTCTTTGTCCTTCTTTGTTTCATTCGATACACCTGCATGGGTTCTCATATGCCTGGCCTCAAAACAATGGATTGGAACAATCGTGATTTGGATATCCTTATCAGTCAAATTGTAAACGTTTCGAGAAACAAAGGGCAAATTCAGAACATTACACAGACACCACCACAGGCACCCAACATGTTAGGTGGTGAAATTACATTTTTCCTGTACCTTTTACATTTGTGTTCGTGTAGTTGGGTAAAATTTAATTTCATTAACACTTATCTGATTTCATAAGTATTCTTATGGTAGAGTTGTAATATAATAATTGATTACTTCTTTTCAATCATACATTTAATAAACTTTTTTAATAGGATACAGAGATGGTGCTTTGATACAGTGGTTAATCAAATAACTCTGTGTCTATTGTTAAATTAACAAAACATTGAACAGTTTTATAAACCGTGTTATAAACTTAGAATGTGATAGATCGTTATAGAATTTGTAGTATAGATATTTATAACAAAATACTTAGTTTTATTAAAGAATTATTTTAATTGCCCTACAGATTTCAGAATGGATGACTCCAGTAAAAGAACAGATGTAAGTTACAACTATCTACCTATACCTACTTAAAATCTTTGCCACAATCAACAAAGCTCAAAGATTTTCCAGATTATAATATGATATAAACTACTTTACAGCAAAGGAACTCAGACTCGCAAGAACAACGAAAACTTTCCAGACTACGCATTCGAGGAAGATGCACTAAGAATGGCGCAAGCACAGGACTTCACAGAGACCACTCCTAGCAAAGTGATGCAACTGTATCCTAGACCCAACGTGCCCCCCGTCAGCCTCAGGATGACGCTGGAGACAACACTGCAGAATGCCAAACTACTGGCGAACGCACTTAAATTGCAGATCATCGAAGTGTCGACACGGGAAAACCTGCTCAAAGATTCTATCGTAAATGGAAGGTCAGTTACTTAGGTAGAACGTAACCCTTAATTTTGTGATAACCTGGAGCGAGGAGTTTGATGGCAGTCCAAGCAACTAACACGAACATGGCAAAAGATTAGCTCGTAATAATTTACTGGTCATGGACCAAGAACATTCATTGCGTATTCGACCGGGCATGCGTGCGGACACGCACACATACATCTTTCTTTTAACAACGTTGTTGAAGGGACTGTCTCTTTGTTATAAATAATAATAAATAATAATAAAAATCTTTATTGCAGTAAAATACATGTTTTTACATTAAGTTGTTTTGGAGGTCTTCTTTTTGGTATGGAAATACCTGTGACAAAAGACCTCACTCTTCCATAGCCAGTATTTTTACTTAAATTATAAATTATTTTTATTATTTAGGTATCTTACAATTTATGACAAGAGACAGATTTTTGTAAATTAAGTTTAGTACATTTAACCTTAAGACGAATAGCAATAATGTGTTGTGTGTGAGTGAAAGTTTGTGTGTGTGAGTGGGTTTGTGTGTGTGTGTGTGTGTGTGTGTGTATGTGTGTGTGTGTGTGTCTGCGCGTGCGCGTGTGCGTGTGTGTGTGTGTGTGTGTGTGTGTGTGTGTGTGTGTGTGACTGACCCGTGAGTGTGTGTGTGTGTGTGACTGACCCGTGAGTGTGTGTGTGTGTGTGACTGACCCGTGAGTGTGTGTTTGTGTGTTTGCGAGTGCAAGTATGTATTTATGCGAACGTGAGTTTATGTGAGAGAGAAAGAGAGGAGGTACGTCTCTTAAACAATTATTAGGTAGAAAGATAAATAATAATTTGATATTGATATTCTACAAGAACCCTAAAAAAGGCGAGAAAAAATGTCAGTAATGAGAGTACCAATTTTTTCATTATTACGAGACCGACGGAATCCTAAAAAGGAGCTAACCAATATCCTTGTTGAACCATTTGAAGAAGCATTATACATTACACTAGATTTAACCACGGGCTATGGCCAGTATTGACGCTATTTTATTGTCACGTGCAGGTCAGGCGTGTCAACAGTGTCAGTGACGACGATGGGTCGACCGCAGCGCGAGTATATGGTGCGGGACGGCATCTGGAGCCAGTGCAGCGGAATGGTGCAGTTCCCCGGTCAGGCCTCATTCTCGAACCAGTTCGGCGCGGATATTTCTACACCAAGGTGCATTGGACATGAGGTAATGTAATGTTGACAATTTTGTGTAGGCAACGTGTAGGCAATACAAAGGAGAACCGGAAGGTAAGCTTAATATACCGCGCAATTTTATTAAAAACCTGTGCTGAATAACTTAATACCCTACGAATTATATATAAAAATATAAATTAAAAAGATTGCTAGCCAGTAAAATAGATAAATAAAAGCAGAACACCCACTGGTCGGAATGAAAGGTGATGGATGAATGAGTAGTATGTAGTATAAAAGTACGAGAGGAATAAATTATAGAACTAGAATGAAAGAGAATATTAGCTAAAACAGGGTCCGATCATGTTGGAGATAGTAGGAAAAAAATATATACCGCGCTCATTCCGGAGCACCTCGTACACAGACCAAAATAGGTCTGTGATCTCGTACCAGTCCTCGTAGTATCCTAAAATTATGTTTGTTTTTAGTGTTATTTTATAATTGTATATTGATTGTAAGTATATTGTGTGTGGGTTCAGTATTTAGAACCTAGTAACCTAGTAGCAATGAAAACACGTCATGCTAAACAGATATATTAACCGTGCGCGTTATACGAATAAGTACCTACCTACTACGTACTCAACTAAGTAATAATTACTAGTTACAATAACAAGATAAAAATTGATAATTTCATCGAATCGTAGGTAGGTAGGGGGCAGTAGTAGTAACAGAGGACAATTGTAAAATTGGTGATATTTCTACTACTATGCCACTTGCGCCTGTGTGTATAAGCTCAAATACGCACAGGACACCTCCCGACCTGCTCACTAGTCAGCAGCGCACAAACTGCGAAACGGACGAGTGCCACGATGGATTCTTGTTTCTGCAGCACCAAAGTAAGTTTTAACTTGTTATTATATTGTCTGGTACTCACTTAAAAATTGGTAATCTCTTGATATTTTTCATTGAGTCGTCAGCTGAGCTCTCATACAATTGCTTAGCTAAGTGTTTGTTTCTAAGTGTTCAGTAAATTATGAGATATAATTTTTTTCCTTAGATCGTCCGTAAAGGACAGTTGTACCACTAACGATGGGGGCAATTGTAACGTTACAATTGTCCACGTGTTACAATTGTCCACATGTTCACTATTGGACATATGCATAGATGGTCTGTTGAGTTCTACTGCGTGTGGTTGATGGTCGCAATCGAAAATAGTTATACGAGTTCGATTCTACAAGAAGTCGACCGAATGAAACCTGGATATTGGCACTCAATGTAAAAAGTGGGTGCACGAGGAGTGTAGGTACCTACCGAACAAGAAGCCAATTATATTGGCACAATTATAGTTACTAAGGTTTTTTTAATATTTTTTTATTTTAGTTTCCTTTTGTGATTACTTTTTAAATTTTATTTGATTAGGCACATAATGTTTGTCACAATTGCTAATTAAGTAGTTGTTTATTTCAGTTTTATTTTGGACTTATTATTATTATTATTTCTCATGGGGACGTCGCCAGCCGGACGGACGATCCGCCCGCATTGTTGCAGGCCACTTCATCCTTTTCCCCGTTTTCCCTATATGAGGGAGTTAAGGTTCATCCAGCTTTCACAGCGCCCCGTTAAATCTTTTGGTCTCTCTGGCAAATCTTGCTATCTGCTCCACCTTCAGATCCTTTAGGTCCTCTATGTGCATTGTGTCCGGCCCCCAGAGCTCCCATCTAATCTGTGAGTACATGGGGCATTCAGCTAGTAGGTGGAGGCTGGTCTCCTCGCTTTCCAAGCACTCCGGGCATAAGGGGTCGGTTTTCACTCCTATCACTGTCAGATGTCTATTCAGCCGACAGTGTCCTGTTATGATTTCTATGACTAGCCTCGTGTTCTCTCTAGAGAGTCCCATTAACATGCTAGTCTTTTTCTTATCCATTCCTTTGATGAAGATCTTCGACTGTCTCATGCCTTTCGAGGACCTCCATCTTCGGTTGGTTTCTGATGTTATTCTGTGGCCGATTACCCCCTTGGTGATATTGTGCGCTAATGGCAGCCGGGGTTCCGGTCCCACCAGGTTTTCCTCTGCTCCCTTCCTGGCTAGTTGGTATTTTGGACTTACTTTTTATTTTGTTTGAGTTGTGTTATGTTTGTTTTCGCATAAGTTGTTTTGTTTTTAATTTAGGTATAAGTATTACTTAATTAAAAGGCACACATGCCTTTTTAATAATAATTAAAAAGGTGCAAAGAATGTGAGATATGTGCCTGGGGATATTTGTAACGGTGGACAATTGTAACACCATATAAGATAGAAAATGTTGTATATTTTGAATTTTATAAGTGTTATAGAGCTAATAACAAGCTGTCATATTATGTAATATCTATAATTATTATTTGTCAATGAACAAATTAATTTTATGTGTTACTATATAAAGCCACAAAAGGCATGTTACTTTTAATTCATACAATAGTGTTATTTTTTTCTTTTTTTAAGATCTGATTCATTCCTGTGATTAAAGACTGATTATTAAATGATAAGACTGCATTAAAAAATAGTTTGGGTGTCCCTACTCAACGCACCTGTGTTTTATTTTATAAAAAACCTTTGTTACAATTGACCACAGAGTGAGGACAATTGTAACACTTGTCTTCGTTCACTTAAAATTCGATTTTTACGTTTCTCTTATACAATAGGTATATTTTGAGTTCAAAATATCTTAGTTGAAGAACCTGTGTCCCTAAACTCACTGACTAATTTTATTTAAAGCAAATAAATTCTGCCCGAGAGCCCTTCCAACAAAAAGTGTTACTTTGGCCCCCAGCCTCCCTACCTACATACTTACCTACTTATTTTTTATCAGTAACATTAAAATAAACAAGTCAATATTATCAAAATGTGATAGGTCATGACATGTCCGATGATTGGAGTTAAAGCTTAATCTGTGGTTAAAGTAAATAAAGACACACAAACAGAAATAGGTACGTAAGTACATATACATTGAGAAGGATATCGTACTGATAGCTATAATATGCAAACATACCTACCTTTTATTTTTTTTAGCGGTAAGCGCTGAAAATCGTAAATGGCACAAATACCTACGCAAGCAAACGTCGTCTCGGTCGAATTTGTTATTTGTTCCATTTGCGGTGGTGACATTGGGTCCTTGGGGGCCGGAGGCAAGGCAAGGTAAGGCAGCTTGTAAAAGAGTTGAGTGCTAGCCTTGTTGAGGCCTCCGGTGACAAGAAGGCTGGCAGTTACCTCTCTGTTAGCGTAGGTACCTACTTACCCATTAGCACAGTATAAAATATTCTGTGGTAGGAACCTAACTATTAGCTTGGCAATCCGGAGGGGTAATGTTGCCAGCATTCTTGGGACTGTTCGGTTCCCCATGAGCTCACAATTGGAGGACATCTTTTATTTATAGGTAAGTAGGTTCTTAGTTTTTGCCGATTATGGCTCGGCTTAACTCATAGCAACATTTTCAGATATCAACTCAACGCGACCCCTGCGTTTTCAACTCTATGATCAAATACGAAACGGTGCCGACAATAAGGCGCCTGGAATACTCCGAGGACGACTTCCTTTGTCTAAAGAACACCTTCAACAGCACTCTGGAGCGTTATATGAGCGTTCCACGGCATGTCATAAATGAAACTTGTCACAATGGTATGTTTTCATCATCAAACGTTAATAATTGATGCGTTCGCTAAGTGCCTACCTCCTACCCATCTATAATTAGGGCTTTACCGGTTTCTTTGTCGAGATGATAAAGTGCTTATTATAGAAACGTTACAAAGACGCGAACCTTGTATAAACAATGACTTACAAGTTTAAGTCGTAGCCATATTGTAGATTTGCATACTTCACGAAATGCTCGAGAATTTCATGAATTGGTCGCATTTCATGCATAAAATGTTTCACTGTCTATTGGCCACATCATGATGTGGTTTGGGCAGATCAATGATAAGAAATCGTTTCTCGATATAGGGTAGTACTATTATTTATTCTGTGATATGGGCAACTAAACGCGCAGTCATGAAATGGTCAAACTTTAGTGATCATCGTAAAATACACTGGACAGCAAAAATAACGGGTCATTTAGAAAAACCGCGATATCTCCAAAAGTTATTTATTTACATAGATTCTTCGTATAAATAATATGTTATAGGCAGATTTGTGACGCTTATTATACATATCAAAAGAGCATTGCATTTGAACAAGTTACAGCTTCAAAAAAAGAAATTCCGATTTTTGAAAAATATCAAAATTCTAATTTTTGGAATAGAAAATTTTCTTGCTTTTGTTTCAAACCGAGCTGTCTTCATAAACAGTTTTTTTGGCTGGTCACAGTATTTTGTGCATCAACCATGCACCAACATGTCGTTATCTACTGAAGAATGTACACGAATTATCACCATGGTACAAGAAGGAAGGAGTCAGCGAAGTACTGCTAGAACAGTAGGTGTATCTTTAGCCACGGTCCAAAGAGTACTCCAGCGATTTCAAGAGACCGGTATGAACATCAGGAGACCAGGGAATGGCAGGCCAAGGTGTACAACTACACGAGAAGACCGATTCATCGTGAGCACTATGTTAAGAAATCGACATCTCACAGCTATTCAGGTCCGAAATAGCCTTCAAGAAATTCACCACAACAATGTAAGCTCTGACACGATCCGGCGGCGACTTCGGGAAGCTGATATAAAGCCTTATAGGCCAGCAAATGGCCCTAAATTGCTCAGAGAACATCGAGTTGCCAGGTTGCGGTTTGCTCGAGAACACGTCCGATGGACAGATGAAGATTGGTCCAGGGTTATGTTTTCCGATGAGTCAAGATTTTGTTTATTCGCACACGATGGGAGACGAAGAGTATATAGGCGACCAAATGAACGTTATCTTCAAGCGTGTTTTGAGGAAAAGGTGCCATTCGGTGGAGGATCAATAATGGTTTGGGCTGGGATACTTCAGAGGATTGTACGGAGTTAGTAATTATAGAAAACGGTTCTCTGACAGCTCCCAGATATGTAGAGGAGATTTTAAATGAGCATGATGGTCCTTTCTTGGTGAATATGGGCGCAAATTCCATTTTTATGGACGATAATGCGCGACCACATACAGCACATTTGGTCAACGCGTATATTCAAGACGTCGGTATCACCCGCATGGAGTGGCCAGCTCGCAGCCCAGACTTAAATCCCATAGAGCATTTATGGGACGAGCTCGGGAGATGCGTTAAACAACGCTCTCCAGCTGCAGCTAACTTACGTGAGTTAAGAAGTGCGCTAGTAGAAGAATGGTCAAACATAGACCAAAACCGTATTAGAAATTTGATTTACAGCATGCCACATCGTCTTAATGATGCGATACGGGCTCGTGGAGGAAATACAAGACATTAAATTTACAGAAAAGCTTTCATTTTGCAGATTAACTGTGTTGTATATTTTTGTTGTCAAAAGTTAGAAGTGATTTTTTTTGTATTTTTTAGTACTTAAATAAAATTATACAGTTTACAAACGTGTTATGTATTTTCTTTTATGTATAAGTCAGTCATCTATAACATACTACAGTTTCACTAGTTTGTGTTGTGTAATTAAGAAACTATCACACTTTTTATAAGCGACCCGGAATTTTTGCGGCCCAGTGTATTTACATTACCCACCGTTATAGGCGCTGATATCGTTTACTTTTTGTGTCGATACAATCGATTTGTACAATCTTCCCCTTCCGTGACTGGCCCTCGCTACGCTGCGCTTCGCTCGGGAAACCTAACCAACAATAAGGATTTCCTACATTAATGATTTGGCCAAACGTGGAAGGGCATATCATCAAACGTTGACGCTTTGCTTTAACGATATGATCAGTTTAAGCTGGCCATTTCATGAAATACAACCATTTCATGAAATGGTCGATCACATCATGAAGTGATCAATTTCTAAGACTGGCTATGACATATAGTATATACCTAGATCCTTAGAGCATTAAATGCTCTAAGTATAGATCTAGCTATATTTTTTATACTCGTGTCCTTAAAATTATAAAAATTTATGCATCACACGTAAAAAGTATGAATGTGTAGGTACACACGGCGGCAGATCAACCTACCCAATCTGTCAAATTTCTATTCAAAATTCAAAATCATTTATTCAGTTTAGGCTACAAATAGCTCTTATGAACGTCATTACGCCATCGGTTCGTAACTCTACTCTGGGCGGGAGATCTTGTACTGAGAAGAACCGGCAAGAAACTCAGCAAGTGTCCAGCTCTTTTCTCCCTTACAGAGTCAAAAAATATTGGAAAATGCCCTATCATAAAAGGACACTTTCCATCACAAATAAAAACACAAAATATAAAGGACAACCACACATGTTAAAAAAAAAAACAAAAAAACAAAAGAGAAAATATAATAATATCTAAGTTTTCAAATATACATCAGTTACCAGTTAAAATTTTCAATAATGATCCTTATAACCAAACAGGTAAGTTCAAAATTGATTGTCGAAATTTGACAGTTTTGGGTAGGTTGATCTGTCGTCGTGTGTACATGACCTTTTTAGTAATTTATACATGATGTGTATCGTACCAAATAAAAAAAAATTCTGATTATATTTAAGATGTAAATATCTGTTGGCCGCCTGTAGCTTTTACAACGTAACCGGTTTTATGGGTTGCGAGAAACTTTTGGTTCCTCAGCAAGTATATTTATAGTTACCAAATAATATGTTCTTTGTAATGAATTCCAAACAGTAGGTATATAAAACCGATAGCAAATTATTTATTTGAATAATCAATATTATGTGTTTAGCTCAGATTTTGATTTTTAGGTTCCCTAAGCTGGTCTTAATTATATGTGCAGGGAAAAACACTCAACATTTCACCAAAGGTTAAGCGTCTAGCCAGAGCTAAAAAGCAGATGGTTTTAAAATTTTGCTCAATATTGCTAAAACGATGCATATTAGTGGTGCACCCTTTAGAGAGACGCAATGCCACAAAGTTAACAAAGAGACACGTACAACACAAATTTGTGCGTACGGGCACTGATGTAAAACATAATAACTTAACGTCTTAAGGTGCTGATAAACTTGAGCATTCACTTGTAATGAGCATTTGTGCGAATGCTACATCATAGAAAAAATACGAGAACATTTTAGCGAGCATTTTATCGAGCTTTCTGGCGAGCATTCTAGCGAGCATTGCTTCGAGCTTATTGCCGAGTCAAGCTTCGGTCATCGTCGTTCCGCCGCTCTGCGACGTCCCTCCCCGCACCCCTGTTGCTCTCCAGTGTAGGGATGCCCGATCTTTTGCTTTGAATCGATCTTTTGAATCATAATGGATCGTAACCCCGTGAATCGATCATCCACGATCTGAATCGTATTGCAATGAATCGATCTCATTCGATCTTGGAAGATCGTATCATAATATTATAAAAATAATAAAAAGACAGTGATATTGCATGTAAAGTTGTATTTATAAGTGAATAAGATTACAAAACTATATATACCTAGATTCCAACTCTCCGCATTTGAGTATCACAGATTTTTTTAGTAGAACTTTCTCCACTTTTGTTTAAATCAGAATAAGTATTTTTATGACGGCGTTATGACTTGATTTGTTTTGTTTTTATCACTTGATGACATTAACAGAAAATTTCTATAGTGTCCGCTTATTTCTTGTTGTTTTAACTCTGCAACTAATTGTAGACCTCCACTTCCACTCCTAAGACGAAACAGATTTGTTTGCCACCATCTTCTATTCCACCACCATCTAGCTTTTTCTTTTTTTTACATAACCAATGAGTATAAATGCAGCACACGCGACCGTCAAGTCTGACATCTTCGTGAAGAATATGTTTTGACGAGCATCGAATGCTCATGAAAATGTTCATAGCAATGTTTGGCTCTATGCTTGGCTCGGCTCGTTGTTCAGTTCGACAAATATAAAAACGGCGAATGCTCGATGTTCTGTTACAAGTGAATGCTCAAATCTATCAGCACCTTTATAGGCACCAACCACAAAAACAGAGGTTGTAAACATTAAAGGTCGTTTTGTCTAAAAATAATATTTTAATTACCTAATCCATAGCCATCTATTACATCAGCTATTGATGAGATCTTCTAGAGCTATATAATAAAGGAAAAATTGTTCTTAACAGGTATTGTAAGAAGTCTAGAAGACAACGAGGCGAAGTGCGGTTTCAGAGTAATGGCAGAGTACACATACTACCCTATGCGAGGATACGCGGCCTCCTCCCTACCCCTGGAGTACTGCCTGGAGCTAGACGGCGCCTGCAAGCTGATCGTGGCCTGGCACGTCACCAACGCCACCATTGAAAACTTCGAGTTCCTCAAAAATGAAAAGAAATTCAAAGAGTTCTTTATCAAGTCTGCGAGCTATGTACACGTTATTTAAGATGCTAACATAATTAATAAAGTGATAAAGGTTTATATAAATATATATGATTTTAGCAGTCACACATTAAATCAATGTTTGTAGCATTGTTCTGTTCTGGCAGCTAGAGATAAGATAGCCAGTGTCTCAGTAGTAAAGGATCCGGGTTTACACCGTTCATTCTGGTCCAAACTGAGTTGGTACTTATATGTATAGTAGATTGGTCACAATCACAATAGTGACCACACTATTGTGATTGTGACCAATTTTGTCTGTCGCAGTCACCAAACAATACCTATGTAGGTACCTACTAAAACGATTTCTTGTATTCTTATAAATACGGCATTCTTCTATTTTGTAAAAGACCTACCTACTTTAGGAAGGAAATTATGTCTTCAGATAAATGGTAATTTTAACTTTTTTATTGTTTCCATATAGGTATTTTGATCCATATATTTTTTCCGTATCGTGCGTACTACCTAATAAAATCAATGAATCGTGTATTGGTGTATCAATACCTACTCAATATTTAATTAAGGTGCCAAGGCATTTAAAAGTGTTTTTTGTGAGTTGCTAAGTAGGTAGGTACTACCTGTTTTGTTTGCACACCGTCACCGTTTCACGAACATGTTTCATATATAATGTGTCGTGTCGACCTAACTATAAATATAACAATGTCATACAGTATATAAATTGTAGGTTGGTTTATACGTAAAAAAAACCGGACAAGTGCGAGTCGGACTCGCCTACCGAGGCACACTGGATCGATCCCATACTAGCGGCCGGACGTAGGGTCTTGAACATATTTTCTATGGAAATTTAATATTAAACATATGCAATCGTATTGTTTTCTTAAGTTTACGCGAACACTACTTAAATAAGTAATGTGTAAAATAAACGCGAGTAGATCCGTAAAAGTTGTTTCATTTCAATATGCAATCGTGTTAAAAATAAATCAGTCTACAGTATTTATTAGTGTATATAATGGTTTAAATATATCATCATCATCATCATCATCTCAGCCAAAAGACGTCCACTGCTGGACAAAGGCCTCCCCCAAGGATCTCCACAACGACCGGTTTTGTGCTGCTCGCATCCAGCGGCTTCCCGCGACCTTCACCAGATCGTCGGTCCACCTTGTTGGAGGCCTGCCCACACTGCGCTTTCCGGTACGCGGTCGCCACTCCAGGACTATCCCGCCCCAGCGGCCATCAGTCCTGCGAGCAATGTGCCCTGCCCACTGCCACTTGAGCTTAGCAACTCTTCGGGCTATGTCGGTTACCTTTGTTCTTCTGCGGATCTCCTCATTTCTGATTCGATCACGCAGAGAAACCCCGAGCATAGCCCTCTTCATTGCTCTTTGAGTGACCTTGAGCCTTTTTATGAGGTCCATAGTGAGCGACTGCGTCTCAGTCCCGTATGTCATCACTGGCAACACACACTGGTCAAAGACTTTTGTCTTGAGACACTGCGGTATATCGGACGAGAAGATATTTCGTAGCTTACCGAACGCTGCCCAGCCTAATTGGATTCGACGATTGACCTCTTTGCTGAAGTTGGACCTACCTAGCTGGACCGTTTGTCCCAGGTAAATATAATCGTCCACAACTTCAAGGGCAGAGTCCCCAACCTTCAGAGGAGTGGGTACGACACGTGAGTTCGACATAACTTTCGTCTTCTCCATGTTCATTTTAAGACCCACTTGTTGAGAGACTCTGTTGAGGTCACCGAGCATTGTGCCGAGGTCTTCCAGGGTCTCAGCCATGACCACTATATCGTCAGCAAATCGAAGGTGGGTGATGTATACGCCGTTAACGTTGATGCCGAGTCCTTTCCAGTCCAGAAGCTTGAAAACATCTTCCAGTGCAGCAGTGAACAGTTTCGGAGATATCACATCTCCCTGTCTCACTCCTCGCTGCAACTGGATAGGTTTCGAATTCTGGTCCTGAAGACGGACTGACATAGTGGCGCTTTCATACAAACACTTCAACACTTCGATGTACCTGTAGTCAATTTGGCACCGCTGGAGAGACTGTAGCACGGCCCATGTCTCAATCGAATCGAAGGCTTTTTCATAGTCCACAAACGCTAAGCATAGAGGCTGGTTATACTCCTCGGTCTTCTGTATATGTTTAAATATATAGTTAAAGAGATGTCACGAGATGTTTGATTATTTTTTAGTATGGGAATAAACATTCAAAAAATGTTTTTTCAAATCGCCCGTAAATGCTCGTGTTCTAGTTACTATAAACGGCTTCCCCTAAAGCTAAAGCACATTTTCTTAGAACATACTTGCTACCCCAAGCGACCACTTTTCAAGTTATTCATCGATTTTTATTCATTTTGAAAAAAAAAGAAAATTAACTAATCATTAGGTAATTTGAATAAATCAGTAGACCCATTTCTTTCATAAAAGCATCTTGAATATTATTCTTCTTAGCTATCCTACAACTGTTTTTTTTCTTTTCCTCCCCTCTTGCCGCCCAAAACTTGAAGTATAGTCTGTACGCAATATGCCATAAACACTCCATACTTCAGATCCAAGCGCGTAAGGAACTGATTCCATACTTGTACAAATCTTCATTAAATTCTACTACGGCGGATCTTTTGAGAAATCGGTTTTTTCATAATGAGGTCAAAATTTAAAATGTAGGGTTGTTACAAAGGTCGAATAAAATTACTCCTATAATACTCCTCCACAAAAAATTTCACACATTAATTTTAGGGTACTATACTATAAGGGCAAAACAAATACATGTTAGAAAGGGCTTTGTCTATCAGTCTTACTGTCTGTAATAGTTTTTTTATCAAATTTGTAATGTACCTATAAGAGTCTAAAATGAATAAAATTTTCAAATTATGAAGCAAACGAATATTTACTATAATATTACTTTTCTTACAAATCTGTTTTTATGTGTTTATTACTCAATTAAATTTTCCTGGGTGCTTAAGATTATTGAATCCTCAGTATCGTAATATGAACATTCTTGTTCAACTACATGTTGGTCTTCATCCGTTTGCCAGAGACTTTCTTTGTCAACAGCTTTCAGCAAATCACGCACGACAGTTGGTAGAGGAAGACTTGGATTGGCACGGGATTTTAGCAAATTGCCTTTCGAGGGTGGACCGCTTCCCGTGCCACACGAAACCCTTCATCGAAAATCAGCAGAAGAACAGAATTATGTAGGACTATGTGTTAACAAATTAATCCTGAAAAATGTGTTTAGGAACTATAAATGATGACTTGCATTGCAACTAGTGTTAATAGTAACTAACACTACATACAGTACAGTAACAGTATATCCTGGACCTTATATGGTTTCATATTGCATTATAGTGACTTTATGATACGGGTGTAGATAAACTAATAAACTTTTGTGATTTATCCAAGGCCTTTGATTGTGTTTTACATGAAACCCTGGTCAGGAAGCTCTACCACTATGGAACTAGAGATGCATCACTGAATCTTCTTATCTCATATTTGAGTGATAGGGTTCAGAGGGTTGACGTTAACGGTAAAAGATCTCCAGGATCGGTGGTTACAATGGGAGTTCCACAGGGTTCAATTCTTGGTCCTTTCTTATTTTTAATTTATATTAACGACTTGCCTTACTTTGTAAAAGACAACCATGAGATAGTATTGTTTGCAGATGATACCTCACTTTTATTCAAAGTGAAACGACGACAGCCGATTGATGACGATGTGAACAATGCTGTCTCAAAGATAGTTCATTGGTTTAGTGTTAACAATTTGCTATTAAATGAACAAAAACCAAATGTATAAGATTTGTATTACCCAACGTTAAGGAGGTAAAAACCAGTGTAAAAATTAAAGATAAGAATGTGGACCTTGTGGACACCACAATGTTTCTAGGCATTACGTTGGATGCAAAGCTACAGTGGGGCCCACATATAGATAAATTGTCGAGTAGACTGAGCTCTGCGGCTTATGCAGTAATGAAAATTCGTCAGATCACTGACATTGAAACAGCTAGACTTGTTTACTTTAGTTATTTCCATAGCGTAATGTCGTACGGCATTTTACTGTGGGGCAATGCTGCCGATATTCAAACTATCTTTGTGCTGCAGAAGCGGGCTATTCGAGCAATTTATAACCTAAAAGCTGGTAAATCTTTTAGGGAGAGATTTAAAGACATTAATATAATGACAGTTGCATCACAATATATTTACAAGAACCTAATGTATATTTATAAAAATATTGAAACTTTTTCTAAAAACAGTGATATTCACAATGTAAACACTAGAAATAAAAACAAACTAGCAGTACCTAATACTAGGCTCCACAAAGTAAATAATTCATTTAGAGGCCTGTGTGTACGTTTTTACAATAAAGTTCCAAGAAATATCCAAAAACTAGATATTAATAAATTTAAAATCGCTATTAAAGAAAAGCTTTATAAAAAAGCTTATTATAAAGTGTCTGATTACATTGAAGACAAAACAGCATGGGTTTAAAATGCTCCAATCTATTTCTAATCCAAAATATTGTTAAGGTTTTTTAAACTTGTATAACTTGGTAACGTAACGGCATATAATTTTGTAAATGTCGTTACATATTGAATTAAAGCTGTGGAGTTTCTTGCGCCCATTCTTCTCCACAGCTAAAAAATAGACGTCCTGAATGGGTACTAGGTAAAAAAATTATGAACAATTCAAAAGCACTTTTCTAAAGTTTATTTGAATAAAAAATATTTGACTTTGACTTTAATTAAATTTGTATGTCATGTGTAAGCGAAAGGTCAAAAACAGTGACAACCCTAACCCAAATTTTCGAAATTCAAAAAAAACCGCCGTAGTAGAATCTAGTATTTTGGTGGATGATAAACCTTAGTGCAAAGAATAACTTTGACTTGGAGAGGAGTTCTGCTTCGGCCTATAAAAATAAAAAAATAAAAATACTTAATTTGTAAAAGTATTATTTTTCTGGGTTTATAAAACAATTTTGTTTAAATAAAAACGGGATAATATGCGCCTAAAGCTGCTTTCTATATCTGCGACACAAAATATAAGCAGTTGGCTATACTTTTTTTTATAGAATTAATTTTTGATATTTTTTCCGAAAGGTCACGAAAACTTTAAACATTTAAAAAAAATCAACTATACGGAACTGACACATGGGAGTTCTAGTCGTGCATTTGTGCTGAGAAGCCACTTCGAAATAAGTATGCAATAAAAAGCGAATGTCACTTTTTTAGGGTACAAAAAACACTGCGCCCTACAGTCCGACGGTGTTATGGAGTAGTGGACTGTATGAATGAATTGTTGGAAACACGTAGTATCTTGTAAACATTTATTAGCTATAATTTAGTACAAATACATAAAAAATTAACCTGACAACTCAAACGAAAACCAAAGACTGAAGCCTTTTGGCTTCAGTCAGTCAACATCAATGTCAAAAAAGGTCTTATAAAAAGTTAATACATTACATCTTAATTTGAATATAAAAGGTTTGGACCAACCAGTCGCCAACAGACGGCATGGTGGATTTTATCATATTATGAGGTGTCGTTAGTTTTGTTTTGACTGTGGGAGTGACATAGGCTATAAAAAAAAATAAAAATAAAAAAGTAAAAACATAAGCCGGGTTAGATATTGATAGTCTGGACCCCAAAAAACTGTTAGATCGACTACACAATAAAAAATCTTTAAACGAACTACAATGTCTATGGAATTTAAAGAATATGGCCAATTTTTCTATGAATGTAGATGTACATACATAGTTACTAATTTTTATTTACAGCAATGTTTTATGGTGTTTTGTTTTCAGGAATATTAGCAGATTTTATTCCTAATGTTCAAAAAACTCAAAGAACTTGTCAGTCAAAAGTACCTACTAGACGTCAAGAGTTTCGTTTTTACGCCTCTATAGTGTTTTAAAGAATCTATTACAACTAAACTTCTAAACTAAACTAAATTATCAGCTTCACCGGGCTTTTTTGGGGCAGCGAGAAACATAAAGGGTCCCAAGCCGTGTGAAACGAAACACCGTCAGAGGGTTTCTAGATGGAAGGGCATCACGCACTATAATAAGATTATTGACAATTGGTGTATGCACTATGACTTTGCTATTTGAAAGAGTAAGCCGTTTTAATATAATTATTTTATGTAGGTTTTGAAATGTTTGGTTAATTACTTTACAAAACTAAAGAGTTTGAAATAAACCAAATTATTAAAATAAAACAAAAAACCAGACTGCTAAAACAACTATATAAAAAACAATTAGGTACTTATATACTCATAAAAATCGGACTAACATAAAAAATAACTGCAAAGAGAAAAAACTGAAAAGAAAAAAACAAGCTCTACGATCCCAGAACACAATTTGAGCAATGTTAAATGCAACGTGAAATATTTCCTTGTTCAATACCTATACTTAAATTATAAAATCTATTATAAATGAGTATTTATAAATACATTGAATATTGATACTTGTCGCAGACGGGGACAATCATCAACCAAGCGGCCATGGCTAGCTCAATTAGATCTGCACTCTCTTTGGTTGGTGATTGTCCCCGCCTGCAACAACTATCAATTTTCAATGTATTTATAACTACTCATTTATAATAACTTTTATTATCTATACTAATATTATAAAGCTGAAGAGTTTGTTTGAACGCGCTAATCTCAGGAACTACTGGTTCGAATTGAATAATTCTTTTTGTATTGGATAGTCCATTTATCGAGGAAGGCTTTAGGCTATATAACATCACGCTGCGACCAATAGGAGCGAAGCATCAGTGAAAAATGTTGCAAAAACGGGAAAAGAGCCTAAAAAATTAAAAATGCTGCCGAAAGTCACTATTCCACGCGGACGAAGTCGCGAGCACAGCTAGTTTAAGTATAGGTATCGAACAAGGAAATATTTCATGTTGCATTCAACATTGCTCAAATTAAATTCTGAGATCGTAGAGCTTGTTTTTTTTTCAGATTTTTCTCTTTGCAGTAATTTTTTATGTTAGTCCAGTTTTTACGAGTATATAATTGTTTTTTATATAGTTGTTTTAACAGTCGGGTTTTTTGTTTTATTTTAGTAATTTGTTAGAATAACACACTTTCGTATTTATAATACTAATTAGTTAGTGTAATATTTGTTTAACTTCAGCGTTTTTTTTTCATTTGTCTTATCTTGCCAAATTCACATGCCGCATGAAAGTTTGATTATAATACTTAATAAATTTATTACATCCGCCTTTTTTAAATTAAGTCAATTTATAAAAGAAAGTTAGGGAAACAAGACGAAGTCCTTCCTGAAATTGGGTTGGTTTGGTGGTCAAGACATATGATTTTAATTTTAACAGTTAATCAACACACAGTCAAAATTTTACAGTTAATAAAAGTGAATTTATGTAGGTACTACTCACCACTTAAATTTTTATTAGACATTCTAAAATTTAAACGGCTTTGGCCCAAATTAGGCACACGGGCACAGTGTTGAGTGTACTGCTGTAAACAATAGCTTCGTGAGGCTTCGTGGCTGTAAGTGATGTTAAATTAGAAAGTGTGATCACCACAAACAAAAACAAATCACTACGACGGACGACGACGACTGGCTGTAGCTCTCTGAACCTCTGAGTACTGAAAGGAAGGTCAAAATAAAAAACGTGCAACTATGTTTAGTTCCGTTCTATCTTATGGCTGGAAAAGGAGGTTGGAGTGCAACAAATGGATGACAGTAAGTTTTTATTTTTGTTTTTTTTTTAAGATTAGTTCGTTCCCTGAGGAACCGGCTAAGGTCATAGCCAATGCTGCCATGTCATTAGTTTCTTAATTTCATTAGTATTATCTGTAATAAACTATTCTATATAGAATGATGACTTAGAGCATTAAATGATGATGAATGATAACAGAAATGAGAAGTGAGAAATTATATAGGTACCCCCCAAACCCCTCGAGTAAAGATGTGGGGCTGATTCATGAGAGAATTTGAAAAGTGCCGTTGCACTTTTTTGTTTCCTTTGCCAACACTCATGTACATTCATTAACACTTAACGGTTAATAATCCACCATTAATTTCACATTAATATTCGAAATAACACAAATTTTAGTAAATAAAACACTTCTTTTAAACAAAACAATCGACTGTCAAAAACTTCGATCAAATACGACATTATTATTGTCATATAACTCATAATTATTTCAGATTTTAATAGTATTTCTGTCGAGATTGCACGAATGCTTTGGATTACTATGTCTATGTGGCACTATTTCTTTTGTAGTTGGGGGCTGCAAGTTCTATTAATCTCGAAAAGAAAATAGTCATGGACTATTGACTTTTAATCGGTAAGTTTTTGCTATATTATTTGTCAAATGTGAACTGTTAAGCGAATAAAAATACAAATTAAATTTAGAAGGACCATTTTGTAGCAAAAACCAGCCGTTAATTCAATTTTTATAGCAGATTTAGCAATAATTCAGAAATTGCATTGGGTTATCTTTATCATTGTATAGTGACGTAAACAATGTGCATAATTTTCTAAATCGATATATCGATACTTTTATTTTACAGATTTATTTAAAGACTATGCACTAATGTCCTAACTAAAAACGAATGGAAAAATAATAGTGGATAAATCGTATAAGAATTCAAAAAGGCATTTAATCACATTTGTTCTAAGCATTTTACTATGTGTTGGCGATAGGTACTGGCCATCTTTACTTTTATATGATTTTACTGTATTTTGAGATATTGTTTTTTGAATTTTAAATAAATGTCAGTTTTGACGTTAACATTTTGGATGCCGATCTTTGCAGTCGCGAGAGCTTCAAGAAAGGTCTCCGATTAGCGGACCATTTTTGGGCTAGATGGACGAGAGAGGTACTGCCTTGCCTGGTGGCCCGAAGGCCCGCGGAGGGGGGGTCCGAAGTTAATTGTGGGGACCCCGTTCTGGTTGTTGACGGTTCTCTTCCTAGGGCCTCCTGGACGCGGGGCAGAGTGGTTAAAGTGTTCCCTGGACGGGACGGCAAGGTGCGGACCGTTGAAGTTGCTACCAAGGCGGGTATTTTTAAGAGGCCAATCCGTGTTTTGGTTCCTCTGGTCAGTACCTATTCGCCATTCTAATTTTGTATTCACACTGGGGGTGGGCATGTTGGCGATAGGTACTGGCCATCTTTACTTTTATATGATTTTACTGTGTTTTGAGATATTGTTTTTTGAATTTTAAATAAATGTCAGTCTTGACATTAACACTATGGATTCATTTGTATATGAACTGCAACTGCTCTGCTGGATGTTGTGGACGACATTTTAAATGGAGTCAATAAACGAGAAGGAACCATACTAGCGCTACTAGATTTTTCACGGGCTTTCGAAACCATCAACCATGATTTGCTCCTGTCCAAACTTGCTTTTTATGGTGTACATGGTACCTCTTTAAGATGGTTCTCTAGCTACCTCAGTGGGCGATCCCAGCGGGTTGAGACCCGCAGTGGCGACGGTATGGTTAATCGGTCTGATCCTGCCTTTATCGGTCGCGGAGTTCCACAAGGGTCCATACTGGGACCAGTTCTGTTTATGCTGTACTGTGCAGACATTGTTGGCTGCATACGTAACTGTAACTTTCATATTTGTGCAGATGATCTCCAAATTTACACGTCTTGTCAGCCGAAAAATACTCCTGAAGCTGTTTGTAAACTAAATGAAGATTTGAAGCGCGTATCTAAATGGTCATATGTTAATAATCTGGTTCTCAATCCGTTAAAGTTAAAGTATTTAATTCTAGGTTCTAAATGTCAAATAGATGGAATAAATAGTTTTTGTCCTAATATAAAAATTGAAGATAAATTTATTAATAAAGTAGCTGAAGCTCGAAATTTGGGTGTCCTGATGGATGGTAGGCTTAGGTTTCACAGTCATGTTGTTGAAGTTGTTAGGGGTTGTTTTTACAGGCTGAAAGTCTTGTACAGGATTCGTGAATTTTTGAATGTTGATGTTAGAGTTTATTTGTGCGAGTCATTGATTCTTTCTAGGCTAAATTATGCTGACACTGTAATAGGTGAGTGCTTGCTGGGTAATACTAAGCGACTTATCCAGCGAGTTCAGAATGCTTGCGTTCGTTACTGCTTTCCTATACCGCGTAGGGCTCACGTCACTCCATACCTAAATCAAAATGATTTGATGAAAATGGAAACAAGGCGCTCACTTCACTTTGCATGTCTTTTGTTTGGCGTTATAAAACATAAGTCCCCGTCATATCTCTACAAAAAACTTAAGTTTTCATGTCGACCATTTAGAAAAGCTACTCGTCTAGTGTGTCCCAAAACTGGCACAGCCGCATTTCGTGGCAGCTTTCGCTACGCGGCCACGAAATGTTGGAATAACATTCCTCCACCGATTAGAAGTTCGTGTAGCGTTCCAGTTTTCAAACGTAAATTTAAGGAATATCTTTTACATATCCAAAAGTTAACCCCATAGGTAGTATTGATGCCTTCTAATGATAAGTAAATTATTTTCAAGGTTTCGCATTTCCGATTTTGTTTAAACTAGAGCTTTAACAATGTATCTGGTTTGATGTGATTGATGGCGCTGGCGTGCAGTGATGTCACTTTCCTTTTATTTATTTATTTATCTTATTGTTTTTCTGGTTTCCACGGAAGATCAGCGTCGGGGTGCCAACCAGGTATCTCGACACTATGCTGAGTGGAGACCGTTTCAACACCACTAGTCCTAAGTATTTTGTATATATATTTACATTATTTTAAGTGGTTTTGAATAAAAAATTCTATTCTATTTATTCTATTCTATATAATGTGAAATGGAGGCGACTTAGAAAAAATGCGGTTCCTACATTATTGAATAAGGATAGATCTGATGAAATGGTATAATACGTATTAATTCATTCAATTCATGTTAGCAATTAATTTCAAAGAAACCTAACTTAAACGGTGAACCGTCATAACTTGATTTTACAGGAAGTGCTAAGGTGCCTGTGAAGGAAAACATAGCACAGGTCAGCAGATTCAAGAAACTCTTCAGAAATTTAACAAGAAGACCGGGCCGGCTCTACCATAGGGCGAACGGAGCGATCGCTTCAGGCGCCAAGTTACAAGGGGCGCCTCAGTGGTTAAAAGTTATCTTCGCTTTTCCAATATCTTGGTTGCGACACACCCCGGACACGCCATACTAAATTATCGCTTTGACAACAACATAAGCATTCGACATCTGTACAGCGTGTAAAAATATGTGTTAGCACTTCTATCGTATTGTTTTTTCAATGATGATGTTAACCTTTGTCTGTATTCATACTGGCCCTAGCCCATCTTAAAATAAATATCACTAACATTTTATTAAAATTTAATTTAATCAATTATTTATTTTTTTTAAACCTAAAGTTAAATGAAAAGATTAGTATTATATGCGAGTATTGTTTCGTTTATTATTAAAATTCATTAATTTTTTTCTTTTTAATGATTTGCTGTTTTATAGTGCAATTGATGGTTTGGGTTGTCTTATTGTGTATTTATTGTCAAATTAACATAATAATATATAATTAGTAAATATACATATAATAAGAACGTAGGAATAAAAACATCTGTAATTGCAAGATATAAAAAAAAAATTACACAGGTTGCCTTAAAATCACTTACGAAACACGATAGAATAGTTTAAAAAAAATTGTTTGTTTGTTTGTTTGAAGTCGATAAACTCGAGAACTGCTGAACGGATTTTGATCCAGTTTTTACCAAAATGCTAAGAAAAATCCGGAGAATAATATAGGCTACATAAATACTCGAAAAATACAGGGTGTCTCATTTAAATCGGTCAGTATGGGAAAGTCTGAAACTATAAGACATACGAAGATCTGTTCTTAGGAACCATGTCATCGATTTTAATAAGAATAAAAACTGCATTCATACATTTAAAAAAAAACCTGTACTCAGCTCGGGAATTGAACCCGGTTGTTTTGAAAAAAATAAACTTATACTATTTCTATTTAGATATCGATTGTGTAGGTCTTAAGCAGTAAATGGCTCTTTGAAACATGATGTCTAAAATGAATAAAATGCATTGTTTTCACGTACTTTAATTTATTTTAGTAGGTGTTCGAAGTGACCACCGTTACATTCAACAAGTTCAGGCATGTAAAATTGTCTCTATGGTTGTTTGTACCTCTTTGCTGGTTTTGTAATTGTAAGATCGTTACCTAAACGTGTTGAATATTGTATTGGAAAAAACGGTGGTCACTTCGAACACCTTCTAAAATAAATAAAAGTATGTGAAAACAATGCATTTTATTCATTTTAGACATCATGTTTCAAAGAGCAATTTACTGCTTTAATTTAAAAAACCTGTACTCATACAGGTTTTTTTTTTATTGTATGAATGCAGTTTTTCTTCTTATTAAAATCGATGACATGGTTCTTAAGAATAGATCTTCGTATGTCTTATAGTTTCAGACTTTCCTATACTGACCGATTTAAATGAGACACCCTGTATAATAAGAACGTAGGGATAAAAAAAATCTGTAATTGCAAGATATAAAAAAAAATACTTTAAAATCACTTACGGAACACGATAGAATAGTTTAAAAAGAAATTGTTTGTTTGTTTGTTTGTTTATTTGTTTGTTTGAACACGATAAACTCGAGAACTACTAAACGGATTTTGATCCGGTTTTATCGAAATGCTAAGAAAATTCCGGAGAATAACATAGGCTACATAAATACTCGAAAATTGTTAAATTTTGATTTGGTTTAAACCGGGATTTAATCCTTGGTTGCTTGGCAACTGTTGTTTATTATGTAACATAGGGGATTTTTTTTTAATGAGTTTTACGGCTCTGTAGTGCGAGCACGGATCTTACCGATCGATAAATTTATCGGTAGACAAAACCGTTTATCTATCGAATTTTATCTACAACCGCTAGCACGGGACTCGGATCGGTAAGTTTTAACGTGTTCTATTTTAGCGATATTTAAAAATGGCAACACGGCAATTTTATAGTCCCGTTCGTTCATCATTCATTCGAATCTTATATTTTTAATTGTTATTGATTAAATTCTCTTTGTTTTGTGTTCTATTTCTTATCGTGTAAGGTTTTTATAGGAATTTTAATATTAACCATTTATTTATTTAATATTTAAGCATTTCTTCCTCTAAAGGAAAAAGTTTTTAATTTTTAAGTATCACATTTTCTAAGTCGTTTAAAAAACATCGTACCTAATATATACTTAGTTGTTAGTGGATTACTTTTAGTAGATTATTTGCTCCATGCTTTTGTAAAAAGCCGTCAGCAATTAGAGTCCTTTCAGCAGCGGTGCTGGAAAATCGAATGTAGACGGGCAAAAGACGACGCACAATAGCTTCAGAGACCTCCTTCACAAGTTTGCTAACTGTGCATTGTCCCAACGCCAAGTTATATTCTTGCCTAATGCTGCTAGTGAGGACCGGCAAAAAGTAGATTGTTGAGGTTAGAATAAAAATATGAAATAGGAAAAGAAAAAACTAAATTCCTGCTACTTACAACAACATGGACGGGCAATCCGTTTGATCTAATCCGTCGGATGGCGCCCCAAATGCTTTCGATAACCACAAAGGCTAATTCTCGGGATATGCGAAACAACCTCATGAATCAGAATCTGCTAAATTCATGGGGTTGTTTCTCTGCCTCAGATGGCGCCGGACAATGTTAGTTTCTTCGCGATGTCGCTGTTACGTCTCTTTTGCAACCAGCAAAAGGTGCCCGAATTCCCTTTTTTCACGACCGCCCAAGAAAAGTGTAATATTTAGTAACTTTCCAATGGCGTCGAAAGCGTCGAAAACTTTATCTACCAACTTTTAGATGCCGATAAATTTATCTACACATCGATATAATTTATCCACAAGAAATGTCATTTTCGAGTCCCATGCTAGCTATTAAACTAAATAGATAAAATTTACCGATTATATCTACGGGTCGATGAAGCAAGTCCCATGCTGCCGATGTTAATTTGTCCACTTGAACTGTCAAATTTTATCGTTTAATGTCACTTTATCAGTCGATAAAAGATCCGTGCTTGCGGGGCTGGCATTTGAGGCTCTGGCTCTCTATTGAATAGAATAGAATAGAATAGAATAGAATTTTTTATTCAAACCACTTAAAATAATGTAAATACATAGACAAAATACTTAGGACTAGTGGTGTTGAAACGGTCTCCACTCAGCATAGTGTCGAGATACCTGGTTGGCACCCCGACGCTGATCTTCCGTGGAAACCAGAAAAACAATAAGATAAATAAATAAATAAATAAAAGGAAGGTGACATCACTGCACGCCAGCGCCATCAATCACATCAAATCAGATACATTGTTAAAGCTCTAGTTTAAATAAAATCGGAAATGCGAAACCTTGAAAATAATTTACTTATCATTAGAAGGCATCAATACTACCTATGGGGTTAACTTTTGGATATGTAAAAGATATTCCTTAAATTTACGTTTGAAAACTGGAACGCTACACGAACTTCTAATCGGTGGAGGAATGTTATTCCAACATTTCGTGGCTATTGCTATCGTGTTTTACGGCCTGTCATTGATAGTTGTTGTCATGAGAATACCGATTTTGATGCGGTTATCACCAAAATGCTTAGAAAATTTCGAAGAATAACATACAAATCGAAAATGTTAAACAAATTTGGATATACGTATTTACGCGACCAACTGTTAGATACGTTCGTTGAATTATTATTTTAGAAAAGTTTTGTTACTCTCTAAGGTTACCTACCCTTTATAAATCTGTGAGGCACCTAAGCGAACATTAGCACCGCAGTAGTAAAGCGACGGAAAATAAAAACAAGCTCGAAATCACGCACATCATTAAACTTGGCTGTACATAGGTACACCTTTTGTTTCATTTTCCAAAATAACCAATAATAATATGGCTATTTAGTCGCGCCTGCGCGCGGCGCTTATTGCAGTTTTCTAATACACAGAAATGTTAAAAGTTAAAACATTACCTATATTTGGCGGTATAAACCTCTGTGTCGTTGTCTAAAATAATGTCTCTTTTTTTAGTTATACATAGAAATGTTACCTACTCATTAAATATGGCTGTGTAAAACTTTGTATCATTGCCCAAAATCATGTCTCTATTTTTTTAAATATTGCACCTAGAAGATATCTTGAATTACATAGCTTGGCTGTATAAACCTTTGGGTCATTGCCCAAAATACTTAATGTTATTTTTTTAAATCTATTTGGTGAAAAAACGCGAGAACAGGAAAATTTAAAAAAAAATTGGCGCTCAAATTTTGAAATGCAATAAGTACCTATTTTTATTTTGTTAATAATTTTCAAATTATATTAATTATTCATTGTGTAAAAGTTTTTTAAAACATTTTATGCATGTACGTTAAATATTTCAGTACTTATTCAGTTCTTATTAATTTTTAAATAAGATTTATTCATTGTGTAAAAGTTTTATGAAACATTTGATGCAGGTAAGTCAAACACTTATTTCAGTACTTATTTTACTTGTAAGCGGTTTCTTACTTTGGTTTCTTAACATGTTTATAGGATAAATCTGTGTTCAATGATACAATATAAGTAAGTAAGTATCATAACAATTTTAATATCATAAAACCTATAAAGAATGAATATTGTACATACTTCTAGATTACAGAAAAATGGTTTTTCCATTCTTCTATCGCATAAGACGATGGCTACCTCTGGTATGAGAGTTGCAAAAATGTTTAAGTTTGCAGGGTACAACTGTATTAGAGGCACGGACTTCAGATTTTTTTTTCATTAGAGGTAACTTCGTTCTGTGTCCTGTGATCTACCTCTAAAAACCTACCTACCTAACAAGATGGCACGAAGAAGTTCAAATTTATCGCAAGTATGTAATATAAAATACTATACTGTATTACCTAATAGACAATAATATAATTTATTACAGTTCTCAATTTATTGATATTTTGTATCTAGTCTACGAATAAGAACATAGTTGGTAAATAGTTTTTGTGCCTTCTGGCCGACAACCAATAATCCTGGACCGCTACTTGCTACTCGATATCCAGCTTCGGTGGACAATAGTGTTGTGTAGTACGCGTACTAAGTACTAATAGGTAACGATACTCGGCACTGTACGAAAAGAAAAGTTACCGAACGCAAGCTCTTAATAGGACAGTCGGACTATTAGTACACCGTCTCCCGCTAGTCGCTACACTCGACTCAAGTGCTTAATGTTGCTTGTCCGAATTACTCCGAATGTCCGAAAGCGACGGAACAAACGTACTGTATGTACGAGAAAGCGAGATAGTTGTTGTAATCGCTATCGAATACACACACATTATGCGAGATAGCAAATCAATCGCTTACGTTGCCCGTGCGTTTTATTGATAGAAAATCTTGCTCAGCTGTATTTAGCGCTAAGATTACTGAAATGTTCAAAAACCAGCTAGTGTGTAGTGTGAGCGAGTGATCGCGCTTTATTAAAGCGCCCTGACGTGATTGAGTATTTGAGTCTGTGCGTATATAATAATGTCTAATATTTATTGAATAGCTTTACCCAGTTCAAACATACACTTAAATAATTTTAAAATGGTTTGAATAAAAGTGGCTACTTTTTGCAAAAAATAGTTTTAAAGCTATTCAGTTGGCTGATAAGATAACAGTGCCAAAATAGATTAAAACAGCAGTGAGTCTATAGAGGATAGCGCACTGACCTCTATCTATATTATACATTACAGTATACTTATAGAGGTCAGCGGTATAGATAGGTAACGACTTTATTTCCGTGTACTGTTAGGTACTATTAGTACTAATAAGGTGTACTAGTACTTTACTCGGACTGTACTAGTACAGTACTAAACCGCAAAGTGTCCGATTAAGCACAAGCCTAGTGGACAAAAAATATTTTGAAGTCCGTGTTTGGACAGTATAACAGTAGACACATCTTAGCTAAGATACACCAGTGCCTAGGACGACTCCGGACTCGGACGAATACCTGAGCTGTAAAATACCAATTTTATTACATATAATTGAGCGTCAGTAAACCCATTTCAGGTTTGTATGACGAAGCAAATACGCGCAACCCACCGAGAAACGGTGTTGTATACTGAATGTATGTGGAGGGATAATTGAAACGGGAAACTGAGTGAGAATCTGTATGAACGGGACGATTCTGTGCTTCAAACTGAATATATGTATGTACATAGCAGAGATGATAGTCGAAAGAATAAGTGATAATGTATGAAAATAATGATGAACGTAAAGGAAGCACAGGAAGTATGCCAAAACCACACTAAATGGAGATCGATTGTCTTTGTCTATCTCAGCATTCCCAGCTGAAAGGATATTAAGAGCGAGTAGATGTACGTATGTCGGTAAATACAATGTCAATTTTCTAAATTTCCGATGCATATAATTTTATTATACCCTAATAAGCTTAAATAGATACCTACATAAAAATTAAACTGTACAGACTACAGCCTTTAGCTCACGCGGACGAAGTCGCGGGCAACAGCTAGTTAGTAAATATAGTGACAAAAGAATTACTATGTTGTTGTTTTCAATTATTTAGATCGATAATAAAGTCGATAAAGTCACCACATTACCTCAAATATGACGTCACAAATCTTGTGACACCTTCGAAATGACGAAATAAAAGGGACAATCGATCTCTTTCCAATACCTACATGACCTAGGTTCATTAGTTAAAATAGTGCGAACTGATGAAATTGTGTTGCTAGTCGGTTTGTGATGGTAGTTTTAGTCCGGTTTCTATTCTTTAGCTTTAGTTATTGTTTTGAATACAAAACCTTCTCAAGCAATGAGCTTATATATCATTGTTCTCAAGTGACAATCTCGTGCCGACGTTCGCAGCTCGGTCCTAAAACTGGGGCGCGCAAAGAAAATTTACGTTTCGCGCGCCGTTATATGTTTCAATTTTGCTTGCAGGCGGGTAGCTGTAGTAGGTAAATATATTTGTAGGCGCTTAGAGCTGAGCGATCTGAATTTCTACTTTATTGCGTCGTCGTCAAAGGGTCGCTATTTATTAAAATGTTTTTGCGGAGTGATCCTTCTGTACCTGTTCAATTTATTTCATGTAAATGACATATCCCCGACTCATTATTCACGAGATATCTGATAGTGATAAATAAAAAAATGTAAATAAACCCTAAGGTCAAAAATCTCGAAAAATATCAACCTCAGCAAAAAAAATGTTTTCTACAAAACTTCTTTGTATTAATTATTAATTAAAGGCATGTGCTTGTTGTTTTCATTGATTTTAGCAAAGCATTTGAAATGTTAAATTATGAGACGTTATATCGAAAATTAGAGCAGAGCGGTATACAGGGCCCTCTCCTATCATTGCTTAAAAACTACCACGAAAATAGACACACACGCGTAAAGTGCAAGAATATGTACAGTAACGAGATTAAAACGGAAAAAGGCACGGCACAGGGATCGATAATCGGCCCTACCGAGTACTTGTTGTATGTAAATGACATGTGCAATCTAGTAACCGAGGGCTCTGTGTACCAGTTCGCAGACGACACATGCATTATTACAGCAGACCGCGACATAGCCGCGGCCGAGCGCGCCATGCAGATAAACTTCAACACCATATGCAAGTGGGCCCACGATGTCGGCTTAGTAATTAACGCGCAAAAAACTAAAATAATGCATATTCGTTCCGCTCACAATAAAACTGAATATAATATTTCAGTGGTGGCACATCAACATACTTGCCTACATCAGCTTGATATTACAACATGTAAGTGTGAAAAGATCGAAGTTGTCGCGGAACACATGTACCTGGGTCTAATAATTGATCACAGATTCAACTGGGGACCACACATTAATTACGTGTGCGATAAACTGAGAGCCATCCTAAGTAAGTTGTCAATACTGAAGTACAAATTACCATATAGAACCCTGCGTATGCTATACCTAGCCCTAGCTGACTCAGTGATCGGTTACGCATTAAGTACTTATGGACGAACATTTAAAACGTATTTAGAAAAAATATTCCACCTACAAATAAGATTGTTAAAGACAATTGTACCTAAAAATGTTAAAAATAAGTACGAAACAGACTATACACAACTATTTCAATATTGTAAGATATTACCCGTACAAGGTAAGGCAAAATTAGCTATTTTAACTGAAGAATACCCCAATGTCAAAAAACTCGTATTTAACAAGAGATGTCCAAGACTAAGAATGTTACACAATCATCAAAAATACCTGTTACCTAAATATAATAATATATATGGTGCTAGACTTCATTCATATGTACTACCTAAAATAATTAACGATATGCCAGAAGAAGTCAGAATAAAATATCTAAGTGGTAAATATATAAAAAATGTCATAAAAACTTACTTTAAATCTAGTGAATTAAGCTTCATTTTGTAAGAAAAAATTGTGCTGATTTCTATATAACTTCTTTGAACTCCCCATCGGCACACAAACCACTCTGGTTTTGCCAATGATGGGTCTTGCATGAACCAATATTATATTTTTTGTTTATTCAATAAATAAATAAAAAAAAATAGCCTTAATAAGATAGGCATGAAAAAAGGAGACGTTATGTGGACATCGTAAGTTTTGAAACATTTTTTGTGTTGTGCCTCTTTAGCTACGATAGCACCGTAAACGGGATATCAGGGCTTAAAAAAATCTTGACGAAATTTTTGAGGTACTACTAGCTTACTTTTTATGCTTATCATGCCAAGGACATGATTACCTACCTACCAACAACTTTGTTAGATATTTTTCGTCTAACTAAACAGTATTGCTACAATAAAAAAATAAAAAGATTCAATAAGTGCAGTTGAAACCACAGTTTAGGTTAAAACCTTTTTAAGTACCTAGGTAGGTAGGTACCGTGCACACTTACGGCTTAGCAATAATTTTATTAAAAAAGGTTTCATGAGCAAATGGAACTTTTTTAGAGCCTTTTCGTTAGACAGATGAAACTTTGTTATGCAGCTAATTTCTAGAAGGGCCGTGTATACGGCGTCAATACGGTCGAATTTCAAAGATATGGTCACATGGAACCTTTTTATGTTAAAGCTTCAATTTCATAAAAAAATATAAATAGTAATTAGTAACCAAAGAGGATATAAGCACTACGTTTGATGGAACCATATTATTCCAAACCGTCGACATGCTGCGTCTTTAATTTTATTATTTTATTTTTCTAAGTGTTTTCACCGTTAATGCATGCTTTTTAACCAAATTCATGTAATTATTTGTTTAAATATTAATGTTTGACACAGACATGGAATGGAGAAGATTTAACCAAAGGGTTTACCACTTTAATTATGTATTGTTGAGACGTGTCGTGAAATTACAAGCTGTGGACGCAAGAACAGCAGTTGATTTAGCACACAATGTTCACGGAGATTGCGGCTCCACAAAAGGAGCTCCTTTGATCGTGCTTCACGGGTTGTTGGGCTCAAAAAGGAACTGGGAAAGTATGTCCAAGAAACTATCGTCAGCCTTGAACACTTGTGCAGTGGTTGTGGATGCGCGAAACCACGGCCAAAGCCCTCACGATAGCTCACACACGTACCTTGACCTCGCATCAGACGTGTTGCAGCTTATGGACACATTAAAATTAAAGAAAGCAACTATTATTGGACATAGTATGGGTGGAAAAACGGCCATGGTGGCCGCTCTAACACAGGTTCTATTTTACATTTAAGTATTAGGAATACTTTTTCAACGCGAAAGTATGAAGTATGGAACGCGAAAGTTTAAAAGTGTACTTTTTCAAGTGGGTATTTTTAGATTAGACACTGAAATACATAATTCTGGCTTTGCAAAAGTTCTGCAACTAAACCATGTGTATTTTCCCCAGCCAGACAAAATAGAACGATTGGTGGTAGTGGATATATCACCTGTTTCAAGCGCTGGCATCCTCAATGACTTTTTTCCAAAGCTCATAACTGCTATGAAGACAGTTAGTTTCGATGGGGTAAAGAACTTGAGTGATGCAAAAAATGTAGCAAAGGAGAAAATACTGGCTTCTGGAGCAATGAGAAGTATGGAAGGAATGAATTTTATTCTCATGAACATAGCAATGCGAGCGGATAAAACAATAGGATGGGCGTACAATCTGGATGCTTTATTAGATTCCTTTCAGAGCATAGCAAGTTTTCCCAGCGAGATGGCAAATAAGAAGTATAACGGTCCAACGTTATTCGTTGGTGGAGAAATGTCCAACCATTTACCGTAAGTTGGGTAGTTTCTGTTCTCTTGTAGCACACTAATAAATCATCTAATGCTGTCTGTTTGTGCCAATTGAGTATACAAACACAAAAATTAAAATGTAAAAAATCAGTTGTAAGCTTTTACTTTTAAGTGATTTTTTACATATTTTGTGTTCCTGCCATTCCTGTCAAAGCATAAAAAGGCTACGTTTTTTTCCTATATTTAGTCAAATACTAGTCTTATCTTATGGAACTAACACTAATTGTAAAGGGGAGGGCTTGAGAAGGAAATGTAAAAGAATTACTGTGTTATTATGTGTGTTATTTCTTTTCGATAAATTTAATAGTGTTAATTCGTGTCCGTTAAGCTGGCGTACACACATGGTCTAATTCGCAAAAATAAAATAATCAGTGCCTCCTTAGTTTAAGAAGTAAAACCTTTTTTAGTGTGAACGCTTGCATCACGATCAAACTGGCGATGACGTACACGTGATCGTTCTCGAAAACTAGGTACTTATAATAATTTAAGTACCTAGCTAATCTATAAAGCAACGAAATTTACACACACACAGATTTAGTGTCTTATTAGTGCCCCCGCTATGCAAAATTTCATAAGGATAGCTCTTAAAGGAACGGAGATATTGAACAAGACTTCTAAATGACATTTCGAGCTGCGGCGTCTATAATTACAGCGTATCTATATTAGTGTGTTTACAGAAAGCGGACTTCTCTTTTTATAAATGTTATATGTATTAAATTCTGACTCTGACAGTAGAAATAGTTTACGTGAATTCGCAGTGGTTCTATTCATACTAGAAGTACAGACAAGTTCAAAAGTGTTTTCTCTACCTTTAAAATTGTTTTTGACATACTGAATTAAAATCAAAAACTAATCTAGCTGTAGATAAGATCGTTAATTATTGCAGTTTGCGCTAGATCTACGATTGCTAAAGTAAAGATACTTTCGCAAAGGCTGGTCATCGGATGAGTAACTAAAAGTTTATCATCTTGTGCTCCTCCGTACTTCGAAAGTCACGTAAATCTGTTGGATACAGCTGCATTAGCATTCGTTAACAACCACCAATCCGCTCTGTCCCCGTGTGGTAGTAGAAGGGCTCCTTCAATTTAGATGTTTGTTGTCGGATGGCTGCCGCAACCGCAAGTTTGCACTGCGTTCTATATTAAAACGGTCGTGCGGCTGTCGTGCGACTAATTCGGTCAGCGGACCGCCACGAAACGTCTAAATTGAAAGAGTCCTTAGGTCCGTTCTCCCTGTGGGGTTTCCATCCAATGAGAAGGCTCGTACCCAGTATGCTGACAGCTCGTATGCAGTGGGACATTAAAATTAACTGTTGATGATGAATTAGTAATGTCATTCATTTACATTCATAATTGGTAAAATTCAAATAAAATACCTTAATATAAAAAAGAATTTATTTTGCAAAAGAAATAGATAAAATCACAGTTTAATCACTATCGTTTATGTACAATAATCACACTTTAAACAAAAATAGTATTTTTTCTTTTCTCATAAAACTGTTTAGTAAAATATAAAGTTTCACTAAAATTACGTTATTGGTTTGAAATAATTAAAACTTTAGAGTACGTATGAGATACCAAAATGTAGAATTACTCTGATGATTGTTCAGAGTAATTCTACTTCTCTTGGCGAATTTTCAACCTCTTTCAACATAGGAACAAAAGTAAGTTATGTAAGTGTAAAAAATAAGTATGTAAGGCGTTCAAATAAACCAAAAAAAAAATACCTCTTTCAATGTCACATACAAAGATTACCCTTACGTCATGAAACTTAAAAACAAAAAACATATTTTTTTACAAAAACACAAATGTTGAAAAAAAATTCCATGAGCAGGATTTGAACCCGCACCCTTCTGACATACCGGGTCAGCTGCTCTTCCAATTGAGCTATCGTGGTTCTAACCAGCCCTTCGAAATTATGATGTTAATGACGGTAGTTGTTGACATTGAATTGACGTTGACGTTGACAAAGGCGGGCGCCTTTGTCAACGTCAACGTCAATTCAATTCAATTGCCTTTGGCTTTCGAAGTAAAAAGTAAATAGTGTTGAATAATTTCGGCGGACTGGTTAGAACCACGATAGCTCAATTGGAGGAGCACTTGACCCGGTATGTCAGAAGGGTGCGGGTTCAAATCCTGCTCGTGGAATTTTTTTCAACATGTGTTTTTGTAATTTGTTCGCAACAAAATTTGCGTTAAAAAAAAAAAAAGAAAAAGAAATTATGTAAACTTGTATGCGCCGAGCCCTGCTGCACGCACGGGAGGAGGCGCGCGGGGGCCGCGGCACGATAGTTCGCGACACCGCCGCTAGGAGACGGCGCCCGCGCCGGCCGGCGGCGGCGCTCGCCGCTTCAATCAACCAGGCTGTCACCGCGTGAAACGCACGTCCCTCGCCAACGCCCATCCGCCATAGTTTTTAACGTAATTTTTTATTATTAATGTAACGTGTAAATCGCGCATTACAAGTCTATTGTTACTATTTATTGTTTTAATTATTGCTCCATTCGGAACAATTGGCGACCGTAGGAAGTATCTGCAAGTTTGGGAAGAAGTACGAGAGAGAAATACGTTCAATCCGAGAGCGTTGCGTTGGCACGGCAAGCGTGACGTGGGATACCTGCCTACGAATTTCAAAAGGGACGCCTGGAATTGCTGTCTTCTGGGGCCTGCAGCGGACTACATCGAGGTTCTTCGGCCGTCTGGAGGTCTAGCCCAAGGAAGTACACCATTTTCCAATCCTTTCTTACCTAATTCCTTCAGAATTGTTTTTATGTGTGTGAAAGCTCCCCTGCACCTCAAGCGTTAGGCACCTATTCCTGATCAAGCTTGCATAAGGGCAGGGCTATTTAGTGCTACACCTATTCACGATTTCTATTGTTTCTGCCTGTAATTTTACTGCACTTCGAGCGTTAGGCACCTATTCCTAATCAAGCTTGCATAAGGGCAGGGCTATTTGTGCTATATTCACGATTTCTATTGTTTCTAAGTTTGTTATTTTATTGCAATTGCCAGCTACTGCGTCTCATTTACAAAAACATTTCAATGTCGTAAAATTACCTGAACCGGCCATCTTGTTAACGTTGCCACGTAATTGCCATCTGTCATAATTTACTTACTGCATTTAACATTAAATAAGATATGCTTATCATTCGTTTGGCTAAAATGCACAACTTTTAAATATTTTGCGCACATCATTCATTTGATAATTCAAATTACTAATTTAATAACCAAACGGGAAATAATTGGACTTTAAGTGTCACTTCCAATTTGTACGATCCAAAATTAGGACCCAAATTAACACATTATTATTCTATAGTTATCGGGCGAGCGGCGCTTACCTAAGCTAAGCGCTGCTGAGGCCGACTCGCTTCACTGTTTCTGCTTGGTTGAGCTCTGCGGCGCGCGGGCTCAGCTTGCTGGACGTGCTGGGTGCTCGGCGGGGGCAGCGTGTAGTGGCAGCGGGCGCGCTTGCGGCTGGTTGTGGAGCCTTCTTCATACGCTTCTTCACACCGGTTAGAATTGTATCTACTTACTTCTTACTTCATTGTGTGTGCCTAATTTATTTATTTCAATAATGGATCCGCCTAAAGGGGTGTCTGCGTCTACCGCTGCTGCCTCAGGCGATGAAGTATCCGACTTACCAATGCTTATTAGAAAGCGAGGCATAATTAAAGGGCGTTTAACTAGATTTACAGAGTATTTAAGTGTATTGCAAAAGATGAAACCCTCTGAAATTTCTAGCGCTAAAAATAAAGAGCTTGAGTTAAGACTCAACAAATTGCAATTATTGTTAAATGAGTTTGATGAGCTACAAAATAGAATTGATTTATTGCATAATGAACCCGCGGAACAAATTAAGGAAAGAGATGCTATTGAAAATCTTTTTTATGCGCACTTGTCTACTGGGCAGGATATTTTAGAGTACTCGAGTAAATGTTAAGCCTGTCCTGCATGAGACTGACACTTTGTCCAATTCTATGACGAGCTGTCAATCAAGCGCATTTAATTCAATTAAACTTCCCACGATAAAACTTCCCACTTTTGATGGGAACTATTTACGTTGGATGGAGTATAGGGATATGTTCGAAGCAATGATAAATAAAAATGACAATATACCTTCTATTAATAAATTCCATTATTTACGTTCGTCATTAGAAGGAAGCGCTAGTGTTGTTATAAAGTCTATAGAATTTACTTCTAAAAATTTTGATGTTGCATGGGATCTTTTGTGCAAAAGATACAACAATCCAAACATTTTAATAAATAATCATCTTAAGGCATTATTTAACGTTGAGAGCATATCGAGAGAGTCCCATAGGGCATTAAGATTCCTGTTGGATCATTTTTCAAAGCACTTGCGTGCCCTCGAGTCACTGGGCCAGCCTACAGAAAGTTGGGATGCTTTGATAATATATATGGTTTCGTCCAAATTAGACGTTAACACGAGTCGAAAGTGGGAGGAGCACAAGTGCTCTCTTGACAAATTACCTACAATTGAAGAATTTTATTCATTTTTGCGTGGTCGTGCTGACGTATTAGAAACTTCGTTTATTAACCACTCGGAAAATAGACAGGGGTCACGCGAAAATAAACCTAAGTTTAGCAACAATAATTATAAAAGTCTTACCGTTTCCGCTGATAAAAATTCTAATTTATTGTGTTGTCAATTATGTAAACAAAGTCATCGCTTATACAACTTGTTGATTCACGCCATATTCATAGCAGCGGTCGTAATGCTTATACTTATTACAAATAAATTATAAAAAAAATATGAAATAATAATAATCATATTTTCAAAATCTGTAAATACGAATCGCACGTCTGCGTAGCACTAAAAAATAAACGCTCGTTCGCGTAAGCCCGCTCACCCGACCACGCATAGGTAGCAACAAGCTCGAGCTTCGCGGCGCGCCCGCAGCTTTGTCGGCGCGGCGAGCGCCGGCGGGCGGCGGGCGGCGGGCGCACGCCGCACGCATCAAAGCCAGTGTGCCGCGCAACCCCGAACGAGTGACACATTTCTTAGCCCTAGCGAATTTGGAGCGAAACGTGTTCTTAGGTGTGTTGTTTGTGTGTGTAAAAAAAGTAAAATGACAGAAAATTATTCTAACGTAAAACTTGTGGAGATGGTGCGATTATACGCAATTAGTGGGAACAGTCTACGTCGAGCCGTGGTCATGTTTGTGGAAATGTTTCCAAACAGACCAACTCCATCGCGCGAGGTAATGCTTGCTGCCACGCAACGACTGAGGGATCATGGCCAGTTCAACGTTCCTCGACATGCGCAGGGTCGCGGCAGTGTGGGCCTCTCAGTCGATTTGCAAGAGCAAATACTCGAATACTTCGAGAGGGAACCACGTGCCAGTACTCGTGACGCTGGCCGCCACTTCAATGTCCACCACACAACAGTCTGGCGGCTTCTTTAGTCGGAGCAACAGCACCCGTTCCACTTCAGAAGAGTTCAAGAATTGAACGAGCAAGATCATGCCGCCCGCGTTACTTTTTGTCACTGGGTACTAGAACACCGAGAAGCCAGCATTCTATGGACGGACGAGTGTATGTTTACGCGCATCGGTGTTTACAACGTCCACAATGAACATTGGTGGGCTCACCGCGAACAGAACCCGCATAAGACCAAAAAAGATTCGTTCCAGCATAGGTTTAGCATCAATGTGTGGGCTGGCATTGTTGGTGGACATTTACTCGGGCCCTATTTCATCGAGGGTTATCTCAACAGCAACTCGTATTTGCAACTTTTGCAGCACGTAGTTGACGTAATGCTTGACGACGTGCCACTAGCTCTTCACCGGAATCTCTTTTACCACCAGGACGGGGCGCCTCCGCATTATGGACGCCAAGTGCGCGATTATTTGGACGAAGTGTTCGGAACCCAGTGGATTGGTCGAGGTGGGCCAGTGCCCTGGCCTCCGAGGTCGCCAGACTTGACTCCGTGTAACTTTTATTTGTGGGGAGACATAAAAAGAATGGTTTGTAAAGACGAAATCACGAGTGTTGTGCAGTTAAAACAAAATATTTTAATGGCTTTTGAGAGTGTAAGGTCAAATCGTAGTGTGCTGCAAAAGTTACCTAGAAACTTAAGGCGCCGTGCTCATTTGTGCATAGAACGTGAAGGTGCCCACTTTGAGCAGTACCTGCGAGTATCTTAAACATGATCAGTAAGTACCCAATAATAGTTTATTGCAACAAAGTATACTTATGCGTAAGAGTAAGCCACTTTACCACAGAATACATAATAGTACCTACAAGTTTACGTAAGTTCATCGACTTAATGTCCGCCCGCTGCGCTCTTATGTACCTACTACGGTCTGCACCCCTATTCTCGTCAGTCGACGGTCGCTATTCTAATTTACACTGAGATCATTTTATTAATCAATCGGTTCCTTATTACTTTCTCAGTGTTAAAAGTATTTTTTAGTCATTAAGTGTACCAATTACGATTAGCTGTAAAATTATGGCGGGAATGCAAATCTACAACCTGTATGAATGCAATAAACTTAAAGAAATGTCTGTCGATGATCGGATTGGTATGATTTCTAAATTGCAATTGTGTAAAAATTGTTTTCGCAGCGGCCACGACGCCTATCATTGTAACATAAGAACGGGCTGCCGCGTATGTAAAAAAAAAACACAATACGCTTTTACATAAACAATTACTCAGTTCCGATGCTACGTATAATGCTAAGATTTCTATGCCGTCCACTTCTTTACAACAAAATACGCAACATGAGGGTGGCGTATCGAGCCCACCTGTGTCTTTATCTGTAGCGACCACGGGTTAAGTATTATTGTGCACCGCATTGGTAAACATAGTTTACAATAACAAGACATACACTGTGCGTGCACTGTTGGACACTGGCAGTCAATCATCTTTAATAACTAACGATTTGAAGAGGAACCTGGGGATAATAGGGGAATCAATCGATTCTATTAATGTCAGTGGTATAAATAATGTTGTTTGCAATATAACTGAAAAGTGTAACATTAACATAAAATCACGCGTTAGCTCTTATGAAGTAAATGTCAATTGTTTAATTATTCCGGTCATTACAGGTACTTTGCCAAATACATCAGTTAATGTTAGCGAATTGCATATACCTACAAACATTGTACTGGCTGATCCTACTTTCCATTGTCCCTCCGAAGTGGACATTCTTCTTGGAGCAAATGTATATTGGGAAATTGTGAAGTCTAAACTCATAAGGCTGGGTACTCACAAGCCTGTTTTGCAAGATTCTAATGTGGGGTGGTTAGTTGCTGGACCCGTTGCAAAGCCGAAGCTAGAATTAAATGTCAATTGTCATTTTAGTCAGGAAATCCTTGATTCTTTGGAAAAGTTTTGGTCAATTGATGAACTACCCCTTAGTAAAAAATCATATTCTCCGGAAGAGCAATTTTGTGAAAAGCATTTTATAGATAATGTTACACGTGGCTCTAATGGTCGGTTTTCCGTCAAAATTCCTTTTAAAGAAGTACCGGAAGAGTCAATTGGGGAAAATTGGTACACTTCGAAAAAATGTTTTGAAAATTAAAAAAAAGATTTAATAGACTTCCGAAATTAAAAGAACAGTACAAACAGTTTTTAAAAGAATATGCTGATTTAGGGCACCTTGTTAAAATCGATCGACCAAGTTTCGGTCATTTCATGCCTCATCATGCGGTAATCAAAGCAAAAAGTGAAACTACTAAACTTAGGGTAGTTTTTAATGCATCTTCCAAAACCGCCACCGGAAAGTCGTTAAACGATATCCAGGCCAATGGACCTGTTGTACAAAGTGATTTAATGTCTATTTTGCTTCGTTTTCGACAATATAAATTTATTCTTATTGCGGATATCGAAAAGATGTATCGCCAGATAGAAGTTGATCCAACGCAGCGCCACCTACAGTTAATTTTATGGCGAGATGATAAGGACCAACCTTTCGATATTCTACAGTTAAACACTGTTACGTAAGGTACTGCCTCCGCTCCCTTTTTAAGCACGCGATGTCTGCTGCAATTAGCACATGAATGCCCTGACAGTAGGTCACAGTTAGGTCTCAATTACTCACCAACAGCTGATACGTTACAGTTTTCCAAAGATTTGGAACCAGATTCTGCGTACACAAAGAGATCGATTATTTCAGTAACGTGTAAAATTTTTGATCCTCTTGGGTTGTTGTGTCCATGTGTGATCGTAGCCAAAATACTACTCCAAAAATTGTGGAGTGCTAAATTAGACTGGGATGAGCCTGTTCCAGATAACTTAATTAAAGATTGGGTTAAAATTATTAAAGATTTTTCATTTCTGTCTCAAATACATGTTCCAAGACGTGTTTTGTGTGATTGTCCAAGCATTATCGATTTGCATTGCTTTGTCGATGCGTCTCAGCAAGCTTATGCTGCCTGTGTGTACTTATGGTCTAAAAATAATGAAGGGGCAGTTACGGTTCACTTGTTATGCGCTAAAGCTCGGGTGGCACCTATAAAACCTACTACAATTCCGCGATTGGAATTATGTGGTATGCTCTTAGGAGCGCGCTTATGTGACAAGGTATGTCAATCATTGAGATGCAATATCCGTGATAAATTCATTTGGACAGATTCCACTGTGGTTTTGGGGTGGCTCAAAACGCAAACTAAAGATTTAAAAGCGTTTGTTTGTAATCGTGTCAATGAAATAAAAGAATTGACAAATGGCTATAAATTTAGGCATGTACCAACTGATGAAAATCCGGCTGATGTGGCTTCCAGAGGGGTTGACCCAAAATACTTACATTCCTTTTCCTTGTGGTGGGAAGGACCGTCGTACCTCAAGTCGCAATCTTCTGAATGGCCTAGACAAACTGTACCTATACCTATTTGTGACAATTTGCCTGAAACTAAAACGTCCACGGATCCCAACGCAATAAAGTGTAATATACATATAACAAATAACAGTATAATTCAATTCGAAAGATATTCAAACTTAAATAAACTTAAAAGAGTATATGCATATGTACTACGTTTTATCAATAATTCGCAAAAGAATGATTCTAAATTCACGGGACCCTTGGATATTTTCGAACTGGATAATTCGTTGAATATTTTAATAAAGCAATCACAATATGAATCGTATATAGAAATATCGTTCTAGAAAAAAAAGCACTACACCGTAGTTCCAAATTACTTTCACTTCATCCGTTCATTGACAAGTTTGGAATTATGAGAGTTGGAGGACGACTCCAAAACTCTGAATATGAATATGATAAGAAACATCCGGCTATTCTAGATGCTAAACATCACTTTACCAAATTAATAATGAGATACGAACACTTGCGTTTGTTCCATGCTGGTCCGCAGTTACTCCTGTCTTCTATCCGCGAACGATTCTGGCCTATAGGTGGTAGGCTTCTAGCGCGCAGCACGGCTAAGCAATGCATAATCTGTACGCGATTGCGGGGGGAAACTACAGCCTATAATGGGAAATTTGCCGGCCGAAAGAAGTAATCCAACGTTCCCTTTCTACTCCTGTGGCGTCGATATGGCGGGACCATTTATGATCTCTAGTAGGAAGGGCAAGGGTAATCGTATTTCAAAATGCTACTTATGTTTATTTGTATGCTTCACTTCAAAGGCGGTACATCTTGAAGTCGTAAGCGACTTGACTACAGAGGCTTTCATCTTAGCATTGCGCCGGTTTATATCTAGAAGGGGTAAACTTCAAGGGCACAAACAATGAATTGAGAAGGTTAGTGAGTGCCAGTCGTCACTCAATTGCCGAGTTTGCAACTGAAGAAGGTGTGCGTTTTCTCCACAGCCCAGCTTATTCACCAAATTTTGGGGGAATTTGGGAGGCCGGGGTAAAATCTGCCAAACATCACCTACGTCGTATAGCTGGTAACGCATCCCTAACGTTTGAGGAGCTCACAACGCTATTTTCACAGATAGAAGCAATTCTTAACTCCCGCCAACTTACTCCTCTTTCCTCAAACCCTATTGACCTTTCTCCTTTAACGCCTGGACACTTCCTAATCGGGCGGCCTCTGACCTCATTTCCGTCGCCACCTGTGACTGCTAAATGGCCCAACAGATACGAACGCATCGAGCAGCTCAGACAACATTTTTGGGAAAGATGGCGGCGCGAATTCATCGCAGAACTTCAGCAGCGAACGAAGTGGCGGACGCGGCAACAAGAACTTCAAGTTGGGGACCTCGTGATCCTGAAAGAAGACCAACTTCCTCCACTTCAATGGCGGCATGCGCGGATCAGTCGTCTGTACCCGGGACCAGATGGAGTCAGTCGAGTCGCCGATGTCCTCACAAACAAGGGAACGATTAGAAGAGCGATCAACAAAATGTGTATCATACCCCCTACAGATGTTGTCGAAGGGACGAATGGTCATCATACCCAATAAAGACAACTTCAACTGAATTCTGTAGGCGGGACCAAACACAACATAGTTACGTCTATATTAAGAAGATCAGTCTCAGGAATTTTCAGCTACACCACTCAAATTGCAGGTTGTCGATGGGATGAACAGCATTGTGCTGACCGCTAATGACAACTTAAAGAATTTCTGCAATTCTTCGGTTGAAAGATTGTCTTTCAACGCCGGGAGGATGTATGCGCCGAGCCCTGCTGCACGCACGGGAGGAGGGCCGCGGCACGATAGTTCGCGACACCGCCGCTAGGAGACGGCGCCCGCGCCGGCCGGTGGCGGCGCTCGCCGCTTCAATCAACCAGGCTGTCACCGCGTGAAACGCACGTCCCTCGCCAACGCCCATCCGCCATAGTTTTTAACGTAATTTTTTATTATTAATGTAACGTGTAAATCGCGCATTACAAGTCTATTGTTACTATTTATTGTTTTAATTATTGCTGCATTCGGAACATATACACATACATATTTATATTTTTTTACAACAAAATACAGTTTTTTTTTGGAGTCCTGAAACACTTTAAAAAGTGAGCATCCCTGAAAACTGGTCAACAGTTCAATATTTCACGTCACTGGGAACACTGAATCTGAAAGAAAATGGAAACCACACCTGCAGAAACCGCTCAAATCGTCATCTTAATCCAGCAAGGGTTGTCTAATCGTAATATTGCTCGACAGCTTTATCTAAACCAGTCTTGTGTCTCGAAGGTGTACAAAAGGTTCAGGGAGACTGGAAACTTTGTCCGGGGACCAGGATCTGGAAGACAGCGTTGCATTTCGGTGAGAGATGACCGATTCATTGTCATCACTTCTTTCCGAAATCGACACCTAACCGGCGTGGACGTCCAACGGCAGCTCAGAGAAGTTCAAGAGAGGGCTGTTAGCGAGTGGACAGTGAGGCGAAGACATAAAGAAGCGAATTTGACCCCAAGAAGGCCAGCTAGGGGGCCCAAATTGTCTCCAGCCCACCGAGAAGCCCGGCTTCAGTTTGCTCGCGATCACTTAGATTGGGATATCTATAACCCAGCAATGGAGTCGAGTCCTGTTCTCGGACGAAGCAAGGATGTGCCTGCATTGTAGCGACCGTCGACAGAGAATCTATAGTCGGGATTTCCACCTTAGACTGGCCAGCCCTCAGTCCTGACTTTAACCCTATTGTACATGTATGGGACGAGCTGAAAAGACGTATCCGTCAGAATGTCGGGTGTGTGACTTCCAAATAGATCAATAATAAACTGTAAATGTATGGAAAATGTACGTTTTTGTACTGAAATAAGTATAAATGTACATTTCTATAAGCGAAGTAGCAATCAATGGTGGTGGCGGTTGGCTGGTAAATTCTAATTCAAATAACTTTTTTCAAATTTAACTTTAGAAAAAAAATGTACGTCTATTGTACATATGTTATACAAGCTCTGATATTGTAAAACTTGCGTGAGCCCCCATCCTGACGTCAATGTTTAAAAAACATACGACACATTTATTTGGTATTTGGTTGATCAAATTAGTTTGATTGGTTTAGAAACAACCCACCATTCTGACGCGTCAGAATGGCGGGTTGGTATGTTTTTTAAACCTTATATACTAAAATCTTGATTAAACTGACACTAGGCCGAGACATAGGAATAATTAGCTATGGTATTGTCCCGACTTTGGGTACATTTGTTACCTAGAGGCGTCAAATAAAGCTTAGCTTAGGTACAGACGCCTGCATATTACCTATCTAAAACTGTCAAATATCTTCAATACATTTTCAAACATATTCCTAAGTCTTAAAGGAGACAGACCGTCGCACTGTGGAATATTTCGGTGCGTTTCGGATCAAAAATCTGTAACTCCGTCGATTTGAAAGATAGAGCTATTAAATTTTGCACTAATATGAAGTCCTTTACGTAGTACAAGACAATTTAGAAAAACAATCATTTCTAAATTGACCCGATCGGGGATCGAACCCGGGACCTCAGAGATGGCGACACCATGAAAACTGGTGTACAAACCACTCGACCAAGGAGGTCGTCAAAAGTCAAGAAATAAGTACATTTATTTGTTATTTAGTTGATTAAAATAGTTTGATTGGTTTAAAAACAACCCGCCATTCTGACGTCAGCGTGGTGGCTCCCGCACGTTTTACAATATCAGAGCTTGTATAACATTTGAGAAGTTTTTAAATAGTGTTCCGATATGTACAATTGACGTACATTTTTTTCCTAAAGTTAAATTTGAAAAAAGTTATTGGAATTAGAATTCACCCGCCAACCAGACATCATAATGGCGGCTCACTTTAAAATGATTGCTGCTACGGTTACATAAATGTACATTTATATTTATTTCAGTACAAAAACGTAAATTTTACATACTACTACATAGGTAGTTTATTTTTGATCTATTTGGATGTCACACACCTGCCATTCTGACGGATACGATGATGATATCCAGCTCCGGCGACGATAGAAAATCTGAAAATGGCTTTGGTCGAAGAGTGGCAGGAATTCCACAAGATTCCGTCAGATAACTCATTCGGTCAATGAGAAACCATTTACAGGCAGTCATTAGAGCCAGGGGGCGTAAAGCAAAGTATTGAGAGGTGGATAAGATACACATTGTAATTTAAAAAAAAATCATATTACTTCGTGTTCATTTAGACATCCACAACTTCAACCTTTTGCAACAATTCCCTATATTTAGGTAGGAAATTTTATTAATTTTAAATCTGTCTGATATTATTTGAAAGCTTATAAAATTACCTTTCAAATGATACACCACAATCTATAATTCATTGCATAAAAATGGTAAAAACTTGTCTTTAGCAATCCGCGATGCAGTGATAGCGGTTTATTGCTCGCGAGTGTATATTACTATTGTAGGAAAAAGAAAATATTCGGTAATACGTACTTTTGAATTGGAGATTATTTACAAACTTTTTGAATGGCAATTATATACGTATATATTTTTATATGATTGTTGACATTCTAGGCAGTTGGTTGTAGTATTGTTTTGTTTTTTTTTTTGTAAACTTACATAATAAATTAAAGGCTGGCGGCACAAAAATCACATAACGAGAAATATTAATATAGAAACGAGCGACCAAGTAAGAAAAACCATTATACCTAAGGCGTTCGGCGGTTTCACTCTAGTTTTTTTTCGTTAATTTGTGGCTTTGTGCAGTTAGTACAATTAGCCAGTGTCAAAGTGTTTTTTTTTAACAAGTTATACATATAATACATTTTATTACAATATTTTGTTTGTTTGATATAAGATGTTAATGAGTGATGATATAAATAATAAATAATGATTTAACTCGCACTCATGCTCGTATACGAACACTTAACTGTTAATAATCCGTCGTTTTACACGTTCATTTATATTAATTCTACTCAATTCAACAATATTGAAATTAAAAACTTTATAGACTTGAAATCACAGTATAACCAGCAAACTTGAGAGTAGTATTCAAAAGAAGTTTGAGAACTGCTAATCGGCTAAACCTACTTTATAAAAAGTTACGATATCTCTCTGTGTAATATGATATGTCACTAATAATATTAGTTTTGTGTGCGATTGTATGACCATACATTTGTTCCTAGAACTTTACATATTTTTTTTACATAGTTCCACTGCGAATTCACGTAAACTATTTCTACTGACAGAGTCAGAATTTCACGCACTAGTAATACATACAACATTTATAAAAAGAGTAGTTCGCTTTCTGTAAGCACTAATATGGGTACGCTGTAATTATAGACGCCAGCTCGAAATGTCATTCAGAAGTCTCGTTCTATATCTCCGTTCCTTTAAGAGCTATCCTTATGAAATTTTGCATAGCGGAGGCACTAATAAGGCACTAAATGTGTGTATAAATTTCGTTGCTATAATATAAGTAGTTTTCAAGAAAGATCACGTGTACGCCAGCTTGATCGTGATACCAGCGTACACACTAAAAAAGGTATTTATTTCATAAACTAAGGAGGCACTAATTATTTTATGTTTGCAGTAACTACGCACTAAAAGAGGGCATAACTACAAACTTGAATTAGACCATGTGTACGCCAGCTTAACGGACACGTCAATTCTTGTTTTACAGCCCAGCTGACATAGAAGGAATAAAATCTTTCTTTCCAAATGTTGAACTTAAATATGTACCTAAGGTCGGACATAATGTTCACGCAGAAGACCCTTCTACTTTTTTTCAAATGGTCAAAGATTTTCTGTCGCGTTAAATAAAACAACTTTGAAAAAAAATACAGTTTTTTTGTAGTCTGTAAACAAAAGATTTTCCTTAGCATTTTCTACTATTAGGTTAAATAATTAAATAATGATAGTCAATAGGCAGTAGAGATGGGCGGTGGGAAAAAACCCGACGGGAAAAAACCCAAATGCCGGGTTTTTTCATAAAATTGTATTAATTTTATTATTTTTAGGGTTCCATACCCAAAGGGTAAAACGGGGCCCTATTACTAAGACTCCGCTGTCCGTCTGTCTGTCTGTCCGTCTGTCTGTCTGTCCGTCTGTCTCCAGGCTGTATCTCATGAACAGACAGTTGAAATTTTTACAGATGGTGTATTTCTGTTGCCGCTATAACACTAAAAACAGAATAAAATAAATATTTAAGGGGGCTCCCATACAACAAACGCGATGTTTTGCTGTTTTTATAGATAATGGTACGGAACCCTTTGTGCGCGAGTCCGACTCGCACTTGTTTCCTTTAAATATAGACATCGGATTGACTGATCTTAAGCTATCATAGTACGTTTAACGGCTTGGTTCAAGATTTTCTTGAACATTTCTTTTGATTCCATTCCAATTCTTCTACCAAATGAACCTGCCTGATACAAGTTGACACTATCTGTCTGTCAGTGTGGGTGACAGTAGCCTTTTTATTTTTTTTTATATTTAGTTAATGGCTTCGTGCGATTAGCACATTTAGCCAGTGTCAAAGTATTTTTTCTTAGAAGTAATACATAAATAAACAATATATCCTTCCTATATGATGATGATATGAGATAATAGAAATGAGAAGTGAGAAATGATATACCCCCACCCCTAGAGTATCTCAGTAAATATGCGAGGCTTTACTAAGTCCTCGGGCGGACTTCTTGAGAGAATTTGAAAAGTGACGTTGCACTGTTTTGTTTCATTTGCCAACACTCATGCACACTCACGAACACTTAACGGTTAATAATCCACCATTATTTCACATCAATATTCGACATATAACGCAAATTTTAGAAAAAATAAAAATAAATAAAAAAATAAAAATAAAATAAAACAAAACCGCAGACATGACTTTTAACTTTCCCGCCAAGATAAAAACCGTTTCTGAGTTACTGTGACGTTACTTAATGGAAATGAAGACTTTCATTTGATCATCATAATTTGATACACCCGTTGCCGCAATGAAATAGAGCATAAAAAATCCGAGTTTTACCCGTGGTACCTACTACCGATGGTCCTACAGGTAGTACCACGGGTAATTTTTTTTTGCCCGTGGTACTACTATTATCCTGTCTACTACGGGAGATTTTTTTACCCTTGCTACTACCAAAAAAACTGATAATTAAATTGTAAAATATTATTAGCGAAGGATTCTAGGATTGAATCAATTGCTAATTTTCAACCAAGATACTTTCACTGCGATTTTGAACTTGCAACAATAAATGCAATATGCTGTTACTATCATTGATTGGCATAGATGTATGTGGAAAAAGGCAAATGCATTAAAATGTGATAACAAACCCGAAAATCGTATTGTGTCGTTAGTATCAGCGTTGGCACTTAGACCTGCAGAGCGAATTTTGGAAGGATTTGGAAGGACGAAAATCTTGAACCAAGCCGTTAAACGTACTATGATAGCTTAAGATCAGTCAATCCGATGTCTATATTTAAAGGAAACAAGTGCGAGTCGGACTCGCGCACAAAGGGTTCCGTACCATTATCTATAAAAACAGCAAAACATCGCGTTTGTTGTATGGGAGCCCCCTTAAATATTTATTTTATTCTGTTTTTTAGTGTTATAGCGGACACATTCAATCCGAAAGTGAGATTTATAAAATGAACAAGTTTATAAAATACGTAAAAAGGACTTTGATGAAAAAAAAAATATGGGAATAATAATTGTGTTTGGCCAACGACATAGGACTAATAACGTCGTCGAATCGTCTTGTCACGCCAAAATTAACAAAATTGAATCCTTCGCTAATAATATTTTACAATTTAATCACCAATTCTTTTGGTAGTACCAAGGGTAAAAAAAATCTCCCGTGGTACTACCAGACAGGATAGTAGTACCAAGGGCAAAAAAAAATTACCTGTGGTACTACCAGTAGGACCATCGGTAGTGTACCACGGGTAAGACCCGGAAAAATCATAGATATTTATTACATAATAAAAATTACTGTAATTAATATTTTTTTTTAATATTTCTTTGATTTACAAAAATCGCTATTGCTTGTCATTATCACAATATTCTGTTGTTATTGCATTGATATCACAGATTTCTTCTGTGTTTATGCGCGATGTAGAAGGTTGTTCGTCGTTAATTGGACTAGTTCTTGGGCTAAGTAACACTCCAGGACTAGTCCTATCCTAAAAGGGCTCGTCATCTTCGTCGTTGTTATCATCTATAAGTTTATGTAAAAGATTCCAATTGTACGATATGAATGCTATCTTTGCTGCCCTGTCATTAGTAAGTCTATTTCTTTTCTGACTATGTATATGTATGGTTGCCAACTTTTTTTTGACCAAATATAGTATTTTGGATTCAGTACCTACCCATAAAAATATAGTAGATAGGTAGTAGATAGTATCAATATTCAAAAATATTTATTTTATTTCTTAAATTAATATTTTTTGCTGCTTTGAGTTTTTATTAATAGGTTTTTATTTTTTAAGGAACGCTTCGTAACTTTTATTACTATCTAATTTTAAGTTACAAAACACCATTAACTCTGCTTGTATCAGACCGATACTGGCTCTGTACGCTCATCTTTCCATTTTGTGTTCATCACAGAAAACTATTGTAAATATACAGGGTCTAACAAAATCAATAAGCGAACGTTTAAGGGCGGTATCTATACATCATTCTGAATACAATGACAAAAAATGGGCTCCAGTTTTATAGTGATTTTTCAAAGTTATGTTTTCTAACAAACTAAATCAATTAAAATAATACACATCATGAAACATGCTGTATCTTTACTAACACACGCAGGCGTCGATAAAAAGATAGTGTACAGATACACGACACAACGGCTATCTTTGTGTGCGTGTAGTACAGCTGTACGAGTTTGGAAAGGGTGTATTTTTTGGTAAATCATGATAATGTTTTGTTAATTATCTCGGTAACGAGCCTGTAGTTTTGTACCAAATTTGGTGAGCATGCTCAGTGTGATGTATAGATGCTCCCCTTAAACGTTCGCTTATTGATATTGTTAGATTGATATTGTTATTAAAACATATGGTAGCTTATCTCTTAACCTTAATTTTGGGTTGCGGCGTGAATTCCGCTGGCAGTTCGTCGTGGCGGACGTCAGCACCCCCATCATAGGTTCCGATTTTCTTGCGCATTACCATCTGCTGCCTGACTGCCGCAACAAGCGCCTCCTGGACGGCATTACCGGCCTTTCTGTTCCCACCTCACTCGCCTCAATCGATCAGGCTAGCGTGAAGACCATTACGGTTGCCACTGGATCTCGGTTTAGTGATCTACTTGCCGAATTCCCTTCTATCACGCGACTGCCCGGGCTTTACAGAGAGATCAAACACGATACCGTGCATTATATTAAGACGACAGACGGTCCTCCAGTCTTTTGTCGTCCCCGTCGCCTCGCACCACAAAAGCTTGTGATCGCCAAAAAGTTGTTTGACGAGATGGTCAAAAATGGTACCGCGAGGCCGTCCAAGAGTTCTTGGGCCTCCGCTCTACAGATGGTACCAAAAAGAGATCTCGAATGGCGTCCATGCGGTGATTACCGGGGTGTCAATGCACGAACTTTACCGGATCACTACCCGGTACGTCATATCGGGGATTTTAGCCACAATATCGCAGGTTCTACGATCTTTAGCACCCTCGACCTAGTAAAAGCTTTTCAGCAAATACCGGTCCATTCTGAGGACGTATGCAAATCATAACTCCTTTTGGCCTGTACGAATTCCCGTATATGACGTTCGGGTTGCGTAACGCTGGACAGACCTTCCAGCGATTTATGGATGGGTTAGTGCGCGATTTCGACTTCTGTTTTCCCTATATCAATGATATACTTGTGTTCTCCCGCAATGAAAAGGAACATTCTCAACATCTGCGCATCCTTTTTCAAAGGCTGGCTGAATGCGTTTTGGGAGCTAACGAGTTCACATTTCTAGGGTACCGTGTGTCGAAAGATGGCAATAGTCCTCCACTAGAGCGAATCGCTGCTTTACAGGATTTTCCCCTCCCCAAGACTGTCCAGGGCCTTCGCAGGTTCCTGGGCATGATCATTTACTACCGACGTTGTTTACCTCGTGCGGCTGAACTTCAGGCGCCGTCGTTGATAAACGTCTTGGCCGATTCGAAACTCAAGGGTGCCAGACCTGTACCTTGGACGCCGAAACTGGAGAGTGCATTCTACGCTTGCAAGGAGAGTCTTGCACAAGCTACACTTTGACACCTTTTTTTTTTTATGTTAAAAGGAGGCAAACGAGCAGGCGGGTCACCCGATGGAAAGCAATCACCGCCGCCCATGGACACCCGCAAAACCAAAGTAATCGCGGATGCGTTGCCGACCTTGAGGAAGGAGTTGGATCTTGAGGAGGGAGTAGGATTTGGGAGGGGTGGGGGGGTGAGAGATGGGCCTCCGGTACTTTCACTCACCGGACGAAACACAACAGCAACGAGTGCCGTTGTTTCACGACGTTACCTGTCACATCTATCAAGTCAAGCTATATTTTAAGGACTATAATTGCTTAACACTGGGCTGTATGAGCTAGATCCTTTCTTTTATAAGAACATTAAAAAACAAAATATGTCAAACTGCATTGTTGTTGTAGGTACCTACAGGTTCCTACCTACAAGTCCTACAACCAACAACGCGCGAATAATATGGAATAAGTATTGTTTGTTTTTTAATAATTTAGATTGGAGTTAACTTATTTTTGAATAAAGATGACTAGCTAGTACCTATCAATCTAGAATAAAAATAATTGCAAGATGAAATGTCATGTGCCTGGACCAAATGTAAAAGGTACATAAGTTACACAGATTTTACCAAATTGTTGGCTACTCTGATCTACTAAAGTTACAAGTACTATTCCTTTCAGTTTTAGGGAGAACTGTGCACGCATTAGCCAGATTTGGTGATGAACTCTATTTGGAATCGCTTGCAGACTGCATTGTACTAAGAACGTTAAATTCTGCAGAATCGGCATATGCCATGGTGAAGTTTAATAAGAGCTTCTTTTCTTACTTTAATTACAATTATTACTCAACTGACGATAATGAGGGATTGAAATGCAAAATTTCTATGAAGTCTGCTTTAAACACATTCAAATCTCCCACTCATATGGATAAACAAGTTGAAAACTTAGAGATCAAACTTGATGCAGAAGCATGCAAGTTGATCTTCCAGCTAAAATGTAAGCATGGGATAGTCAAGACACATTATATAACAATACTAGACTGTAAAGCTATGCAAACTGTTTACACAAAAGATTTAGTGCCTAACAGGTAAAAATTAATAATAATTTTACTGAAATTTACTCATAAATATCATAATCATTGGATCATTTATATTTATCTGTGCCTTTTATGTAAAATGTTATTTTTATAGCCAATAATAATTATATTTTCAGAATTACCTCTCCACAAAGAATATTATCAGAAGCTCTTGGTAATTTTCAAAGCTCTGATGATCAAGTGACCATAGAAGCTACATCACAGTCACTTGTTTTGAGGAACTATGTGGAGTCACATATAGATATAACAAAAACTATAAGAACTCAAATTAGTCTTAAAGCAGCGGAGTTTGATAGCTACACAATTGGGGAAGAGACAACTATAACATTTACATTAAAAGAGTTTAAAGCATTACTTGCTTTTGCAGAAGCATTAAACTTGCCACTCCAACTACACTTTGAAACTACAGGACGTCCTGCAGTTTTTATTGTGCATAACGGTGCAACATATGAAGCACACTTTGTCCTTGCAACTTCTAAATCAGACAATGCAACACAAGCAACCTCAACACAAAACACTACAAAAACAGAAAGGAATAAAAGAAAAGACTCCAGTTTTCAAAATTCCATAAGGAAGAAACCACATTTAGAAACAGAAATATCTAAATGTTTAGATGAAGACTCACATTTATTTAATTTTATTGATATTCCTGATGACAAAGATTTGCCAACTGTTCATAGTAAAGTTAGTATTCATGGTGAGAATGACAATAGCAATCTTATGGACTGTGATAATATACCAGCATCACCTACATCAAAGACAATGATTAAATCAGTGTTTAAAAGATGCTTTGAAAGCACTTTTGACCCTAGGTCCATACATGGTGTGGTCCTGGCTGAGAATTCTGATAGTGAGTAATTGTTATAAATACTTAGTACCTAGTTGTTCAAAATAAAATAATTTATTTTTAAAACCATTTAATATTCTTCTTTTACTTTGCCAATTACTAACAAGAAAAAAGATAAGTCCATTTTTATTATTTAATAAAGATTGTTTGCACATTTTTACATTTAAATTAAATATATTTCACAAGGATTTTATGGGCATGCAAATGAAATAACAATATCACTGCATTATAATTTTATAGCAAAAAATATACATACACAGTAAAAATATACACACTTTACAAATTATTGTTCGATAACGAAAGTATGCAATTGGGGTTCGTAATTTCATTGATTTATTACGAATTAGTAAATGGTAACATTATTGAGGATATTCCCTGTATCAATCAAGAATTTAATTTGTGAAAAATGTAAAGGCCCAAGTCAAACAGTGTTGATTATCAAAAGTAGGCTGTTTTGGAACTTTGGAATTGCTTGAATTATGTAAATGTTTCAAGTTTGCAACATTAAATCTTTAATGGCTTAATTAATAATAATAATTTATTGGGCAAGGTACAATCGATACAATGTTAAGTTTACAAAATTTGTTTTTATTCAGTAAAAATTATTAGGTATTAAATTTACTACTAAAATTAGCACTAGATTAAAAATTGTGTTTCAGAGAAGCAACCATTGCATATAATCATTGTTTCGGTAACTAACACTTTACATGCACAATACTAGTTTTTAAATGCTCTTTTAGAATTTTTCTATTTATTGTTGTTCATAGTATTGCATGTTACATAATCATTTTTTTAATTGATAATTAAATTATAATTGGTGTTATAATTATTTCAGATTTGGTTTCTACTTTACAGAGATCAATCTTTAACATGTGAGGGAGAAAATTAACAAATGCAGATTTGCTTTAGTTTAAAAAATTACACATTTCATTATTATAACAATAGCTAGCTAGCTAACACGTCTTAAAAAAGATGAAAAAGACCTTGAATTCTATTTTTAATTTATTATTTATAAAATACGGCAGCAGTACCATTTAATTACAATAAGTATTTATTTTTAAATCAATTTCAATATTGTCTCTGACCCAGATGGAAGGGCCTGCACTAGTGTCACGCGGAAGTCTGCTCTCAACGTCCTAACTGAATCACCAAACACTCACTATCCAACAAAATTTGTGAAAAAGGGCACTGTTATTTAGGAACAATCCTCTTGGCTCTTTCTCACACACTGTGCTACTTTTCTTTTAAACTCCGAATATGATTCTCTCCATTCTTTCTGCAAAAAGAAACATAATGAGCACACATCTACAAATGATATGCGTCAGTAGGTGTTTGAGATTGGTTGGTGCAGCAACCTAGTGTTGAATGATTGACTCGGCGTGGTGTATATGTGGTGTCCCGAGGCCCTTTTCCAATGTTACTATTCTGCGATCTAAATTCCCCCTCTCACTCCTAAAAACAATCTTCTTGACTTTTCCTAACACATCTGGCAACTTTCTTTTTGAAATCCGAATATCTCTCTCTCCATTCTTTCTGTGGATACAAAACAACAGGATAATCAGATAAATATGTATATTTATCACTCACTTGTAATAATGCATGCACATATTTAAATTTTAATTTTAATATTAAACTAACACTAAACATAATTACGAAGAATATGATGTAATGTCTTCCTTCCTAGCGGGGCCTCCTGAGCTAGACTCATAAAACTAATGGCCATGCTTCAGTTGCTCAATGTACCTTTCGAATTTATCGACAGCATTCATTGTACCTCAACCGTTTTGACAGAAATTACGATAAAATGCCTGATCCTCCCAGCTGGGCCCTCGCTTGTATAACGCTTGAAAAAAGAATTAAAAAAATAAAAATCTAATGTACCTCCCCATTTATATATTAAATTCAAGAAATCCTTATTAGAACAGAAGAAATTCAGCTTGTAAGTTTTGTCTTCCTAGCAGCGCCCCCTGTAATCAAAGTGAATACGAATAAAAAAGTATACCATTTTTATGCTTTTCCAGTGTACCTCTTAAGAGCGTTTACGCCGCACATTAGCGCCACTAATGAAAAAAAGAACATATCTAGTAATTAGAGATAGAAAATCAAATTATGCTCAACAAACTATTTGAATGAAGTAATTTAGCATTTTTACGTCACCTAATGAACACCTCACCATGTTATGGTTTAGTTAAATAAGGCGATATAGCTAAAAGTGGCCGTAACGTCTTATTTAACTAAACCATAACATGTGAGGTGTTCATTAGGTGACGTAAAAATGCTAAATTACTTCATTCAAATAAGTTTGTTGAGCATAATTTGATTTTCTATCTCTAATTACTAGATATGTTCTTTTTTTCATTAGTGGCGCTAGTGTGCGGCGTAAACGCTCTTATTCTTCGCAATTTACCAAATTTAGATTAAAAAATATTTTATTGGTAATTAACAGTACACGCTTGGTAAGGTAAGATCAGCAACAGGTAATATTTGCTACAATGATCGAGGCTGTGAATAGTTTGTCATATTTATTTTATCACATTTTCTTAACAAAATAGCAGTTTTCATTTAGTTTGCATACCTACTGTTTTGTTGAACTTACCTTACCAAGCATTTACTGTTATTTACCAATATCATAATTTTGTATCTAAATTTGATTTGCGAAAAACTAAGACGTACATAAAAATGGTATACTTTTTTTATTTGTATTCACTTTGATTACAGAGGGCCCCGCTAGGAAGACAAAACTTTCAAGATGAATTTCTTCTGTTTTAATAAAGATTCCTTGAATTTATTAACATAAATAAATAAATCAGAATATTCTTTAGGTATTTCGAGCGTTATACAGCCGAGGGCCCAGCTGGGAAGATCTGGCATTTTATCGTAATTTCTGTCAAAACGGTTGAGGTACAATGAATCCTGTTGATAAATTCGAAAGGTACATTGAGCAACTGAAGCATTGCCATTAGTTTTATGAGTCTAGCTCGGGGGGCCCGCTAGGAAGGAAGACATTATGATGTATCAGAGGTAAAGCAAAGGGAAGACAAAAGCAGTTAATGAGGTGACATCAAACCTTGTTTACTAAAGGAAAGGCAAAATTGGTATTCAACCCCTTGCTTATACTCTGTATAATATAACACATGAAATTAATTAAACATGATAATACAGTTTCCAATGTTACAATAATAATAACAAAGGTGCATTGGACATGACAAGAGTAATAAAATAGTTAATAGAAACAAAATATTACAAGGAAAGTTTTAATAATTAATAATTAATGGGTTGTGTATTTACTTATTGAGTAAAGCAATATAAATAATGAGCAATGAATCTTCATCACTAATCATAGTGTCTGGTCATTATGATGATATGTAAGATAGTGATTTGTGAGTGAAATGGGTTATGGCACCAAATATTTATGATATCAACCAACTTACTTAATTGGCCTATTTTGTCCCGCTGCTGAGCAAAGGCCTTCTACCCCAAACCCTTCCACAATATCAACATGAAGTTATAAAAATAATTTGTTTAAAAGCTTAATGTGAGCCAATAGGACTACTATATATATGTTATTCACACTGCCCAATAAATGAAGGATTTTATTAGAACAGTATGATAATTTAATATTATCCATATGTTCAATTTATCACCTAATCATACTTTATAAATACTTACCCCCTTACAAATAAACAAAGATTATTCTTTGTTTATTTGTAAGACTATTTTGACTATTCCGACGTTATGGTCGAAATAGTTATTCCGTGTTTTGTTCTTGTCATGTAAACGTCATTTCAAATTAGAATGTTAAGCATATTGACGGCAATGGGGGAAGGAGCAAGGACGACGCATTGACACCAGCGACACCGGCGACTGCCGGACAGTGACATCTTTCAACGTGATTTCATCTCGTACGCGCATCCTTATTTTATAAATTGTATTTTAATCCGAATAAAGGAATTTTTCTGTTTCTACGATGTCTTATTTCATTAGGCATCGTCGTAAACCTTTTTAAAGGAGACAAAACACGAAATAACTATTCCGACCTTATTCTTTGTTTATTTGTAAGACGCATAGACTAAATCTATAATTTAGTATTGATTTTTTGTGAAGTTCTTAGGGGTGCGCCAACCAAAAAATGTCAAAAGTGCAGTCATGGTTAAGTTGATATAATTGAAAATACTATCGTACTACATTACAAAATATATAGTTAGTATCAAAGGGAACGTGTTTTCAATTAGTCCAATCCATAAATTCATAACACACTATAGTTTTTTCTACAATATCATTTAAAATTGGGCAAAAATCATAAAAACGAGTGGCGGTGTTTAGTTGATTTCTTATAGTTTATCTAAAATATTGTAATCCGAAAAAGGACAAAGTGTTGAAAACATTCCACAGCGGGATTCGAACCTGCACCCCATGACATGCCGGGTCAGGTGGATTTGGATTGGTGGAGTTGGATTGAGCCACGATAGCATAGTTGGCAGTGCAAATGCAAATTCAAGTCAATTGTAATTTGTTCGCAACAATATTTGTGTTAATTTTTATGTAAATAATTGTAAATTATTGCAATTTTGTCTAAACAATCACCAATGTCTAAACTACAAATAAGTCCGTCTCACAGTTTCGATTTATCAAGTGGTTATTTAATTTATTAATTTCTAATTAACACGTTAAATTCACCATACATTATAAGTATGGCCGCGCAGCATTAAATAAATATAGACGAAGACATTATAAATAAAATATATGAGACTTGTCACTTACGGACGGCGCACCCATAATGACAGTTCAAATTAAATATGGAACAATAATAAAATGAGACTAAGCAGTGACAAATGTAATACTGACCGCAGCATCAACATTAGCAGGACTCTCATCATTGGGGTCAGCCAGCATGGAGATGACACTTATGAGGATCGTCTCTACCGTATGCACAGGCAACCATCGTTCTGATGCCTTTTCGTAGCCCCATTTGTCATCTCCAGGTTCATGCAGTATTGATATGCACACATCACCATTTTTTTCAACTGCAATATCAAAGATTTCTATTGGTACTATTTTATTTGTTTATATAGTTTTTATTTATTTTAGGTATACTACCTATATGTAACATTTACGCTTAGCTGACTCAATCATTTTCAGCTTCAATATAAATATAGCATTGTGAAGCAAAATAACTTTTTAACGGCTGTTTAAATAAAAAACAAGTCAAGTTGTGGGATGAGATCTCATTGAAAATAGATCTAGGTAGGTATGTAATCAACATTCTCAAAATACAGGACAGTGCAGTTATTTGAGGTATATTGTATATACTTACTATTTGGGTGCCATATTTCAGTAACAAATTTCATACGTGGTGGCCTCAGAGGATATTCTTTTGGAAAATTCAAGTGTGCTTTGAAGAACCCGCCTTCACTGAAATTGGTTTTTATTATTTAACACTAAGCGCCATGTAACCAACAAATAATTTGATTGTTATTGTGTCAGAGTTTTGTAGCTTTCAATTTGGTAAAATAGTTGTAAGTTTATCATTTGGTAATATAACAGTAACTACAAAAATATCATAATTATTATTAAATAATAATATGATATTTTGATTTACTATACATTTTATAGTTAGTAAAAGAAAAGATTTCAACAATACTTGCTACTCACTATAGTGTATCTGGAGGTCCGATGATGAGTACTTCCCATCTGTAAATATCATTGTCGTCTATCAATCCAGCAGAAAAACCTTCCACTGGATTTTTGTTCAGTTCTGAAAGAATCCAAGTTTTAATGTGTAGCTTTAGAAATTGGCGATTTCCAGGAGTTGTTACCATTGCTATTTAAAAGTATTGTGAATCATTGCCAAGAAGAAACCGTAAATACACTTCTAAAGTTATTTTACACTGTGACTTTGGCGACGAAATGCTGTCATAGTGACTGCTATTGATTTTATTCCCAGCAACCAGACTGTTAGATAATTAGCGTGAACTAAAAACTGGGCAAAACAAAGAAAGATTTTACCTTACTTTTATATCCAAATCACAAAGATGCCCAAAATTCGACCTGCTGAGGTCAATGATTCCACGACAAGTCATTTGACGCTCGGAGGACGAGTGACTCGACAAATTATTTTTGAACGCACGATGCACGTACCTGCTAGCTGCTTTTTTAATAAAAGCGATGACTGTGGCTCTGACATTAATTACAATTGTGAAATTTATCCTGACGACACGAAACAAATGATTTTTCCACAAAAGATGGCTGGTTGAGTTTTGGGCAGGTTGTGAAACATATGAGTTGCAGCTTGTTTCCGGTCGACAAATAATGTTGCCAGTTTATGTCATACGCCATAGACTTTTTGACGGATCACAACAAAGCTAAAAATATTTATTTTAAGTAGGTAACATTTTAAGTACAGCAAAATAAACTTGAAAAAACCAAAACACATTCATAGCATTACCGACAGATCTTTTTTTTAATACTCAATATTAGAGTCAAGCAACGATTAGACCATCCAAAAATAGGACACTAAGTCAGGCAGGAGACTAGTAGGAAGGACCGAAAGAAAATCCGTCCTGTTTACTCTGTCCTAAATCGGATCGGAACTCTAACTCAAAACTCAGTCGGATACGGAACGTTGAACATGGCACCCGCGCTATCTTTCAAAAAATTGGCATAGCGCTGTAACAGCGGGCGTAAATTAAAAAAAAAGAAAGTGTTGGGCTAAAAACTAGGTAGCTACTATTATGAAACGAACTATCTAACATGAACATTTTATAGAACATTTTATAAAGGAAGATTTTATAAATTATTATTACCTATATTTTATTAATGGTGTCACGATTTTTCCAAGTTTACGTAGGTAGGTAGGTATACAGAGTCTGTACCTACCTGCGTAAACTTGAAAAAGTACTATACTAAAGTGCAGTAGTGCAAGTTGTACTACACACGTTGTACACTATTATGCCAAAAAAGTTCGATGAATTCAAAAACCCTCTGATTTCCATAAAACGAGTGCTCTAGCTACTTAACTTGGAATCAGAACAATGTAGGTGATGTTTACTATATATTTTAAAAAAATTGTTTTATTATTGCGGTTGAGTAAAATTTTTTGGATGTTTCTAATATCACCCGATACCCCTCATGTCTCAGCGATTTGTCTTTAAAATCGGTATGGCTTTGGTTCCTTAAATGCGACATGTCCTTAAAAAAGGTCCAACATATTTAGCAATATTTCTCTCTTTATTGGAGGACATTTTCGATACAAAGAAGGTAGGTAGGTATTCTGCTCTGAATAAGGAAACATATGGAAATGCTACAACAACATGTAGATACTTAGCTATGCTATAGTTTAGAAGACGAAATAATATACATGATGGCGTCTTTGTCTAATGTATGCAATAAAAACGAGCCAACTCTATACACAACAATTTCGCTATAATAGCAACCTTTGTCGTGACGTCAGGCCTGTGCCGTGTCCGCCATATTGTGACGCGATGTACTTACGACTTCGTTGTTGACAAAATTAAGTTTTAAAGATATTTCTAAGATTGTGCTGTGATTATGGTGAAATAAAGTGAAAAAACAATACTGCGCAATGCCTAATAAGTGCAGCATAATAAATTGTGGTGCAATAATAAGCCGAAATCGGCCAAATTTAACATTTCACCGGTAAGCTATATAACCTGTTGATAAACCTTGTTAATTCTGTAGATAGTGGTAAAAAAACAGTTAAAATTATTCTAAGTAAAGACCAGTATAGTATTCTGTCTAACTTATAGGAAAGTAGAACAAAATTTAGCAAAGAATTTGGCATTTTGGTTTTGTTTACATTCTATTTGTTTGGACTAGTAGTGATGTTCTTATTGTATCGCACAATTTATCGATTTGTTGCAGACTTCAGTATATCATTAGATCATTGGTTTCAAATTATCAATTCAATATCAGAAATGCGCGAACTTCTGTTTGATTTATCGACTTTAAATTCAGATACTCTTCAAAACAAGCAATAACGAGAGTGCGAGAGTCAGTTCGATATTGGAAGTTTGAAAGGCTTTTTTTGTATACAGCCCCTTCTAAACTTAAGGAATTTCAGAAAATGAAAGCTGATTTAATTGATTATTTATTATAAGTTTTTTTTTTGTTTTCAGACTGCCACAAAGCAAACTTAAAAAGGAATTTGGTTAGTGGTCATTGGCAAGGAAAATATAAGATCTGATTTAAAAAACATTGACATAATGTTCCTTACATTTTCATGAAAGCTCATTTAACAGAACTGGATGTTATTATAAACTATAAGATGATGCAGTACTATCTCTGTTTTTACAGGTGAGAATAATATTACATGACATTTTTTTTTGTTTAACCCTTAAACAGGCAGAATATATACATTTCTTTTAATATTTCAGTGATTATCAGTGATTGGAGTAGGTAAATTGATTTTTGTTACTTGTATTATAAATTCTCATAGAACGAGAAACAATTGGAAATTTGAAGAAGTATAGTCGACCATGAAATTGCTTTATCACTTTTGACAAAAACTTCCATTACAATAAAATTTCACTAAGGCTCATTGTCAATAATGACAACGTATCTGTCACTTGGTCTTTTAAACAAAAATAGAACTTGTTGTTTTATTATATGCAAACAAAATTCACTTCTAAGGTGGTAAAGCAATTTCATTGTCGACTATACATACTTAAAGTAAAGTTATAGAGAATTTTACAAAATTAACTTCTCTAAAAGTTCATTTTCATAAAGTTAATACTTTCCGAATTCTAAGCAAAAAGTCATAAGATAAATTTTTTAGTCTTTATTTTTAAAGTTCCGTTTAGAAATTTTGTTAGCATACCTCGTGTTCGCATTCACTCTTACAAGTTTTCTGCAAAAAGCATAAGCTTCTGTAATATATATATTTCAATGTTCAATTTTGTAATTGAAATGTACTCATTAGTCCTGCCTATTACAATAACAGTTAAAACGTATTTTCTTTACAGGATCAAGCGCTTAAGGAATTGAATCGATTACAAGAGAAAGTTTTTAATCAGAAGAAAAAAATAAAATGCTTGAATGAAACTATCCGTTGGCAAAAAATTAAAATGGCAAAGTTAAAGAAGTTATTAAGGAGCTAAAAGAAAAAAATCTGATGACTCACGAAAACTGCATACTTCTAAAACTGTGCGCTCGGCCAAAAGACTTAATATTAAGACAAATTAGTCAAAGCCAAAGGCTTGTATTTTATAATTAACCAAAATGACATGTACCTACCTCAATTATCAATTTAATTAATAGTTTTCTATGACATAATTTATTGCTTAACACACAGTTTCATTACTTTGCCTAAGATGAAGTGACTAATTATGCGTTTTAATTACATTGCCCAGTTGCTATGGAGCTTATGTACACGGGCCGGCCTTTATTCATAGTGACTAGATTTCATAAGTTGCCCATAACAATATTGAAAAGCGAATTAATATAAATAAATAAATACGAATTTTATTTTTATTTTTGCAGTACCTATTCCAAACGATATCCTTCTCAATATCTCCATTGCACGGGTACCGGTGTACCATACTATATAATTATATACAGGATGGCAGAAAATGATCAGCCCTGAAGGGAAACTACCTTAAAATCCTTTAGCTAGAACAGCTAGATCATTTTACTCAACAGAAACATTCTTTTATTTTAAAAAGATACAGAACTGCAATCAAAGATTTTCTAAAATCTTTTATGTTTTCATGTACTTCGTACGGAATCACTTTTCTTTTATTTCAAGGACTAAATATTTATTAGAGAAATATTATCCTAAAAAATACTTAATGCTATCGATTAGTACAATAAATAGAGAATTATTATTTATTTTTATTTTTAGCCGGTTTGATTCACGGGCGAAGTAAATCAAGCAAATTAAAAAATCTTGAAAAGCACTTTTGTTTCTTATTAAAAATAAAAAATGTTTCCTTTAAGTAAATAAACTTACTAAAGGATTTAAGGTAGTTTTCCTCCAGGGCCCATCATTTCTTTCCACCATGTATATATCTCCACTAATACTGAGATAAAATATTAAAACATTTAAAACCCACTGTGACTAAGGTAATGTCAAAATAGCCTTCAGTACGAAATCAACAAGCTTCATCGATAGTTTTATCGACAGATAAATGATGAAATCGTTAAGTGTACAACACCAAGCCGCCATGTTTAGCTGCGGTAATACCTAATAGATATACACGTTTTTTTCGTAGGTATGGCATTTCCATAGGATTCTTTATTCAGAGGTATTCTGCGATCTGCGACAGACGACACGTCACCCTCTCGTATGCAATACCGCGCGGCGACTGAGCGTCCTTACTTCCTTACTGCAATTACACTATCCTAGTTAGGACACTAGTTAGGAGATAGGACGGTCGGGCTCTTCCGATCGTCCTTACTCAGGGCACTAACTGACTAACAGTGATAACACCATCCTAATTCAGGATCCTATGTTAGTGTCCTGTTTATTGGTCTAATCGATGCTTAAAATGTGTAGCTTCAAAAGCGTCATGCAATGTAGTCCATGTTCTGATTTTGGAGCTTTCCAATCACTGGCTGGTGTCTTTTATGTTAGCGTAGATCACACTACTCTAGGTCTTGCTATTATAGTATTACACTGGGTATTAAAGGTTAATAAGAAGAAGGAACTAGAAGCTTCAAGATTGGCAACGCGTGTCTTTGGGAGGACATGCTACATGCATCATAAAAGAACACTGTAACCCCTTCTCAGCTCCCCCCCCCCCCCCCCCAGCATTACACACACATTTAGTGCCCCTCTGCTATGCAAAAAACGGGATTCCTCATTCATTCTTAAGTCAGGTCTTAACCAAATGGAGATATTGAACAAGACTATTGTTGTGTGTGATGTGAATGACATTTCGAGCTGGCGTCTATACAGCGTACCGTTCGTAATAATACCGTCCAATTTTGCCCGCTTTTTTTAAAATTTTGTTGATTTTTTCAAAAATATTATATGATTTGAACTACTTTTTATGATCTAAGAATGACTTTGCTGATCATAGAATTGCGTTAAAGTTGTAGGTATATTCCAACTTATTTTACATACGATGAAAAGTTACGTAATACTTAGATGGTGGGCCAACTTACCTCCATTTTCGTCCATGCTATACTATATACTCTAATATAAACTATAGCTCTTACGGCGTTCTTATCTAAGAACCATCAAAAATTTAACGGCTAAGTTGCCGGTCTAACTTGGTGCCGATTGCTAATTCACAAACTTTTTTTCAAGTGGCCATATCCGCCAATATTCAGTTTTTTTTATACAAGCAACTTTTATGTGTTAGGGTTGTCAAAAAGCTGTTTGTTAGGTAATGGATAATTAAAGATATTTTTATAAGTAGAAATCTTTTATTATATGTAAGAAAACGTTCATATTAAAATAAATCTCAAATATATATGGCACTTTTTACAGGCCTGGCGCACTCCGCGCTGTAGGTATAATAATTCACCTACGCCGCGCGGCCGCCAGCATGGCGGCTAATTCAGTGTGGTGTCACGCACGCGCTCAGCGCTCGATATGACGCACGCGCGCTTTTTCGCAGTTTCTATCGAGTTTTTGTTTAATTAATATGGCCACGCGTAAAGCCAAACTCTGTGTTCTTGATTTCCGTTAAACTTCTAAAACTGTTTATTCGATTACGCATATACGCCACACTAAGATTTAATAATCGACACTTTAAAGACGGGAAAAAGGGGTTAAAGAATACCTAAAATTTAAACATTTGTAATAATCCTGGTAATATAATATCGATTAAGAGCGTTTACGCCGCACACTAGCGCCACTGATGAAAAAAAAACATATCTAGTAATTAGAGATAGAAAATCAAATTATATGCTCAACAAACTATTTGAATGAAGTAATTTAGCATTTTTACGTCACCTAATGAACACCTCACATGTTATGGTTTAGTTAAATAAGACGTTACGGCCACTTTTAACTATAACGCCATATTTAACTAAACCATAACATGTCAGGTTTTCTATCTCTAATTACTAGATATGTTTTTTTTTTCATTGGCGGCGCTAGTGTGCGGCGTAAACGCTCTTAATAACAAAGGTAAATAAATTAGTTATCTCACAACTCCTAACCCTACAACAGGAGCGGCATTTAAAAAGAAGCATGACGGGTGAAATAATATGAACTTGCGCATCGCGGACATAGGGTGCATTTTGATTCGTTACGAACGCCGCTACTCACCGTAGGTTATTATAACGAAGGTGACATCCGTGCCGTGCAAGGTATCATAAACATTAGCGCCGTTGTGAATAGGTTTAAATTCGCATGTTTGCTGTCACAGAGTTATCTTTCTGTAGTATACTATTACTTATTCTGTGCTTTTTATAAATATATAATTATACACAAATTGCACCCAGTCTTCTCCTCGATTTACGTTCCCGAATTCGAGGTTTAAAATGTTGTTGATTCTGAAAAACAAATGAATAAATAATAGTACTGACATGAAAACCCATATGCATAGATAGATACTCATACCCGTACCCATTAAACCAAAACATATTTAAGTATTTCCTAAAAAAAAACTAAAATTAAAAACAACAGAGGTACCGAAGTAAAGTACCCCAGTACCCCTGTACCGTAACGTAAGTACCTACATACTTCTTGAGTAACGTTACCATTTCAAAATAAAGAAATGTTCTTATTTGCGGAGTAAATTAGAAATACTCGCTAAAATTTACAAAAATAATACAAAAGGTGATTATTTGACAACCCTTAATCAATTTTAAGAGCGGGCAAAATTGACAACTGAAAGACGCAAATTATTCGTTTTATTTTGCCCATAGCTAGGCACAGTTTATAGTAATACTGTGGTAATACCTGTGCTTTAGGCTTAGAGCATTAAAAATGCTCTAAGGCTTTAGGTCTTGATTTATGGCGTTTAGCGAATAGAATGCTTATCAGATATATTCTAAAAACCCTTTTCTATACCATGTTACAAGCAAGCTGCATGTTGCATGTTTTGATCACTATACGATACGTTGTTTTAATATACATTACACACCCACTTTGAACTTTATGTACTTATACGGGATATGGTTGAACATTTGAAATGAAATTTGACAGTTTTAGATAGGTTGATGTGCAGGCGTCTGTACTTACTCTCATTTTGCTTGATTTGTTAACAGTGTGAATATAATTTTTTTAGGGATCAAGGTTTGGCCTTAACTTTTATTCCAGCGGCGCCATCTAGTTATTTATTATGAAAATGTTGTATGATAAGTTTCGACCTAAAAATGTGTATAGATGGCGCTATTATAAAAAAACTGGGTGTCGAACTTTTGACTCTTAGATGAATGATTGATTGGTCTCGCTGGCCGGCGTACTTGTTAAATGCGGCAAAAAATACTACGCCGAAGTCGGCGTAGGTACCCGAGTCAGTCGCGTTGCAAACTGTGAGGTGCGCGTACCGAATGTTTTGTTAATTTTTGGTCATAAACCGAAGTAAAATGCCAGTTTGCGTAGTTAAACAGTGTAAAAATAATACTACAAGAAATAAGAAGGACACCGTTCTTACACACACTACAATATTGAGTTGCCGCATTCACGGAGCTATTGTTTCTAGGTATTATCTAGTATTATTATTATCTCTTTATTTCTTTTTTTTCTTAGCCTAGGTTTGTTATAATATTAATATAAAAGTAAAATACAAAAGCACATACAAAACATAAAAATATTATAAAAAACCTAGCCTAGGGTGCCGCCGGCAACGGGGCAGGGCTCAAGCTGCCGGTGGTTAGGGCTGCAGAGACAGGAACCTTCGGACTATTCGCGCCGTGTCCAAGAGCACCGCCTTCTGTATCTGACCCTTGATCCAACCATTGAGCGAGAGTTTCTTAAGGTGTTGGTCGACTCTTCGCTACCAGACCGTTCGCAGACACGACTATCGGCACAATGATTGTCGAGTCAATATCCCACATGGTGGTTACCTCGTGAGCCAAGTCAAGGTAGTTGCTGACCTTGTCCTTCTCGGCCTTTACAAGGTTCTCGTCATGTGGGATGGTGACATCGACAAGCACTGCCCGGCGTTGCGATTGATCTATCAGCACGATATCAGGCCTATTAGCTAAAATAGTCCTGTCCGTGATGACAGCTCGATCCCAATAGAGCGTGGCACGGCCGTTTTCGAGAACCGGCGCAGGTGTGTACCTGTAGTACGGCACTTCAAAGTCCACAAGACCGTATGGAAGAGCAAGTTGCTGGTGAATAATCCTAGCTACCAGGTTATGTCTGTGCAAATACTCGCCGTTAGCAAGATGAGAACAACCGGAGATAATGTGCCTGAGTGATTCTCCGGGACGGCGGCATGCCCGACAAATGTCGACCGTACCATCCTTCAGGATATATCTCCGGTAGTTCTTCGTCATGATAACTTCATCCGCAATTGCACAGACAAAACCTTCGGTTTCCCCGAAAAGGTCCCCGAATCGTAGCCAGTTCACCGACGCGAGCATATCTACATCAGGGCCCGTGAGCATCTTGTAGAACCGCCCGTGTAGCTCCTTGCTCCTCCATACCGCCTTGCGGTCCTCTGTGGTCAATACCACTGGCCTGCGCCAGTTCTCATTTGCCAAGGAGAGCGGGGTTAAGCCCCTGTCCATTGCTACCACATCCCGATGCATCCCACAGTCGTTGCTTTTGGCATTTAAAAAGCCGCGACCACCACACCTTCGCGGGATGTACAATCTCATAACAGACGAGCGTGGGTGTAGCATCCGGTGTGTGGTGAGCAATGCACGGACCTTGCGATCTAGGGCATCCAGCTCAGTCTGGGTCCACCTTAGTATGCCAAAGGAGTATATGAGTAGAGGCATTACCCAGGCGTTGAAAGCACGCACCTTATTACCCCCTGACAAAAGGCTGTTAAGCACTTTTGTCAAGCGGCAGCAGAAGTGCTCCTTCACCGTCTGTTTAATGCGCCCTTCCTCAAAACCCAAAGACTGTGACATACCAAGGTACTTGTAGGTTTCTGCTTCAGAGATCGACTTGAGGAACATTGTCTCAGAAAGCTGTAAATTTGGTGAATCTACAACTTTCCCCCGCTGCACATGCACGACCGCACATTTATCAACACCGAACTCCATTTTGATGGCACTACTGAAAACATGTGTTATTTTGAGTAGTGTCAACAAATGTTGCTTGTTCGGTGCGAATAGCTTGAGGTCGTCCATGTACAGAAGATGAGAAATGACTTCACCCTCTCTCCGAAGCCGGCAACCTAACCCTGAATCCTTCAGCAATGTGCTGAGCGGATTCAGGGCTAGGCAGAACCATAAGGGGCTCAGACTGTCACCCTGGAATATACCTCGCTCGATCCTTATATAGTCCTGCGGCTCAGGGGGGTCATCTCTGCCGCCAGGTTGACGAAGGACTGTGGTCCACTGACGCATACATACGCCTAAGAAGGATCTTAGAGTTGCATCAATTTTGTACAACTCCAAGATCCTCTTCAGCCACGAATGAGGCACCGAATCATAGGCCTTCTTGTAATCAACCCAAGCGGCCGAGAGGGACCCCCTGCCCCGACGGACTTTTTGGCAAACGGCCATGTCTATGAGGAGGAGCTCTTTAGTACCACAGGACCCAACCCTACAACCATTTTGAGCAGGAGCCAAGATATTATTCGCAGCAATGTGCGCGTTAATTTTTGCTCTCAAAATGGATGTAAGGAGCTTGTAGATAGTGGGCAAGCACGTGATGGGTCTATAGTTCTTTGGTTCCGTGGTACTACCGGACTTATAGAGCAGGAAGGTTACACCAGTTGTTAAGGAAGGCGGCAGGAAACCATCCTCGAGGGCTTGTTGAAATTGCGCCGCCAATCGGTCGTATGAACACCGCAGCCACTTCCACCAAAAGTTGTGCAATCCGTCCGGTTATTATTATTATTATTATCATTATCTAGTCGATCGCAGCGAGAGCAATCATTCATCTAAGTTTTGACTATAATAATAAGTAAATTTTCAAAATTTTACTTTGCAACAGCCAAATATCTCAGAAACCGTATCACTTAGAGGTTTCGTCACAAAACACTTTTTGTTTGTAATCACATACTCTGTCGATTGACATGCATTTCATCACTGGCCGCCAAAACACGTTTTTTTCAAAATGGCGGACATGTAGGTATGCCAGGTTCCATACAAAAATGTTCGAACCTCTTTGAATAAAAAGATTTATATTTATTTTGATTTTTATACATTTTATTATCAATAAAAACATATTGACAAAATATATTTCAATAACAAATGTTTAATATTTAAATTCTGCTCAAAGCAATTTGTACAATGAACGTAAGTATTTCAACATTCATTCTTGACTTTTATTGGAAGCTCTTCGTATCCTCTTCTTCAATGGTTCACTGTGCCCATTTATTTTATCAGGCTTTCGTTTTTTCTTCTTATTTTTCTTGACTTTGTTTTTATTATTTTGCGTATTTTGTGCATCATTTATTACATTCTTGTATTTACCTTTTATTGTACCTTTATATGATCCAACAATATCCAACAGTGACTGGAAATCTAAAATCGTCTCTATATGACAACTTTCATGAAACATTTTCATTGTATTTATTAGTTTTTTTAGAACTACAATAAAATTGTTTTTAACTACAAAATTAGTTTCATCTTGAAGAGTTTTTGTTAACGTATTCTCAAAAGAAGCTTCCATGTTTGATAACTTTGTGATTGTAGTTTTATCTGATGGCTTATTCCTTTTTAACGCGCGATAGAAACCTGCCATTAAATCGAGACCTTCATTTCGCCGGAATTGTCTTACTTCACTGTTAAAAACATTCTCTATGATTATAGGCACAAGAGCGAAATTACCATCCCATTCGGTTTGTAGTATGCTGTGGAAAAATATGATAGGAAGAAAGCAGCTGCGATTATGAAAATAACTGTGAAACGCTTCCTTCAAGACATCAACAATCGGCGACGAAGATTTGGTTTTCTTGGGTGATTTCGGATTGTTTACTTCTATTTTCTGAGAGCAATGTACAATAAATGTGGAGAAAAACGTGATAACATCGCCAACAGCTTGAAACAAGAAATGCGATCTCGCGCCTTTGTCAATCGTCGCCTTTAAATAATCACACAAAATGCCGATAGTAATGCCTTCAGTAGATGTAAACTTTCTTATCTTGGTAAGCAGTTTTATTGTTTTTCTGACCCTATTTTCCAACTCTCTAAATTGGTTATCTTGAATACAAAACTCAAGGCACCGCATCAAAGGAGCAATCATAGCAAGACAGATATCCATTGAGGGATCTTTTTCTAAATAAATGTCGATAAGATCAAGAACTCTAACGCGAAAGTCTGATAGAGTCTTTTTATCTTTTCTTTGCTTTTTATTCTTTTTCCCTTTTCCTTGACCAAATTGTTTGAAAGCTTCAGCCAAGGCTTCATCCAATTTTTCGGCTTCTTCTTCATCTATCATGTCGGCGTCTTCACTCTCTGCATCGCTTTCAGTAGCACCACCGCCAAGGGCTTTTTGAACAGCCATTCTTAACTGATCGGGAGTCTTCATTTCATCGTCGTCCTCATCAACGTCACTTTCACTACTGTCTCCATCTTTGTCCTTTTCGTTTGCTTCTTCATTTTGTTCATCCTCACTTTCAGAATCATTATCCTCATCTTCAGAGTCACTGTCATTGGCCAATGGGTTTGTTTCACTTTCAGGATCCAGAACAGACACTATTTGACCAATCGCAGTGGGAGTGAGAAATTCCCAAAGAAGTCTGAATACACATTGTACAACAGAACGTAGAACACTTGACTCCACTGATAATATTGATAAGAGAACTTCTACTAATACTTCTATCCATTCCGGTTCATCTGATAACTCATTTTCTTTAACTTTTCCAGGTTTCCTTTTATTTTCTTTTTTGTAATGTTCATAGCAACTCTTGAGTTCCTTTATCGAACTTCTGGCGACTTTAACATGAGTGGGTTCAGAAAATAAGAAAAGACCAAGTTGGTAGAGCAAAATAAGAAAGACTTTATCCATTTTAGCTTTAGGTTCTTTCTTTTCTAAATTCTCTGTAAGCTCAGTCAGTACCGTCCAGCACTCCATACTTTCCTTAGGAAACTGTTTCTCTAGTTTAGTTCGAATCTGTTCTTTTTCTAGACTGGAGGATATGAAGTTGCATAGTGAGGATAAAACAGTTACCAAACTGTCAACATTCGAGAATCGTGACGTGAAGCAGCGGTAAAAACAAGACTTGATGGCACCTGCAAAATTATTTTGTTAGTGACCTAATTTAATAATTTATCAAATACAGACTGAAGAATTGCTAAGTTTGTCTTATTGCCTTAAAATATTTCACTTACCTGATAAATCATTACTAATGGATATGTTTTCATCACCTCCAATTTTAAAGAACCCAAAACACATTAACAATTTCATGTAATTTAGTTTGAATTCTGTATCATCCTTCACCAGCTCATGGCTTACTAAAAATGAAAGAAGCTCTGCTGCTTTCAGTCTTTCATTATTGTACCAATTCCTTTCAACATCTTCCTTTACAGTTTTCTTGGAGTTATTCAAAAGGACACCTTTGAACAACTTAGCCATTTTTTTTACACTTACTTTATCTAAATCAGCAATAACTGATTTAATAAGTGTTGTACCAGTGATCTCTGTAAAGTTAATCTCGCCTGGATTAAATAAAAGTTTCTTTAAAATCTCTACTCTTATTTGATTGTTAACATTTTCCAATTTCATTGTTTTGGTCAAAGCATAGAGTACTTCTTTTTCTTTTTTAATCATAATTTTGTGGTCATCTTCGTCATCTCTTTTGTTTCTTATTTTGCTTGCCGTTTGTAGTCCTTTAAACCAATCCATAAACAGTTTGAAAAAGTTTTTGCTAATAAGCTCAGGTAATATCTGGACATTCTCTTTTAAATTAATAAGCACAGCGTGTAGAATATTCAGAGCAACAAGTTCTCTGTTTCTATTATGTTTCACAAGTTTGGTATCAATGCCAGATGTCCAAAATGTATGCAAGTGTGGAGAATTTGAAATGTCAGTACCAATTTCTCGATAGATAGGATGACTCACTGAATTGTAATCAATACCTGCCTGAAAAATAAAAAAAGTTACTTCCAATAACAATAACAGAAAAGGAAATAAAAAGTAATTAAGAATTATGAAGCTATTTGCTTACCATTAATTTTTCACAAATATCTTGAATGGTATCCTCACAGATAATTTCTGGAACTCCAATTAATTTTCTAAGCTTGACTTTATCAGGAAACTTTTTACTAACCACCAAAAGACAGTACAAAGAGTCAAGACTATGTTCTTTTATGTCTTTCTTTAATTCTTGTTTTATACTTGACCAAACAATAGATGTGAATTGATCTGAATTTAGCTGTAAAAAATGGAATATTTAATTATAAAAAATAAAAATAAATAAACTTGTGATTTAATTTAAGAACTATACTGTGGCTTTGCAAAACCCAGAGGGCTTTATCTTGAAAAGAAGTCACAAAACCTCACCAATTTCTTAAAACAAGTCTTATAGTTAGAAAAATACTACAGGAAAAATATTAATTATGAACAATACTACATGGTATTAATTATACTTACACCATTGACAAAGTCGATTAACATAAGGTAAGCAACAGTACTGAGGTAAGACTTCTTATTGCCTGCAGATAGCAACATAGTTATGATCTCTTTTTGCTCATCCTCTGTGCTTTTCACCATTAAACCAGATCGGAACACTGCTCCACACAAGAGGATTTTCCCCAGAGCCACATCTCCTATTTCCTGTATTGAAGCCAATTAATATTAGTAACATATTGCAAATTCAATATCTAATGTGAAGACATTATTCAAACTTGAAAACATTGGCATAACAGAAGATGATGAAGATTTCAAAAATAAGGTATAATGACAGTTATAAAGGCAATAAAACAATATGCAATTTAATAAGTTTCACGTCTAGTCTAAACGTCAAGTCTAAATTCTTATTATATCCTTCAAAGAGGGTGTCTTATGTTTGTCAAATTGTTTTATTGCCTTTATAACTGCCATTATATAAAATTAGTAACTACATAAGCCTGATTAATTACATTTTGTGTCGGGAGCCACTGCACTAGCAGTTGTACACAACCTCCAATCTGCACTGGGCCCACATACTGGATTATGGCCCATTCTCCCTATCCATCTATGATATGGAAGGATCATGTCCTCGCAATGGGAACATAAAATGAGCTGGTGATGTGAGGCTCTTTAAATGAAATTATTTATCCAGACAACCGATAGTCGAGTGGCGTGCACGCTTGACTTGGGGCGGCGCTAACTCTGAGGTCCCGGGTTCGATTCCTGGTCGGGTCAATGTCTAAAATAAACTTTGCGATATTGTCAGGTCTGGGTGATTGTGATACTGTCGTTGTTTCTGATTAAAAAAAAAACGAGTGCTTTAGCTACTCACATTGCGATCAGAACAATGTATGTGATGTTGTCTAATTATAAAAGTCTAACAAATAGTTTACTTACACTTTTTGAGGAGCTATTGGCATGAAGTTCATTCTTTACCAACTGCAGCAATTGCGTTATAGTAACAGTGTTTGTTCTAGTCAGGAGAGTTACTAAAGTTGCAAAGTAACCTGTTCTCATATCAGGAATATTTGCGCCTAAACTCCTTACCATCCGTTTGAGGGCATAATTAAAATCTTTACTGTCCTAAAACATCACATAACAATGGTAAAGTTTAATAATTAATTTGACTAGATAGTTGCCTGGTAAATTTGTAGTCTAACAGAAGGAGCAGATCTTTTTTGTTCCTTATTGATTGGTTTACACACTTAGGCCAATTTTAAAATGCATATGCACATTATAAGGTGCCTTCTGCAAGAGCAAAAATATAATTTTATTTAAACATTGTTTCTAAAGAACTATTATAAGTTGTAGGTTATGTTTTTAGTCTAGGGCCTACACTCTTGAAAATATATGAATGTCATATTACAATAAAAGGATTACAAAAATATAAGTACATATAGAATTATCTTAATCAAGATACGTACCTCGTTGCCAAGTAGCTGCGCAATAATTTTGGTGCCACCGGTAATTTTTTCATCATCTTTCACAGCTTTCAGAAAGTCAAATGCGTCCAATATAGAAGAGGTGACTTTGGCGTCCTTATTTTTTATGTCCGATACTTCATCGACTTTCATTTCGATTTCCATGTTTTCTCATAACAAGTAAAAAAAGCGTAATTTACAAATTAAACAATAATATTTTAATACCATGCATACGTGCAAGCAATATCATAAAAACCTCTCCACGTTTATTTGACTTTGGGTTTGGCAATTGATTGACATGTTTTTTTTTTGTGTTTTTCATGTTTCAGAACAGCATAGAGATCTAACAAACAGAGCTTAGGCTTCAAGACTTTTCAGTTGTTGCTGTATGATGTATGACCACAGCGGGGCAAAGGTCTCCGAACAAAAATAATGCGTCCTACTCAGCTTATCTCAACTCATTGTTGAACGAGTAAAGTAAGAAACAAAACTGCCTTGCTTAGAGTATAAATATATACCAACTATAAATGCTCTAAGCTGCCTTGTCAAAATCGTAGCCTTAGCCATAGCTTACTTAATTCACTTCCATTCAATAATTTATTGCTCTCCATAAGTATAATGAGTGGTACATATCTATACTAAGCTAAGCTAGTTTTATACTATACCCTCGTAATTTTGTTTAGTTGATCTGTACATATAATGGTTTATATTGTTTTGTTTCCATTTTTTAGCCTGGTTCACAAAACTAAAGCTATTACTTAGGTATTTGCTTTAATTTTATGTTCTGTCTGAGTTTTAGACATTTATTAGTCTGTGGTTGCTGTTTGTTTTGTAAATAAAATAATTTCATTTAATTTCTTTATTGTTGTTTCAGTCTGTCTGAAGCTCAGAACAATAACTAAAGCTATAGAAGGATGGCTAAAATAAAAATCGTGCAACTATGTTTAGTTCCGTTCTATCTTATGGCTAGAAAAGAAGGTTGGAGTGCGACAAATGGTTGACATTTAGTTTTTATTTTTTGTATTGTTATGTTAAACGGTCATCAGATAATCGGTGATCAAAAAAAATCTTTGAGTCCTTTATAAAGTCACTCACTACATTACCTCAAATATGACGTCACAAATCTGGTGACACTTTCGAAATAACGAAAGAAAAGGGACAATCGATCTCTTTCCAATACATCACTTAGGTTCATTAGTTAAAATAGTACGAACTGATGAATGAGTGTTGCTATTTTAGTCCGGTTTCTATAGCTTTAGTTATTAATCTGAGGTCTGGAGGTTTAACGATCACCACACTAATTTAAATTTTCTAAATCATAATCGATGTTGATTATTTCTATATTGGATTTAACACGTCCAGCGTCAGCCACATCACTAGTCTCTAAACATGGCAGGTCGTAGTGGTTTTGACGATGGTAATCCCAGGTAATTATTGTAAAACATTACTAAAAGCGCTTTTCTTTTATTATTCATTAACATTTACCGTTGTTTTAGGATGTAGTTTATGTATGGTTATAAAATTAACATTCATTAGGGGCTAAATTTCGTTGTTTTTACGATGCGATAATATTTAGTAAATGTGTTAATTCTGGCAAAAATGTTAATTTTTCTGGGCTTATTAGGTAAACTAGTGTTTATTCAGTGAACGTACGAAGTAAAATAGTCTGGGAGAAAATTTGGTGCATGTTTTTTTAGGTTATAAAATTTCATGGTTGTGGTTATGCGTACAGGGATTTCGGCGGCGGCGGCGGCGGCAGGCGGACTGTCGGTGGCCGCCCGCTGCCCTCGGAGCCCCCATATAAGGCTTATGTGGGAAACTTACCCTCTGGAATCATTCAAGGCGATATTAACAGGATCTTCCCTGTAAGTGAAAGTTGTACATTTTACTAATAACATTATAGTATTTTATGGTTTCAGCACACATAAGTATGTTGAAATAAGATACCCAATCTATTTTTCCTATGGTTTTTAATCAATACTTCAAATTTTAAATGGTATAATGCTTGTTACTTGTTTGTGTTACTAATCTTATATATATTTATTAATTAAGTTATTTCATCAAAATTTTAATCTATCTAAAATTTTTATCATCGTGATTATATCATACCTACCTATACAACATTGTTTTTATAAAGTATAATAAGGATCATCATAATCAAGTGAAATGATGTAATGTTATATTATGCCACAACTTGAGGAACTAAATTAAGTTTTGGAGTTTTCAATGGAAAATGCCTATACAGCAGCTGCGGTGCTTTTATACAGATTATGATATCTATATTAAATACTAACCAAATTATGATGTTCCTTATTATCAAGTTTTTTGTATATCTGTTTAATGTTGTTGAAAGCAGTTTATCAACACATAATTTTTAATTCCAGGACCTATCAATAAAAAGTGTGAGGTTGGTAATGGACAGAGAAACAGACAAATTCAAAGGCTTCTGCTATGTCGAGTTTGAGTATTTAGAGCATCTGATCAAGGCAATTGAGATGAATGGCGCTCTGAATGTAGATGGTAACTTTATCAAAATTGATGTTGCTGAAGAAAAAAGAAATGACAGGTGAGTAAATCCTTAATAATTAATAGTTATTATTTAATTCAAGGCAAACAATGTACAAATGGTAAATTAAATAGATATAATAGATAAATACCTTACGGACTTGACATATTATTATATACAACTAACACACAATTTAACAAATTCAACAAAGAAATTAAACTAAATTATATAAATTTTTATTATATATTGCTATGTCACACTGTAGGCAAAAGTAAAAAAAATAAGTAATTTTGTTTTTATGTAACATAAATGGAAGAAGGTAAAAACACCTTTGCCCTACAGTGTGATAAAACATGCTTAAGTAATGAAATAAATAAACTTCATTATTCTTTTGATATTGGGTCAGTTTGTTTATCAAACTAGATTTTCAATGGACATCTGTTGAACAAAAATAGATTATACATTATATTGGCACTGGTGTTTTGCACATGTTGTAAACATAGATTAGTGTTGGAATTTATTTATGCCATTTAATTGTGCAAGATGAAAGAGATAGAAAAGACTAGAAGGCCATGAAGCCTATGATCATGTGGTTAGAGAGCTCTCCGGTGTAAAGATAAATACAGACTCGATCAAAACAAAGCTATTGCAAGAAGTAAAAGAGTCTAAAGTCTTTGTTCTTTATACAAAGCATAAAAATACCCCCAATAATTATAATCAAAATAACCAGTACAATAAGCCACCTGGCCCCCATGCTACAATTTGTAATAAGTTTGGACACTTCAGTAAGTACTGCAAGAATAAAAAGAAACCTGAAGATAAAGGTTTTGCAGCAGTTCATGGACAGACAGACAAAGTGGAATGGTATGTTGATTCCGGAGCGTCTTTACACATGACAAATGTGCCTGACTGGATGTATGATGTCTGGGCACCTCTGATTCATCACATAATGGTTGCTAACAGTACTCCAGTCACCGTAGAGAAAATGGGTAATGTAAACTTGGATCTCCTGAGTGAAGATGGTAGAATAAATCACATACAGGTGAGAGATATTTTATATGTCCCACAACTAAGTTCCAACTTGTTATCAGTAAGTCAGTTGGCAAAGAATGGCTGACAAGTAATTTTTAATAAAACTGGCTGTGAGATATACAATGCACAAAAGCAATTAGTAGCATCTGCAAGACTGACTAATAACATGTATAAATTAAATACAGTACAAGAAAATGCATTGATATAACATCAGAGGGTCAGAGCATGGATATTTGGCACCGGAGAACGGGACATCTGAATTACAAGGATGTTAGCAGAATGCCATCATCTACTGAGGGTGTAAAACTATTAAATACTAATGACAGTGAAAGAAATTGCATTCCATGCTTAAAGGGTAAACATTCAAAGCTACTGTTTAATAATATTAGCTCAAGGGCAACGGCACCACTGCAGATAATACATTCTGATCTGTGTGGTCCAATGGAGATGCCATCAATAGGTGGAGCCAAGTATTTCATCACTCTTGTTGATGATTGATTACACTACTACATGATGTCACTACTGTTTACAGCAGAATACCAGTGCAGCAGGCCCCCAGGCAGCTGTGCACGGTGTTGGCATCACATAACGGCACAAAGTCAATTGTTATTATTTTTTATTATTTTTGTTACATGTTGTATGTTTAATTGTGTGTTTTGTTATGTGATTCCAACAAATGTCTTTTATTCTTTGTTCTTCTTATTATTCTATAAAAATTGCTGTTTATTTTCTAAAAAACTAAATCAATATTAAAGAAGTTTTTAAAGTATACAAAAATGAAATAGAAAATCAACTGGACAGTAAGATAAAAATTCTTCGCACCAACAATGGCTTGAGAGTATAATAATAGTCAATTGACTAAATATTTGTCTGGTTCCGGCATCAAGCATCAAACGACTGCACTATACACGCCTGAGCAAAATGGGCTTGCCGAGCGCGGGAATAGCACGCTTGTGGAGCGTGCCAGATGCATGTTGAATGATGCCGGGCTTCTGGAACAATATTGGGCAGAGGCAGTCGAGACAGCTGCTCATGTTATTAATCGTTCTCCGACTTGAGTCCTTGAATATGTAACACCAGTAGTAAAACTGACAGGTATCAAACCAAATATTTCTCATTTAAGAGTATTTGACTGTAAAGCCATGGTTCACGTGCCGAAGGAGAACACATTAAAATGAGATTAAAAATCTGTAGAAATGGTATTTCTCGGATATTGTGAAAATACCAAAGGATATAGATTGTTGAATCCAAATACAAAGAAGAATACTTAATAAAAGCAGAAATGTCATATTTTTAGAAGACCGCCAATCTAATAAAATCGAAAATGTATCAAATGTAAACACCAAAATTACATTACAGATAACCGTGACATTAGAGGAGACTGCTTAAGTTCTAGACCAGACAAAAGAGGACCCTGACTCTGCACAACAAAACCAGAATGTCTATGCTGACTGCAGATGACAGTTTAGACTCTATAAGAGAAGTGACTGATCCAGATGAAACATATGTAAAAACATATGTTGAAACATAAATTTAAAAAAAACCTGTACTCAGCTCGAGAATCGAACCCGGTTGTTTTGAAAAAATAAACTTACACTATTTCTATTTAGATATCGATTGTAGTAGTTGTGTAGGCAGTAAATGGCTCTTTGAAACATGATGTCTAAAATGAATAAAATGCATTGTTTTCACATACTTTAATTTATTTTAGTAGGTGTTCGAAGTGACCACCGTTACATTCAACAAGTTCAGGCATGTAAAATTGTCTCTATGGTTGTTTGTACCTCTTTGCTGGTTTTGTAATTGTAAGATCGTTACCTAAACGTGTTGAATATTGTATTGAAAAAAAACGGTGGTCACTTCGAACATCTACTAAAATAAATTAAAGTATGTGGAAAAAAATGCATTTTATTCATTTTAGATATCATGTTTCATAGAGCCATTTACTGCTTAAGACCTACACAATCGATATCTAAATAGAAATAGTGTAAGTTTATTTTTTTCAAAACAACCGGGTTCGATTCCCGAGCTGAGTACAGGTTTTTTTTAAATGTATGAATGCAGTTTTTATTCTTATTAAAATCGATGACATGGTTCCTAAGAACAGATCTTCGTATGTCTTATAGTTTCAGACGTTCCCATACTGTTCGATTTAAATGAGACACCCTGTATATTATTAAAACGCACTCAATACAAACTTGTAACATACCGACGAAGACGCTACCAATTACAATAGTTTGTAACATTATGAAGACTTACGCATGACATGAGTATCCATACAAAAGTGGAATATTTTTAAAACCAATTTTCCAGATAATATAAAAGGGGTCTTCCACAAAAAAAAAGATTCCAGAACCTCTAGATCCTCTCAAGGAGCTGGAAATTATGGAAAGGCTTGAAATAGTCCGAGCACAGCTGTTGCGAGATGACGTGTCTGTGGGAGGTTTTCTATGTGTGCGTTGCTCAAGCATGTTTGTTACCTTCTGCAGTCTCCTTATTATTTGGCTCATCTTAGGAAACAGATTTATTAGTCTGGGTCGCTATCACTGGATATGGTGAATAGGATTATACTCCTGTTTGCAGTGCAGTGGTTAACGCGCCCAATCTGCGAGTGCTGAGGTTAAGCAAAATTCACAAAGGCCGGTCATGATAGGTGACCTAATCCCCACTGGGCCCGCGTGGTGGTTTATGGTTCGTTCTCCCTATTCATTCACAGGGAAGGCTCGAACCGTGGAGACATAAAATGAGCTGATGATGATTATGATTCGCAGAGGTGGAGGTGGGTTCGACCGCGGGCGGCGGGACGGGGGCCGCGACGGCGGACGCGACGGTGGACGCGATGGCGGACGCGACGGCGGGCGCGATGGCGGGCGCGATGGCGGACGCGGGGGTGGCGGCGGCGGCTTCCGGCGGGATGGCGGCGGCCGCGGTATGTACGACCACTTCGACGCCGCCGACCGCCGCGCGCCGCGCCAGCAAGGCGGTGGGGGGTTCACACATGGTAACATCACTAACACGCTTGCCGGTTTACGTTCGTGTAACTAGGTTTCTAGTGCCAGTTTTTCTATACACAATACAATTACGTTAACGGTAACGAGAATTTATGAAATCAGGGGGGTGATTTTTGAACCGGTGACTATTAGCACAGTATAAGGAATTATATTACATACAGTATTCTCTCTTCATAAAAAACGGCCGAAACGACGCTTACGTAACAAATAGAAAGACAGACAGACAGACTGTCTGCGTCCGCACCCGCGACCATAGACTATGTATAATATTGGGTATAGATGTGCCTCGCATAGAAAAAAGATGGTAAACTAGGTTCCCTGTACAATAGATGGCGGTAGTAGACGTTTGCGTGCGCGTTTACGCTTCTTCCCGATAGATGGCGCTAAAAATATATATAATATTTACAAAAAACTACTTAACTTTGTTTTTGGGTATAATATTAATTGTAAGATTGATAAACATTAAAAACTTATAAATGAACATAAAAATCAAAAGTTATTTTTTTTTTTTAAAGGATTGAACCTAGGATTTCTCTATCACTACTATATACATAGCACGAACGATGCGTCGTCGCAGCTGCACGGCTAATGAGCTATTTGTGAAGATGACGAAAGTTGTGGTTATAAGCAAGTTACTAGAAAATAACTTAACATGACTTATTAATTTAAAATGTTATCTATACTACCGCCATCTGCCATCCTGACATTATATGTATAACCAGTTAGTAACTTGAGATTCCTCTTACGGAAGATAGCGCTGCCGTATATAAAGTTTTTGTAATTATTCAATGTATGGAAGATTCACCCCTCTGCCCGCGACTGTTGCTAACCAGTGCCGACCGACATTTCGAAGCGTGTCGTTTCGGCCGTTTTGTATGAAGACAATACTGTATGTAATACAATTCCTTATGCTATGCTAATACTCACGCTATGATATAAATTAAGAGTGCTCTTTTTTCTCTTATCAAAGTCACTGGTGACTTATTTATTATTGACACCGCGAATTCTGGAACGGTATGTATCTCTTTCGAGATCACCAATCAGATTCAATAATCAATCACCAAGCGTTATTTTGCGGAAATCAATGGCATACAAAAATACAATTAAAATAGTATGTAGTGTATGACGGTGCTTACATACTGCATCCAACGTTGACGAACGGATAGTCTACGCGGAATTTTTCAATTGCATTACATACACCAACTACATAAGGTTTTGCGGGTGTCCATTGGCGGCGGTAATTGCTTTCCATCAGGTGACCCACCTGCTCGTTTGCCTCCTTCTAATATAAAAAAAAAATAATAATTTCAAAGTAAAAAGTAAATAGTGTTGAATAATTTCGGCGGGCTGGTTAGAACCACGATAGCTCAAATGGAAGAGCACCTGACTCAGTATGTCAGAAGGGTGCAGGTTCAAACCCTGCTCGTGGAAATTTTTTCAACATTTGTGTTTTTGTAATTTGTTCGCAACAAAATTTGCGTTAAAATTATATAAACATTTAAAAAAAAAAAGTTTTAGTTGCATAGAATTTGTATGCTTGTGCGACTAATGTTGCTAGCTGCCACTTCGGTTCGCTAATCCGGTGGGCTATGTCGATTACTTGGTTCTCTGTCGAGTCACCACGGGCCGGATCCGACCCCTCAGGGGAACACCGAGCATAGCGCTTTCCATAGCTCACTGAGCGATTACGATCGTCAACGATAACGAGGATTTGTTTGACATATGACACTGAAGCAGCGCCGCCTCCTAGTGAGATACGAGGTGAACTGCAATTTCGCCATGCTATTTCTCATACTCGTTAACGTCACGTTAACAATTAAATCACGGTTAAAAAAATAGACGTCCTGAATGGGTAGTAGGTAAAAAAATTATGGACGATTCAAAAGCACTTTTCTAAAGTTTATTTGAATAAAGAATATTTGACTTTGACTTTGACTTTAACGTGATCGAATGATAATTAAAACTCGCACTAGGCACTATGTTGGAGTTTATTTACGGTTTTTGCAGTCGACACCACATGAGCAGAATCGAGCACAGTAGTGCTATTTTATGTCTTTATCGTAACTTAGTGGGGCCTGCCAAGGTTTCTTCTCCCTGTGGCACCTCGACCCATCGGGATCTTTTATGCAACCCCTCTTTTATCTTTACAGAGCTCTGTAAAGATAGATGCCACGAGTTTGGCAACGTCTTTGAAAGCGAAGAGCCTGAAGTCTTCTGGGTCCAAATAGGCTGATGTCAGGAGTCCCATTCTTTCCAAATGCTGCATTGGCTCCATTTCATCTCCACATGCCCTACAGAAGCTGTTTGCTGATGTTTGCATTCTGCGGAGCATTTGTTTTGTGGCATAATGCCTTGTCAAGTTAATTGAGCCTGCCTTTTACTGCATCCGCATATGAACTTACTCCGTCCCAGGGCATTTTCGCTTAAGGATTTGGAGTGTCTCAGACCCGGCTGCTGTTTCCATTCGATGCTGAATGGATCTATTATATATCACATAAGGCTTATGAACAAAATATTAAGATTATTTACATATGATTTTACGCAAATATTGTTGCGAACAAATTACAATTTGCAAAAAGACAAAGTGTTGAAAAAAATCCACGAGCGGGATTCGAACCCGCACCCCATGACATGCCGGATCAGGTGCACTATCAACTATGCTATCGTGGCAAAAAATATTGTTTTGAAATGGGTACTCGATTGAGAAACTTTTTAGCAACACTGTTAATACTATTTTTTTAGAAACTGTCTCTCTGTGACAACTTTGTTCCGTTGATTGGGTGTTTATTAATAACTTTAAAAAGTTGCTAATAAAAATAACTGTTACCAAAAAAAGGTTATGCATGTATTGTTATGTACCTATTTAGGCAAATAAAAAATAGGTTATTGTTTTTTATCCTTTTGTCTGCTTAGTGCCAGGTCCGTCGGTCCTACAAACAATTAAAATTCTGTTGTGTCTGTATTCACAGCAGACGACAGATTAAAGAATTGTTACGTAATTTCATTTATATGTTTAATGTTCTGGCATTCATCATTGCTCTTTGGAACATCCCTATTAGCCATGTCTATAAGCCAGTGTGATATCTTCTCCACTTTATATCTTGTCACCTTTATGACGTCACGTCACTCAAGTGTTAAGCTTACCTCTCTTCTCAGTCGTTTACTCCCTGCTGAGTACCGTGACTCCTGGTGGAGTCTAGTAAGCTTAGCCAAAGTAACATTAAGAAAACGATAGCGAAGTTCGAGAAGAATAAAATGTATGTGATTGAGATAAGCCGCGCTAAATCACGTGGTCAATCTTATGTCAATCCCATACATTTTATTCTTTTCGATCTTCGCTATCGTTTTCTTAATGTTACTTTTCTTACCGCCACAGGTTCTTTAACTAGCTGTCTCCATCGGTTTCGCATCTTCGCTTGGTGAAGGTCAGCGCTAATAGGCTTTCCATTTGAAGAAAAATCTTGCTATTGTTTTGTAGTCTTTCAGTCTACCTAATAAGGCTTCCTTTCGGTTATGCGATTTATGTAATTTTATTTTGTTGCACAAAGATTTCATTCTGATATAAATTTAGTCTTTTTTTTCTTCTCAATTGAATTTTTCATTTGCAATCGGTCGTAAGACCCTAAGCAAATTATTTCCGTGTTCTAAACATAGAATTTGGTATTTTAGTTGTATAACAATAAGCATGAATTTTTCGGATGTTAAATATATATAGGCATTACCGACTCGGTCAAGGTTAAGTATCAGTGTTGGACGCATGAAAACCGCATGCTACGTAAATGAAATGAAGACTATATTCATGTTAGTTACACAGTACAGACTCAAACAACTGCCACTCCAAAATTCAAAAGTTCACATACCACATTTAACGTAAAGAAAAAAAACAAAATTTTATTCCATCAAAATTAATATAATGCCTACTGTTTTGTAACCATAAAAGAGTGCTTTTATTATTTTTTAATTTTAACATAAATTTTTGACGTATGTGTTTTGGAGTGATAAGAATAAGTTAAGAATAAGTTTAGATACCTACAGAATGTTTATAAAATTGGATTGGAAAACTTTTAGTAGGTATCTATTGAAAACTAAGTGTTCATAAATATAACGAAAGTATGTTTATTTAACAGTGGTTAAATAAACATACTTTCGTTATATTTATACAGACTTATACAGATTTATACAGATTATTACCTCACAGGCAGTGGCCTGTGAGGTAATAATCTGTCATAGTGTTGCCTTGATAAGATTGCGAGACCTGCACAAAATGTCCGCTCCCGATTAAAGGGGCTTCCCCTGTAACTTCATGTAAATAAGTATAATGTGGTGTCGACTGTATTGTCAATTAGATTAGAAGTATTTATAGATATCGGTAATACTGTTAGCTGGCATGTATTAGCAAATGTGTTGATTACACACTTAATGTAAATGCATTGTGTTTTCATTAAATATTTTATGTACGGTTTAGCAGTATTTGCAGAAGCTGTAAGTACTCAAAAGTTAATAGCTTTTAATTATTTACCTAAAATCAAAACAGACAAAAAGATGTATCGGCACCTCAAGTATAGCATCTCTTATAAAGTGCCATACAAATCGGTTTTGTAAATACGCAATCGCTGCAGAAAATACATGAATAAATGTCGTTTAAAAAAAACTCATTTGAATTAAACTATTTTCGAAGCTTCTGCATAAAATATATCAATGGATTGCGATGTGCTGTAAAGGACAGTCCCTTTCATGTGATAAAAAGATAATACAAAAATACTATTTGAGTTTTATTGATGATACATAATGTCAATGAATGACGATAGCTTTAATAGAAGAGTGGTCGATTTCCATAAAGACTGCGGAACTTTTAAGATATGAATTTTATAACAAAGTTTTTATTATTTATTGATATAAAATATTTAAAGATTGTACAAAAATATAGTGCGTAGGTAGATTGAGTCATATTGACAGTCAATGCAAGCTCCTTTTTAGTGCGTACCTAATTAAGACAACATATAGGCTCACAACATAGTTACACGAAAGTCAACAATTAAGAAACTGATCAAATTTTTGGATAAAATTAATTACTTTGATTTACTGTCTTCGTTATTATGATTACACAAAGGAATCAAAGCTTCCATCCTTTGATGGAATAGAACTAATCCTTTATTATGATTTTTATACTATTTCGGTTACTTATTCAATTACTATTGGAGTAAATTGAAAAAAATAGGTCCAAAATGTACTGCTTTATGTGCAAACATGTTATAAACATACTATATTACCATGGTGCTATTTTTACTTATATTACTACCGTGGACATTTTGATCAATTTCTTTATATTAACACGAATTGCCAAAATCATTTTATTGCTTCCCGACCTCATTGCTTGTCTGTATAATCTGTCATATTTGTTTTTTTGTGTACCTAAATGATAATTTTAACTTTTGCAGTAAGATTGAAAATGACTATAAATACCATTAAAAAGCTTTTGAGTTCGCTTGAGAAATAAGTATTAAATACATAAAAAAGGCTAGAATGCATTATGATGATGCAAAGTTTATATTGTCATTTTTGTCAACTATCTAACTAGTTAACTTAACTAGTTTGCTTAGTCTAAGTGGCCCAGTGGCAAAGCGCTCGGTTCAATACTCGAAGGTCCAGGGTTCGATTCCCTAGTCGGGCAAAGTGTGTTTCGGATTTTTCGATGCATAGCTCGGGTTTGTAATCATCAACCCGCATTTGGTGATTAAGCCAATACCCATCAGTGGTTGCGATGGATTGCTTTCAATGATGGAAGCCTTTTCCCAGCTGTGGGACAGTGTATATACTTTACTAGCTAAGTTTATACTATTTTTAAAATTGTTAAACTAGTGTTATCAAAATATATAAGTATATATAACAGGTGCGGTTGCGCAACAGTAACTTTCGTACAACGCGTGTCGTACATAACGTCTCTACTCGTTTGTGCGCAAATTTTGGGTTACCTATGAATTGATTAATGCTCTTTTTGTCAAAGAATGCTGGACGGGCAACAAAATCTGTTTATACGGCTTTTATTGATCGTTCGTTAGTGCTAAAAGTTGATGTCAAATAGAGTGTAGTGTAGTGTCAGTTGGCGCAAGGTTATTAGGATGGATGGACGGCTTCCACTCCTAATAATTGCATCTTGTAGATCGTCGCGCCGTTTGTTTTATAAAATTTATTTGAAATTAGATTTTTTGTGAAATCATAGATATACAAACACTCAATACAAAACGGCAAATTCATAGGTAAAGATTATATTGAGCGCATCTGTGAGCGGGACAGCAATTGTTTGCAAACTTTTAATGTGTTGGTACAATCAACATCAAATTTATCGAAACATCTCAAAAAATAAATTCACATTGAGGTAAAATAATAAGTCAACGCGGAAGTTTAAAGCCTATTATTGCTTGTATAAAAATTATGACAGCGTTTTGTCTAAACGTGAAAACAGAAATGCTTAGAATTATTGAAAAACGCTGGTGTTTCGATTATTTTGGTGATGCCTGCACGGAATTCTTTCTGCTGCGCAACCGCATTTTTCCAGAATTATTTTTTTTACACCTAAAATTACTTGCATTTTGGACAAGCATAATTAAAAAGCTTAAATAACATCTAACATTATTAAAAAGGCGATCACTCACAAAATCTATGCATTGTCAGTTTAATCAAATCTTACATTTATAAAAAATTACAAGTTTTTATTCAATTAAACTTTTTGCTTTGTGTCAAATTCTATTTTGTGTTATTTTTTTTGTTACATTGTCGTCCACACCTGGTTTTTGATTTTCATGCTATATACATCAATTAATATTCACGTAATATTTTCCAACAACAACACTGATTGCAGAGATGAGCCATACTTCTTCAGGTACAGAATTTGAATAAAACTTTATTATTTGTTAATAGTTTTTAGGGTTTAATGAAAAAACAAAAGCTTTTATCTTGACAACTTTCGCTTTAAAAAAAACCACCATCGTCAGCAAAAACAGATGCAGGCATAACTGGAAGACTAAAGAAATCCAACAAGTACATTATCGGGTGGCTTCGAGACTATAATAGGAGACGGTGTTAAATACAACACTACAAGTTCACCATTTGGAAGGCGAACATTATAATAGTCTGTTATGGTTATGGCACTTACACCATGACCGAAGGTTCAGAGCCATTAGCGAACGACGGAACGAACGAAGTAATCTAGAACGTTTTAATAATTTATGTCCATGCTAAAATTATAGACAGTTTTTGGCGTACTTTTTCTTATAAACATTGATTACTGCAATTTCTAGCGCCCATTACAGGCCTAAAACGTCATTATGTGCTAATTGGTTAAATATCTTTTTTGGACGATACAAAGATACTACTTAGCAAATAATTTGATTTGAATAAAAACAAATTATTGTGATATATTTAAGCCTGTGATTTATTTTTGACAGACTAAAGTACGCCGAGGACTGTACTTTTGCACTGGCCTAAATTCAAACAACAATTACCTCAAGATCCCCCACTACTTTCCCGATTAGAAAATTTAGGCAAAAAATCCGTTAGCAGCTTTAAGAGAGTGTTGTTAACTTTCACGTTCTCAGAGCGCGAGAGAGGTGCCGGTGGCGGAGGCCCGGGCGCCGGTGCCGGCGGAGGCGGTGGCGGTGGCGGTGGCGGCGGTGGTGGGGGCGGCGGCGGAGGCGAGCGGTGGGCGGAGGGCGGGCGCGGATCGCGCGGGGGCTCGGAGGAGCCGCGCGGCGGAGACTGGGGGCGCCGCCCCGGGCCCGGCCCCGGCCCCGCCGCACCGTCGCAGCGCCCGCCCCGACGCAACTTCGATGATATGCCGCCTGCACGCCCAGGTAACCACGACACACGCACCATATTAGTCACAAAAAGGTTTTAATACATTTAACATTTAAAGAGTCAGCCAAACGTGACGAGATAGTAAAATCACAATCGGAACTTAGTAAATGTGTGTAGTTTTGTAGAGTTAAAATTTTAACCTTTTCACCGCCCAACTATCCTGCACGCGATGTCCCGCTGTACGCCAACGTATAAATGTATTTTAATAAAGTAGATACAAAGAAGAACTTCTATAGAAGTGCTGGCGTGGACAGCACGAAAATCTTGAACTTCTATAGAAATTGTTGGCGGTAAAAAGGTTAAAAATAAGTAAGTATTCACAGGATCTGAATCGGATGTTAAGTAAACAAAATTAAATGATTACCAGCTACTATAATACTTTTAAAAAGTCTTTTGAACGCCAATTATGGCGTACTTTCAATAATATTGAATAAAAAGTATTATTGGAAGAACGTCACAATTGGATACTAATTTACAGAATCATATAGTGATTATTGTTAAGTGCTCTTGTATTTTTTAATAAATAAAAATTAATAAAATAAATATTTAAGTAGGTAGGATAGCTAATGAACGTTGCGTTTGACGGCAGACACGACAGGCAGACCAAAGCTGATGCTGGAGCCGCGGACGGTGAAGGAGCCCGTGAACTCGCTGGCGTCCACCAGCCAAGCCTCCTCCATCTTCGGCGGCGCGCGGCCGCGGGAAGAGAGGCTCAAAGAACTCGCCGGCGAGTAGGCTCTCCTTGAGTACATGTACCCACGCCCAACTGATCCCTATGTGTGCCCCGATATTTAATTCTATATGAACACTAAAATTGTATATGAACTCGAAGGATTTTGTTAGGTTATGAGGTTGTAAATCATTTTATCATATATTTTGTTAGCATTATTATGTGTCGATGAGCTTATTATTGTTTGGCGCGCGGCCGCCGCTCGTTTTGTGAGCGCCGGCCGCCCGCGACGCTTCAGTCTCGCAGTATTTAAATTGCTAGTTCGTTTGTCGTTCCGATTTTAAATTCTGTCAGGGCTTGTGTGCTAGTTATCGGCTTGCATAATATTTAAATGAAGAAAATTATTTTTTTTCGTTTGTAATTTCTCGCTACTACATACGCGTGTAACAGCGAAACCATTAATTATTATTTTAATATCTATGGCGATTTAGAGCTTCGTAACTGATTCTATGTTGTAATTTGTTTATCTTTTATTGATTGTTTAGTTTTATAGGTCGTGAAAATTAATCATTGATTGAGTAATTATGATACATAATTTAAGAGTTGATAATATGGTGATGTAATTACGGTGTCATTAATAAAATTAACTTCCACGTACTTGGATTTCTACTTTATTAGATATTGTTTAATGTAATAAGTTACGTGGCAAGAAATTGAAAAAAAAAAACGCAAAATTGTAACAGAACATAGCAAAAAATAAATAAAAAGTGAACTCTTTATAACTGAGGGTTTGTTTAGACCACCTTGACTGATTTTATCCTATCCTACATTCATCCTCACACTAATTGGATCAGAAGAAAACTAGGGTAAATATGAGGTGCATAGATAGATCTGTGGTGCGAGCACGGATCTTACCGATCGATAAATTTATCGGTCGACAAAACCGTTTATCTATCAAATTTTCAACCGCTCTAGCACGGGACTTGGATCGGTAGGTTTTATCATGTTCTATGTTAGCGATATTTAAAAATGGCAACGGCTATTTTATCGTCCCATTCGTTCATCATTGATTCGAATCAAATTCGATTTCGAAAAATATAAGTATTTTTAAATGTTAGTGACTAAATTCTCTTTGTTTTGTGTTCTGTTCATTATCGTGTAGGGTTTTTAAAGGAATTTTAATATTATCCATTTATTTATTAAATATTATTTTACTATGTCGGAACCACCGAAGTACAGACGCCTGCACATCAACCTATCCAAAACTGTCAAATGTCCTTAATGCATTTTCAACCATATGCATAAGGAATAAAGTTCAAAGTCTATTAAGGAAATTTGACAGTTTGTGGTAGGTTGATGTGCAGGCGTGTGTACCTAAGTATCACATTTTCTAAGTCTAAAAAACATCGTACCTAATATTTACTTATTTGTTTGTGGATTACTCTTAGTGGATTACTTGCTCCATACTTTTGTAAAAAGCCGTCGGCAATTACGGTGAGGACCGGCAAAAAGTAGATTGTTGAGGTTAGAATAAAATATGAAATAGGAAAAGAAAAAACTAAATTCCTGCTACTTACAACAACATGGACGGGCAATCCGTTTGATCTAATCCAAGAAAAAGTAAGAAAAGTGTAATATTTAGTAACTTTCCAATGGCGTCGAAAGCATCGATAACTTTATCTACCAACTTTTAGATGCCGATAAATTTATCTACATATTGATATAATTTATCCACAAGAAATGTCATTTTCAAGTCCCATGCTAGCTTTTAAACAAAATAGATAAAATTTATCGATTATATCTACGGGTCGATAAAGCAAGTCTCATTGCTGCCGATGTTAATTTGTCGACTTGAACTGTCAAATTTTATCGTCTAAAGTCACTTTATCGGCGTCGTTAAAAGATCCGTGCTCGCGGTAGGTACTGGATAGATAGATAGTTAAACACTACAATGCTTACACTAATACACAATACAAATAACAGAAAATAAAAGTAAGCAAAGCGATGTCTTCCAAAAAACCGAACCGAACAAAACAAAACAAAACCATTTTGTTTTGTTCGGTTCGAACAATAATCTTTGCTATCATCCAAAGCTATATATATTTATTAGTCTATTTACAAGACTACATTATTATTTTATATTAATCAGCAATCACTCAATCGGAGGAATGGGAAAAAATATTCCCGCTGCTCCTACCAATCGGAGTTCCGATGGGTGGACAGGGAAAGACCCCAACCATTGTGGCATAGGACAAAAATTTTTTATTCATAATTTTTTTATAAAATGGTTTAACAAGCATTATTTTATGTAGGTACTAAAACTCAGGTAGTGTAAAGGCATCAAATGCTAAAGGAATATACTATGTTATTTTTAGTTTACACGAAACCTCAAAACGGGTGCGTTACCCCAGCGGAATGTTGTCGAATTTCTTAGATTCTTGATATAGAATAATTAGTGCTCCATCTCGTGTAATTGTGCGCGAAATCTTAAATTTGTGCGTCCAGTAGTTTTTGAGATATTCGCGAAAAACAGATGCCGCTGGGGTAACGTTACCCCAGCGGCACATTTTTTTTTCCTGTGGACTTATCAAAAAAAAAGTACCCAGGAAGATAGATCTTGGGGCGCTGTAAATGTGCGTGTTAGTCTTAAATTTGTGCGTCTTATAATTCCGAAGTTATTCAAAATACCGCTGGGGTAACTTTTGGGTGGTTGCTGTATCTCGCGAACGGTGAGGCGCACAAGTATGATTTTTTTTACACACAATGTAATAAATTTGTGCGTAATTTCAGCAAAAGCAGAATTTGAAAAAAAATGCACCGTTCTGAAGATATATTTATTTTGAAGAAAAAGGATAATCTGTCCTAGCTCCCTAAATACTAACCCTAGAGACTAATTTCTGATGGTGATTCGTACCTTATAATACCCTACAACGTGTATTAAAATCTTAAAAGCTTACTGCAAGTCGTTAATGAGTTAGGCACTTTAAATGTCACTGGCCCGTGAGGTTATTTTGGTCGTCGCTTACATGAGTTTGGTATGGACCAGCAAATCACTAATTAAGCAAATAATTAGTGCCTTCATTCAACTAGCCATTTGAAAAATTTCAGCCCAATCCACTTATTATTTAAAGATTTATAGTAAAAATGGTAAATGAAGGGAAATACAGGGATAAACCGACCAAGTTAAGATGAATATCAAAAAGCGGCCGCGCCATACATGACGCTAACCTTCTAAAATTGATGGCATTATGATCGGTACAGGTGCAGACACAAGCGATAGACTATTCTTGAGAAATAAAACACCGATGCATTTTTGTTATTATTTATTAATCACTGATTGTTTATTGTATTATTATGTAGTTAGTTAGTATAGTTTGATGAAATCAAAAAAATCACTATTTATTTCAGTTTCGTTACGAACTATCAGGTATGTAGGTAATGTGTAATAAGCAGCAATGTTTTTTTTGTCATACGACTGCATATTTGAACAAAATGTAATTATGAGAAAATGTTTATCTTCATAAAGATAAAAAAAACGTTGTACCTACCTACTAACAATGGTTTACGATTAATAATCACAAATATAAAAAACATTATTACAAATCACAGATCAGTATAACTTCACAATCCGTATTCATTCGATTACGTTTACGAAAATGAAAATTAGTACGGCACAGGCAAACAGGCAGCTCTACTGCGTGTTTACGTACCGAGCCGAGCAGCCGTAGGTAGTCAATCCAAAGACACGGCCCAGTTAAAATACTGTAACTTAATATATAACACTGCACAACCACAGTATATATAATTAGTATAATTATTTATACTGTGGTTGTGCAGTGTTGGGTAGTGTTGCCATATAAGGAAGCACGATAAGAAAGTAAATAAAAATTTGCCACGTGTATGCGCGCTCTTTTTCTTTTTGCTTATCTAACGTTGCCAGCGCGAAGCGATAGTAAGTAGGTACAGTATGTGTGTGTGTCAGTGAAACAGCGTCGATGAGTGGACTATAATAGCTTGTCAAGATCGTGCTTACCGCGCCCACGGGGTACAGAGGTTGGCGGGATGGAAGTAGCACGCAGTCCGCCGCACGCGGTGCGCTCGCTTGCCCTGCCACTAAACTGCCCGCGTCCCTTCCGAGGACCGTTTTACCTCGTCCCCGCCAACGCCTGTACCCCGTAGGCGCGGTAAGCACGATCTTGACAAGCGATAAGTTTCTTATCATTTCATATAGATTTAGGTTTATTTTGACGATGGCGTTTAATGATTAATTTCAGTTCGCTTTCATTATTCATATATGGGTTTTCATAGCAGAGAATAATCTCGGGAAACAAGCTTGAGGCCCGTACCAGCCAATGGCTAATGAGATCTGTTGATGTTGAAGAGCGAAGGTCGCTGAAGCTTATTATTATACTTACGAAAAAGTCGATGTAGGTATCTACATTTTGAAAACGAATCTTATAATATAGTGCTGCAACGTCACCTTGGTGCTTGCTTGGTTACTCCAAAACTGTAGCAGTTGTGCTGTTTATGGTGACTGTGTTCAGAGGTATCTTTGTCACGATAAGTATATTAATACTTGTAATTAATTAAATACAATAATTAATTACTTGTAATTGTACTTAATTGTATTAATTATAAGCAAAACTTTATGACCCGCCTGAACTTAAATTCAGTGCAAGTCACTCAGTAGGAGCATGGGGGCGCGAGTGCTGACTTGCCCGATTGTTTTTACAAGCACGACCTCTCATTTTGTGGACTTAAAGTTTGCACCAAAATTTCCTACAGTTAATATTATTACTTATATAAAAACATGAATATATATGTATATTAATTATATTTTTAATTATATTTTTATTTTTAATTTATATTTTTTTTATTTATATTTTTTAGGAGCATAATATGTTTCTATAATTGGCTTATGTTTAAGTAACATCTTCTTTAGATTCTTGTGTTTAGTTAAATGCTGTTGAAACATTGTTGAATAAATAAATAAATAAATAAATAAATAAATATGACATTTTTACATTATAAAAACAATTATAACGATAATTTACGCACATACGGGCTTTAATTTAAAATAGATAAGATTACATTTAAAAGTCAAAGTTAAAAGTCATAAAATATTGAATAATGAATCTTTATTTTACGAATTGTGTAAACGTCTGTACAAATAATGCCATCAATTTTAGAAGGTTAGCGTCATGTATGGCGCGGCCGCTTTTTGATATTCATCTTAACTTGGTCGGTTTATCACTGTATTTCGCTTCATTTACCATTTTTACTATAAATCTTTAAATAATAAGTGGATTGGGCTGAAAATTTTCAAATGGCTAGTTGAATGAAGGCACTAATTATTTGCTTAATAAGTGATTTGCTGGTCTATACCAAACTCATGTAAGCGACGACCAAAATAACCTCACGGGCCAGTGACATTTAAAGTGCCTCAATAACGACTTGCAGTAAGCTTTTAAGATTTTAATAGACGTTGTAGGGTATTATAAGGTACGAATCACCATCAGAAATTAGTCTCTAGGGTTAGTATTTAGGGAGCTAGTACCGATTATCCTTTTTCTTCAAAATAAATATATCTTCAGAACGGTGCATTTTTTTCAAATTCTGCTTTTGCTGAAATTACGCACAAATTTATTACATTGTGTGTAAAAAAAATCATACTTGTGCGCCTCACCGTTCGCGAGATACAGCAACCACCCAAAAGTTACCCCAGCGGTATTTTGAATAACTTCGGAATTATAAGACGCACAAATTTAAGATTAACACGCACATTTACAGCGCCCCAAGATCTATCTTCCTGGGTACTTTTTTTTTTTGATAAGTCTACAGGAAAAAAAATGTGCCGCTGGGGTAACGTTACCCCAGCGGCATCTGTTTTTTCGCGAATATCTCAAAAACTAATGGACGCACAAATTTAAGATTTCGCGCACAATTACACGAGATGGAGCACTAATTATTCTATATCAAGAATCCAAGAAATTCGACAACATTCCGCTGGGGTAACGCACGCAAACTGTTTGTTCAGAATCAGTAATAGAATCGATTTCAATATTTTTTATACCATGTTACATTTTGACCAAATAATATTTACAAAATCTCAAATAAATTATACCCTACTAAAAACACACAACGGGACAGCACAAAAAGCTTGTAACTTCGTGAGTTTTCAAGATATTATTTAATTTTTTTTTGTACTTAACCTTATTTTTAGTTTATACGAAAACCGAAACACGGTTCAAACATTTTCATTTAACCCTTAATGTGCGAGTACAACTCGCACTTAACTGATTTAATTTTTTTGGTAAGTACTTTAGGTACTGTACTATGTTAGTTTTACAAAAAAAAAATCAAGAAATATGTTAGGCTGGCTTCTATATATTAATCTATTTACTTTGTATTATACTTAACTAGCGACCCGCCCCGGCTTCGCACGGGTGCAATGCTGACACTAAATATACTACAGAATGTCTTTATATACAACGTTCACAACTTTTTTGTCATTACATTAGACATTACAAACATATTTTCTTTAAGAGGTTACTCTTGAAAGAGCGACATATAATTGGCCATGTGAAAAACACTCAACACTCAAATCTAAATTCGGGCCATAAGCCAGCAACGTTGAAAGTTTGACCCTGCGATTTATTAACCTTTTTACCGCCAACAACTTCTATAGAAGTTCGAGATTTTCGTGCCGTTCACGCCAGCACTTCTATAGAAGTTCTTCTTTGTACCTACTTTATTAAAATACATTTATACGTTGGCGTACAGCGGGACATCGCGTGCAGGATAATTGGGCGGTGAAAAGGTTAATGGTCATTGCAAAAGATATCTTTACCGGAAATTGTAGGCGTTTAAATTGGAATGGTAAATCCGATGGTATCAAAGGAATTTGGGGAATCAATACATCTTCTCCGGTACCACATCCGGTGAGTAATGTGCACTCTATTATGAAAGTTTTTAGTGATTTTACCAGCAAACGTGTGCCATTGCAAAGTTTAGGTGGATTCAGGTTTCTTAATAAAATAACAGGACAACCTACTTTTAACACCATTTTATGAGGAGGGAGTCCAGACGGGTTCAAAGAATTAAGAAATTCTATAGGAAAAAGAACAGCTTCATCCAAATCGTCAGTATCGACCGAGTAGTAGGTATATTTGCGTCGGCGCATCAATCTTTGAAAGAATCAAGTTATTTACCTTATCTACTTGTTCGTTAGTTGGTGACAGAATCGCTCTTTCTTTAAACCAAGATATAGTATAGTCTTACAACTTATGTTATCAATGTCGGGATAGCCATTGTTGACCAACTCTTGATGTTGTATATCAAAACACAAAGGTTTTCTAGGTTAATCCTTCCATCACTTTGTGTTAACTCTCCATTGCCAACTTTTAGCAGCATCTCTGAAAAAAGCCTGTTCTCACGTGAAGACAACGAAACCCTCATGTTAGTTTTAAGCTCTAATTTATTGACATGTGGCCAAAGGTTGGATCTTTTTAGGGAAGCATTTATTTCGTTAGCACGTGTTCCTCGAGTCACAACTGGTAGGATTTGATGAAAGTCTCCTGAGAACAGAATTGTACATCCACCCATAGGTGAATTTGTGCTGCGCAAATCGCGCATTGTCCTATCCAGTGCTTCCACAAACGTCTTGTTTGACATGGTGGCTTCGTCCCAGACTATTAATGAGCAGTCACGCATCAATTTTCCTGTATTGCTCTGTTTAGAAACACTACAGACGCTGTTATTATCATTGGTGGCGATTTTTAGCGGGAGCTTTAATGTAGTGTGCGGTTCGGGGCCTTTCTAAATGCGTAGCGGCAATGCCGGATGATGCGACAGCTAATGCAATTTTTCCGGTAGATCTCACTTTTGTTAAAAGCAAATTGATTAAAAATGTTTTTCCTGTACCTCCTGGGGCACCAAGGAAAAATATTTTTCCTTCATTGTTATCAATTGATGATAGTAATGTAGTGAATACTTTTTTCTGATCGACGTTCAATCGTGCGTGGCTAAACTTGAGCTACGCTATGTCCCTGCATTTTAAATCTGTAATATCTTCGAAAATATTCATTTAAATTAGGTACATGCTGTAAAGGGCCACATCCACATTGATCTATATTAAATGCACAATGTATTTAAGGAACTTAATTGGATAAGGATTAATGCTGTTTTGCTTAAAATCGCTTCGTAAATTAACCGTTATTTCTCGTAAAAAGTAAAGGATAAAAAATGACTATTGTGGGTTATCCCTAAGAGATAGACATATACATACCATCGCGGACGTTTTTGTAACCTTTTTAAGTTGTACAATACTGTAGTACTTACATTATTTTGATCTATCTCGTAGGGTTCAGCCAGCGCTTGCAATGTAAGCGCAAAAAAATGTGAAACCTCTAAAATTATCAGTTTCTCTACTATAATATGCATGTATTTATACATATAAGCCTTCGTCTTGAATCACTATCTATTAAAAAAAACCGCATCAAAATCCGTTGCGTAGTTTTAAAGATCTAAGCATACATACATACCTACATAGGGACAGCGGGAAGCGACTTTGTTTTATACTATATGTAATGTAATGACTAGCAGCTTAGATGAATGATTTGTCTCGCTGCGGTCGAGCGCAGCGAGCGAGACCAATCATTCATCTAAGACTAGCAGTTTGCCCATGCAAATAAAAAGCGTCTATCTTGAGATTTTAAAAAGAATTATATTTTTATCAAATCTAATTAATATAGTTTTATAATTTGTTGGGTAATATAATCATTAGTTCAGTGTATCCCAGTTGGAGGTTGCAACCCCCTGTAGATTACAAAGATGACACAAGTTAAGGGCAATGTTATATAGTGGTATGCTCTATAGCAGGGATGGGCAAACTTTTTCATTGGCGTGACAATATTTACTAACAAAATCTATGGCGGGGGCCAGTCTTGGGCAAAAAGTAATCAGATTAATGATTAAGGATTACGATTACAATGTGTAATCTTCAATCATGATTACAGATTAAAGAAATTAATCAAAAATGTAATCATATCGGTGATTAATGATTATAAATCTGTAATCGTAGTCTTGATTACTTTTATGATTGATGATTGATGACCAACAGTCGGAGCATTAAAAATAAAAGAACACATTGTATAGCAATAAATCATCTTTATTTTTTTATCAGTCTCATACACTGTGCTTTTAGGATAATTATTTTACGCAAAAAATCTACTGGATTGGCACTATCAGAATGTTATTTATGATGTGCGATTCAAATTAGATTTCAATAGCACCCTCTTTTCAAACATTTCATCTGAAAGTCTGTGTGATTTTGGTGAATTGGTCATTGTTGCATATGAGAAAAGACTTTCAACTGGACCCGATGACGGTAGAGGTGGACCTATTATATTTCTTAAAAACATTTCTGTTTTTAGGATATCTATTTGAGATGGATATATCTTTATCTTGATCCGCCAAATAATGAGAAATAATGACATATGCCTTAGATCGTTGGACTTGGTGAATATCTCCTGTTGAATCAGTCTCTATGAATCAGTGTAAAACTCGAAATAACTTTCTTCAAATCTATTATTTGGGGTATCTTGAAAAGTTTCAGGTGCTTCATGAATTTCCTTGATAACAGCTCCCTTGAAAACTGATTTGATTCTGGGATGATATTCTATATTTATACAAGCCATCCATTTGTCCTTGAACCTAGGATAAGAAATTGCAGCAATTACCGCATTTTGAGCAACCTTCGAGGAGACATCAAAAAACTCAGAAAATCGCGTTTCCACACTTTCCAAATACTTTTCTGCCAACTTTTTGCAAAAAACAAGAGATTCTCTGTTGAGTTTTTGCATTTTTTTTCGCAGTAATTTATAGTACAATAAAGCCAACCACTCAATTTCTAGATGCATACAAATTGTGATAATTAATGGCAACTCAATAAAAAATAAATTACCTAGATATTCATTAATTCCTAAACCATAATTCATATAAACTTAGTTAAGAATAGTCATGTAATCTAGATTACTGACTACTGTAATCAAGATTAAAGATTACATGTTCAATCTTGATTAAAAGTAATCACGACTACTTTAATCTGATTAAAAGTAATCATGATTACTTTCAATCAGATTATTAATCTGATTAAAAAAGTAGTTGATTACGCCTATCTCTGGCGGGGGCCAGACTATAAAATTTTTTGCTTTATATTTTCAATAAATAAATATTTTTTTGTGAAATAAAAATATTGATAGGTATGCATTTTCTGAACACACACTAACTTGAATTTTTGTTTGATGGTCGAGGGCCGGACTTCGATCATTCACGGGCCGGAGATGGCCCGCGGGCCGTAGTTTGCCCATTCCTGCTCTATAGTACTGTGGAAAATTCTGAACAAATATTTAGGAAAGTTAACAGCATTGCAATCATAGCCAAGAAGTTTAAGGTTGAATGTAGTAAAACAGGTAGGTCTGATAAATTATTTATTTAGATATCCAAATCTTCATCTGGATCCTCTTCATCCCAATCATCAACAGCGTCAGGCTCATAATGGATCTTACTTTCACCATCATTTATCTTGCTCATGTAAGGCAGTTTCAGTTTATATTTTTCAAGTTTGTCTGTCTGGTCCACCTCAATTTTAAAAGTTGTAAGATTTCCCGGAGAAGGTTTTTCTGGTTCATCATCTACTTTTTTATCTTTAACAATTGGAGTGAGCTTTAAAGTATTTGTTTTAGCATCAAAAGACAACATTTCATCATGTTTGACAACTTTCCCACTCTTCTTCAAAAGAGTATGAATTCTAGAAGAGTCTGATGAATCATAAGTTATAATTGCACTTGCAATGTGCTTCAGATTTATCCTTAGTTTACAGGCTGTGGTTAAGCAATCCGTATGCAATATTAATAGTATTTTATTAATATTAGAACTAGCTATAAGTTTTTTTAACACTATTAAACACTGATTCCATCCTAAATTAATTGACATTTGATTTATTGAATCTATGACTATGGAACATTTATCAGTATCACTTATTACCTTTTCTAAATAGTCTGTACAAAGTTCATCATGATAAATCACATTAGTTTGGTTTTTAAATACGTTTCTCCAGAAATTAACAGGTTGTTCGTAGCAAAATAAGTGTAAAGTAGATTTTTCTTGTAATGCCAGTTCCAAGACTAAAGGAATATTATTTGTATTTTCGTTATCTTCTATCAACACTGTAGGGGCAGCCCGTAACCTCATCAAAGTCATTATTTAAATTTATTTAATAGGAATTAAACACGCAACGCAAGTAACGCAACACGTGAATACAACAAAAATAGTTTAGTTATTTTAATTGGACCTAACAAACTGTCACTGTCAAATGTGTCGTTTTTAGTTTTCTTCTAATTTTATATGCAGGATCCACTCCATACAGCCTTGTCTTTACATTATTTTTGTAATGATAATGATGCTTATTGAAGAACAATATTGAATGGATGACTGATAAAGAGTAGTATTCAAGACTTCCCTTAGGTTTTACTAAGGCTAAGGGTAAGATGTGTAAGATGTTTTCACAGATTTCCAAGTTCGCACAGACTTAAGTTTATGTTTCATGCTTTTCGTGTTAACTTTTTATAATTTCTCCTCGCTTTTCTTCAAAAAGGAAGGACGTTAATTGGCTGATAATGATAAAATGTTTAGTTGGCATGGCTTTATCTTATATTAGAATTTGACTTAATATATTAATGAGCGCACCACGTTTAGTACAGTACAGTAAATCCCACACATCACAGTATCCAAAACTTCCACAGTCTGACCTAAACAAATATGATGCTAGTAGAAAATGAAAAGCAGAAATTGTACTTATATTTATTTTTAACATAATTTACTACCTACTTAGACTTAGCTTTACTTTTCTTTAGGATATATTCCTTGATGTAGAAGTCGGAAAATAAGAATAGTATAAATATGTTATGCGGCAGGAACATGAAGGAGATCCACTTAGGGTATTCGCACGATGGCTCGAAGAGCACGTGACCGAAGTGGAGAATTAGCAGCAAAAACTGCAGCTGTAATAAAAAATACAATGGTTAATTCTCTCGTGCTGTGTTGATTCTATGAAAATCAACTATTTAACAAGAATTTTTCAAGGTCACAAAAGTTAACGTTAGAATTTTTTTATTTACCATTATTATTAAGGCATAATGAACACATGAATAACAGCCCTGTTAGCCCACTTAGAAAGCTTAAAGTGAAGTGACAAGCATATTATACTTGTCACTTCACTTTACTATTACGGGATCGAAGAAACGCCACCAACTTAGGGCACTAGATGGCGCTGCTTCATCCGGCCGAGTATTCAAAAACATACACTCCTTATCTCCTAACAGATCAACTAGACACCAATTATCATAAGATGTGAATGAACAGTATACTAACGATTTGCAGCTGCGTGATGTACTTCTTCCACCACTGGCGCACCCACTGCGGGCGCACGATGGACACCAGGTAGTAGGTGTACATGACCGCATGCACCATAGAGTTGATGCAGCCCAGCATCACGCCGTGCCCGCCTGGCAGATGATGCACAGAATAATTTTTTTGTTATTTAAATTTTTGCCTTTACAATGCTATGTGTAGTTACAAGATACATTTTACTAGAAAAAATAGTTTACTCCCACTTCATAATTTTCTCACTTCATCATGTTCTCATTTGATCATTTTAAATTTATTCCATTTATTACTTCCCATTTTATTTATTTCTCAGGAAGCTCGAGTGGGAATCTAACCCACGACCCTTATTTCAATGCTCTGGCCACTGAGCTACAGAGACCTCAAATTACTCGTTGATTTTTTCTAGTACTTTGTGATTTACGGTGTTACGTCACTGTGAAGTTAACCTCACCTCGTGGGTTCGATTCCCACACGATATTCCTGAGACTTGATTTTCTAACCGACTTCAAAAAAGGAAGAGGTTTCCCAATTCGACCGTAGGTATATATTTTTTTCTAGTAAAATTTTATCTTGTAACGAATTAATTAATATAAATAATTAACAACCTATATTTTATTAAATACCGTTGTAACCTTTTTCACGAGTTGGAACTCCTATCCTCTTATGTACCAGGCCAGGTCAAATGCCTTTTGGTGGCTCTGTCCGATCTGTCCATATTCATCAACACTACTCTTACTTTGTAAGCCAAATCAGCCTTTTTCATTATTTATATTTTTTCTTTATTGAACAGGAAAACTGGATTTTTTTTTTTGGAGATAGACTGCTGATTGCCGAGGGGCATTTTCAGCTTCACCGGGCTTGTTTTAGGGGCGGCGAGGTACGTAAAGGGTACCTCAAGCCGTGTTGAAACGAATCACCTTCGGAGGATTTCTAGAGGGGTACGGCATCGCACACTTAAAAGTGCGCGTCCCCGTGCCCTCCCAGAGTCTCCGAAGGGTTCGGATCGGATCGTGGAAAACTGGATGGGTGACCAAACTAAGTATAGCTTATGGTTATATATTTGAACGCAAATTTTGTTGCAAACAAATTACTTAATTGGAAGGTACGTTTATCTTGTCCCCGTTGATGTTGTTGTCTTTAAATGCACCAATCCGCATTGGATCAGTTTGGTAGGTAAGCCATATCCCCCCTGTGCTTTTGTTTATGTAGAAATACCCTGGAGAGATGAGAATGAGAAACGCTGATCACTAGCAGAATAAAATTGTCAGAGTAGAGAGTAAATTGTCAAAAGAAATGCACAACTGGTTTTTGTACAATCCCTCTGTGGGAGTTTAGCGGTGGACCTCTTTTCACTTAGACGATGATTTAATTTCAACAAGAAGTACTTATGTTGTTAAATACGGTATGCTAGTGTCTAGTGTAAATGGTACCTGGGACGTATTTGGTGCCAACAAAGCCGAGCAAGCACATGCCCAGGTGGTGGTACACGTGCAGGAACGAGACATGTGAAAATTTCTTCCGCAGCACGAAAAATATCTGAAATGGAATCAAATTAAGAGTTTTAGGAAATTGAGTGATTTTTACTTTAATTTAGTACCGGATGAAGATTGCGCTTCGGCGAGATTCTAATCTCCCGTTATGACCAGGGACCCTAACCGATCGCTTTGACTTCGTGTGTGGTTTATGACGTCATCTTGTCGTTTCGTGCCGCCTATGAAAGCAATATCGAAAGCTATAGCCTTTAGCTTTTGATATTGCTTTCGAAGGCGGTGCGAGGTGGCAAGGTGACGTCATAAACTATACGCGTAGTCAAAGCGATCGGTTAGGCGGTCGGGAGGCTGATGCGGGGGCCTGTTTTTTTTCGAGTTTTTGCTGTTGTCCTAACGGCCTTTACCGGTCGGTCCTAGGATAGAGCGAGTGGAGCGGTCGCTCTAGGCGCCCGGTGGCAAGGGGCACCAAAATACTAAATGCGAAAACAATTTCGGACAAAAAAATAAATTTTGTTGGCGCCTGTTGATATGAATAGGTAATATCGTTACAAATACCTATCGTTCTCACTCTACTCAGGGTGCCTAGTGTGAGTTTTGTTTACCATCCGTTTTCATTCGATTACGTTTACGAAAACGAAAACGTTAACGTGATCGAATAGCGAATGAAACTCGCACTTGGCACTCTGATCAAGGAGTAAGGCCGGCGGCGTTGGCCTTTCCAGTGTCACCAGAATTTTGTTTGAGGGCTGCGTGAAACTTAAACCCCCGTATTAATAAACAAAGTGTAAGCTTGGAGTAGTTACTCCGTGTTTTGTTCCCGTCATGTAAACTTCATTTCATATTAGAGTAAAAGAGACAAAACACGGAGTAACTACTCCAAGCTTACACTTTGTTTATTAATAAGCCCCAAAGGGTTTTCTTAATCCATGTATCAGTGGGTTTTAGTGAAAATGGCTTCACCAATTGCCAAATGCGGGTCAAATCGGGTCGGTACAAATCCGAAACACACTGCCCGACCTTCACATGAACCACTCGGACATCGAGGCGTTTTGCGACACTTTTCTGTATATTATTAACTAGCGACCGCTCGCGGTTTCACCCGCGTAGTTCCCGTTCCCGTGTGAATATCGGGATAAAAAGTATTCTATGTGTTAATCCAGGTTATAAACTATCTGTATGCCAAATTTCATCTAAATCCATTCAGTAGGTTTTACGTGAAAGAGTGTTACTCTTTCACGTAACATCAACATCCATCCATACTTACAAAGTAACATCCATCCATACTTACAAACTTTCGCGTTTATAATATTAATAGGACTAAATAATATACCTACTTACATAGTCATTCAACTCATTCATAAGGAAATTATTCCTGTGAAATTACTGAGTACTGTAAGTACCAACTGTTAGTTTCTTTCGACATAAATATTATGTGAAGTCACCGGCGAAAGCAGTTTCCTAATTGTAATGTTTATTTGAAGTGGAAGTCACGCAGTCTTTGCGCTGGGTCAGTGTAACCTGCCTTTAACGTTTGCCATAATCTACTTTCTTATTAGCTAAATCTGAAACCGAGAGATTTATTTATTTATCATATAGGTTAGCCAACGTTTGTTTAAAATGAAACTTACATCTAGTTATAAATACAAATTTTAGAAGTAATTGCCACAAACGTAAAGGCATACAATTTAAGAAAAGTATACAAAGGAGATCAACCAAAATGGTACCGAATTGTAATGAGTTGTACATTCGTAGATTTTAGATATTATATTAAGCATTAAATAAGGTATATTATACGGAAAAATGGGAACCGAAACTAGCAGAATAAGCCTAAAAAAGTATTTAAAAGTAATTGATAAATTAATCGTAGATACCGTAAAAAGGAACACAAAAAGCAAATCGATTACAATCGATTTAATTATTAAAAATTAATAAAACAATAATTCGTGTATATTAACAAAAGAAAACGCTTTAAAAAGTAAATAGTTCTAATTCGTGCATTTACATTGAAAAAATAGCATAATTATTTAATGTAACTCAATAGATCAATGTAATCGATAACCAATCGATTTTTTAGTCACTCGGTGTCAGTCACCCTGCACCTGTTCCTAGTGTAGTGACTAGTGTCACTTGCGAATGCTTGTTGAAACTACCGGTGTCTTTGTGTTTTCCTACGATTATTTACCTGTTTTATGCTATTTCTTACGGATTCTGATTGCGCTTGTGATTTAGATAACTGACGATTGGACATGACTTAAAATAGACTACGGCTATCCTACGGACTTTGATTATTCACTAAGACTTTACAGTTTACGGTAACTATCTACCTACCATTTTAATAAAAATAAATAAATTATGAGGTTAAATACATAAGTAATGATTATAAGTTTAATGATGTCTATCAAATTCACAGACATGGAGAGAACTTCTTGTATAATCTGTGGCTTATCATCACACCGAGAACGACGCTACATGTTAGCACAGATATAATTTACTTAATATGTCTTTAGGTTGTCCTAAATAAAAAATAAAACGGTTTTAGAATATTGTTAATAACAGAAATAACATTTCTTGATGAAAACACAAATGTTGAAAAAATTTCCACGAGCAGGGTTTGAACCTGCACCCTTCTGACATACCGGGTCAGGTGCTCTTCCAATTGAGCTATCGTGGTTCTAACCAGCCCGCCGAAATTATTCAACACTATTTACTTTTTACTTTGAAAGCCAAAGGCGCCCATTCAATGTTAACAAGCGGGCTGGTTAGAACCACGATAGCTCAATTGGAAGAGCACCTGACCCGGTATGTCAGAAGGGTGCAGGTTCAAACCCTGCTCGTGGAAATTTTTTCAACATTTGTGTTTTTGTAATTTGTTCGCAACAAAATTTGCGTTAAAAATTATATAAACATTTATTTCTTGATGATTTTTTTTTTTTCAATTCAATAAACTAATTGAGTTATCTCGATAACCCTGCTAGCTAGCAAACTCAAATAAAGACAACAATTATACTACTATAATAAGGTTTAAAATGGCAAAGTTTTGTAGCTGTACAAAGAACTTATTACCGGTACCAAAGCTCCATACAAAGTGGTTGTTCTCCTTTCAAACTAATTAGTAGGGTAGAAGCACCCAGTGTTTAACACTTTTTTCATCGCCAAAAATAACATTGGTCGTCATTGTTTACGGGATAACAGCTAGGAAGCAGCGGCTGGTCGGTATTTTTCAAAAATTCAAAATCATTTATTCAGTAAGTGTAGCTCTTGTAAATGTCACTATGCCATCGGTTCGTAAGTCTACTCTGGGCGGAAGATCTTGTATCTACTGAGAAGAACCGGCAAGAAACTCAGCAAGTGTCCAGCTCTTTTCTCCCTTACAGCGTCAAAAATATTGGAAAATGCCCTATCATAGCAGGACACCTCCCATTACAAATAAACACAAAAAATATAGAAGACAACCACAACATGTAAAAAAAAAACAAAATAAAAAATCTAAGTTAACTAATTAATTAATTTACATCAGGTAAAAGTTTCAATTTCCACAATGTCATACAGTACCACTACAGTAGATAGTCTAGTAAAAGTCAAAAATTGTTTAAGTAAAACAAAGTCAAACTATAGTTAATAATACTAAAAATAATGAATATGAATCAGCCATCGCTTCGCTATTAAATTGTTGTTATAAACTAAACAGTTGCTGACCCTTATTTTTAATGATTAAAGGGAAAAAATGTCGATGACTCCTTTCGATCACTGGTGCTGCTACCCTAAAAAATAGGTAGCTAATTAAAACTGATCTTTTTTTCTAGAATATAGTAGGGCAAAGGGCACGCACTAGTGCGCTGTGTGATGCCGTTGCTTCTAGAAAACCTCCGAAGGTGATTCGTTTCACACGGCTTGAGGAACCCTTTAAGTTTACCGCCGCCCCCAAAAAAACCTGGTGCAGCTGAAAATGCCGTCCGAGGCAATCGGCAAACTCTCTCCAAAAATGTATAATATGCTATCGCTATTCAAAGATTAGATATTGCACACACTGCAATACCAACACGAATCACCTATTTCACCACATTTCACTGAAGATTCTAATTGGCTTGGGCAAGGGGCCATAGGACGAGCGTGCGGGCTGAATTAATTTCTTGCGGACGCGGACGTCCGTAGCCGCCGGAACGATTTCTATAGGCAAAGTTGTGAAACAACGATAACGTATGCCGAGGATTTATTTTGCATATTTTTTTAAATCCTCCGCTTGGATACGGTACCTGCTTCGCTTTTTAATTGTTTGTGAATTATAATGAAATGAAATGGGCGTTAAGGCATATTTAGAAAAGCAATAATAAATAGCTGTCAGACAGTCTAGTATTAATTGTTATTCCAAATTTCTTTAGTAGTGTAGTTGGCACCAGTGTTCCGACAGTTTAAGCCGACACAATTTATCCGTACAAGGATCGCAGAGACCGTGGAGATCTGATTAAGATTTTAAACAGACATTATGATCTTCAGAATTGGGACAAATTATTTATCCGAAACGACAACACATGGGTGTTGTCGTTTCGTCTTAGATGGCTAAGAGGCCACCACTTTAAATTATGTACCAGTTTCTCAAATAACAACCCTCACAAATATTTTCTGAGCAATCGTGTAGCGAGTGCGTGGAACAAGCTCCCGGAAGAAGTGGTCTTAGCCCAAAACTTGAACCAATTTAAAAACAGACTCGACAAATATATTCTCAATAAATTAAAATAAATGATAATATGATAACTAGTGGTGTATAGCAGAATACAAGCACTTATCAGTTGTTTCAACTGCCTGTCTGATAATTTATAATAATAATAATGATAATAATAATTTTCGTCGCTAAAAATAACACAAATTTTCATTGATATTTTACAGGATGACGACTAGAAAGCAGGTGGCTGTACTGTATTCAACTGTTGCTAAAGACTAAAATCAGTTGCTGGCCATATTTTGAATGATTAAAAGAAAAAATACCGATCACTGGTTTGCTACCCTACTTACTCGCGACTGATCTTGTCGTTTTCAGCGTAACCGTAATGAGAAAGTTAAGGTTCCTCACGCCGTAGCATAACAACCGAACAAGACTCGAATGGTTTCTAGGAACTGACAACGTAATAAATAAATAGATGATATGATAGATGTGTCAGCACACTTAGCTTCTCGTTACAACATCGAAATCAGATCCAAACCCATCGGAGATTTGAGTAGGGAAAGGGGACACGTTTGCTTGGTTTATTTATGTATACTAGTGGTAGCCCAGTGGGCGAAATTAGACCGTTCCTCAGCTCCATTTTTGAAATTTTTGAAAAGAGTATTTAAGGGTGTGTGTCAAATACATGGTAGTGTGTGTAATGTTTGTTTTATTGATTTAATGTATATTTATGCATAATTAAAAAAAAAATAACATTCGGATAACCTTCGGATAAACTATAAGTGTGCGGAATTTCATACTCCTCCGTCCGCGCAATTTTCGTAAAAAAGGGGTACAAAGTTTTTGCTTCACGTATATATATGACTAGCTGTGCTCGCGACTTCGTCCGCGTGGAATAGTGACTTTCGGCAGCATTTTTAATTTTTTAGGCTCGTGTTCCCGTTTTTGCAACATTTTTCACTGATGCTTCGCTCTTATTAGTCGCAGCGTGATGTTATTTATATAACCTAAAGCCTTCTTCGATAAATGGACTATCCAACACAAAAAGAATTTTTCAATTCGAACTAGTAGTTCCTGAGATTAGCGCGTTCAAACAAACAAACTCTTCAGCTTTATAATATTAATATAGATATAGATGTGAAGTCATGTCCCCTAGAATCCCTCTGACGGTGTTACGATTGCACGTTTGAGAAAGAACCCTTTAAATAAGTTCCCTCGCTGCCCCCAAAAAAGTTCAGTGTCGCTAAAAAGGACGCCTAAAGCCATAAAATTATTCTTGTTACAAACAGCTTATCATTACCGTGTCAAGCAGGTCCACGATCTTAATCATGTAGTAAAGCCATACGCGGCTGACCACGACGCGCTCCAGCGGCGTGTCCTCGTAGATGATCTTCTGGCACCACATACTGTAGTTCCCCGGCAGGTACAGCCTGGTCAGACACTGCGGAAGGATCAATCAATGTAATAGAAATGTAAAAAAACCCGACAAGTGCGAGTCGGACTTGTCCGGTTTTTTCGAACTCGAACTTTTTCGAACTTTTCCCGAAATTCAGTTTCCAAGGTATTTCTTTTTTCATTCATCGTCATAAATCGAAAACAATACATCATAAAAATAATTAAAAATCTGTTTAAGCTTGTGCAAATGAAGCCCTTTCATACGATACCCCCCATGACATGGTTAACTTACTTCAAAATTTGGACCCCCGTTCCTTGCGTAAAGACCCTGTTTTTTTGTTTTAATTAAATATGTATAGTTTTCTGATTTTTCCCAGTACTTGTAGTACCTATAAGACGATATTACTTGCCAAACTTCATAGTTCTAGGTCAACGGCAAGTACCCTATGAATTTTGATTCCCTTGACAATGTCCAAATAAACGTTTTTTTCGTTAACTTAGAAGTTTGATTAGTTTCAAGGGACCGCAGACTGAACTGAATGACTAGGAGGACACGTAAATATGACAAATTAGTATGACCACCAGGAAACTGAAAAATATGTATGAAAAGTAGACAAAATCCATGTTTCGTAGTCCCCTGATTTCTCCTCCAAAACTGAACCGATTTAATTACTTTTTTCATTAAAAATTAAAGAAAGGCTTGGGCTGTGTCCCTATGTTTAGCTGTTTTTTTATATAATCTTGTCAAATTTGGGAAACACTGCGGAAAATCTGGCCAATTTTTAAAGATAAATGGCATTTATTTGCATAAAAACATGGTAACATAAATGGTGAAAAAAAAAGTTTTTAACCGGTACAGCATGTTTTTTACCAGTTCGGTGTACAAATATGTTTTGAAAGGTTCATATCTTTTTAAATAATTAATTTAGGAAAAAAAGGAAACATAGGGACACACCCAAAGCCTTTCTTTAATTTTTAATGAAAAAAGTAATTAAATCGGTCCAGTTTTGGGGGAGGTGATTCCTCCCAAAGGTGACTACCAAAGGTTGATTTTGTCTACTTTTCATACATATTGTTAAATTCAGTCGACCTTAGTGTTTCCTTTTAATCATCATGCTTGCCCAATATGAATTGGTGATCACAACCCCCGGGTTTGCATCAAAAACTCCGAAACACACTTTGCTCTGACCTGACGACCTGGGAATCGCACCCGGGACCGTTGGGTATCGTGCCGGGCGCTTGGCTACTCCACTACAAGGCGTTATAAATGTAAACATATAAATAAACGTTACAGCTAAAAGCTTTTGTAAGCTTTATTATCCGTTCTTAATTTATTTATGGTAGACAGAGAATGAATTTTTCTCCACTCACTTCCATTATATGTAACCCGTTACATTCAATATCAAATAACAACCAATAACAATATGTTAACGTCTTTGTGGTCTGCAGACACTTATATAAATAATAATGAGTAATTTCTAACAAGCTAAACTGAAATCTGCGCGGTACGTAAGAACGATAAAAATTGTACTTTGTAGATTTTCTTAGACCATTAGACATCAACGCGCCACTGATATTTGACTAAGATTTTGACTTCTTAAAAAATGGAAAGTTTTTATTTAATAACCACCTTCAAATCAAATCAAATCTTTTTATTTCAGACTACTAAGGTCCATGTCCACCTTCGGTTTCATTAAAATATTGCTTGAAATATACTTTATTTACTCACGCATGCAAGTGTCTTTCTACATAAATATTATGTTACCACCAAAATTATCATTCGTAGAAGCATACGGGTATAATAAGGCGAATGACTATTGTCATTCGCCAATTTTAAATATTTGATCTATTTCAAATATTTAAAATTAAAATAAATATTCTACGAGTAGGTTATTTTTATACATGTGTGGCGGTTGGTGATTTAAATAAAAAATGATTTAAATTATTTAATATCATTCAAAGTACTTGTGGTTATATACTACTAGTTATTCTGTGGTTATATATAATTTTACGCAAATTTCGTTACAAAAAAATTACAAATCGTGTTTTTTTTACACTTTTTCAAAATTACATAAATTAATTTATCCCACTGCAGGGCAAAGAGCCAATTTTTGTGTTTTTAAACAAAACAATGAAACATAGAAGAAAATATATACATATTATTAAGTTTTTCTTTGGCGCCGATTTCAAGGCTTATCTACGTACCTACCTAAATGGATGTGTAACAAAATTTTTGCTTGAACGTATTCGCGATTTGTAACATCGCATCGCATCGCTTACGTAAAGGAAACTTATTTTCAGCCATTATCGCTGTTAAACTGTTGTAATTAACTCGTTTCTTTCGTAACGATTGGTGTCATAAAATACTGAATTATAATCGAATCGCATGAACCCGGTCAAGTGCAGCAGACGGTCGTCGCGTATGTTTGTGCGTATGTCTCCGTGTGTGTGTGTCCGTCCATATGTTACATTGGATCATATTTACATGTGACCATAAAATTATTTATATATGTATTTTAATGAAGAAGCTTACAGCTTTTATTACAGGTGATTAAATCAATCACCCTATGCAATAGTGAAGCATTATTATAAAATATTATTGAGTTGCAATCCAAAGGGGCAATGTTACCAGCATTCTTGGGACCGTTCGTTCCTATGAGCCCACAGTCGGAGGACATCTTTTATTTATAGGTCTTTAGTTTTGACATACCGGGTCAGGTGCTCTCCCAATTGAGCTATCGTTGTTCTAACCAACCCGCCGAAATTATTCAACACTATTCACTTTTTACTTTGAAAGTCAAATAATAATTTGTAATTTAAAATTTGCGTAAAAAATTATATAGGTAAACCAAACAAAAACATTTTATAAATCAAATTAAATTAAATTCCGTAGAAGTAGTTTCATTTCAAGATAAGTTGTTAATTATAATAATATTATTTTTTGTTATAAATTAAAACTTTTTACTAACCTGAAAAGCTAAGTAGGCCGACAACAATATCTGTATGACGTTGTACGCTATGATGACCTTCTTGAGGTTGTAGGGAGGACGGTTGGCCATGAAGGCAGGACCCCAGCAGCGCACGAACCGGTGGTACACGTACATGATCACCAGGATGGGGAGCGGGCTCGACACCAACGGGAAACTGTTCGTGCGAGGATCTGGGGGGCATGAAATCAAACGTCGGGTTTAAATTTAGAAAAAATCTATTTGAAAGAAGACAACGCCAACTGTTGGCAGTGCACATGACCAGGCATGTCATGGGCTGCGGGTTCGAATTCCGCTCGTGGAATTTTATGCACCACTTTGTCTTTTTTCAAATTGTAATTTGTTCGCAACAATATTTGCGTAAAATAATTATATTTAAATAATCAAATAAATCTATCTTATCTTATATTAAGTAAAAAAATTAAGAAATAAAATAATAAATTAATTAATTATTAAGTATTTTATTTATTTATGCCTTTGACATATAATAACTATTTATTTAATTATTTAAATACCTCTCACACAATAACATAAGCTACAAGTAAATTGTACAGTTTAAAAGTAGTTATTTATAACCTATAGCGTGAGAGTCTGGTGCCTGAAAGAGGTTTCCATCAAAACCCGTACCTAATAAAGTAATAGTATTCCTACGTTCCCGATAATTATTGGCTAATTAATTAATATTGGCCATTTGATACAGTTTTACTATTTCTGTCTGGCCAGAGTTCCGAAACTACAGTTTGACTAACTCATTCAAATTTATTGCAGTTACGAGAGGTCAGCACGAAGTCTGCATAATTCGATTTGTAATCATCTATTATTTTTCATTTCCTTTATTTGGTAATTACTTCGACCCGAGCCTAGCCTTCAGAGGCTCCCTCGGGTTATTCTGCTCTCGAGTCGATCCTAACGCCTGGGAGAGTATTACCGACTTAAGGCAACGCATTTGAAATTTACGTGGCGGGGATCTTGATTTTAATTACAAAACATCATCATCTCAGCCAAAAGACGTCCTCCGTATGAGGAGTATTTGCCGTAATCGCCACGCTTGGCAGGCGGGTTGGCGATCGCAGTAGTTTGAGGGTAACCTCAGAGAGATGCTACGGCCCATTCTCTGGAATGGTCCCTTAGTCGGCTTTTACGACACCCACGGGAAGAGATGAGGTGGTGCAATTCTTTATCCCCGGTACCACACAGGGAGGGATATTACAAAACATATGAAAGTGATATTTGATGACATGATTTTTCATTTAATTGACTTCATTTTGCTAGTTGCAGAAACACGATTTGTTAACTTTTATAACAGAGAAAAAATATATCAAAGTAACCTCTTTTAAAACAGATTTACATTTTACAGGCAAACCAGACAGATTTAAGCATCTAAATTTTCTTAGTAGATTAGTCTTAACACACACTTCAATATGCTAGTTCATTTTTTAAACTTATTTGTGGTTTTAGTTGGAAAGAAAAAAAGACCAGTGGTTCTTGTGGCACGGGGCGCAAACGCTCCGTATTAGATTAATTGTTTAGCGATGCGTCGCCTTAACTGCTTTACCACAAAACGATGGCTAAAATTAGACAATGCTCAAAACAGACGCTGTCACTTTTTAGCTAATATTATTAACCAGACACACAATATTTTAAACAAGTATTGAGCCATTGTTTAACTTTAAACACTATTTTGTAGATATTTACAAAATTTATAAAATGCAGTGAAAAAATTAAACGCCTATACCCGACCCAACCAGGACCTAACCTGGGTCTTCCGCAATCCGGGCGGCTGCACTGACCGCTATGCTACCGGGAAGGCTGACGTAAGCGCTGAATTTTGTCACTGCTTTTTTAATTTTTTGAGTGCTAATAGCGGCACAGTGCGCTATCTATCCACCGGTCATTGCAACCGATGGGTATGCAGATTCATCTTTGCAGATGAAATACCACAAGTTAAATGCCTACCCGACCCAGCCAGGAATCGAACCTGGGTCTTCCGCAATCCGGGCGGCTGCACTGACCGCTATGCTACCGGGGGTTGTTGTACATTCACCACAAAGTTAGTTTGCCACAGAAAAAAGTATGTGTAAATTCGCCACACTCTTATTTTCGACACAGACAGCAGAAAAATCGAATTATTCCCCACAGATACACTTTCCCCGTAGAGACACTTTTAATAAAACTGCGCTTTTATTCCTGTAAGATACACTTTTTTTAAACCCTACCAATTTATCCTCTTAGATACACTTTTAGGTACTGTTGTGTATAAAATAATTGCTGGAGATAAATAATTTGTATGTATGAACCACAGGCACAAACAATCTTTTATGTACCTACATGTTGCACTAGATTTAATATTTCTCACATTAAGTACCAGGCTACCATAACTATGCAGGAGATAAGAATATTATTATAATCTTTGCTATATGTATATGTATTTACAAGACTATATTATTCTTTTATATTAATAAGCAATCTCCTGCATGGTTATGGTAGCCTGGTACTTTATGTTGGAAATATTAAATCTAGTGCACTAATTTTTTTTTTTATTTAAAAAACATTTCTATGTAGTATGTATGTACATGTAACATTATTTATAAATTAAAAAAAAGAGATTTAAGGTTACTTTGTTTTAATTTTTTTTCGTAGGTTATCTATATACATCAATAATTTTAGAATAAAATAACTACCTTTAATTTCGAGCGCTCAAAACGAACTTTCCTTGCTACCGGTACTTTATGCAAAAATGATGTACTATGAAGACTTGAAACGTGGCAAACTAACTTTGTGGCGAATGTACAACAACCCGCTACCGGGAAGGCTGACTTGTAAGCGCTGAATTTTTTCACTGTATTTTATAAATTTATAAATATTTAAATTAGCTTCAGTGCAGCAATTAGTTAGCACATGAAAAAAAAAGAGGCTCGCGTTATTCCATCCCCTCTAGGAACCATCTGAGGATGTACGATCACTACGGCACAACTTGGAGACTGCTGAAGCATAGCTTCATACATACCGCGCTAAACACGCACATAGACTCTCTCACGGACTCTCTCGCAACACTGAGCACAGCTGTTGTGAGAATTCAGTTTGAGGAACCTTAACCCTTAAAAAATCTACAAGCGTGATTTGAGCCCTCACCCCATGACATAGGTACCGGTAAGGTGCACTACCAACTATGCTATCGTGGCCCTGTCACTACAAAACAGTGTTTAAGTTGAACAATGGCTAAATAGCTATGTCTCTGTCTATATAATAATACTAGCGGCCGCTCGCGGTTTCACCCGCGTGGTTCCCGTTCCCGTGGGAATATCGGGATAAAAAGTACCCTATGTGTTAATTCAGGTTATAAACTATCTGTATGCTGAATTTCATCCAAATCCATTAAGTAGTTTTTACGTGAAAGAGTAACAAACATCCATCCATACTTACAAACTTTCGCGTTTATAATATTAGTAGGATGAACTAAAAACTGACAAAATCTGTTTTGATCATTCTCTTGCTTTCGTTAGACATCGTTAGTTTAGCTATCGTTATGTGGTAAAGCAGTAAGTTTCTCGCTGATCTTTAAAACCCCGGTGACGTTGTGAAGGCCAACGGCAATCTTATTCAGTAAAAGTTATAAATACTTAACAATTTATTTTAATAAATTTTATATAAAATAATTTTTATCACTTACCAAAAAAATTACCAAGAGCGGCCACTGAACCCGCGCCTTCTAGCGATACGGGTCAGACTCTACCATTTGTGCTTTAGTGGTTCAATCAAACCCATGCAAATCAGTCTACACAATATAATTTACTTTGTAAGCCAAAAATGTTATCCAGCTATGTCCGTCGTTGAAATCCGATAAATTACTTAGATACGATATATAATTGTATGTAAGTAGTAAATTTCGCACACATACAAATTGTAAGAAAATCCAAAAGGATCTTTAAGTATTAACTTTTTTTTATAATCATACAAAAACTACATTGAAAACAAAGTAATCGGCAATAGAAAAAGTAAAACAAGAATCGTTTTTACAAAAAAATCAGTATCTGCTGGCATTTTTGACACAGAATAAGTTAATGACTACTTATACTGGGCCTTTGAGGCTTACACAATCTTTTCTCAAAGACAAACAACATTATTTTTAAATGATGTTTTTATTTTTGTGTTCTTCGTCTTCAGTGTTATCATTGCATATTGTAAATAAAAATAATAAAATTAAGTTAATAAAAGCTAGTTAATGCTCACCCGCAAGATCATCGTTGAAATAGTGATAATATTGTGTTATATTATCTACTATCGTCCCCATCCTTGTATAATCTGAAACATGATAATAAATCACAGTAGGTCAGAATATTTACGCGTTAACTTTCGTTTTTACTAAAACACATAAATTATTCGTAGCTTTAAGCCGCCACAAGCTATCATCATATTTTATAAGACTCGGTGCCTTGTGCTTTTTTTTTTGAGAGAGACTGCTGGTTGCCGAGGGGCATTTCCAGCTTCACCGGGCTTGTTTTAGGGGCAGCGAGGTACGTAAAGGGTACCTCAAGCCGTGTTGAAACGAAACACCTTCAGAGGATTTCTAGAGGGGTACGGCATCGCACACTTAAAAGTGCGCGTCCCCGTGCCCTTCCAGAGTCTCCGAAGGGTTCGGATCGGATCGGGGAGCGGAACCACCCGAGGGCGCCTCTAAAGGCACGGACCTCGGCTCGGGTAGACCGGGCCGTGGAGGAGGAGAGGAGAAGCTCCCAGGCACATGACTGTGCCTGGCATAGAGCGCGTGTGAACCGGTTCTTCGTACCCTTGTTCTACGAGTACGGTGTCTTGGGCCTAAAACAGTGTGCATGTTTAGTGTATTCTGTAAATGTGTGCTGTCATTTGGAGGAACGGGCGGGGGGGCATTCGCAACTGTAATTGCGTCGTCGGGCTCGGTTAGGACGTGTTTTGGACGCCTAGACGTGTACCGTCTTGATGGTGGAAGGCCTTCAACATTATAGTTGGCAGCCGCCACCACAAGAGGGTTGGGTTGGTGGGGGGCATTATCGAAGTAACGTCGGGAGACGTCCTTGATAAAGTCTTTGATAGTTGGGAGATCGAGGTCGCGATGGAGGTCTACATTACGAACGTAATGCGGACAACCCGTCGCGCCTCGCATGAATCGGTTTTGGAGGGTCTGTAGGGGGTACAAATAAGAGGGCGCGGAGTGCGCGAAAACTACGCTAGCGTAGGTCATGACTGGGCGGATGCAGGCTTTGTAAATTGTCGTCTTACTTCTAAGAGACATTTTACTCTTCCTGCCTATAAGGTGGAATAACCGACCTAATATGAACGCGGCCCTGTTACGGACGATCTTGAGATGCGGTGCAAACGACAATCTCCTATCGAGGGTGACACCGAGATATTTCACCTGCCTAGCCCATGGGATAGAGCGGTCAAATAGACGAATCGGACGGCGTGCCTTGTGCGAGTCTCATACGACATTCGATCACGTTAACAAAAACGAGAATTTTGTATGGCAAAATCTTAACTCTTCTCGTATGCCGCCAGGGGGCGCTGCTTCAATGCAATACTAATTTTCGTTTTCGTAAACGTAATCGAATGAATACGGATAGTAAACAAAACTCACACTAGCTAGGCACTCTGATCTAGTGACTCTGAACCTCAGACACTTAAATGTTTGGACTGAACTATTGAAGATTGGTCAAAAGTTATGTTCTCCGTTGAATCTAAATTTATGCTCTACAAGCACGATAGAAGACACAGAGTGTATATAGGGTCTAACAATATCAATAAGCGAACGTTTAAGGGGAGCATCTATACATCACACTGAGCATGCTCACCAAATTTGGTTCAAAACTACAGGATCGTCACCGAGATAATCAACAAAACATTATCATAATTTACCAAAAAATACACCCTTTCCTAACCCGCCCAGCTGTACTGCACGCACACAAAGATAGCCGTTGTGTCGTGTATCCGTACACTATCTTTTTATCGACGCCTGCGTGCGTGTTAGTAAAGTTACAACATGTTTCATGATATGCATTTTTTTAATTGATTTAGTTTGTTAGAAAACATAACTTTGAAAAATCACTATAAAACTGGAGCCCATTTTTTGTCATTATATTCAGAATGATGTATTGATACCGCCCTTAAACGTTCGCTTGTTGATTTTGTTAGATCCTGTAGAAGACCAGGGGAAAGATTCAAGCAATCATGCATCAAAGAAAGAGTAGCCTACGGTGGTGGGTCTGTCTGTACTTGTGTGGGCCGGAATTTCTTCTGAGAGTCGCACAGAACTGGTGTTCATAGAAAACAGCTCTTTTAACTAGCGTAAGATATGTGGAAGAAAGCCTTAATGAACACGTGTCGGTCCATTTATGGTCAATTTGGGTGAGGATACTATTTCATTTTCTCTAAGTAATCAAATGAATACGGATAGTAAACAAAACTCACACTAGCCACTCTGATAGACAATAGAACCTCATCAGCAGCGCTATTCTCTAAGCAAAACAGCGTCGAACTCGACGTTGAATTCGCTCATAACTTGCAAACGAATTTCAACCTACTTTATAACAGTAATAAAGTCTACATTCGTTTGCAAGTTATGAGCGAGTTCAATGTTGAGGTCGACGCTGTTTTGCTTATAGAATAGCACTGCTGACCACAAAATATGGAGACTATAATAATATGCAGAAGGTATATTTTCATACGAACGCGTTCGAGCGCTTGCGTGTGGCAAGCCTCTCACGGGCACGGAGTCACGCAACAGCCGCGTTCCGACTGGTTTGAGATTGTCTGAGATTCTGTGTCCGTGAGAGGACGGGTCTATGGTGCGCTGCTCGAGCGCGGTATGTATTAACCCTTTAAAGGGTCCATATATTGGACACCATAATTTTAACTTTATTACCTTAACATAAGGTCGAAAACCAATTTCAACATGCTCTGCCCATTAAAGGGTTAAGCTACCTTCTGGCCTCTGCGGTCTCCTACAAACAAACCCCGCACCGTGTTGCCTTTATGACGGCCTCTCCATTCGATCGAGTAACGTTAACTAGGTGTTGCGAGGTTCATTCGACATTCGATCACGTTAACGAAAACGAGGATTTGTATTGACAAAATTTTAACTCTCTTCGTTTTCCACCAGGCGCTGGTTAAATGCCATGGAAATTAACGTTTTCGTTACGTGATCGAGTTGCGAATGAATCTCGCACTACGTAAGTACCCTGAAAAAGTCACGTTGCTTCGACACAAATTGTAGAAAAGAAAAGAAAAGAATAATTATTTTGTGTCACAAAACACAGTAATAGCTCGAGTAAAAGTTAATTTATTATTTTTTGCTTTAGGTTAGGTTAAGTAGTTCATAATGTTTAAAAATTATAATTAGCACGTTTCAAAAACAATTATGCACTGAATAAGTAATCGCTAAATAAATAAATAATCAGTAATACATCGTGTCGGAAGTTTGATAGCGTGATCAAAATTTAATCTAATAAATATAATATATATGAAACATAAAAGCGGTATCTGTACTACTCGTATACATAAATATATTTTAAACTATTCAAAGCGTCATCGTCATCGATACAGTGTGACAAAGCGTTTTCATTAAATTACTCGAAGGAATCAAACAATAACGGGCGGCAGCCAATCAACATATCTACATGACCTTTTGAATTTATGCAGGGCAACGACTGACTCTGTGAATTTTACTAATGTGAATTTTACGAAAAAGATACATGATTTTTTCACTATACTTAGTCACAGAAGAAAGACATTCGATGTTAATTATCTATCAAAATTCCTCAAAATCTGCTTTTTAACGTGCAACTGGCCTAATGCAATGTAATGTAAGTACCCACCAATTACCCAAGTACCCAAGAACGTAAATATATACCCACCATGAACCTTATATTATTTTTATTGGCTTTTGATTGAGGTTAAATTTAAAACCAATGAAATATTTAACCATGTTTTGCCTTATACCTACACTCGTGTCTGAGACGCTGTAAGGGAGAAAATAAATGCCCTTGCTAAGAGTCTTGCCGGTTCTTCTCAGTAGTACAAGTAAGGTCTCCAGCCCTGTATAGACTTACGAACCGATGGCATAGTGACATTCGTTGAGCTAATTTTGTAGCCTAAACTGAATAATGAGTTTTAATTTTGAATTTATAAAAAAACGTGCCTTACGTGGCAAGGAAAAACTCAGAATATTTAAGTTTGGTCGCCCATTCCCCCCTTCCCTTTCGGTCCCCGTTCTTCAGATGCAAAAGTAGTGTTTAAAACTTTTATTAGAAAAATGAAAATAAGACTAGTGCAGTATTTGGGACAGTGTAATCGACTGGCATTTGGATGTTTTAATATTAACTTCGTATGTCGTTGAATTTTTTTTTTCTAATTCGTAAACTATTGACTTTGTTGGAAACCCAATTTCGGTCAGAAAATTCAAAGTTTAATTAAATCGCGACTAGATTTTAAAATGAAAGACTGTGAAAATGTCTCGTATAGGAATATGAAAAGACATTGTAGAAATTGAAATATAAATTTCCAGATGAGGTTTAGGCTAAATGGTGTAAATTAGAAGAAACGTTGATGCAACCTGAAAGCGCTGTGTGTCAAGGTTGGTTAAGTGCAGTAACTGTCTCCGAGCACCCTATTATAATATTGTGAGGTCGACCACAAAGTAGCAGAAGACAGATTGCTAAATGTTGACAACTTGACACTGAGGTTGAAGTACAGCTTTTAGCCAAAGACTCTTTGCTTTTAGCTCACTTATTCCCGCGTTATATTTAGTTAGATATTCGACTGATAAAATTTTAGTGCGCTATACCCATGGACTAATAATATAGCCATGCCGAAATTAGTATTGAAATAGGTATAATATGATAACATCAAATAATGATAGGTGATTCCACAAAAATCTTAAAATTGGATGTCGTAGCGACTTCTTTATCTGAAACTTTAATTTTGTTGTTGGACATAATATAATGGGATGTTGGGTTTTATACAACAGCAACAACTCCTCGATAGAAAATTACAAAATAACCCATTTATTGTTGTGTGTTAGGTACAGACGCCTGCACTTCAACCTATCCAAAACTAATCAATTTTCAACCTTAGGCCATATGCATAAAGTTCAAAGTCTATTAGGAAAGGGAATTGTTCATTTTCGACTTTTCTTGAACAAGTTATTTCTTAAGACGACGCATTGGTTATTAACGTGGCGGGGATCTTGATTTTTCTCAACAATTACAAAACATATGAAAGTGATATTTGATGACATGATTTTTCATTTAATTCACTTCATTTTGTTAGTTGCAGAAACACGATTTTTCAACTTTTATAACAGAAAAAAAAATATCAAAGTAACCTCTTTTAAAACATAGATTCACATTTTACAGGCTAACCAGACCGATTTAAGCATTAAAATTTTCTTAGTAGATTAGTCTTAACACACACTTCAAAATTGTAGTTCATTTTTTTTAAATAATTTGTAGTTTTAATTTGAAGGAAAAAAAAAACAGTTTTTCTTATGGTACGGAGCGCAAACGCTCGTATCAAAACGTATGAGATTTATTGTTTAGCGATGCGTCGCCTTAAAATGTATTTTTACAGTAAAATATAAATAAATATAATAAAAATATCTTTGATACTGTCGTTGCCGGAAAGTAAATATCTAAATTAATTAGTTTAAAAGTATTTTTTGAAGGAAAGTCACACCATTAATTCCTGTATTGCTTTAACAACAAATAAGGAATAAAAATCTTTAATTGCTGTTAAGAAATCGATAGGTAATTACCGATTATAAAAATAATTATTCTCTTTAGACTTATACGATCAAGTACTCTTTCGCAAATTAATTTTATTATTCACCTTTAAATCAAAACACTACTAATCAAAAAACTCGCAAAACACTATGTTTTACTGTAAATTGTTTTACATGACAATTAGAAAAAATCGACTATTCCTGTATCGATTTTACTTTCTATTTTTTATATGACAACATCAGCCTGTAAACATTGATGTGATGATGACGTTTGTAAAAAAAAGTATTCGCTTTGCCTTCGTGTACCTACTGTGAATATTACTTTAATTTTATATGTCAGGCCGAAAACTTTTCAATCCACTCTCGTATTATAGCATTATAAGTAAGATAATATATTAAAAATTATTAAAACAATGGTTAGTTATTTATTTTGTTATCATAATTACATTGTTTCAGCAATAATTGCAGATTTTAACATGAACATTATACTTGCTTATTTATACACATATTACGTTTTCCTGTTATTATATTGCTATAATTACTTTCTTTTAGATACAAAGAATTAAAAACACCAATTTTTGATAATATCAGTTAATGTTCACTTATAGCCAAAGCGCCCTAGTAAACTGAACAATTCTCTTTGACAGTTTGTAATAGTATGATGTGCGCCTGCATAAAAAAAGGGACATAGGTATGTACAATATTGATTCAATGACGAGTACTTAGGAATTTTCAAGTAGGAGTTCATTATTGTGCGAGTTTGAAAGGGAAAGTTAACTAAAATTATTAATTTTATTGTTGCAATTGCAAATTTTCTAACAATCAGGATGTGTGGCTTCTATTTAAGGTTGTACTTTAGCAGGAAACCATTTTGTTATTGATTAGTTATATTTGATGTCTATATTTAAAAAAAGTTAGATGTATGCAAAAGTTAATAATGTTTAAAAAGTAATTCACAATAAGATTACACTTATTTATTTATGGGCCTGGCATAAGTAAAGTCCATTAATTTATTTTAAAAAATATTGACAACATGACATTTAAACAGCAACGAATTAGTGGTAAATGTTCTAAAAGATTTGCACATTGCTTAATATATTTTTAAGGTTATTTAACTCAAACACAACTCATGATGCGAAAACATTTCTATACTTATTTGAACTCTAATTAATCTTCAATTGTATAACTACAATCCAGTTTATACATTTTGTATAAACACTACGTTCTATCTAGCTAACTATAGAAAAGTAATATTTAACGCAGTCTTTTAAAAAAGACACAAACTAACGAATAAATAAAAAATATAAAATAAACAACAAAACGAAGCGTAGATACCATAAAGATGTAGACTACGTACTATATGTAGACTTAATAAAAAATATAGTTTAACTTATTTTGTTTTTTTTTGTATAAAAAAAATATAATGAGTTAACAAAAAGTATTAAAAAAAATATATACCTTTGAAACGTGCTCGTCCTACCGCGTAAACCACGAGTTTGAGGTACTGCGTTGCACCACGAGTTCACCATTCGGTTGTTACAATAGTCGTGAATGGGTTTAATGAATTCAAATGAATTGCTCTACCTGCACGTACGAACGGGTATTGCGATGAACTTTAAAATCTTTCTAACCACCTTTTTTTAATCACCTCTTTGGTGTAATTGGTAGGCCTCCTGTTTCAGACATTGAGGTGTGGGTTATGATCCCGAAGGGGTAAATTACCATACTGTGCTCGGGTTGTTTTGTGGTATGACTTTTATCCGCCTATGTGGTCTAGTGGTTAAGACCACCGGTTTCGATTCCCAGCGGGGGGTATATGTTTGTGTTCTCGGTTTGGTTGATGGCAGGGCTTGTTTGTCCGCCTGGCTGGCCTGGCTACCTACCACCTTCTTCTCTAAATATATATTTAAACAAATACTTGTTTCAAATACTTGTTTCATATATTATTTAAACAAATACTTGTTTTAAAAACTACCCAATACAGGCGTTGTTTCAAGTACACTGCTGCAAAAATATGGAATGATCTGCCTCCTCCTTAAAGAAAAAAAACTAGTGGGCGACATTTCAAAAAAAAATATAAAATGGCTCTATTAAAAAGACAACTTGCTGCAGAAAACTTGAGACACGCTTGTTGGAAAGAGTTACCTCTTACCTCACACACACACACACACACACGAACACGCACACGCACACGCACACGCACACGCACACGCACACGCACACGCACACGCACACGCACACGCACACGCACACGCACACGCACACACACACACACACACACACACACATACACACACACACTGCTGTTATACACATTCTCCTCCTGTACAATAAGGGGGAACGGCTGAAAACCAGCACTGTGAAAATCTCAGTGAAAGCTGAGCCATTCCCTTTTGCCTCTCTCTGACCTTGTGTTACTTTTTTATGTGTTTTTTTTTAATTGTAATTTCTTGAGGCAATAAATTATTTCATTATTATTCATTATTAAATACACCTAGCTAGCTAATACCACAACAAAATTCAAAATTACTAAGCTTACATTTGTGATCTTATGCTCATGTTCTTACGTTTTTGTTCAACGTGCTGTATGACCCTCGTACCCCTCCCTACCTAAAGGAGCGTTTCCAATTCCTAGGTATGGATCTCAATCGCGAGCTTAGGTCCGGGGCTAATAACCTGCTGAAACATCCCTTGACTCGTTCAGAGTACTTTAGAGATTCTTTTACAGTTAAGGCTACCAGCCTTTGGAATAACCTCCCGCCTGATGTCCGTCACTCCAAGTCACTTGATACATTTAAGATTAAACTTCACTCTTTTCTTTTAGCTAGTTAGTCTGCAACAACTGTATATGTAGGTATATGTAGTTTATTATAACAATATATATTATTAGGTATTATGTATATATCTTATATTACCTACATATTATTATATTATATGCTAGTTGCCGGTACACTACCTCTCATTGTCTCCTAATCTGTCCTGTCACAAAGGTTGTCTGGAAGAGATCGCTTTAAGCGATAAGACCGCCTTTGCCTACTAATATTTACAAATATCCTGTTATTTGTTTTGTGTATAATTGTTTATGCAATAAAGTGTTTATCTATCTATCTATCTATCTATCTTGCGTACATGACCATAACATACAGTCAAAAATGCTAATTACTATTTTCATTTGTGTTTTTATTAACTACTAACTATATTATCATCAGCGACTTCGAAAACGTGAATTTTGTGTTTTGTTTGTGTGTGTTACCAGATAAAAAAGAACATCCTGAGAAAAGTAATTTGGATCCTTCCTTCAAGTCTTCAAACCAGGTTGCTGTTGACTTTTCCTTCAATCTATTTTTGGCTGTTTTATGCCACTTCTCTACCACTGAATGCCAGAGTTCCGTACAGTTTTGGAGCGGAGCTACTGGATATCTTCATCTGTAGTCTGGAAAGATAAATGAACTAATAAAAATAACAAAATAAAGATTTCAAAATAATTTATTTTCATAAAATAAGTTGCAAGTTATTAAAGCTGTTTGGTAGAAAGAGACCAACTTAACGTTGACGTCATTACTAACAAAAAAGGGGGAAAAGTGCGAAAACACTATCTTTGAATATTCGTAATAAATAATACCCAAAACCATTAATAACCAGAATACCTACTATACTACCTGGGCTGATTGACAACTTGTCTGCCTATTAGGGAGAGGCCCTATTTTGTAGACAATCATTATAATTTGCCCTTTGCACATCTTTTTATTTTAAGTTTAGTATCATTAATGTATGGAATGAAATATGTACTTATATTTTCCTTTAAAAGTAATTCAAACAGTTCTATACTACTTACAAAGTAATCCTTTGTAAGTAGTATAGAACTGTCTATTCTTTTATTTGGGTCTGATTCCATTAGGTCTTTTATTATTATATTGTAACTTTTCTTCGCTCACTATTTGATAATTTGCCTTGTTCTGAATATAAATTTAGCAGGCCCCGTCCTTCGTTCGATTTTAAGAGTAGATTGTTTAAAGGCTGAAAAAAACACAATTTTTTTTTTAAATAATTAGGTACTATGTAAATTATGATGATAAATAAAGTTAAAGTTTTTTAAAGACATCTATTCAATTTAGTTCTAACATTTGTATCTGTTTTATTTTTAGGTCAAATAGTTACTTTATTTAAAGTATTCATCTTACCATATACGTCTTCATTACAGATTGTCATGTCCTGATCCTCACTAGTAGTAACCACTGTAATGATGACGTCGCTCGGAATCATTTAGTTGGGTTGAGGTATTATTATTGTTTAGTTAGAGGGATCAGAAATTCACTCACACTCTGTATTTGTTTGTGTTTGGGTTTAAGCATATCTACAAAATCAGGGTCCTGCAAAATAAATCTACCATGTATTTATATATATGAGGTTTGTAAATTTGTGAAAAAATTCTCTCATTTTTTCACTAATAGACAGGATATCCCTACAAAATATTCATTTCGCCCAAAAACCCAATCAAGACTAATGCTACCCACCTCAAAACTTCATCTACACGCAAGCAGTCCTTTAGTGATGTGCATTATTTATTTTTATTTATTTATTTATTTATGGACATCCAACAAAGCATACACCAAGACATACATAATTTTTAATACCCTAAAACTATTACACAGGCGCTGCTTTAATTAAAGGCTGCCACGGCATGCTTAATTTCAAACTAGTTAACAAAGTAACTTAAAACTAGAGATAACAGAGCAGAATCACTCCGCTTATCTTATTGTAAGTGTTATCTAATATATTTTATTAACTTATTTTGGAACTAGACGTGCTTTAACATTGATCTGTGAAAAAAGTATACAAAAAAGACTTGAATTTACTAATTGGATAAAACATGTCAGCATCAATCGACACTGCAGACGATCGTGACAGGTGGTTATATTGGGACTGAATTCGATTAATAGTGGAAAAATGACCTAAATTTGTTCTAAAGCCTTTAGCGCAAAAAGGTAAGTATCTTGAAGGTCGAGCAAGTTTGCGAGGGACATTCATGTTTATCTGCTTTAATAAGTCGGGACTGTCGATACAACCATTATAAATTTTAAATAAGAACATATGATCAGTGATTCTACGACGACATTCCAGACTAAGCATTTTGAAGTGCTTTAACCGTAACCTATATGATGGAAGTTGCTTCGTTATACCGCATTGATATGACAAATGCCACAAAAACCTCTTCTGAATGGATTCTAAACGTCGTTTGTGCACTTCATAGTATGGAGACCATATCACACTGCAGTATTCCAAAGATGACCTTACCAGGGCATTGAAGACCGCTATTTTACTGCCAGAATGCCTAAACTCCTTACAATTTCTTAGTAGAAATCCTAATAATTTGAAAGCTTTATTAGCGACGTTATCTATATGCGCGTGGAAGCGAAGCTTATTGTCTATGTTAACGCCAAGATCGCGCACTACTTCAACTTCCTGGACTATACAGCCATTCAAACCATAACTTCGAAAGTATGGTGATCTTTTTTTTGAGAAATGTATAAAACTACATTTATCTGCATTAAGTGTCATCGCATTACGCTCGCACCACATCGAAAACCTGTCTAAGTCCTCCTGAAGCAGAATCCAACTATCAGTGTGTTCAAGCTGTTTTACTATTTTGAGGTCGTCGGCATAGAGGTATATCTCAGAATGCAGAAAACATGATGCTACATCGTTAATAAAAATGTTGAAAAATAAGGGACCTATATGCGACCCTTGCGGGACGCCTGACGTAGCCACAAACGCATCAGATGAAAAGCCATTCACTACAACTTTTGAAGATCGTCCGACAAGGTAAGATGCACACCAACTGAGAATGTTTCCCGTAATGCCACACTGAAATAGTTTGTAAATTAAAAGTCTGTGATTCACTCTGTCGAACGCCTTACTAAAATCAGTGTAGATGATGTCAACGGGCGACCCACGGTCGACCGCATCAACGACACTAGACACAAAACAAGCAAGGTTAGTTGAAGTTGATCGTGCCTTAGTAAAGCCATGTTGCTGGGTCAGCAAAATGTGCCTAACGTGCCATGAGATAATTGGACAAATAAGAGATTCAAAAACCTTACCGAAAACAGATAAAATCGATATGGGTCGGTACTTACCGACCATAGATCTGTCACCCGCTTTGTAGATGGGAACGATGAGCGCCTCTTTCTACGCAGATGGGAAACAGCCAGATGAGAGTGATTTGTTGTAAATAATAGTAAGAGGTTCAGCTAGCACCTCACTACAACTCTTTGCAAAAATTGGTGGAAGCCCATCAGGCCCAGCGCCCTTATTGGGGTCAAGTCTTTTTAAAGCTCTCATTACCGATTCCTTCGTGACTGATAGGTTATTGAAGGTTAAAACGTTAGGGCTATCATAGGCTACAGGTATCGACACATTTGTTGGAGCCGTAACAGTGTTCTCCTCGTAAACCGAAGAGAAACAAGATGCAAACAGGTTACTGACTTCTGAACCGTCGCTCGCTATGGTTTGATTGAAGTGCATTTTAGATGGATATGAGTTAGTACCCTTGCGCTTGTGCTTCAGAAAGGACCAGAAGAGCTTAGGGTTCGAAGTGATCGAGGATTCAATAGAGGTGATGTAGGTTTTGTAGTTATTACGTGTCAGTTTGACACATCTGTCTTTGAGAATTTGATAAGAAATATTATCTAATGGATTTTGAAATTTAGAATATAGTTTCCGAAATTTATTTTTCTCACGTAGCAATCGAATAAGCTGTTTGTTGTACCAAACTGGATACTTACGCGGACCTACTTTAGATTTAGGTACATATCTTAGAATCACCTTATTGATGACGTCGTAGAATGACTGTACCAAATCGTCTACACTGGAACGCTGCGAGAACAAATCCTGCCATGAAACCAACTTAAGTTCCTCAATAATCTGTATATAGTCAGCCCCGAAGAATTTGTATCTGGGCGTCTCATTAGTGAGCAAAGTATCCTGGGCTGCCTCGCACCATAGTTCAAATTCCAGGGGAGGGTGATAAACGTCTACGTTAGTCATTGGTGAGACACAATGCTGCAAACCGCTCACTGTCATGTTTGACAAAACAAGATCAAGTATCCTATCTTTATTATTTTTTATAGAGTTATACTGATTTAATCCGTTTAAAGAGACAAAATCCAAAAACATATTTTCATACTTACTTCTTTGGTTAATGGATGCAGAGAGAGGTGAACCCGGTGAACCTATCCATTCAATTTTACCTAAGTTAAAATCACCGAGTATTAATGTATTATTAGAGTGAGCCAGTACCCTGCTAGTATTATCAAAGAAGTGCTCTAATGTTAGACTATGCACAGGTGGAGGTATGTAAACGCCACAGATAAGTAACTTTTCAATTTTGTTTTTTACACGAATATCTACGCTAACCCAAATATCCTCACACTTACTTTCATAGTGGGGAAGTCGGCACGAAGATAGACGCTTCGATATAGCTATTAACACTCCTCCACCTAGTTTTTTGTTGTGGAATCCGCTTGACTCGCGGTCTCGTCTGTACACTAAGTACCGGTCACAAAATAATTCAGTATCCAATACATCACCAGCCAACCACGTCTCGCATAATACGATTATGTCATAGTTACGTGACAACATTTTAAGATAAAAGTCTAAAGTTTTTGTTCTTAAACCCCTAACATTTTGAAAATAAAAACTAATTTTATCAAACTCTATAACGTTTTTTAGTTCTAACGCATGATTATTCAATTACAAAAAATAAAGAAAGATTTAAATTTGAGATCACTTAAGGCTATCAATAGAGTCCATATTGCGAACAAACACGGCTTCAGTTGCATCTGACTTGCGAACGTAAACTCGCCCGCCGCGCACCCAGACGTATTTGTAATTTAGTTTCTTCGCACGAAGTCGTGCGGCAGCATGCAAGCTCTTATTTTCGAGGGTCAAGTGTTCAGCAACAAACACCGGCGTCATCTTGTCATCTATGCCTAGTGAGCTGGAGGTTAATTTGTTGTTCGGGTGTTTTTTATTATAGACAATCACAGCAGCAAGTAAGGCGTCCCTAGTACGAGGGGTGCTTAATTTAACTAAAATTGTTCGAGGACGGTTATTGTTCGGATTTGACTTGGCTATTCGGGAGCAGTAGAAAATGTCATTATCTTTAATTGGACAATTAACCGTGTTTCCAAGCTGCTTAACAATGGTAATCACATTTTCAGTCTTGTGCTCAGGTACACATTGCAGTTCCAAGTTGGTGGACCTAGACAATTGATCCATTTGACGAAAACGGCCGGAGAGCGCATTGAGTTCAGAGCGAAGCGAATCGTTCTCAGTTTTTAGATGATTAATTTCTAACTTGTGTTTATCGGAATCCAACTTCAAGTCATCGAATTGCCCGCTCAAAAATATTTGAGACTCTTTAAATTCACTTAGCTGATCTTTTAGCTCTTTAAAACGGATATTCAATGCACTCTTTAGTTCACCAATGACATCACCGAATGCAAACCTCATTTCCTCCCGTATAATAGTTTGAATGTCAGAGCGGATGACATAATCCGCTGAGGCAGCCGTAGGTAATTGCAGGGGCTCGGGTCTGTTTTGAATCTTCCGACGAGTAACGTTAAAAGTTATGTCCGCCAAACCGGTTTGGCGGACATAAGTCCGCCAAACCCGTAGGTGTAGACGGTCGTACTAACTCGTTAGAATTATCGCCTTTGGGCTGCTTATTTTTACAATAAGGGCACATCCATCCAAACTCAGTATCCAGTAAGCGCTTTGCCTCTTCGGCTGATATATTCAGGCATAGATAATGAAAGGCCTCCTTACATCGCGTACATTCCAAATATTCATTAGCAAGCAACGAGCTGTGACAAGCGGCGCAGTCCTTCATTGTAAGGATATTGTAAATAATTACTGACTGTAATGAGATAAGGTCCAATATAGGTGTTGTTATTGTTTCGCGACGCCGCAGCCGCCGGAGTGTCTCGTTAAGTGAATGCACGATGAGCGAGATAGACTAATTGAAACGCAGCGGGATCGACTGGAACAACACGCACGACCGGTTCGTTGAACAGGCCAAATGCAACGACCTTGACAGCAGAATTGCAGTGTATTACACACGGGGCATAGAATTTTTTAATCACAAGATTGTACCAAGTCTATATCACTAGAACCGATCACACATATATAACTCGATCACACGAATTACGCACTTTGTAACAATATATGATTTTATGGTGAATTGTCGCGATATATGAAAATAACACAAAGCAAACACGGAGTAAAAACTTGCGATGTTAACGCGCTAGTCGCTCGGTGACGTTATGATTTATGACATTAAAATATTTAACAAATTACCAATTATTACAATTAAAAACATCCTCTCAGAAAAAGAATTTTTCGGGAAATTAAAACAATTACTTACAGAAAAGGGTTACTATACATTACAAGAGTATTTTAAAGACGATCTACAAAATAATAAATTTAAATAAAATGAAAATGCACATGAAACGTCCTCCTCTCCCCTAATTTTTTGCTGTGCCTGACAGGGTCCATACTGTTCTTGACATTATTTTAAGATCTTTGTAATACATATGGGAAAGCAATAAAGATATAATAATATAATAAATATGTGAGTAATTAAAATTACCTACTACTTAAAAACAAACAACACCTAAAACTAAACCTACTACTTAAAAAAAAAACAAAAACACGTAAAAACAAACCAAATGAGCCTAAACTCGAAGGGTTTACTAGTAACCGTTGAAGAGTTCCACCCTCTATCTCCTGATGCCATCATCAAATCAGCTCGATAGAACCAAATTATTGTATTGTTTCAGTATGTAACATTTGCAAATTTTCAAATCGATGGGACAATATAACTTGGCTAAATTCAACTTCTAAGATTTGTTGTCATTACATTACTTACATACATAGTTACAGGTGAAGCTAATAAAAGCATGTTAAAAATAGGAGTTACAGGGCTGCTGCTGGTAGATGGTATTTCTGGGCATTTTTCTGGGTTAGTCAATTAGTCCCTATTGTCCAAGTTTTTTAAAAATTTGGACTGATCTCCAATTGGAGTTAGTCCTTTAACTAGACTACTATCTAGCATCGACAGTGTCGATATTGTTATATTATTTACTTATAACCCATATAAAGATTATTATTACAAGAAAGTCCCAACGCAAAAAGCATAATTTTTGATCTAGGGGGAATTGAATACTTGGCTTAGTAATCTAGATTTTCAAAAACAAGCCCATTGACCTAGTTATCCATTTTGCATGTTTTGGAGCCGAGCTGACACATTCGGTGACCTGTGTGCCAAACTCATTAAGATGATATGACTGTGTCAAAGAAAGTATCTACCTACCTATTAGTAATTTATCGCGTTTCCTTCTGTAATGAAATTCCACGAATAACTTCAAGACATTTTACTGTAAACTTATAAAGTCATTATGTACCCACTTTCTTATTTAAATTGAAGGGTCGGGTATAGAATCCAAGCGCAGGCTTTTCATATGTATGAGGGTTGGATTATGTAGGGGTTGGTGTAAATTCTCCAAAAACACATTTTTTTTCCACCGGAGACGCGTGTTTTTTTAAAAATTTCATTTTAAAAATACGTGTAAAGGAACGCTATGTCATTCCGTTTTATACGTGAATGCCCTCCGTTTGTGTTTTGCTGTGCTCTGTGTATTATTTCTGATGCATCTTAGGTCAAAATTAGTGACAGAATCGAATTAGTCAACCCCGACTCCACGTGGTACTAGTCTGCCTACCCCTAGGGTGTTTTTAAAAAAGGCCCGGAGGCCCGGAGACGTTCGGAAGTCTTTAGTTTGCTATTCATCTAGGTGCATTAGAGATTTTGATCCAAAAAACCTAATTTCACCTTAAAAGTACATAAATATAGGTATTTAATTTTTGTTCATTCCTAACCTCAAATTTTAATCTTGAATATCTCTGAAAGTATGCGTTTGGTTTGGTGGTGAGCAGGTTCGGGAGGTGGGGGGGGGGGCTCCCCCTGCCCCCTTCCCCCAAAAATCCCCCTAAAATCGTGTGTTTTTAGTTTGCATTTTACCAATTTTTAAATTAAAATTTCTCAGTAACTATGCACCTCCGGTAGGGGAGAGTAAGGGGGATAGGTAGTGCTTTCCTCTCCCCTCCCTCTCCCCCCCTCTCAAAGCCTGTGCTTGGATTCTATACAAACCCCAAATTGAATAATAGCTATGAATACTACAAGTACAAGAACGCCAACAGACCCGAAAATAAAGCAGTTGGGCCGAAAACAGCGGGGTCAACATTAATCAAATCACTTTTAAATAATAAAGAGGTACCAACTTACCTTCAAAAGTATGAATATATTGAGGTAACTGTGGGATATCTCTATCAACGTCATCAGACTCATCAGACATCATAATATGCAAGTTTTTTGATTGTTTACAAAAACACAGTTTTAAATAAACAGAACAAGATACTCAGCTTTGAATACCACCTCGATTGTTATTGTAACATTATTATTTTAATAGAGTAATTATTAACGGGATTCTTACCATGTTTATTATTTGTAAGTATCCAATATTTCGGTACAGTTGCATGCGCCATGATCACGGAATTACTGAAGTTAATGCGGGTGAGTTTTTTATGAGCAGACAAAATGATCTACCCTCTTCCTTTGTCGTTTTTTGCGCTCGATGCCCGTACCACCGGTTTCTTAGCCACTATTCACTCGTATAATTGCTCACGACACACTACACTCACAGTATCGGAACGCGAAACGGCTTTATTGATATGCAAGTGATCATGATGGTGGTGTTCAGAACACCCACGGCTTAAGCAACCCTTATATTATCGTGTAATATTGCTTACTACACCACAGCTAGGGTTGGCTGGAAGCTTAATGTAATTTGTTTGTGCAACAAAGTTATATTGTTATATTTGTTTAAATTTCTTGCTGCTCCCTTAAAAGTCCGGTGACGCTGAAGCCTGAGGCAATCAGTAAACTCTCTTAAAAACAGCTAGGGTTGGCTGGAAGAGATCTCTTAAGTAGTCTATCTAGTAAGCTCATCTTTGTATATGTCCTGACTCCTGTGTGTTTTAATGTAATTTATATAGTGACGCTAAAAATGCCGCATGATGCAATCAGTCATCACTCAATCACTCTTAAAAAAACCTGCAGGCTACTTAAGGGGGCGCCGTCCGTAAATGACAAGTGTCATATATTTTATGTGAAATGTCTTCGTCCATACTTATTTAATGACGCGCGGCCTTACTACTCGTAATTTTGTATAAGGAATTTAACGTGTTAATTTGAAAAATTATAATTTAAAAAACCGCTCGATAAATCGAAAATGTGAGACGGACGATTTGTAGTTTAGACCATTGGTGATTGTTTAGACAAAATCAGAGGTACAATAATTTTAGTTCGTTTTCATGATTTTTGCCTAACTTTAAATGATATTGTAGAAAAAACTATAGTGTATTATGAATTTATGGATCGGGCTAATTGTAAACACGTTCCCTTTGATACTAAATATATATTTTGTTTATTTAATATGATAGTATTTTCAATTATATCAGCTTAACTGTGACTGCATTTTTGGCATTTTTTGGTCGGCGCACCCATAAGTAAAATTCCGAATCCAACGTATCGTACCAATTCGTCTGCAGACTGTTTAAGTTAATATGTACATTAATTAACGTGTTCCTCATTCTAACGGTAACACCAAAGTAATTAACGAGGTACATGAATATTAAACAAATAAAACATTTTTAGGCTAGGTAGATACCTACCATTTTTGTAGCATCATCGTTGTGGGCCTTGTAATGGAGGCTATCCTTACCTCATTATTGTGACGTGGAGGAAATAGGTTTATGGGGGTTTACGCCGTTTACGGTGTCATATAGGATCGGGACCCAGCTGCGGCAGCCGTTAATCATTATAGATGGGTGTAACGTAGTCTATATTCAAATTTTATTAAGTAAAGTATAATAGCCTATATTTGTCCCCCTGCGGGGCAAAGGAAATTAGCCATCACTACAGTATAATGCGTAATGGCTTAACTACCACGCTTACCAAATGCGGGTTGGTGATCACAAACCAGGGCTATGCATTGAAAAAACTCTTTACCCGACCATTCTTAATGAACCTTCGGTTCGGTTCTTATTGAACCTTCGGTTCGAACGCTTCACGCCATTCGGCCTCCGCGGTGTGAATTTTATAAAGTGTTATTTTAATTTCCTTTTACGCTATCAAACTTTTGAGTTACATATAAAATATGTGTAACGGTTCTTAACTCTTTAACGCCAACTCTCTAGTTAAATATATTACATACAAAACCTTTTTAAATAGTTAATGATTTTGAACTTGTTATCTGTGCCTACAGAATAATTTTATCTCTATGCCTCTGCTTAAAGATTGTTGAGTTATTATCATGTTATTTTTGTCATTCTGTCACTCAATATATTCAATCCTTGTTCTTTACAGTTTCGTCATAATTATTCTGTAGGTAGGTATGTAAAAACACGAAAATCAGCATTAACTGATATGGAATGGCGACCAATTTTAGTTACTGCACAACTGTTCCATACACAAAGCCGCGTGTTTCAGAAAGTGATTTCAAGAAATGCCGTGACGTTATCTTACAAAATTTTGGGCGAAGATAATGTCAACGAACCTGATGTTCCACCGTTGTTCATACTGCACGGCCTGCTCGGCATGAAGAGGCACTGGGAGGGCTTAGGAAAGACTATGTTGAGTACGACGAAGCGAGCGGTGGTGATCGTGGAGCAGAGGAACCACGGCGACAGCCCCCACACCAACTCCCACAAGTACCACGAGCTGGCGGCTGACGTCATCCAGCTGCTGGACAAGTTGTCGGTGAAGAAGGCCTGCCTCCTCGGCCACAGCATGGGTGGCAGGACCAGCATGTGCATCTCTTTGATGGCGGTATATATATATGTATATATATAAAATAATATAAAAATAATATAAAACTTTTTTAACTTAATATAACCACCGCTAAAAAAGGTCCTCTGTGGGGCGTATCGTCCCATCAATGGAACATCCAATGGGACTACGGAAAAGAAGCGATTCGGTATGCGATTGCTAAATTTAAGGAACTATCGCAGAAGTCGGTCATCGAATAATTGACCAAAATGTATTGTTTCTCCTCCAGCTTCGGATGGTTCGTAAAATCGTTGGTCACGGCTGCATCACATTAACGAAAATGAAAATTATTATGACATAGAAGCAGCGCCAGCGCCTCTTTGGGACAAACGAGCCATATTATGTATAAATTCTCGTTTTTGTTAATTCAATTGAATATTTTTTATGACCTTAATTTTCAAATTTCACGCACGAGTCAAATTAAGTATAGAATAAATATATTTTATATTTTGGTGAAAATTGTTGTTTATTTGCCGTTAGTTTTATGCAATATTAACCGCAAGTAAATTAAAAAGTCTTGCCTTTACAATATTTGTAAACTAAAAGTTAAGTAAATAGCCTAAACTGTCTCACAAATCGAGGTGTATTCTTAATATTGTTCCGTGGGTGGTAGGTGTTTTCGCGGCTTTCAAGTTCATTAGTGTGTATGAAAATGTGTTAAAAGTAACAATGTTCATATTTCTCCAGCCACAGAAGGTAGCTGGTCTGCTTGTGGTGGACGTATCCCCGGCATCTACGCCCCAGCACCTCATGCAGCATATACCAAAGGTGCTGGCTGCAATGAAAAAAGTGACATTCCATCCAAAAAGCATTAAAAAGTCGAAGAAACGAGCCAAAGGAAGCCTCAAGGATATCGTTCAAGAGGAAGCCCTCATGAAAACAATTCTATCTAATATTAGAGTGAAGTCAAATGGCACTATAGGCTGGGTGTGCAATCTTGATATTTTTATTAGGCATTTCAAGTACATAGCGTCGTTCCCGAAGGATTTTGAAGCCCAAAGGATGCAGTACCTGGGGCCAACGTTGTTTCTCGGCGGACAGCTCTCTGATTATATTCCGTACGTACGTGAAAATTTTATTAATTAGTAAGAAGGTCTTGTTTAAAATGTTACTGCAATGAGTCTTTAGAGTACATCATCGGCTTCCATGTACCTAGTCCAATCATATTTTAGCGCGGGCTCGGGGTACAGCACAGACCATATAGCTGAGGTAGAGTCAGTAGATTAGAACGATAAGGTTAACTTTTGTAAACGGTAAAGTTTCCAAGTCTTGTTAGAGATACACTTTTTGCAAGAGTGAGCACATTGTAAATGGGGGATGCTTAGCATGTCCCACTACTTCTTGTGGTGTCTGGACGAAAGTAGGAACACAAGTGTCCAGAAATTGGCTGTCATGAAGGGTTTCTTATCTTATCTTAGTGGGGCCTGCTGAGGTTTCCCTCTGTCAGTAACACTTCCGACCCATCGGGATCTTTTGTGCAACCCCATCCTTTCACTCTTCCTCGTCTGTAAAGATAGATGCCATAAGTTTGGCAACGTCCTTAAGAGCAAAGAGCCTGAAGTCCTCCGGTTTCGAAAAGGCTGAACCCAGGAGTCCCATTCTTTTCCTAGCCAGAGAGTCGCAGTCACACAGTAGGTGCTGCATTGACTCCGTTTCCTCTCCACATGCTCTACACAAACTATTTGTTGAAAGGCGCATTCTGTGAAGCATTTTCTTTGTGGCATAGTGCCCTGTCAAGGCCCCGATGGTCAATCGGGCCTGCCTTCTGCTGCCTCCGCATATGAACTTACTCCGTCCTAAGGCGTTTTCGCCTAGGAGTCATGAAGGGTTTACGTTGATCGTATGTCGGACGAATTGTGGGCAAAGATAGCAATATCATGGATCCCGGTTAAATTGAAAGATGTGGTCCCGACAAACAAACTATGGCAGGGGCAGGGACGGTACAGACGACGGTGAGCTTAGAATCCTACAAAAAGGGTTGCCCCAAATTAGCTAGGGGGGCAAAGTTCAAAAAATTTAAAATTCAAAATTATTTATTCAGGTTAGGTTGCAAGTACCTAGCTCTAAAAATCTTATGCTATCGGCGATTTTGATTCTTACCGATGATCTCTAAATTAAAAGTGACACGAATTAAATTATGAAATCTAATAGTTTTTGCATAATTTACAATTTTATTATGCTGTACGCGTAGGTGGCGTTCGAGTATTTTCGGCGACAAAAATGTTCAGTGACTTTGAATAAGAGTGAGAAGAGCATTCGTGTTTGATAGAGAATTGGTCACCGGTTCAAAAAACGCACTCCAGGGTCTGTAGACAGTAGAGAGAGTGGAGAGAGGCCTTTCTCTGCAGTGGAATAAAGCTACTAATATTTTATTTATTTATTTATTAAAGTTAACGTAGTAAGGTAGTAGCATAATAAAAAATAAAAATATATATAGAAAAATATATGGGAAAACCAAAAATTACAATATCTACGTACAATTTGCCTTTGATATTCCTATAATCACTATTTTAGTAAAGTAAATTACTTTTTAATAATTTTTGTGTACCGTGACGCTTGTCCCTCGCCTAACAGATAAATAACTTTCAGAGCCGACGATTTGCCCAAGATAAGGTCCTATTTCCCCCTGGCTGTGGTCCAGTACATCCCCAAAGTCGGCCACAACCTGCAAATGGATGATCCAAGGGCTTTCCTCGAGTACGTTATGGCATTCTCCAGAAGCATAGAAAAAGAATGATGTATTTTTATATGGCCAACTGTTATTGTTTTAGTAAATGTTTTTGTAGTACTTTAAAGACTTTGAATCTAATTTTAGATAGGTAGTTAGCCAATACCTTTATAAAAGTGAAATACTACCTACTAATAAGGCGGCTATATATATAATTTTTTTACCGGATGGATGTTATCTTCGAGTGCGGTCTATATGCGCTAGTTTTCAACTGGTTGTCATAGAGGTTACACGTGTGATAATGTAGAGTAATAAGAAAAACAAATCTTACACTGGCCTACTATTTGTACAAGAAGAAACAAAAAGAAATAGAAACACGTAAAAGGTCATTGTGGATGCATCCTATATTATTGAAAAGGGAAGAATATAGCGCATTCCATACCTACTCTTTATGCGAAGTTGGAAGAAGGTGAAATAAAATTTTACAGATATTTTCGGATGAAGAAAGAAACCGTTGAAGTGTTATTAACAGCGATTTAAGATAAAATAAAACACCAGGATACCGACATGCGCAAATCTATTTCTCCAGCAGCGAGCCGTTACGCTAAGGTATGTAAGTATTAAATTTAAAGGGGGACTACAGGTAAAGTAAGGGGAATGTTATTGCAATACGATCGATTACTATTAAGAAGCTAGAAGCGAAAAACTAAGCGAGAGTGCCAATTATCTGTAGTCCCCCTCAAACAGTAGATTGTACAACAAGAGCATAAAACGAGCCATTTTACCCGAGTCGTGCATATAGCCACCCGAGCCGGTACGGCGAGGGTGGATAGTCACGTCGAGGGTAAAATGGGTTTTATACTCGAGTTTTACACTCTGCTTTTCACTTCGATTGTAAGGAAATAAAACAAACCGCAACATAACAAAAGCTAGTTTCTAGTTTTGTTAGACGAATAATAAAATTAGCTTCCCGCCACACAATTTTTCTTAATTTTTTTTTTTAATTTTCAACTGACGTTTGAATGGTCTGAGCCGTAATGCCAAGTTATTATAAGCATTTGCGTTATATATATTTTTCCGTAAATGCACGCCCGTATTAATCTTAAATTTGTATTTAGATAGTAATACATAACTATGTCGTAATTAAATTAAGATATAACGTAAATCTCAAAAATATATCAATTAAATAAAGGTGTATTTAATTGTGTATGTGGCTGTAAGGCCTAATTGCCTTACCCCCTTACAAATAAACACTATTTAAGCATTTACTTAGTTAATCATTGTTTTGTCAACGTCACACAAACGTCGTTCTCAATTTGAGAAAAAGAGACAAAACAATGATTAACTAAATAAATGCTTAAATAGTGTTTATTTGTAAGGGGGTTAGTCTTAAAAGAAGAAATTACTTTATGCACAAGAGCATAAAACACATTTTATGCCGCCTTCTCTCGACATAAAGAACAACTTTACGAGCATGAGAAGTGAAAAAATCATTTTCACTTGTGTTTTTATGCTCTTGTGCATAAAGTAATTTCTTCTTTTAAGACTAAGGCAATTAGACCTTACAGCCACATACACAATTAAATACACCTTCATTTAATTGGTATATTTTTATGAGATTTAGGTAACATCTTAATTTAATTACGACATAATTATATATTACTATCTAAATACAAATTCACGATTAATATGGGCGTGCATTTACGTACAAAAAATATAACGCAAATATTTATAGTAACTTGGCATTACGACCATAGTCGAACGTCACTGACATAGTTGAAAATTTAAAAAAAATAAGAAAAATTGTGTGCCGGGAATAAGGCCGGGAAGCTAATTTTATTATTCGTCAAACAAAACTAGAAACTAGCCTTTGTTGTGTTGGGGTTTATTTTATTTCCTTGCAATCGAAGCGAAAAGCAGAGTGTAAAACTCGAGTATAAAACCCATTTTAACCTCGACGTGACTATCCACCCTCGCCGTACCGGCTTGGGTGGCTATATGCACGTCAAGCTAGTCTCGCGTAAAATGACTCGTTTTATACTCTTGTTGTACAATCTACTACTAGTAAGTAGTGAAATGTTTTATTATAAACTTAAAAGAAATTAGGGAGTTTTGGAATGTCCATTGCGCCGAGGGTAGGCGGCGGTGCATCCGGTGAAATTTGTTCGCCGGACCTATGTCCGGTGCATGTACACACATACGTTATAAACCATACACCACCGCAAATCCGGCGAAAGAAACGGGCCGTTGTCCGGTGAAAAAAACGGACGTTGTACACGTCCGTTTTTTTCACCGGTCTAATACTTTTAACTACTGACGAGGATGCTTCAATTTGGCTTAAATATGATAAATGTACAAATAAATTATGTTTTAGCTTCAAGTTATCGCCTATTTTTGACGTTATAATTACGAGTCGCGTATGTTGAATAAGAATTGTTGAATAATTGTATGCTCGTGACACTGGTTCAACGCCTGATCATTCAGGACAGGAAATCTTACTAATAATGAACCATTTTTGCAAAGTTTTAGGTTTTTTAAAGAGTGTAAGGGAATTTTTAACTAGATTTTTGAGATTTAAGGGATCACGGCAACTATTAGAATGTTGCCGTGGACAACTATTGGAAACAGCTAAAAAAAAAAAACATTATGAGGATTCAATCCTTTAACGTCATAATCATCTGTGGGATTGACACCACAGTCCACACCACACAAGTCACTTTGACACTTCGACCGTTTGGATTAAGAAGGCTCCATCAGGCCTTTGACTATAATATACATACATGTCAATCAAGGAGCTGGAATCGCTGAATGAATCAAAAATAGAGCTCCACAACTTTGTTAGATGTTAGCATAATTTTACTAAAAAAGGTTTTATGAGGCAAATGGAACTTTTTTAGAGCCTTTTAGATAGTTCGTTAGACAGATGAAACTTTTTTATGCAGCTAATTTCTAGAAGGGCCTTGTATACGGCGTCAATACTTAGAGCATTAAACCAAACGTCAATACGGTCGAATTTCAAAGATATGGTCACATGGAACCTTTTTATGTTAAAACTTCAATTTTATAAAAATCTCAGAACAATAACTAAAGCTATAGAAGGATGGCTAAAATAAAAATCGTGCAACTATGTTTAGTTCCGTTCTATCTTATGGTTAGAAAAGGAGGTTGGAGTGCGACAAATGGTTGACACTTAGTTTTTATTTTTTGTATTGTTATGTCAAACGGTCATCAGATAATCGGTGATCAAAAAAATCTTTGAGTCCTTTATAAAGTCACTCACTACATTACCCTCAGAACAATAACTAAAGCTATAGAAGGATGGGTAAAGTAAAAAACGTGCAACCATGTTTAGTTCCGTTCTATCTTACGGCTAGAAAAGGAGGTTGGAGTGCGACAAATGGTTGACACTTACCCCCTTACAAATAAACACTATTTAAGCATTTATTTAGTTAATCATTGTTTTCTCTTTTTCTCAAATTGAGAACGACGTTTGTGTGACGTTGACAATGATTAACTAAGTAAACGCTTAAATAGTGTTTATTTGTAAGGGGGTTAGTTTTTATTTTTTGTATTGTTATGTTATTCGGTCATCAGAAAAATAAAATCTCGAGTCCTTTTGCCCGGCCAAAATCAGAAGTACAAGAGTACATTGATTTAAAAGCTGACAGTTCGTTTCACAAATCTGGTGACATCTTCGAAATAACGAAAGAAAAGGGACAATCGATCTCTTTCCAATACATCACCTAGGTTCATTAGTTAAAATAGTGCCAATTGATGAATTTGTGTTGTTACTATAGCTTTACTTATTATTCTGAGACATTACCTCAAATATGACGTCACAAATCTGGTGACACCTTCGAAATAACGAAAGAAAAGGGACAATCGATCTCTTTCCAATACATCACTTAGGTTCATTAATTAAAATAGTACGAACTGATGAATGAGTGTTGCTATTTTAGTCCGGTTTCTACTCAGAATAATAACTAAAGCTAGGTTTCTATAGCTTTAGTTATTATTCTGGGATAAAAATGATAGATGGAACCAAAGAGGATATAAGCACTACGTTTGATGGAACTCATAAAGAAAATTGTTTATGGAACCATATTATTCCAAACGGTCGACATGCAGCGTCTTTAATTTTATTATTTTATTTTTCTAAGTGTTTTCACCGTTAATGCATGCTTTTTTACCAAATTCATGTAATTATTTGTTTAAATATTAATGTTTGACACAGTCATGGAATGGAGAATATTTAACCAAAGGGTTTACCACTTTAATTATGTATTGTTGAGACGTGTCGTGAAATTCCAAGCTGTGGACTTAAGAACAGCAGTTCATTTACATTTAGCACACGAAGTTCACGGAAAATTCGGCTCCACAAAAAGACCTCCTTTGATCGTGCTTCACGGGTTGTTGGGCACAAAAAGGAACTGGGAAAGTTTGGCTAAGAAACTTTCGTCAGCCTTAAACACTTGTGCAGTGGCTGTGGATGCGAGAAACCACGGCCAAAGCCCTTACAATAGGTCACACACGTACCTTGACCTCGCATCAGACGTGTTGCAGCTTATGGACACATTAAATTTAAAGAAAGCAACTATTATTGGACATAGTATGGGTGGAAGAACGGCCATGGTGACCGCTCTAACAAAGGTTCTATTTTACATTTAAGTATTAGGAATACTTTTTTTAACCTCTCAACGACTAAGCGGTGTGATCACACCGTGGCAATATGTGGCTATTTTCAGATTAGACACTGAAATATTTCTGGCTTTGCAAAAGTTCTGCAACTAAACCACGTGTATTTTCCCCAGCCAGACAAAATAGAACGATTGGTGGTAGTGGATACATCACCTGTTTCAAGCGCTACCATCCTCCATGACGTTTTTCCAAAGCTCTTATCTGCTATGAAGTCAGTTAGATTCGATGGGGTAAAGAACTTGCGTGATGCAAGAAAGATAGCAAAGGAAAAAATGCGTGCTTCTCCAGTAATAAAAGATATGGATGAATTGAATTTTGTTGTCATGAACATAGTAATGCGAGCAGATAAAACAATAGGATGGGCGTACAATCTGGATGCTTTATTAGCTTCCTTTAAGACCATAACAAGTTTTCCTAAGGAGATGGCAAATAAGAAGTATAACGGTCCAACGTTATTCATTGGTGGAGGAAAGTCCACCCATATACCGTAAGTTGGGTAGTTTCTGTTCTCTTGGTAGCACACTAACAAATAATCTAATGCTGTCTCTTTGTGCCAATTGAGACGGGTCCCGTTCGTAGTTTCGAATGACGTTGTAGCAAATGGTCGTTGTGGCGAAAAAGTTTTAGCGTGGTACGCTCTGGAGCGAAAAGACTTTGAAGCGTTTTCCACCAAGGCGAATGACACTGCAGCGACAAACATTGTGGCGAAAAATGTTTGTAATTACATATCTGCTTTTTTAAAACTAAAAGGGTGAAATAAAAGTCAGAAAGTAAAAGTTTCACTTTAATCAACAAAAAACAATAGTTAAATTCTGAGTACCTACTATGTCTACGAGTATCCGTTTTTAACTAAATTAAATTGTTAAATTTAATCATCAATACACTTAAAGACGTACTGATGAATTGATGATATACAGGGTGTTTGGAAGGTGGATGCAAAGCCTTAAGGGGATGTTAGTATGGACCATCTAGAACATTTTGAGCCACATTTGTCTTAGACCAAGTCTGTTATTATTATTATTTTTTGTTGACCTGCGATTTTAGTGCCAAAAATCCAAAATTTGCTAATTAATTGCTAACAACATCCAGTTTAGGTTAAAATGTTTATTTTTTACAAATTATTTTATTAATGTAATGTGTCTCTAATCGTATCGAAGCATTTTTGAAGCACCATTGTTACCAAAAAATAAAGTTACAGGCCTTTCAAAAAAGATAGAAAATTTGGAAAAATAAATTTTCGACTTTAAATGCCAATTAAAAAATAAAAAAAATAGCTGCAGATGTTCAAATACATTTAAAAACATGCTAAATTATTGCCCTTTCTTTTAATCTTAACTGTACGAGAACACCTCAATAATTATTTTCCAGAGAGCTGGATCGGCAGAGACGGGCGAATTCCTTGGCCCGCAAGATCGCCTGACTTAACTCCGGTAGTTTTTTTTGTATGGGGACAGGCAAAGGAACTCGTACGACGGAAATTTCTACGAAGGAGGAATTATTGGAGAGAATCCATTCTGCGTTTGAACGGATGAAACAAGAAATGATGCTAAAATCAGCACGATTAAAGTAAGAAAACGTGCTCGAGCATGTATTCGTAATGGTGGACGACATTTTGAACATGAAAATTAAAGTAAGATCACAAAAAATGATGTTTTTTAATCTCCTTAAAAATCAATATTATCACTCTTAACTGGTTTAAGCACCATAACTTCAAGAAATGATAAGATATCTGCGTAAATGATATCTCAAAAGAAAGGGCAATAATTTAGCATGTTTTTAAATGTGTTTGAACATCTGCAGCTATTTTTTTATTTTTTAAATTGGCATATAAAGTTGAAAATTTATTTTTCCAAATTTTCTATCACTTTTGAATAGCCTGTAACTTTATTTTTTGGTAACAATGGTGCTTCAAAAATGCTTCGATACGATTAGAGACACATTACACTAATAAAATAATTTGTAAAAAATAGACATTTTAACTTAAACAGGATGTTGTTAGCAATTAATTAGCAAATTTTGGATTTTTGGCACTAAAATCGCAGGTCAACAAAAAATAATAATAATAACAGACTTGGTCTAAGACAAGTGTGGCTCAAAATGTTCTAGATGGTCCATACTAACATCCCCTTAAGGCTCTGCACCCACCTTCCAAACACCCTGTATATATGTCACCGTAAAATTGTACGAGCCGTTAGTTTATAATTAATCTAGTGAGATTATAAACTGTCGATAGATTGTAAACGAACACTAAAATTTACAATCTAACGCTTAAATTTTCGTAAGTTTATAAACTGACCATGTCTAGCTGTCAGTTTATAATTTTACTATATTTAAACCGTCAGATTACAAACAAATGAACCAATCACTGCACCGTCTTACAATGTATCGCCCGCGAAATTGTGAATTGTCTTCTGATTGGTCGGCGTTATAGGTGACAAATGTTTTTGTCTATAGAGTAAAGAACAAAATGAATGGTCAGGCAAAGAATTCATTTTCATTCCAAATTTGATTTCTTTTTTAAATGGGTTATCGAAAAAATAATAAATTAAGAAAAATATTAACATTAAATAAAAATAATGTGTTAAATAAACGCAAGTAGATCCGTTAAAAGTACTAACCTTTATATAGGTAAAGTTATTACCCCCTTAGTCATAAAAACTATTTAAGCATTATTTAGATAGTCATTTTCACTGTAGTATTTTTGTAGATCTATGGTAAATTGTTGTTGGTCAACATAATTGTGATTATTTCCAACTGCTACTTCACCTATATGTTCATCCACAGGCTCTAATTCACTCATTGTTAGTAAATAATAATGTTGTTTATTAAATCATACTGTTAAAACTGGTTTTAATAACTTTAAATTGAATAAAACACGCACAGAATCGACTTGTTTATGCCAGTAATAGAATAATGGCGGCGGGAGAGTGGGTGAAAGACAAGTGATTCGTTCAGCCAATCAGCGTGCGCTTTGCGTTTTGTCAAACGCAAAATCACAATTTGACGGCTGGACATGGTCAGTTTATAAACTTACGAAAATTTAAGCGTTAGATTGTAAATTTTAGTGTTCGTTCACAATCTATCGATAGTTTATAATCTCACTAGATTAATTATAAACTAACGGTTCGTACAATTATACGGTGACATATATATCATCAATTCATCAGTACGTCTTTAAGTAAATAGCTCTAATAGAGCATTAAAGAAAGAGAATAATTGAAAAAAATATTAATATAATCGGGTATTTAATGCTATAGCTCGTATAAAATCAACAGTGTTCATTTTGTTTTTTTTTAATAATCTCTGCTATGGCTATTCCTTGTAGTTTAATATTTTTTTTGATGGCGTCTGAGGGATTTTCCCCAGAATCCTTTAAATTTTTCCGTAGCGTGAAGCCAATGGCCGAAAAGATGTATTTTCACTAATTTTCTTTATTTTACCGTGACAACAGTTACGACCCGAGTGAGAAATTCTACAAAACTAATGACTTTAGTCAATAACCATTAAAAAGATTGGGTAGGTAAATAAAAATATTTTAGGACTACCCGTCCATGTCAATATAATTTGTTTAGTCTAATGTCGTACAGAAAATAATTAATATTGATACTTATTGATCAAAACGGGAAGTATATATTACAGGATATAGGTACAGCGCATACGTCTCCTACATAATTGTAAGTTTATATATGTAAGTGCTAAACTTAGATGAATGAAGGTCTCGCTGCGCTCGACTAGATACCGCCGGCGTACTTGTCAAATGCGAAAAAAATACTACGCCAAGTTGGCGTACCCGAGCCAGTGTTGCCAACTTAGCACTTTCGGTGCTAGATTTAGCACTATTTTCATGAGTCCAGCACGAAACAACAGCATACAGCACCTAGCACTAAATCTAGCACTAAATAGTAGGTACTCATCCACTCAAACGTCAGGAGACACTTGGTTGTCAAAAAAGTATTTTGCATCTTACGTCAGGAGACACTTGAGTGTCTCTAAGGGCAAGTGATGAAAAAACGTTCTAAGTGATTCTAAAAAGCACCGTGGCGCCTTTGTCGTTCGTATTTAGGGACAGGGCACAAAATGTAGATGGTGTTACAGACGTTAGAACAACATCAAACGTACATATTTTTAATAGGTAAACTAAGGAGTAAATTTAACTTGCGACTCTTTAAATTCGATTATTCATATCCGAACTGGGGGGTAACCACGAGCTCTTATAGCAGTATTATTGCAGCTGTGAAAACGAGACGCGTGTAGCGGCGAATATACTCGCGTCTCTTTTCCACAACTGCAATAATACTGCTATAAGAGCTCGTAGTCAGGGGGCAGGGCTTAAAATTTTTAACAAGACTTGCCATACATACGAAATTTCCCGAGATATTATAAAATAGGCAAAAAAGAATTGTACACATTTCAATTAAAAAAGTCGGCTGAAAGCCATCGTAAACAACCATCCACTTCAACAGCGGCAGTACAAGGAGAAGAAAACACGGCAGCGGATACAGATGACAGTGAAGATGACTGGATATAGATTTAAAATTATTATTACAGCTACATTTTGCTTATTTTTTTTTTACATTATGTCATTTTATTAATTATAGATTATATTATTATATATTATTTTATTTTATTTCAAGTCAAAAAAAACTAGCACTATTTTTGAAAATCCATATTTATTTAGCACTTTTTCAGATGTCATTTAGCACCTATTTGTGGTAACGTGTTGGCAACCCTGACCCGAGCCAGTCACTCTGACAGCTTTGTGTGAGGTGTACGTACCGAATGTTTTAATTAATTTTGAGCATAATCCGAAGTAAAATGACAGTTTGCGTAATCATATTGTGTAAAAATAATACTACAAGAAATAAGAAGGACACTGGGATCACATACCATCAGTAATTATCGTATAACTTTGAAATTTCAACATAAAATAACATGAACTATAAACGCCATTCAGTGTTGCCGTGTATACGAGAATCAAGTTCCCCGTGGTTGAGATTTTTATAATGTGGTGTTACCTATTTCATTTAACATAACTAGTTATTTATTATTAGTAGTTATTTGTTATTTATTATATACTTAACCTAGTTTTATATTAATTAATGAGTATCTTTGTAATCTATACACATAAGGTGTAAAAATGTTTGCTAGGCTCGCTTTTAAGGGGTGATTTATTGGGACGGTTTCTAGACGATATTTCGATTTTGACACAAGCCATGTTATCGGTGCTATACATCAAGTTAATTTGATTCGGCTAGTAGTTGAGAAGTATTTACAAATTCGACTTCATTATATATCCAAAAGAGAAAATTTGCAAAAAAATGAAATTTCCAAAAGGCAAATGTATCGTAAACTTGAACAAGTTACTGGAATGTAATTTTTAATTATTAATAATAAATAGTAGTTTTTTATAGTAGGTTAAACTAAATGTATACCTATAATGTGTTTAATATTTTATTCAAAATTTTTCTTTTCTACACGACTGTTAATTGTAAATTAACCTTAGTAAGACTGACTTTAAAGAGTTATATAGGTACTAAATAATGTGTAACCAAACTATTGACGGGTAGAATAGAAATAGAAAGCACTATTTTGGTAACACCTTATTTATTTATGATTATTTTTAATAAAAATTTGTAAATATTACATGTCAATAAAAAAAACTATTAAAAATTAGGCTTAATCATTGATATACATAACCTACCATTTTTTTAAAGAAGAAACGTACGCTTAACCTATAGACAAATATATTGATACAATCGCTTATAATGAATTATTCATTTTTAAGTATTTTACAATTACCTACCATAATTACCTATAACCAGTAACTTAACTAATAGGCTACAGCATAAAATATATTTCCCATTAAATCGGGTAACAGTTGAGTACTGGCAACACAATTTTTCACGCACACTAGCAATGAGTTGCCGCATCGAAGCTATTGTTTGTAGGAAGCGCGGTATCTAGTCGAGCGCAGCGAGATCTTTCATTTATCTAAGGTGCTAAACTAGTGGTGACGGGTTTGTTTCATAGATAAGTACTTACTTCTAGTTTTTTAAAGTTATTTGGATGATAAAAGATTTTTGACATTTAATAACAATTTAATTTAGTTAAAAACGGATACTCGTAGACATAGTAGGTACCTACTCAGAATTTAACTGTTGTTTTTTGTTGATTAAAGTGAAACTTTTACTTTCTGTCTTTTATTTCACCCTTTTAGTTTTAAAAAAGCATATATGTAAAATTACAAACATTTTTCGCCACAATGTTTGTCGCTACAGTGTCATTCGCCCTGGTGGAATTCGAATCAAAGACTTTTCGTTCCAGCGTACCACGCTAAAAGTTTTTCGCCACAACGACCATTCGCTACAACGTCATTCGAAACTACGTACGGGACCCATTGAGACCGTATACAAACACACAAAATAAAATGTGAAAAATCAGTTGTAAGCTTTTATTTTTAAGTGATTATTGTTTTATGGATTTCATGGGCTTTTTACATATTTTGTTTTCCTGACATTCCTGTCAAAGCACACAAAGGCTACATTTTTTCCCTATATTTAGTCAAATACTAGTCTTATCTTATTATTGTTATATATTATTGGGAGGGCTTGAAAAGGAAATGTAAAAGAATTACTGTGTTATTATGTGTTTTATTTCTTTTCGAAAAAATAAGTAGTGTTAATTCGTGTCCGTTAAGCTGGCGTACACACATGGTCTAATTCGCAAACATAAAATAATTAGTGCCTCCTTAGTTTAAGTAGTAAAAACCTTTTTTAGTGTGAACGCTGGCATCACGATCAAGCTGGCAATGACGTACACGTGATCGTTCTCGAAAACTAGGTACTTATAATAATGATATGAGAGAGTTATTTAAGCAGATTAATATTTATCTGTAGCTTCACAGTATATTTATGAAAATATCATTTATGTTTATAAAAACTTAGATAAATTCGAAAAAAAAGTAATACCCATAATTTTAACACAAGAAATAACAACAAACTTGCCGTTTTAGAACTTAGACTCAATAAGGTTGGTAATTCTTTTGTTAGGAAATGTATAAAAATATACAATAAAGTGCCTTTCACTCTAACGGAATTGCCACTACCCAAGTTTAAGACAGAAAAAAAGCAAGGTCTAATGAAAAAAGGTTACTATAAAATTTATGATTATTTTAATGATAAGAATGTGTGGTCATCTTAGTCTTAGCACATTCTTGACGCTGTAAGGGAGAAAAGAGCTGGACACTTGCTGAGTTTCCTGCCGGTTCTTCTCAGTACAAGATCTCCCGCCCAGAGTAGACTTACAAAGCGATGGCATAGCGACATTCATAAGAGCTACTTGTAGCCTAAACTGAATAAATGATTTTTGAATTTGAATTTGATGCAAAATTTCATAAGGATAGCTCTTAAAGGAACGGAGATATTAAACAAGACTTCTAAATGACATTTCGAGCTGGCGTCTATAATTACAGCGTATATATATTAGTGCTTACAGAAAGCGAACTTCTCTTTTTATAAATGTTATATATATTAAACTCTGACTCTATCAGTAGAAATAGTTTATGTAAATTCGCAGTGGAACTATGTAAAAAAAATATGAAAAGTTCTATTCATACTAGAAGTACAGACAGTGTTTTTGAAATACTGAATTAAAATCAAAAACTAATCTAACTCGAGATAAGATCGTTAATTATTGCAGTTTGCGCTCGATCTGCGATTGCTAAAGTAAAGATACTTTCGCAAAGGCCGGTCATCGGATGAGTAACTAAAAGTTTATCATCTTGTGCTCCTCCGTACTTCGAAAGTCACGTAAATCTGTTAGATACAGCTGCATTAGCATTCGTTAACAACCACCAATCCGCTCTGTCCCCGCGTGGTAGTATAAGGGCTCCTTCAATTTAGATGTTTGTTGTCGGATGGCTGCCGCAACCGCAAGTTTGCACTGCGTTCCATATTAAAGCGGTCATGCGGCTGTCGTGCGACTATTTCGGTCAGCGGGCTGACACGAAACGTCTAAATTTAAAGAGTCCTTAGTTCCGTTCTCCCTGTGGTGCTTCCATCCAATGAGAAGGCTTGTACCCAGTATGCTGACGGCTCGTATGCAGTGGGGACATTAAAATTAACTGTTGATGATGAATTGGTAATGTCATTCATTTACAGTTGGTATATCTTGAGTGAATTATAAATAATTGGAGTAATTCAAATAAAATACCTTAATATAAAAAAGGATTTATTTTGCAAAAGAAATAGATAAAATCACAGTTTAATCACATTATCGTTTATGTACAATAATCACACTTTAAACAAAAATACTATTTTTTCTTTTTTCATAAAACTGTTAAGTAAAATATAAAGTTTCACTAAAATTACGTTATTGGTTTGAAATAATTAAAACTTTAGAGTACGTATGAGATACCAAAATGTAGAATTACTCTGAACAATCGGTCTTGGCGAGTCTTATCTACTTACAATAACAATATAAACTTAACAATCACATTATTTATGAGTCACAGTTTTAGATTCTACTTTACTACACTTGCGAGCAATAAACCAAAATCGCTTTACCGCGGGATGTTCTAGACTATTTTTTACAGTTTCTATGCAATGAACTATATGTTGTGGTAGGATATGATTTCAAAAGTAATTTAATAACTTTTCAACCTCTTTCAATGTCACATACAAAGATTATTTCCCTTACGTCATGAAACGTAAAAACAAAAAACATATTTTTTTACAACAAAATACTGTTTTGTTTTGGAGTCCTGAAACACTAGGCGAGCAAAAAGTGAGCATCCCTGAAAATTGGTCATCAGTCCAATATTTCACGTCACTGGGAACACTGAATTTGAAAAAAAATGGAAACCACACCTGCAGAAACCGCTCAAATCGTCATCTTAATCCAGCAAGGGTTGTCTAATCGTAATATTGCTCGACAGTTTTATCTAAACCAGTCATGTGTCTCGAAGGTGTACAAAAGGTTCAGGGAGACTGGAAACTTTGTCCGGAGACCAGGATCTGGAAGACAACGTTGCATTTCGGTGAGAGATGACCGACTCATTGTCACCACTTCTCTCCGAAATCGACACCTAACCGGCGTGGCAATGGCAGCTCAGAGAAGTTCAAGAGAGTGTTAGCGAGACAGTGAGGCGAAGACATAAAGAATCGAATTTGACCCCAAGAAGGCCAGCTACGGGGCCCAAATTGTCTCCAGCCCACCGAGAAGCCCGGTTTCAGTTTGCTCGCGATCACTTAGATTGGGATATCTATATCCCAGCAATGAAGTCGAGTCCTGTTCTCGGATGAAGCAAGGATGTGCCTGCATTGTAGCGACTGTCGACAGAGTCTATAGTCGGGATTTCCACCTTAGACTGGCCAGCCCTCAGTGCTGATTTGGACCCTATTGAACATGTATGGGACAAGCTGAAAAGACGGATACGATGAAGATATCCAGCTCCGGCGACGATAGAAAATCTGAAAACTGCTTTGGTCGAAGAGTGGCAGGGAATTGCACAAGATTCCGTCAGAAAACTCATTCGGTCAATGAGAAACCGTTTACAGGCAGTCATTAGAGCCAGGGGGGGTAATACAAAGTATTGAGGGGAGGATAAAATACACATTGTAATTTTTTTTTTTAATTTCATATTACTTCGTGTTCATTTAGAAATCCACAACTTCAACCTTTTGCAACAATTCCCTATGTTTAGGTAGGAAATTTTATTAATTTTAAATCTTTCTGATATCATTTGAAAGCTTATAAAATTACCTTTCAAATGATACACCACAATCTATAATTCATTGCATAAAAATGGTAAAAACTTGTCTATAGCAATCCGCGATGAAGTAACAGCGGTTTATTGCTCGTGAGTGTATATTGCTATTGCTATATATTCAATAAACTGGAATGGGCCCACAATCACAGCAGATACCCAAATAGAACTTGTACCCACATCTTTTCCACTCCTAAACACCGTACTATGGCCTTCCGAGGATCGTTTAGGTTTGCTGCCTCTCGGTGCTGGAATGATCTCCCGCCGCCGATGCGTGACCTGAAAACGAGGTATACATTCAACAAACGTTACAAGCAACATCTTATAACGTTGGAAACAGGTAACTCTAAATAAAATAAAAATAATCACCTGTAAATCATCAATCAAATGCACGTCACGTTTGACGGGGGATCGCGTCCCGCACCGTTGGGGCAAACAATCTTCTCCCTTCTTCCGGCATTAATGCTTAACCATCTCCAGCTTTGTTTTTTACATAAAATGCTTTAAATAATTGTTCTGTACTGCAAGCAACAACATTCAAAAATTACAGCCCATTGCCCATTTTTTTTTTTTTTTCTTTTATTTGATGGCTTCGTGCGATTAGCACATTTAGCCAGTGTCAAAGTAATTTTTCGTACAAGTAATACATAAATAAACAATATTTCCATAAATGATGATGAATGATAATAGAAATGAGAAGTGAGAATGATATACCCCCCAACCCCTCGAGTATCTTAGTAAAGATGTGGGGCTTTACTAAGTCCTCACGCGAAATTCTTGAGAGAATTTGAAAAGTGCCGTTGCACTATTTTGTTTCATTTGCCAACACTCATGCACACTCACGAACACTTAACGGTTAATAATCCACCATTATTTCACATTAATGTTCGAATTAACACAAATTTTAGAAAATAAAACAAAATTGCAGACATTACTCTTCACTTTCCCGCCAAGAAGTCCATTGCCCATTTGCATTTTTTAACATTTAATATTTATTTTCATTGTCGAGCAAGGCAAATGGATTTTGGCCATACAGCCAAAACTCAGCGTTTATTATTATGTAGTATTAGTATGTAGTTTATTATATTATAGTAACGCCTCATATATATAATTCTTTCCTTCTTTTTTTTTAAATATATATCCCTTATTATTTTACGAGTTTGTATGTGTATTTATTATATTTTTTTTTTTTAGTCTAAGTCCGTCGTCGTCTCTCTAAGGCCCTGTCAGAATAACAGCGCTCCTACGCCACTCAGCCTAACTGCGAGTGACGTGGGAGTATTATGCTGAGACAGGGTCCTTATTGGCCTCACACAATGTTTTTTATTATTTTATTTTTTTTATTTTCTCTGTTTTATTTGTCTTTGTTTGTATGTATGTTTTTTTTTTCTTTTTTGTTTGTAATGAATTTTTTGTGTGTGTCAATAAAAATATTTCTATTTCTATTCTATTTCTATTTCTATTGTAGGAAAAAGAAAATATTCGGTAATACGAACTTTTGAATTGGAGATTATTTACAAACTTTTTAAATGGCAATTATATACGTATATATTTTTATATGATTGTTGACATTCTAGGCAGTTGGTTGTAGTATTGTTTTTTTTTGTAAACTTACATAATAAATTAAAGGCTGGCGGCATAAAAATCACATAACGAGAAATATTAATATAGAAACGAGCGACCAAGTAAGAAAAAACATTATTCCTAGGGCGTTCGGCGGTTTCACTGTAGTTTTTTTTCGTTAATTTGTGGCTTTGTGCAGTTAGCACATGTAGCCAGTGTCAAAGTGTTTTTTTTTAAACCAGTTATACATATAATATACCAACATGTGGCAATAAATGATATGAATATAAATATATTTTATTACAATATTTTGTTTGTTTGATGTTAGATGTTAATGAGTGATGATATAAATAATAAATAATGATTTAACTCGTACTCATGCACGTACATACGAAGTTTGAAAACTGCTAATCGGCTAAACCAATAAACTTACTTATAAAACGTTACGATATCTCTGTGTAATATGATATGTCTTTACGTATTTTTTTTACATACCTAGTTCCATTGCGAATTCACGTAAACTATTTCTACTGACAGAGTCAGAATTTCACGCACTAATAATACATAATTATAGCATTTATAAAAAGAGAAGTTCGCTTTCTGTAAGAACTAATATGGGTACGCTGTAATTATAGACGCCAGCTCGAAATGTCATTCAGAAGTCTCGTTCTTTAACTCCGTTCCTTTAAGAGCTATCCTTATGAAATTTTGCATAGCGGAGGCACTAATAGGCACTAAATGTGTGTATAAATTTTGTTGCTATAATATAAGTAGTTTTCGAGAAAGACCACGTGTACGCCAGCTTGATCGTGGTGACACTAGTTACGCACTAAAACAGGTCATAACAACAAACTTGAATTAGACCATGTGTACGCCAGCTTAACGGACACGTCAATTCTTGTTTTACAGCCCAAAAGACATAAAAGGAATAAAATCTTTCTTTCCAAAAGTTGAACTTAAATATGTGCCTAAGGTCGGACATAATGTTCACGCAGAAGACCCTACTACTTTTTTAAAAATGGTCAAAGATTTTCTGTCACGTTAAATAAAACAACTTTGAAAAAATACAGTTTTTTTGTAGTCTGCCTTTGTAAACGACAGATTTCCCTTAGCATTTTCTACTGTTAGGTTAAATAATTAAATAATGATAGTCAATAGCCAGTAGAGATGGGCGGTGGGAAAAAACCCAAATGTTTTTTCATAAAATTGTATTAATTTTATTATTTTTAAGGTTCCGTTCCCAAAGGGTAAAACGGGGCCCTATTACTAAGACTCCGCTGTCCGTCTGTCTGTCCGTCTGTCACCAGGCTCATGAACAGACAGTTGAAATTTTCACAAATGATGTATTTCTGTTGCCGCTATAACACTAAAAAATGGAATAAAATAAATATTTAAGAAGGCTCCCATGCAACAAACGCGATTTTTTGCTGTTATTATAGATAATGGTACGGAACCCTTCGTGCGGGAGTCCAACTCGCACTTGTTTCCTTTAAATATAGACATCGGATTGACTGTTCTTAAACTACTTATCATAGTACATTTAACGGCTTGGTTCAAGAATTTCTTGACCATTTCTTTTGATTCCATTCCAATTCTTCTACCAAATGAACCTGCCTGATACAAGTTGACACTATCTGTCAGCGTAGATGACAGTAGCTTTATACGCCAATCGTTTCTAAGTTACTGTAACGCTGTGACGTTACATAATGGAAATGAAGACTTTCATTTAATCATCATAATTTGATACACCCGTTGTCGCAATGAAATAGAGCATGAAAAATCATAGATACTCGTATTTATTACATAATAAAAATTACTGTACTTAATATATTTTTTTAATATTTCTTTGATTTACAAAAATCGCTATTCCTTGTCATTATCACAATATTCTGTTGTTATTGCGTGTTGATATCACAGATTCCTTCTGTGTTTATGCGCGATGTAGAAGGTTATTCGTCGTTAATTGGACTAGTTCTTGGGCTAAGTAACACTCCAGGGTTAGCTCGTCATCTTCGTCGTTGTTATCATCTTTAAGTTTACGTAAAAGATTCCAATTGTACGATATGAATGCTATCTTTGCTGCCCTGTCATTAGTAAGTCTATTTATTTTCTGACTATGTATATGGGCATGTAGGGTTGCCAACTTTTTTTTGGCCAAATATAGTATTTTTGGATTCAGTACCTACCCATAAAAAAATAGTAGATAGTATCAATATTCAAAAATATTTATTTTATTCCCTAAATTAATATTTTTTGCTGCTTAGTTTTTTATTAATAGGTTTTTATTTTTTAAGGAACGCTTCGTAACTATTATTACAATCTAATTTTAAGTTACAAAACACCATTGACTCTGCTTGTATCAGACCGAAACTGGCTCTGTTGCGCTCATCTTTCCTATTTGTGTTCATCACAGAAAACTATTGTAAAAATATAGTAGTTTCGCCTACTATAATATATTTTTAAAATAATAGTAGTTAGACGCGTAAAATAGTAGGATACTATATTACATAGTAGGGTTGGTAACCCTTTGGGCATGTGTGTTGAATGATCGTTCAGTGGCTGCCGAAGTGCAGGGAGCAGTCAGAAGACGTACTGCTACTCTACTCAGCAATTCGGATTTGCACAGCACTCTCCTCTCTACCAAACGACTGGATCCATTTCTACGACATTCTTCCATAGAAGGGACAAATGCAAAAAAATTGTACATTTCTGAATGCGTGAACGTCCTATTAGAATAAACGTTCAATACATAACTTCTTTTCATATATTTTTTTAAATACGTTTACAAAATTACTTTATAACAAACTAAAAGAAATAAATAATATTTTTCCGATAAATAAATTAAATAAAAATCAAAAGATCAGGATACGTTTAGTTTTCTTCATACATCAGGCATTTTAGTCAATTGTCGAAAGTGCATTATTTTGGTTTTATTACTATTTAAATATAAATTATTTTTGATTAACCATTTATTAAGATTTCTCATTACATTATTGATCTCATCTTCATAAGTTAAATTATTATTACATTTGATAACAGCTGTGCTATCATCGGCAAACAATATCATGGGCTGCTTGGTGGATTTCGGATAGTCATTTATGTATAAAGTGAACAGTAACGGTCCCAAAATGCTACCTTGCGGCACCCCAGTCTCTCCATAGAGATACATATTCTTCTTTTACTTTTGATTTTCTGCAAAGCTTAGTAATAACAGTGTATTGTTTTCTTTTGCTTAAGTACGAATCGATTAACTTTAGTGGCACATCTCTTATTCCATAAGCATAGAGTTTTGCTAAGAGCAACCTGTGATCTACATGATCGAAAGCACTCGTCATGTCTATAAAGATAGCACAAATATGTTGTCTTTTATCAATAGATGTCATAATCACATCAAGCAAACGATGAACCGCTTTCACCGTATTTCTATTTTTTCGAAAGCCAAACGTTCTGCTGCAAAGATATCATATTTCTCACAAAACTTATAAATAATGTCATGATATATTTTCTCAAATACTTTAGAAAAGATAGATAAATGAGCAATTGGTCTATAGTTTTTTACGTCTGTCTTTTCTCCTTTTTTATGGACTGGTTTAATTATTGATGTCTTAAGATTGTCAGGAAATACACCACTGCTAATAGTCAGGTTTATAATATGTGTTAGACACTTCTAACTAGCAAGTAACTCTGAATTTTCTTTGATTACGTTGCTAGGGATATTATCTATGCTTACACTTAACGTATTTTTCAAAGATTTTAGACAGATAGATAGATAATACTTTTATTGCAACACTATAAAACATAATCATGAACAGAAAACAATTTACAAAGTTACAATTTGGCGGTCTTATCGCTTTTAAGCGATTTCTTCCAGACAACCAGTCGGATGGAGAGAGCTAATAAACTGTAAGATCAGAGGTGAAACTATTAAAACATACTAGAATAATGTGTATTTTATAAATGAAGCAAAATAATAATAATAATAATGATGATAAATCTATAATCATAATGATGATAATAATAAATATGTATATAAATACCATAATAAATATAAAAATAAACCTACTTATACATAATAGTAGTCTCAGGTAAGAAAGTAGCGGATATGGCAGTATTGCAGCAAGACAGGGTTAATCGGAAAGGTACAATTTTTTCACAAGCTCTTTAAATGTGTGAATGGATTTTGCACGCCTGATCGCAACTGGAAGCGAATTCCAGAGACGAACAGCTTGGACGGTAAAAGAACAATCATAAAAGGTGGTGCTGTGTGGGGGGGTTTTAAGGCTTAAGTTTTCTGATGACCGTAATGAGCGCGAATCTGAACAATAAAGAAAACTGAAACGTTCCTTAAGATAAGAAGGATAGGTGGGATTAAACAATATGTTATAAAGAAGGGAGAGTATATGAGTATTCCGGCGAAGACGAATAGGAAGCCACTTAAGTTTTAAGCGGTACTCAGACACATGGTCATATTTGCGCAAGCCGAATATGAACCGAATACAAAAAATTTGAAGACGCTCAAGTTTATTTAGCTGGTCCTCTGTGAGATCAAGATAATAGGCGTCAGCATAATCCAGAACTGGAAGCAGCAAAGATTGCGCTAGCGCAACTTTAGTGGCAGTGGGTAAAAAGTTGCGCAGCCTCCTGAAGGATGCTGACGATGCGTAAAGCTTGCGGCTAACAGCTTGCAGTTTCGGCCCCCAACTTAAGCAACTATCAATGACCACACTTAAATTTGTTACAGATTGACTGAAAGGAATGTCCACGCCATCAAAGTTAACTTTGGGGAGGGTTTCCCAGTTGACCCTAGAGAGCAATCTGGAACTGCCAACTACTATAGTCTGCGTTTTTCCTGGATTGACTCTAAGTCCGAAGGCTCGACTCCAATCAACGATAAGTCCCAGATTTGCATTGGTGGTCAATATAGCTTCGAAAAGATTGCCGAGTGGTGCCTGACAATATATTTGTAGATCGTCTGCATATAGGTGGTAAGAAGTAGAAAGCTTTTCTGAAATTGAGTTTATGAAGGTTGCAAACAGTAGAGGAGATAATACGCCACCTTGAGGGACACCAGCCGTCGAGTCACACCATGAAGAGAATTTCTCCTCAAGACGAACTCGCTGCCTTCGCCCGTTCAGATAACTTTGAAACCAATTAGTTGCCGTTGGAGATATATTAAGTAAACGAAGTAAAGCTAAAAGAATTTTAAAGTTAACGGTGTTGAAGGCATTGCTGAAGTCCAGCAGCGTTAGCACAGTTAAGTGGCCGTTTTCCATTCCAAGGCGGATGTCGTCGGTGATCTTAACCAAAGTAGTGACAGTGCTGTGGCCTGGACGGAAGTTGGATTGGAGTGGGTTAAGGAGATTATGACGAGAAAGGAACTTACTGATTTGGTTGTGGACAAGACGCTCGAGGACTTTGGATAGGAAAGGAAGGATGGGAATGGGTCGGTATTCAGTAAATGATTTAGGGTTACTTTTTTTGGGCAGAGGATCTAAAGAACACTTACATGCTCATTTTATGTGATCCCCTTCTCTTTGGTTTATTACACTATTGCACCACAGTTTTTTAAACCTCTAATGACAATTATTTACTTTTTATTGCCATTTCTCACTTTGATATTTATTTCCCTTGGTTCTATCACAATACACAAGTTTTTTTAGGGATAACGCTACATTCACTTATTTTTATGTAACTAAATTAACATTAATTAACATTTATAACGTAAACACTAATATCTGTTGTCTTTTAGAATTTTAATTGATTTTTATCTACGGACTCGATGTTTGATGTGTGCGTGCGGCACACTAGCCATCCTCTCTCCTTAGGTTGTACACACGAGTGTTTTGTTCCTTTTTGTTACGAATTTGTGACATTTCTTTGTGACGTAACAAATATGAAGTAAAGTCGCACTCACATTGTAATAGTTGACTTGGATTGCTAAAGTTAAAATATTATGATCACAGTTAATTTTAAGGTTGATTAGCAAAAAAAATGTTAAGTAAGTCGAAAGTAATACAAACTAGACTTGCTGCCATTCTTTATTAAAATAATCAATCAACATACTGCTTTTTACTCATTAACAAATTTACCTTTCAAATAGAATGCACAACATGTACTAGCCCTTATAGTTCATCTTTGTTATTTTTTTGTAACATCAAGTTATTTTCATCTTTGTTTCCTATTTGTTATATGTAATTTTTTTTTGCATTTGTCCCAGAAATGATCTACCCCATAAACCTTTTTAACATACGTGCGCACGATACGGAGACGAAACTGCGTATGATCCTAGAGATGAAATTGTTGATGTTTCGAAGTTTTGCATTAAGTGTGTTTTTGAGTGCTGTGCTATAAAACTGATTTATGAAAAGCTTGTAATAGTCTGTATATATAAACCACCCAGTGCTGACTTGGAATTGTTTTTGAATAGATTGACATTGTTATTGGATAAGTTATGTATTAATAATAATAATAAATATGTTATTTGCGGTGATTTTAATATAAATATTTTAAATTAACAGAATATTTTGAAAATTTATTTTTAAGTTATAATTTAAAACTACAAGTCAGGCAGCCAACGAGACTGAGTAGTAAAACTTGCCTCGATAATTTCGCCGTTAATATTAGAGGCTGTAAGAGCGAAGTGGTTGAACTCGCGTTATCAGACTACACAGCTCAGTTATTACAGTGTCCTGTGAGAAAGACATGTCTGATTAATTCATGGCGTATAAAAAAACCAGACTATTGTAGCGAAAACATGGCCAAGTTCAGAAAGACTATTCAAGCGTTGAGTTTTTCTGATGTTTATAAAACAGACAATGTAGATGCTGCCTATGGTGCATTTATCGGAACCATCGAACTGTTCCATAATTTATGTTTTCCGTATAAGCTAATATTAATAAGAAACAGAAAAAACAAAAATGGGTCTCACGTCACGAGGCGTAAGGGCCTGCAGCAAAAAGAAACGAAAGTTGCTGTGGAAATATAGGTCTTCTCCAACTGGACTAAATAAACAAATATTAAAGGACTACTGCCAAAGATATAAGAAAATCATTAACTTGACACAACGAGCACAAAATGATCACTATATAAAAAAATCTTTAAGTGTATCTAGAGCAACATGGCAGGTAAAAACAAAAATCAATATCCCTACGAAACAGTACAATATATTATTATTAAACAGGGAAAACGAATTTGCAAACCTACACATATGGCTAACGTGTTCAATGACCATTTCTTAGACTCTATAAAAAAACAGGAAAATGACTACTCTACTTACTCTTCCTACTCAATGCCAACTCAAATATCAAATTCAATATTCATGTCAGAATTCACAATTGAAAAGGTTATGAAGACAATAAAATCTTTGAAAAATACGTTTAGTGTAGGCATAGATAATATCCCTACCAACGTAATCAAAGAAAATTCAGAGTTACTTGCTAGTTAGAAGTGTCTAACACATATTATAAACCTGACTATTAGCAGTGGTGTATTTCCTGACAATCTTAAGACATCAATAATTAAACCAGTTCATAAAAAAGGAGAAAAGACAGACGTAAAAAACTATAGACCAATTGCTCATTTATCTATCTTTTCTAAAGTATTTGAGAAAATATATCATGACATTATTTATAAGTTTTGTGAGAAATATGATATCTTTGCAGCAGAACAGTTTGGCTTTCGAAAAAATAGAAATACGGTGAAGGCGGTTCATCGTTTGCTTGATGTGATTATGACATCTATTGAAAAGGACATCATATTTGTGCTATCTTTATACGAGTGCTTTTGATCATGTAGATCACAAGTTGCTCTTAGCAAAACTCTATGCTTATGGAATAAGAGATGTGCCACTAAAGTTAATCAATTCGTACATAAGCAAAAGAAAACAATACACTGTTATTACTAAGCTTCGATATTTATCACGATATTTGGATCGTAATCCAAGATTACGATATATATCGAGTGTGTAGTATAGCGTATCACGGATCGTGATACGTATCGCTGGATTTCTAAAAATCCAGAAATCTTCGATCCGTATCAAGTATCGTTGATAAATATCGAGCGTCTAGTCTGCTCGATATTTATCGTGTCAATCAGTGTCAGTATCATCCAGTCAGCGATGGAGGAGGACGCGTTGAACGAGACGGCACATGCCGCAACCCTACGAACGATCAAATATATTTAAAAGAGTTTATAATTATGTTGGAGACACTACCTGAGGTTTGGGACAGCTCAAGTCAAGATAGTATGAATAAAGTAAAAAGACCGAATGCGTATGAGAATATGCTGCAAATTTTTAAAAAGATAAAAACCGGCTGCATCTATCAAAAACGTTATTTCAAAAATTAACTCATTGAAATCTAATTATACAAAAGAATTCAAAAAAGTTTTCTTTGTCTTGAAGCCAATATTTTGCCCATTTTTTGCTCTCCACACGCCTTTTTATTGCTAACGCTTATAATGATAGCAACACAAGCTTTCATTATATTGTCACTAGTTTTCTTGGTGTGTTCCGTCCTGGCCCGGCCACGGCGCCAAAAAAGATAATTATTTTGTGTGCAGGCTGTACAGGTGTGTACTTTCATGTACCCGAGTGAAAAAACATAGTACCTCAGTAATTCACCAGATATACTTCTTTTTTTTGTGGCCGGGACCCAACGTATGTGACCCAGCCCGGCCACGCTCATATCTAATAAACTAGGCAACTTTGTTATTATTTAGGTATGTGATGATTGTACGCATCATGTACTTCCGACAACATGCCTTTTTTTTAAAAAAAAAAAGGTATTTGTTAGACTTTATTTAATGATCAAACTTTGTGTCATTGTTCAATTTCATACCCTATAACTATCTAGGGTACGTACGCACATACCTTTATAAATAATCAAATGGCATATAAGTGTAGTTAAGGTTCATATTTTTCTTTTTCATACAAAAATAATTCGACGTTTAAGTAATTATTTTTATTAAGTGTCTCACATAGTCTCAAATTATATTTTATTATACCTACAAATCTTTGTTTTTATTGTCCTTGGGGGTACTGCAAACCTGCATCAACTATTAGAGGTTTTTGCTCTAACATTCATGTCAGGCGTTTTATGACACAAAGTTTGATCCTTATTTAGAGTCTATCAAATACCTCTTTTTTTTAAAAAAAGGCATGTTGTCGGAAGTACATGATGCGTACAATCATCACATACCTAAATAATTACATAAAGTTACCTAGTTTATTAGATATGAGCGTGGCCGGGCTGGGTCACATACGTTGGGTCCCGGCCACAAAAAATGTGGTATATCTGGTGAATTACTGAGGTACTATGTTTTTTCTCTCGGGTACATGAAAGTACACACCTGTACAGCCTGCACACAAAACCATTACCTTTTTTGGCGCCGTGGTCGGGACAGGACGGAACACACGTTTTCTTGGCGGGAAAGTGAAGAGTCATGTCTGCCGTTTGGTTTTATAAATAGAAAATAATGGTGGATTATTAACCGTTAAGTGTTCGTGAGTGTGCATGAGTGTTGGCAAATGAAACAAAACAGTGCAACGTCACTTTTCAAATTATCTCAGGAAGTATGCCCGAGGACTAAGTAAAGCCCCACATCTTTACTGAGATACTCGAGGAGTTGGGGAGTCTATAATTTCTCACTTCTCATTTCTATAATCATTCACCATCATCAAACAAGACAGGAGAAAAACGTATAAATTAAGTTTATCTACACTAATGTTGTAACATTCTACTTATGTTTCCAATACTTGACTTATAATTACTACTGTTATAGCGCAGACAACAAAACACTCAATTTAAGCAATTTCACATGATGGTATAATATCCACATCGATATCGTAAAATCTCATTATAACATCAATAAAACGCGACCAATTAACCTGGCGAGCCTTATGCCAAAATCCTCATACAAGTTGTATAAAATTTTGATATTAGGCTGGCTTTTGAAAACAGTTGGGTTATACGTGAAAACTTCGTCAAAACTACTAAACTTACATACACAAAACTCTTTGGTAAGATCTTGTGCCAATTAAATAACAAAAGAACAGCGCGCGCTCTCTCCTGATTGGCCCTGCGCGCGCAGCTGCGCTCTCATTGGTTAGATTTTAATGGCGGCAAGTTCACTGTGACAATACACGTACGCGTGAATTTAATGTTTCGCAATGTGTTTTGTTTTTAAAATACAAATTAAAAGTTAAAAATGGACAGCAACGATGATATTTGTACGCCTCCGGATATTCTAGAATTGGCAACAAAAGTAACTCACAATCTTTTACCAGAAAAATCTAGAAAATTATATGAAAAAGAATATAATTACTTTTTGGCATGGAAGATCGAAAAGAAAACTACATCATTTTCTGAAAATGTCATTCTTGTGTATCTCAAAGACCTCTCCGACAAATTCAAGCCATCTTCTATGTGGGCTAAATATTCTATGCTCAAGTCCACACTGAGTATCTACAACAATATTGATATCACGAAGTATTCAAAAGTCATAGCGTTCCTGAAACGCAGTTCAGAAGGAAACAAGGAAAAAAAGTCCTTGTCGTTTACATCAGGTCAAATAAAGATGTTCCTGAAAGATTCACCAGATATTTTGTATCTTTTTGAAAAGGTAAGTGTATTTTAGTTCTGTTATTTAATCTACCTAGTACTTACGTACTACACACGCAAGTTATCTAGACACTCCGTTTAAGCGCTTTGTGTATAAATTAGGTAGTAGGTACCTACACTTTACTACTTCATAAATCATAGTTTTTGCCTTGGCTATGTACCTCAAACTTATTATATCGTTTATTGTTACAGGTTGCACTAATCTTCGGCATAATGGAGGCATGCCGAAGGCAAGAGCTATACAACATCCAGTTCGATGAAGTCTCTAACATAGACGACAGTACAAACATGGTGAAAGTTTCGAAAACAAAAACGAAAATAGATCGTTCTTTCGTTGTGACGGGCAACTGCTATGCCGTATGTAAAAAATACATGGAACTTCGACCCACCCCCTGTCGAAACCCTGCCTTTTTCTTGAGCTATAGATCGGGGAAGTGCGTCGATCAAAGAACTGGTATTAATAAATTTGGTGCTCTGGGAAAAACTATCGCAAGTTTTTTGAATCTGCCTAACACAGCGTTGTACACGGGGCATTGCTTCCGGCGCACCTCGGCGACCCTTCTCATAGATAGCGGAGGTGATTTGACCGCACTGAAACGACACGGGGGGTGGAAGTCTTCTACTGTGGCTGAAAGCTACATTGATGAGTCTTTAATGAATAAAATTCAAGTCTCAAATACGATCTTGAACAGTATAGAAAACAAGACGAATGAAGTAATTATAAATATTCCAACTCCGTCTACGAGCTCTACTGCTTGCCCCGCGACCGCTACAGCTGCTGGATCAATAATTAACATTAACTTTCAAAATTGTACCATCCAAAATTTGAACAATTATTATAAATAAACTATTGTCAGCTTTTACTCTTGTTGTTTGACTAATTGCATTAGTGAAGATAAAGTAGTGTATGCAACTGCATATAACACGGGTATTAAAACACTCGTTACTATTATGAAACTCGCTGCGCTCGTTTCATAAACTCACACTCGTGTTTTAATACCCTTCATTATATGACAGTTGCATAAACTACTATTTCGACTGAAGGACTAAGGAGTATCCATGGTCATGAATAAATTATTAAAAAAAAATATATTGTCACTCATCGCGGATCCAATGCACGTCTTTTTAAACTAAATATTTATTTTATTTATTTATTTGCAACACAAACAGGTAGATATCAGAACATTCCAATACAATTAAAAAACAAAAACAATTTAGAACAAGATACTACCCTTAAATAGTGTTGACAGCATGCTAGATTATAAACAGTTGTTACAAAGTAATGCTATTGTACGTTTTTACATTATTATTTATTCAAAGGAATAGGAAAAAATATTATAAAGTAACCATATAAACTAATTAAATTAAATTAAATTAATAAACTAACGTTATGAAGTTAACAAAATTTTATGCAGCTCTGACTTTAACAAACTGTAGTTGTTAAATATGTCTAATTGACTGTGAGCAATGCTTAAGTCGTTGTAAGTACGGCACATTCGGTGCAAAGGACTGTGAAAAGCTCTCTGGGTTTTGCACAAAGGTATGGCAAAAGTGACTTCGTGTCTGGCTCGTCTAGGCAATCTGGCAGGAGTTTTTATGTAAATGATTTCAAGCACAGAAGATGTAGTTACATTGTGCAGAATTTTATACAGGGTCAATAAACTTAGAAAAGACCTGCGATTCGCTAATGTGGATATGCTGAAAAATTCTAGCCTCTCCTCATAAGACTTAAGTTGGTATTTAAGTTTAAAACGATAGCATAATTGCCTTAAAAATTTTCATTGGATTCTTTCTATGTTCTCTATGTCTGTTTTGCAAAAAGGGTTCCAAATTATTGAACCATATTCCAATTTACTGCGAATCAAGCTGTTGAATAGAATGAAATAAGTCTCAATACTTCGAAAATGTTTACATGTGCGAAACAGGAAACCAAGTGTTCGATTGCAAGAGGTGACTATGTTGGTAAAATGCAGCTTAAAACTCAACTCATTGTCAAGCCACACTCCCAGGTCCCGAATGATATTTACTGGCTTAAGTGGCTGGCCACCGATACCGTAAGGCAAGAGGTTAAAATCATTACTTCTTGTAGAAAAAGTCATGACAAAACACTTTGTCACATTAAGAAACATGCCGTTTTCCTTACACCAGGCATCAAGACTGTTTAGATCCTTTTGTATATTTTCGCAATCTTCAATGGACGATATGGAACTAAATATTTTTAGATCATCGGCATATAGCAAACATTTACAACAAAATAATTTGGTCAGATCGTTAATGAAAGCATTAAAAAGAAGGGGACCCAAGTGGGAACCTTGTGGCACACCAGACGTTACTGGAATCGGCGAGGAGAGATAACCCTTGATAACTACTAGTTGTGATCTATTTAATAAATATGAAGATATCCATCTTAACAGATTACCATGGATGCCGTACTGCTTAGAAAGTTTCTCAATAAGGAGACGATGGTTCACCTTATCAAATGCCTTTTTGAAATCCGTATATACACTATGCACAGGTTTTTTACAACTTACAGAGCTATGAATGTACGTTATGTATTCCAGAAGGTTTGTGTTTGTAGACTTGGCTTTAATAAAGCCGTGCTGTTCACTACAGAGCAATGGAGCAATGTGGAAGTAAATGTGATCGTACACCAGACGTTCAAATAGCTTCGCAAGGCAAGACAGTATACTGATAGGCCGATAGTTATCACACTTATTCTTATCACCAGACTTTAATATTGGGATAACATGCGCAAGTTTCCAAATGCCAGGAAAAGTACCAGTACTAAGTGATTGATTGTAAATAAATTGAAGCGGTGAAGCGAGTTCTGAGGCACATGCCTTAATAATATATGACGGTATACCGTCAGGACCGGCACCTTTATTTGGATCTAAGGTCTTGAGTTTTGTTTGGATTTCTTCCCGTCCTAATGCAATGCCATGAAACGTGGTACCAAGTGTTTGAGTGTCTGGATGAGTTTTATTTATGTTATCCATTTCAAAAACGGATCCAAAGAATCCGGCAAACATGTCACATATCGCACTCGGATCAGAAGAGGAAGAAGCATTGTAATACATGGTATCCGGAATTGAATTTGAAGTTTTTAAATGTTTAACGTAAGACCAGAAAGGTTTTGTGTTACCGTCATGAAGTGTTTCTTCTACACCGCCGAGAAAATTATTGTAACAGTGTTTCAACATGAGCTTTACCCGAGCCCGGAGCATAGTGAAAGTATCATAATCCCGGGGATTATTATACTTTTTAAACTTCTTATGGTACTTTCGCTTTTCGTGTAACAGACGTATTAAATTACTGGTGAAAAAAGAAGGATAATCACATGTGTTACGCTTTTTAGGCGGTGTGCATTCAAGTAGAATGTTATTGAATGTACTGTAAAACTTTTCAAGACTACTGTTAACATCCGAGTTGTCTCGAATGTCATTCCAGTTTACTTCGGCTAAAAGCTCCTTACACTTTGATATTTTGCATTTTCTATAATTTAGGGTAACATGATAACGTTTGCTTTGTTTGATTTCACCTATAAACGTCTGACTCAAAGTAGCAGTAAATGGTGGATGGTGTCTATCTTGCGTTTTGAGCGGATCTGTGGGTGAAATTAGAACGTTGGAAAGGTTTGTTAGAAATTAATCTAACATTCTGTTGTCTTTGTTACAAATGTAGTTGATTTGGTTTAGATTACTGGACGCCAGCATATCAAGAAATAATTTAGTTTTCCTGTCACTAATTGCTTCTGTACACGTCATTGCATTCTGACTGGAGAAAGATTTCGACCATGTCAGATTTGGCATGTTAAAATCACCGGTAACAATGTAAGATTGGGCATTGCTTAGTAAAACATCATTGCACCTATCAAAAACGATTTAACAGTATTAAAGTTAGCATCAGGTGGTAGGTAAACCAAACAAAGGTTAATCTTAAATCTATTATATACATGAAGAGCGAGCCACAAGTCCTCTGCACCCGTCTCCCAAGTTTCCTGGCGTATGGCGCGGATGGATTTCTTGACGGCAATAAGTAAACCACCGCCCTCCATCTTATGACTATCTGTACTTTCTCGATCGCGGCGGAATACATTATATCGCGTGTCAACAATCTCTGAATCATAGACGCTACTGTTCAAATTTGTTTCCGATAGGCAAATTACATCATAATCATCAGCTAGTATGTTTAGATACACCTCGTGGGTTTTAGACCTAAGTCTATTAACATTCTGATAGAATATAGTAACCATTAATTAACACACTTAATAGTTTTAGATAACAGTTTGGAACATAAAATAAAATTAGATTGGATCAAAGACTAAAATTAAAATTAATAATTTAACAAAATATTCATTATAATCCCTGCAAACAATCCAAATTCTTGATCACGATTGGTGGAGAACCTTCGTCTTTCCTTACGTAGATGCGACCAAACTTGACCCATACAAATTTTAAACTCTTGGTTTTGGCGGCCGCTCGCGTAGCAGCGTGCAGTTTCTTCATTTCAGGAGACAAATGCTCTGCTACATATATAGGGCTTTTATCTCCTGCAATGCCAATATGGGTGGAATTCAGGGTGTCATTAGGTTTTGCTTTGTTATAACGTTTCACAGCAGATAGAATGATATCTCTATGACGGGTTGATGGTAAGGTGAGCAGAATATTACGTGGACGAGTAGATGAGGCATCGATTTTCGCAATACGCCGACAATTACTAATTTCTGTTTCACCAAAAGTTACTTTAACTACGTCACATAAATTCTTCACGATGGCCAATAAATATATTCTCGTTCTTTCTCTCGGGTACTGATTGAATTTCCAAATTATTGCTGCGTGACAAGCGTTCATACGATTCAACTCGAGCTTTCAGTGTCATGAGGTCATTTTGTACTGTAATATACTTTGTAGTAAATTGAGATATATTTTCATTGGCAGCATCAATCTTCACTCTTAAATCCTTTTGTTCTTCGCTTAAAAGATCTGTGGTTGCAGTGAAGTCGGATTTCACAGCATCGACTGCAGATTTAATCTCCCTTTTAACGGCTGCGGTAATATCTCGGTATAAGTCACTTCTCATTCTTTCCAACTTTGTGTCTAGGAGAAGGCTTATCTGGTCCAGCGTAATTGAGTTAGCCAAAACAGTACTAGACAACTGGACTGGTTCAATAGTCGAAGCGTTATGATCGTCACAAGACATGTTTAACGTATCACTAAGAGTTGCATTTAATATTGGGTTATTGGATTTGCCTGATTTTCGACGTGTAATGTTGGTACAGAACGAGCAAGTCCAGTTTAACTTATTGCCTTGAGATAATTTTAAATAACTGTCCTGTTCAATGTTTAAACATTCGTAGTGAAACGCTTTCTTACATTGTTTGCATTTTAATTTATGTGAAGGCCGTATTTCTTGAGTGCAAGCGGCGCAAGCTTCCATAATAGTAAAATAAACTCGTACAAAAATAAAAATTAAGAATTTTAATATTCAACTTTGTACCAGGGTTCGATCTTCGGACCCGACTTGTGAACCGCGCCCTTAACCATTAGTCCACTCGGGAACGATTAACAATGACGAAATTGCTGCATACAGTGAGTGAGCCAGAGGTACAAAAGATTGCTAATGAGGGGCAATGACTGGTCTTTTTTATTCACTAAAAACACTGTAAGTTAGGGTAGATCTTCAAAACTTTTACGACCGATCGGTTTTGTTTTCTTTGTTAATACACTGTTTTCTTGAGATTTTACACTTGAAAATGTCACTGTTTGTCACGTAATTAATAAAAGAAGTTAGTAACACAAATTTTAGGTATAAAACGTGAAAATTTCCAATACAACAGCAATAAAAATAATAGGAGCAACAACAATACGTCTGCTCGCAACTGTATTTGACGGACGAAAAATATTTACCGGCGACTGACGCGATCCGTATCGAATCGTAACGTAACTCAGCCCCTCACCTCACCTCTGTTCGAAAATGTTTGGTAGCAAAGGCATAGGTGCCAGTTGTGACTTTTCTTTTAAATTAAATGTTATGTTAAAAAATCAGTAAAATTTTAAATGAAAGGGCATATTTGCCACATAGGCCTTTACAATTTGAAGTTGGGTCAATAATGCCTTTACTATTTATAAATCTTTAAATAATACTATAAAATAAAAATCACATCTATTCATTTGTGACCTTTTGACGTAATGTAAGCTAGATGCGCTCTTTCTATGTACTATCACAGAAAAAATGGCTCAGTTGTGCCCTTTTTGCTTATGGTACTTTTTGTTTATCGTGCTTCTAAAATTTAAAAAAAATATCTGAGAAAAAGGCCTATCTGCCTTTTTCTCCTGATTCAAAATGTGTATCTAATTAAAATTTTAAAAAAATGTTAGTTGTGCCCTTTTTCCTTATGACGGCAGAATACCTAGTTATATCGTTTTTTGGAGAATGCTGGGTACATTGACAATTATTGACGAGATTTTCACCGCCATGATTTTGCCTCCTTTTTTTGTTACATGACTTACATACGTGTAAACGGCTTCCTTCATTTACGTGACCTGCTAGAGATTGAGCTATCAGTTTCCATTCCAGACTCATTAGAGACAGTGACAAACAGTCCAGCCGGGGGAACAAAGTCCCCCGGATCAGGAGGATCGTTCATTATAAGAAAAAGTTTGGGACTCACTCACCAAATAATCATCAAATCAACATAAACAACACTACCTACTTAATATGAAATAAACTAATAAAATTTATAAAATATATACAACTATGATACAAATGCAATAGTTATAAGCAATTCTGATCACCACTAAAAAGAAATTAGTTTAAATAAATTTTAAGCCAAAAAAACGCGTCCGCCAAGTTAAGTTTCCCGCCTTTTTTTTAACCATAAATTCATAACAATATACCTACAATAAAAAACGGACGAATAGGCTTGATTGATTTCATCCGGAGCCGTATAACAATACACAAAAAAACTAATAGCTTTATAATCAAAGTACTTGTTTCTGAATTTGACCGGGCAGAGGGACTCAAGTTCTTATTTTTGAGAGTTCATCCTATGACCGATGATGACTTAGCAAATCAAAACTAAAAATAAAAACTAAGCCAACCATTGTCAACCATTTGTCGCACTCCAACTAACTCCACCAACTTCCTTTTCCAGCCATAGGATAGAACGGAACTAAACATAGTTGCATGTTTTTATTTTAACCTTCCTTCTATACCGTATATATAATGTTCTGAGGATCCTCAGAACAAGAACGGTAGAGTCTTAAGCATTAGTTGGTTTAATGCTTTAAGGTTAGAGTAGAAGATCCACCACCATTTAATGGTTTAAGATCACCATAATCTTGCTTTTTTTTTTTAGTTGATGGCTTCGTGCGATTAGCACATTTAGCCAATGTCAAAGTAATTTTTCTTACAAGTAATACATATATAAACAATATTTCCTGACGATTGACGAATGATATTAGAAATGGGAAGTGAGAAATTATATACCCCCCAACCCCTCGAGTATCTCAGTAAAGATGTGGAGCTTTACTAAAGGCCTGTTTTCACTTTGATTAGTGATTAGTGCAGGTGATGAGTGCAGGTGCTTAGTGATTAGGAGTAAACTCGTGTGGACAGCGATTGATTAGTGCGAGTGATTAGTAACCTGCGTAGTAAAGTGATTAGACGCGGGTTCTATTTTTTTGCGAGTGGACTGCGAGTAGCCACGTCCCGCGCGCCCTCCCTTTCCCCTCACTCGCAGCCTGCCTGCACTGTGCTGCACTACACACGTCTGGACAGCAGTGTTTAGTGTTTAGCGTTTGGCGTCGGACGCTAACAACTGAATTTACTAAACACAGCCACTTGACAAAATTGGACACTTCTTGCACTACACACCTGCACTAAACAATCGCAATTACTAATCACCTGCACTCACACAAATCTCACGCGAGCTTCTTGAGAGAATTTGAAAAGTAACGTTGCACTGTTTTGTTTCATTTGCCAACACTTATGCACACTCACGAACACTTAACGGTTAATAATCCACCATTATTTCACATTAATATTCAAAATAACACAAATTTTGGAAAATAAGACAAAACCGCAGACATGACGCTTCACTTTCCCGCCAAGAAGACCAACCATAGCTTCATGGCTAGATTTACAAAATTGTTAAAAGTTTAGTCATACTGATACTTAGATAATGTCAACTGTCCTGTCATAATAATGTCAAACAAAAATAACCTTCAAAAGTTTTTTTATTTTTTATTTTCAAAATTATAAAAACATAAACGATATGTTACTGACTAAAACAAGCCCACGAAATTTTTTCCGTTCTATAAGAGTCCGGCGAGGAATATGTCCTCGCCATATGACCACCACTTTGGAGGCTTCAGACACAGTCGACCTTGCATACGCCTCTTACGAGAGTACTGCTCATGTTGAAAGTACCTGTCGCCCACCTCTAGTCATATTGCATGGGTTATTAGGTTCTAAGAATAACTGGAATAGTATGAGCAAGGCAATTCACCGGACTACCGGCAGGAAGGTGATAAGCGTAGACGCCCGTAACCATGGAGACAGCAGGCACTCCTCACAGCACACTTACGTCCATATGGCCCATGATGTGATGAAGCTCTTGAAGAAACTGGACCTGTCCAAAGTGTCGCTGCTAGGCCATAGTATGGGCGGGCGAACGGCCATGGTCCTATCACTGCTTTGTGTAAGTTGTACGTATTTCAAATTTAGCAATTAGTTTAATGTAGTGTAGTTATTAAAAACTATGTTGAACCTCTATTGGATTGTATACCTATACCTTTCATCATTAGAAAATGAAATAAGACAAAAAATAACTTTTATATTCCACCAATATTATCTATTACAGTCGGATTTGGTGTCGAGCCTTGTTGTGGTAGACATCTCTCCTGTAAAAACAAGTCCACAGATTTTCTCAATGGCTAACTTGTTTGATGCCATGACATCTGTAATAATCAGACCTGGGATAGCCATGTCCAAAGCACGAAAACTGGCAGATGAGCAGCTGAAAGGGATAACACCTGATGTTAATTTGAGAAACTTCCTTATTACCAATTTGGTGCAAACAAACACTGGTGCGTATACTTGGAGAGTGAATCTGCCAGCTTTGAAGGACAACTTCCAATCTCATATATCAAGCTTTCCATCAAACTTAAGAGGTCTTCAGTATTGTGGGCCTACACTGTTTGTTGGAGGAAGTCTGTCTGATTATATTGGGTAAGTTTAGTGTGGTTTTTTTATTTTTACTGCAGTAAACTTTCTTATAAGCGCTCGTTGTTTTCTTTGTTATACTATAGTTAGTTTAAGCCTAACTATCAAGCAAAGAAGTCTAATAAGCAGCAATCTAAATGAAGGGCCAAAACTTTAAAAAAAATTTTTTGTTGAATTGTGGATCCCTGAAACAGCTTTACTTTTTAGTAGTCTATTGTAGTATTTTAAAGCAATTCTAGTCCAACATATAAAAAATCAAGCTTCTTGGTCAACGCAAAAACATACGCCATACTGAAACAAAAACCTATAAAGAGTACCTACCTAGGTACTTTCCGCTAACCTAGAATAATGAAAGTCAGGCAGGAAGCAAGTTCTCACAGCACAAGTCAAGAAATAAATCTGAAAATCGTCAATTTGTAGTCTAAACACATACTTTAGTAGTTAAGTATGGATGGAGTGAAGAAATCATCTATAGGTAGGTAGGTACCTACTGGAAATTAATTTTAATTAAAGTTAAAGTAAGTTCTGTGCAGTGTGCAACCCAACCACTTTATAGTCGTTAAGTAGGCTGTGCACCTATACACCGCACCTTACTTACATTGAAATGGTCCTCAGCCACAATACACATAATTTAATTATACAGTAGTTAACTGGGCCGTATTCTTGAGTTAAATACCTATGGCTAGGCGGAGCGCTAGGGTTGGCGCCTACAAAAATAAAGCAGGCGTGTGTAGATTTATATTGTAAGTACCTATGTGTGGAGTTTTATGTTCAGGAATAAAACCTAATGTTAATTTAATAACATATTTATTTATGAATTACATTGTTTAAAAGTTTGTAACAGAAAAGTATTTTCGTCTATTGCGACATGTTCGGAAAGATTTGTTGTTAAATTTAATTATATATAAAAATCTCATACAAATGAAAAGCGGCATAATGTAAACCCTTAATAATGCAACTTTTTTCCCAATAGTCAGTCCAATTCGAGAAGTGGTCTTTCCTAGCCAACAACGAGACATCGCTTGCTTTCCCATATTCCACATTATTTATATTTTCCACTCTGTCTGTCCCCAGCTTTCAAACATTTGACGTCAATCAAAACAAAACAAAGGCGCGTTAGGATTACCTTTGGTACCTATGCCTTCAAGTTGATTAGAGGACAGATTTACTTAACTTACGCGCCAAGTAAGAAATCAAACAAAAAATATCGTGTACCAGGCATTACAATAAAAATATCATCACATTAGATATTACTTATGTCTTTCAATGTTATTTTATTTATACTTGTGGGTCGCCCGCGAAACTTTGCGTTTATTCAACAGATTTTTTAGAAATTTCGAAACCTATGACAGGTTTTGTTTTGATTTAATTTCATTGTAAACTGCAAGTCACTCATCTACATTTGGCGCCAAAATTATGAAACCTTTTTAAATGATTTTTAAGTGAAATAGTATACATGAGTTCAGTCAGTTAGAATTGGAGTTTGTCGATAACAACGTGCGACAGCCTAAACTGAATAAATGATTTTGAATTTTGAATTTTGACAACGTTTCTGGTGAATGGTCCTTCTCCATTAATGACACCATGCTGCGAATTGTTGTCAATTTGTATCTTGAGTGAGTTTTCAGAACGTACTCTAGACATTGCAACATATAGTTGACCATGTGAGAAGACGGAGCTCGGCAAATAAAGGCCGACTTTGTCCAAAGTTTGTCCTTGGCTCTTGTTAATCGATATATATATATATATTTTTTTTTTTTTTTTTTTTGCAAACTTTTTACAAACATTTTTACAACACATGACTATTAACTAGTACAATTATAAGTATCAAATTCTAATTCATCACAAACACTACAATTTTCACTTGTTTTTATTATTTCGTATATTGGCACCTCTGACAACAGCCTCCATATATTTTATTAGGCTATTTCTGTGTTTTTTTATTCCCAATTATTGCTTGAATCGAATTTTTGTTAACGAGACCATCTATCTTTTGCTCTAGTTCTTGTTTCGCCTATGCGTTTATTGGGCATTCTGTTATTAGATGTAAGATGGTCTCGTTAGCATCTGTATCACAGTTGCACAACGGGCTCTCCTTACACTTGAAGCGGTATAAGTAGTCAGAGAACCCGCCGTGCCCCGTCAGTGCTTGGGTGAGGAGGCCGTTTAGGCTCATTTTCCTGACAATGTTGTAGGCTATTTTCGCATCTGGGAAGAACAGTTTAGTGGTGCCAGCAGTGTTTTGGGTGCGGTACCTTTCGTTCCATATGTCAATAGATGCTTGACGAATGCATCTCTTGACATATGATACTGGGCACCGGTCGTAGTCTGGCGTTCTCCTCAACTTTAGGGCCGCCTCTTTCGCGAGTTCGTCAGCGCGCTCATTCCCCGGCAGACCCGCATGTGCCTTGATCCAGAACAAGAAAACTTCCTTGTTTTGTATCGCAGCCAAGCCCAGGTTCCGCCTTGTCTCTACTGCCAGGGGATGAGGAGACTTGATGTTGGTGACTGTCTCAAGTGCCGCCCTAGAGTCGCTGTAGATGCCGAACGTAGATTCCTTCCTCCCGAGAATTACGCTTGTGGCTTTGTTTATGGCCAGAAGCTCCGCCTGGTACACCGTGCAGTACGCGGGTAAACCAAGTTTGACGGCTTTGGTTTCGGTCTCACCGTGCCACAAGGACAGTGCAGACCCAACCTTACCGTCAATCTTGCTCCCGTCGGTGAAGATACGCACCGTCTGCACGTTGTACCGGTCTACCAGCTCTTGGTCTACCAGACAGACGAAGCCTCTGTCCACATCCAAAGCGGGATGAATTACTTTATCAAATCCCACCGCACGCTCAACCTCCCTGTCTTCTGGTATGTGTGGGGTTGACCCTCTCCTCGCTGCATACAGGGCAGCTGCCTCATGTATACGGAGGTCTAGAGGAAATAACCCCGACAAAACCAGAGCTGAGTTCAGTGAGACTGTGCGGTAGGATTTGCAAAGCTTCTGAGCGAAACCTCTCTGGACTGAGTCTAGAAACCTACGCGTGCCTATTTTGTTTGCCGCAGAAGCCCACGCACATGCTGCGTACGTGATCACTGGCTCAACTGCGGCTGTGTAGATGGAGCGGACTATCTCGGGGTGAAGCCCCCAGCTAACTTTGGCCGCTCTAGCCAATTGCCTGTAGAGTTTGAGTGCCTTGTTGCATACATTTGCGACGTGTGCGTTGAATGTGAGCTTGTCGTCGATAGTGAGACCAAGCAGCTTGATACTCCGCGACATTTCGATGTTGACCCCTCCCATATTCAGTGATGATGTGTCATACTTAAGTTTCCTCGTCAACACCATGGCACAGGTCTTGTGTGGTGCAAATTTCAACTTATTTCTGACGCCCCATTCCTGAATAAGTTCAAGGACCTCATTGGCCTGCCGCTCGATCTCAGCCGCATTACTCCCGCTAAAGACCAAAGCCACATCGTCTGCAAAAGCCTGGGCAAATATGCCATGGGTGTCGAGGAGTTTAAGGAGTGGGTCAAGGAGAAGGTTCCATAGTATGGGGCCGCCAATAGACCCCTGTACGCATCCTTTGTCGGTTTGCTTGGTATATGTTTTACCGGCGTACCTTACCTCGACGGTCCTATCGTCGAGGTAGTTCCCAAGTAGCCTCTGGATTTTGACCGGACAGTTTTCCTCAGCAAGTCTGACCTTTATGGCAGGACACCAGGCACTATCGAAGGCGCCTTCTATATCTAATGACACTAGGGTCATGAGTCTTTTGGACGTCAATCCTTCCCTAATGTGACTCATTAGATTATAGAGGGCGTCCTCGGTGCTCCGCCGGGGCATAAAGCCGTACTGACGAGTACTGAGTCTCGGTACGAGGTGCCACTTGAGCCTCTCCACGACCATCTTTTCCAGGATTTTGCCCAAGACCGGCAGAAGGCCGATCGGTCTATAGGACTTGGGCTTTGTGTAATCGTCCTTTCCGGTTTCTTAAGGATAACTACCGTTGCGGCCTTCCAAGGCTTCGGGAAATATCCCAGATCCAGGCATTTATTGCAGAGAGCAAGAAATGCTGTTGGATCCTGGGAGATTGCCTTTTGGCATACGTCGGCCGTAAATCTATCGGAGCCGGGTGCCTTCTTGGGATTAAAGCTGTTGGTCGCATTGTTCAATTCGGTAGAAGTGAAGGCGGGACCATTATTGTCGTTTGTCAGTATGTCTGTCCCTAGGTCTGATTTTAACCTGGTTTCTCTATGTACAGCTAGGTCTGTACTCTGGTCATCTTCCGGATAAAAAGTATCCGCAAGAAGCCGAACTGACTCCTCACTTGTGAGGGCCCTATCACCTAAGATCAGAGGCATATCCTCCCTTCGTTTAGTGATTTTGCCTATGACCCTATAAATACCCTCCCATACTCCTTCGCGGTCTTGTTTTTCGCAAAATTCCTTCCAGCTGGAAGTTTGTGCGGCGCGTGTGTTATCTTCGTAGGCTTGCTTTTCCTCCAGGTACCTTCTGATTACCGTATCCCTACGGACAGGCGCTGCATTGCGGATCCTTCTGCGCATAGTGGCGACTAGTCGCTTCTGATTAGCGAGTTCTTCCGTCCACCACGCTATGGTGTGTGTACTGTTTAGTTTCTTTGCAGGAATGCTGCTAAGGCAAGATTTTGTTATATTGTCTGTGAGTTGGTGTACTGTAGTGTCAAGCTCTTCGCAACTGTGTATATTGTTTATCGTGTTACTGTTGTAGTTGCCGGCTTGGTTTAACTGGCCCAGTTCTATCAAGAACTGGGACCAGTTAGCTTTCTTTGTGTTGTACTTGCGTATCGTCCTTTGTACTTGTGTGCGCGCAGCCTTTGATAGCAGGATGTTGTATGTTATGGCGTTGTGGTCAGAGTTCACCAAATCCGTATCGACCATCCAATCGTCCACTATGCCCAGAGTTTCCTCTGTGCATGCCGTCACGTTAATCGATATGGCAAATGCCAACTTGACTGGGAATTGGCGACGCTTCAGAAGAAAAGGGAACGTTGTGTTTGAAGGTGTGAGATCGATGCGGTGCAAAAATACTCGTTCGCCTTTAGCTAAGCCAGAGAACTTCAAGATCAAGACAGTTATCTCTCATCCAGACATTTTCATTCCAGCTGACGCACATTCTTATGCATTAGCAATAATTGTATATAACATGTAAACACAAATAAACAATCTCTTAGCTCTCAGCTCACGAAGCTGTATTAGACAACATACTGGCTGTTTGATTTATCTCCCACGCAAGGAGCTAAAACGTCTTGAACAATAACCTGCTCAGGGACACGAATAAGTTCAGAATTCAGCAGTGTTTCTTCTCGACCATCACCAATGCGTAGAAGATACACAGCAAAGTCAGATTCTCCAGTGTTGGCTCGCAATATGCATTCATATTTTACCTTAGGTATATAACAGTCCACAACATTTTGTCCTCTTTATTTTTCTGCACATCTACGGCTGGAGCTCTTCAAAATGAGACCATAACCGATTTATTATGTGCAGCTATCGTCCCATAATCACTGGGGCAAAAATCTGCTTGCGCTATTAATATATAAGATTAGACTGCGACAGGCCAATAACTTTTGACAGAACGAATTCTTGTCGGTGCAGCTATTATCATAAAAAAATCAATGTAACTCTATTTTAAAGAAATAGGGCTGAACAAGGTCTGCCGGGACAGCTAGTATGTAATAAAAGAAGTAAAACTAAGGCCGGGATCCTGGGATTCAACAAAATAAATTAACAACATTTTGTGGTTTTGACCACTTTTAGTTGTGTCAGCAACTTTTGGTAAATAAACCTCCTTCATTCCTATCACTGCTAAAAAGGCATTTGTTATTAAGACGACGCATCGCTAAACAATAAATCTCATACGTTTTGATACGAGCGTTTGCGCCCCGTACTATGGTACGGGTTTCTTATGAGAAAAACTGGTTTTTTTTCCTTCAAATTAAAACTACAAATTATTTTAAAAAAATGAACTACAATTTTAAAGTGTGTGTTAAGACCAATCTACTAAGAAAATTTAGATGCTTAAATCGGTCTGGTTAGCCTGTAAAATGTGAATCTATGTTTTAAAAGCGGTTACTTTGATATTTTTTTCTCTGTTATTAAGTTGAAAAATCGTGTTTCAGCAACTAACAAAATGAAGTCAATTAAATGAAAAATCATGTCATCAAATATCACTTTCATATGTTTTGTAATTGTTGAGAAAAATCAAGATCCTCGCCACGTAAATTACCAATGCGTCGTCTTAATTATGATAGATATCTAATTATATATGAACTTTTACTCCGCCTCTTAAAATTTTATTATGGAACTTTTATGAGCTACAAAAGAAATCTACAACAATGTGGTTTTTCCTATTAGCTACGTTACACATTGTTTTTAATAGGGTAGGTATTCAATAGATAGGAGCAAAATGGGACAAAATAATTCTTTGTAATTTCAAAGTAATCGTTAGAAATTATTAGTTACTTTAAAATACTTCTAAGTTTTAATTTTTTTTACAGTAAGAATGACTTGCGTGAGATTCAAGAATATTTCCCATTAGCAGAATTGCAATTCGTAGAAGGGGCTGGTCACTGGGTGCACAGCCAGAAACCAGAGAAGTTTCTCGAAACTGTCTGCCAGTTCCTGTCTGAGAAATAGCCAATTTTGAAATACATTTTTTTTTATGTATTGTGATCGTAATTCTCATTAGTATACTAGTTAGAATAAATATACCTGTGATTTTTAAATTGTTTTTAGCGTTGCTTTTTTTTTTTGTTTCAATGTTAAATAAATGTGATAATTATTATGATAAGATAGTTTTATTTCCTTCCAACTAAAACTGTATTGATAACTCCTACATACCTACAAAATTCTATACATTCATTTCATTTGGACCAGGTTACTGGTTACAGTAATCCAAAACAAACAAACTCACAAACTTTACCGCTTTAATAAGAGTATTTATTTATTTAAACTTTTGCAACATAAATATTACATGGCGGACTTAATGGCTGAGGCATTCTCTACCAGTCAACCATAGGGTGGTGCTGTGATAACATTGGCAGGTACAATCAAGATATATTATAAATAATTAAAACGTAAGTATATAATACATGCATAAATATTATATATACATAAATATATAGGTATATGTATTGTAAATACGTAAACTACAATAAATTAACATACATAAAATACATAATTCTAATATGGCGTTATTGAGATGATTCTGCCATGATTCTATCAAACAAGAGCTCGCGGACTTTCTTTTTAAAAGCGTAGAGTAGACTGATTACGACGACGACGACGAAACAATCAACTCGCAAAGTATTTAATTTAAATAAGCTCACTCTCGATGACTGAGGAGCTCGATGGCGCAGTGGTTAACGCGCTCAGTCTGCGCTGCACAAGCAACTTTCGCAAAGGCCGGTCATTCATCGTATGATTGACCAATAATGTATCATCTCGAGCTTCTCCGTGCTTCGGAAGGCACGTTAAGCCTTTGCTTTGGCTAAAATAGCAGTCGTTAACAACCACCCATCCGCATTGGGCCCCCGTGGTGGTTTATGGCCCGTTCTTCCCATTCATCCATTGGGAAGGCTCGTGCCCCAGCAGAGGGGACGTAATAATAAGCTGATGATGATGAAGCTCACTCTCTGTGTGCCTAGTGCGAGGAGCATTTGTGCATGGCATTGAAGCAGCGCCTGTTGGTGACAAATGAGGAGTTCAAATTTTTATCTTACAAAATCGTGATGAAATTGCAAATAAAACTTGCACTTGACAGTATTGGCACCCTGAAGAATTTTTAAATAGTCATGATTCTACTACGGGATTTCCATAATATCGGGATGCAGACAACTATCGAGACAACCCCGTCACTAAAATCTGGTAATATCGTCTGTGCTTCGAAAGACGCGTTATGCCCTTGATCCTTGATGGTAATTGTTCCGATACATTACAATACAGTATTGCCACATCATCATCACATCACCATCTCATTTTATGTTCCCTCTGCTGGGGCAAGAGCTTTTCCTATAGACGGATAGGGAGTACTGGCTATAAACCACCACGCGGGCAAGTGCGGATTGGTGGTTGTTATCGACTGCTAAGTGCAGCCGGGACCAACGGCTTTACGTTGCCTTCCGAAGCACGGAGGAGCTCGAGATGAATAATTTTTGGTCACCTATCAGCCTTTGCGAATGTTGCTTAACCTTAGCAATCGCAGACCGGGCTCGTTAACCACTGGCCATCGAGCTCGAACTTAACAGAAGATAGTAGACTATTTTAAATACCTACTTATTCTTATATATTATTATTATATGATTCTAAGAAACTATTCTGGTTTAAAGCGTTTTAAAACAAGCACTTAAAAAATTCGACGGTTAGTGAAAATAATATCTCGTTAGCTAAGGGTCGAAACACAAACACGACACGACGTCGCGTCGTACCACGATGCGGCGTCTGTCTAGTATTTGACAGGCAATAAGGTTTAAACTAGCCTGGCGCAACGCTTATTTTTGCGGTGCGACGTCGTATCGTGTTTATGGCCCTAAGGCTGTGTCGCCCGGATTGCCAAAAGACGCAGGTTCGAGTCCCATCTAAGCAAGTCGTTTATACAGGTGCTAATTTTAGTTTTAAAAGAAGACTAACCACTAACATAATTTGTTGGTTAACAATTTGTAGTTAGATTACAGATAAGATAAGATAAAGATAAGATAAATTTATTGCTGTATAAAAACTTATCCTAGATACAAAAGACTTATGTAAAGTAATTTGGGTTAGTGTATATAATGGTATATAATGTGTATATAAGATGGTAAATACCTGCATTACTAATCATCAAGACCTAATCAAATAATGTAAGACCGCATAGGTATTACCTATGTACAAACAAACTTGTAAATCACTTTTTTTTTAAATACACCGGCCTGCAAAATTAAGTATCACACTTTTAAAATTGCAATAACTGTTTTAAGTACACAAGATATACTTTCGAAACAAAAAGGAAAATGTTACTAATGTATAATTTACTTTAGTTTTAAAGAAAGCTGATAAAAATTGCTGCAAAACGTTTTTTATTTAAAAATCTCTAACTTCTATAGTTTAGAAAATAAATAAATATTAAAAGTGTAGTACTTATTTTTGCAGGCCAGTATAGTATTTGTAAATCCTGTAGAACGGCAAAGATAGGTAGGTTACATTAAAGAAGTATGTCCCCTACGATGCGTCTGTTTCATAAGTTATCTTTTGAATCGTCAACCACAAAAACAACTTTGTCGGCTGAAGCTTGATAAGAGTTCTCTCACGTTCATTTTCATCACTATCATTGTTGCTGCGGTTTTGCACCCGGCATGGTTCTTCGAATCAAAACAACTTGTTGTGGTATAAAAGACTCGACACTGAACACCGGACACAAACCCACTTCACAGCTCCTGTGAAGTGAGCACATGTTTCAAAAAGTTACATTTTTATAATTTGATTCTTGCAAAATGGCAGACCTCAAAAGGAGTTTCCAGTTATTGTTCGATCGCCCAAATGAGCCATTGATTACTCCTAAAGGCGAGGACAATGCTCTTTTCCAACTAACGGAACAATTACTGGTGAGACTACTCAATACTATTACTTTAGTTAGCACATTTTAGTTTTAGTACAATAATCTTTGTATCAAAACGTGTTCGAATTGTCTTACACCTGGCAATCATACTAATTGATCTCCAGGGTACGTTGTGCGAGTTTTATTTGTTATTCAATCATATCAACGAGAATCTGTGTGCCTAGTGTGAGTTTTTTATGTATGTCGCCAGGAGGTGCTGCTTCAATGCCATAGTACTAATTTTCGTTTTCGTAAACGTTATCGAATGAATACGGATATAAACTCACACTAGGCACCCTGTATAGCATTGAAGCGCGGCCACAGAGCACCTACCTTGGGGTTGAATCTCATCAGTGATCTTGAAATTAAAAGTGACATGAAATACCTACACTATGTACTAACATTATTGTGCCCAAGTACGTTATTTTAGAATGTAGTGTTTTGTTAATTACCTAAATGTATACATGTAACCGTTATTTGCATTCCGGCCTCTCGAAAATCTTTAATTGTAAATGTATTAAATTAAATATCCTATGATGTGGTAACGACTCATTTTTTTTTGTAAATGTCGTTACTTCTATTAAAACAGTGGAGTGCCTTGCGCCCATTCTTCTCCACTGCTAAAAGTAGAACGGATATAGGTAAAAAATGAGAGTATGGACGATTCAAAAGCACTTTTCTTAAGTTTATTTGAATAAAATAATGTTGACCTTGACTTTGACTTTGAATATGAAGTAAGTATAATATTTTTTGCATTATTTACAATTTGATTATTATGAAGCTACACAAGGTTGAGAATTTTTGACATCAAAATTAGTTACTAAAAAGGAGTAATCGTAATAAAATTGATATCCTTTGATAGCATAGCGATAGCGTGACAATTATTCATCGGTTCAAAAATCGCACCCCAGGTAACAAGGGGACTTTCAAAACATGATCGAATGGCAAATAAAGCTCGTACTAGGCACTTAGCAATTAATTTGACGACCTCCTTGGTCACTCGAAGCCACTCGGCTTGCACACCGGTTTTCATGGTGTCGCCATCTCTGAGGTCCCGGGTTCGATCCCCGGTCGGATCAATTTAGAAATACCTGTTTTTCTAAATTGTTTCGGGTCTGGGTGTTTCCTATGTATAAAGTATGTAGGTATATTAAGTATGTAGGTATATTAAGTATGTTTTATCCGTTGTCTAGTTAACCATTTCTCGAGTTTCTTAAGGAAGCATTTCTTGGCGCTAGATAATTGGTGTGAGTGTGAGAAACATTTATTTTAAGAACGGTAGATACAAAGGGTTTTAGTTCATCGTTATTTAGTGTTGCCTTTGAATAACAAAAAACTTTTCACTTCAATATGATAAACATGTTTTTTTCAGCCAAAAGACTACGAAAACAATGGCATCGAGTTAAACAACCGTTTCGGTGACGATGCCAGCGAGAGGATCCCGCTGCAGAACCTGAGTAAGGTGCCGCAATTCCCGATCGCGTCGCAGCTGCCCACCGACGCAGACTTCTCACTCTTCCTGCCACGCCACCAGGAGATGGCTACTGAAGTCATCGACGTGCTCATGGGTGAGTGTTTTTCCTCTCTCTAAGTTATGGCTTCGTGCGGTTAGCACATTTAGCCGCGGGGTGTCGAAGTATTTTTCATACAAATTATAATTTGTATGAAATTTTTCATAAACAATATTTACTTTGTTATTAGATGATAATGAATGATAATAGAAATGAGTAGTGATAAATGACATTCCCCACAAAACACAAGAAATCCCCCAACCCTTTGAGATCATTAAAGATGTGGGGCTTTACTGAGACCTCACGCGGACGTCTTTATAGAATTTAAAAAGCGACGTTGCACTGTTTTGTTTCATTTGCTAACACTCATGCATGTTCACGAACACTTAACGATAAATAATCCACTATTACTTCACATTAATATTCGACTTAACACAATTTTTTGAAAATAAAATGAAACATGACTTCACTTCCGCCAAGAATTCCGTGAGTGTTTTGTTTGGGTCACTTTCAGCACAATACACATTGTGCTTTCAGCCTGCCCATTGTCACCTCAACAACTCCGGTCACCTTGGTCAACCCGAGCGGAGGTCCTAGTCTAGGCGCCTTAGGTTGTTCCGCTCTCGATCCTTTCCAAATGCCTCGGAGAATCTAGTAGGGGACGGGGACACCATACTATACCATATACAGGGTGTCCCAGAGATCAACGTCAAGCCGAAACGGGGTGACTCCCGTGATACAAACGAACAACTCTTACTATTGGACCAACTCCCTAACTCGAAAATAAAATTCAGCTGTTCCATACAAAACATAAATATTCATTCGACCAAAATGTGTAGAACAGATTGATTTTTTTTTCGAGTTAGGGAGTTGGTCCAATAGTAAGAGTTGTTCGTTTGTGTCACGGGACGGTTACCCCGTTTCGGCTTGACGTTGAGTTTTGGGACACCCTGTATAAAGAAATTTGGCACAATATGTGGTAGTTTGATGTGCAGGCCTGTGTGTAAATAGTGACAGCTTGAGACGTTACTAGACGACTATACTTGCATATCGCATATCGTTCAGTTTTTATGGTCGCTCCAAGTAAGCGTAGTCTTAGTCCATGGTGGTATAAATAAAAACTGAACAATAGGGTGTGGCTCATCCTGACATGGCCACCTATGACCCTATATAACTTTTGAACGGTATCGGCCGACAAACTCTGATATTTGGCGACATATTTCATACGACATACGATCACACTAATATTATGAATGCGAAAGTTTGTGTATGTATGTGTGTATATTTGTTGCTTCTTCACGCTGCAATGGATGGATGGATTTGGATGAAATTCGGCATACAGATAGTTTATAACCTGGATTAAAACATAGGTTACTTTTTATCCCGATATTCCCACGGGAACAGGATATTATCACACTAATATTATAAATGCGAAAGTTTGTGTGTATGTATGTGTGTATATTTGTTGCTTCTTCACGCTGCAACGGATGGATGGATTTTTTTACTTTTTATACCGATATTTCCACGGGAACGGGAACCACGCGGGTGAAACCGCGAGCGGCCGCTTGTATATTATATACAGTGTGTCCGGTCCGGTCACTGGTGTCCGACCCGAAAAGGCGCAGCAACATGATCAATTTTATCGACAAATCCACTGCAATAATACATTTTTTCCCTATTGTTAAAAATGGCGGCCATTTTAATTTGAGTCCGGGTGGGTTTATTTATTTAGCAATATCTACCGATGTAGAAGACCTATAAGCATAAAATTGGATTCGTTCGACAATTAAAAGAGTAAACAATAAGTTAGCATTGAATTTTTTTTATCTTAAACACCATTAAAATCTTTAAAAGACACTTGAAACGTAAAAAATTAAATAAAAAATGTTGTTTTTTTATATTTTTTCAATATTAATAAAAACTAGACCATTAACATACCTTTTTTTAAACTTTTTAGATGCACTAAGTCATTAGGTACCTAAAAACTGATGTTAAAACCTAAGCTTTAAGTCAAATAGTCTAGGAGTTGTGACTATTTGAATATGACTCTAATGATTTTTGAGATTTTTAACAGTAGGGAAAAAATCGATTATTACCTACAGTGGATTTGTTGACAAAATTGATCATGTTACTGCGCCTCCACGGGTCGAACACCAGTGACCAAACAAACTGTATATGGTGGCCATGCCAAGATGAGCCAAACTAGGACCTTACCATTATCCAATCTTGATCTTGTTCAAAACTAAACAAATCACAGTTTTGCCTCATTTATCTCTAATAGATTACCTACCTACATACGGTTTAGCAATACATTAGATCACTATCTAAGGTAAGGTCCTAAGGCATGACCACCATCACCAACTCTAAATCTGACGATGTAGTATGTCGAAATATGTCGCCAAATATCAGTTTGTCGGGTCTACCGTTCAAAAGTTATAAGGAGTTATAGGTGGCCATGCGAGGATGAGTGAGCCACACCCTGTTGTTCAGTTTCTATTTATACCACCATGGACTAAGTACTACGCTTACTTGGAGCGACCATAAAAATGCCTAGATATTGGCAATGTAAATAAAAGATATTATTAGAACATCATAAATTGTATTCAAAATTACAGGTACAATATAAAAAGTTTAACCCAATAACATTTATAGGGTTGAAATGAAACAACTTTTACGGATCTACTCGCGTTTATTTTACACATTACTTATTTAATGTTTATCCTGACGTTTCGAACCCTTTGCAGGGTCCGTGGTCACAGGGAGTCTCCCTGTGACCAAACCAAAATAAATGCGAGTAGATCCGTAAAAGTTGTTTCATTTCAATGTGTAGTGTTCGCGTGAACTTTAGAAAACAATATTTATAGGGTTTTTTTAAATAAATATCTCATATACAATATTGTTGTAGGTGTCCCAGCTGACCAGCTCCAAGAGCTGCTATCTACCTGCGTGTTTGCAAGGACTAACCTGAACCCACAGCTATTCAATTATTGTTATTCTGTGGCTCTAATGCATAGGTAAGTTAAACAATAATTATATTAAGTTTTTAAATTCTGGTTACCAGATGTAACCAATTGAACTAGATGTAACATAATATTAACAAGAAATAGTTGAAGTACCAATGCAAATTTCATATGCAATTAGCAATTAGCATTAGAGAATAAAACATATTAGCTACTCATACATATTGTTACATTAAAGTTACAACTATATATTTATTTTCCTATTTATGAAGTGTTGTTTTGTTACCTATCCATCTTTGTACATATCTTATCTACACACCACCACAACACAACACCACTGTCCAATAAAAATACTTGGTTACTTTGAAAAACACTTGTTTTCCAGTTGTAATTTGTTTGTAACAAAATTTGCATTAAATTATAAAACATTAGTTACTTTGTTGAGGATAACAATAATAATGATTTTATTGATCTCAAAAACACATAATATATGAAGTGCCATAATGAGATTTTATTCATTTTCTTTTCTACAGGCGTGACACCAGAGACATCAACATTCCCAACTTTGCAGAGACTTTCCCCTCCAAATTCTTGGACTCCCAAGTATTCTCACAAGCCCGTGAATCAGCTGCTGTTATACCAGCAAATGTTCCAGTAAGTTAATCTCTCTATTTATTGCCAGTGCCTTTACAACAGTTTTCACATTTATTGTCTGTACCTGAACAGAGCACTGGCTTATAATTAGGTGTCCAGGGCCCCAAGCTATCATTTGAATAGAAGTCCATGGGGTAAGTGCCATCTTCTTTTAACCACTTGCTATTACCTAAAGTAACTGAGAACTCATACGGAGTTAGCAAAGGCTGTGGGAAAGCCGTACCCCAGTCTATAGAAAGCCTTGGACAGGCGACTTGAACAAAAGCATCCAATCCAAACAAAGCAAGTTTACTGGGAAATATTTCAGATAAAAGTATTTTCACATACTTCTTATCTGAATTACTTATTTGTTTCTCTAAATTGGCCAATACTTTTGGACTCCCCTGCCTTCCCAATGTTCCAAATATCAAGCCAAAGCTGCCGGCATTCTCTGCTGTCTTTATTTGGTTCATTCTATTTGTTTGCATCAGCTGATGTTCATAAACTTCAGATGTAAATTTCTTGTCATAAGGGTCATATTTGTATGCAGGAATATTTGGGTTAGCTATCATTATAGATTCTAGATGGAATCTGCCATCACCAAGGTATACAATGACATCGGCCGTTAACTTAGGAGCCGTGCAGCCGAGTATCTCACCAGGTGATAAAGGTTTACACTGAGGCACTGTCACAGTGTATCCATCACTGCGAAGATTTTTACTAACAGAGTGTAGAGTTGTGATAAATTGGATTGTACTAACTAATGCTAAATGCGTTCCTTTAGGAAAGTTGACTTTGATAGTCTCTACAAAGTGGGAAGGGTCTATTTTTATATCTACAAATATGTAAAGCACTTTCACATCGGTTGTCTGGTCTATGGGGATCAGGCAGGAATGTCCATAATGTACAAGCAGTTCCACGCCAAGCGCCAGCGCCGTGAAGTCGTCGATACAGCAGGCGCCATATGTGACATCACCCATTATTACAGTATCAGCTTCAGTGAATGTCTCTATTATATCACATAGTGTTGTTGCAAACATTGTCAACCCTGAAATAAAAAAAAAGCTGTAATGATACAGAGAATTTGCAAGTCAACTTAAAACAAAACTACAGTATTCTGCTAATGGTACCTTCGGGCATTTGAAGTGCCACTCTCTTCGCGTTTAGAGATCGTATTCTCCATATGGTCTTATGAATTTCGAAGTTATAGTTTTGGGGCAAAGCTTCACAGGCTCTATTTAATAAAGGATCATTAAGTAAATCATCAGGAATTTTGTTTAGAGACCGAATATTTGGTTTGAATGTTTTTCTCTGTCCTTCTGGCTTTGCTCGAATCACAACCACACCCGGATTAAGTGCGAAGTCTTCCATTTTAGACATAGTGACACACTAAAGATTCATTTCTTTATGAAATTCGACACTGAATTAAACAATAGGTTATTAAATTTATAAAATAACAACAACATGCGCGAATAATTCGATGGCCTACGTGACTTTTGTAAATTTTTACGTTTCGTTTTACGGAAGGAAACGTCAGTCAACTTTGATAGTCAGAATTGTTAACGAAACACTTTAATAAAATATTATTTTATTATTTACAAAACAATAGGATATTTAAACTGTCTTTAAATTATATTTAATTTAATTCTAGTATAGAATCGCAACACCACCGTTCCTTTTTTTATGGTATTGTGGTTAGCACATTTAGCCAGTGTCAAAGTAATTTTTTTACAAGTAATTTAAAATAAATAAATCATTTGTTATTACATGATGATGATAAACTATGATATTAGTAATGATAATGTAACCACCGCACCGCACAGGGACCGCGTGGTGGTTTATGGCCCGTTCTCCCCATCCACCCATAGGGAAGGCTCGTGCCCCAGCAGTGGGGACATACAATGAGCTGGTGATGATGATGATTAGTATTGAGAAGTGAGAAATTATATACCCCTTGAAGTAAAAACACTAAGTCCTCGAGCGGACTTCTTGAGAGAATTTAAAAAGTGACGTTGCACTGTTTTATTTTTTATTTGCCAACACTCTTGCACGTTCACAAACACTTGTTTAATAATCCACCACACACATTAATATTCGACATAACACAAATTTTGTAAAATAAAACTAACGTCCCCACAAAGAACTCGCCCCCGTTCCTTTAGTACGCACTTTAAATATTTAATTATAGATAAATATAAATTTCATATTTTTACAGCGCACTCCAATAATAATTCCACGAGACTATACCGCAACTGATTTGGAAACGGAACATCGCTTGGCGTACTGGCGTGAAGACATCGGCATCAACTTGCATCACTGGCACTGGCATCTTGTCTACCCGTTCACTGCCACCGACAGATCCATCGTAGCAAAGGACCGTCGCGGTGAATTGTTCTTCTACATGCACCAACAAATTATTGCTCGGTAAGATTTTGTAATCCTTCTTTCTTAGGAAGGCAATTATTCTAGACTCATATCATGTTAGATTATTTCATGTAAATAATCTAGGAGTGGACTAATATAGGCTGATGATGATAAGGCTATTTTATATTGTACTACTAGCTGTGCCCCGTGGTTTCACCCGCGTTCTATTAGTCATAGCGTGATGTAATATAGCCTTCCTCAATAAATAGACTATTCAACACAAAAATAATTTTTCAATTCGAACCAGTAGTTCCTGAGATTAGCGCGTTCAACCAAACAAACAAACTCTTCACCTTTATAATATTAGTATATACATATATAGATGTGTCGATTCACCGGATCTTAAGTTATAATAAGGCCAATGGTGGAAGCACACTTCACCCGGAATTCTTAGCTACTGAGGCACAGGCTATATCATCTATGCTGCCAGACGACCAACCAAACCGAGTACACAAACATGCACTCCCCGTTGGGAATCGAACCCGGGATCTCTGGGTCTGCGACCGGTGGTCTTAAACACTAGCCCCCTTATTCATAAAAACTATCTTAAATAGTTTTTATGAATAAAACGTTACAGCTAAAAACGGCTACTTTTAACTATAACGCCGTATTTAGCTAAACCATAACATGTCAGATGTTCAATAAGTGACGTAAAATTGCTAAATTACTTCATGCAAATAGTTTGTTGAGCATAATTTGATTTTCTATCTCTAATTACTAGATATGTTCTTTTTTCATTGGCGGCGCTAGTGTGCGGCGTAAACGCTCTTAAGCATTATTTAGATAATCATTGTTTTGTCTCATTTTCTCAAATTCAAAATGACGTTTGTGTGACGTTGACAAAACCTCAGAATAATAGCTAAAGCTATAGAAACCGGACTAAAATAGCAACACTCATTCATCAGTTCGTACTATTTTAACTAATGAACCTAAGTGATGTATTGGAAAGAGATCGATTGTCCCTTTTCTTTCGTTATTTCGAAAGTGTCACCAGATTTGTGACGTCATATTTGAGGTAATGTAGTGAGTGACTTTCAGGACTCAAAGATTTTTTTTGATCACCGATTATCTGATGATTGTTTGACATAACAATACAAAAAATAAAAACTAAGTGTCAACCATTTGTCGCACTCCAACCTCCTTTTCTAGCCATAAGATAGAACGGAACTAAACATAGTTGCACGATTTTTATTTTAGCCATCCTTCTATAGCTTTAGTTATTATTCTGAGGACAAAACAATATCTTCTATAATGCATAAATAGTTTTTATGAATAAGGGGGTAGACCACCGACGCTATAATAATCATTATATTCTATTCCAATGTACTATTTTTTTTAGTTACAACTGCGAGCGTCTCTGCAACTCCCTAATGAGGGTGAAGAAGTTCAGCAACTGGCAGGAGCCGATTCCCGAGGCCTACTTCCCTAAACTGGACAGCCTGACGTCATCGCGCGGCTGGCCCCCCCGGCAGGCCAACATGTCGTGGCAGGACATGAACAGGCCCGTCGACGGTCTTAACGTCACCATAGCCGACATGCAGAGGTGGAGGAAGAACCTGGAGGAGGCTGTCGCTACTGGAACTGTCAGATTGGTAGGTATTGTAAGGTACTGACATAGTCACCGCTACAGCTGTTGTTCATCCGATCCGATCCGAACCTCTCTAAGAATCTAGTAGGGTACAGGAGCATGCACTAGTGCGTGATGCCGTTACCTCTAGAAAACCTCTGGGCTCTGACGGTACTTCGTTTCCACGGCTTGAGGAACCCTTTAACTTTCTCGGCGCCCCCCTAAAAAGTCCGGTGACGTTGAAAATGCCGCATCAGACAATCAGTAAATTGGCCAAAAAAAGCTGTTATTCAGTTATTGATGAAATCATGATCATGTTAAAATAATATTTTTAGATTCAGATTTTTATAAGTAAAGTGTTACAAAAGAGTTACATTAAAGGCTCTTACTAGATAGATACCTATAATTACTTTTTTTGGTAAATCCAATGTTATGAGCAGTGGTGCCCAACTGGTATTTCTCCAAGAGCTATTTTGAAAATTCCGATAACCCACACGAGCACCGCCGAGTTAATAAAAAACCTAAGTGAGATAAAGGAAACTACAAATGAATACACCATTTCTTATCACAGCTAATATGACACTACACTTCAAAATGAATAGACCACAACAGCAAAAAGTTAATGCGAGAGTTGGCTGTTCACGTTTAGTAAATGTGTGTAGGTATTCCGTATTCGATTTTATTCGCGAGAGCCGAGCGCCTAGAAAAAACAGGCCGCGAGCAACCGGTTGGGCACTACTGTTAACAGATCTGTCTCCTGAGTCCGCGAACAACACAAACATTAATTACTAAAAGTGATGCTACATATTATAACTGATCTTAATGTTAACAGGCCAACGGCAGCACAATGCCGCTGGACATCGACATCCTGGGCAACATGCTGGAGGCCAGCGTCCTGTCCCCCAACCGCGACCTGTACGGCAGCGTGCACAACAACGGGCACAGCTTCTCCGCCTACATGCACGACCCGAATCACCGCTACTTAGTGCGTTTTGTATCGATATTACTTAATATATATATGTAATTTAATTTGATTTATTCAAGTATAAAAGACTCATAATGGTTAGTAACGATGGAACTTAAAAGCTATTAGTACATAATACAATTTAAATCAAACTTAATTAAAGTAAAATCGAATCAATACACTATGTGTATTGATACTACACTACGCGTGTTTCAATTAAAATTCAAATTAAAATCATTACAATAAAATAAACAAACTTAAGCCACAGATCAAGTAATATCGATACTTAAGATGTCAAAGGGCTTTAATGACACTTTGGGGAAATTTCCTTTATGCCCTTTGCCATTTTAAGTATTGATTGAGTAGCGCCTAACATTACAGGCAACGAAATAGTAAGTATTCTTTCTTCAAGCAGCTACTTAGTATGTACTGTAAGCGCCTATCATTTTATTGTAGGCAACCGGTATTCTTGTGTAAAAACTGTAATGGCTACTACAACGACGGCGTTCTGCTCATAACCGCCTTAGATGGCGTAGCATTATTCGATAGAGTCCCAAGTTAACTACCATTTGTATGAAATCAAAGCAGCTCCACCCACTTGTACAAGTTACGTAGCTGTTTTTGTTCTATACAGAATGTAATCAACTTAAATCGATCGTAATTCTGTGGTCATACGAGTACATGCGCAACCGGCAATAACGCTACTTGGTACATACTGTAGCGCCTACCGTTTCGATACATGCAACGAAATAGTAGGTATTCTTGGGTTAAAATACTTTAACCCGTCTGTCCCACAGGAATCCTTTGGCGTAATTGCTGACGAGGCGACGACTATGCGCGACCCATTCTTCTACCGCTGGCACGCGTGGATCGACGACTTCTTCCAGAAGCACAAGGAATCCGCCTCAGTGCGCCCCTACACCGCCTCCGAGGTAAACAGACATTTATTTATTTAGCCAGCTTTCATTATCATTAACATCGTATTACCTGGCTCAGCATACATAAGAGTTATGCTATGCTCTAAATGGAAAAGAAAATTACAAAAAAGAGGTACTGATAAGATTTATGTGTTCATAAATATAAGATGGAAGTCAAGGTAAGGACGTTAACCAGTTTTGAATGGGATTCGTTTCCCTACTCCAACGGAATGTATGTTAGTAGTATCATAAGGATCTACGGATCTGCGGATGTAGAATCCGCAGGCGCAGTGCTAACCACAAGCGAGATTTTAGTTTACACGTCCGAGCTATGCGTGGCGGTTTCCATGGAAACCAACAAGCGCTTGTTAAACGACCCCACTGGTGGGGCACGAGTCTTCCCTATGAATGGATAGGGATAACGGGCCATATACCAACGCGGGCCCAGTGCGGATTAGTGGGTGTTAACTGCTAATGCAGCCGGGACCAACAGCTTCACGCGCCTTCCGAAGCACGGAGGAGCTCGAGATGTTAAAATTTTGTTCACACTCGATGGCCGGCCTTTGCAAAATTTTCTTTACTTTAGCAATCGCAGACCGGGGCGTTTACCACTGCGCCATCGAGCTCCCCACTCTCGCATGTTAGATTAGTTTCATCAGCGCATTAATAATAGATAGATAGATAAACACTTTATTGCCTACACAATTATACACAAAACAAATAACAGGAAATTTTAAAATAATAGTAGGCAAAGGCGGGCTTATCGCTTAAAGCGATCTCTTCCAGACAACCTTTGTGGCATATGACAGATTAGGAGACAATGAGAGGTAGTGTACCGGCAACTAGCAAATATAGAAAAAAAAAATATATTAACTATATAATATACTTAATAAAGTAGGTAATATAAGATATATACATAATACCTACTAATATATATTGTTATAATAAACTACATATACCTACATACGATACAGTTGTTGCAGACTAAGACCTAACTAAAAAGAAAATAATAATAATAATAAACTTTATTTGCACACAAAAAAATACAGATACAGACAAATTGATGAAAAGATGTAGTACAAAATAGGCGCACATTATTACATAGTAAGTACCTCTTCTTTGTCCTTCCAGCTAAGCAACCCCGGCGTGACAGTGACGTCAGCAAGCATCGCGACGCAGGGCGGGCCCGCCAACCAGCTCAGCACCTTCTGGATGACCAGCGACGTGGACCTCTCGCGCGGGCTGGACTTCTCCAACAGAGGTCCAGTCTACGCTCGCTTCACGCATCTCAACCACAGGCCCTTCTCTTATGTGTAAGTACACGCGGGAATACCGACCAGCTCAGAATTTTCTGGATGACCAGCGACGTGAACCTGTCGCGCGGGCTGGCCTCGGTTGGAGAACCAATCGAGGCCCAGTTTACGCTCGCTTCACGCATCACACACAACCACAACTTTTTCTTAAGGTTTCAGTAGCACGTTAGCGGGTCTGCCGACCAGATCAGTACCTTCTGGGTGACCAGGGTTGTGGACATATTATCTTGGGTGGCAATGAATAATCTACGAAATGCCAAAGGATACGAGTCTATCTATAAGTTTTTTCTTTCAGAATAAACGTGAACAACACAGGCAACGCCCGGCGCACCACTGTCCGAATCTTCATTTGTCCCAAGAACGACGAAAGGAACCTCCCCTGGGCTCTTTCGGACCAGCGCAAGATGTTCATAGAGATGGACAGATTCGTGACACCATGTAAGAGTCAGAATATTCGTTTTATTTTTATAAATGCTTTTATTGTAGGCAATTGATTGACCCTATAAAAAAAGTTTGCGATGCTATACTAGCATTGATCCTTAGGAGTATCCTTAACATTTCTATGTAACTTTGTAATAAAATAGATTACTTTCACAGACCTCTAGTTCGGTTCTTAATTCTTACTAGGGAACTATTCTGTGCTAAAGGCAATTTGATGGTTAGCTTGAACTGGATGACCCATTTTGATATCTAGTACCTGTAACAGTAGAGTTACTGAGAAAATAATCGTATAAGTTTGCTGTTTTCTTTTCGCTACCATTAAATATTACACATCTGAATCTGATAAAACTATTTGCTATTACGTTATTTAACCTTTTCACCGCCCAACTATCCTGCACGCGATATCCCGCTGTACGCCAACGTATAAATGTATTTTAATAAAGTAGGTACAAAGAAGAACTTCTATAGAAGTGCTGGCGTGGACGGCACGAAAATCTCGAACTTCTATAGAAGTTGTTGGCGGTAAAAAGGCTAAGACCTCAATATAAAGTATCATTGACGAGTATCTACTGTTAACTAATTTTGACTCTTATTCTTAGGTTAGTTAGGAGTTCTATGCTTGTAACTACACAGTTTGCACAGCAAATAACATTCCACTCTGTCACAGTGAACGCCGGCGAAAACACAATAACCCGCCAGTCTTCAGAATCGACCTTCACCATTCCATTCGAGCAGACGTTCCGCGACCTGTCAGTCCAGGGCGAAGACCCGCGCCGCCAGGACCTCGCCGCCTTCAACTTCTGCGGCTGTGGGTGGCCGCAGCACATGCTGGTTCCCAAAGGCACCGAGGCAGGTATGCCGTTCGTGCTCTTCGTCATGCTGTCCAACTACGAATTGGATGCGGTGAGTGATTTATATTAACAATATTGTAATAGTACCTATATACGCGAGCTAAATCACACCCTTATGATGACACTATCCGTCTATACGCACAAAGAGCGTTGCGTCATCACTTTTGATGCCGACAGGAGGCTATTGAAATTCCATTCGGCCGTATAAGTTTCCTGAATCATATCCTAAAAATTTTCAAGGTAAGGGTGAATAGGCATTTTCTAGGCAAGTATAGACCGCATCATCACGTACCATCAGATGAGATCGCGGACAAATGCTTGCCTATAATGCAATGGATAAAAAAATATCAAAATACTTTTATTGCACACAAGGATACAAATATGTGTGCAGTATCTGGACATATCAATCAGCGTCCAGATACTAAAAGTTATAAATTGTATGTTTTTTTAACGGAAATAATCGGAAACTGAATTATTCTTAATGCTAACAAGCAATCTCTTTTCCCAAATTCCCACTTTGGGTGATAAAAAAGAAAATTGCTAAATACCTTCCTAACCAACATCACTTCAACCGAACCAATGTACATAGACGCCTGCCATCGTCATCTGCCATTCAACTATCTAAAACTGACAAATTTCTTCAATAAATGTTCAACCATCTATAGGTACATTTATAATAAAGCTAGAGGGTCGAAAGTCTGTACATGGAAGATATTCGAAAAAAAGTTGGCTGGCGATACTTAAAATCGATAAAAAAACATGTTCCACCAGTTTTTTGAATTTTTATTTGTCTGTTTATTTGACCGCGCATCACGTGGAAAATGGCTGAACGGATTTGGATGAAACTTTGCACATAGACAGACCATGACCCGAAATAGGATATATGATACTTTATATCCCGGTAGCAGGTTCTTGTGGGATAGTGGTCTTCGCGAACGAAGTCGCGGGCGACAACTAGTATGCAATAAAGTTCAAAGTGTAATGAAGAAATTTGATAGTTAGAAGTTAGGGGTAGTCTGATGAACAAGCGTGTGCACCTAAGGGAAACCTTTTGTTGGACATACTAAAACCTTAAAGCACTAAAATGAAATAAATTCTATGTTCACTGTTGATATGTAAACATAAATTTTAATAAAATATTCTTAAAAATTATTATTTTTCATATAGCTTGAGCAGCCTGCCGGCACGGAAATAACGTGTAAAGAGGCGTCCAGCTTCTGCGGCCTTCGCGACCGTCTCTACCCGGACCGACGCGCAATGGGCTTCCCCTTCGACCGGCCCTCGCGCACCGTCACCAACATCGAGTCCTTCATCCAACCCAACATGGCGCTGCAGGACATCACCGTGCGCTTGCAGAACGTGACCGAGGCTAACCCTAGGAACCCGCCCACAACAGCCACTTAGATCGCTCTGAAACTTTGCAGAGTACAGCTGTAATGATGTTTTTTGTTTACTTTGTAACTGCAGTTAAAAATCTGTACCTAGTCACAAAGTTTGAAATTTTCACTGATTTTATAAATTGAAACTTGTTCAATCATCCATCAGTTACTTTGCTGTCAACTGTATCTCTTTAGAGTTTTGCCTTTGTGATGTTTTTGCAATACATACATAGAATTGTTAAACTGTACTATCTTTCAGATAACATACGCTGTCTCATTGATAATGATAACTATATTGACAATTAATTTTATCAGCTCAAATCACATATATGATGTGATATGACTTTGTATCTCTAATTTTTAAGTAGCATTTAAAAAGAAAGGCTGATTTATATAGTTTTATTTTAGAAAAGTTAAATATTGTACATATTTTAGAGTAAGCTTATAATGACCCATTTACTAACAATAAAAATATAAAAAACTATAATTATGTTTTACTTCCAATGCATCCATCTCTGACGGAAAACTAATGCAAGTTCTTTTATATGAAATAGCTTACACACTTTAGATGGTAGTATAAAAACAAAAACAAATTGAGTTTTAGGCTTTTATTTAATAAATAATACCTGATCTTTTAATTTTGTATAATAAAAATACCTTACAAATTAATTAACATATATGTACCTAAAAGTCATTATAAAAACAGTTGTTAGTAAGTACTTAAATTCTATGCTATGTTATAAATTACTATAACACAATGGAACAAAATTAAAGATGCTCGTTACCTGAAACAAAAACACCAACAATAAAAATTCCGAAGAATAAAATAGTTTGTTTTGTTTGACTATCAATAAATCAGACCTATCATTAAATATCATGTGGTTATCAATTTAACACATATTTGGCTCGTGTTTGTTATCATCATAAGAAATTAATGCCATAGTTGACATGATTAATTCAACAAATTATAATACTTGTTTTGGACATCTTCAGATCAGGGGGTGGTCTCTGTCCACACATTTCCGGGTCAGGGCCCTCCCGAGTTCCAAGTTACAAGGACGTGTCTACACATACCAGGGAAATCGGTGTCAGTGTAGTCTGTTTTGGTGGCTGATACGCACACAACCCAATGTCCTTGTTTAAAAAGATAATGAATAGGCAATGACTGCAATAGTTCTATCTATCAACCTTTCTGTGTTCATGGTCACTAGCACAAAATGGTGCCCAGTCTACGTAGATAAAAATCGTATAGCACTGTCAGAGCATCCGAGCATCCGAGCGTGCTCCCGAACACTGACGATCAGGATCCTTCTGACATGAAGATGTGTGAACAAGTTCGCACAAATCGTATATAACCGATTATTTTTCCGTGCGTGCCTACAGTATTCCACTTTGAAGTTAAATGGATTATTTTACTAACCTCACTAGAAACTTATCACCCGCAGATATTACTTACCTGAAACATGTAAAACATACATATGGGTTAAACACAAATCTAAAAATATATAATTAAGTAATTTAGGTCAAGTTTTAATCAGGCCTATCATTTATTATCACGTGGTTTTCATAGTAATACTTTTTGGCTCATATCTTTAGTCATCATTTGATTAAGATACCTACAGATTTAAAGGTACCTTATATGTGATAAGGATTATATAGCAAGTAATGTTTGATAACTATTGTAGTAGTCACGGCAATGCTACATTGTCGCCACCTAAAAAAAAGTTTACACGGACACGGTGTACATAACCTAACAAAGTAGGTAATCTTATCTTGAGAAAGCCACTTAGAAACGATTGACGACTTTTCTACTATATAGTAATTTTATCAACTGATAAACCCGATAATAGATAGCAGGATATCTCAATAACGCATGAAATCTTAGTCTATAAAAAACAAGTGGGGTCGTGGGCACGACTGCACGAGGTTATACGAATGGAGAATTGAAACAGCTAGATAGGGCATTAAAAAAATATTTTTTCTTTTACAATACTTGCTAATATAATCATTACACTTATTTGAGGGATCATAAATAGTTGAAATAATAAAAATAATCTCTTACCCTTAGAATAATAATCTAACTAAGCTCTTACCTTGATTCTAGTAATGGATGACGTGACGATAAAATAAAATGAATGAGAGATGCTGCTCTGTTGTTTAGGTTGTTGAAAAAATTATCGATATATCGATATTTTTTGTTTGATGTATGATATTTTTATGCTAGTCGTTCCACTGGTCAGTTTGATATTTTTTCCGATATATCGATATAAAATAACCAATATCGAAATTCGTATCAAAATCGATTTTTTTTTATTTATTATCATCTCATCACGATTTAACTAAAATCGCTAGAATTCAAAGCCGTAAAAGATTGAATAAAGCGAGCGAGCCATAGTAGTCGCATATGATGTGTAACATTTGACATCTCACCTTAGTAATAAGCAATTTTAACATTATATTCTGAAAAAAATGGGTCAGGAATTACATCATTTTATAAACTATAAAATAAATAATTATAAAGTTATAATTAATTATTATTATATAAGTTATTATTACACACGAAAGGGTTGAAATCAATATTACAATAGAAAATAGAATTACAAATGACGTATATTTTTTACAAATCATAAAGAGAATGCAGTAAATACTCATTCCTCCCATCCGTCCCATTTTACAATATCGCTCCCACAAATTGCAAGAAAGCGAGAGAAAAGATGTTACACATAAAAAATCTTACATGATTAAAATAATAATTGAAAATACAAAATTTGTTTTTATTACTGGGCTAGGCTGACCTTTTTTTTTTTTTTTTTTTTTTCTTTTTTTTATATCCCAGTGAAAATCTTTATGTAAATTACAACAACGCCGCTCAATAGAGCTGGCGTGAGGTACAGGACTCTCCTGGCCCGTCCGTCTCCCTTACCCGGCGCAAAAGCGTCGAGAAGACAGAGGGAGGGGAAGCGATTATAGCGCACAGGCCTACCTGCCAAAAACACTGGGGACTGCCGTCTTGTCCGACGCCAGGGGAGCGAGTTTCCTGTCCGTAAGATAATGATCCTCGGCGGGCTAGGCTGACCTAAATTAACTTATAACCAACTTTAAAAAAAAGCTTGAGGTACTCCTTTTTTTAAAGTCGGTTAATAATTTGACCGATATATCGTTATTTTTTTTCGCGATATCATCATCATCATCATCTCAGCCAAAAGACGTCCACTGCTGGACAAAGGTCTCCCCCAAGGATATGAGGGGTATTTGCCGTAATCGCCACGCTTGGCAGGCGGGTTGGCGATCGCAGAAGGTGATGGTAACCTCAGAGAGATGCCTATAATCGTTGTTATAGCGCCTTAAGCGAAATACATTTTCGCAGTAGTCAGTTTTCTTTTTGTTTGTAATATTGTTAAGAAATACGTATTAAAATAGCAAATGTACAGTATAAAAGATGTTTAAAATAGGATAAGAAAAATGTAAAAGACAAGGAAAGAAATAAAAATTGTGTACCCCCTTTTTTTTGCTCCCAAATAGTTAAGAAAATAAAGATAAAATATGGATAGGATAGATAAGACGGCCAAGCCTAGAATAGACGGGAATCCCACCCGCAACAGTATAAAAGATGATGTATGAAAGTGTAGTATGAGGTATGAAAGTACGAGAAGCATAAAAGATAGAACTTGAATGAATGAGAAAATTAGATAAAAAATAGGCTCCGATCACGTTGGAGGTGCTAGAATTAAAAAAAAAACCTCAGAGAGATGCTGCTGCCTATCCTCTGGAATGGTCCCTTAGTCGGCTTTTACGACACACACGGGAAGAGATGGGGTGGTGCAATTCTTTATCCCTGGCACCACACAGGGGATTCGCGACATATCGAGACCGTATTGATTACTTTTAAAAATATAGATGGATCGATATATCGATATATTTTTCATTTTCGACATCCCTAATGCTGTTGAGAACTAAATGAATGAAAAAAAAAATTAACAAAACGTCAAACCAAAAAGATTGCCAGTTTCAAATGCTAGAGTAGAGAAAAAACGGAAACCCTGCTATTTTTTATAACGATTAACGTTATAATTATTTGTTAAAAGAGGCTTACAGAGTCATTAACGAAAACTTTTAAGGACGTAGAATTGCAGTTTATTTATTTATTTATTTCGTAAAAGGTACACCAACAATACATATACACAACGTTATAAGCAGTTACACTATAGGTTTCTTATTCTAATATATATACCAATAAAAGGCGTACACAGCATTGAAGTTGCAAGCAACAAAATTACAAAACTTATTGCCTATACCTACCAGGATAGATTATTACACAAACACACACATTCCTTAAATGCTTAAACAGCATACATACAAATACACTCATGCAATTCAAAATCATACAAGCTATTGCGATGGTATATTGAGTAGTATATATTTAAATTTACGATGGGAATCGTTAAAAATATCAAGCTCTAGGCATTTTTTTGCATACATACTATACATATTGTAACATCTAGGCAGCGCGGTGCATGGTCACCAAAATTAGTTTTACTACGAGGACAGTGAAATATTTTTACCAACTACTTGCGGAGAGTGTTATATGGGACCGCCAGATTGATACGGCCCAAGAGCTCCAAACATTTAATTTTATTATTGATGAGTCCATGCAAAAACGCCAAAACATCGATGATGCAAAGTTTTCATTTTGAAAAACTGCAGTCTGAAGTAGACCTATGACTTATTCCAGGCGACAAATAAGCAAGCGATCGTGTGAATAAACGCTGGATTTGCTCTATTCTCTGGGAGTGGATGGCATAAGAAGGATTCCAGACGACACTTGCATACTCGAGGTGGCTTTTAACTAGCGCACTATACAAAACCTTTGCTACTTCTCCTAATAAATCCTAACACTTGGGCCGCTTTTTTGACAATGCCATTGTTGTGTCTTGTAAACTTTAATGATTTACACTGTGCAAATACGAATCCTCAAGTTCTTCGGACACATCACCCGCCGTAACGAAGTCTCCATGGAACGGCTGGTGGTGCAGGGGAAAGTTAAGGGCAAGAAACCTCGCGGGCGCTCTCCGACACAGTGGACAGATCTCATTAAATCTGTGACGAACTCAAACATTATCGTTTGCTCTCACTCTGCCAAGCATCGGGACACATGGCGACGCATCGCGAGGGAAGCGGTGAACGGGGAAGTGACCAAGACGTGACCACGACACTCTGTCAAGAGTGAACGACTGGGAAGAAGAAAAGAGAAGAGATAATTATGAACACAAATCCGTCATTAACGTCATTAAATATTATGATCGGATGTTAATGACGGTAGTTGTTAACATTGAATGGGCGCCTTTGGCTTTCAAAGTAAAAAGTAAATAGTGTTGAATAATTTCGGCGGGCTGGTTAGAACCACGATAGCTCAATTGGAAGAGCACCTGACCCGGTATGTCAGAAGGGTGCAGGTTCAAACCCTGCTCGTGGAAATTTTTTCAACATTTGTGTTTTTGTAATTTGTTCACAACAAAATTTACGTTAAAAATTATATAAACATTTATAAATAGCTTGCCTACTTCTTAACTGATCTTTAGTATTTGTAAAAATATTATGATCGGATGTTAATGACGGTAGTTGTTAACATTGAATGGGCGCCTTTGGCTTTCAAAGTAAAAAGTAAATAGTGTTGAATAATTTCGGCGGGCTGGTTAGAACCACGATAGCTCAATTGGAAGAGCACCTGACCCGGTATGTCACAAGGGTGCAGGTTCGAACCCTGCTCGTGGAAATTTTTTCAACATTTGTGTTTTTGTAATTTGTTCGCAACAAAATTTACGTTAAAAATTATATAAACATTTAGAATTTTATGTGAGCCAATATGGACCCGTCAATGTTACGTTATCGGTTTTATATGGGTATGGATTTTTCTTTCTAGTAAATTTGATGTGATAACATTTTCCGGTATTTAAAGCCATATCGTTTGCAACACACCACAGGTTAATGTTGTCGAGATGTTTTTGGATGAGGTCAACATAGGTAGAATTATTCGCCTGTCGATAAATTTTTAGATCATCAGCAAAAAGCGAGAATTTAGAATTAATAATTTGGATGGATATATCATTTATAAATATTAAAAATAATATTGGACCTAAATGGGAGCCTTGTTGAACACCAGATTTTGGACTCGTATCCATTGACGACAAACATCTGTGACCTCTTTTCTAGATACGTTTTGAACCAAACATATAGTCTACCACAAATATCATGTATGACTCTAGTTTTGATAGGAGCAAAGAGTGATTGACCTTATCAAATGCGCTACTAAAGTCAGTATACAGGGTGTTTGGAAGGTAGGTGCAAAGCCTTAAGGGGATGTTAGTATGGACCATCTAGTACATTTTGAGCCACACTTGTCTTAGACCAACTCCGATATTATTGTTTTTTTTTGTTGGCCTGCGATTTTAGTGCCAAAAATCCAAAATTTGCTAATTAATTGCTAACAACTTTCAGTTTAAGATGAAATGTCTATTTTTTACAATTTATTTTATTAGTCTAATGTGTCTCTAATCGTATCGAAGCATTTTTGAAGCACCATTGTTACCAAAAAATAAAGTTACAGGCCATTCAAATGTGATAGAAAACTTGGAAAAATAAATTTTCGACTTTTAATGTCAATTTAAAAAATAAAGAAAATAGCTGCAGATGTTCAAACACATTTAAAACATGCTAGGTTATTGCCCTTTCTTTTGAGATATCACTTACGCAGATATCTTACCATTTCTTGAAATTATGGTGTTTAAACCAGCTAAGAGTGATAATATCGATTTTTAAGGATATTAAAAAAAGTCATTCCTGGTGATCTAACTTTGATTTTCATGTTCAAAATGTTGTCCACCATTACGGAATATATGCTCGAGCACGTTTTTTTACTTCAGTCGTGCTGATTTTTAGCATCATTTCTGGTTTCATCCGTTCAAACGCAGAATGGATTCTCTCCAATAATTCCTCAAACATTCCAAGTAGGGGGGGGGGGGGGGGTATAGCCCTACCTCTCCCCCAAAGCTCAAAACTCGGAGACACATACTTTTCTTTATCGAATTTCTAATTTTTTTCCTATACATTGAAAATTCGATAAAAAAAGTATATGTAGAACCCAGAACACTTTGATCAGAGCTTGTTTTTGTTTTAGGTGTCTTTCCAAAGAAGGTTTTCGGTAAACCGTAAATGTGTGGACTGGTGTAATCAGGCGAAATTTGATTGGGCCACACATTTTACCCGACAATTTAAACGGGGAGAATTATTTAAACTTTTTAGAAAACGACTTACCAACTCTCTTTTATGAAGCGGAAATACCAATACTGAATACTGACAGGAGAATAATGTTCTTACAAGATGGATGCCCAGCGCATTGGACTTTAACTATGCGAGAACACCTGAATAATTGTTTTCCAGAGAGCTGGATCGGCAAAGACAGGCCAATTCCTTGGCCCGCGAGATTGCCTGACTTAAGGTAAATTTTTATGTATGGGTAAGGGCAAAAGAACTTGTCTACACGACGGAAATTTCTACGAAGGAGGAATTATTGGAGAGAATCCATTCTGCGTTTGAACGGATGAAACCAGAAATGATGCTAAAAATCAGCACGACTAAAGTAAGAAAACGTGCTCGAGCATGTGTTCGTAATGGTGGACGACATTTTGAACATGAAAATTAAAGTTAGAACACCATAAATGTTTTTTTTAATACCCTTAAAAATCGATTTTATCACTTTTAACTGGTTTAAGCACCATAATTTCTAGAAATGGTAAGATATCTGCGTAAGTGATATCTCAAAAGAAAGGGCAATAACCTAGCATGTTTTTAAATGTGTTTGAACATCTGCAGCTATTTTCTTTATTTTTTAAATTGACATTAAAAGTCGAAAATTTATTTTTCCAAGTTTTCTATTACATTTGAATGGCCTGTAACTTTATTTTTTGGTAACAATGGTGCTTCAAAAATGCTTCGATACGATTAGAGACACATTACACTAATAAAATAAATTGTAAAAAATAGACATTTCAACTTAAACTGAAAGTTGTTAGCAATTAATTAACAAATTTTGGATTTTTGGCACTAAAATCGCAGGTCAACAAAAAAAATCAATAATATCAGACTTGGTCTAAGACAAGTGTGGCTCAAAATGTTCTAGATGGTCCATACTAACATCCCCTTAAGGCTTTGCACCCATCTTCCAAACACCCTGTATATCGCATCAATCTGAGCTCCACTGTCCATACTCTCTGTTAAGTCTGACACGAAAGCCGTGAGGTTTGTTTGGGTAGAGCGTCCGCTGCGAAATCCATGTTGATGGTCGGTCAAGATACTGTCAACTTGGCGGCTCAAAAGTCTCACAATTTCAAAAATGTGGACAATAAGGAGATTGGGCGATAGTTTATGATGATGTTTAAGTCACCCTTTTTTATAAGGTAAGGAAGAAGATGATTCCGAGGTGAACGTGGACTCAAAATGCTGTGCAAAAAGAATTGCTATTTCAGGACCAGTGGTTGCAAACGATGCGTTTAGCTGCATTTTTGAAGGAAGATTAGATCGGTTGCCCCGCTTGTCTTTAATAAATTGCCATTTTGGCGACTCGCGTGACATGGTAGATATCATCTGCACCCATTGCACAGTCTACAGTCTTTGCTAGCTGTAAATAACATTTGAGAGATTTTCAGTCTTGTGTTCTGGCACGCCATTGATTTCTATGTTAGCTTCTCTCATATTTTGTTCAGCCAAATTATATATTTTACGTGTCGGAAAGATCCTTTACAGTTGAGTTCAAAGTATCATAATTTTTTTGGAGTTTAGTTACGTATAGCAGTTGATTTTTCCTCTAATATAATCTTCATGTCTTCTTACTGCTTACCAATATATGCAACGGAGTCCTTAAATTCAGCAATGCTCCTATTTATTGTTTTTAATTGTTCCGTAACCAATTGTTCCAGCTTTTCTTCAATTAAAGAAAGCTCTTGCTTGAGTATCAGCCTTAGAGTGTTCTTAGTTACATACTTGTCTTCTTCCAAAGCTTGTGGTTTCATAGAGCGAAGAGTGACGTTACTCGTGCTAGCTACCTCTTTAAATTTTGAATCATCGCAGGCAGGCGGTTGCGTAGATTGACGAAGGGGAGTGTTTGTATTATTACTTTTAGGCTGACGACTGCGGCATTTAGGACATTTCCAGTTACGTTTCTGCTCCTGCTCCATGAGATTGAAGCGCTTTATTCCGACGCTGGCACAAATCAGATCGTATTTTGACGCACATCTAAAGCAATCAAAAACTCTTTGCTTGGTGTAATATTGCGACATCCAGTACACCTGTTACAATTGGGAGCCATGACAATAAAAACGTCGAAGAATCAGCATAAAATAACAATGTGCAGCACAAAAATGCAAGCCGTTTCACAAAGCTGAAGCGGTGTAAGCCAGAGGTGTGAATTTTCCATACATTGAATAATTACAAAAATTTCATATACGGCAGCGCCATCTTCCGTAAGAGGAACCTCAAGTTACTAACTGGTTATCTATGGGTAACCAGTTAGTAACTTGAGGTTCCTCTTATCCGATATCATGAGTCCCATTATTTTCCTAGTCAGAAAATAACAGTCGGTCAGAGGTGCTGCATTTACTTCGTTTCCTATCCACATACCCTACACAAGCTGATTGCAGATAGATGCATTTTGAGGAGCATTTGTTTTGTGGCATAGTGCCCCATCAAGGCGTGATGGTTAATCGGGCCTACCTCCGCATATGAACTTACTCCTTCCCAGGGCGTTTTCACCTAGAAAGGGTTTGGAGTGTCTCATACCCGGCTGCACTTTCCATTCGTTGCCGTGCCTGTTTTCGATGCAAATATCTTTTAAGGCTTTGTTGTGGCACTTGATGCAAGTACCAGAAACGGCTCAGAACCGATGAGTTGGGTTTCAAACCCTCCCTGGCAAGTGTATCAGCCATCTCATTGCCTTGCATACCCATATGGCCTTGGACCTAGATCAATCAAACCTTGCTATGTCTACCTAGCTTGTTTATGGCTTTGGTGGTTTCTAATATTAAGTCTTTGAAGTCGTTGTTAAAGATGCCTGCTCAACCGTCGGTATACCAGATTATGACATGACATGTTTTAGAGACGGCGGCCCTCGTTTCCATTCAGCCTTGGTTGGGAAATATATTTTGAATTTCTTTTCAAACATGAATATAGGGCATTTTTTTGGGAGTCCTCACGTCTTACCATATGGGTAGACCGACCGACATATGACTTTATTAAGCCATAGCAACGGTCGTGTCCACATGCTGTTTCCAGGTAAGTTTCATCCAACGTTAAGCCTTACTACTTATCTGGACCAAGAGGGTTGAGTACCCATAGAGTGCTAGGTTATACCCAGTCCCGTCGTATTGTTCATTTTTGTAAAAGGGATGGCTGTGGTGATTGGGAATGCACCATTATTTATTCCTCCAGCTTACCCAGGCCACGTTGCATTAACCCCGATACCGTAATGGGAAACCCACTGACGGTGATGACCAAATCATCAGCATAACCAACAGTATAGATTGCTTCACGATTGAATCAGCTACAAGGCTCCACAAAAAAGATGAGTATTTTTTTACTATTATTATTTTGTACCGGTATTTTACTATATATGTTATTTTTTTAATTACCTGTTTATTTTATTAAGCAGGCATCAGTACGATTAAAGTATTTTCTTATTTACCAAAATCAATAAGTATGTAATTATTAATGTATTGGCATTACCTCAATTTTTCTTTATTAATTTTGTCTACAGGCTTTGCTTTGTAAATTATATTCAGCAGTAAAATAAACATGTAGGTAGTCAATTTATTGTCCCACTTATGAGAAAATGCATCTGTAATTGGGAAGTAATCCCTTCAGTTTATGCAGTGCGGTGCGATTATGGGTGCGGTTTGATCACGAACCCAAGCATAGGATGCTGCAAAAAATTTGAAACTTACTTTACCTGATATTAAGCCGAGCGCTAACGTAAAGCCAAAAATAAACTATTTCTTTTGCTTTAAATACTTTATTTTGCTACCTTACAGGCTAGAATATATCGGGTCACAATTTTTTACATTTTTTAACAATATCTGCAAACTATGTATGTACAACATAAATATATTTACAATTCTTAAGATTACCCTTTCAGTTTTTTAAAATTATAACAGCATTTTTAAAAGTTAGATAGAATATAGCCATCAATTGTCAGGATTTCTTGGGTTATTTTCAGTGACGTCACTGAGGCGGATCGTGATGTCTTTGGTTGCCATGTTCGGGGTTAAGAAATCGTCTAAGTGGAAGGCGGTCTGTGAGGGCCTGTCGAAGGGGAAGCCCATAGCCCGCTTGTCCGGATACAGCCGTCCGCGCAGCCCGCAGTAACTGGAAGCCTCCTTGCATGTCATCTCGCGGCTCACATTGGCCAGTTCAACCTGAATAACAAGGTTTACAGGTTAAGGTTAAAGGATAATTGGACATGTCGATGCAGTTATAGAGTAGGATCAAAGTTGTAGCCTTGGTGTACACCTCACAATTTAGGACAAAGTCACTTGATTTAAATTACAAAACATAATCTTTTAACGATAAAATATAAATGGCAACACACAGTAAGATTAAGGTTCTACAAGCTCCTGGAACTTTGTTCGGGAAAGTGTTGGTAATGGTTGCAGTGCTATTTTATTTTCTATTTGAGTCAGGCCGAATGTTAGAATAGGAGCCGTATGCGTTATAAAATAAATAACGTGTTTGTTACCCTATCTAAGTCGTAGTTAGAGAGCATCACGAACAGTGTGTACTGTTTGCCGCCCTCAGTGCCGCGCGGCACGAGCATGTGCTGGGGCCAGCCACAGCCGCAGAAGTTGAACTCCAGATTGACGGGGTCCAGCGGGTCCGTGCCGGTCCTGCTCAGGTCCCGGAAAGTCTGCTCGAACGGAATCGACACCGACGAATCCGAAGACTCGCGCACGATCGTATTGCGGCCGGAGCTCACTTAAACAAATCATTCATTCATTTGTTTATTGTTAACATGAGTCCTGAAAAACGGGCGATGAATGAGCTGGACTCTTACAAAGAATTGTCCCGTAACAAACTCAGAAAAAATACATGAAATCTCATCTTGTTTCATAAAGCAGAGTGTAACACAACGGAATAACGTTAGCATAACGCAACGGGACATCACTAGAGCACGCGCGCCGCTCCCGCCATCCACAGAATCCACCACTTTAGTCAAACAACAACAATGACCCACTATCTACCCACTTTTGGAATTCGAATCGAAGAGAATAGCGATTCTTAATTAAAAATAAATTAATGGTCACGCACGATTGTGTATCTACATTGTTTGTTAGGCGTCCGTCTCTGTCGGTAGCCGTGCCCTCAGAATAATAACTAAAGCTATAGATACCGGACTAAAATAGCAACACTCATTCATCAGTTCGTACTATTTTAACTAACGAACCTAAGTGATGTGTTGGAAAGAGATCGATGGTCCCTTTTCTTTCGTTATTTCGAAAGTGTCACCATATTTGTGACATCATATTTTGAGGTAATGTAGTGAGTGACTTTATAAAGGACTCAAAGATTTTTTATGATCACCGATTATCTGATGACCGTTTGACATAACAATACAAAAAATAAAAACTAAGTGTCAACCATTTGTCGCACTCCAACCTCCTTTTCTAGCCATAAGATAGAACGGAACTAAACATAGTTGCACGATTTTTATTTTAGCCATCCTTCTATAGCTTTTTTTATTGTTCTGAGGCCGTGCCCAACTGATGATGCTCTATGCCCACAGGCCTCAGAACAATAACTAAAGCTTCTCTATCAACATAGCTTCGTTAGACATCTGTGGTAAACCCACCCCCTCAGAACAATAAAAAGCACAATAAAAAGCCATAATATCATTCTGAGCCGACCCCTAGCTAAAGCATGTTAGCTCTCAGGATAAAAGGACTATTTGCTATTATTATAGTGTTGATAGCGCATTGACAATAATATTTAAATCTAATTATATGCGAATATTAGCTTTACGACTTAAGGAGCTGGATGGCGCAGTGGTTGTGAGGAGCTCGATAGCGCATTGGTTAACGCACCCGGTCTGCAAGTGCTGAGGCTAAGTAACTTTCGCAAAGGACGGTCATAGGATGGGTGATCAAAAATGTATCATCTCGAGCTCCTCCGTGCTTCGGAAGGCACGTAAAACGTGGTCCCGGCGGGCGGCTGCATTAGCATTCGTTAAAAAACCACCAATCTGCACTGTGCCCGCGTGTTGATTTATGACCTGTCCTCTCTATTCATCCATAGGGAAGGCTCGTGCCCCAGCAGTGGGGAAATACAAATGAGCTAATGATGATGATAGCCTTACGCTGATGCACGAATTTGTCCATCTCAATAAACATCTTGCGCTGGTCGTTGAGGTGCCAGGTGCGGCTGCCCTCGTCGAACTTGGGCGCCATGAAGATGCGAACCGTAGTGCGCCGCGCCGCGCCCGTGTTGTTCACATTGATCCTGGAAACCAATAAAAATAAGAAAAAATATTACCAACCAAAGAGAGTGCGTATTTAATTGAGCTAGCCACGGCCGCTTGGTTGATGATTGTCCCCGTCTGCGACAACTATCAATATTCAATGTATTTAGAAATATTTCACGTTGCATTCAACATTGCTCAAATTGAATTCTGGGATCTTAGAGCTTGTTTTTTTCTTTTCAGTTTTTTCTCTTTGCAGTTATTTTTGATATAGTTGTTTTAGCAGTCGGGGTTTTTGTTTTATTTTAATAATTTGTTTTATTTAAAAAAAATTAGTTTTGTAAAGTAAATAACCAAGCATTTCAAAACCTACATTAAATAATTATATTAAATTAAAACGCCTTACTCTTTTAAATAGCAAAGTTATAGCGCATACACCAATTATTGGCGTAAAAACGAAACTCTTGACGTCTAGTATTTTTGACTGACAAGTTCTTTGAGTTTTTTTAAACATGGGAATAAAATCTGCTAACATTCCCGAATTAGCTAACTCTGCCAATGTTTTTAATTTTTTTTTCTTTTTTTTTTCTTTTTTTTACAGCCTATGTCACTCCCACAGTCAAAACAAATCTAACGACACCCTCGTATGTTAAAATCCACCATACTCGTACATACATACACTCGAAAACATAACCCTTCTTCTGACGCAGTCGGAAACTTTCATTCTTTTAAACTGGCCACGTTGCTGGTCACCGGATGTGTGTTTTGCTTACTATCCGTATTCATTCGATTACGTTTACGAAAAGCAGCGCTACAGAATAACTAAACAGGCAGCGCCTCCTAGCGACATACGAGACGAGTTAAAAATTTCATATACTTTTCGTTTGACGTTAACGAATGTGAAATGAAACTCGCACGGCACCCTGAGTTGGTCGGCATTCCCGCGTGTACTACGTGTGTGGTACTTACACGTAGCGGAAGGGTCTATGGTTGAGGTGGGTGAAGCGCGCGTAGACCGCCCCTCGGTTAGAGAAGTCCATGCCGCGCGACAGGTCCAAGTCGCTGGTCATCCAGAAAGTGTTCAGCTGGTCCGCACTCCCACCGGCGGCGTTCGGCTGCACGCTGACGCTTGTCACTTGGACGCCGGGGTTCGATAGCTGGACAAATTAGCTTTTGTTATGATGCCACCCAATGCTGAGTGTAGACCTTCTCATGTGCAAATGGAATTGGTATGCCTTGGTCTTACTTCGCAGTCGAAGGAGGAGGAAAAAGTATGTGGAAGCTTAACCACCTTAATTTGACAATAATGCCGTAAGAATGCCGTGTTTTTGTTTTTGTTGTTGTTTTCTTCAACGTAGTTTAAAGGTGAACGCATACCTGGCCGCACCGCACGCGCCGCAGCTGTCGCCGCATTCGAATTCTTGTATGAAATTCTGTGCAAGTGTGCAACTGCGGCGCGTGTTGCACAGAACTTCATATAAATAATTCCAATGCGGCGACTGCGGTGCGTGCGGTGCCGCCAAAGTAGATAGTATAGTTTTTAATGTACCTATCTTTTGTATTGTAACCATTTTTGTTTATAAATACATTTTATTATTATTTTGTTTTTTTAATCTAATAGGTAATCAAAGAGAATCTTACAAAACAGATGCGGCTTTATATTGTCACTTACTTCTGAACGAGTATAAGCACGCACGGCGGGAGACTCCTTAAATTTCTGGAACATGTTGTCGATGAAGCCATGCCAGCGGTAGAAGAACGGGTCCCGCATGGTCGTCGCCTCGTCCGCCATCACGCTGTGGGACTCCTAAGAAGGACACAACTACAAATTATGTATATTTACTTTGTTTTCCTTGATTATTGCTTTTTTTTTGTTACGTCTTAGTTAGATGCAACTTCAAATAAGAAAATAATTACACCGAACAATACTACTGACTGTTAGTCTATTTGGCAGTGAATGCCTCACCAGGTAGTGATGGTTAGGGTCGTGAATGTAGGCGATGAAGCTGTGCCCGTTGTTGTGCAAGCTGCCATACAACGGCTGGTTGGGGGACAGGATGCTCGACTCCATCATGTTGCCCAGAGTGTCGATGTCCAGGGGCCTTTTGGAACCGTCGGGCTGGAACGAAAGATAAAATGTTGGTAGCGACAGATTGTTAAACCCGCGTAGCCGATTGTGAAGTGCTCAGTTCCGCTAAGTTCCAGGTCAGGGAAAATGAGTTTTGGAATTTGCGAAGGCCCGGGCTATTTTCCGGCTTTATGATGTCCTACCAGCATTCAGCAACCAATATGCATCTGAGATAGGGTTGCCATCCGTCCGGGTTTCCCCGGATTTGTCCTAGTTTAGAGGGCGTCCGGGGAGCGTCCGCGCGGGGTTTCATTTGTGGCCCGGGTTTAAAAAATTTAAAGTCTTGGGCCGCCCGTCGCGAGTCAGAACAACCGACGAGCCGACACTGGCACTGAACTACCTAGTGATGGGACTCGAATCGAAAATTAAAACTCGAATCAATTCGAATCACTGTTAAAATATTTGATTCATGATTCGAGTTGAACCTAGATTCGTAAGTATTTATTATTGATTCGAATCAATTCGGATCGAAAAGAAGAGTTGACATGTCCGGGTTCTGGGCTCCAAAATCCGGGGATTTCACGCGTATTGTCCTGGTTGCCAAATTTAAGAGATGGCAACCCTAATCTGAGATGACTTCATTTCAATGATAGCTAGGATTTTACACAGCAGTAGGACAGGTGGGTATTTTGTTTTATATCTTATCTATGACTTGCTTTTATCTTACCTGATGTTAAGTGATTATACGGCCGAACGTGTAAGCGCGCTTCACCCGAAATCCTCAACTACGAGGCTGTACTATAGGCTAATTATTTAATTCGTTGTTGTTACCTGGCAAATAACAAAAACATACCAAATCAACATAGCCGGTGGCGATGGCATCCTCCACGTTTCTCCTCCAGCGATACATGTCAGATATGGTGATGCTGACTCCGTCGGCGGACCGGTTCATGTCCTGCCACTTCATGTCGGCCTGGCGGGGCGGGTAGCCGCGCGACGAGGTCAGGCTGTCTAGCTTCGGGAAGTAGGCCTCCGGGATAGGCTCTCGCCATTCGCTGAACTTCTTCACCCTCCAGAGGGAATTGTTGAGACGTTCGCAGTTGTATCTGTTAGAAGGAAACAATAGGAATAATACAATGTTTCTCTCGCTTGGGTATTTAGCGTGATTGAATTAGAAAATTTCATGATTGAAAAAATATTTTTATTAGGTATTCGAAATTGGTTTCCTTTTCCTTTAATCACTAAAAAAAGGGGTCAAGGGGTAGCTGATTTTAGTCTTTAGCTACAATAGAATACTGACCACCATCCTAGCTACCTAACTACCTTTTTTTTGTTGGCCTGGTGGAAATCTGCGTCCAGATCATCCCACGGGGAGCGGTGGCTATAAGCTCAACCCGTTTTCGGAGTATGTGGAGATGGGCGATGTTCTGCCCGACCCACTAAAACCACCGGGGATCCAGTCGGCCTGCATCGTGGACTAGGTGGCTCCTGTTTAAATATTTGTTCCGCCCAAGCTACCTAACTAACTAGCTATCCCGTATTTTTTTTAAATAAAAATCAATATAATTTTTTTGGGGATGAAAACTGTGTCGAATCGAACACTGGACTTAAACTTTAAACCTTTTTACTACAAAACAGTATTTAAAGTTAAGCAAAGGCTAAATATGTGTTTAAAATGTTGTGTCGCTGTCTAAAAATAAAAAAGTGACAACATCTGTTTTAATCATCGTCTAACTTTAGCCAATCGTTCGTCAGAAAGTGTCGAATGCCGAATGGTGGTGCCATAAGCCCCTACGATACATATTGTTGTATACTAGCGGCCCGTCCCGGCTGCGCACGGGTGGACTTCTTTTTTTTTAACTATATCCTATGTTACTCAGCGCTAATGTAGCATTCTAATGGTGAAAGAATTTTTTAAATCGGTCCAGTAGTTTTTAAGTTTATTCGTTACAAACATACATACAAAAATAAAAAGCTTTCCTCTTTATAATATTAGATAGTATGATGAGGACTTTAAAGTGACCAAGTACTGAATAAAGGACTAAATGGTGATTGGAGGTTACCTTGCAATAATTTGCTGGTGCATGTAGTAGAACAGTTCTCCTCTGCGGTCTTTGTTGACGATGGTCCTGTTCCCGTGGGTTGCCCTGAACGGGTACACCAGGTGCCAGTGCCAGTGGTGTAGGTTGATGCCGAGGTCCTCGCGGAAGTACGAGAGCCGGTGTTCGACGTCCAGGTCGGATGCCGTAAAGTTTCTCGGGATGATGACGGGAGGCCGCTGCAATTCGTTGTACAATAGGATTTATTTATTATTATTTTTTATTCAGAGCAATTTAAGTTCCGCCACGTCCCGTATTTTTGTTCCACGATGACATTAAATTATTTATTTCATTATTTTTTTATGCAAAAAACAATGCATTTGTACTTACACTTCTAGATTTACATGCTACAGTTTAAGGCGACGCATTGGAAATTTACGTGGCGGGGATCTTGATTTTTCCCAACAATTACAAAACATATGAAAGTGACATGATTTTTCATTTAATTGACTTCATTTTGCTAGTTGCAGAAATACGATTTGTCAACTTTTATAACAGAGAAAAAAATATCAAAGTAACCTCTTTTAAAACATAGATTTGCATTTTACAGGCTAACCAGACCGATTTAAGCATCTAAATTTTCTTAGTAGATTAGTCTTAGCACACACTTCAATATTTTAGTTCATTTTTTTAAATAATTTGTGGTTTTAATTTGAAGGAAAAAAAACAGTTTTTCTTATGGTACGGGGCGCAAACGCTCCGTATGAGATTTATTGCTTAGCGGTGCGTCGCCATAATATGTTTATTGTAAAATAATAGCCGCCGCTCTCGGTTTCACCCGCGTGGTTCCCGTTCCCGTGGGAATATCGGGATAAAAATCCTATGTTTTAATCCAGGTTATAAACTATCTGTATGCCGAATTTCATCCAAATCCATCCATCCGTTACAGCGTGAAGAAGCAACAAATATTCACACAAACTTTCGCATTTATAATATTAAGACAGTGTGATGTGCTAAAATGTGAAGTGTGTTAGGTAATATAAATGGCGAGCGTGGTGCGGTACCTTAATACCCTTGGGTACTACGCCGGTAGTCTGGCGTACATCCGCAAATACGGTGGAGTTGAGGAATTTCGACGGAAATGTCTCCGCCAAATTAGGAATCTTCACAGCTTTAGTGTCTTGTCTGAAAACAACAGATGGTAGGTAAATAGGTAACATAAACAAATATAGTATCGCAGTGGCAACCATGTTCGACACTTTAAACCCCAGTGTTCGACAGTTTTCTTCGTCCCAAGCAAAATAGATTATCATTAAAATATTTCATGGAATGACAATTAGGTTACCTAGCACTCGTATAAAATATTTGTTTAAGTATATTTTTTTTCCTTTTTTTTTACGTTTTTTTTAAACTAACTTGTATTATAGAATATTTTTTTTTTTTATTAACTTACACACTTAACAATCATACAACAATAAATGAAAATAACAATAATACGTAATAATAATAAAGAAAAAATTAAATAAGATAACTAAAGACAAAATAAAACCTATAAATAAAAAATGTCCTCCAGCTGTGGGCTCATGGGAACGGTTCCAAGAATGCTGGCAACATTGCCTCTTTGGATTGCCAAGCTAATACGTTGGCAGAGGTAGCTGCCAGCCTTCTTGTCACCGGAGGCTTCAATAAGGCGAGCAATTTATTATCCAATTAATTATGTTTTAAATTCAACATAAAAATTGAAATAAAGGAAAAAAGAAAAAACAAATAGACAGAAAAAAAAGAACAGATGAGTAGGTAGTAAAAAATAAAATAGGTAGGTAGTGTGTGAAGTTAAAGGGCCAAGGGGTAAATTATGGTATCATATTGATATGTTTAGGCTGTTTATAATTTTTTTTACAGATTAATTGTAAGTCAGTCACAGTCATTTATTGACTAAGTACCTACCCTAGCCTTGGTACTGTCACTAACTAAAGACTAAAATCAGTTGCTGACCCCAATTTCTATAGTGATTAAATTAAAAAAGGGTCAGTCACTGGTTCCTGTCGAACACTGGTGCCATTACCCTACCTCCATAAAGGAGGTTTAGCCTCGATCGCTAGTTAGCCCTTTAAAAGGCAATGGAAAGTATATTCCCATCACATTTTGAACTTTATGTCATTGAGATAAGATTTAAAAATAAACTATATTTAGAAAAAAAAATTATTCAAACATGTTATGCCTTTTTAAGGGTTAGTCTTATGCTACTTTTGTAAACACATGGACACTTTTTTATAATAAGTACTGAGCAGGCAAACTCGTAAACGGCCCGGCTAATGGAAAGCAGCAACTGTAGCCCATCCGTAGCGCTTGAATCAAGGGTATTATGCGCGTAGGGTTGCCAATAATTTTTCAGGAAAATAAAGTAAATCTACCACTAACTAGTATAAAAAAAAGAATTTGAAGTAAAAAATAAAGTATTTACCAAATTTAGTTATTTAAATGTTTAAAAACATTTCTTTGTACCTCTTGGCACTATCTAATATTTTTTTGTTTTATAGCGCGTTCAGAAATTAGCGTTGCCTTTTGTATCACTTCACCTGAGTCTGAGTATCATTCAGAAGTTCAGAAATTAAGTCAACAGGAATATTCTGTTCAAACGCACGCTTAGTCGGGATTAAAGTATTTTCCATACTTTATTTTTATTAAAAAGAATAATGTATGGAGATGGAAAATAACGTAGGATACGTTATTTTAAAGTATGGTTGGCAACCCTACATGCGCGCGGTGGTGCCGACCCTGTGTGACTGTGTCCATGTATCTTCAGTTCTATCACAAAATAAGGAGGCTGTAGGAGGTAAGCTTCATACAAACGCGTTCATACATACAACCTTCAGCAGTAGCCTTATTTTATGGTTCTATGCTTCTACTTGAGTATGGCCCGTAATAGGAAAGTTAACAATAATAATAATTAATTCCCAAATATCATACGTATATACGTATCATTGTTGCAGACCTTTTCTATCTTCATCTGAAACAATGTTCTACATAGTAACTTAAAAGGTAGATAGATACAAGTTACAATAACTTCTTCTTTATCCTAGAGCCGGCACTGCATCCTACTTGGTCTGGTGGTAGGGTCACAGAATAGATATACCATACCTTGAACAGGCATTGCTTGTTACTCTGTGATTCTGGCAGAGGGCGAGTGTAAAAGTTAACTGTTAAAAAGCAAATTTTCAACCTGTGTAGCAGGGCGACGGCGTAGCAGTAGTTGAATAACTGCGGGTTAAGCTTGCCCCTGGTGAACACGCACGTCGAAAGAAAATCGTCGAGCTCATTTGCCGGCACCGCTAAAGCAATAAACGGAAACCATGTAAACATTAGCGCGCGCGTCCACGACCGACTTTTTGTAGGACCGATAATCGGACCGATTTTTACGCCGAAAAGCCCATAAAAAGTTGGACGTGGGCGGGCACCGTAAAAATGGTAAGTAAAGAAAAATTCCGCGAGCGGTATTTGAAACCGCACCGGGTAAGGTGAAATAGGTGCATTCTAATTATGCTATAATTAAAAATAAACGTTAACCTATCTCGAAAAGTGTTGCGAAAACCTTAAAAAGTAGGAAACTGAGTCTTGCCACTAAGTAATGCCAAACTAGCTATCTTATTCCATAGCCATAGCCCGAAGAGTTGCTAAGTTCAAGTTGCAATGGGCAAGTCACGTCGCTTGCAGGACTGATGGCCACTGGGCTGGGCGCAGAACAGTTCTCAGTGGCGTGCGCGTATGTACTGAAAACGCAGTGTGGGTAACAAGCCTCCAACAAGGTGTTCAAACGATCTGGTGAAGGTCGCGGGTAGCGGCTGGATGCGAGCACAACAAAATCGGTAGTTGTGGAGATCCTTGTCAAGGGGGGGGGGTCTTTGTCAAGCAGTGGACGTTTTTTGGCGCTTACCCATTAGCGTGTCTACGACCTCATCGACCATTTCCTGGTGCTTGGTCAGGAACAAGGAGAAGTCTGCATCGGTAGGCAGCTGCGACGCGAGCGGGAAGTTAGGCTTGACAGTTAACGTCTTCAATGGGATCTTCGGGACGTCGGGGTCGTCACCAAAGCGGTTGCTCAACTCCAGGTCGTCGTCCGTGTATCCTGATGGCTGGATTCGGAGGAAAGGGATCAAATCTTGCAAGTTAAATTTATTCAAGTATATACAACATTGTACATTTAATATGGCATGTGATTGTTTCCCAATTGATTACTTGAAAAGACTTTTTATCAGATTCAGAATTGACCATTCTATCAAAAGGCATAACAAATGATTAAAAACCAAAAATTATAAAAAAATAATATTTAGAGTAAGCAAAAGCTCATAAAAGTTTGTTTATTTTATTTTATTGTCTTTTGCCAACCCTACTAAAATAGGTAAGAATTTCGTATGCTCCTTAGAAGCTTTGTCTCTGTTCCGTTTCTTTACTTTGTGCCTAGGGATCAGAACAATGTAAGTAGGAATGTGATATTGTCTAAATACACTATATAATGTATATATATATTTTTTGTGTAATATTGATTTCTATCCTTTTGTGTGTAATTTGGTTTAGACTTTATCATTATTTATTTTATTGGCAATGCAAAGATTATCCGCGCGCCTCTAGCGGCGAAATTTAGAAGTTGTCGATTACATACAGAAACCTGTTGCTAATAAAGGCAGAAATACAAAATGTTGTTGGGTTCTTCAATGTAGTAGGTACTTACGGAGATTCGGGAATATGTTTTCATTTGTTTTCAAAACACAAAATTATGAAGAAGACTGCTGCTAGAATGGGCAAGCCGATTTCACCAGCAATGAGAGTTTGTTCTCATCATTTTCAAGTTCAAAGTCTATTGAGGGACTTCTTGGCGGGAAAGTGAAGAGCCATGTCTGCGGTTTTGTTTTATTTTCTAAAATTTGTGTTATGTCGAATATTAATGTGAAATAATGGTGGATTATTAACCATTAAGTGTTCGTGAGTGTGCATGAGTGTTGGCAAATGAAACAAAACAGTACAACGTCACTTTTCAAATTCTCTCAAGAAATACGCCCGAAGACTTAGTAAAGCCCCACATCTTTCTTGAGGTACTTTAGGGGTTGGGGGGTTTATCATTTTTCATCATCATCATACAGGAAGGAAATATTGTTTATTTATGTATTACTTGTAAGAAAAAATACTTTGACACTGGCTAAAGGTGCTAATCGCACAAATTCGCACAAAAAAAAAAGTCTATTGAAGACATTTGACAGTTTGTGGTAGGTTGATGTCTCAGAATAATAACTAATAGCTTTAGTTATTGTTCTGAGGTTGATGTATTATTTTGAGGTGCAGGCGTGTGCGTGTGCACAAAACAAAGTCGCTCCCGACCGCTGCTAAATCTGTGTCTTAAGGTCTTGGCCCACTATAACCGCACCGCAACAGCACGGCTCCAACCCAGCATTTAGCTTGTCAATTAAATTAGAACATTAAATCATGTGTCGTAAAGTATATTTCATAATGTCAATATGAAAACCCGACGGCGAGCCAACGGCAAACCGTCAGCGCGATGGCGGCTCGTCGTCGGCTTTTTCATAGTTTGAATGACATTTAAATGCAGCAGCGCTATTCTCTGAGCAAAACAGCGTCGAACGAATTCGACATTGAACTCGCTCATAACTAGCAAACGAATTTCAACCTATTTTTTTATAGTAATAAAGTCTACATTCGTTTGCAAGTTACGAGCGAGTTCAATATCGAGTTCGACGCTGTTTTGCTTAGAGAATAGCACTGCTGGGTTGAAGCGGTGCTGTTGCGGTGCCGTTATAGTGTGCCATGCCCTTTAGAGATCTGTGTACCCAATATCAAACATAGTCACAGAATAACTAATATTAGGTACCTACCATAGTCTATGGTCTGTACGCTTAGATGTTTTAAACTACCTACGCAACGGATTTTAATGCAGATTTCAGCAAAATAGATAGAGTGATTCAATAGGTTTATAAGTATAATACATAAAGAATAAATGCCTTTATATACCTAATCAAAGAATACATGCATATTACAAATTTAATAAAATGTAGACAATAAAACGTCTGTCGGGTCAGTTAGTTTGTAATATTTTGGAAGATGTGGCATAAGGGTTTTGCTTGGGTGGAGTTTGCCCAGGAATGGGACACTATTACGGTTGATACAATAATTATGAATTATAATAATGTACCTAATAGGTTAATCACAACAAAAAAAAATTGAAAATAGGATAGAAACATCAAGACTTTTTTTTTTGACATAGGACAGACTTCCCCATACTGTCCCTGTTAAAAAAAACACACTTTAAATACCTAAAAATTAACACAAATATATACAATATTGGAAGCTTGGCAGCTTAAGTGCAGGAGTTAGCACTTAAAAATAAAAAGTTACAATATTGGAAGTTATGAATCGCTTAAAGGAACAAATTAAGTACCTACCTATACAGTGAAATTTAATAGTACACATACATACCGCATCAATTAGCTGAAATAGTTCGTTGTCTTCGCCTTTTGGTGTAATCAGAGGTTCGCTTGGCCTGTCGAAAAGCAACTCCAGACTTTTGAAAACGTTAGACATTATGCCTATTTAAAATCTCAACTCCTATAGAATAAAAAACTAAAAAAAAATATTGCCACACTTCAGAAAAGCTGTGAAGTGAATGCTTGCCTAATACATGAGATATAGCTATTTTATACCATTGCGTCGCCTAAAAACCAATGCAATAGGATCGGGTGCAAAACCACAGAAAAAATCCAACTGATAAACATTGAAGGATTTACGAACAACGAATGCGATATCACAATAAAAAAAAATTTAAGCAGAAAAAGTTGTACCTACTTCAAATACCTACTTAGTATACCTACCTAATCTACTTAAATAGTAATAAGTTAGTTAGTAGGTACCTAACTACCCAAGTAACACAAACACAAACAAACGAATAGTAAACTTATGTAGAGCTTAAGGTCCGTGTAAACTCTTATATATCTATATATCTATATCTATCTATTTTCACCGAGCATCTTGACGCCTCATATTGGCATCTCAAAACCATTATGATGCTTTACACTGTATAACGGTTGGATAATGACATATCAAAATGCTTTTGTAAAGCCTTTAGTTGTAGTGCAGCAAATCTACACGCATCTATACAGCTTTCAGCTGTTTATAGTGCCCTTGGAGGTACAATAGCATTTTAAAGTAGTAAGGATATGCTTAATGCTGCTTAATAGCATAAAGTTGTAGCATTATAATCAGTGGTCGGAGTAGGTATATTGAATTAAGGTCACTGACATCAAACGTATATGTTAATATGGATACTCCTCCGAGTTTCCGGATTATTATGATAAAAATACCGAAACATCGAAATTATTACATGAAACTAGTTAAAAATGTATCAATACTCTCAACGCTATGCTGCTAGTGGCGTAGATGACCAGAATTTAATAGTAAAAAATGACTGGTGTGTAAAAACCTTGTTGTAGTAAAAGTGTTGGAGTAAAAGCCTAAGCATGTATAAAATGATATAATAATAATATTCATTTCAACACACGACATCCGGCAAACAGGGTCTTTTGTCCTCTTATCTCTATGCTCAACGCATCTGACCAATTAGAATCAAGTATCCAGGATGACTCATTGACTGTTTGTTCGAAAACAATGCGCTCGCACCGACATCCAGACCAAGTGGCTCACTCACTTATTTCGGTTCGTGGAGTGCGCTTATTTTATGTGTTGTGAATATCTTGACTTGACCCTGGCTTGTTTACTGTCTTCTGAAATCTACTTAAAACGACGAATTTGGCTTATAACTACGGACATCGATTTATTACTCTTGGATTGGGCCCATTTGAAGTTGTTTTTGTACGGGTAAGTTTTAATTATTTTCACTATTTAAGAAGGTTTTAGAACTTGGAAACAGTTAAAAAAATCACTTTATAGCAATCATCACAGCGCATGAGAGTCCGGTACGCACACCGCAGGGCTATCACCGCTTCAGTTAAAAAAAACACTTTATATGAAACAGAATTTCATTATCGACTTTACAGTTGTGTATGTATATATTGTAAATTTAAATCATTGTTTTAGGTGAGATATAAATAAATATGGCAAAGGTCAAGGCTGAAACAGTGCAAAAGTGGTTATTGCACTATCCTGAGCTACTTTACGATAACGCTAGTGGCACTATATACTGTACAAAGTGTGAAAGTCATTTGAAAGCTGTGAATAGAGGCAACATTACCAAACACATTGAAGGCGCTGTACATCAAGGAAAATTTAAGAGACCGCAAGAGGAATTTTACTTCGACCTCATTAAGTTCCTGATTCTATGCAATATTCCTTGGTCGCAAATGAAAAATCCAGCGTTCAAAGAGTTTTTTCAGAAATATATGTGCAGTACTTGTTGTTGCGTTTGTACCAATCGTAAAGTGGTTGACGAATCACAGTTACGAAAAGTTTATTTGGAGAAGTTTTATAGGAATAAAATCAATTCGATTTATGAAACTAATAAAAATGAGAAACTATGGATATCGCTGGATGAGACAACAGACATTTTTGGTCGATACATAGTCAATTTCCTAATAAAACCATTGCATCCTAGTAATAGTGCAGGCCGGCCTTATTTGATTGCTTGTAAAATGCTAACAGCAGTAAATGGACAAACAATAACACAATTTGTACTGCAATGTCTAGAAAATTTATGGCAAAACACTTTTGAAGCGAAAGTTGACAATATTTTAATGCTTTGCACTGACAGTGTAGCGTACATGCTATCTGCAGGGCGAAATTTAAAACATTACTTACCTGAAATGAAGCATGTGACATGTTTGGCGCACGCTCTTCATCGTGTAAGTGAGCAGATAAGGTCAGAATACAACGATGTTGATATTCTTATATCAAATGTTAAAAAAGTATTTTTAAAGGCTCCTAGTAGGGTAAACATTTTAAAAGAAAAATATCCTGACTTACCGTTGCCTCCGCAACCAGTCATTACCAGATGGGGTACTTGGTTACAGGCAGCATCTTACTACGCTCAACATTTAGATAAAATAAAAGAAGTTTTATCCTGCTTGAGCAGTTCTGATGCTATAGCCATACGAAACGCAAAAAACATTTTGGAAAAACAAAATTTAGAAAATGATTTAAAATATATTGAAGAAAATTACTCTATTATACTACTAGCCCTAAAAGAGTTACAAAAACAAAATTTATCTCTTGCTGATTCACTTTTAGTATTTGATCAAGTAAGGGCTACGCTTAACGAGTGCAATAATGAGAATATAAAAAATAAAATAGAATCAGTTATGGAACGAAATCCAGATTTAGATACAATTAGAGAATACAGCGAGAGTATTGAAAAAAGCGTAGCAAATAATCAGAAACTTTATTTCAAATTCGCTCCATTGACATCTACAGATGTTGAACGATCATTTTCCACTTACAAATGGATCTTAGATGTTAAAAGAAATAGCTTAAAATTAGAAAATATTGAAAAAATTATAGTTATTTATTTTAATTGTATAGAGACAGAAAATCAAAATGTAGAACTTGTAACCGATGAGGATTAAAAATAATTATTTTTAATAAAACTGTAATAATGATTATTTGTATTAACAATAAACAATTTTGTTTGCTTACATATGGTTTTTTATTTTATTACTCTATTTACCAAATTTTTGGAAACTCCGGTACATTCCGGAAGAAATGCATGTCCATGTTATGATATCATGACGCAAGTATCTAAAATCAATATACCTACTCCGACCACTGATTATAATGCACCGTAAATCCATTATACAGCTTTGAGCTGTTTCTAGTGCCTTTTGTTGTATAATAGCACTTTTAAGTGGTAAGTAAAAGCCTAGTACTGCTGAACAGCATAAACGTGAATCAATGTAATGCTTGCATTTTTAATGGTCAACTGAGTTCTGTTGTACAGCCAATAGCTCTTTAATCAAATGCACGTGACTTATTGTAATGCGTATGGCTTTTATTGTTTTGCTCTTCTGGCTTCTGGCTTAATAATTGTATACGTGTGAGTATTTACACTGCAGGCGGCACTAATTTGCTTTTTTAACGGCACACCGGGCTGCTATAGACAGACACTATTTTGTAAATATTTTATAACCTAAAATATTATCATTCGGACCTATTTATAAAAGCAATAAACCTATAAAATAAGGATAAAACCCTATTAAATATACTGCCCAACCAATACAATTATGTTAATTATGCAAAATACGTTATATACTAGAAATACATAATTGTTTTGGTAATTCCACACATATCTATATTTAACATTTTAGATCAAAACCACAAAATATAGAAGGCGCGTGAAAATTTTCAATGAAACATAAGTAGACATTTACAGTAAACTACATTGCGCATTAATTTAGATGGCATGAAACAACAAAAACTCAAAAACTATTAACCAGTATTATAAATTTTGTTTTTACAATCAAGCGTTTTGACATTGGCAGTCTTCGTCCAGTTATATTGCAAGTCAAAGTAGTTTAATTGCAACGTCAATTTATTATAAACATTTGTACCGTGGTGTTAGAGATGTTTTTGCAATGATGTAGGATTGATTAAGTTCTAACTGTAAACACTTAAATAGCTCGTCTAATGCTTTTGTAATGCAATTAACATCTTCATTATCAAAAATATTGCTAGCTTAGTGCTTCTGTAATGCGATAAGCAACTTCATTGACCATAAAAATGCTTCTTTAATGCAATTGTTACCTTCCTTGACCACAATAATGCTAATATAATGTCTCTGTAATGCAATTATACAACTAATGTGAACCTATTTAGGATCTAAAGCCGTATAATTTGTGCCCAAATAAGCATTACAGTAGCCATATAAACGTTTGTAATGCTACTAAAAAACGAACTCAAAATGCGAAAAAGATACAGAAATGCTGTAAGTCGGCCGTTATACTGCTTTAATGTATTACTTGGGTAGCTACTCGTATAGTAAGTATAGTTAGTTCATTAAAGTAACTAAAGAAATCTACATCATAACTGTGATCTACCTAGTAATTATTGAGATGTCTTAGTCATCATCATCATCATCATCACCATCATCATCAGCCACGGTATCTTACGACGACGGACGCCACATTGACGGTAAAATGGGCAGCAATACCACACAATAGGTACCTACCTACCTAATTACTGACTTATTAAGATTATTAAGGTAAGCTTGGCGTTATTATTCTAAGGTAAGTAGGTAGGTAACTAAGTAATATTGTTTTCAAATAAAATGCGCTTCTACCTATCATCACCACCTTAGTGAGATGAGGTCAACCACTTCCCCATGATGAATAAATGAAATACCTACCTACTAGGTATGAGGAATTCCGTGTAGGTAGGCAGGCTAGGTAAGTGTTATTTACTAGGTCACATGGAAAAAAAATACCGCTTCCTATGGAATTTACGCTTTTGGTCACAGAGCAGTTTATTTATCTATTCCGTGCTTTTGGTAAATGGTTATCAATTGTAACAGAAGACGCCTCCGCATCAATCTATCCTAAACTGTCAACCTCATTATTATGTTTCTACCGTCGTCGTCGTCCTACTAATATTATAAACGCGAAAGTTTGTAAGTATGGATGGATGTTTGTTACTCTTTCACGTAAAAACTACTGAATGGATTTGGATGAAATTGGGCATACAGTTTATAACCTGGATTAACACATAGGATACTTTACATCCCGATATTGCCACGAGAACGGGGTTCCCGTTGGAATATCGATATATTTGATAGTTGGATATATTTGAAAATAAATATAAAAACTATAGCGTTTGAATCTGCATAGCCATCGGTTGCAATAACCGTTGGATAGATGGCGCACTGTGCCGCTATTAGCCTTAGTTATTGTTCTGAGCTATTAGCACTCAAAAATTAAAAAAACAGTGACAAAATTCAGCGCTTACCTCAGCCTTCCCGGTAGCATAGCCGTCAGTGCAGCCGCCGGATTGCGGAAGACCCGGGTTCGATAATCAAACCTAGATCTTCCGCTATCGACTCCTTTTTTTTTTTTTTTTTTTTTTTTTGAGAGAGACTGCTGGTTGCCGAGGGGCATTTCCAGCTTCACCGGGCTTGTTTTAGGGGCGGCGAGGTACGTAAAGGGTACCTCAAGCCGTGTTGAAACGAAACACCTTCAGAGGATTTCTAGAGGGGTACGGCATCGCACACTTAAAAGTGCGCGTCCCCGTGCCCTTCCAGAGTCTCCGAAGGGTTCGGCTGGATCGGGTAGGCATTTAATTTTTTCACTGTATTTTATAAATAACTTTTTGATTATTAAAATCAAAGATATATATTTAATCTTGTGGTAGCTAGTGTGAATTTCATTCGCCAAATTGTGTATGGCAAAATGTTAACTCTTCAGTCTGGTATGCCGCCAGGGGGCGCTGCCTCAATGCCATACTAATTTTCGTTGTCGTAAACGTAATCGAATGAATACGGATAGTAAACAAGCTCACACTAGGCACCCTTAAGTGCAGGCGTGTGTACTTTGTGTTTCAAATATAAATATTTTAAACTTTATGATGCTGTCGAACCTTGCTCTGTTCTCTGAGATGTTTTGAGCCTAGGTTAACTTATTTCCCTATCCTATTTTTTCGTTTGCGCCGCCTCTTCTCAATTCACACAGTTGCCTACTTACTTACACATGCATACACACACCGACTCACCATCACACACACACGCTAATACACCCCCACACCCTCACACATACTCACTTATAATTATACATATACAATTTACAAACATCCATTACCTATACGAACACTCGCACACACATAGGTACCTACTTACATAGGTTATCTGTTTCTCATTTGTTTCGTTTTGTTTTCTTTTTGTTCTATGTTAAAACTTTATTAAAATAAATAGGTACTATTTGCAGGGAGGGCCTGGCGACCTGTAGCCCAGGTTTCCTTTTTTTTATGAAACCTTTATCAGGCAACAAGTCTCTCACAATATAGGATACTATGCTAATTATTAGTTAATAAGCCTTAGTCAGATAGACCTATTTTGAGATGGGAAAATAAACATATTTTTATTTATGCATAACGTACCTGAAATAAAAATCAAAACATTAGATTTTATGAAGGAGTTTATGAGTTATTTTTAATCTCATAATAAAACTATGTGCAATAATTGCCTCAAATCATGTAAAAAATGAGGAGTTCCATCCTTAGGGAAGGCTCGTGCCCCAGCAGTGTGGACATATATGAGCTGATGATGATGATGATGAAATAAAGTTATTTATTATTATCTCTTTATTTATTTTTTTACATACTTATTAATTTAAATTTTTAAATATTTTCTAAAAACAAAACAAACATTTAAAAATTTAAAAAAATAGGAGTCCGCCGGCATCGGTACCAGGGTCCAAACTACCGGTGATTGGGGCTCCAGAGACAGGAACCTCCTCACAATGCGTGCCGTATCGAGGAGAACTGCCTTCTGAATCAGGCCCTTGATCCAGCCGCCTAACGAGAGCCTCAAGAGATGTTGATCGAGGCTCTTGGCCATCAGGCCGTTGTTGGCCGTAACAACAATCGGCACGATGACAGCTGAGTCCACATTCCACATGTCGACAACCTCATGTGCTAAGTTGAGATATTTGATTTGTTTCTCTTTCTCAGCTTTCACGAGGTTCTCGTCATGGAGAATGGTGATATCGACAATCATCGTGCGGCGCGCTAATCGACCTATCACCACAATGTCTGGCTTATTGACTACAATAGTCCTGTCGGTGATGATAGATCGATCCCAGTACAACGTGACATGGTAATTTTCGAGAACTGGGTCGGGCACATACTTGTAGTACGGTACCTCAGAATCCACAACTTTGTATTTCAAAGCAAGTTGCTGGTGGATAATCCTGGCCACTTGGTTATAATGCCTGTGCAAGTATTAACACGCGTATTATTATTATTATTATGGTGATGGTATTAACACGCTCAATGGCGCAGTGGTTAACGCGCCCGGTCTGCGAGTGCTCAGGTTAAGCAACTTTCGCAAAGGCCGATCATCGGATGGGTGACCAAAAATTTATCATCTCGATCTTCTCCGTGCTTCGGAAGGCACTTATAGCCGTTGGTCTCGGCTGCGCAAGCAGCCGTTAACAATCATCAATCTGCACTGGGCCCGCGTGGTGGTTTATTGGCCCGTTCTCCCATCCATAAAATTAAAATGAAACTTTCTCGTAGTGAGTGAGTAGACAATATTTTAAATAACGTTTCTTCAAGAAATATATGCGATTTGAAACATTTTATTACAAACCGCATGTGGCGATTCTAGCTAAAAAAAATATTTATAAATTAATTTTTTTTTAGCTAGAATCGCCACCATTTACTTAGGTTTCAAAACTATTGAACTTCTTGTATGGCATACATACTTACCGAAAATGTAGGTAGGTAAGTATAAAAGCTCTTACAAAAAATATTTACATATTATAATCCTTTACAGGCCTAACTAAAGTTTAAATGTTGAAAACTTTTTTACTTAAACTTTACCTACTTTGGACATCACCACCGCGTAAATTATGTTTCTAAAGACGCGTGGCGAGATTTGGGAATGACCTTTGGCCAGAAGTGGAGCGACAGTATACCTACATAGGTAAAAAAAATATATGTTGAAATGTTTGCGGTTCATTACCCCTTCATGCTTCATCTATGACGTAAATATTATCTAAGTAACTAGGTACCTACCTGCTACAAACATATAGATAGGTATATGTTCAAGCATAATTATAAGCTCTTATTAGTTACTTTATGGTTTAAGATAACCAACCCGCTTTATCTAGCCCGTATGTAGGTAGGTGCCGCGTTATGTAATTTTTAAGTTTGGCTACAGATTCTAGCACTAGCCCCATACGAGAGGATCGATGATCTAACTTCATAAGTATCGATCGACCCGTCGCGTTTCATATAGATACGTACCGACCCGACTTTATGTAGGTTGTAGGTACAGGTATGATAGAGTTTGGGTTGGGCGTAGCCAAGCAATTTTTTTAGCAGAGACCAAAAAGGTTTCTGATTTGCGTATCATTTTGTGCAAAACATTCAGTCGATCGCGCTTTTGGCAACGTTTATCTTTGATGGTTTGTGGCATTACTGGCATTAACCAAATATACATGTACTTAACCGCATTTTTCGTACCGTAGGTACTTTGATAAAGGTTAACATTGAAATACTTAAATCTTATTTTAACACTGATTGAATAAAAAGTTTTAAATTCATGATCATGACAGTACAATTAAATTAATTAGCCGTCTTCTTGTTTTATATTGGACTATTTTAAATTTAAGGAATTCAAAAGGTTTTTGTTTTTTCTACCTATCTCTACGACGATTTCTCTAGTTAGTAAGAAGTACAGTTAGGTACAGTCGGAGAGGGGATCTCAGCAGTAGCGCAGAGCGGTCAACGCCCAGGGGCCCCGCTACCCATCCAAAAAATGTCGACATCTACAAGGTTCGACGACGACGACGTCTGGGATAGAGCGTCAAGCGCCTACCGGTCAACACATACCTACATAGTACATACCTACTTCACAAAATTACAAAATCATTTTCATCCGACTATCCGGACCTAAATTAATATATCAAAAACATAAGATTGTTTAATATAGGAGTCCCTAGCAACTGTTATCGTTGTTGTAGGTATGTATTAGCAATAAGATTATGTCTGTGATTATACTTAGTAGGTATAATAGGCCACAGTAATCAGAATAGTAAATGATTTTATTTTATTTATCGTGATTGGTAGAGAATGCCCGAGAACATCAATAGAATAGAATAGAATAGAATATTTTATTTGCTTTCAACCGATATTAAACGCCATATTTGTCAAGTATCTAGCAAGTATGACTGTACTGTACCTATGATTAATTAATTAGTACAAAAAACTTTAGTGAAAAATATATAAAAAATTTAAACGAAAGGGTTGATAGGGCAAATAAGTTAATTGATTTATGGAATAAAACAAACCACTTTTTGACGGTATAGGTAGGTACGGTTTGAAATGACTAGAATAGAGGAATCATTTTTACGGTAACCGCTTTCTATCAAGTAGGCCGTGGAATTATGTAGATTGCTTGATAATTGGGTCTGGCTGTTTTAAATTCGTATTTATATAACTAGTTCAGTTCTTGAGAATCCAAAATTCAAAATAATTTTAGGCTAGGCATTCAATTTAGGCTACATACAAATAGCACATGAATGTCACTATGTCATCTGACGAGAGACCTTGTACTGAGAAGAACCGACAAGTAACTCAGCGAGAGCATTTCTTATTATTAGTAGGTAATAAAAATAAAGCTATATTTTGATACACAGGTGACAACTATCTTTCTATGACCACGAATATACCACACCAAGATTTACAGCTGGGCCCCCTGATAAGTCTGTACCACCGCCGTAGAAAGGGGATGAATAATGCATCCTTCATCAAGAGACGATCCCGCCGACGAAGACACTGCAGCGAATTGTTAGGAATTATTACCGTACCATCCGTTTTTCCGGCGTAAAATTAAACAATGGTAGCAAGACAATAGCTATACATTTGGATGTGGCAGTCTGCTATTGCACAAAATAAGGAGACTGTACAATGTGAGCTTCATAGATACCGAGCAAATAGCTTGTGACCGGTAAAAGCAGGTAGACCTAATAAAAATTTTTTTAAACCGGGTGTTATAAACACCTCTAAAAGTATTATATAAATGTACCCTAATGTGATACGTTTAAAGTTTCATTTACAACTACACACAAACGCCTGGTCGGTTTAATTAAGTAACATTTAATTATGATTAAGAATGTGTTACCTATTAAAATAAAATTCACTTTATTTAGTTACAATGGTCTTTTTTATTAAATAAAAAAAATACATCATTTCAGTTCTATAAGTACATTCAACAATTTTAGTAAACTTTTACCAAATCAACATTCCAGTCTGTTGACCTGAGATCAGAAATAAATAAGAGACTGATGTGTAATTGTTTAGCATTTTCATTTTAGGGAATTGTCTGCGGTAACAGGGAGGGGGAGGTAATTGAAAATGGTAGGATATAACTTGAAACAATACACTTAAAACTAATATTAAAGTCTACAATTTAACTTAATTCCTTAAGTAATCTATCGTAATCATGATTTATTATACATTCATAATGGAAAGTCTCTACCTAAATTATATTTTTACAAACATACTGAAACCGTTGATCAACTACATTAAAATTAAAATAGGCAGACAATAATCATAGACTTCCAGGTTACATCACCTCAGCAGTTCCACAAATAAATAACATCAATTGATATCGTATGAGGAAACCTGTACAACTTGCTCATTCACACTCTCCTCTCATTCTACCTAGCACATTGAGAATACAGATCTTTATTAATTATGATTAATTCCAATTTGTGACAGTCAGACATCATCCAGCGCAAGATACAACAAATACATGAATTGGGAAGGTCCTACTTGATTAACTGACAAAATACATAATTTCTTGGAATACATACATTGAAATATTTATACACTTGAATTTACATCTTAGTTACACTGTAATTTGTTTTATTTTATTTATTAAAAATAACATTCACACTTAGGTACTTCATTAACTAAATTGTCACTATATCTCAGTATTCCAACATCAATAGTTTTAAATAAGAATGTTATAGCTTAAGAATTATTTACACAATACTGCTCAAGTCGCGGAAGTGCGCTACAGGCAGCAATCTCGATGTCGTGGAATCGCGACACACTCCCTCAACATAAACGTTATTTGCCTTTCGCAGTGATCGTAAGGGAGGATTTGGCAGGTTGCGGTATTATAGTTATTTCATCACTAATTTTCAAGGGTTTTAGAAGGGAGTCAGAGTCCATGGGCTTAGCAGGAGTGCCAGTCTTGCTTTTATCCATTACTCGTTTTGCTACCACACTGTGAGCTGAATATACATGATTCTCAAATTGCTTGTACATCCCGAATGTAGCAGTGCATACTGTGCACTTGTAGGAGAGGTGGGCAGGTTTGAGGGTCATGTTGTGGTCTCTCGACACATGGTTCAGCAACTTCCATTGGTAAACTCTACCGCAAACGGGACATCTACCGGCGTCTTTGCCTTTGTTAGCCGCTTCTTGCATAGAGCTGGTCACCAGGCCATGAGAACCCAACAGGTGCCTCTCCAGACCTTGATCAGTAAAGAATCGAAACTGACATTTCTGACAGTTAAGTGGAGGTCTGTTGTAGATCATTTTAGGATGAATTTTAACTTTGTGAATCCATTGCATATGGTTTCTTAATTGCTCCAAATCTTTAATATATCCATCACAGATTTCGCATATTACGAAAGTGGCCTTCGAGTTTTGCGATGTTTGTGAAGACGAGGGTTGAGGCGCGCGCGGCAGAGGGGTGATAGAAATCTTGGGAGTAGCATTATTGGCCGCTTGATGATTTTGAATAATAGGATAGTTAGAAATAGTGGTTCCAGCCGGAGGAGTGTTATGCATTATCATAAGACCACTGCGTATAATCGGCACGCCCGACACCGTGTTTGGACGAGGGGGGCCTAATGGGGGACGGCCTCGGGGCCTACCTAGCATAGGCATTCCTGAGATGACATTAGTTACATTTAGGGGAGGTCGCCCTAAATTGTTTATACCTACTTGAGCACGACTAAAGCTGCTCTGGTATGGACTAACCATATTATTTCTGGCTCTTGTTAACTTTGGTATTTTCGCTGGTGGTTCCCATTCAAGTGCTGGACCAAGATTGAAATCAGGTTTAAACTTCTTTGCACAAGCTATAAGATGCCTTGCCAGCTTAGTTTTGCTATTATCTTCAAAATGACAATTAGCACACTGCTGGTAAGCAGGGGCTCTCTCCAGCCTACCTCTAATGTTGTGTTCAGCTTCCATATGGAACAAGATATCATGAGGGCTACGAATTTCAAATGCGCAAGTGTTGCATTTGTAAATGTTGTTGCGCATATGAGGTGCCTCTAAATGGTGTGACATCACCAACATAGATTCTGTCTTAAAACTACAAAACTCACATCTTTTCTGTTGCAAAGCATATGGAGCGTTGGTCCTCTTACTGAAATCCAAATTTTGTGTGAGGGATGCAATAGCACCCTCCGTTGCTTTAGTGCTGCGGCCAGATTTCTTCTCCTTATATAATTTACGGTTTTGTTGTTTCAGCAGGTCACTTTGCACAAATTCTTGTACTAAATTTAAACCTATGTTTATAAAAAACTGTCCCAAAGAACAATCAAAGTAACTATCAGATTTACCTGATAAACCTTTAGCAATCAAACTTATAGGATCCTTAATCTCTTCAATTGTGTCATCTTTATCTTTGATGATTTGAACAGCATCATCGTCACTGGCTTCGTCTGATTCAGTAGACGACTCACCATCCCATGAATCGTCATCTTCCTCAAGGCCACGCTTACGTTTTTTCTTTTCTGACTTTTTTTCTTTAGGCAGATCTTCATCAGCACTTTTGACTTCCTTATCGCTCACATCATCCTCCTGCATCACTTCGCCTCTTTCAATCCTCTCTTTCTTTTCCTTTTCTTTCCTTTCTTTCTCAGCTTTTTCTTTTTCTAATCTCTCTTGCTCTTCTTTTATTTTTAATTCTTCAAGTTCTTTTCCTAATTTGTCAACAAACTCTCTAAACGGTTTTATTGATGGTTTTTCATATACATATGGGACAATGAATGAAGGGGCTTCCACAACAAACATGTCATCTGTCAGAGATGGTAATATATTAGGCTGTGGCTGGGGCTGAGGCTGGGGCTGAGGCTGATGCTGATACTGAGACTGAGGCTGAAGCTGAGGATGGGGTGCTGGTGTGCTGTTCTGGGCAGATGCATTATGTGTTACCTTGCAACTAACTGGAGTGATTGTTGTACCACGAGCAGCAATACTTTGACATAAATTCTGTGCATCTAAAGCACTTGTTGACACATTAGTTTTATTTTGAATTGGTGTGGGACCTTTCCCTGATAGAATAGAATTAGTATCTATAATAACAACTGTTGGCTCTTTATTTTGATCACCATTTGATTTGGACTGTTTAGAAGCTAACTCGGCTAAGCCTTTGGTGTCACTCACCACTATTGGCTTACTTTTGCTCTGCGACTGAGTCAGCGGGTCTTCCATAGACACTTCTTCTACATCAGACTCATCCTCTCCATTCTCTAGTTGCTCTTCCATCTTTTTTTCTTCAATAATAATTGCCTTATTGCTGCTTTGCTGTGAAACATCTGAGCTATCATTACTATCTGTACTAGAATTTGAGGAGTCATCATCATTTGAATCTCCTCCATCCTCATCATCATCACTAGTGATTTCATGGACTTCAGGGCTGGGAGAACCACCATTCTGGCTCTGTGGTTCATGTTCATGTTCATGTTCATTTTCATTCTCATTCTCATTCTCAGAATCACTGCTGTCATCTTTTGGTTGACTACCCTGTGATGTGTCATCATCACCTTCAGTCCGCTCATCTGTGGAGCCAATATTTAAGAACATAAATAATAATAGCATTTATAAAACGAAATAGTCAAGGAACTATCAAATGATAAACATTAAGTTTATAGTTACACTTTATGGCTAATACTGATTCTTTTGAATTCTCCACGGGGAGTCAGGTCAAATAAACGATAAGCTGCGTCCTTCACTCGAGAGGACGCTCGGGACTCCAGAAAAAAAACTAAGTAAGTAAAGTAACCTATACACGCCTAAAAGATACGATTAAACCACAACTTTGAGCAGTAAATGACCAAGATATGAATTGATTATACAAAGAAAATATTATAATTTATCCTATAGCGTCATTATATCATGTGGTGTGTGGACCGCCATATGGGATTCCATAGCATTTCTCTGAAAACCCTGCTCTACCAGGTTCGATGGTAAACACATATTTACAAGAAGCGAATTATTTAAAAAAACGTGTAATAAGTATGAACAAGTACCTGTAGCAGTAGATATCGACATTATCTCGCGTTTTCGTAGCCAAAAACCAAAAAATAGCACAATAGCACAGTAGCGGAAACCAAACCAAATCAAGCTGTCATTTAAAAGGTTCTTTGTATGTCACGTTATGGAAACGTAACAGAGACCTACTAAACTTTCCTAACTCCTACCTAAACAAAATACTTTTTATTTCAATAATTACGTTAATCTGGGCCCTTATTACAATTAATTGTATCTTTTAATAAATATAATGTCAACGCATTTGATAAAAAACATACATTTTAAAAGAGGCAAAAAATGACATGATAAAGAACTCTTACTTAAAAATGGTAGGAATTGGAGGGAACACGGAGGGGGAAGGACGCGGTATTCCATAGTGGAAAGGTTGGAAAGATTGGAAAAAAAAAGCGCTAAATTTAAATTTTACACAAAAAAGAGAGATTCATGGGGGGTAGGTAGTAAGTAAGTTAGGCTATCTGAATAGAAAATAATTTTTAACAACAAAAAAACCAACCTTCATTAAATAGTAGTGCTTTAAAATACTAGTCGCCACTACGATTTTCGAAGGTTCTCCTCGATTTCTCTAGGATGCCATCATCAGATCCTAGTTTCCTTATAATGGTACCACCCTTGAGATATCCTTTCCAACAAAAAAATAATCATCAAAATCGGTTCTTATACCGTATAAGAACCGATTTTGATGATTATTTTTTTGTCACGCGAACGATAACTTCGTCGTATAAGTTATACGACGAAGTTATCGTTCGCGGATACATTTAAAAATATTTAAACTGAGAATTGAGAAACCTCCTCCTTTTTTTTGAAGTCGGTTAAAAACCTCCTTTTTTAAAGTCGATTAAAAAGATACGACTCATCTTTTAAGCAAAACAAATGCAATTATTGTAATGTTGCACTTAAATTTTAATAACTGTTTTGCTATATATTTTTGATTTAATGTACCTACATATCGCTACATCGCAACACCCACCGCTACGCAACGAATAAGTACCTAAAACATTTCTACATACAATACCTAGGTAGTCTATAAATAATATAATATCTGTACTTTTTTATCCTGATCATTGATTAACTATTAAATATACCATCAAATTGGAGTGCCAACATTAATACTCTCTTGGTTGATTGTAATAGTAGCAGATCATATATGATTCCTAGAACGGCTATGGAGCATCTTCCTAGAATTTCTTGATCAGACCACAATTTCAAGCACCATACGTCCAACGGTATGGTTCGGGGTGGCTAAGGGCTCTGGAACCGGCACTTCCCGAACCTTTTTTCTTTGTGTAGAGAGAGAATTTACCGTTGGACACTTATGGGCGTTTACGCCGCACACTAGCGCCGCCAATAAAAAAAAAACATATCTAGTAATTAGAGATAGAAAATCAAATTATGCTCAACAAACTATCTGAATGAAGTAATTTAGCATTTTTACGTCACTTAATGAACACCTGACATGTTATGGTTTAGTTAAATATGGCGTTATAGTTAAAAGTGGCCGTAAGATCTTATATAACTAAACCATAACATGTGAGGTGTTCAAGGTGACGTAAAAATGCTAAATTACTTCATTCAAATAGTTTGTTGAGCATAATTTGATTTTCTATCTCTAATTACTAGATATGTTTTTTTTTTTCATTAGTGGCGCTAGTGTGCGGCGTAAACGCTCTTAGGGCGTCTACAACGTAACCAAATAATGTTTGATGAACGTAACGGACTTCTCTATGGTAATGAAGCAGCGCCTCCTGGTGATAAATAAGAGAAATAATAAAACTCGCACTAGTCAGCTCTGACTCTAGCATAGCGTGTACCAAATACCGTATAACTCAATCGAAATCCTGTGTGGTCTGCGGTGGTGCGGTTCTTTATAGATGTCACATCTGGGTGTCTTGTGCGAGTTTTATTTGGCATTCGGTCACACTAACGATGCGGTGTAATAATAATAATAAGAGGATCCTCGAGCTGTATAAAATTGATTATAGTTAGTTCGAAACTTCCTCGGACAGTGCATGGAGTGCGATGGAGTACAATTCTTAATCTCCAGGGCGAAAGAATTACGGCTGTAGATTACCAAATAAGTATGAGGGGAACATACTAGGGTTATTGTCTGAGTCAGCTTTGGTTTTGCATGGCCCTGAACCCTCTTAGAAGATTGCTGGAGAATTCGGGGACGAGATTTCAGTTTTAGAGGGAAAGTGGCCGGGTATTACCACCGCACCTTTTCTACATGGATGACCTGAAGCTATTGGCCCCGACAACTCTTAATCAGAGGGAGCTACTAAACATCGTTGTCGATTTTAGTGGCTCCATCCGAATGGATTTGGGGGTTAATAAATAAGTGTGCGGCTTAGAGCATGAATGCTCTAAGGTGTGCGGTTATCCATGTAACCAGGGGAAAGAGTATCCGGTCACAGGAGGTTGACCTTTGGGGCGGTCCAATTAAGGTTATTCTCCGAAACTGATAATACTTGATTGACAATAATTATTATTGTCTAGTGTGTTTGTTATGTACTTATGTTATTTTTTTTATAAGTACTTATGTCAATAAATGCTTCTTTCTCTCTTTCTCCCTCATACTGGTATTTAGCCTAGGTATGGCACACAGTATAGGAACCGGACGTAAATCTAGTAAAACCAAGTAAAACAGACCGTTCGTTGACTAGCGTCAAGTTAGCAGCCTCACCACGGAATTAGATGGTTTTGACTACGTCAAAAAATTGTGTATAAAATAATAGTGATAAATAGTATATTGATGTATAGTATATAAATAGTGATACTATGGTTTAAAAGATATTTGAGTATCTTGGTGAGGCTGCTAACTTGACGTCAAGCTAGCAGGAGCCTTAAGAAATACATTTTTAAAGGTACGCAGCTTATTTTCTATTTTGGTATTCACAAAAAAGATATAGGGTACATAATGTGAGGTAGATATTTTGTAAGTCGTTCAAAACTTTTCATATTTACTACTCGACCAACAATTGTTCAATGATTTACAAACTAAATATATTGCACTTCAATTAGTTTGCACATGCTGAGTGGTCAGATTTAAAACTAATATCGAAGAAGATACGTTTAGTTTGTAAATCATTGAACAACTGTGATAAACGTCTAGCTGACATGCGCCTAATTATGTTGGTCGAGTAGTACGTATAACTTCATAAGTACCTAGCTAATCTTTCGTAAAGTTACCTAGTTTAGTATATCCCTAGTGCATTAAATATTAAAGTTACCTGCCTAGTCTTTTATGACAATGTATTTAAAGCTGTACTTGAACTAGATCGGCGTAAGTAAAGTATGTATAAATGGTGTAGGTAGGTATGTATAATTATTTGTTTCTCCCAAATAAATAATATTAAACAGAGAGTAGAGTATTGACACAATCAAAAATTTGATGAGATTTAATAAAAATAATAGTAGGTAGAAAAAAAACGAAGATAAAATAAAAAGGTGGGTAGAAAAATATTTGTTTAAATAAATACCATATCAATAGCATTGAACCGAGGATATGTCATTGTATTGACACAGTCAAAAAATACATATTTCACTTTTTTGCTCGATAGTACCCACCTCATGATTAAAATAAAGTTTGAACCTTATTACTGTGGAGCAAAGTTCAACATTGATCGTCAGCCAATATCAAGAGTAATAAGTAGAAGTTTACAATAGATTTTTGTAAAATAGCAAAAAAGAATTCTTTTTTTATTTATATCGTAAGGTTCACAATTTCACGCACAACTTTTTCATGTATTTATTTGTTTAAAACTTGTACCCGTTTCTCTGGAATCGCCATCGCAACAAACGTCAAGTTAGCAGCCCACTTATAGACCGTAATATCTCGGCTTGTATTGAAGTACCTATTATTGAAATTTTGCGTATACGATTCACTATTTATGCACAGTTTTTTGACATATAAATCACATTGATACGAACTGTATTTCTTAAGGCTCCTGCTAGCTTGACTTCAAGCTAGCAGCCTCACCCAAGATACTCAAATATCTTTTGAACCCAATTTTTTGACGTAGGTAATCAAAACCATCCAATTCCGTGGTGAGGCTGCTAACTTGACGCTAGTCAACGAACGGTCTGTTTTTACGTCCGGTTCCTATACTGTGTGCCATACCTAGGCTAGATACCGCTAGTGGAGGTCTTTTTTGAACTTTATCTGGGCGTCAACAAGGTTAAAGCCTATGTATAACAGCTAGTTATGCTGATTCATAACATAAATATCTACAACTACACCTTTGGAATACATTAATGCATCACCCGAGGTCATCGGTCATGAGGATGTATATCTCGATGGTGGTAGAGGCCTTAAGCGCTAAAACCATTCACGACCGTGAGATATCCAGCCTCAGAGCCTATTTCATGACGAAGACTGATGTGGAGATGCACCGAGATGTGTCGTAGCGTGTGTTAACGGACTCACTCCCTTTGATCTGCCCAACGAATCGTGACAGTCACAGGCAGCATTGAGCGTATCCGATCGAGAGACCGTATGGAAGAAAAAAGAGATGCACGGACAGTTTTCAAGGCTCTACACGGGCTTCACGTAAACGAAAAAGCATCCATGTATTGGCTGCGCTTTGGTGACCTCTTTGAGGATACGACAGGGATTGTTTGTGTAAAACAAGACCCTGCAGGACGAACAACTAACGAAACTACATCATAAAAGTCGGTACCTACAGTAAACATTTTGACGGGCCTGTCGCCGTCTTAGAGAATCACTCCATCATGTGGTTTCGGGTTGTTCGGCTCTTCCTGACTCTATGTATCTGTAGGTACATGCGTAATCAGGGTGCCTAGTGCTAGTTTCATTCGCCATTCGGTCACAATGCCATACTAATTTTCGTTTTCGTAAACGTAATCGAATGAATACGGATAGTAAACAAAACTCACTCTAGGCACCCAGGCCGCCAAAATTCTATATCAAGAGCTCGATCTAAAGTACGGTCTTGTCGATCGCAGCCTATCAAAATACTCGCCGGAGGCAGATACTCGAGAATATAATCACGCGCAACAATGCAAGTCATCACAACGGACAGAACTATATTCTTGCGAATAAGCCCGATATATGCTGATGGACTGGACGCAATCGAAGGTGGTTTTGGTGGACGAGAATGTTGTGTTGTGTTGTTTAGGTCCAAACCTAGTAGGTACGTGAGGTCACCGAAATGTGGCAGGTGGCGTCCTTAGAAATTCCATACCAACCACGATGGGTAATCACCTGAAAAGGCTGCGATTCGTTTTCAGCGTAAATGCTATAAAAGCGGTAGTGCATTTCTGACTTCGACCGACTGTGCGAGAGGTATTTTACTGGTACTAAAATAATAATAATAATCTTTATTGGAACCCTAGACAATATTTACTTATTACGATATAAACATGTAAACGCCTAAGCCCAAGGCAATACCATAAAGTAACTTATATATCTATTAAATCTTTTTTACATTTTTTTTTGTTTTAGATAAATTATTCTCCTTTTCTCGTTAACTTGATCTAACGGCAAATAAAACTCGCACTAGGCACTAGGTACAAATTAGGTAAGATATCGCTACTTATGTAACTGATACAATCATTGGTCATCACAAAATCTAGATTTGAAATAACTTATATGATTAATTTTTAGTACAGTATCCTCAATTTTGGTTGCAATGTTTACTCAAGCTGTAATGTACCACCCCATAATCCGCAGAATATTAGCACAGTTCCAATCATGCTCATATTCTAATAATTATTATTACTGACATTACTGTGATAAAGGCAAATTTTCAAAAGGATTAGTTTCTATGCCCCATTAGAAAGTTTCATGTGTTACTACAACACTGTGCCAAAAATAAAAAAACTCATTATTATAAACATGATAAAAGTTTATTGATTTACTTATGTAACAATACAATTAGGGTCTGATTCTGAACACACTTTAAAATACATTTCAAAAGGAAGGTAAATAACTTATATAAATTAATAAATAACATTAGTCTTAAACAATATATTTAATCTTCTTGTAGTTCTTCAACTTCTGCTTCTTTGAATGGGTCTATCATCGGGGCCTCATCTGGCTTCTTTATGACTCCAAATTCTTCTGCAGTGTCCAAACATTTCTGTGCAAGCTCCATAGTTCTCTTTTGCTCAGGATCTTCAAGTTTTGTCAGAGCCATAAGAATTTCCATCACATCTGTTTCTAATATTTTTGCTGTTATGTCTTTGTCATCTTTCATAATGTTGTACAACATATATGCTCCTCTGAATTGTATTTCTAAATCAGGATTAGCTAACAAGCACCTTAAACTTTCAACCCAAGGACCTACATCCAATAGCTTTCGGCAGCAAATCTTGCTCACAGAAGTCAGTATACACAAAGCCCCTGCCGCTGCTTTTACAGTGTCAATATCTTCTTCTTGACAGGCAAGATACAAAAATTTAGTTTTGTCATTGTTTGCTTCAAAGGTCTTGATAACTTCTTCAGATTGAAGCAAATTGCAGATACATTGCGTAGCAGCACGTTGCAGCATTACGTGATCTTCAAACAGGTAATGCTCAATCTTAGCTAATCCACCTTCCTTCAGTATCCTGTTCCTAGTAGTTTCATTCATACCTGCCAAATTACAGAGTGCCATAAGAGCTTCAAAGTTCTCCAAAGCAGTGCATTCGGGATGCAACAAAGATAGCAAAGGTCGGACTACTTCTAAATTCCTTTGGCCAGGGAATGCCACTTCTGGATTAATTGTAATACCAATTCTCGCTAATGCTTGAGCTGCTTGCTTTTTGCCATTGTTAGTACCCTCTAACGACATTGGTAAAAGAACTTTAGTCCCTCCTTGCTGTACGACAATACCTCTCAATTCAGGTAAATTGCAAATAGCATTAAAAACTCTTGCAATCAGTTCTCTGGAATTGTGGCTTTCTGTTTTAGACAGTGCTACCAGGCCAGTTGTCACACCAGCTTTGGCTAATACAGTAATTCTCTTGTTAATAAAATCAGGGTCATCCAATTCATGTTGTTCAGGTACATGATGTTTTGCAAACTTGGCAAGTTCTAACATTTCTGGCAATAGTTCTTGTTTTTCATATGCATTGCATAAATGGACTAAAGTTGTAACAACACCATAGAGGCATGATTGGTCACCAGTCTTTGCCAGTTCTATCAATGATTGAAGGGCAGCCTTGTCTTCAACTAATTTCTCTTTAACATCAGCATCTAGGGTCAAGTAGGACAGACCTTCTGCTGCCCATTTTCTGATGTCATTTTCTTTGCCAGGGTTAACCAAAAATTTTCTACATGCATCAGCTAACTTCGTGGTGGATCCATCAGCAAATGGTCTAATTGAGGCATCATCACCACCAAAGCTTCCAATTTTACATAGTCCCACTAATGCTCTTACTCTGACTGCATCATTCTTACAGGTATACAGATTTTTGAGGATGTCAACACCTTTGTTGATAATTGACCTTGCTTTGTCTTTTTTAGATGCGGCAGCTACAAGGCACTCACATGCAACCTTTTGCTGTAGAGGATCTTCTGTTTGAGCCATCACTAAAATCATCTCTAGGATACCTTCTTTGGAGATTACATAGTTTCCAACATCCAATGGACCTCGTAACAAAGAAGTGATGGCTACAGTTACTCTCACCTTTGATTCAAGATCAGGTGTCATAAGTTTATCCTTGACAAATTCGTCTACTTCGCTATTAAACAGATCTCTTGCTTGATCATAGTACATGTTTTCATAAACTTTTGCTAGACAAGCAGCTGCAATAGTTCTCGATGATGGAGTAATATTCATAGCAGACTCATATTTATACTCCTCCAATTCACTGCACACTGCAAGTAAACGCTGTAGACCTTTGATTTCAACAAACCTTTCAGCCCAGTTGATGGCACTGTAGTGGCAATTCCTCATAATTAGCTCCATAATAGCATCTCGGGCGAGTCCAGTGATGACAACATTAGTTATGGAATAGGTAAGGCATGTAAGTAGTACATCTATCTCACTTTTATTTTCTTCACATAGTATTGGATCAGGTTTTGAGTCCTTTTTGTTATCCATACCTGAGAATGTATTTAGAATGACTTGCAAGCAATACTGAGCTGCATTTACTCTTTCATCATCGTCACTGTCAATAATTTCTAATAACCAAGGGATTCCAACAATTTTAATGACATTTCTAGTCCTTTCAATGCTTCTCTTGCAAAGCTGACTGATGACACGCACAGCATTGACATATATATCAACATTCTTTTCAATTTTCAGCAACTGCTGAATTTTATGGACCACACCGTTATTCAACATTATTTCGGCACCTGCAGTTTCTTTTGCAAGTACTAATAGATTGCCCATTGCTTTCTCCCTTTTATCTGTACTTTCTTTGATATCAAAAGCCAATTTAAACATCTGCTCCACTTTATTGCTGGTCTGCGCATTTTGCCTAGCACGCTCCTGAACAACAGCGTGTAGTCTCGAAAGTACCGGTTGTACGGCCTTATTCGAAGGGTCAACAGTAAATATCGTTTTGGCATCTCTATAAGCTTCCTCAACTCTTCCCAAGCTTTCCAAAGCTTGTGCACGACGGAATAGCGCTTTAGGATCTTCCGGTACAATTTTTAAGGCTTCATCGCAGTCCTTTATTACCTTTTCGTGTTCATTCGTTTTAAGGAAGGCAGCGGCTCGATTTTTTAAATATGTTGCACAGTCTCTACAATCTTTCTCAGCAAGGTTGATAGCCTTAGTGTAAAGGGATATCGCTTCATCGTATTTCTCAGACTTGAAAGCTTCGTTACCTTCGTTTTTGTAAGCTTCTGCTTCTTCATGGTGAACACCCATTGTTCCGTTTGTTTTATCTTTACGATAATAATCGAATTCTTGAAACTGGCGGCACTTAAATAGAACTAAAACACATGTAGAGGTTTCTGGTAAGATCTCGAGGGTTCAACTCATTTATGTGTGCCAAAATAGAATTTTATTTTTGTTCGCCATATGAGGAGGACATTAGGTCGGTATAGGTAGGTGCATAGAGATCAGATCAGATGACACTTGACATTGACACCTGACATAAATGGAACATTCAGAAATAAGCCCTTTTTTTGTTCTGAAATAAACAGTAGAAAAATATTTCTCAAAAATCCAATGTCAACTTTATTGTAAAGCAGTTTATTCCTGTGAAGCTGTAAATATAAGTCGAGAGGCCTGTTTAATTACGTACTTGAAGCAAAAACTAATAGCTACCTCACCTTCGATTTCTATAGGGTAACCATTTCTAATTCATGAAAATCATGACTTTGATTGAAGTGAATAGAAGATGAAAGAGAAAGAAAGTAAACGATTATATCAATGACCATTTTGAGTATCATTATAACATTATTTTTTTTGGCATTTAGCATTGATTATTTTAGGTCTTGGTAAAATATAACGTCACTACCATTCACTCATCATCATCTCGGTTTGGTCATTCATTCATTCTTACATTTTTAATGTCTTTGGTGTTATTAAAAAAAAACTATTTCCTCGTGCGCCGCTTGAGTTTGAGAATTATTTTTATTTCTTAAAATAATCTAATTAGCAAAATGTCTGCAATTAGTCTGCTAAACCCTAAAGCTGAGTTCGCGCGCGCAGCGCAAGCTTTAGCGTTAAATATATCCGCTGCAAAAGGTATTCAAGATGTGATGAGAACTAACCTCGGCCCTAAAGGCACATTGAAAATGTGAGTTATTAACTTAAATTGACTGATAAACGCATTTATCCTCGCTAAATACATTATTTTACGTTTAATTAAGTTATTTTTTATAAGATTTGTTGTAAAATTTTCGTATAAAGATTAGAAATTTGTATTTGTAAAGTCATATGATTGGGTTGAGTGGGTGCAGGGCTTGGAATACCGGTAATACAGACCATGATATAGTACCGGTACTATAGTTGGTACTGGTATCGATTATACAGTATTGACCATTTGATATCGGTATAATGTGGTGTTCTAATACCGAGAGCAATTGGGCGTTTACTGGGCGAGCGAAAGAGCATAGTAATCGAGTCCGAGGTGGCACCAGGGCTAGATACCGGTAAATACCGGTATTTTTCATTACGATACCTCGGTACTGGTACTTTAGTTGTAGGGTTCATTCCCTCGGGAATTCATTCCATCAGGGAAATCGTTGGGCTTTGTTCCCGGGAAATTAAGCTTGAGAAAAGTCGAGAACTCGAGAAATCATATTTTATGTAATTATACTCTAGCCTTAGATTAATAGACTCTAGCCGAGTTCGGATTACGAGGTGTAGTACACGCAATTTTTTTGTGAATTACGTGATAAATTCAAAACAAACAGGTATGTCTTTCCACTTTTATTGACATGGCTTTATTCATATTATTTTTATCGAGATTAATAATCTCATTAAGATCTTAAATTTTACTAGGTGTCTGTTCTTTTCTATTAATTTTTAATGAAATTTAAATACTTAAAATAACTAATATGATACATAAATATCATAGATCGGAGTAGGTAGAGCTATTTTATGTACTTGCCATATGATAGAATAGTATGGATATTCCCCGAATGAATGTGAAAGCATGCACTTCCTATAAGTATAAGGACGGGTTTAAGAATAGTAGAATAAATTGATAGAAACTTGATTAATTAAACCACATATATTTTTTTATGTAACAATTTCTTATTCTATTTTTATTTAAACAAGAATCAACAATCATTTAACATTTTTATTCTGAAGTTGTACAAGAACATACCATACAAATTATTTGTTCCTTAAAAATCGAAACATGATTGAAAAGCACTCTGAGAACCGAAGTAATCGAGTGAGACAACATTAAACAACATGTTACTATCGGTAAACAATTAAATGCCAGTGTTGCAGAAAGAGACAAAAACAGGAGCGTTACTCTAGTCTAGCCACCCACACCCGTGACACTCCCTGTACGTGTAAGCAAGAGCGCATAACGCAGCGATATCACGACGAGTGTCAACAAAGCGGCAACGTCGCGCGTTTGACAAAAACTTTGGCAACGTGTTGCTGATGTAAAATTGACAACGTCAGTCGTGCGCAAATGGACTTACAATACCATTTTTTATACTTATAATTATAATAATCGAATCCCCGAGTATTAGTTGGAATCCCATGGAATGTCCATATTTACATCAATGTTTGCGGTCAATGAACCTAAATAGCTCTACCTACTCCAATCACTGATAATTATACTATACTACTTAACTTAATTATATTTCCTATTTTTGTAAAACAACAACACACAAGCTTAGTTGTGTAAAAAACCTACTATTTATTTTTCCAAGATTTTGTTGTATGTTTTTTTATGTTAGTAATTAGAAATTAATAAGTATGTTATTTTGAACTTGTGAGATGAATATTGCCACTGAATTATGTTGTGTATCACATATTAATCCTAGGGTTTATTATTAATTTGAATCGCGTTTGTACCGAAACATCGAAATGTTTCATTGATCTTGCAAAGTTTTTTATTTGATTTTATTTTCTAACTAGCTGTGCTCGCGACTTCGTCCGCGTGGAATAGTGGCTTTCGGCAGCATTTTTAATTTTTTAGGCTCTTGTTCCCGTTTTTGCAAAATTTTTCACTGATGCTTCGCTCCTATTGGTCGCAGCGTGATGTTATATAGCCTAAAGCCTTCCTCGATAAATGGACTATCCAACACAAAAAGAATTTTTCAATTCGAACCAGTAGTTCCTGAGATTAGCGCGTTCAAACAAACAAACTTCAGTTTTATAATATTAATATAGGATATATATAGATTAACATGCCAAAAATGGTGCTGTGATTGTTATTTAATTATAAGTTAAGATAATGTTAACGTTTTCATGTTGAAATTTTTGTTTATTTTTTGTTTTGTTTAATAGAAGCTAATTTTGTTCATAAGTTTTAAGTTGATTTTTTTTCTATTTAACCAGCCAAAAATGGTGCTGTGATTGGAATTATGAGTCCGACAGAACAGTTTTATTTTTTTGTTTTCTTTAAGAAAAAGATAAGCTAATTTTGTTAAAAACTGTCAATAAAAGTTTTATAATTATTTTGATACTTTTATTTGAGAGGAAAACCGAAAAAATATGCAAAAACGTACGTAAACGTAAACTCGACAACCCGAGAAGACCCGAGAAATGAGCCTCGAGAATTCTCGAGACCCTAGAAATTAATAATCTCGACAAATCATGAACCCTATTTAGTTGGTACCGGTATTAATTTACCGGTACCAACTAAAGTACCGGTACTATATCAAGGTCTGTATTACCGGTATTCATTAAGGTACCGATACCGAGGTATCGTAATGAAAAATACCGTTATTTACCCGTATTTTTGTTACCGGTATCAAGCCCTGGGTGGGTGTCATTTATTCATCTATCAACTCTGTAGGTTGGTATCAGGAGCCGGCGACATCAAGATCACCAAGGATGGCAACGTGCTGTTGCACGAGATGCAGATCCAGCACCCGACGGCTTCGCTGATCGCGCGCGCTTCCACCGCTCAGGATGATGCCACTGGTGATGGTACCACCTCCACCGTGCTCCTCATAGGGGAGTTGCTGAAGCAAGCCGACATTTATATTAGCGAAGGTCAGCACATTTAATAGTTTAAGTTGACTATAATAACAACATTGCATTGGGCTAGGCCCAAGGCTTGGTGGGCTACAGGCCAGTCCCCATTTGATTTTGTTAATGTGCTATAGTTTGAGCTCAACAGTGGAATGTTTTTGGAATGATGGAAGGCACAGTAAAATAATAATGACTTTTTTGTATGATATTAATTATATTTGGTAAATGCCATGTGTATGTTTAATAGCCTACAAATTTATAATTTAACAAGTTTAATTTCAAGCAGTGCAGTGCGCTAGTCTTTGTAACAATCATAAGTGTTAATAACATTAAAAAAAATTAACCATTTACAAACTTTACTATTGGGTCTGTTTTGTATTATCTTGCAGAGTTTTAGAAACACACATGTAATTTACAAAAACCACCCTCAAATAGTTTTATAATATACAATGTTTTAATAAATAAATATATCTCTGTAAAATTACTTTAAACAAAATCCAAACTGATATCCCTTTTATCTGGTACTCAGATAAATGACTAATAGGAATTTACGTTTTATAGGATTGCACCCAAGAATCATCACAGAGGGGTATGATTTAGCACGGGCAAAAGCTCTGGAGGTGCTTGAATCTATTAAGATCCCCATTGAAGTCAAAAGAGAAAATCTGCTGGATGTTGCAAGGACTTCTTTGAAAACTAAAGTAAGTTAATTTTGATAAAATAAATTTATTTATGTACACTAGTGGCCCACTCCCGATTTCGCCCTCTTGAATGGAAACCCGTATTACAGTGCCACTTACTGTGTCCAATTTATAGTGAATCAAAACATCCAAAGACCTACTCAAACACACAAAAAAAAAATCTAAATCAGTCCAGCCGTTTAAAGTTAGTTCAGTTAGACATATTGATGAAATATATATAAAGATTAATTTTAGCAATATGAAGAGTTGTAACAATTTTCTATAAGCTGGATTAGCTTATAAAGTAAGTGGAGAGTGTTGATTAAATTTACATAAGTCTGTTACAATTACTATAATAGGGTAATGTTGGTTGAGTTGTTTCTGCACTGTTTCTTAAATAGCAACAAATCATCTGTGGTCTTTAATTATATTCCAAGTTTTCTGTTTTTTTTTTGATATCTTTTTGCCGGTTCACAAACATTGCGTATAAAAAACTCTTAACCACTTGTTTAGAGGCTAAAAAGAACTAACTGATATCATCACATTTGTCTTACATTTTGATAGGTTATATAATATGATGTCCCATGTCAATATGGAAAGGAAAGACTAGAGATAAATCACTGACGCAATCACTGAGGCCTAGGGGAGCCCATTTTCAAAAGCCAAACTGGCTAGAAACCGGATGTTAGTTATTCAGCATCATCATCATCAGCTCATTTTATGTTCCCACTTCTGTGGTACAAGCCTTCCCTATGGATGGATAGGGAGAATGGGCCATAAACCACCATGTGAGCCCAGTACGGGTTGGTGGTTGTTAGTTAGTTAGTTATTACTGAACCTAAAGGCTAAATTGAAAATGAAAGATGAAAATTAGGAGTTTTTAAGAAATTACAATGTTATATGATAATGTAAGAAAGATTTCAATTTATATTTTAGTTTAGTCATATAGTCTGAAATAAAGGTTTTATTTTATTTATGATGTCCCAGATGTCTCAGACTTGTGAGTAAGAATAACGAGAAAGGTCAGAAGGGAAAGCTTTTATCGAAAGATAAACAATCAAAATATAATTATATAAGATTTTGTTGAGAAACTGTATCAGAAATAAAAGGCTTTTTTAATATATTTTATAGGTACACCCCAGTATAGCGGAGGTGCTGACCTCGGCGTGCGTGGACGCGGTCCTCGGCATCCGTACTCCCGGCACGCCCGTCGACCTGCACATGGTCGAGCTCATGGAGATGCAGCACAAGACTGCCACGGAGACCACACTCGTCAGAGGTCAGTCTAGGTCCTTATCATGACATAAGAAAGGAAATGCCTGGTGTTAAGGAAACTATTCCATGAGTTCAGGTTTCTGAGGTCAAGCCTCAGCCTTCATGGTTTAAACGTCATCCTGGTACATGTATCCGAACGTCACGAAGAATCTAGTAGTAGATAGGGACACGCATACCTGATAAAACTAGAAACCATCTAAGCTAAAATTTATTTATTTAACATGATGTGCAAAATAAATTAATTTATTATTATTGTATCAGCCACAAATGTCCCACTCCTGAAAAAAATTAATAAATTTTTCTATATTTCTATAATAGGTATAGTGATGGACCACGGCTCGCGTCACCCGGACATGCCGAAGCGCGTGGAGAACGCCTACATCCTCACCTGCAACGTCTCCCTGGAGTATGAGAAGACCGAAGTCAACTCTGGCTTCTTTTACAAGTCTGCTGAGGATAGGGAGAAGTTGGTCGCGGCCGAAAGAGACTTTATCGACCAGAGAGTTAAGAAGGTAATATCACAATTTTTATTTGTACATTTGTTTAATTTTTATCATTATGTGAAAATTATTAGCATGATAGTTGAAAAAAGTTAGCGCAACAGCAAAGACAACTTAATATTAGAGAGTTAAGAAGATGATACCACAATTTTTATTGTGTGCAGGATGGTGAGTTTTATTACCATTGAGAAAAATGTATGTAAATAAGTCAATAATCAGATCTGATATCAAAGGCTAAGTGTAATCAATTTATTTAAAAAAGTCTAAAGACTTTTTTAGATAAATTGATTACACACTTGTAGTTGTAAATTATTTTAAATATTTATAAAATACAGTGAAAAAATTAAACGCCCACTCGACCCAGCCAGGAATCGAACCTGGGTCTTCCGCAATCCGGGCGGCTACACTGACCGCTATGCTACCGGGAAGGCTGACGTAAGCGCTGAATTTTGTCACTGCTTTTTAATTTTTGAGTGCTAATAGCGGCACAGTGCGCCATCTATCCAACGGTTATTGCAACCGATGGCCATGCAGATGAAATACCACAAATTTAATAACACAACGCTATTGTTAATTTTTATAAATATTTAATTTAGCTTCAGTGCAGCAATAAGCACTTGAAAATAAAAAGTAAAAATTTAATTATTTTAAACTTTAACTGTAGGAACATACTATGCCGAAATTAGGTGACCGAAGTTCGGCGTTTTCGGCCTCAGAGGTTAAATGCTATACGCTATAACGCAACGTAATTTCAGTATTATGTGTCGTCAGTAATTCAAATAACATTGTAGGCGTAATCATGCCGAACTTCAGTCGCGTAACTTCGGCATAGTGTGTTTTTACACTTAATGTGACTAGTGAATAATTTGAAAGCCTATGTATTGTTTCAGATCATCGCACTGAAGAAGAAACTGTGCGACGGTACCGACAAGACATTCGTCGTTATCAACCAGAAGGGCATCGACCCTCTCTCTTTAGACGCGCTCGCTAAGGAAGGCATAATGGCTTTGCGCCGCGCCAAGCGACGCAACATGGAACGACTGGCGCTCGCGTGCGGCGGCCAAGCAGTCAACTCGGTCGACGACCTCGCTGAGGAATCCCTAGGATACGCCGGCGTAGTGTACGAACACATTCTCGGCGAAGAGAAATACACCTTCGTAGAAGAATGCAAGAACCCGCAATCCGTCACTATACTTATTAAAGGCCCCAACAAGCACACCCTGATCCAGATCAAGGATGCCGTCCGCGACGGCTTGAGAGCCATTAACAACGCTATTGAAGATCAATGCGTGATTCCGGGCGCTGGCGCCTTCGAAATTAAGGCTAATATGGAACTTACCAAGTTCAAGGACACCGTTAAAGGTAAAGCCCGTCTAGGAATCCAGGCTTACGCTGAAGCCTTGCTAGTTATCCCCAAAACGCTGGCCATTAACTCTGGTTTCGACGCTCAAGACACGATTGTGAAGCTACAAGAGGAGTCGCGTTTGAACCCGGACCCCGTTGGTTTAGACTTAAGCACCGGTGAAGCTATCAAGCCTACCGATATGGGCATCCTCGATAATTACGTAGTGAAGAAGCAAATTGTCAACTCCTGCTCGGTTATAGCCAGCAACCTCCTCCTAGTTGATGAAATCATGAGAGCAGGAATGAGCAGTCTAAAGGGATAGAAATAATTCATATTTTATTTCTCACATTCTAATACAGCTTCACAAAACTTGCTTTATGCTTAGTATTTCACTCCAGCATTTTATTATTGCATATTGAATAATTATTTTAGTTTTATTATTATTACCATAAAGATGTATTGTGGAAGACGTTTTTAATGTATTTGTGATTTCAAATACCCTAACACTATAAATTACATTATTAAATAACTTACTTAACAAAATGAAGTTGTATCTTTTTCAAATAGTTATTTTATATACTTAGATGAATGATTATTCTCGCTGCGTTTGACTAGATACCGCCGGCGGCGTACTTGTTAAATGCGTGTGGCTCATCTTGGCGTGGCCACCATCACCAACTGGAAATCTGACTTTATAGATAATTTGTCGGAATTTGTCGTGAAATCTCAGAATTTGTCGGTCCACCGTTCAAAAGTTATAAGGGGTTCAAGGTGGCCCCGCCAGGATGAGCCCTCATCCTGGCGTGGCCACCTTGTATCTCTGAAACTACGGGTCGTAGCGAAGATCTGATTACACCAATAATTTGTGGATAATTTGTCGGAATTTGTCGACAAACGCCAGAATTTGTCGGTGCTTCTATGAAAAGTTATATCAACTTCTTTTTTCCCATACAAACAACAACATGTACAGTCGCGTTCATAAGGATTTAATGATAACGTGAATTAAAATTAATGAACGAATTAAATGGTGAATAAAGATCGGAACTTTGATGTGTGTACGTAGGTATGTCCGACTCTTTATCGGAAGCATATAATCAATGCAGGACATTAATTTATTGCTAATAGATTATTGTATAGCCATTTTAAAAATGTGTTGTCATCTTAATGTTTCTTGAGGGTGACATTTTAATTTGATTTGGTAACATTTTATCAGCTGGATAAGTTTTATTCAACTGTTGAAAAATCAGTCCATTACATTATAATCGATAATATGGGTAATCCAATGTTTATGATAGTTGCATGGAGAGTAAAGAATGTTAAGAGAGGTTTAACAAAATAGGGATACTGATTAAAAAAATACTTGGTTTCAAAGTTTATTTTTTGATCTACCCATGTATGCTCTTCCATAAAATATGTATATCTATGTTTTTTTTTTCTTTAGTTATCTAAGTACCTACCTATGGAATTGTTACCTAAATACTCGTTTTTGAAAGCAATAAACGCATTTATTTATTTATTAATAGGTATAATAAGGCTTTATTTCAAAATATTACAGGTAGGTACTTCTCTAAAAATCACATTTTTTTTTAATATTAGAAGGAGGCAAACGAGCAGGCGGGTCACCTGATGGAAAGCGATCACCGCCGCCCATGGACACTCGCAATACCAGAGGAATCACAGATGCGTTGCCGGCCTATAAGGAAGGAATAGGCTCGTTTCTTGAAGATTCCTAAGCCGTATTGGTCCGGAAATACCGCCGCTGAGAGCTGGTTCCACAGCACTGTAGTTCGTGGTAAAAAATTACGTGAGAAACGCACAGTAGTAGATCGCCATCCATCAAGATGGTGTGGATGGAAAGACAGTCGATTGCGTGTAGTACGGTGAAGGAAACCAGCTGCAGGGATCAAACCGAACAATTCCTCAGAGCACTCCCCATGATAAAGGCGATAGAATATACAGAGAGACGCAACGTCACATGTACAAAAATGAACTAATCATAGGCAATTAACCGTAATAATTGGTCTTATTCTGGTTCCAAACCTATTGTACGAAGTTTCATCTCGATCCGTCTAGTGGTTGAAGCATGATTGAGTAACAAACATCCAAACTTCACATTAATAATATTAGTAAGATTTCGTTTCATTTTCATCCATATATGTATCCAATTCACTCTCATATACTTACTTGCACTCTTTATACCTTTGAAGTCGTTAATTCACAACATCAATAAGTTTCATGTACGCGATTGTACATTTACTATGGAAAAAAAAGAAGTTGATATAACTTTTCATAGAAGCATCGACAAATTCTGGCGTTTGTCGACAAATTCCGACAAATTATCCACAAATTATTGGTGTAATCAGATCTTCGCTACGACCCGCAGTTTCAGAGATAAAAGGTGGCCACGCTAGGATGAGGGCTCATCCTGGCGGGGCCACCTTGAACCCCTTATAACTTTGGAACGGTGGATCGACAAATTCCGACAAATTATCAACAAATTATTGGTGTAATCAGATCTTCGCTACGACCCGTAGTTTCAGAGATACAAGGTGGCCACGCCAGAATGAGCCTCATCCTGGCGGGGCCACCTTGAACCCCTTATAACTTTGAACGGTGGACCGAAAAATTCTGAGATTTCACGACAAATTCCGACAAAATATCGACAAATTATATATAAAGTCAGATTTCCAGTTGGTGATGGTGGCCACGCCAAGATGAGCCACACGTTAAATGCGGCAAAAAATACTACGCCGAAGTCAGTCGCCTGCTGAAAACTGTGTGTGAGGTGCGCTTACCAAATGTTTTGTTATGGTCATAAACCGAAGTAAAATGCCAGTTTGCGTAGTTAAACCACAGTACCTATTACCATTTCATACAGTAGGGCATCGCCTTTGACGTGGGGCGATGCCGCCGCCCGCGCCGCGTAGGTATCTACGCAATCGTTCGCCGATATGCAATGGTTGTCACAAAATTCGAAATCAAATAACCGTTAATATTTTTATAACATAATAATTTATTATCAAGAATAAACTATATACATATTTTCAAATGTTGCACAGCTAAATTAACGTGAAGGTTTATTTTTAGATTTCAATTTTCTATTATCAAAACAATATATTGAATTCGCATTCGGATTGCTTAAAAAATGAAAAAAAAGAAACAAGCCAAAATAAGCTAAATCTTAAATATAAACCCTACAAAATAGGTGAACATAGAACCTCCTCTTTTTCTGTTGGTTTAAATAAATCATAACAGTTGGATATTAGACTTAACGTAAATTCAAAAAACGTTTAAAATACGCAGTACGCGCACACGTGGCTGCACTTCACGGTAGCTCCCACAAACTGCGCTTGGTTGTGGGACACTCGCCGCAGCGCCCGCTTCCCCTCCCTTGCTTTGCGAAAGTACCTTGGACGCGCAACTGTATGCTTGCTAAACTGTGGTTAAACCACAAAGTAAAGAAACGGAACAGAGACAAAGCTTCATACAACCGCGCCGTCGTAGGTAAACTACTACAAGCATACGGCGCATGTGTGCGTGTCAACTAGCCGCTGCGTCGCGTACACGCCGCCACTGGATAAAACCGGTTTACGCTGGTGTGTGTGTGGACAAACGGAAGGCCTGCACAAAGCACATCTTATTTGTTGTGTGCTCCTGTATATTTCTTACGAAATCGTTTTAAGTGGAATAAACTGTAAAAAGTTATAAAAGTGTAAATAATTAGTTCTGGACTTGTAAAATGGTTGTTTACCGTACCGTTTGTATGAATAATACTAAAAACAAAAGATATTTCATATTAAAATTATTCCCAGGAGTCTACTAGGTAAGTAAATGAAAACCAGATTATACCTATTTAAAATTACATATGTTTAAGTAGGTCGCACAAACCTTTATGTTATGTAGGTATGTATGTTACGTAGGTAATTGTTATTTTTATCACATAACTAATTGGGTGAATCTACAAACATTTTGCTATTTTGATTCCGAATCGTCATTACCTTACCCTTATCTATCACCGACTGTCGTTAAAATAGTTTGCATTTACAAGCTTGAAATTGTTATATGAAATAATGAAGTAGGTATTATAGTCAAGCGTTTCTCAATGTAGGTTAATATTCGATTGCATACGTACGGCTGGTAATGATGATGCAATTCGTGTAAGAAAAAAAAGCAACCGCATTAATTTTGGAGATTCACCCATTTTCACACTATTATCGATGTAATTATGAAGTAATAATTGTAAATATTTGTACTTATTTCAAAAAGAAGTTATCTCATTTCAAAATTCGCGCGTCAGCATAAATTAACAGTCTAAGTGCACACAATCTTTACACTTTTGTTCAAATATCACCTTTAAGCCAATGATAACCTAATAAAAAGCTCATAAAAGTTTGTATATTTTATTTTATTCTCTTTTGCCAACCCTACTAAAATAGGTAAGTAAGAATTTCGTATGCTCCTTAGAAGCTTTGTCTCTGTACCGTTTCTTTACTTTGTGGTTAAACTGTGTAAAAATAATACTACAAGAAATAAGAAGGACGCCGTTCTTACACTCACTACAATATTGAGTTGCCGCATTCACGGAGCTATTGTTTCTAGGTAGCGCGGTATCTAGTCGAGCGCAGCGAAACCAATCATTCATCTAAGTTTATATACTTCCCTGTAGTATGGTCACATGAGTAAATACCCAAAAAAAAAAACAAGCCCTACCATCAAAGGTACAGACGGCGGCAGATCAACCTACCCAAAACTGTCAAATTTCTACAATCAATTTTGAACTTAATCGTTTGGTTATAAGGATCAATATTTATTGTAGAAATTTGACAGTTTTGGATAGGTTGATCTGCCGCCGTGTACATAAACATGTACCCCCGCTGAGAATCGAACCCGGGACCTCTACTAACCATTAGACCATATACATTACATACAACCGCGGTCAAATAAAACTGGTTTTAGTACACATTTATTTTATTTTATTACACACTACCTACGGTTTTTACAATTATTATTATGAGTGTATACGAGTACATCTCAAGTCAAAAATGGTTTACAAATATAATAATATTTTAACATCATAAATACACATACTTTGACAATGTATTATATAATTGTTCTGTATTATTTAGTGTAATAGTATACGGAAGTCTGTTAACTTCTATTTTTATAATCACATTTTAAAATCTTTGGTCTTCATTGATACATATTATTTTTCATGATGTTGACTTTTTTTAATTTTCAAATGAGATATTGGAATCAGAAGGAAGTAAGTAATATAATATTCATTAAATTAATGTTATGTGACTAGATACCATTCCATCGTCTATTTGTATGAGAAACATCAAACAAAGGAGCTACAATTATTTGATCTTGGCAGTATGAACCTGCTAAAGACCACCAGCAAAACAAGCCCTTGCTATAATTATAAATTAAGCTGAAGGGCACTTGATAATATTTGATTCGAATTACATATTGTTATTATTATTATACTCATCATTTTTATTATTAATTTCACAGGCAGTGCCTGTATCCTGATCATCGTAATATACTGTAGTATCATTTATTTATTTGATTAAATATCTGCCTAGTCTATTTTTAAATTGGTTTATGTTGGGATGTATTAATAATTAATTGAATTAAAAGTTACTACTCTGCTACCACATAGTGTTACTATGTTATACTTAAGTATTAATTTAGAGAAGACAAAGTACTATCTAATAATTTAAATAACATAATATCAATATTTGACACATGTACTATTCTAGTTATAGAAACATTAAGAATTTTGTCAAACAAATAAATGCCTTTACTTAAAATAGGGACAAGTGTTAGTCAGACTCGCACATTAAAGGGTCAGGACAGGAGCCTTAAGTAGTATTCTAATTGTTACTATAAAATAACGGGATTACTACTGTGGAACCCTAAACAGATCTGAAATGCCTAGTTTATTAAACCACAAACATAATGTTCTTTTTATTTCAAGTGTAGATAGTTACATATTAGTTACTTAATCTAAAAAAGTAATAACTTCATCAAAAATTAATGTGTAAAATATAAAAATAAACAAAACGCTACATACTCAAATAAAGAACTGAAACAAATATAATGTCTAGAATCCCTTATATATATATATTTACGAGATGTATCTTTATAAAATTTAAAACAATATTAATGTTTTGTTGATTAAACTCTAATTTTTTTGACCAAGGCCAGAAGAGACCACTTTTATTTTTATTTCTGTTTGTTTCTTACCAATCACAATTATTTATCACACAACAAAACTCTTAAAAATAAGATAAACTGGAATCAATAAGTAAGTAAGTAAGTACTTGTAAGACAATCAAATCCTTTTATGGTGGTTAATAAACCCTTAAAATCTCCAGTGATAATGATGAATTTTGTACTTAATCTAGCCTAACAATGCATCTTTGGGAATGGTCAAAATTGTAAGACTTGGCAACAAGAACGGTCGACATGACAATAGATATTTTGGTCAAATACTTAAGCTTGCTAGGATCTTTGCAACTTTCCCCTCTACTTAAAAATTTCAGTCATTTGCAAAGCTTGATAGTGCAACAACAACTACATTTTGGTTGCAATTTCGCGAATCAAGCAACTTACGCAATTTCAGATCAATCAAACAAGTGATCAAATTGAATTATTTTAAGATATCCCATGCTAATTTTCTCTCCATGAGATGGCAGTTTGAAAACCTTAGCCCAGCAGTGTTTTTGGCTGATGAAAATAGCAAAAATAGAAAACCACTGTAAGTCACCAAACAAGAAACATACTGTTACTTATAATCTATTAATATTATCAAATTTTATTTGTTAGTATTTGACAAAAAGACCTTTTGTTATTGCTGACTTAAAAGGTCAGCGAACCATTTAGTTTCCTTTAGCAGAATTTGCAACGCGCTCATTGACATCAATAGTAGCCAGGTTTAGAGACGCCACACCCATATGCAAGATAGTGATCATAGTCTTCACAACAGCTACAGGTAGACACACCAGCGCAATCAGCTTGTACAAACCGATGCCCAACACTGTAAAAATGATAAATATTATATTGACAGCTATAAAGATAACACAAGTTAATACTGTATTCAGAATCCAGATAAGTTAAAAAGTTAGTCTTATGTTATAAAAAAAATTACAACTTTATTGCATTAGTTTTATTTCTAGTTATAGTTTTATATATTTAGTTTCTTTGATTTTATTTAACTAGTACTGAAATAACACTAAAAAATGGCATCGCCTATATTAAAAAAAAATATTAAACTCATTTATATAAACATAAAAATTAAAACAATAATATCATCAATTCAATAATAATGACTATGAAAAAAATATTTTTTTCTTTAACAATTTAATTTAAATGGTGTAAAGTCAACAAAGTGGCTTATTACTATTTTTTATTTAATTGAATAACTTATTTAATAACAATCATATACAGGGTTACTGGAAACTCGACAACTTCCTTGCAGGAGGTGATAGGCGGCCTAAAATGTGACAAATGTAACCCCCATATGTATGAAAACTAAAACTAATAGGTTTCGAGATAATTTAAATTATGATGATTTAAATTTCGATGATTGAATGATTTTTTTGAATTTGAAAATAAGTGCTAAAATTTGGATTTTTTTAAAACAAAAATTTAAATTATCTCTATACCTTTTAGTTTTCGGCCATACATATAGGGGGGTTAAGTCACATTTTAGGCAGCCTATCACCTCCTGCAAGGAAGTTATTGAGTTCCCAGTAACCCTGTATAGAGATTCTCTATACTACTAAGTCTTAAAATAATTTAGTTCTCAACAAATCAACAGTTAATGACTGAGCATTCAATAGGCCATGCTGTTTGCATAATTGTAAAAAAAAAAATACCTCTTACCTAGAGGTCCAGTATAGAAATACATCACATAAAGGGCTGCGTAAAAGGCCTCATTGCCAGCACACATGAAGAAAAGCACTGTCCTGTTTGTGTAATACAGATGCATGATTGGGTTCTCCGACATATCAATGAACTTGTGAGAGGCCTTCCCTTGCAGTGTTGTAGTATGGAGGTAGAGCCAGTGGCCAGTAATGTCAATTGCCATGGACACTTGGAACCAAAACATGTATTGCGGGTAGAATGTCGCCAGGGTCATCATGAGACAGGAGGTGCTTGCGCGATCGGTAAGTTGGTCCAACATGGCACCGAATTTGGTACCTGCAAAAGGTTTTTAGTTATCATTGTAGGTATTGTATATCCAAAAGAGTGACAATGAATCAAACATTGATTAGATAGATTTGCTAACTGAAATGTACAGAACTTTTTGAGTGGCCCCTAGCCTTTGATATTAGAATAAATTAGTCAATAAGTAAGTGTGCATACAAATTATGTAAAACACAAAGAAGCATCTACTGAAAAATATTTAGAATTTGCAATGGTTTAACTCAATTGACTAATTTCATTAGTGGTAAAAAGATAATAGGTAACATTATAAGCAGCTTAAGTAGATACATCACTTACTTTGATTAAAATATCGTGCAGCATGACCATCGAACGCATCGAGCAGGGCAGAAACGACGTAGCAACTGCATGCCACCACGCAGTGCGTCGGCATATAATACAACGATATAACCAAAAGGATGATTCTAGCAAACCCTGAAACACAAATAGTTTAATGTAAACAATGATGTTATTTAGCAAAATTAGCTATGTACAATTGACGGATTGAGTTCTTACCAATGATATTTGGCACAAAAATAAAGATATTTTCTTTAGTTTCAGCCATATTTGCAATAACGTTTCTCTCTGCTTATAATTGGAGAACTAGGAATATTAGTGATCCTTATCTGTAAGCCGAAGCCGTACGCACGCAACGCAGTGGTAAGAAGGTAATCAGCAGCCACAGCCAGGCACAAACTAGGTAGAGATAAGCCAGGCCACACAACATTGACAGTATTGACTTGACTGACTGACACTGTAGTGTTGCCGCATAATCGATCAAACATCGATTATAATCGATTATTAGATGGGCCCCAAAATCACCCATACAATTAATTGGACTATCGATAGTATCGATATAATCGATTCTATCGATGTCATTTATACAGCAATACTATTGATTAAAATCGATTATAATTGTCTAAATGCCCAATATAATTGATTATATCGATAGTATTGATAACAATTATTACAGCAATATGATAGACTTAGTCGATAGTATCGATTTAATCGATTTATTCTAACATTGGTTTAGATAGTATCGCATGCCTTTGCAACTATTAGTTATATGAGTAAGTATGAGCAAACATAATAAAAGTTATTTTATAATGTTCAAGTTTTTCATTGTAACGTTTCACGATGGGCTATTATGGATATATTGCACATCAGTAACAGGAGCAATATAATCTAAACCAATGTTAGATTAAATCGATACCATCGATTAAGTCGATTATATTGCTATAATAATCGTTATCGATACTATCGATATAATCGATTGTATTAGGTATTTACGCAACCAAAATCGATTATAATCGATAGTGTTGCTGTATAATTGACATCGATAGTATCGATTATATCGAGAAAATCGATACTATCGATAGTACGAGTGATTCTGGGTGAACACAATCGATTAATCGATGGCCGATTATTTTGCAACACTATGACACTGACTGACACACAAGCACAAAACTGCCGAGTTCCGAATGAATTGCCGACAGCCGAGCTGAAATCCAAAAAGAATGAATGAATGAATGAATTCCATTTTTTGTTTTTTTTAAGTGTAGTTTGTTTCTCAGAACAATAACTAGTTTGTTCCCTGAGGAACCGGCTAAGGTCATAGACCATGCTGCCATGTCATTAGCTTCTTAAATTCATTAGTACTATTTGTAATAAACTATATGGCGAATGCTACACGCTCGATATTTATCACGATATTTGGATCTCGATCCAGGATCACGATATTTATCGACTGTAGTACTGTGTATCGCCAATGCTCTAAGCCGGAACGTGATACGGATCGTCGGATTTCTAAAAATCCAGAAATCCTCGATCCATATCAAGTATCGTTGATAAATATCGAGCGTCTAGTCTCTGTGCTCGATATTTATCGTGTCAGCAGCATCCAGTCAGCGATGGAGGAGGACGCGTTGAACGAGACGGCACACGCCGCAGCCCTTACGAACGATCAAATATATTTAAAAGAGTTTATAATTATGTTGGAGCACTGTTGGAGACACTACCTGAGGTTTGGGACAGCTCAAGTCAAGATAGTATGAATAAAGTAAAAAGACCGAATGCGTATGAGAATATGCTGCAAATTTAAAAAAAGATAAAAACTTGCTGCATCTATCAAAAACGTTATTGCAAAAATTAACTTATTGAAATCTAATATTACAAAAGAATTAAAAAAAGTTTTCTCTGTCTTGAAGCCAATATTTTTTGCCCATTTTTTTCTCTCCACACGCCTTTTTATTGCTAACGCTTAATATGATAGCAACACAAGCTTTCATTATATTATCACTAGTTTTCTTGGCGGAAAAGTGAAGAGTCATGTCTGCCGTTTGGTTTTATAAATAAGAAATAATGGTGGATTATTAACCGTTAAGTGTTCGTGAGTGTGCATGAGTGTTGGCAAATGAAATAGAACAGTGCAACGTCACTTTTCAAATTATCTCAAGAAGTCTGCCCGAGGACTAAGTAAAGCCCCACATCTTTACTGAGATACTCGAGGGGTTGGGGGTCTATTATTTCTCACTTCTATTATCATTCATCATCATCAAACAAGACAGGAGAAAAACGTATAAATTAAGTTTTCGGGACTCGAACAACAACTTCTAAGTTGAAAACGTTCCCATTTCGTTTTCGTTCCGAACGCAATGCAAAGAACACAATACAAAGAACTGTTAGAAACGTTTAGAAAACGTTATTTTAAAATAACGTTTCCGACCCTTGACTGCGTGATAGACAGCGGACACGAAATATCGATAACTTGATGCAGCCCTAGTGTAAAACGAAAATTATTTCTTTACACAAAATATTCATAAATTCTGCATTATGTGTATTCGATCTTTGCTTCTTACATAAATAAATGTTTATGGAAGAGAATTATCACACTTTAGTGTTAATTCGAAGCGCATTGGCAAAAATAATTCCTAGTTCAGGTGTCGATTTGGAATAATTTACCTATGAAATTAACATTTTTCGGCGTTATGTCGCTGTGTTATACAACAATCAATCACTGAACAATTCACTATGTTTCTGAAGTATTTTTAAAAAATAGTGATTTTTCAAAAATATTCACGATTTCACGTAAAATCAGAAAAATTCACAGATATCAAATTCTCAGCCTGCGGATGAGTGCTGACAAACTGTCAAACAGTGGGCAAAAACAGTTCTGTTACGTCGCATCACGCATCTCTTTTTATCACACAGTGTTGCTGCTGGTGTCACCCTTTGTTGCTCTATTCCGTTGCATTGGTACTCAGTCAGAATAATAACTAAAGCTCATTGGTATAATAACTTTATGGACAGGACAGAACAGGACAAGCAATAACAAGAAACATAATGATTTTATTTTTAAATTAGTAATATTTAAAATAATACCTAAACGTTAATAAAACCTACTGGGGGAAAAAAAGGTATTTTGATACTGGCTGAACATGTTCATGTTCTTGAACGGTTGGCCATTTTGATTTTGCTTTGCCGCAGATCGCTAGAGGGCGCATGTGTCGTGTGTAGTCGGAAAAATGTTAGTCGGAAGCTGTCGAAAATGATGAATTCGGATTTACATTATGTTAGAACTTTAGTTATGTTGTAGAAAACTACCATATCATAATGATTTAATAGATAGGTGTGTAAAATTTAGTAAACTACGGGGTAGAGAGTGATTTCGGTGTTTAAAAGTCATAGGACTTGTGTCATCTGACTGCTCTTCCTTCAAGATGGCTCCTCCGCCGGAATATGATAAGGAACCAAAAGCTCCGGATAAAAGTGCCACAACAATCACAAATGAAGACTCGAAAATAATGAATAGTTTAAATGACCAACAAATAAATTCGGATCACAAAATTACTACGACAGCGAACTCAGAAGCAGAGGTAAGTTTAGTAAATCAAAGCTGCCATTTTTTCAATTCTGTAAATCTGTCTGATCGGTTTATTTATTTGGTGTTTCTTCGTTCTGATGTGTCAGTAAAAATCATTCTCATCAAGACAGATTTAATATTATGATTCGTCGTATATCATGCTTTAATAACTACTAGAAAGGTGTTGTTGAAGGCGGCGAAGGATTATGTCAAAGTAAAGTGCAATTTATGTGTGCCAATGATGTATGCATGATTGTGCGTTATAATTCGATGTAGCTATTAAGGAATTTCCAGCGAAATTTTTATACTACGATAGTGCGATAAAGCTCAGTTTAAATTCCTATTAAATTTTTTTGTGATCATTACATTTTCAATGGAAATAAATGTTAGGTCCTTGGAATACTGAATACCATCAGACATTATAACCCAGTGCATTTGGTCTTTTGAGATTGGTTGGTTTGTATATTGGTTAGCCATACCTACCTTGATTTCTAAACTCTTTCAACAAAGTTTTAGACTCCTACCTTCCTTTTACATATGAGGAAAAATTGAAGAAAATATAAAATTTATTGTGTTAAGTATTGCAATTTTGTTTTTTTATTGGTTTATATCTAGCTAGCATAATCAACAGGTATAGTACATGGTGCTTACATTATATGAAGTAATAGCGGCCCGCCCGCGACTTCGTCCCCTTGAGGTAACACCTATAAAACCCTATAGCAGCGCCACCTACTGGGGGTACCAATGTACTACACATATAAACCTTCCTCTTGAATCAAACTATCTATTAAAAAAAACTGCATCAAAATCCGTTGCGTAGTTTTATTTATGCATTAATACATAGCATAGGGACAGACAGACAGCGGGAAGCGACTTTATTTTAACACATTCAGTGCCGGACCCCGCACATGTGCAGGGAGACAATTAAATTTCTATTGTGTCTGGTTTTTAGGCAGTCAAGGTGTTAAACTATGTAGTGATAACAGCATCTATAAGCACTCTTGTGCTTATAAGTGCTATATTATATAAAATCAGTTATCTTTAACTGACCAATTTTATATACCTATTATCCTCAAAAAAATCAACTTAAAACATTTTGATTCAGAGATTTGTTTATGCAACAATAATTGAGCTCTTATGAATGTCACTATGCTATGGGTTCATCAGTCTACAGGAAAGAGACCTTGTACTGAGGAGAATGGCAAGTAACTCAGCAAGTGAATTTCCTTTCTCATAAAGCCGCTTTCCATTACCATGTGTTTATTGTTGTGTATCAAAGTATAAAAATATATTAAAAATAGCAACATGCAAATTTGAATAAAATAAAATTTGAATTGCATGCATCATTATTATTCTTCTTAGCAGTAAATACTTTGAAAGTGCTGAAGCACTCAACAAATATTCTTCGCTGATATTAATAAAAACTCAACTCTTTATTAACAATTAAATTATATTATGTTTATTTATTATTAAAATTGGCTAATTTTGAATAAATTGATCAATAAAAGATTTGTAAATTATTATAATTGTTGTATGTGTAGTTGTTTAGGTGGTTTTAAAATAATTGTTTTATGTATCTTTCTATCCAAATTAAATACAAAAAAAAAACTAAGATATTATGAAATTTTTGAGTATATAGAATATATTTTTACAATACTTATTTGCAAAATTGCAGGTGAAAGCAATTACTCCTATGGAAGGAAACAAATCTTCCACAAGATCACAATAGCGCCCTTTTGTGGAAATTAAATTAAACTTCACCCAAATGTGATAGATAATGCAAATTATTTTAAAACCACCAACATTTTTACACATAAAACAATTATAATAATGTACAAGTATTTTATTGATTAATTTATTCAAAATTAGCCAATCGGTTATGTAATATAATTTAATGGTAAATGGCAAAATCAAATCAAATCAGGCAAAATCATCTGACAATTAGCCAATCAGTTATGTAATATAATTTAATGGTAAATGGCAAAATCAAATCAAATCAGGCAAAATCATCTGCCAAATAAAATAAGTTTTTATTTGGCTATATTTAATATATTTCTATGACAAAAATTGCCAAAGGAGAATGCCAAAAACCCCGAGTCTATTAAAATAATTCATGTATGGGGAGATAGGGCAAAGATAGTATGTTACAAATATGATATTCGATTTCACTAAAACAATCCCCAAGTATTATAAATATGCGGGTGATTCTACAAAAGTTGGGCAACTTGATGTCATCATTCAATACAGTAAGGCGATATATAATTATTTTTTAATATATCGTTATATCACCAAAGATTAAAGCCCATTTTACCTGTCCACTTAATTTTGATGTATTTTTTCAAAAGCAGTTTAGTAAAATAACACAAGGAAAGAAAGAAACGTCAGTACCTTGGCGTGTCACAACTCCCGAATCACATAATTAAATTATTGTATTTTAAAATATTACCAATTTATTGTAATTTATTGATTTTCACTACAAACTATGAAAACTGTAATAATGTATTTTACATATTTCACTATATAAATCATAATGAAAGCAATTTAAAAAAAATGTAAACCTTTGTGTTCACTTTTATCCGTCAGTCTTATGTGCATTATTAAAATTAAAAATTCTCGCAAAACCTCGAAGTTAAAACGTTAAGGTCTCGTTCAGTTCTGAATGTTGGTAATAAATATAGCTACTGAGCCCACCATTTGCATGACAGCTATTTTGAAAACGGCGTGGTTATTACGTGCGCACGTGTAATTCCAGTCAAAGTCTCAGTTCTATGGTGAGTGGCTATTTCCTTACATATATGTATTTCATTGTTATTTATATAACTCTAAATGTGATTATTTAAAATGTAGCATCCTATTAATGAAAAATACCGGTAAAAATATTATTTCGAAGTATAACCTCAAATTTTTGCCTCGTTCATCAATTCCCTGGCGTCAGTTCCATGTCCAATATTTTGACAGAGGACTGACGTATTACCATGGTACTGATGATTTTCATATCAGAGCCTTTTCATCTCCACTTTTAAAGTAGATAAACATTTCTTTTACTTATTTCAGATTAAACTCAATGGCGCCGGTTAATAAAAAGCAAAAATTGACCAGAGAAGATGTATTAACTTTTCCCCGTTCTCCCTTTTGAGGGAGTTTGAGGGAAGTTGATCCAGCATTCACGGCGCCCCGTCGAATCTTTTGGTCTCTTTGGTAAATCTTGCTAACTGCTCCATTTTCAGATCCTTCAGGTTCTCTATGTGTAATGTGTTCGACTCCCAAAGCTCCCATCTTATCAGTGAGTACATAGGGCACTCAGCTAGTAGGTGGAGGCTGGTCTCCTTACTTTCCATGCACTCCGGGCATATGGGGTCAGATTTCACTCTTATCACTGTCAGATGTCTGTTCAGCCGACAGTGTCCTGTTAAGATTTCTATGACTAGCCTCATGTTCTCTCTGGAGAATCCAATTAGTTTGCTAGTCTTTATCTTATCCATTCCCTTGATGAAGATCTTCGACTGTCTCATACCATTCGAGGACCTCCATCTTCGGTTGGTTTCTGCTGTGATACTGTGGCTGATTACTCCCTTGGTGATGTTGTGCGCTTTTGGCAGCCGGGGTTCTGGTCCCACCAAGTTTTCCTCTGCTCCATTCCTAGCTAGTTCGTCGGCCTGTTCGTTTCCCGTGTTTCCCTCATGTCCGGGGATCGTTAGGTCCGCTCTCTCGGCCAGCCTTTTAATGATTCCTTGCATTCTTTGACGATTGCTGATGTCGTCTCTTCTCTGCCTAGTGCCTACAGCGCCGCAAATTACGTATTACTTTCCTCAAATTATGTAACAGCAGCGATACTCTATTCAGGCTTGATGAGGGTGATGTCTCTGATGTGCCGGTAGAGCAAGTAATCAAAAAACTACCTGTATCAAATAAGACTACGAAGGGAAACAGAGTATTTTACGAATTTCAAGAGATAATAACTGTTATTTACGTTAATACTTAATTTAAATTTTAGAAATTTTTTTCGTCTCAACAGTAGAGTTGATTTTTTGTGTTTAATGTTTTTATTTCGTGAACTTAGGTACATCATTAAAAAAAACGTTTAATACCTATTTCTCAATTTTATAATGACTTAAAATGTTAAGGAAAATGCCTCAGTGTTTAAGTAGGTATTAAAAATGTTTTCAGTAAGACTGTTTTGAAGACTGATATAGTACACGCTTTCCTACAGTTATAGGTAATCTTAATAATATGTTACAATGTGATTTGATCTTTAAGAAATGTGCCATTATGTTTTTTGATTAATAAGCAGAAAGTTGCAATAAATGTTAAAATTTTCTAATTACTTGTGTATCTAATCAGTACCGTGGTAACCTTGTCAGTCCCCTGGCAGTCAAATTTGGAAAAACCCGGATTTCTCATAAACTGATTGAAAAAGTGACTGGTCCGGTCTGTAACAGTATGTTTTATTATATTACTCATGTCCTTATAGCAAAATAGTACTTATATATCACCAAAAACCATATAAACAAAATGAGGTCAAAAGTTGCCCAACTTCTGTAGAATCGCCCATGCAATGATATAAAAAATCAATGTCAAAAGAAAACAACATTAGTTTATATTAACAACATTTATTTAATCATACAACAACAAACAAAGGTAAACTACATGTTTTCTATGTCTATTAAAATGCTGTCTAAAAAACCAGCTGGTTGCTGCCACCCTTCATGCCTTGCAACGCCTAAATAGTACAGCAGACTAATAATATGCGCACAGCTGCCCAACGTACGGCGGCCGTGAATGCACAAACAATGATATTCGATAATAGCATTTCTGCCATTTATCTTCTCTCGAATTATACATAATATAGGTACGTATAATACATCCGAGATCTCATATGACGCGAATTAATGCGACATCTTAATAAGGCATTTTCTTCTAGTCCTTCAATAAGTTTTTGAGGTAAATCTCTGTACACTTCAATTTCATATGTACCATTCCCTTTAACATGCTCATAGCAGTATGAACGTGTCAGTTTCAAGTGGTAGGTTCCCACAGCGAACAGAATTATGTCGTCGTTGGTCAGCCTTGGGAAAATCATTAAGTCTTTAAAATGCCACTCTTTGGCGATTCAAGCCATTTTCATCCACATAATCTGTCGGCAGGTTCGTTCATATTCCTGTTAAATATTTGTATAAAGGCATCAGTGCACAAGCCAAAGTAAATCAAGTAAAACAGATTTAGTGTCCGGTGTGAAACGAAAATAGTCGTCGTTAAAAAATAAAAGGCAAGTCGGAAAAGAGCGCACAGTCGCAGCGAAAACTCACGAATGACTGTCCTGTGCTTGCGCAGGTATGTGCGGGACGGGGCGCGGGGGCGCAGGGTCTTATTGGATGTACTTAACCTTCCCTGTCTCCCTTTCACTAGTTAAAACAATGTAAACCAGTTATAAAACGCGGTTTCTTAGGGGTCCTGTATGGGCCTGTAGTGACAGTTTTTAGAAAAACAAATTGCGTATTTAAGACCTTCTATTTATGCTTTAAAACACTACACATAAATTATTTTAATCAACGCTGGGTTTTTTTTTGGCATTGTCTTTCTGGAGAGATACTACACTTTGCTACAATGCAGCTCCCTGTCGGTTTTATGGCTTACTGATTCTACAAATTTTATGCATTTGGCCCACACTCCACATTATATAGTCCTAATCATAGTCAAAGAAATTTTATGCATCATGTAATAACTTCGAGCTTGACATGCCTGATCTGCTAATTAACTGTAGTAAGCAAGTAAGCATATTCAATACTCAGATCTAGCATTGCTCAAGATCACAGATACAATCTAGTATGTATCCCACATATTATATTCGAACAATTTTATGAAATCTTATTTTAATAACATTTTATGCTACTTGAAGATAATTCTAGATTATTACCGGCATTACCTGACTTTCAAAGCGCGGAGGGAGGAGCTCCAGATTGATACATTTTTGGTCACCCATCTGATGACCGGCCTTTGCGAAAGTAGCTTTACTTAAGCAACCGCAGACCGGGTGCGTTAACTACTGCGCCATTGGCAATATTTCTCAATATTAAATTTTCATTTTATAAATATATTTTTTTTTAACTTATTTTTATTTCAAATTTTTGTTTGAACATGAAGATGAGCCGCCACCCGACGCCGATTGTAATGTTTTGTCGTTGTCGTTTAATAAAAATAAAACGACGGGTTGCACTCTTGGGTTGTGCATTTTTGATATTTTGGAATGGTTAGGGAATAATTTAGCACGAATTGCTTCAATTATCAGTATAAAAGTACTATCATTTATGTGGTAGAATACAATATTTAGTTATTGCGCTATCGTACACAAACATGACAATTTATATTACATGAAAAAGCACTCGAACATTCGCGCAAGCGCCCTGCGCCGCCTAAACGAAACAGCAGGCATACATTTTCGCCGCGCCGTAGAAAGAGAGGGGGATACTTCCTCTCCTACGTCGCGCTGTCATCCGTCTTACGAATTTTCGATCAGGTGTCCTGACGGTCACGTGTCCTGACGCGAATTTAACATTTTTTACCCATTACAAAAAAAGTGTACAACGCCGCTAAAGAAGTTTTCACTTCAAAAAACTAGAGTGTAGTAAAGTAAATAGCCTTTGATTGTCCCAGTGCTGCAGGCTGGGCAAAGGGCTTCCTTATTGAAATCAAGTTATTGCTACAATTGATGGGTAATGGCTTTATCACCACGCTTGCCAAATGTGGGTTGGTGATCGCAAACTCGAGCTATACATTAAAAAATCCGAAACATTTTGCCCAACCTGGGAATTGAACCTTCGGGTTCTGGCCGAGCTCTTCGCCACTCGGCCACCGAGGCGTTAGTAGTTAGTAGTAAGTAAGAGAGTTTCTATGGAAATGTAACAGTTTAATTTAAAGGTTGTATTGTTTGCTTGCCAAATGGTTACATTGTAGGTTTTATTTTTGATGTGTAACATCTTTCCCCTCGCCTTCTTTATATACAATTTGTGGGAGTGATTTCGTAGAAAAGGGACGGAAGTAGGGTCGTAACAGTGTGATCCATAACAGTGAGATCGGCTCGCCTTTTATACTCGTATATTATACAATAATTTGTGGAAGTGATTTCGTAGAAATGTGGTCGTAACAGTGTGATACTGCCGCACAAATTATGAAAGCAGTAAGTACAACTTACTGTGTTTGTGATTGTGATATTTGAGGTGCTAACATTACGATCTATTTTCTCGAAACTTGCGCGGCATGATAGGATAACAGTGTGACATGTCTTCTAATGAGTATTTACTGCATTCTCTTTATGATTTGTATAAAATATACGGAGTCGGAAGCGCGCGCAAATTTAAAATCGATAATAGGAACAAGATAGTCTATTCATCATCATGATGATGAATAGATGTAAAGTCTATTACTTAATAATAAATATTTACTGATGAATATGTCTCAATAAAGTGCAGATCATTGATAATTTTCAGAATATAACGTTTAATTGCTTATTACTAAGGTGAGATGTCAAATGTTACACATCTTATGCGACTACTGTAAAGCTCGTTATTTTTTTAATATTTTTTATAATAAATAGAAAGTTATGTAGAATTTCCTAAATTTAGATAATTTGCTCAAGTTCTCACATATTCGCGTCATGTAGATTTCTTCTTTAGTGAATGTTGTTAATTAGAACAATGCAACACTCAAATTTACCGTTGTTTAAAATGTAGACGCGCGCACAGTGAATACGTAGGTAGTCAGTGTATCTAATTAAGTAATATACCTAGACGGCAAACTTTACTTAAACTTTTTATATTATTACAAAAACCGCATTTGTTTTAAATACAAAGTACCTACCTAGCTAATAGGTAAAAGATGGAATAGTCTACCAGCACACGAAAACGTGTGCTCCTTCCTATGATATGGGGTCCTTCAAGAGAGGCGTGAAGAAGCACTTTGTGGGCCGGCAGAGTGAAGGAAATGATGCTACGTTTGTTTCCACGCTGCACCAGTTATCTTCGCGTCTGGACTCCATTTCCACTTAACATCAGGTGGGATGGAGTCATTTGCCGAGCTAACTATAAAAAAAATAGGTAGGTATTCGGTCTTTAATCTGTCGTAGGTAGTTCATACTTGTATTTATAAAATATCGTCTTGTTTGTACGTGACAACCAACATGAAGAAACGGGTAAGGGTTTCTATATGTGGGTTACTTCTAAATTATTTTTAACGACCCGTCCGCATATTGAAAAATTAGAGGATCGTTAGCTTTTAGATATTTCAAATACCTCTCCTCCTTTTACCACAGGATAAACAACATCTAGTAAATCCATAGTTTGTAAGCAAATCGCGTCATTTTTTAATGTGTGTAGCTTGACTGAGATGAATGAAGTGTTTAATTTGTATGGTGGCAAGCTTGATGTGGTGCTGGTATCAGAACTTCATTGCGGGGTTAATGTAAGTGAGGTGTTAGGGAGCGGACTAGTCCCTCATCGTGATGCTTACCATCCCCCGCTAAATATAGCTATTTTGCTTGAGAAGCACATGTAAAACCCCATCAATAGGATCAGTCTATTAATCCTAGCAATGTGAACACAACAGGATTGGAATTTTGCTAAGGGTAACTACGAGCTGCTTTATACGCTTATATCAGAAGTTGACTGGCGCGAGGCACAGCATCCTGATTTTGCCCTGGAAAGCTTCTATAGAACCATTTATAGGATCATTGACACTTGCATTCCAAAAAAGGTTCGCTCCAGTCATCGTAGCAGACGGTTTCCAATGTGGTTTACGGCTGACCTGATCAAAGACATACAACGTAAGCAATAAAACATCATCTTTGGAAAGCAACTAAGAGTCGAACTGCGTATGAGGAGTTTGCTCTGCTGAGAACAGATATCAAGCTCCGAATATCTCAGGCTTATAACAAGTACATAAACTTTGTTCAAGCTCAGTTAAGAAGCAACATGCGTTCCTTTTGGCAGCATGTTGGGAGCTTAAAAACTAAAGGGGGCTTCGAATCACGTGTTTTTCTTGATGTGAAGAAGAGTGTGAGAGTGAGGCAGGGAAGCAGCCCAAGCTTTTTTTAGGAGTTTTTCTGACTAACATCTCGCTACTCGATCACCTTTCCGTGCATGTCAGTGAAATTACGCTAAAAGAGGTAGATATGGCGATAAAACGTCTGAAACCAACAAGCTCTCCTGGACCAGACAACTGTCCTGCGTTCATTTTGAAGGGTTGCAAAGATTATCTTAAAGAACCTATTTGCAACATCATAAATCTTGCGTTGTCTACCGGTGACTACCCGCGCCAATGGAAAATAACAAGAGTTAGACCAATTCCAAAAGCTAAAGATACTACTAAAGTAGATAAATATCGTCCCATTACCATTCTTTCTGCGCTTGCTAAGATTTTTGAATTGATATTGCACAATTGAATATCTCCTCAAATACAACCTTTTTTACGCGACTCTCAACATGGATTTAGAGTAAATCGCTGTGTCAATACTAACTTGTTAACCCATGCTGATAACATTTCACAATTCTGAGACAAAGGTAAAGCAGGCCGATGTGGTTTACTTAGATTTTAAAAAGCATTCGATAGAGTGGATAACGATGTGTTGTTGAGAAAGCTTTGTAGCATTGAAGCATTGATTTCTCAACCAAACTGCTCAGGCTTTTCGCTAGTTATAGCGTGATCGACAGCAGTTTTGTGCAACATGGATGCTTGGTTTCAGCTCCATATCATACAAGGTCAGGAGTGAGCCAGGGCTCTATATTAGGCCCGCTTTTGTTCGGCATTATGATAAATGATGTCTGCTGTATGCCGAAGACTTGAAGTTGGTATGTGGGCTTGAGCAAATTGTTGACTCCTAATATCTACAAGAAGACGTCGACGCAGTGTTTGAATGGAGTCTTTCCAACAAGCTGCTCTTCAACATGTCTAAGTGTTGCACTATGACTTTCAGCCACGCGCATGTGCCGTTTCATACTCAGTATTTGCTAGGTACAGAGCCTGTAGTTAGAGTCAATACTGTTAAGGACCTGGGCGTTACTTTTGATATGCGTCTAAACTTTCATGAGCACTTGAAGGCACTCGCTGCTGACTCTTATCGTAGGTTAGGCTTTGTTCTCCGGAATGCCCGATAATTCGACGATGCTAGGCGCTATAAAGCTAGTATACACTGCTCTTGTAAGGAGTAAGATTGAGGCGGCGTCAATTGTATGGGGTCCATATGAGAGTAGTTACGTTTTGCGACTTGAAGATCCAAAAGGCCTTCTTAAGATTCTTTTACTAGAAACTTTATGGAGTTTATCCTTTTCTGTACCCCACAATATTTTTACTTGGTGGCTTGGTTTCAACTCTTTAGAGGCAAGGCGTAACTACCATCTACTAACGACTGTTTGTCAGATATTGCGCGGTGTATCTGTAGCGCACACTAACTCTCCTCTCATTCGAGCATTAAATTATTACATGAGCTTCTGGTATCATCATCATTGTGTGATCTGTTTGCTGACAGATGGAGAGAAGTGGGCAGAGAATGTCTGAGGTATTGTGAGATGGATTGATAGTGTAAGAAATAGTACTATATGTTAGTTAATATGTACAAAATATTAATAATATTATTAATAGTATTTTTTTTAACTTTAACTTCTAAATCTCTTTTTTTACTTTTTATTTTTGCTGTTGTTTTTATTGTAGTAGTTACAACTTACATGTAATAACAACATTTCCTGGTTTTTGTATAGCATTACGTTGTAATGTTGTGTTATTATTATTTACATAAATAAATAAATAAATTTTATGTAGGATTGGTAACATGCACGAGAAACCTTATTGGATTACTGTAAATAAATGTCAGGCGAAAGCGCTTACGAAATTGTGGGTGCGAGCAGATGGTTTGCTGAAAATGGTGAACCGTCAATCTTAAGTCAACGTTTTAGAGTTGATTTTTCTGGCCATACACGTTCACCATACCTATTTGGGATTACAATAGGTCTATCAAAGTACCGTTCGTTTGGAGAAAAATATTTCATAGACTCGTCTTAGGTATAGCTAATAAAAGCCTTTTTCAGTCTTAAGATTTATCGTAAAACGTAATTACTCTTTTGTAGAAGTAAAAACGATTTGATCGAATGATTTCACTAGTACCACTCAGCATCTATCGAATCTCCTTGAAACTTATCGAGACTGTAGTTGTACTCGCTTAGACTCTTTTGTATCTACTAGCAAAGTTGTTTTTAAAACACGTCACATGCCACAACAAGAAACCTTTTTTGAACATTTTACCTACTTCTCGTTTTCTAAATCTTACACAAGTTCTACATATTGACGAGAAACACTGCGTACCTATTTACTCGCGTTTTTTTTCATATTACATTTAAATAAATATTTTTCTTTCTTTCTTTCTTTCATATTGTTCTAAAATTTAAACTAAAAGAAAAAAAATCGTTTTCTTCGGATTGTTGTCTCTTGCGCATCAAACTCAGAACAACCTGAATTTAAAATTTTGAGCAACTACCTTGTCCTACTTTAGTGGGTACCTTGCTCCCGATGATTAACGTCTGTCTTTTTAAACTTCTGCAAGCAAGTCGTGCAGGTCAGCATCATAAGGAGGCGCGTTATCCCAAAGCCACGTGCTACCACACATGCACATCCTTTTGAGTTTAGGACCAAGACGAGAATTTGGTTCAGATGCATTGGCCGTATTGGCCTAGGCGCATTTCTTCCTGTAACTCGAAAACACGATCAACCCAAATAGTTCCTAGCCTTGAGATGCCCCTTGGTTCTGCCATTTTTGTTTGATAAACGACTGGATTGATCTGGACGAAGATTCCAGATTCCACTAAGGCAGTTAGTAGTGGACTACAGTAAATCTTTACGCAGACAAGCTTAAAATTCACAAACTTCGGAAATGTTTTTATTTATTTGAAGTACGAAGAGTACCAGTTAAAATTATTTCATTAACTTACCATCTCGTTTATCTTTATATAGGTATATAAATCTTCTGTGCGTGTGATTGTAATTGAACTCCTTCTAAACGGCTGGACCGATTTTGATGAAATTTTTTGTGTGTGTTCAAGTGGATTCGAGAATGGTTTAGATTTACAATTGGACCCGGTAGGTGGCGCTGCAAAAGGGGTCCATCATGGGATACGGGATTACGGGTGTTCTTAAGCGGACGAAGTCGCGAGCGTGCCACTAGTATCATTGAAAAACTTTGCTGATTGATGACTTTATCTTGGGTTGTCTTTAACTTTAACTAAATTTAACTTTAATATTGTTATTTATTATAGTTATAAGCTACACAACATTATGTGGGCCTTGTTCATATACAAATGGTTGTCGCGTTGTTTACTGTCACGTTTGACCTAGTTTTATAAATTTTATCATTTTAACTGCAGCATTAAATCGCTATGAGAAACGTTGCATTTTCTTATCTGCTTTAAAGACAACATGATACGTGTGAGATTATGCAACCATAACAGACATTACAACACTTGACGTGGTTGACAGATAGTGAATAGGGTATGGATGATAAATTATAAATTACATTAAGAATCTTGCCTCCAGGTTTTAAGAATAAAGCAAACATTTAATTGAAAAATGTGTACATCACTTTCGTCATCATCACTTCACCCCGTGAGCACCCACTACTGAGTATAAGTATGAGTATTAGGGCTTCCCCTTTACCAAGCCGACTTAGCTGGCCCCGTGCGAGTGCGAGCCCTACTTCACCTTTCTTGAAATAAATAAACTTTTAATAGTTAAAATACTACCAAATTCGACCAGACAAGCAAACCCAATCGGAAATTGCCATGCGCCGCTTTCCTACATAATTGTCAATGTCATTACTTCATTCATGGTCAATTGGGCACAATATTATTGTTGTCTCCCGGCCCGGACCGGTAGTAATTGTGACTATTTGTGACTATTTGTGACAGAATAGTTATAATAACGGTTACTTATACTGTTACATACTTTATCCAGTTAAAATATATTGCCCTGATAAAAAGTTACCGATTTCAATTCTGCAAAGCGTATTGCGGCCACTCTTGTGCTACCTAGAAGTTACTGCATCAACTCTACTTCTTTTTGGAAAGGTGCCCGAGGAGCTAAAGTCGAGATTTAAGTGTAGCCAGAAAACGCCAATTCCGCAACGCCTTAAACATTTCAATCTAGTTTCATGATTATTTCTAAGCATTTTCTAAAGTTCTTTCCCTGTTATTGAAATAAAGTATTTCAGTTTTAATGTATTTTCCAAATACTTTTCGTAACTAAGTAAGAAAGCTAGACATGACAGATGAAAAGGCTTGTGATTGATTATATCATGCGCCAGTGCGCCACTCGCACCCCACGTCGCGATCGTCGTCGTACCCAATTTTATATCGTTGACTTTTTTTAGAGGTAACGATTGTGTTTAATTCATGCTTGCTTGTAACGCGTGTAACAAAAAGGTGCCTGCCCGCCTGCTATATATATATATATATTCTACTAGCACTACTCGCGACTTAGTCCGCATCAATTTGAGATTTTAAAAAGAAACTCTTTTTTTAACAAAATATAGTTAGCCTTTGTTATCCGCAAGCAATGCGCATTCTATCAGTGAAAGAATTTTTGGAATTGAACCAGTAGTTCCAGAAATTACCCTCCGCAAACAAACAAACAAATAAACAAACTTTACCTCTTTATTATACTTTGGGCCGAATATTGGTTTGGCCGAATACGAATATTCGGCCCAGACCTAGGTTCGATTCCTGGCTGGGTCGGGTAGGCATTTAATTTTTTTACTGTATTTTATAAATATTTAATTAAAATAATAGTCTTTTTACAAGCCTTAGATCTTAAAATTGTACAACTTTTATATTCGGTAATTATTTGGCAATTGGACCGAATATGAACATGGAAAAATACGCCGAACATACCGAATAATTATCGGTTCGGCGCATCTCTAGTATAGATTATTAATAGTAGAGATACTATCCAAGCATCCCCTAATTATTTATAAAAAAAATTATTAATTGATTTGAATTTATTAATAAATAAATTCAAATCAATTAATAAATCAATAGATTTTGATATTGTTTGTGTTGTGACGTTTATTACTTGTAACCATAGTTCATGTTACAGACGCATTTTATTGGGTTATAGTCTGGTCCAATTTTTTCAAGTTTCCTCAATATTATTGTATTTACTGACTGTAATCTGTTATGTGTTGTAATAAATAAATAAAATAAAAGCACAATAACAGACATCAGGCAAAAACTTAAACCAATAATATATTAAACGGATAAAATTAAAATTGAGCTTGTCTGTGCCCTATTAAAATTGTGCACCCACCAAACAGGTTGAAAATGAGTAGTAAGTAATATATAAGAATATTTCCCTATATTGTAATGCGCTGTATCAATTTGAATGGAGTGTTAGCGCCAATAGAGTAACAGCTCAAGAGTATAGTTCGCTACTATACGCTTAGGATGTGAAAGCAGTAACATAGACGCTGGCAGCCACGTGCGCCGTGCTGTGCGCCGCCGCCGGCGACGGTGTAGGCTTACACGGTGCGGTGCGGCTAACGGAAGCTTGCGGCACCGCATTGTGCGCCCGTCACGCTCGCCGCCTGCTTTCTGAACTAACGCCGTAGAAACGACCCAATCCTGAAAGACTTCGAGCCTCTAGCCTTGACTTTTGGCTTTAAAAGTGGCCTTATGGAAGACCGTAATGGAATCCATTCCTTAAAGGTTTATCACAAACATACTTTGCGACCGACAACGCATCTGTGATTCCTCTGGTTTTGCGGGTGTCCATGGGCGGCGGTGATTGCTTTCCATCAGGTGACCCGCCTGCTCGTTTGCCTCCTTCTAACATAAAAAAAAAGACCTCGTCGTAACTTTGGTTTTGATAGCTTGCTTGTCAATGTTGTTAAATTTTAAACTGGTCAGAGCTGGCTCAGTGACTTCTACGAAGCATGGAGAATCCCACGAGATCGAGCATAATTCTTTAGATGATTCTTTTTCTAATCCGCGATTGAAGAATGCCTTTAACATCAGGTTTCAAATCTTATTAACCAAACAAGCGGTCTATCGCATCGCAACACATTTAAACATAAGAATTTCTAGTTTCTAGATTTAGAACGAATAATTGTGTTGCGTGCGTAATAAACTCACTCGGTTGTACCATTACTCAAGTTTTTCTAGCCTTAATCTTCTAAGGTCTATTGACTAATCTTTATTAGCAGCTGCTTATTGAGCAACAACAGCGCTTTGTGTAAGTCTGTAACTATTTTTTAGTTTAGTCCAATTTGCGTAGTCGCCGGCCGCCCTCGTTACTACCCGCCCGCCAGCTTCGACACGCTCCCGTGACACATTTGCCTCTCGCCATCATATTCTCTAATTGCATACCTCGGCTATTATGAATAATGTAAACACGGCCTCTTTTGTTTTACGAATAGGTACTTCCCTCGTGCACCGTGACCAATTCGTTGGAAAGCAAATTTTGCGCAATAATATTCTGAAAATACGCTGTGTAGGTAGGGGGGGACACGTGATTGAGCAAAACTTGACTCTTTGAGGTTTCTTTGAAACATTTTGTCGTACTTTCTTCCGGTTTTCTTTTACGCAAGCAGAGGCACAACGTACCTGCGTAAAGCCAGGTATGATTATTGACAGTTAGACCTTTTTGCGTCATACACGAGTTTTCGAGTAATAGAATAGCATAGAAAATGACAATGAAAAAATCCAAAAATTTCCATTCAAAATTTTAATGTGATACCGATACCATGTGCCATGTAATCATTTCTGTCATGCAATAAAATCTTAAAATGCGAAAAATCTGGCATCCCGCCAAAATGCAGGTTATCGTTAGTCGGAACATTGGCACACGTCTGGGGTAGTTTGTTAACTTAATGCTTTTTGCCTAATGAGCCAGGCGTACAAGTACTCAGACTTGTTACGGTTAATAGTTATGCTAAAATCGGCTAATGTAATTAGGAAAAAAGCCGTCTACGCTTTATGTAATACATTATAGTTACGAGCTGCTTTTTGATTTTCAAGGGAGTGGAGGAAAGTTCATCAACTAAGTCGCTGAATACCTACTTTGGTATAGCACCCATCATTAATATAACTTTCATATAAATAGTCATATTAACTTTGTTATAGGTAGACCGCATAACTGAGTTCTCGCCTGCGGTAGGTACGCGGGGCGGGAGGTACGTAGAGCGTCTGCCACGAGTACGAGCGTTTTGCGACGCGGCGAACGGATTTCTAGTTCATTGCGCGTTATACTACGGCAGTCATACAGACAGCAGTGACAGAAAAAACGCAATGAACTAGAAATCCATTTGCCGCGTCGCAAGACGTCAGTAGTCGTGGTCGAGCGGTAAGGTGGTACACACGTAATAATTTTAACAAGATTCATCTGAAGATAAGCAATTATAAATAGAGGTGCATGCCTACCTAGTTAGTCGACTGTTTTGAGAAAAGTAAAAAAATAATCTGTTTTTTACTTTGCAGCCGTTATTTATTATAGAATATTTGATAAATACAATGGTAATGAACTTGTGTACTATTTATTAAGCAATATCAAAATAATAAATCAATCACTTGTATCCATATCAATATCACTGGAACTTGATTCTTCACTTTCGAAGCAGCCATCATCAGAATCATCTGAATCGTCCTGCACGTTAAAAATAAAATCAACAATATCATGTATTAATTATCAATTGTGTAAAACTGAGTGGCTTTTCTTCTGACCACGCCTTTTGTGAAATCGTCTATTCCCATTATTTTTTTGCAAATCTGTTTTGATCTACTCGGTGATTGAAATTTTTAGTTGTCTTTAAATAATTTTCCTTGTTGTACAATTCTAGATACAGACTTTTCCGATAGTCCTGTAACTTTTGCTTCGGTTTTGTTTAAAGGAATATATTGTTGATATTCAGCAGAATTTGGATCCAATTTCTTTTTTCTAAAATATTCGTATACGTTAAAAGCCATTTGCTTGCACTGACTATTAATTTTATTTCCGAAGATATTTCGACTCATCTTGGGAATATAGTACCTCCGCGCCCTTGTACCCCGCAGGGGAGGACTCAGTGACTGATAATCGAATCGATCGAATCGAAGGGCGCGAGTAATGAAATGTATCTAATAAAATGTATTGTAATATTGCATGATTTGGTAACGACATAGATAATTTTTTTTTTGTAAATGTCGTTACTTTTATAAAAGCTGTGCAGTTTCTTGCGCCCATTCTTCCATTCTTCTCCATAGCTAAAATATAGACGCTCTGAATGGGTAGTAGGTAAAAAATTGTTCGGACGGTTTAAAAGTAGCACCTATATTTATAATTACTTATCTTCAGATGAATCTTGTTAAAATTATCACGTGTGTACCACTTTACCGCCATGCCAAGACCACTGACGTATTGCGATGAGGCGAGCGATTTGTAGTTCATTGCGTTATTTCTATAGCCGTTGACTATGACTGACTTTGTATAGCGCGCAATGAACTAGAAATCCGTTCGCCGCGTCGCAAGTCGCTCGTGTTCGTGGGGTCTGCCTCTATACGTACTTCCCGCCCCGCGTACCTACCGCAGGCGAGGACTCATTTAAGCGGTCTTGCTATAGAAGTTGACATTCGCCTATTCTTTAGTTTAACACACTACTGAAGTTTAGCAATCGTTACTGACTGGGTATTATTAGGTATTCCTATGAAATAATGTAACTTAAACCTCAACTTCCTCATATTATCGCGCTTGATGTGCCAGGGCCACCGTGGATAACACGGACTAAAAATATAATAAGTGAATAAATATGAATTATCATTACTAAATCATGACATTACCTTCTTTGTGCGGCCGGCGGCGGCGGCTGCTTATGCCTAGCCAATTTAACCCTCTGCAACTGAGGTGGTAGTCTCACAGACACCGCCAACCAATTGCGACGTTGCCATTTCGCAATATGGCATGATGTAGCTCTGTCTCACTCAGTACCTTACTTAAATGGTGCGAGTCATTGAACAGTCAGGCGCGTTCGACGACGGGGTGCATACATGTGGCTGTACGGGTCCCTGGTGTCTGTCAGACGTATATACAGCAATAAGCGTTGATTCTATTAGACGTCACATACCAAAAATATTCAAGCTTCCATAGTGTCTTTTAGTCGTAATCTCAGTAATATATATATATATTTACATAACGTCTCTCAGACATAGCCAAATTTAAACTATCATTTAAATTCAATTATTATTTCAGTTTTATTTTTTAATTTTGTTTTATTGTAACGTAACGAGCCGTGTGATGGCGGCCATCAAAATAATACTACCAGCCCATCTTCTCTTTTAGGTATCGTAAAAGGCGACTAATAGATTTAAAACTGCACATACATACAACAGCTTATAACGGCGACGGGCTCACCACCTGTCACGCTGAGCACATGTGCAGTTACTGCTTGGTAAAACGTGGACTGTGTCAGTGGACTGCTTTTGTGGTTCCTATTGCCTAGTCTCTGACTAACCTTTTGGGAATAATAGTCGTGATTATATGTATGTAATTTTGTTTTGTCGAATACAGACTCATAAAGAATACTTATGTCGCAGGTGTCGAATTCAAGTTGTCAAGATTGTAGATCTACCAAGCGAGGTTTTAAAGGTACACCTAAAATTTATGATGTGGAGTTTAGCGATGTCGAATATTCAGTCGAAGATTGAAATAGAAAATATGCAAGAGCCAGAGGGATCAAGAATTGTGAGCGAAAGTGAACAAGCGAGTGTCAGGGAAAAAGAAGCAAGTGAGAGAGAAGAAGAAGAAGCTGAAACCTGGACCGCCAGCAAGAATGAAGAATGCAGCATTTGTCCTAGCAGCTTAAAACTTCAGACTCGATTTACTTGCTGTGCCTGTAAGAAGCCTATTTGTCTACAATGTTCGGCCCAGATCTGCGAAGATTGTAAATTTTAAATCTTAAAATGTACTGTAACTTTACAACTGATTTGTGCCTACACGTATCATACGATCTCGTTGATTTTTTTTGTTAAGGTTTATTAGTTTAATAACTAATAGAAAAATGTTAAGTTTTTAAAGTTTTTTTGTAAACAAAAAGAGAAAAAAAAAATCTTAAGGTACAAACTTAAAATATAAATTTTTGATCTCAATAAAAATACTCTATTAATCTTAGCGTTTTGTTGAAATATTACATTTTATTCTATTAAATAATTCTTTGTAAGACACATAAGGAAATAAAAGTAAAAATAAAATAATATCTTTGTATAATTTTATGATATTTACATTTTAAAATGGTGTCTGACAGACACCACCTCAGTCGAATGTGAACAATAATTTTACCTCAGTTGCAGAGGGTTAAAGACGGCGTGTCGTCGTCCGTCGGTATGAAATTAAGGCACCGACGACGACCAACCTTTCAGTGCATTACTACAAACAAAGACCTGTGTATTCTAAAATCTATTACTATACGTATAATTGAGAAGAAGAAAAAACATTTATTCGAATCACATAACAAAACACACAATTAATCATTGGTCCTATCAGGCTAATAAGTTCATTCTGTAAGAAAAAAATTTGAAATAAAAGTTCATGTTTTCGTAATAAAAAAGTGTGTAAGTACCCAACTAATCTTAAAATTAGGTGTCTACTATTGGACCTCGTGCATATTATTATTTATTTATTTAAATAGGACAACCAACAAGACATACATTAAAACAAGAAAGAAGCTATGATTTTTATCTTAAAGCTAAATGCTGTCTCAATAATAGGTCGCCACGACAAGCACTGCTGGTGGGACGTATAAAAGAAAAACAATAATAATAAAACTGTAAAAACAAAGAATATCAAATATCTATAAACGTAAAACTTAATAAACTTATACCTACTGAATTTAATGTAATAAAACTTAATAATAAAAAAATAAAAAAAATTGAATTAGTTACCTAATTAACTATGAAACGAAAGAGTCCAAAATCAGGCTTTTATATTTTTGCAAACTGTTTGCAAAAATGTCAACTTCATCTTACTTCGAAAAACTGTTGTACTCATTATGCATTCTATTCAAGGCAGAACATTATTTTTTTTTAATTATATTTTTATTTTTATTTTTTAAACTGGTGAATGGTGTACCTCATAAATTACCCCGTTTATCCGTTTATTTTCTTAGATGGTTACAACATAACCTTCTCAACTAATATATAACTATAATGATTTGACCAGCTTCCACTGAAAATGTACGTATATTCCGCCGCGCCAAAAAGGCTAACTTACATTCAACATTACAACTCATTAGAGTACGTATAGGTACGTAGGTAATCTAGCGATTAGCGTGAAATTTAAAATCAGCAATATTAAAACATAGGTATCTATCAACATACCAACGCTGCAGAACTTATCAAAAATTCAATAACGAATGCCAATGGCTCGTAGCATCCGACAGTGATTTCATTAACAACGTTATCGCCGTAACGCGAGCTTTATCGGGAGTGGTGGGCTCGAATTAACGCGCGACAGAATTATAATAATGTCGCGGTGAGCACTCAGGTAGAGGGCCAAGTGGATGCGGAAGGAGCGATAGTAATCAGTACAAGGGCGGCCCATCGATCTCGCATCCCGCTCCTGGCTCGGCCCTGACCCTCCGGGAGACTCCGGGGGGCGCACGCAGTGACGTCACAGTCACAATCACAACACATCACAACTACGCCGCACTTCAAAAAGCAACATTCGTATCAGAAAATCAGGATTGAGGAAAATAATAGTGCGTGTGTAATAGTGTGTGTTTTATCATGTGTAAAATTTACATTTTCAATTAAACATAAACTCGTGTATGTTTGCGTGTGTCACAATTTATTAATAGGGACTTAAAACGCTTATTTCTTTACAACAGTTTGTTTAAAATAATAATTCTAACTTTAACTAAGAAGTGAGTCTTATAAATTAGCAGCAAATCGTCACAACACAGCATACAAATTGAAGTGCGACATAATATGGCTTCATATTTTTTTGGAATTAATGTTCCATTATTTATGTAAGTAAATCAGTTTGTTAGTACCCATTCTATTGCATATTATCTTCTTTTCCAACTTAGGTCGCTGATCAGCTGTTTGATATTTTCTTTCTGTGACATAAAAAATATGTTCAATCATTTATCTACGACGACGCGGTGGGCAAAATAATGATTTCATAAAGCATCATAATATTTTGTGTTTTCCATCGACACCGAACTTTGACCTGAATTGAATTTAAAGCAGCACTCTATGTAAAAGGCGAATATTGCGTTTTTCTTTTACGTATCCTGATTCGTATTGAAATCGTATTATGAAGAAATTTGCTCACAAAAGCTATTATTACAAAATAAAGACTCAGCTTGTGTGTCATATTTTGATTACATTTTTTTATTTGGCCGGGAGTCGGAGTCGTCAAAGTTTTAGGTAATGCTAGCTAGTAGTTTTATGTGGTTTTAGCATAGTTTTGCTATCTGTTACATTATGAAAGACATTAGTTTATATTCAATCTTCATCGTAAAACCGATTGTAGGCGGAAGTCGTTTTACTAATCGTCGAAGATTAGAGGCTAATCTGGTGAGCTTTGACGTCTAGGTTTCTGCTTTGACCTTGTACGAAGACTAGTTCGTCTGTACAATCTGTTACGTAAACGAGCACGCCTATTTTTTTGCCAACAAAATACCGTTGGCTCATTTGTTTTATTTCGTAATTTGGGACGCGTTAACGCGCACTCGCTTTACTATGTTACTGTAAACAAATCGACAAAAAAACACGACATTTTTGTCATCCAAATTTTAGTAATTGAAAGAAGGTTGTTTGTATGTAAGTAACAAATTTATTTTGACATATAGCTTTTAGCTTTTTAGATCGAATAAACGTAATAGATCGAAATGTTTAGAACTTTTACTTTATTGCGTTAGGGTTACATACATACCCCGATCATGAGACGTGTAAAGCTTATCTTAACACCGAAGGAGATTTTATGCCTATGAAGAACCAAAACAGCCTTTCATATTTTCTCCGCAGTGCGTTAGAAGACTAAGAAGAAAAAATGTATAGTGGAAAAACGTATGAGGAAGTTTTTAGTAGAATCATGAGATGTGAAAAATAACACCCAGATACATATTCGAAATTAAACTAAAAGTAAATGTCCCCACCATGGAAGATAAAGAACTAGAGCCATCGTTTCTCAAATTACAAGTATCGATGTGTTCATGTAATGTCTATTGTGTTATGTGACTGATTACAGGGCTCTTAGCTCCTAAAGATATCACAAGGCTAATGGCAGATTTTTACGGATGACGACATAAAACTACACTAAAGTTAGTAATTAATAAGTCATAGTACTAACATTACATAGACACACAGACCTTTTAACGAAAGATAAGATAAAACGAAATGTTTCATTGATAAACAAGCGATGACGTCATTTACACAGAGTTTATTCTTTGTTAAATTATGTACCTAATACTCGTACTATAGAATTTGATAAACGTCTGTAAAAATAAATATTCCATATAAATCAAGGTTTTATCTTATTATTGATAGAATATTTTGAAAAGGATTCATCATCAATCATCATCAGCCTACACATGTCCACTGCTGGACATAGCCCTCTCCAAGTGCACGCCAAAGGAAAAAAAGGATTATGTGAATATTATTTCAGTATTTATTATACGGAATTAAAAAACGAAACAGCGTGATATCGAAAATATGTGTTGCTTAACGTGTGACACGTGACACGTCTCTTAACGATGTCTATTAAACATTTCATAGATTATTTTAGATAGGCGCACGCACAATACATTTTGTGTGTAGCGAGTTACACTGACAGCGCTCTTGCATTGTGCGCTGCTAATTAAAATGTCATTACACGTGACCGGTTTATGTTGCAAAAACGAAACATGCTGACCTGTGTCAACAACTCGCTAGTCTGCAAGTTTAATACTCAACAGTTACGTATACGTAACTAAGTAGTTGTGATACTGTAGGATTAATATCGTAATATTGTTTTATCAGCACAACATCGAGTAAGTGGAGCGCTATTCTCTACGTAAACTAATTATTTTTTTAATTGAATACCGCTTGATGGATTTGTAACTGGTTTCGTAATTCGTTGCAATATTGCAAGAGAAATACCTACCTTGAAGTCGCGCTGATGCTTAATCGCCACTGCCGAGCAAAATTGTTCAAGCCCCAGGGAAATTGACTTGAGGTAAAAAAGCTCATCTAATTCTTTTGGGATGCACTACTTTGCTTTTTATAAGAAACTAGCGGCCCGTCCCGGCTTCGAACGGGTAGATATTTCTTATTTTTAATATAGCCTATGTTACTCAGCGCTAATGTAGCATGCTAATGGTGAAAGAATTTTTTAAATCGGTACTTTGAGGTTATTCGTTGCAAACATACAAAAATACAAAGTTTTCCTCTTTATAATATTAGTATAATAAATTATATAGGTACCTACTAATTTAATGAAATATACGAGTTTTCAAAAGTGTAAATTTAGGTAGCCGATTGCGCGAATAAACTATTGCTATTGTTAAGTTTGTAAGTAATAGGTACATCGGCACATAAATAATTCGAAATAAAAATCATTCATATAAAAAAACCATTTACTTAGGTATAATAAAAAAATAACCACTCTTTTGAAAGACAGTTTACTGAATTGGAGATGCTGCTTCAACGCAGGTATACAAACAAACTATCGTTTTCGTTAACGTGATCGAATAGCGAATAAAACTAGGTACCTACCTACCTACGCAGGTAAGGATGTTGTTTCGGACCAATGCATTTTTACGCGTTCGATATTACCGGTATAAAAAAAAACCGACTTCAAAAAAAAAGAAAACTTAAAAAAGTAAAAACAGCTCTAAAAAGCAATAAATAATATTTAGATCATATTATTAATTACCTAGATACGCATGTCAGTTTAAAAAAATATCTATTGAAGTCGGGTGGTTGGTGGTCGGCTGGGGGACAATTTTGTTTCATTTAAACTTTTTTATTGTAAAAGCCCCACCCGACTTCAGTAGACATTTTTTTAAACTGACATGCGTATCTAGGTAATTAATAATATGATTTAAATATTATTTATTGCTTTTTAGAGCTGTTTTTACTTTTTTAAGTTTTCTTTTTTTTTGAAGTCGGTTTTTTTTTGTAAAAAAATATTTTATTTTACGATTTTTAGTAATGGGTAGACGTAGACCTAACAAAGATGCTTCTCGGATGAGGAAACGATGGCCTAGTAGATAGTGGTATTCCTATGTAAAACTTAAATCTTAATTAGGTATTATTTTTATACGAACTAAACATTTTGGCATATTGAACCGTATGAAGTAAGCCCAACAAAAGGTAACTGCTGTAAATCGTTGAGGAATTCCCTCGACTGTCTATGATCTCCATCATCAGACCTGAAATGGCACTTATAACCCATATGGGTGCAAAGTTCTTATCAATAGAAATGATAAGAAACCTAACAGACTAAACACAAGGTAGCTACTGTAAAACGTTGAGGAGTTCCCTTGACTGTCCTTCGTCTTCATCATCAGACCTCTAATGGCAGTCACAACCCATCTAGGTGTAAAGTTCTCATCAATACAAATTAATCAAGCCTAAACACCATGTAATTGCTGTAAATCGTTGAGGAGTTCCCTTGACTGTCTTTCGGCTCCATCATCAGATCGACTTCAGACCTTCATTAAGTAGTAGTGCTTTAAAATACTTAATGAAAACATTAACAAACACACTAGTCGCCCCTACAATTTTCGAAAGTTTCCCTCGATTTCTCTGGGATGCCATCATTAGATCCTGGTTTCCTTATCATGGTACCACCCTTGGAATATCTCCTTTCCAACAAAAAAAGAATCATCAAAATCGGTTTATAAACGACGAAGTTATCCGCGAACACACATAAAAAAAAAAACATATATACGAGTCGAATTGAGTAACCTCCTCCTTTTTTGAAGTCGGTTAAAAAGTATAAAGTAAGTAATTTTGCAACTCGTAATGTCGGTCGGTGTCTCAAAATCTAGTGCATATCGGCGAGACAGTGTGTCTAGAATTTCGTAATCGTGCTGGCATGCCACACATTACACAGCACGCCCGCCCGCGAGCGCGCGGCAGCGTGCACCCGGGCGGGCGGCGCACCTGGCGTGCACCCGGGCGGCGGGCGCACCTGGCGTGCACCCGGGCGTCGCACCTGGCGTGCACCCGGGCGGGCGTCTTTCTTTCATTCTATCAGTGAAAGATTTTTTGGAATCAAACCAGTAGTTCTAAAGGTTACCTTCCACAAACAAACAAAGACACAAACTTCTCTTTATTAATATAGAATCTTTCTTCGTTTACTGTTTTAAAACTGTTTGAAACTTTTCGTTGAATAAAAAAACCAGTGAGCCTTACAGTAGTCGCATATGATGTGTAACATAAAATACGGAAACTTTTCCATTAAGCAGTGACAGAAATTAACCTCAAAATTTAAAAAAGCTATTACTGCTACTTGCTATTTCATTTTCACTGAAATATTTTATTCGAATAATTATTCATTATTCCTTATTGGGATTTTTATCAATGATCTGCACTGTATTGAGACTTATTATCATCAGTAAATATTTATTAATATAGTTTAAAAGTCTATTACTATTACACACGATAGGGTTGAAATCAATATTACAATAGATAGAATATAGAACTAACAATTACGTGTATTTTTTTACAAATTATAAAGAGAATGCAGCAAATACTCATTAGAAGACATTGACAAATGGCACAATATGTCACATATAATAGCAATATGTCTTGTTCTTATTACCGATTTTAAATTTACAAAATGGCGCGCACTTGCGCGCTTCTCCGACTTCCTGTTACGTTGTTACGTCCAACTTCCGTCACATTTCACGAAATCACTCCCATAGAAGGCGAGCGGAAAGATGTTACACATCAAAAAAAAGTGCTAGGTGTTGCAGGTGGTGGAGGTAGGTACAGTGCAAGAGTGCAAAGTGCGGTGCAGACTGCAAGTAAAAGGTACTATATAAAACATGCACATTAATGATATCTCTTTATTCTATTTGTATTTTATTTATGCTCTAACAAAAAAAATTCTCATTCCCCGATGCGGTCGTTTGGGATCTCGGATATGGGATGTCACCCGTTCTAAAATTCCTTTGAGAATTGTCCGGTCACTACTGAGGAACCTACCTGCAGTTACTCGCCGCTCCTAGAATCCGGTTGAGCTGTACATACCAGGAAACTTAGTAAAAACAGGTCTCCAAAATGGTTTGGGTATAAACAAAAAATTTCAAGTAATGGCAGGCAACCCTACACTGCGGTGACGTAGATATTATCAGCTACAAACTTCCCACTACTGGGCTTAGTTTTTCTTACATGGACAAACTCTCTAAATTTGATCAGTTACTTTATTTGTTTTGACCTTCCCACTGCCAACTGCTAACTGTCAGACTTCACGAGAGGAGGGCGATCCTGCGCATGTAAACAAAAACCCACACAAGAAACAGACTCCGTCAGGTCTTAACGCCAGTTCAATATGGCCACACCATCTTCATACGGTACTCGCAAATGTCTTGACTTACACAAAGAACTTTGCTTTAACGGAAATAAATATGGACGTGTTTTGTCTAACTCAGGTAGGTAGGCTACCTGAGTTAGACAAAACACGCAGTTTTTTCACTGGTTTTAAATCTTATTACCAGCTAATAAGGTTCAGTTTATTTTGAATTCTGTTTCGCAACTAAGTGCTAACTTATAGCAAATTAGCAGTGAACTTTGTAATTGAAAAACACGCAAAAACGCTGTTCACTGACGAAAACCTCTAAATATTTTACGGTTGAGGTTGACGCTAATTCGTACGAAAATAAAACGTGATGTAATAATAACATGTGTTGCTATCGTAACAATAACATTAATAACCGCTGCTGATTATGTGACTGATAACACAATGTTTATCTGTATACACTATTGATACGAAGTTCTCCAACTCTGCGGGTGAGTGGGCGAAAATGTTTTTATCAGTAACGGAGATAAGATTAAATGTGGCACAAACGTTTTGTATTACTGACCGTACAACTTTTTTCGTAGTAAGACAGATAAACTATCGCACTTCAAACATAGTGTGAGCGTTTGTACTTATAAATAAACTAACTTTTGCTGTCTTTTAAAAGTTATGTTACGATTGAAGCAAACTATTATTTATTATTCTTATTTATTTTTTTACATATTAATTTACATTTTTAAATATTTTCTAAAAAACAAAACAAACATTTAAAAATATAAAAAATAGGGGTCCACCGGCATCGGGACCAGGGTCCAAACTACCGGTGATTAGGGCTCCAGAGACAGGAACCTCCTCACAATGCGTGCCGTATCGAGGAGAACTGCCTTCTGAATCAGGCCCTTGATCCAGCCGCCTAACGAGAGCCTCATGAGATGTTGATCGAGGCTCTTGGCCATCAGGCCGTTCGCCGTAACAACAATCGGCACGATGACAGCCGAGTCCACATTCCACATGTCGACAACCTCATGTGCTAAGTCGAGATATTTGATTTGTTTCTCTTTCTCAGCTTTCACGAGGTTCTCGTCATGGGGAATGGTGATATCGACAATCATCGTGCGGCGCGCTAATCGATCTATCACCACAATGTCTGGCTTATTAGCTACAATAGTCCTGTCGGTGATGATAGATCGATCCCAGTACAACGTGACATGGTAATTTTCGAGAACTGGGTCGGGCACATACTTGTAGTACGGTACCTCAGAATCCACAAGTTTGTATTTCAAAGCAAGTTGCTGGTGTATAATCCTGGCCACTTGATTATGCCTGTGCAAGTACTCACCGTTAGCCAGACGAGAACAGCCAGAAATAATATGTCTGATACACTCACCCGGACGGTGACATGCCCGACATATGTCAACCGTCCCGTCCTTCACAATAAATTTCCGGTAGTTATTCGTTAGCATAACTTCGTCCATAATTGCACAGACAATTCTTATTATTATTATCTCTTTAAGTATTTGTTTTTTTACATATTAATTTACATTTTATAATATTTTCTAAAAATTATTATTGTTGATATTTTATTAGCATATAGTGCAAAGACTGATATCATACAATATTTTCTTTCTAAATATAAGTGGAATGAAGTTCATTGGAAAAACAAATAGGTACTTGATGAACCAGTAATTTTATAAAAATATTTTCTTAGATTCTGCGGTCTTTGCGGTCTCAATAATTGTCGCAGGCGCTACGTATAACAGAATCTAAAAATATATTTTTATAAAATTACTGGTTTTAGTTATCATAATATGCAGCAACAAAATTACGAATATTGATGTTATCATTATATTTGAGTGATTTCAAAACATATAGATTAAGTAATTTCATTGTAATTTTAGCATTAATGATTTTTTAGAGGTGTTTTCGTAAAAATATACGATCGAGTCAAAATTGCACATTTCGTGTTCTTGAGCCAGGGTTTTAAAGACAAAGGCATAAAGTTACCTATATCAAAATTTCAGATTCGTTGGTCTTGTCATACTCCTTACAACTTTCGATGAAAGTTGATGTATTTTTTCCAAGTTCCGCCTTAACGCACATCATTGTGTATTACTGACGGCAACAACTGTCACACGTTTTAGTCTCATGACAATACATAATAATATGCAGAGAGTGAGTAATTAAAGAAAAACATAAGTATAGTTACGTGTTTGCTGCAATAATTTATTCCTTATCAGATTATCCATGTTCGATCAAAAATTAAACTGAACCTTTCAATATTGTCAATTGTCAATATTTTGAATAGTGTTAATATCAAGTTCTTGTTGTCAGTCATGCCCGATCGATATTTAAAATTAAATAAACAGTAACCAACACTTGGAGGGCTGAACCTCGGTGGTTAAGCATTGAAGGTAAAGCTTCGATCTTCGGCTTAAACTTTTTACCATTCTGTATGATGAAAGCCAGACGCTCTACTAAACATTTTTAAAATATAGTGAAAAAATTAAATGCCGACCTGACCCAGCCAGGAATCGAACCTGAGTCTTCCGCAATCCGGGCGGCTGCACTCGCCATTATGCTACCGGGAAGGCTGGACGTAAGCACTGAATTTTTTCACTGCTTTTGATTTTGACTGTTTTTTAGCGGCATCGTTCTACTGTTGTCACAGACCATGTGCAATATAACAAACTTTTCACTGCTGATGGACTTACGACAGTTTTCTAAGACAGCGTCGTCGTCGTACCGACAAGACGAAGTGGTCGCCATGACTGAAATCGGTCGGACAAATCATTATTATCATCATTTACCATAAAATAAAAACATGTCCTTTTTAAAATACAGTTAACAGATGTAGTTTCGCTAACATCTGTGAACAAACAACGGGTATCCTTGCTTCCTGCTTGTACAAATTCTGAAACCTTGATTTAAACGATTCAGCGCCAGCGTGCAGTCGATTGGAACACGTTGCTGATTCATGCTCTTCGCCTTCACAATTTCGCTGATTGTTTCTCGATAACGCTCTTAACCTTTTTTACACCGACTTCAAAAAAGGAGGAGGTTTCTCAATTCGACTGTATATTTATATTTTTTAATGTGTGTTCGCGGATGGTCATTAGGGGTCTGATGATGAAGACGAAGGACAGTCAAGGGAACTCCTCAAATTTAACAGTAACTACCTTGTGTTTAGATTTAATTCTTCTTATAAATAAGTGCAATTACAGGTCTGATGATGGAGACCATAGACAGTCGAGGGAATTCCTCAACGATTTACAGCAGTTACCTTACTTGGCTTACTTCACACAGTTCAATATGCCAAAATGTTCAGTTCGTACAAAAATAATACCTAATTAAGATTGAAGTTTTACATATGAATACCACTACCTACTAGGCCGTTGTTTCCTCATCCGAGAAGCATCCTTGTTAGGTCTACCCATCACTAAAAATCGTAAAATTAAATAATTTTCAACAAAAAAAACCGACTTCAAAAAACAGGTAACTAAAAAAAGTAAAAACAGCTCTAAAAAGCAAGAAATAATAATTACAGAAGGTCTATTGAAGTCGGGTGATTGGTGTGCGACTTTAAAACTGATATGCGTATCTAGGTAATTAATAATAGGATTTCAATATTATTTCTTGCTTTTTAGAGCTGTTTTTACTTTTTTTAGTTTCCTGTTTTCCGAAATACATAACTTTACTAATTATGTTATTACTAGCAACTAGCAATACAAAGCCAATCCCTCTGCAACCTTCATTCATACATGCACGACCAGTGAACCGACTAAACTACTTTTTATGACAGGTTAAAACAAAAGAGAGAAGATAGGGCACTATCAAGAGCACGTAAGTACATTTTGTCCACTTAATAGTTTGCTGATAAACGATGGCTTAAAGTTAACCCTTTAACCGCCACACTTCATATCAGTTGTCGTGCCCTCAGCGCCAGGCACTTAAATCTAAAAATAAATACCTACAACAAATAGGGATGTTCAATGGTATATCTATAAACAATAAACACTTGACTTTGATATACCCGTCCCAGCTACGCACGGGCACGCTTAAAATTTCAATTTTCGGTCCGGATGTAGAAAAGGGGGCCCCAAAACACAATATCTTTTCACGAATTGCCAAAAATTGAATTTGGATTGGATCATCCATCTAATCAAAGACGGAATCCACATTCATAACAAACGGAACGAACTTATTTTCCCGATCGAGTTCCTATGTTCCATCTTTCAGCTCCATCATCAGATTTTGATTACCATATAGCACCAAAGTACTCGTCAAAACGGATCAAACGAGTCCAATCTCGATGGGGTTGTGTCGTTTACCTACCGAGTTACTATGGCCACCTGCCAGTTCCATCATCAGACCCTGCTTACCATCTAGCACCAAAGCACTCGTCAAGACGGATCAAACGAGTCCAAACTCGATGGGGTTGTGTCGTTTAAACTACTGAGTTCCTATAGCCACCTTCCGGTTCCATCATCAGACCCTGGTTACCATCTAGCACCAAAGCACTCGTCAAGACGGATCAAACGAGTCCAAACTCGATGGGGTTGTGTCGTTTAAACTACTGAGTTCCTATAGCCACCTTCCGGTCCCATCATCAGACCCTGGCTACCATCTAGCACCAAAGTACTCGTCAAGACGGATCAAACAAGTCTAAATTCGACGGGGTTGTGCCGTTTAACTACCGAGTTTCTATAGCCACCTTCCAGTTTCATCATCAGATCAGCTCCATGTCATAATAATTTTGCATTGTCATTCGATTTACACATGCATGCAAAATTTCAGCTCAATCCGTCAACAGGAAGGGGGTTAAATTTCAATTACTAGATTTGACCCAAATATATAAACAAACAAATAAACAGGGCAAGGTAAATAAAACCGTTTAAAAAGCCCATTTATCGATAACACGATCATAATAGCTAGTAGCTACACGCTTAAGCACAACACCAATAAAAAATTCCAAAAGGCGGCACTCGTTTATGACTGTAGGTAGTCTTTCTCCGATCGTGGCGCGGGGTGTACTAACAACATTCGTTTCTAAACATGCAAGCTCCATGCAATGCAAGCTTGCATGTTTAGAATGGGAATCATCAATTCTTTGGACGATTCAAAAGCACTTTTCTAAAGTTTATTTGAATAAAAATATTTAACTTTGACTTTGACTTAGTCACTGACATTTTTATACTTTTTTGTATTTTGTTTTTTGTTTTTTTTTTTTTGTAATTTTTTTTAAATATTTAATTTAGCTTCAGTGCAGCAATTAGCACTTGAAAATAAAAATAAAAAAAGTAAAAATTTACTATAGCGTTGTGTTATCAAATTTGTAGTATTTCATCTGCAAAGATGAATCTGCATAGCCAACGGTTGCAATGACCGTTGGATAGATGGCGCGCTGTGCCGCTATTAGCACTCTAAAATTACAAAAGCAGTGACAAAATTCAGCGTCTACGTCAGCCTTCCCGGTAGCATAGCGGTCAGTGCAGCCGCCCGGATTGCGGAAGACCCAGGTTCGATTCCTGGCTGGGTCGGGTAGGCGTTTAATTTTTTCACTGTATTTTGTAAATTTTATAAATATTTAATTTTTATACTTATTTTCAAAGAAATTAAATAAAATAAACAAATTTATTTCTACAGTGTGTAACAGTTGCTTTATTTGTTTTATAATAAATTATTCAGTATAAACAGAAAAAAAATAATTTATGTGGATTTTTGTATCAGTAAATCTTTGCTTATGTCCCGTCCCTATTGTCAGATTTTTTTGACAGGGGCGTAGGACATCCATACAATTTTCTGAAAATAATATCGGTAATTTATCTAACTTCAGACATTATTTTTAGGTCTTCTAATTAAGAGACTAAAGTGTAATCAATTACAAATGATTACTTGATTAACTATTTAACAAATATAAACATTATTTTCATATAATACAGCGTTATTATACAAAAAAAGCAGATTATACGAGTAGTGGTATTTGGTTGTAAATATACGACCTTGGTGTAATGGGCCGAAAAAAATTGTTGGATTAATCCGACCTTTGCGGTTAAAGGGTTAAGCTTCTAGCGTGTATCACTACCTACACTTATTAGTTGCACTGCAACACGCACAAATTGGTCTCAGTTTCAATCAGACTTTGTTTGTGTGACATGAAATTGATAGAGAATGAAGGTTGTTATGTTACCAAACCAATCAATCAATCAATCAAATCGCCTTTGTGTGCTTGTAGGTGCACTTATAGTACACACGCTTGCACATCACCCTACCACAAATGGTTAAATATCCTTAATAGACTGAATTTATATGGCATATGGATGAACATTTATTGAAGAAATTTTACAGTTTTGATAGGTTGTTGTGCGTAGACTGGCGTGTACACTATCATTCCTTTTTGTTAAATGAGAGTTGTTTGTTTTATTCTTTGAGTTATGTATTTTTATTATATTAGCCGTAAGTGTCCCTCTCTTAGGCAACCCTGCCCACACATTTTCCACATTGTCTGGTCCCTAGTAACGTCATGCCAATACCGCATGTAATTATAAAAGTCGTTCCACCATCTCTTTTTCCAAAAATTCCATCGTAAAAATGTACGCTACCAAAAATCTACTTTTACCAGAAACCAGTTTGGCAATTCGCCATCTATTTACAAACACGTGGGTACTTCTATGCTTTATCTCGTTTTGAAGCATGGTGTCAGTATTCGTGGTGTGTTGCGGTGTCAGTCAAACATTTTACCGAAAACTGTTTTAATTAGTACAATATTGTGTAACAAATACAGCTGTTTTTTACAAATCGCGTTAAGGTCTACCCACACTTGGGCACAAATTGTTAAATACATATTCCTATGTCTGGTATCGGGCTTATGAAACTGAAACCATTTTTTGTTTATTTTAATGATACATGTCACGAAATGTATATTTGGAATTTTGGATAAATGTTTCTGGCAAGTTTAATATAGGTGCAAGTTTAACCGCCTCTGTGGTCTAGTGGTTAAGACCACCGGTTTAGACCCAGAAGTCCCGGGTTCGATTCCCAGCGGGGGTACATGTTTGTGTACTGGTTTGGTTGGTGGTAAGACTTGTTTGTCCGCCTGGCTAGCTACCACCATTTTATCTAAATATGTCGCCATAACATCAATGTTTGTGGCATTGTTGTGTTCCGGCAGCTAGAGATAAGATAGCCAGTGCCTCACTAGTTGGGGATCTCGGGTGAAGTGCGCTTCCATCATTGGCCTTATCATCACTTAACATTCGGTGAGATCAAGGCACTGTGTTTACTCGTAAATATATATATATATATATATTATTATATATATATATATATATTTCGCAATCTTGTTTCGGAACATTGCTTCATGTTTGAACATTGTATGGCTTCGCCACCCACCGCCCACCGCGCCGCCGCCATCGCCACCATCCGTCGCCGCCGTTTTGCACGTTGTTGCGCCAGTCTCAAACAGGATTTTCCAAGAAGCAGTACCCCTAGCTGGTGATTTGTATATTATGATGAAGTTATATCGAAAATTCAGGAAATCAAAGTCTAAAAATGTGGGGGAAGGGGACGTGTTGATATATTGTACCTAACTTAAGCTGTAGCATGTACTGGTATTAGGTTGTAGATTATTTTCTAAATTAAAAGTCAATAAATATTTCGAAAAGATAGGGAATTAAAGTCCAGAAAAATGTGGGGAAAGTGTCGCGGAAGAGGACGTTTCAGTTCTTTTTCACGAATGAAAATCAAAAATCTTTGCAGCTGGTGCTGAAACCATGTTGCGATAAAAATGTGGTCTAATGTGGACAAGCCTTTAGACGAGCCGGCTCGATTCGCGACAGCAGCGCCGCCGCTGATAAGGCGATCCGCAATTATTTTTCTAGCCTTGACATTAATGTATCTATCGATACTCGGCCACTATTGATACGAACTTTATTCCTTTTCGGAATAAACAGCGACACGACTCCGTGTATATGGCAAATATTATGTGTGTACGCATTATTATGGATATTATTTCCGACTATTTAAAAAAAAACAGTAAAATAGCCTATTTTACCGTTTTTTTTTCAACCGAAGACACCAATTGTTTTCTAAAGTTTACGCGAACACTACACATTGAAATGAAACAACTTTTACGAATCTACTCGCGTTTATTTTGCACATTACTTATTTAATGTTTATCCTGACGTTTCGAACCCGTGGTCACAGGGAGACAGTCTCACTGTGACTTCGGACCCTGCAAAGTTGTTTCATTTTAACGAAGACACCTATTTTAAATACTCAAACTCAAACTTTTATTTGCAAACTAAGTGGTACTTAGATGGTGATTACAATGAAAAAGGTCTTTGAGTATCCGATATTCGGCACAGTTTCATTCATGCGCCATGATCGTTGATGTACTGATAGCAACATCATATAATAACGCCGTTAGTAATTATTTTGATGTTGGTGACCAGTTCCAATAGTAAAATTGTTTATTCTATTTTTTTACTTTAAGTGTTTTTAACTTTGTGGATAGATGTAACATTCGGTATTGTTAGTGTTCCTTTATCAATAGCAACAAGTTTTTCTGAATTACTAAAAATAAAAAACATATAGGTAGGTACATTGCTATGATTACATTGTAGTGTGAGAAAGAAATAAGACACTATTGTTACGACGAGTTATTCTGAATATTTATGTCACTCTGGTTCAACGTATGTACCATACTGAGTTACAAACCAAAAATTAGACAAATGTACAAATTATATGTGACTTTACGGGTGTTTGTTGTACCTACAAATGTCTGTAGAAACTATACTGTCATGTGTTCTATCTATATTTTTCTACGTTATGCTATGTAAATATCATTGATGTTATGACGATTGCACATTTTTTCCCCTGAATAAAAAAGTAGCTTACGTTACATGTATGTGCTTGCACGGCATGACACGAGTAATCAAACTCTTATCCGCGTAATAGATTTTTATCATTGGTCTACAGATAATTTAGTAACAAAGTACCCAATAAGAGTAATCCACTTTTAAGTCATCAGTCAAAATAATACTAGTAGTACTTTTTGTGTCATTTGTCGAAATAATAGTAGTAATCCTATTTTGTGTAATTTTTCGAAATAATAGTAGTAGTTATTGTTCCAGAAAAAAGTAGAGGACTCCGTCGAGAACCTGGACGACGGCAGACTCCGCGCTCTACTGGACGAGGCCATCACCTACAAGTGCCCCAAGGACCGGGAAGGAAAGAGCGATCTATTCAAGGTTAGTTACTTGATTAAATATCTCGTCATGAGATATTTTATGCACTTGCTGTAATCGGGAGCGTGTATTGTCATGTCACACAGTAAGTGGCCCTTTAAGGTACATACATGTCTTAATCAAGATAAATAAATCAGTTAGCGAGTAATCCTTTTAGAACTACCACATTGAGCACGACGCTCCTGCGGAGCAATTTATTGTAATAATTCCAACGTCCTTCTGATTGGAAATTAGCCCACGTCATTCCCACCCATAAGTCCAGTTCCCATACTACTTTCTCGCAATTCCGTCCTATCTCCATCCTACCATTCCTATCCAAGGTCCTTGTAAGCGCTGTACAATGACAACTATTCTCATTTGTCTTTCGTCACAATCTTATACTTATAAGCCCGTATCAATCTGGTTTTCGTCCTGGCCATAGGTACAGTAACTACTTTGTTAAACGTCACAGACAATATTCACCGCGCCATGGCGCATGCACTATACTTATCATTCTCTCAAGCGACTTCAGTTTTTCTTGCCGTATGACACCAAAATTATGCTTGCTCAGTCGCTTCTACTCCCTCTTCTCGACTAACAGAAGCATCAAAATAACAAACGTCGGCAACGTTTGTTATTTTGATGCTTCTGAGAAGCTACTTAACAAACTGGAGCGCCTGCAAAATCTGGCAACCCGGTTCATATTCGGTCTACGCAAGTATGACCTTTTTCCGATTTCAGATCGAAGTTAAAATGGCTCATGTTAAAATGGCTCTAACCAAGCTTTATAAAATCTATAAAAAATAAGCAAAAATGGTATAAATATTATTTACTTTACATTTGAATACCTTTATTAGTTACCTTTCGTAAAATTTAATAATCCTCCTATAAATATAAATGAAAAACAAATAAACTTAAAAAAACTCTCTACGTAAACTCGAAAGTGGCATTACACCTATGTTAAAAATGCTTTCATTAACACGTAATGTACTAAATTCAATTTAAATATATAATGATAATTGAAAATGACTTTACTGGTAATAAAATACTAGTGAAAAAAATATAGCTGTCAGAAAAACTAAGTAGACTTTAAACTAAGTTTATTAAAACATTATTTGTTGTAGAAAATAACTTTAAAAAATCTAAAAATCTACGCAAAATTTGTTCGCAACAAAATTTGCGTTAAAAATTATATAAACCTTTTATAAATAGCTTGCCTACTTCTTAACTGATCTTTAGTATTTGTAAAAATATTATGATCGGATGTTAATGACGGTAGTTGTTGACATTGAATGGGCGCCTTTGGCTTTCAAAGTAAAAAGTAAATAGTGTTGAATAATTTCGGCGGGCTGGTTAGAACCACGATAGCTCAATTGGAAGAGCACCTGACCCGGTATGTCAGAAGGGTGCGGGTTCAAATCCTGCTCGTAGAAATTTTTTCAACATTTGTGTTTTTGTAATTTGTTCGCAACAAAATTTGCCTTAAAAATTATATAAACCTTTTAAAAAATCTGCTATTATTATTTTCTTAGAGTACATTGTGCAGTTAGTGAAGCAACTGACTTCTTCCTAAAGTATTAGTTTCCCATTGTATATCTTTATGGATTTCAACTTTGGTGCTTAGATAAGGTGAACATAAACACTTTTTCACGATAAAACCGGTGATAGCATATTTGCTGTAAAATTGCACCATTTTCGGGGTATAACTTTTTTTCGATACCTTCCAATGCGATTTTGTTGGATTCTAAAATATAGTCTCTTATAATTATATTTAATGGCCGTTTGCAAAAATTTGGCCTGTTATTGAGTTTTTTACAAAAATATCGGAAAGCTCTTAGGCTATGTTCGGATTTGTTGAAACAAGTAAACTTTAATGTACCATACAAACTGGCTCGACCGTCACGATACTTACCATTTAAAGCGAGGTGCGCAAAGACCAATCTTGGACATTTCTCTGCTATTAACCGAATGCAAGCACAGTATAGTCACTTTTCACGCTCGTCTGCAGTTAACATTAACATGTCTTATCCTGTACGTAATTTTAGATCCATATTGATAACCGAATTAGAAGATCCATTGCCTGGAGTGGCCACAACCACAAGGTGATTGATACAAAATCGGCTTGTGGTTTCTTTAATCAATCTTACAAGATTGATTAAAGAAACCACAAGCCGATTTTGTACTAAGAACTAAGAACTACAGTTCTTAATAAGTTCTTAAGTAGTTTGTTTGTGTGAATGATAGTCGTCCCGTCGCGTATGGTCAAATTCGCAATCGGTCAAATTCATAAAAATCGCAGCTAGTCAAAATAGCGAAGCGTCAATATAGCAAAACGTCATTATAGCAAAGCGTCAAAATAGCAAAGCGTCAAAATAGCAAACCGCCAAAATAGCAAATCGTCAAAATAGCAAACCGCCAAAATAGCAAAACGTCAAGTAACGAACAGTCGAGCTGTTGTACGTGAGTTTGTCTGTCTGCTATGATTCGTTTATACATAAACTAGAAAGTATAAAAGATTAATATAAAAAATATTGATTTTACTAGAGAGGATAACTGTAATTAATCAATTTTATAGCAAATTTACTATAAGTAAGTATAGCAGAAGCTAAACGCAATGTAGAATAAAAGAAATTGGGGGTATTTAGAAATATTATTTACTGCGGGTGTTCTTGTTTGTCATTCCGAATCATATTTGACGTAGTTTAGTTTGCCACAGAACAACGAATGCGCTAGAGGGATGGCATGCTCGGCTAAATCGACGAATTCCTAAAAATCCCAATATGTTTTTGTTCATATACAAATTGAGAAAAGAATCCAAATACTACGATTCAAGGATAACAAAGTCCTTATTTAAAAACTTAAAAAACAGCAGGAGGGCTTGTGACATTTTATTTGATAAAATATATAAAAAAATTCCGAGTAAGCTGGAAGAGGGCAAAATCACAATAAAAGCATTTTTTAGTAAAATAGTATATCTGCGGTTAAAGCTATTTATGCGTTGATTACTTATTGAGTACCTATGTAGTTCTAAACTGTTTTTTTTTCAAATAGTATTGTATGTCACTAAAATAAGTATAAATATTGTATGATTATTATTAATAAATATGAACAATTTTTTTTTTTTAATTTTTTCTATTTTTTTTATTTGACTGTAATAGTAGGTACCTAATATTAGAAAGTAATGCATACATTATTCACATAGGTAAAATAACTATGAGCTACATGTAATGTAAAATATTCGACCGATTGCGATCTTGACTGTTAGCGAATTTGACCGTTTGCGATTAGAAAATAATGCGAACATGACCATTCGCAATATGGACCTATTGCTATTTTGACAGTTCGAGATATGGACCAATCGCTAATTTGACCGAAAGCGATTTTGACGGTTTTTCAGTCACTTAACCGATTGCGAAATTGACCATACGCGACGAAACGAATGATGTGTGTGCATAGTTTGCTTCCTAATTATTCTATTTTAGTTTATGCATGTCGTGGCAACCTCTAATTAAGACAGCGCCTTAGAATGTAACCCATTATCTGTTGCTTTTAAATGTACGGTGTTTAATTGTTGGTTGTCCTTAAATAAATAAATAAAGCTTTAACAAACTCCTTCACCCCCTCTCCATCCTTTTGTGCCCTTGTATTGAATTTGACTCTTTCAAAAATTACGTTTTTCTTCGGTATGAAATCGTTCTGGAACGCAGGTATGACAAGGTCATAACATTTATCTTCGATTGTTAGTTGCTTAACCAGCTGTTCGGCCCGCTCACCCATACAGTAGATTAACACATCAATATTCGTTTTGTCATCACATGTTTCTTGTCCGCTCACTTTTATGTATCGTTCGAATCTTTGCAGCCACCTCTCCCAATCAAAACTGAACCAGAGTGATCGTCCACTCTGACTGAACTCAGTCGGCGCCCTCATGTTTGGCTGCGCGTTTTCTGCTTTCTCCGTCATTCTTGACTTTTTGACACCATGTACAAACAGCTCTTTCATGCATAAAATGATACACCAGCTGCAGTAATCATAATAATCTTTTAATACTCTCTAAAACTCCCGACATCACCAAGATACCACAAAGTCGTCAGCTCTATTGTAAAAAGGGCGGGCTGTCATATTTATCAAGGTGACAACACTGTTAGATAGATAGATAACACTTTGCAACACTATAAAACATAATAAACAAAAATAAATAATATACAAAGTTACAGTTTGGCGGTCTTATCGCTTTTAAGCGGTTTCTTTCAGACAACCAGTCGGATTGAGAGAGCTTATAAACTGTAAGATCGCGGTGGTGAAGAAAGTATTGAAACATTCTAGAATAATGTGTACTGTACTATACTATACTTCTATACTTAGTTAATAATACCTGCTGTTGTCAATGTACTGATTGTATTATGTAGTTTAACCATTTAAATAAATAAATAAATAAAGAAATAATATTATATTAATGTGTAACAGAATCTCCTAGAAGAGGCGGAGCAGGACGACCAGGCGACGGAGGCGGCGGCGCGCGGCGGCGGCGGGGGCGGGCGGGCGCGGCGCGCGGCGGGGCGGCGGGCGCTCGCCCACTCCAACTCGCTGCAGGACCTGGTGGCGGCCGCGCTCGCCGCCGAGCCCGCGCCGCGCCGCCCGCGCCCGCACGCGCCCGTCTCCGCGCGCGCCACGCACGGCGGCAGCCTGCCCTCCGGCGTCGACACCTGTGAGTGCCAAGCCTCTGACCAATTTTTACTCAACAGCAGATTTTTTTTTCTCAAATTCCGGTGCGATACGGAGAATGGCCCCTTCCGTTTGGCGGGTTAATAATAGTCTGTACATAGGCTGATTAGGCAGATCCTGGTGAAAAACACCGCAAACTTTAACCATTTGCATTTCTTTGATGCACGCCTTTTCTGTCCTTCAAACGAGGCGTGAAGAAGCACACTGTGAGCTGGCAGAATGAGGGTGAGTGATGCAGCGATGTTTTTACGCTGTACCAGTTGAATATCAAATAAGAGTCGAGTGCTCGCCCACTCTTAACAGACGCGTAGTCGCCGATGACTATTTCAACATTAAAAATTCTAATTGACGCACAAAGAACTCACACTCATCAATGCTCTACACTATATAGATAGACCCTGTTTAGGTTTACCACATCATATTGTGACCTGCCTTTTTGCTTGCAAGACCTATGACGTCCGTATAACGTAATTGTCTAAATGTCACGCAACAATATTCGTTATTTTGCTAATCATAAATTGAAGGAACAGTAATAGTTTTAACTTCTATGCCGCAGCGTTCCTGCTGGGTGAGGAGCCGACGCGCGCCGGCTACCTGGCGACGGTGCGCTGCGTCAACCCGCCGCCGCTGGCCGAGCGCCGTGTATCCGCCTCCGACGCCAACTGCCCCGCCGAAGTAGAGCTGCTGCACAGGTTACGATACCCGCCATACAACACTCTATGTCAGCTCACATCATACACTTAGTACCGGCTACCTGGTGACGGTGGGCTGCTTCAACCCGCCGCCGATGGCCGAGCGCCGCGTACCCGCCTTCGACGCCAACTGCCCCGCCGAAGTGGAGCTGCTGCACAAGTTACGATACCCGCCATACAACACACTATGTCAGCTCACATCATACACTTGGTACTGGGCTACCTGGAGACGGTCGGCCAACTGCCCCGCCGAAGTGGAGCTGCTGCACAGGTTACGACACCCGCCATATAACACACTATGTCAGCTCACATTATACAATGTCTTTTGTAACAGAACACCCACCATGATATAACATACTATGTCAGGTTACATTATAAATTTGTAAACTTTGGTACAGCTGCCCCACTGAAGTAGAGCTGCTGCACAGGTTACAATACCCGCCATACAACACACTATATCAGCTCACAGCTCAGCTCAGCCCACTCAGTTAACGTGCTCGGTCTGCGATTCATAATGATGTTCATAAGAGCTATTTGTAGTCGTAAACTGAATAAATAATTTTGAATTCTTGAAGTTAAGCAAAGTCCTCGTCATCGAATGAGTGACCAAAAATTGATCGTACTGGACACCCCGCTACACACGACTCTAAAGTTTATACTGACACCCCCCACCAACCTTCCGGTTATAAAGTTAGGTATCAGACATCCTTGCGCAAGCACAAGGGACCATCTACGTCAGGTCATAACGCCAGATCCGAACGCGCCGGTACGCATCCTTCATTCGGTACTTTTAAGACAAGTGTCCCGAGCTAGTTGCCCCGTGGACACGTATAGTCCACTAACTAATATCCAGATAGGTAACCGGAGCTGTAAGCTCGCTCACTTCTCGTTGCACTAAGAGTACGTACTAGAGATCGTATTGGACAATAAAATACCCATTATTATAACAAACTATGTCAGGTTAGATTATACACTTTTAAATATTGGTCACCTACCTGGTGACAATCGGCCAACTGCCCCGCCGAAGTAGAGCTGCTGCACAGGTTACAATACCTAAAACACAAAATTGAATCTAACTAGAACCATATTCTAGTTATTGGGATTTGCTCCTAGCAACACACCATAATTCGACAGATCCTTGGAGGAGGCGTGTGTCTAGCAGTGGACGTGTGTCTAGCAGTGGACGTATTTCTTCTGATGATAAAAGGCGGGCATCCTTTTGTCAAGAGCTATTTCATTTTAAATATAACAGGATTTCAAAATCAAAAATACTACGTTACGGGGTGTACATACGTTTTAAATTGTCATAATTATTAAAACCAATCATTGGATATAAAATGTTAAGTAGGTATAGTATGATTTGATGCACCTAAATAAACTGACTCGCGACAACGCGCAAATTAACTTTGAACTTAAACACTAAGAATTCCATATTATTTACAAAACGAACATAAACTTACAAAAATCGACCACAACTATAAATTAAGGTGTAAATAGTTAAACATAATCGGGCACCAGTTAGCCGTGTATGTGAGCGTTGGCGGTTGTTCGCAGAAGGAGTAAACCCGTGTTCCCGATGACGTACACCGCGCGCGCGACCCTCGAAATCGGCAGCGGCAGCGTCAGCTCGGGCCGCGCGGTCACCACCACCACCGCCTCCAACCAGGTGCGTACTCCCCGCAGCCGACTCCCCCCGCACCGCCCCCCCGACGCTAACCAGTCCAAACTCATGAACGCCCTGCGATGCACCAAACGCGAATGCGATAACCCGAGCGCAGGTAAGGAGGGTGACCCGCGCGGCCCGCAACGACCCTTGGACGAATACGGCATCAGTTGGGGAGATATCACGGCGAGGTACTCCCCGGAAAACGCGACAGCGCGATGCTCACCGGAAAACAAAACGGCAGCGGCGGACTGCCCTAAAAATAACGTTAAAGCAAAATACTCTACAGAAACTGGTACGCTACAATCCTCGTCTGAAAATGTGACGTCGCGATGCCCTCCTAAAAACAAAACAGTACCGACAAACTGCCCTCAAAACAAAGTTACTGGAAAATGCTCTGCAGAAACTGCTGCCGCACGATCCTCGCCCGAAAACGCGACGTTGCGATGCCCTCCTAAAAACCAAACAGCAGCAACAAACCGCTCTCAAAACAAAATTACAGGAAAATGCTCTGCAGAAACTGCTACCTCACGATGCTTGCCCGAATACGCGACGTCGCCATGCATTCCTAAAAACAAAACATCAGCTACAAACTGCCTTCAAAACAAAGTTACTGGAAATTGCTCTGCAGAAACTGCTACCTCACGATGCTCGCCCGAAAACGCGATGTTGCGATGTCCTCCTAAAAACAAAACAGCAGAGACAAACTACCCTCAAAACAAAGTTACTGGAAAATGCTCTGCAGAAACTGCTACCTCACGATGCTCGCCCGAAAACGCGACGTTGCGATGTCCTCCTGAAAACAAAACAGCAGAGACAAACTACCCTCAAAACAAAGTTACTGGAAAATGCTCTGCAGAAACTGCTACCTTACGATGCTCGCCCGAAAACGCGACGTTGCGATGTCCTCCTAAAAACAAAACAGCAGAGACAAACTACCCTCAAAACAAAGTTACTGGAAAATGCTCTGCAGAAACTGCTACCTCACGATGCTCGCCCGAAAACGCGACGTTGCGATGTCCTCCTAAAAACAAAACAGCAGAGACAAACTATCCTCAAAACAAAGTTACTGGAAAATGCTTCGCAGAAACTGCTACCTCACGATGCTCGCCCGAAAACGCGACGTCGCGATGCCTGCCTAAAACCAAAACAGATGCGACAAACTACCCTAAAAACATAATAACAGCAGCTCATTCATCAGAAACTGCTACGGCACAGTTTGTGCCTGACAAGTTAATGTCGCGATGCCCTCCTAAAAACAAAACAGTAACGAAAAATTGCCCTAAAAACAAAGTTACAGCAAGGAACTCGCCAGAAAATGCTACGCCTGCAGGCCCGCCTAAAAACACAACGGCGCGATGTTTCACTAAAAACAAAACCACAGCGTCATACTCCCATGAAAGAGAAAAATCATTGCCTGCTCGAAATTGTCCAGATTCCGATTTGTGGTTGAAAAGTGTTGACAGATGGTACGAAAGCCTGACGGTATACCATCCTCCGGTTCAACAGGCACAAGACAGCTTTCCTCCGCAACAAACGAGTTCTTTCCAACGAATAAATGAACAAAATTTTAACAACAACTTACCACCTACAAATGAAACATTAAATAGCTACAGAAATGGAAATATGCATAAAGTAAAAATAAGCCCCAATATTGACACGAAGATTTATACTGCAGATGAGAATACTTATGGTTTGCCCCCGTCAGCTTCTTCGTGTAAGATGAATCCTGTGGCATTTTCCATATCTTCAAAGTATGATACTTTAAATGTGAATACATCTGTTGAATTCAACAAATGTTTCAAAGAACTTGATAGTATTAGCGATAATGAAGAAAGTGAAATTAAGTTAAGAAAAGAATATAGAAAAAGAGTAGGACATAATTTAGTAGTACCGAGTTTATCCTCAATTAATCCAAGAAATATTAGACCCATGACAATCGGTAATATTCCTGCTCCATTAAGCGAGTCCCCTGTTAGTTTTCCTAAAAACAAGAAGAATAGTGTTAAAAAGAATTCTAATGAACAAAGTTTGATGAAGAAGACTGAAGATTGTGATACTTCTAAAGCTAAGTCTGCGTCTAACGCAAATAATAACAGTTCAATTAATTATAAAGATAGCTCTAAGATTGTTAAAATTAATGATATTTTAGAAAGAAATGAAGGTGATAATAATCCTACAACGAAAGGACTTGAACTGACCGGTGATATTATGAATAAGTCACCCGATTCAAGAATAATCAACAATCCAATAATAATAAAAAACCAGCAAAACACTCAAACTGATAAAGAAAACGACATAGAGTTGGTAGAAGTTTCAAAATGTGATAAAAGTCATAAACTAAATTCGTTTCTTCAATTCTATGAAGATCAGCAAAAATTGTTTCAAGTGTTAGAAGAGGCAGACAATACTCGTGAAGAAACAGAGTTAGTTGAGATGGTTTCTGACCCCAAGCAACAAGACAACAAACATTCCTTTGTACAATATTACACAGGACAACAGAATTTACTTCAAGCATTAAAAGAAACTGATGAAGATGGTGCAAATGAAGAACAGAAATGTTTTACAAACCAAGAAAATAACAACTATGATACTGAAAGACAGAAGGCGAAAGAACAAGAACCAACGTCATCAGCAATCAGTCTCACACATAGCAAAGCCGAAGATACAACATCAGATGATATCATTGTGAAGCTTACCGAAAAACCTCAAGAAGAAGTTCCTAGTGATCAGTTGGTATTAGCAAAGCTTCCAAATAACGCTTACGTCTTTCTAACAATGCCCCAACGCTTATTCACACCCCTCTCCCTGCACAACATAAATAAAAAACATGTGCAAATACAAGAAATCCAAAACAACGCTTCAGACAATATTAAATTTCATGGCGACAATGAAGCACCAAAAAGGACGAAAACGAAAAAAGATAAGCCATTTGGAATAACCGATGCTAAAAAGAAGGAAAATATCAATAAAACCACACTTAAAGTCCTTCTGTTTGACAAGTTAAAAAGAGATTATGTCAATGAATCGTCTGAGGACACTAAAGAGGTAGGAATCAATATAGCTAAATAAGTTCTTATATTGATTATATATTTTTAATATGGGACGGTATAGTGACTTGCATTTTATTTCCGCAGGGCGATTCCGCTATTCCGTTTAGTTGCATCACAACACCGGAGGTTGTGTCCAGTTGCAACACTACCTCAACCATCGCCCAATCGGCTGTCGCTGTGGATCCCAAGGTAAACACACTATAACTTTTTAATATAAAAGCTTGCGCAATGTACGTCTTATACTATTTAACATCTTTAAGTGATTGATTACACACCATTTACAAATCAATAAATACAAATTTAAAATAAGTATTCTTTATTGAAATAAAAATAAAATTTGCTTTAATTTCTAGTCAAAATAGTGAATAAATGTTACAAAAAACAGAATAATAAAAACAAAATATCTAAACAGGCCAATAATTTTCATCAAGATCATTATCATCATCATCATAATCATAATTTTAATATTATATAATAAATACATTATTATGTAAAAAAAGAATAAAAGACGTTTATTGGAATCACATCAGTATACGCAGCAAGCGGAGCCTGCTGCACTGGTATTCTGCTGTACACATGTAGTGACATCATTGTACGAAATAGGAACACAAAAACAAATCGATTAAGTAGTATATCAGTGTATGTTATATTTTCCAATGTCATAGAATATACTCATTAACCATTCCGATAATTGCCGTTTGAATTGTGTTAATGTAAGGTTTTTAAGTCATTAATTAAGCATGATGTACTGTATTGCTTCTTGTGTGTAAGTCGAATGTTGAGTGTTTGAGCTAATTAGTTTTAATCTTTGTTTTGCAATCCCTATGCTAAGTTTGTATCGGGAAGGAATAATAACATTTGAATAAGCGATTGCATTTTTTTTCCCAGAGGTTCAGGAACAATTGGGCCTACATTGTCGACCCGGCTTTGTTTGTTTTTGAAAATCTTAAAAAAAAGAGTTTATATGATACGGATTATGAAATGAAACACATTGGTACCTACTACTAACAGTTTTAATGTAACAAATCAATACAGTAAGCAATTACGAATTTAGTTTGTTTGCTTTTATCAGTAAACAAGGTTTCCGCCAACATTACGTTTTATTAAGGCAACTATATTATAAATAACTGTATATAAACTATGCGTTTAATGCGTCTGATTATCACATGGGACTACTGGGAATTGAAATCCCAATAGTCCAGTCAGTGGAACCTCTGGGATTAAAATTACCAGTAGTCCAGTTAATGAAACCTCTGGGAAAAAAAATACCAGTAGTCCCATCATAGGACTACTCCACAGGGACTAGTGGGAATACACGTTCCATTTGAGCTTTACTGGTTTCCGCGTCGAAACTTAATTGTTTCATTGATTGATTGTGTTTTTTCTTTACCTTGATCATTTATGATGGGTTCTTTTTAGTAGTTTCAAATGTTTTAAGCATGCCCTGAGTGTGGTTTTAAACTATTTTGATCTATCGAAATCATGTTCAATTAAACGTAATAAATATTTTTTTGTTGCCTAAGTAATATCAACTAATATTAAGAAATTTACAGACGGTCTTCGGGGATAAATGATTCGACATCAACTTTTAACTCCTATATTCCATTAACTACATTGCTACACAGGCCCAGTCGTAATAAAGAACTTAAGGCGACGCATTGGAAATTACGTGGCGGGATCTTGATTTTTCCCAACAATTACAAAACATATGAAAGTGATATTTGATGACATGATTTATCATTTAATTGACTTCATTTTGCTAGTTGCAGAAACACGATTTGTTAACTTTTATAACAGAGAAAAAAATATCAAAGTATCCACTTTTAAAAACATAGATTTGCATTTTACAAGCAAACCAGACCGATTTAAGCATCTAAATTTTCTTAGTAGATTAGTCTTAACACACACTTCAATATGCTAGTTAATTTTTTAAACTTATTTGTAGTTTTAATTGGAAAGAAAGAAAAAACAGTTTTTCTTATGGTACGGGGCGCAAACGCTCCGTATTAGAGTAATTGTTTAGCGATGCGTTGCCTTAAATAATTATGCGTACTTATGGCACATTCACGAAAACTTGTCTGCAGCTGATGGTTTGTTATATTATAAAGTAGCTACTTAAACATGTACGAACACCCGTATCCCGTATCGGTTTTAATAATACACAAACCTTAGCGGACGCGTGTAAACTTACCACAGTTTCATCGTAATTGGGTGAACAGAAATTTAACCGGTTCCGAACCCTGAATGATGTATTAAAACCATAATGTAATAGCAGTAGGTTATCCAAACCATTTCTTTTGAAGGTAGTTTTAGCTGCACCTAACTTTTTTTGTAAGCGACGAGAAACTTAAATCCGTGTGATTGAAACATCGTCAGAGTGTATGTAGAGGGAGTGGCATCACCCAAGCGTGTCCCCTGTCCCACTAGATTCTCTAAGGAGTTCGGATCGGATCGGTCCAAACAATATACAGTATGTAGTAAGTAAGTAAATAGCCTATAATTGTCCCACTGCTGGGAAAAGGCCTCCATTATTGATATAAAGTCGTCACTAAAATTTATGGGTATTCGCATAATCACTACGCTTGCCAAATGAGGGTTAGTGATCAAAAACCCGGGCTATGCACCGAATAAATCCAAAACTCACTTAGCCCGACTCGGGACCTTCGGGTATCTGCCACCGATGCGTTATAGGCGTTATAGCATGGGTGCCGTGTTGGTAAGTGCGTCGTTGTGGTGCAGCCACTAAAGCTGGGGTCGGGGTACTGCGCCGATGCCAGCCTCGCGGGGGCTCCGCTCGCCGCCCGCAGACCTCCCGACGACGCCGCCGCCTTCGCCCCACCACAGGTAACCACCACCTGCACATCACATCACATCAGCCTGCAAACGGCAATCTACAGTACGAGTATAACAACTTTTCAATATATCGGTACAGCATAGTTATAGCACAACATAAATAGGTACAGAAAACTAACTCCAGCCAATAGCGCAATTTTATTTGCCTATATAGTAAGTAAGTAAGTAATCATTTATTCAGTGCTTCCTATACATAAACATTACAATAGGTTTCTTATATCTAAGGTATAGTGAGAAACAACTGAAAGGGCTGTCCAGCTCAGCTCATGTTGTAACTTGTAGCCACAACGCTCATTTTCAGCTGGACCATAAAAAATTAAATTAAAAGTAAAAATAAATACAAAATATCTGTTGTTGTGACAAACTCTTGTTGCTGTAGTTGTGATAAAATAACACTCAATAATATACGCTCGGTCGGTCGTAGCGTTAAGGTTAACCTAAGCCTACAATATCTGTGTGATTATTTAGGTTTAACATTTTGAAACGTCAACTTATTTTAATTTATTATTGTATTGAAACCGCTACGAATGCGTCTGTGTGTGCGTGCGTGCGCGCGCGCTTTTTCCACTCGTTTCTATGGATGACCTTATTTCTGTACCTGTTTATTATGTGCTACAAACGTCGTTCTACAGTATAAACCTTTTAACTTAGAACGTAATAGCATACTTATAGTATAGTATTTTTGTTTGTTTGTAGAATATGCTTACGAGTAGGTATTGATAATGTTTCATCTATCGTAATGTAAAAAAACAGTTAAAATATGTCAAAAACTTAAAATAATATTTATATTACAGTAGGAAATATTACCGTGAATGTAAATGGTGTGTAATGCCTTATCTTCACATTTCTTTACATTATTTTTTTCGCAAAGCTCTTAATTTACGACTGAATGTATAATCTGTGTACTTCACACCTTCACCTTGAACTTACATTATTAAATTGTAAAGGACTGATATAAATAAATTGAATTTATTAAATAAAATCCCCAAAAAAAATATTTCATTTCACTGCTCTTTTGTATAATACACGTAAGGCTTACTTATACTTATATATGATGTAACTTGAAGCCAATGACATTTTGTTAACATAAATTATCCTAATTTAAAAAACTTATCTCCGCGTCTACATTAGATTTACATATTGTACATAATATCTAGATCAAGGGTAGCCAACCCGAGGCCCGCGGGCCACATGCTGCCCGCCGAGTGTCATCTTACGGCCCGCGGAGCAGAGTCCCCAATCGAATTTCTTCTATTTCACGTTTAGAATCAATATAAACATATTACTGATGTTTGATGGAAAACTGTTTACGTGTAGCAACAACCTCAGACGATATCAACATTGATGCACTTAGTTCTGCCAAACAAAGTCAGACATCTCATTAACATATTTTGTAAATAAAAGTAAAAACAAATGTGTGTTTAATTCTCACATTGTAGTGCGGCTCGGTGCCAAATCCTTTTTCCGAAATTTGACCCAGCTGCCGAAAAAGCTGGCCACCCTTAATCTAGATAATATGTTTAGTTGAATAACGTTTCCACAGCCTCGCAGTGTGATCTCTAGCAGCTTCAACGGGCTCTCCCTCACGCGCCCCAACTACGGTTCCACGGCGACCGCCGCCTCCGACGAATACAAGGTACGCTTGTTCGTCCCGCGCATGCCCCCCACGCATAACCCTGCAACATTTTTCCTTAGATGTTCGATGTTTTTCTAATGCGTGTTGTTTTTCCTCCCTATTCAGGTGCCTATATTCACTGTGCACTACCGTTTACAGAAATCTCTAGATGAAAACGGCAATGCGGTACAAGGATTCAGTTCACCCATCTCGGGGTCTAGTCAACACAAGAAGCCAAGAAGGAAAAAGTCGTCCAAGAACGAGACCGTGATCAAGTCGCACCAGATCGACGGCTACCAGGGCAACAAGGATCTCAACGAGGTACTGCGCTTCATCGAGTCCAACGCGGAGCACGGGCGGGGCGCCAAGCTGCCGCGCGCCAAGCACAAGGACGACGACGACAAGGGCAAGAAACGCTCCTCCGAGCGTCGCAAGGACAAGGACAAGCTCAAGCGCGCCTCCTCGCTGGAGGAGCGCTCGCGCACCAAGCTCGAGGACCTCACGGACGCGCCGCACGCGCACCGCCCGCACCCCCACCACCCGCACCACCCCCACCACCCGCACCACGCGCCGCAGGACGCCAAGCCCGAGCGCCGCTCGTGGGGCGCCGACGCGCGCGACGCCTTCTACTACCCCGAGCCCGAGCCCGCCGCCGAGCTCACCGACTTCCAGACCGTCACCAAGCGGCGGAAGCCGCGCCGCCGCGCCGACGACCCCGAGCGCGAGCCGCCGCGCCGCCCGCGCCCGCCCTCGCCGCGCCCCCGCCGCGAGTCCGCGCCGCCCTCCGACCGCAGCAACGACTCCAACGACGACCAGGACTCCGTGCACTCGCTGCCGCCGCCGCCGCCGCCCGCGCACCACGCCTCTTACGCGGACATCGCGCGCACGCGGCACAACATCCCCGACCTCATCGAGTCGTGCAACTTCTACGCGGAGGGCGAGCCGCCCGCCGCCGCGCCCGCCCGCCGCCCCCGACGCCCCCGACGCACCGGACGCACCGGAGGCGGCGGACGCGGCCCGACGCGGACGGGTACCCGGCGCTCGGCAACGCCCGGCTCGCGCGCAAGCCGCCCGCCGCGCCGCAAGGAGCGCGCGCCGGCCGCGCCCGCCACCGACAGCCCGGCGCCTGACGTGCTCGGCGACCGCCGCCCCGCCGTCATCCTGCTGGACGAGGCGGCGCGCCCGCGCGACATGGACGGCGTCACCTTCGGCTTCGACATCAACGAGCAGCTGCTGGTGGCGGGCGCGCGCCGCCCCCGCTGCGACCTGGTGCGCGAACGCCATCGACTCGCCGGCGGGCGGCGGCGGCGGCGGCGTGGGCGCGCCGGCGGGCGGCGGCGCGGGCACAACGGCGGGCGTGGCGGTGGTGGCGGGGTGCGCGGCGCTGCGCTACGTGCCGCCCGAGCCGCCGCCCGACACGCACCACCTGCACCAGATCATCGACTACGTCGGCAGCGGTCAGTAATACATACTTCTTCTATAATATCTTATTTGTTATTTTCGTTAAGACGTATCGACATGCTTTAAGAACTCAAAAATTCTATTATTTGCAGATGATATGAAAATTTATTAGGAAATCAAAAATATATCTAACTGTCTTTTACTACAGGAAGATTTAAATTGATTTTAATAGGTTATTGTTGCATTAATCGGCTAGATCTTAATATTTCCAAATGTTTCTCGATGATCTTCTCCCGGAAACGCGTCGAAATTAAGTTTCACTACCATTTAAAAGGTCAAACCCTTACTAACGTCGATCATATGAAAGACCTTGTCTTGATTCAAGACTCCAAGATACTCTTTGACCAAACATGTTGAAAATATAGTGAAAAAAGCTTCCAAAACGCTTGGTTTCTTAATGAGAACTTGTTCTCAATTTAAAAAAAGCAAAAAACCATAAAAGTCCTGCATTGTTCTCTTGTGCGGAGTATCTTGGAGTACGGCTCACAAGTCTGGAGTCCGCGTTATTCGGTGTACTGTGTTCGTTTAGAGTCTATACAAAAAAGGTTTTTAAAATATTTGAAATATAAAACTGAAGATCATGACAATACATGGTGAGCGGTATGCGAGACACCATCTGCTTCCTCTCAAGGTCCGCAGAGATATAGCAGACGTTACGTACTTATATTAAGAAGTGAAACTGAGTCAACAGACTCAGCGGAACTGTTAGAAGATTATAAGCTTATTGTGCCTCGCAGTTTCACCACTTGTAAGAAATTGAGGCTTCATATTTCACCAGCACGTACAAATTATCGTCAAAACCTACCTGATTTGTTCTTGTCGTTTGTTTAATTCTATTAGCGATGACTGACGTTGACTTATTTTGAACCCTTCACATTCAGAATCTCCAATTCTCATAATGTCCAGCTGTTTCAAAATGTCCAACTCTCAGAATGTCCAATTCTCAAAATATTAAATCCATAGGAATCTGCTGACTAGCGCATACAATATCATGTTAAGTGTATGCTTGTTTGTCAAAAACACACAAGTGAATAATTTTTTATTATAATTCTATCTAAATCAAAATATTGGTAACATTACCAATATTACTCCCAATACATATTGGGAGTAGTGTTTTGTAGTATGGTATGTTAAAAACAACATACCGTTAATTAAAAAATACATTAGTTATCAAATTGTTTTTATTTGTCGAAGAAAATTACAATAACATAAAATTAGAATTCTTATAATCAAAATATTTTTAGATGTCAAAAAAAATTATAATAACATCAATATGTAATTCGAATTTAGTATTTTTATTTAAATAAAGATAGTCGCAAAAAAATATATTTAAAAAAAAATTGCTGCAGGGTTAATTTTTTGTGTTTTAATTCTGTTAAGTACTTATTGTACTTCCGATCAAACTGGATGTCTCGGAGCCTTCTGACATTTCTCGTTTTCTTAAACAGGGTATCCTTTAGCCGGCTGTCGCAGTATTTATTTACTTTCTTTTTTCAATTTAAAAAGAAAATTATATAAATTGTTTTTTTTTTGTATACGGCTATTTAGTTGTCTATGCACACCTTCTAATGCATTAGTGGTTCTGTGTCACTGTCCAGCACAACTCCTTTTTTGGATACCACGTGGATTCAAAATACCTACGAAATTTATCCATTTCACCTGAGGTTGGAGACTTCCATAATATAGCGCCATGCAACTGGTATTTCCTTTGCCGGAACTAACAAGATAATAGCAGCCAATCGGGTAGTATTTCGTCCCTCACTTGTTGCATTAAATTTAATGTTTTTCGAGTGTTTCCAGACTGCATCGTTAAAATGATGATAACACCCAGTCACTCTAACCTCAGGGAATATAGATGTTACTGCGTTTATGATAAATTTCGTAATCGGACTTGAACGTTTGGACTTGATTTGAACCCCTGATTTTTCTTTTATCAGCGAGAATAAACGCACATAAGTTTTTTATTTGGCAAGAGAGCATAGATGACTGGTATAATGTTTGTCGTGCGTTCATTAGAACCCAAATCTAAATGAATTGAAAAGGATTGGTAAAATGGTTTCGGAGTTGATTTAAATGTCCCGAAACCGCTGGACATTATGAGAATTGGACATTCTGAACGTGAACGTTGTAGTAGTAAATAATAATTAATAGTATTGTGTCGCTGAAGCGAGCATTGGCTAATGAACTATTCGAGCACTTTTGGAAAGTCGAGCAATTCAACAGGTTTTGAATTTAGATGGAAATGAAAAATTGTTATAATAAAGATGTATTTTTGTCTATATGTGGAGGTTTGTTATTGGCTTGTAGATGCTACTTAGTTGTATAGTCGAAAGTCGACCATTAAATTGCTTTATCACTTTTGACAAAAACTTCCATTACAATAAAATTTCGCTAAGGCTCATTGTCAATAATGACAACGCATATGTCACATGGTATTTTAAACAAAAATAGAACTTGTTGTTTTGTTATATGCAAACAGAATTCACTTGTATGGGGGTAAAGCAATTTCATTGTCGACTATACAATTACCAATATTGGCTGTAAACCTACGTGTCGTCATAACCTGATTATCATTAATGTTTGTCGAATCCAAAAGATGGAGCAGTAATCGCTCTAGTAATTTGCTCTGTTCACTTTGTATTATATTCTTTGGGGCTTCTATTATTAATATTTTAATTTTACCAACTATCTATACAGGGTTTCTTTTTTATCACCGTCCAAACCTTCTGAGATGACTCCCGTGATACAAACGAACAACTCTTACTATTGGACCAACTCCATAACTCGAAAATAGAATTCAGCTGTTCCATACATTTTGGTCAAATGAATATTGATGTTTTTTATGGAACAGCTGAATTGAATTTTCGAGTTAGGGAGTTGGTCCAATTGTAAAAGTTGTTCGTTTGTATCACGGTAGTTATCTCAGAAGTTTTGGACGGTGATAAAAAAGTCAACCTGTATATTTTCCTGTCCTTAATATCACTGTGCACTTTTCTAAAACGATACGTGAGATCGTAATTAATAAATATCAACATTTCAGGTAAATACCCACTATCTGCCTGGAGTAGCACCACGTGTTTTTTCTTTTATAGTAGTTTGTCATAAAACGTATAAAAGTGTTAAAACCAATCCGCATCGATACTTCAAATTAACCTTATGTTTCAACACATTCCAGCCTGGGAGGACGTGGTCCGTTGCGGGAACGGCAAAGTGCGCTACTTCAGCGAGTAGCCGCCGCGCGAGTGACGCTCAGTGTACATAGGACCGCTTCGGCGCGAGTGCGTGTGATCGCGTTGTGTCCTTGCGTCGCGCAGTGCAACGTCAGTGAATGTGAACCACGCGACCGACGGCCACTCTACAGACTTGTGTTGCGACGCGACAGACTCACGTTGCGACGCGACAGACTCACGTTGCGACGCGACAGACTCACGTTGCGACGCTACAGATGAGCAGTGCGATGCGATCGCGCCCATCGAGGCCAGAGATGATTACACGATCTAACTTCGCTGTGATTAAAAGTAATTTTGTTTTCGCTTTACGAATAGGTGACGTGAACGAGCTACCTAAGCATTTAATGAGTAACCTTGCGCTTGAAACCTAAAAAAATGTTTTAAATCGTTTTTAGTCACTGTGGACCTGTGGAAAATGATTTCTGTTTGACGGCCTGGCGCCGGTATAATTGCGAAATCGATGTTATAAGGCTTCTGTCGGTGTTTCGATCTGCCCGCGTTTTGATCCGAAAGGGGTATTGGAGCGATATGGTAAAGACGGTGCGAGCGACGCCGCGTGCGCCGGGTGAGCCGCGCGACGAGTCGGAGGAGGCATGTCATTCTTTGTTTCTGTTGATGTTTATTGTGCTTGGATTTTGTTATATAATCACAAATATTTGGTAGATTTTTCTCTAACTAGCCACTCATATCTATTTTGTTATGTATTTTTAAGTTTTACCATTTTGAATTGTAAATATAAAGATCTTTTAAGGTGTAACTGGCCATATCATAATATGGAGCGTTGTCATCTCATTTCGTCACGTCCTCATTGCATTATGTGTAGCGGTTTTAGATTCGTCTAAGTGTGAAAATTAATAAACCTCTCGGTGTCCATAAACGAATGTGTTAGAAAAAAAGTTTAAATTAGTCAGCAAATATATTGCAACATTACTCATTTTAATGATAACACAGATTTTGATTGTCATAATCTCGATGTTGCATAATCAACTAATTATAAGGAGAGGACATGCTTTCTGTAATTTTAACATTTATCTTATAGTGATATACAAAATTAAATAGAAAGTCTTATAAAAAAATAATACTATTTGTACATAATGAGAACTTGACCAAATGGGGTGGGATGTTTGAAGCTAATAAAAATGAATAATCCTAATAATTGTTTAAGAATAATGTGTAACAATCCACATGTTGAGGGAGGAATGCATTTAATTTATGCGACGGTGTGTTGTTACACATTGGTTATACTCTCAGCGTATGGGCCCAGGAGGTGAGCCAATCACGGAGCTGTGTGTGACTGCAGCGCGTGTGTCGGATGTCGTTCAATACGTGCGCCATTACGCGCGAGCCACTCTCACCACTCTTCTGTTCGTATTGTTACTTTGACGCTATGGGTATAAGATAAATCATAGGTGGAGCCTCGAGTCTATAGATTATTTTAACGAACTTTCTAAAATGGTCATTATGTTTAAAGTAGAGAGAAAATTTTCTGTGAAGTTTAAAAAAAGTACTTACCCAGTTAGGTAACATAGATTTTAAGTGTATTTTACAGCACAAAATGTAAAAGATTCACTTACTAACGGTTATTACGTCTATCCACTCGTAAGATTAACTTACTGTACTCAAAATAATAAAGAAATAGCTATGAGAATATAATAAAAAGAAAGGGCTCATAATAGCTACCCTCTTTAGTGGTTGCTCCATCTATGTTAAATTCTGTTTCTCACACTAAAACATTGTCCATACATTCAATCTTAAGAACTATCGTCTCAATGTTGCATATTTCATTAATGATAATAGATGGAATGCTAGTCGAACGAGTGTAAAAGATGTATAAAGAAACTTATTTACTTTGAAATACAGAGCTATGTGGTGATAATATTGAAATTTTAGTTTTTAATAATTCATAGTTCAGTATACGCCAATCAATAGTTAAGAGTTGTGGTCTATTTGTGTTTAGCTTGTTAAAAATCTGTTGAAAACTGTATAGTTCTGATAAAATATGATTGATTAATACTTTACAAAACTATACCTACTATATAAATTTATTACATGTTCAAAATAGCACCATACCAAAAACGTTTATTGAATGAAATTTATTGATAAGAGGTAGTCTCTTCTTTCAAATTTAAGCACAGCCTTTGTTTCTTTAGTTCTAAGAAACTACGTGACCACAGCTGCAATTGTAAATAACGATGTACATTCATTTCCTTTATTTTGAAAGAGATGTTTTACAATTTAACAATGTTTGTTGAGATTGATATAATTGTACTGAAAGGACGCTCATATCAAACGTATAGAAATATTATTTATTATTTCTTTCCCATGTAAAATATGTAAATAAATGTGCAGAAAATTGTTTTGATTTTTATCATTCTTAGTGCATATTAGACGTTGTAGATGAAAGATCTCTGGGTTTGGATGTTGTGACAATAACTACATGAATGCTATCCAAGTTATTGCTGGCTGTATTCATTGTACTCGTTAGTAAATTTGTATTATGTGCGAGCCTCTAAAGTTCAATTAGTCTGAAATATAAATCGTAATCACTTGGTTATGGTTTATACAAATTCATAAATCATAAGTCAGGTAGCTTCATTATCTTTCAAGCATTACATTGGTTTTTAAACAAATAAAACATGCAAATGTATTTCATTTAATAAAGTTGTAGTTGTGTTGATGTCATGCTTGGATTCACTTCATTAGTAGACAGAAAGAGGCAAACCAACCCTATAATCAGTAACAGCCGAGCTCGCACTAATACTCATTTAGTTCGCAAAAGAACAACGTAGGTACATGAGTTTCGGTAATACTTAGACGCCTTGCATAATCTTTTATTATGGTTTATCAAACCTTCATAATTCTCTTCATAATTATATTCATTACATTTTTGTGTTCATAAATGCCTTGAGATCTTATTAAACGTTTACTTATTTACTCACAAAATATACAGAATGTGGATGAGTTGAAATTAGTTCTTGGTTCAAGTAATATTTCGTTTCTAAAAAGAAATGCTGTTAAGAAAACTATTTGGCTAAAACGAAGTGTAAATGTATAAATAAAATTAATGCTGAAATATAAGCTCTGATTGTCTCATTATCTGAGTAACTCTATACATACATACATACTTCCAATTGCACATACGTTGTTTTTAAATTATTTATGATTGTCCTATAAATAGTTCTAATAATATCTTAGTTGCTTTTGCATTTCACTTTTTATTCAGAAAATGAGATAATAGCCCTGTATCATAATATGTATATCAATACGAAGAATAATTTATCTGCTTTACATCTAACTGTTCTATAGGTACTGATTTTTTACTTTGTTCTTAATCTGTAGACTACTTGTTTGGATTCTCAAGTCACAAAACCGTTCAGCATGTACACACGGCGGCAAATCAACCTACCCAAACCTGTCAAATTTCTTCAATGAATATTGATCCTTATAACCAAACCATAATTTTTTTTTTATGGTTTAAAATTGATTGTAAAAATATGACAGTTTTGGGTAGGTTGATCTGCCGCCGTGTGTACCTATTCTCATAAGGACAAAACATAGGTAATGAATCTTAATTCTAATCAATGAATAAGAGCAAAGTAAATTATGAATAATTTTAACTGTAAAAGATTTGTCTATGTAAACAATATTATAACCAACTGCAGTTTACAGTTATGTACTTTTTCACTGTTTCCGTTTTCTTAATAAAATGTTGAAATTAATCTCCCTTTGATTTATATACACACATCAAAAATGTCTAGAGGTCGAGTAAATTTTTAGCCAAAAATTTTTTTTCTAATATTTACCTAATCTTGTTTTTCAGACTGGCTTCTTGCTCTATTTTTTATGTTTCAGTAAACAATTTTATTCCTATTATGTTGAAAAAATTAAGAAAAAAATGCAATTTTAACATATTGGGAAAAATTAGCTTACGTTAAGTTCGTCACCTAATTGGCAAAAAAAGCAAGGACATGGTTGATGTTTTTGAATTTTATTGTAAAAATAAAAAAAATGTTAATCTATATTTTTTGTACCATTGACACTTAATATTCTAAGATTCACACGAATCACACAAGCACAGCGATTGGCATGCTAAAATCAGTTCATCCAAATCACTGATGAGATGAATAGCCGCTTCTTTCTAAAAAGTTCGTTTTCTAAACTTTCTTTCTAACAAGTCAAAAAGTTATGGGGTGTGCACGGCATTCATACTCGGTAGCTCTTTTTTGGAGCATGTCCCATGCATGCTCTATTGGGTTGGGGTCTGGTGACTGTGCAGGCCACGGCAGGACGATGATATGAGAATCGGCAAGAGTGCGTGTTACGACTCTAGCTGTGTGTGGGTGCATTGTCATGCATTAGTCGAAACGAATCACTCATTCGGCCTCGCAAGGGGATGATCACATCTGAAACAATCCTCTCTGCGTAGATTTGAGCATTGAGGTTGCCCCTGATCCAAATGAGATCGATTCTTCCACCGATCCGAATACCGGCCCAAACCATGATTGTTCCCCCTCCATGAGAAGTTAACTAAATTCTCCAATAAAGATTATTGTCCCAGGTACTTTGCGAGATTTAGGCTATGCCACTACATGCAGGCGTCAGGATTGAGGGCCCAAGTTTTTTGATCATAACTGTTTTGTTTCACGTTTAAGAAATTTAAGAAACTTTCCTTTAAGTTTAACGAAATTTTAACTAATTTTCCTGTATATTTCGCAATAATTTGAATAATTTTGAAAAATGGTCCCTCAATCCAGATGCACATTGAAAAGTATAGTATAGTATAAAGTATGATAAGGATAAACTTCCTGACAAAATCTCAAGCGTTCTTGACGTCCAGAGGTCCTCCAAACTGGAGTCCATCTTTTATCCGGCCTCATACCGAAACGTGATTCATCAGAGAAGCAAACAGCGCCAGTCTTCTTCCTCCCAATTTCGGTGTTCGCGAGCCCATTGTAAACGGGCCCTACGATTGTGTGGTGCTAGCTATGGGTGGAACCCTCAGCGGCTTTCGGGAACGCAGACGCATTTCGCGTAAACGATTCCGGATGGTTTGGTCGCTTATCAGCAAGGCTGAAGCGCTGTGGAGCCTTGTGGCCAACACCATAGCGGTCATGGTACGATTCCGTCGAGCAGTATTTTGGATGTACCGGTTTTGTCTTAGATGCCCGTGATACGATAGCGTGTATATTCTATGTCACTCTGTGTAGTGCCAATGGCAGCAGCCACAGTACGGCGTTGCCTGGAACCAGCTTCCAACATTCCAACTCTTCCCTTATCATTATGACGCCGTCGCTCCATATCGTTGCATTTTTTTTCATTTCCATAGCAGAAATTCGTCCGATTCAGAAATCCGTTTCATCCATATCCTTTTATTTTCTTTTTTTTTCCTCACGCACACAAAAGAGCTAAACAAAACCTAATATTTTAAAGGCAAGGAGCCATTGCAAAGATGTTTCCGATGCGAGAGACGAAAGCACAGTAAGGTGGAAGCCTTGTTTACAACAAGTGTTGACGGAAACATCAACGGCGGTTGTAAACCAGCGGGAGGCTGGTTTACAACCGCCGTTGAGCCACCAAGGTGACCTGGTGGGGAGGCTTGTTTACAACAGTCTAGTACACGCTTAAGCGCGACGCTGGTCGCCTAGATCATAGACTATATATAATATTGGGTAGCCTAGATAGTCGCCTGGCGTGTATCGTAGCGAACAAACGCGTTCGTTAATTTGATCGTGCCACCAGGTGTCTTCCATCATGGAGGAGCTTTTAATTTATGCCGTTTCGGATTTATAAAAAATGTTGGGGTAATATGGTTGTATTTGCGAAACTTTTTTATAGGTATATTAAATTCTCCTTCCGTAGTTCTCAAAATGTTTATAACGTGTATCCAACATGATCGAGTCTGATGTATATCAAATTGTAAATTTGAATTCTCCACAAGCAGAATCAATGTGATTTGCTGTCTCGAAGCACACAGCGTTCTGTGTGGCCAGTATATAATATATATGCGCCTAGCCCAATACTTAGCGTAGCTTCAAGCGAAGCACCTGCTGTGTGGCCGCGGCCTTAGGTTTAGGACTTCGTGTCTCCGAATTTGTATAAATGTGCTCCGTCACCAGGAGTATTCACCTGTAATTTAACATTTCAGATTCGATTCTGAGCATTATTTCACAATATAAATATACTGCCTCCCTGACTGACGAGCATTAAGTTGATTCTCAATGTCAGACTAAGCGGTTCTCCTCACTCACTAATGTAATGCTCAAATCTGTTGCGCACTGTGATTCTCGGTTCCTTCTCTCACTGATGTAATGCTGGAATTTGTAACGTTACATTAAAGGGTACTGCTCCTGGTGAGACGAAGTCATTATTTCTGGGCGATCGAGTGTCCTAATGAGGATCAATCACATAATAGCAAATCTGATTTTTACTATATACATCGTATCGTATGTGCAATCAACTACTAAGCATTTTATTCTTTAAATTATTAAAATCCGTCAAGAATTTATCAATGTTTTTCTAGGTCTGACGCAGAATGTGCACTTCGCAAAATGTGCACTCGACAAAAAACGCGCATTTCGCATTTGGTGCACTTCTCAAAATGAGCACTTCGCAGAATGAGCATTTCGCAAAATGAGCACTTCGCAGAATGAGCACTTTTTGTGGAAGTTGTTAATTAATAAAAAAGATATGGGTACTGGGTATTTAAAATAAAATAAACACTTCTACAAATAATCATTTAATTAAAAAGTAATCCACTAGGTTTTGATTGTCAATTAAATATTTCTTTGTATAATATAACAGTTACGAAAAACTATATGATTATCTTTCTGTACATACAAAAAATGATTATAATGTTTTACTACCAATTATTTTACTTTTTTGCATTGGCAACATTATTATGCTAAAACAGTTCTAATATGAGGTAGGTAAAAAATAACTGACAAGATTAAATTACTGGGACGGTAGTTTTTAAAAAGGCGTTAGTGGCGTAGTATTGTTGATTTGCTGTACTAGTTGCAAACAATTTTATTCCAAGTACTTTGTGTTAAATGTGGGATTAATTATAATAATGAGTCAAGAAAATATTTTTTAAACAATTATTTTTTTAAATTGTATAATTACCTGCTTAAATCTTCATACTATTTTTTGTATGTACAGAAAGATAATCATTTAGTTTTTCGTATCTGTTATATTATACATAGAAATATTTAATTGACAATCAAAACCTAGTGGATTGCTTTTTAAATAAATGATTACTTTTTAAAAGTGTTTATTTTATTTTAAATACCCAGTACCCCATATCTTTTTTATTAAATAACAACTTCCACAAAAAGTGCTCATTCTGCGAAGTGCTCATTTTGCGAAATGCTCATTCTGCGAAGTGCTCATTTTGAGAAGTGCACGAAATGCGCATTTTTTGTCGAGTGTACATTTTGCGAAGTGCACATTCTGCGTCAGACCAGTTTTTCTGATCGTGTACCTACGTTACCACAGCAGGAAAGTAGCTCCTAGTGTTATGAGTGGAACGTATAATTAGTGCGTAATCTGCTATGCATGTGCGCCGCATAAAAAATTAGTGCGTGTTGTCATTTTGTGGAAAAACGAAAAAAACAAAATATGGCCTGTTCCACATAACCCTACTGGTATCCCTACCATAGATAGGATTTTTTTTCCACATTTAGCTACTAGAAAGAAAGGGCAATATTTGCTTTTGAAAGTTATTTTAGACCAGTTGCGCTTTAGACCAACTGATACTCTTGTTTGATAGAATCATGGCAGAATAATTCCAATAACGTCCTATTAGAATTATGTATGTTTATTTATTGTAGTTTACGTATTTACAATACACATATATGTTTATGTATATATAATATTCACGCATGTATTATATACTTACATTTAAATTATTTATAATATATCTTGATTGCACCTACCAATGTTATCTCAGCAGTCAGCACTACCCTATGGTTGACTGGTAGAGAATGCCTCTGGCATTAAGTCCGCCATGTAATATTTATGTTGCTAAAGTTTAAATAAATACTAACTCGCTGCATGTGGTAGAATGCGCAGTCGCGGGCGGCAACTGCCGAGCGAGTGCGAGCGTGGCTGATGTAATGACGTCATCAGTGAATCGTGTGTATATTGGTGTTTTTGAGAATGCAGCACGAAAATCGCTCTAACTTCGTCATTTTTGGTCCTATTTTAAGAGCGTTTACGTCCTTTTGCTCAAAAACGGTACTTTTCGAACCTCTTAATATCTATGAATATTTACTTTACAAATATGTTAATTACATAAATCATTAGGCGATCTTGTCGTCAAAATAGTTTGTTGAAAACATTTTTAAATTTATAGATATTTTGGAATATATAACAAGATAATTGAACAGAGGTTTTCATAATTTGACATTCCGCGTCAACTTCGAAGCTTAAAAATGTGTTTAAATTACTGACAAATCTTAGAACAAAAATTTTATTTAAATTGTAAAGATCCTTAGCAAAATAGTTTGTTGAAAACATTTTTCGATTTTGGTTACTAACAAAAACTATAAAAATCCAAACATTGTAAATTTTTAAAGAAATTATAGGTGATAAAATGATTGTTTTCTCTAATATACTTACTATATTTTATAAGATAAAAGCTTTTTACTATAGAATAAAGTGTTCTTTAAATTTTGCACCAAATTCTTTTTACTAAATTAGCTCTATAATTTTTCTATGAATATTTTAAAACTGCTCTAAAACTACTACAAAACTCTGCGTTCTACTCTCTTCAAATTAGTTCGCCGCGAGGCCTATAGGAGAGTGGTCACGTCGCTCGACGCTCTGCCCGCGACCAGGTCGATCTTTGCCGTAAATTCGAAAAGATAGTGCAAAATAGCGCGATTAGCAAATCTTAGTACTTTGGTGAGTAAATTATTTTCTTTTACTTTTAATGAATTGCAACATTTTTAAATTAGACGACCTCCGTGGTCGAGTGGTTAGCGCGCCGGATCAGGCGTCGCGCCACCTCCGAGGTCCCAGGTTCAATTCCCGGTCGGGTCAATTTAGAGAAGGATTGTTTTTCTAAATTTATTTCGGGTCTGGGTGTTTTACTTTGGTGAGTAAATTATTATATAATACTTTTGATGAATTGCAACATTTTTAAATTGTACGACCTCCGTGGTCGAGTGGTTAGCGCGCCGGGTCTGGCGTCGCGCCATCTCTGAGGTCCCGGGTTCAATTCCTGGTCGGGTTAATTTAGAGAAGGACTGTTTTTCTAAATTGATTTCTGGTTTAGGTGTTTTTTCTATGTTTATGTATATTTATCCGTTACCTTACTATATTAACGAGTTTCATAAGAATACTTATTTTGAGCTAGTTAATTGGTGAGAGCATAAACAAATTTAATTTTGTTAATTTTTAAAATGACAACGTATTATGTTGCAGACATAATGGGTAACAAAAACAAAATATTTGTAGCTAAGAAAAGGAAGAACAAAAATTCTGAAGTGATGGCTAAAGCAAGAGTTAAAAGGTATGGTATATTTATGTTTTATGATATTTGGTGACTTCACCCGCGTGAAGTCTTTACCGCATGTTCAACGAAACATACCCAAGTTTGCATGGGCACTTTGCTGATTGTTTGCTAATCTCTGATCTCCTATTTGTACGTCATATCGACGTTACAAAATGTATCCTTTTTTCTTATATGACTCGCTTTCAATAACAAGTTATGTGTGCTTACGGTTTAACTTCAGGCAATGTAAAGACAACTACAGTGATGATAGAAGAACGGAAAGTATGGAACTCCCAAGTGAAATGGTACCTACATTGAACGTTGTTTTTCACGTCTTTATAGTTTGTTTTAAAATGAAATATTTTGCATGAATCTAATAGGATTTGTTTGCTTGCCTATCTTATGTTTTGAAACCAGTGCAGGGTTACACAAATAAAAGTAAAATATGAACGCGGCTAGATCGTCACAAGTAATTCATTTAAATATGCAATTTTCTCTATAACTTAGAAATAAATGTCTTTTTATTTCAGGTTATCGAAGATGAGATTCCACAAAAAATAAATAAGGTTGAAGGTCGAAGACTAGTGGATTTTCAATACTTTTTGGACCAAATTAAAATAATTAGTAACCACAATAGAGCCACAGGATGTACAATTGATAATTTACAAGTGTTGAAAGAGCATAAAATAGGCTTATTATCAACATTTTTAATGAAGTGTAACATGTGTAACTTAGAATGTCAGCTGTTTACCTCTAGTAGTTCGACGGCTAGTATGGACGTAAATCGTGGCGCTGTAACTGGAGCTATGATGACTGGGCATGGGAGGTCTAATTTAAATGAATTGTTGGCTTCTATAGATTTACCAATATTTACACAAAGCGTATACGCAAAATGTCACGACGACGTAGCAGACTGGTAGAAATCGGCTGCTGAAAACAGTATGCAAGAAGCTGCTAAGGAAGAAGCTGCTATAGCTGTTACGTGTGGTGATGTAAAAGATGATATTCCCGTTCTCACTGTCATAGCCGATTGCTGTTGGTCAAAAAGATCGTATAAAACCAATTATTCTGCATCGTCTGGTGTCGCAGCTATTATTGGAAATAAAACGGGGAAAGTACTGTACATGGATGTTAAAAACAAGTATTGTGTAGTTTGCGCCCGAGCAGCAGTGAAAAATAAGCAGCCTGCAAGCCATGACTGCTATAAAAATCACACGGGATGATGATGATTCAACAAGTATGGAGCAAAGTGTTATAGTCGAGGGTTTTAAGACTTCTGTTGCGAGGCAAAATGTGATTTACGGCACGTTAATCGCAGATGGCGATGCAAGCACATTCAAAAAGCTATTAGAAAGCAGACCATACCCGAGTTGTCAAGTTCAGAAGATCGAATGTACTAACCATTTGCTTCGAAATTACTGTGGAAAAATTCTTAATACAAGCAAAGATACATCAATTCCTCTAATTGAAAGAAAGTTGCTAACCGCCGACCGCCTGAAAAGACTGCGCACAGCCGTCAAATATGCAGTACGGTATCGAAAAGCACAGAATTTGACTCTGGCTGAACAGATTATTAATTTGAAAAAGGATATCCTTAATAGTCCAATGCATATCTTTGGCGACCACAGCGCATGTGACAGTTATTACTGTTTAGAAAACAGGAAAACCGAAGAGAATATGGCACTAAAAGCAAAATTATTGTTAAAAAAAATCATGGGTCATACGGCACAGTTGGCTTTTCATTCTAAAAGCCTACTTCACAATGTAACTAACAACAGAGCTGAACAATTCAATAGCATTGTGGCAAAGTTAGTCGGTGGGAAGCGCGTAAATTTTTGTCTAAAGAATTCGTATGCAGCACGCTGTCGTGCCGCAGTTGTTTCTTTTAATTCAGCACAACCTCAGTACACTATTTACAAATCAAAATTTCACAGAAGTCCAGGTACTGACTGTTTTAACTGGTAATAATAATGTAATATTAGATTTTTACATGAATTATCAAACACACTAATATATTTTTTCTTTTAGGGACCTCATTGAAAAGCATAGAAATGGCTCTGCTTAAAAGACAAAAAAAAAGAAAACCGTGTCACCTTCCCAGGCGAAGATTAGTTTTCGGAAACGAGAAAACCCATTACGGAGAAAACTGTCAAAGACCGGACATGCCTGAAGATGATTATGCCATTGCAAAAAATATTTTTCTTCAAAATCTTCAAGAACAGGTTAATCTTTTGTTTGTTGAGCATATAGGTTTCCATTTATATTCTAGATATCAATCAAGATAAAAAACATATTATCATTTTGTGTTTTAGGTGAACAATAGAGAAGAAGTAGAAAGAGAGACTATACTTCAGGCAGAAAGCGCACTGTGGCTTGAATTGCGTCGATGTCTTGTAACAGCTTCATCGTTCGGTAAAGTGTGCAAAAGAAGACAGAATATAAGCTCTGCGCCTCTAGTAAAATCTCATTTATACTCTTATTCACTCGATAACATTACAAGTATAAAGCACGGAAAAGTTAATGAAGCAATGGCAATCCGGCAACTTTAAGAACAAGAAAATATAACAGTACAGAAATGCGGCTTGTTCATTGATGAAGACTTCTTTTTTTTGGGAGCTTCACCAGATGGAGTCTTTGAAGGAGGGATAATAGAAATCAAATGTCCCTTATCAGCGTTTGGTATGAACGCTGAAGATGCCATTACCCAGAAAAAAATAAAATTCTGGAACTCTAACGGAACTGTCAACCGTCGAAACGAGTGGTTTTATCAAGTTCAAGGGCAGTTAGTTACACATATCAAGAAAGAATTTATGTCTCTTTGCGGTCTGGACAGGTGAAGAATTTCCCCTGAAAATTGAGAAAATTACTCGAGACGATGAGTTTTGGCAAAACGAAATGAAAACCAGATTGGTTGATTATTACAATAAATGCCTGCTGCCAGAAATTGTAGACCCACGGAAGTCCAGATCAATGCCACTAAAAAGCACGACATACTGATGGTACTATTTGTACTAGTAATGTGGCAAGTAAGCCAATCTCCAACAGTATTTACTAATTAATTCAATAACAATAAAATTATTAATTATAAATTCAATTTGTGTATATTCTTTTTTTAACTGGCATGTAATGGATTAGGTAAAATCCAAGTCTAAATATTTTTATTTAAGAAGACTTAAGTCTTAAGTTTCGATTTTGTAATATTGATCACAACATTAATAAAAATACATGCAATATAATATTATACTTACTTATTTCATGTATCCGTAGTTTAGTCATCTGCATAGCCCATATTTAAAAACAATAATTTCTAAGTATACCGAAAAACTAAATTCGAACGGATCAAAGTGAGTGAGGTCGACTATAGTAAGCAGAACTAGCCTACTCTACGCACACACTCGCGCGCGCTCACAGCCCGCTTCTGTGTGCGTGATATTTAGACTTAAAAACCTAAACTTGAGGTCTCGCGCTCGGCGTAAACGCTCTTAATAATTCTTTCACTGAAACGATTGATTTTGATGCGACTGTAATTCTAAATATTTAACTAAAATTCTCGTTGATCCTCATTCCTGCAGCGGCAGAGTCACGCTTTTGGATTGTCATATTTTTTTCAGCTGGTGACAAATAGCCAAGTTTAGTAGTTTCGGAGATAGGTACTTAAGAATCTGTGGCGCTGCTCTACTCAGGTCAGCGCCACGTCATTCACGTCAGTACAGTCTCAAGTCATACGAAGAAGGGAAATCGTTTCGATATCGAGGTTTACTGGTAGAAGATAAACAAAACAACCTTATTCGCGATATTATATTTTATTTTCATAATAATCAACATGATACAGATATTATGGCTTTGTATTCAAATATCATTCTATTATTATATTAAAAATATTAACAAATTATCTTACATCCACTTGAAAATGTACAATTTGTAATAGATCTTACAAAATATTCTAGAGCACTGCAAGTCGGCCGCGAGTGGATTCCACGGACCACCGCCGTTGCCTCGCCGACAACTTGCAGCCAGTTTTAACACTTACAAATTAATGTAATGTTCTAAAGGCATTAAATATAGTTTTACGACGTGTCATTTCATGTTCGGACGTAAAGAGCTACGTTTAATGCCCGCAACAGACATTAATAATGTTGTCATTGTCCTAGATTAGTAGAGTGACAAAGCGTAACAAAATAAAAATCTGTCATTCCAAGCACCCGGCGTCACATAATATTTTGCTATGTGAACTTATTTATTTCATAGATGTAGATGCTTTCGCTTCAGACAGGTTTCGAGTTATCATGCCAGGAATACCAGGGAAGCTGTAATTTTCGTTTCAATTAATATATATTCGTACAGTAAGCTTATAATACAATAATTTTATCCCCAGTCTTCATTAATATCGAGCGACCGATTCGTCTTACGCACTCCATCGATCTAAAGCACTTAAAACGTTTTTTTCAAAGGTTTACTTTACAATGACCCTACTATGAAAAACGACGTATCGAAGTGCGATGGCTGCCTTCGCCATACATAGCGAATTCTCGCTACTGTTCATACGACATTTCGTATGCTGGCGAGGTTATATACGACGAACGGCCATCGACGATCGAATTTTCGTAGTTTGGTCTTGGAACGCATCCTTGAATCACGCCGCGGGAGGGAGTCAACACGACAAGTTCGTTGTTTCAATTATTAACAATTCAACCGTTCACCGGAGAACGAAACGTCGGTAGGCCGAGACGGGACGAACGGAACGTCTACGATCACAGCAATAAATTACAACCGTATGTACAAAGGGAACGAGAATGATCGCTATCGCCCTAGCGCGCTTCGCTACAATTCACGTCAGCTTCATGTGTGCGAAACTCAAAAGAGTGCCTCTAACCCGCTTACGCTAGATGCTTTTGCCCCAGTTTCAATACACAGATTGCCATCAAATACTCCGATAAATGTGGAGGCCGAGCGCACATAGAATACGATTTTAACTTGTGTGTACAATATTATATGGGAATGCATGAAAGCCGTCAATCTCAAAAGTTAATGCGTATTGTATCCAATATCAAACCGAATTTGGTGGCATTCAATAGTAAGCTACAAATTACTATTTGACAAAAAAAATAAACGTTAATTTAAAATTAGGTAATTACTTATGTAATAAATTCAAATAATTATGGAGTAGTTAACAATTCCTGCGTCTCGTCATAAGCTCGCTCACGGTGAAACGGACATATTAATTCGGTTCGTTTATCGCAACCGGTCCATATCTATAAAACCCAAATACGTATACAAAATGCACTCGGCTACAGCAAGAGATTGCGCAGACGATGGAATTTCTTGTCCGTCAAAATAGATAGCTTACGACTTCGTCGATGAAGGTCTAATGCACACGAGCGACACATACGCATGCTACAAGTCCGTTGTCTGTGTACTCTCCTAATAATGATTATAATAAAGGTATATGCATAGACTATGTATAATATTAGGTATAGATGCGTCTCATAGAAAAAAATATTGAAACTGGTTCTTTTACTGTAAGCCGGTTTACGATTGGTCCCGATAGACGCTAAAACTATAGTATTTTAAGATTTAACTAAACATTTAAATTACTTTTAGTACTTTGGAATCAGAAAAATATCAGAAGTTCTCCTTAGGTTCAAACCGAGACTCCAAGCCAGAATTCGTTCTACTTCTTCATAGCAATCGCTATTGTCAAATGATGTAAAAGGGATAGCGTAATTAAAGTAATAAAAACGAAAAAGACAGTGTTTAGTATTTGGCATTTCTACCGAAAACTATGGGATTTTGTAACCGGAACTGTTAAGACTCAGTGGTCTGTCTCCATCTTCGAAAGCGAATGAGGCCAGAAAGGTAAAATTAATACGATTCCCTTCTTTTGTTGGACTGCTCTTCGGAGCGCTAGTAACGTATCTACCCTTTCTACTTATATAATATCGTTGCATACGTTTTAAAGTAACGAAGCGCGCGTCGATCTTTCGTGCGAAGAACGCGGGCGGTAGCGTTTGTATAACAATCGCCTGAGGCGGCCGCGTCGACACCATCGCGAACTAAACAGATATACGGGGTCAACTTCCTACGAGTACATAATGTACATATATCTCATATATATGAACACATATTAGTCACATTTTATTAACTGCAAATATTTCGAGGATAAATTCAACAACATCTAAAAACAATTTTTATGAAAAAACCTTAAATTTTTATACGCTAGTTTTCAAGAAAAATGCCAAAGACATTTCGATGAGAAAGTAAAATAAAGCACTTTCGGTAGTTTCAATTCAAAGAAGCCGAAACAGAGAGGCCGCAATGCCTTCACCGCTTATACGTACCCGTATTCAAAGGAGCCGAAGCCGCTCTTAAAAATATTACAATTTTTGTGTCAGGAAAAGTAAAAAAAAAGTAGCCTGATTGTTTTTAAATTAATATTTTTGTTTAAATTATAGGGCCTTATTTCTCTGATATAATTAGATGTTTTGTCAAAGTATTTGCAGTTGATAAAATGTGACCTTATTTAAAATGTTATTTTTAGTTTATACGAAACCTGGAACTGTTTGTTCAGAATCAGTAATAGAATCGATTACAATATTTTTTATACCATGTTACATTTTGACCAAATAATATTTACAAAATCTCAAATAAAGTATACCCTACCTAAAAACACAACAAGACAGCACAAAAAGCTTGTAACTTCGTGGGTTTTCACGATATTTTAAATTTTTCTGTACTGATTCTTTAAATGAAAATATTTGACCCGGTTTCGATTTTCGTATTAACTAAAAATAAGGTTGTTTAAATGAATATTTTTTTAATTACATAATAAACTTGCAATTCAGAACCGTTACTCTGGCCCCACTTCCGTAGTACACAAACCAAGGAGACTGCAGAAGGCACAGGTAAGCTTAATGCATACCGCGCTCAAGAAACGCACACATAGACACCCCTTCACTGACACGGAATCTCAGAACAGTTCGCAACAGTCCTAGCGCAGCAGTCGCGAGAGGTTGTTTACCACCCGTATTTATAAACGAGTAAAAGCTCATACTGAAGCTTAAGTATAAAAATGTATTCTTCAGTAAACCGATGAAGTTATAAACGTCAAAAGACTAGAATTCTTAGCCTAGCAATAGTCACCAATATCTTTACTCAAGCAATCTAGTTAGATTTCTCAAAGAATTCATAGTGACAAGCTTGTGACAAGCTAGTTTTGAGGTTATATTCGTAGAAAGTTTGCGTTTTGTCTAAAATAATATAAAATTTATTATTTTGATAATAATTATAATATTTTTATTTAATTGAGTAAGAAAACTTCTATTCTAATATAAACGTTACTTATTTATAAAATGTAATTAGATCTTAGTGACATTTCTAAGAACAAAGTAATTGTTAAGTAATAGCTTGTTTATAAATACGGGTGTTAGTGTGCGTTGCTTGACCGCGTTGGTATGAAGCTTCCCTTTTGCAGTCTTTTTACTTCGTGCGCAGTATCTCTCTGTTTAGTTTAAGCGAGCGAGCTCAGTGGCGGTAGCCAAAGTAACATTAAGAAAACGATAGCGAAGTTCGAAAAGAATAAAATGTATGGGATTGACATAAGATTGACCACGTGATTTAGTGCGGCTTATGTCAATCCCATATATTTTATTCTTTCGAATTTTGCTATCGTTTTCTTAATGCTGAACTTTGGCTGAGCCTACAGACTACCCACCCGCAGTCTCGACGCGGGAGCACGAGCGGCGTCATCGATTCTTCTACGGAGTAGACTTCAGCAGTGCCAATTGTGAGTTTCGTTCACTATTCGAACGAGTCTGCGTTAACTACATTTTGTGTGGCATCGAAGCAGTTCCAAGTCGGTTACACGTCACTAGGTGGCGCTGCTTCAATACCATACAAATTGTAAATTTTTTTTTTACTTTTCGCTATCACTCGGGCAGGGCTTGATACCGTTACAAAATGTCGTAACGCAGGTAACGTTACCAAATTTTTAAAGTTATTCAAAGCCCTGCTTTTAACGCGTACGCAGACGTACAGTCACGAGCATCAACACGTAAACAACGTAACTCTTAACACAACGGAATAAGAGTCAAAACTAGTTAAAAGTGTATACATGTAAATGTTCGTGATCGCGTCCGTTCGAACAGTGCGACAACGTTCGCAGCGAGCACGTCAGCCGAGCCAGTCCCCGCTAGAAGATGGAGGGGCAAGCGGCCCAGTCCTGGCGCGCCTTGCAGTCCCAGTATTCGTGGTTGTAGAGGTGGCGGATGCAGGGCTCGCCCGCGGGGTCGGCCTCGCGCGTGAACCAGGCGGGGCGCGGGCCCTCGGGCGCCGGGGCCCCGCGCGCCGCCGCCGCCTCCGCCGCGGCCTCCAGCTGGCGGCGGGCCAAGCGCTGCTTATCTTCCAGGCGGAGTTTCTCAGTGTTGGCTGGAGTAGAGATTTAGTGTGAATATCGTGAGGCGTGGAAGGGGGCGACGATGGCATTCACAGATAAAAAGGGTAGTGGGAACGACATATTTATTTAGACGATGCTAAAATGATTGACTTTGTGAAGAACTAGCTTAGGATAGAGATATGTGGAAGGTGTACGGTCTAATTACCGCACATGTTACCGCGTCAGCGAATACCCAATATATACCTTTTATTGCACAATTAGCGGATTCAATTACTTATAATTTTAATTACCTTTAATGCATTCATATCAAAACTACTGTACCGTTAACTGTGTATCAAGTTCAAGCAAATAAATAATTTATAATCATCAAGGATTTATCATTTATCAAGATTACATAGCAAGAGTTTCATACGACATCATCAAGGATCGTACGGAACAGAAGGAGCAGGAGTTTTCCCTGCAGTGGAAGAAAAGTATTGGATGATAATAATAATAATAATAAAAGGTATTATTCACTATGTTAATTTGAATAACGAAATTTAAATTTTGACTCCCCAGTTGAGACAAGCGATTTTTGAATATCACCGGTGATGTCGAAATAAAAGTAACATAAAATACACTAGGTAATATAATATTTTTTGCTTAATTTACAATTTGATTATTAAGATAAATGTTGTTCAAGAGATTCCATAGTCAAAAATAAGTTACCAATGACCTTGAATGAGTGAATATGGAGCATTTGTAATTGATATCACTGCGCGACAACAAATCACCGGTTCAAAAGTCGCACCCCTTTCAGTTTTAACCTATTTCTCGGTGAAAAGGTATCGAAAAACTGTAACTATATTTGAGAGATTTATGTGGTGTTTGAGCGAAGTTCATTATTATCAATGGTCAACAAGAGGGACATAACATGAACTAGTGACATCTGTTGCTTTTGTGTTGCCGACCTGAGAAAACTCCTCACACCGATTTTCAAAGAGTCCATGTCGTCACTCAACAATAATAATAATAACAATGTAATATATATCACAATAAAAAAACACATAACATTTAACAAAGATAATTGCACAATTTTAAATATAATTAATTAGCTGCTGGTACATAAATAAGGAAACCCTGCACTATAATTACCAGCGACTTTCTGTGTTACAGCTAAACAGATTGTCAATGGAAAAACCTCGACTCATTCCGCAGTTAGATGGTGCGTGGAATAAAGTTGTTGGAATAAATGTGTTAGATGAGTCGGTGACTCACCCTCGTCCCAGAGTCCCTCCTCCATGAGCCGCTGGTCGGGGCGGCGGCGCGAGTCGGTGGGCGCCACGTCCGGCTCGGGCTCGTTCAGCTGCGCGGCCAGCAGCGTGAAGTTGTACCTGCACAACGACAACAAATCTTTTAACCTGTCTACTATGAATACAGACACAATACAATTTTAATTGTTAATACGACGGATCTGGTGTAGCACCGCCCGTGTCTGGGTTGATAGGATGCTGGATTTCTAGGTTCTGATTATAATAAATAATAAATACCAGTAGGCTTAGCCAAAGTAACATTAAGAAAACGATAGCGAAGTTTGAAAGGGGAAAAAATGTATGGGATTGACATCGGTCCAGCCATTCTCGAGTTTTAGCGAGACAAACGGACAGCAGATAATGATTGACATAAGCCGCGCTAAATCACGTGGTCAATCTTATGTCAATCCCATACATTTTATTCTTTTCGAACTTCGCTATCGTTTTCTTAATGTTACTTTGGCTACCGCCACTGGACTGTTGAATACACGTGTATTTCTTTTACCCGAACGCCATAAAAGAGAGAGCACAATAGTTAAATTGCTATTACAATGGTTGACAAAAACGATCATTATTATATTTTAAATGTTAGCAACATCCAACATCTGGCACTAAGCAGACGAAAGGTTACACTTACTACTTTTGAATCGTCCGAAACATTTTTTTACCTACTACACACATTTAGTTATCCTATCTTATCTTATTGGGCCCTGCTGAGGTTTCACTCTCGCAGTAGCATTTCGACCCAACAGGATCTTTTGTGCAAAATCCAGTGCGGTATCCCCTAAACACTTCCAAGGAAATATTCAAATCGGATAAAATCAGTGAACTAACGTAATTTTAAAGTGGTTTAGAAATAGAAGTTACATTTTTCTTGGTGCATAAGTTCGGCTATAATTACGACCCCATACAATTATAGAATAATTAAAAATAAGCAGGCAAATTTGGTCAAGTGGGCGATCGATAGCTTTCGATTGGCTTTAATTACGTTAGGACACACATTGTAATAGATATATATATGAAATATTGTTAACTTGAACAAAAAAGTCTCTTTACAATAGAGAAAGGTGCTCCTTTCTCTATTGTAAAGAGACTTTTTGTGATGATTAATGAGGCAAATAAATTTAAAAAATCTAGGTGAACTCAACATACGATTCGGTTTATTTATTATTATCTTATTTAGATATTATATTGTTTTAGTGCCTTACAAATAGACAAAGAATAAGCTCCGAATAGTTATTCCGTGTTTTGTTCCTGTCATGTTAACATCATTTCAAATTTGAGTAAAAAGAGACAAAATACGGAATAACTATTCGGGTTACTCTTTGTTTATTTGTAAGGCACTTAAGGCGACGCACCGCTAAACAATAAATCTCATACGGAGCGTTTGCGCCCCGTACCATAAGAAAAACTTTTTTTTCCTTCGAATTAAAACTACAAATTATTTAAAAAAAATAAACTACAATATTGAAGTGTGTGTAAAGAGTAATCTACTAAGAAAATGTAGATGCTTAAATCGGTCTGGTTAGCCTGTAAAATGTAAATCTATGTTTTAAAAGAGGTTACTTTGATATTTTTTTTTCTGTTATAAAAGTTGACAAATCGTGTTTCTGCAACTAGCAAAATGAAGTCAATTAAATGAAAAATCATGTCATCTAATATCACTTTCATATGTTTGTAATTGTTGGGAAAAATCAACATTCCCGCCACGTAAATTTTTAATGCGTCGCCTTAAGGCAAGCGTTTCCGACTGAGATTTCCAAGGTGTTCCGCTCGAGACAGAATGATGGCACGAGCGTCGAATTAGGCAATAATGTGGATTTTATTGAACGTTTACTTATTATTAAAATTATAATGGCCGACAACTATTACACATTCAAAGACAATTGGTTTGGTATATTTTTCTTTATCTGAAACGGTGTATAGCCTGAATAAAATGATATTTAGTTTATTAATAAGTATGTTTGATATTATATTCGATGCAGGAAATTGTAAAATATCGTGAACATACCAGCCGAAATTACTAGATAAAAGGCCAATGAATAACATATATTTTTTTTTGGATTTAAAATCCTTATACATTTCGAATAAAACTCATTTACAAAACACCGTTATTTGGAAACTCTCGCCTTAATGTATTTAGTGTACTGACCACTTCTCCGCGTCGGGCGCCGGCATCACGCGCTCCCAGGCGCTGCAGAACTTGCCCGTCTTGCAGACCGTGTTGTCGGCGGACGCGGACGTCACCGGCGCCACCTCCACGCGGCTGTCCCAGTGCCCTTGCAGCACGTAGCGGGGCTGCGGGACACATCACTATTGTACACTATTCTTTTGTGCAGCGGGGTGTACACTGTCAGCTATTATTTGGTAGTCGACTTTAGAGTTGACGACCCGAGCAGTGGAAACTGCGAGTTGTACTCTTAGTGCAACGAGAAGTGAACGATCTTACTGCTCCGGTAACCTATCTGTATATGAGGTAGTGGACTATACGTGTCCACGGGGCAACTCGCTCGAGATATTAGTCTTAAGAGTTCCGGATGAAGCATGCGCTTCGGCGCGTCCTGATCTGGTGTTATGACTCAGATGGTCCCTTGTGCTTGCGCAAAGATGTCTGACACCTATTTTATAATCTAATGGTTGGTGGGGGGTGTCAGTATAAACTTTAAAGTCGTGTGTAGCGAGGATGTACGCTATATCTACTGACCCTGATAGGTCCCTATTTACTGACCCTGACAGGTAGGGTATGGCAGCTGGAACTACGGGTCCGGCTGTCTTTTCAAGAGTACCATGGGAGTTCGGATCCTAAGCGCCCTGCTGGTTATGCCTTCGCGGGCTCTCCGGCTGGGCCCTGCCATGAGTTGGACTCGTGGTGGCTATGTGGTTAGCTGTAGAGGTGGGAATGTTCGTTTGTTTGGTTGAGGTCTTGCCAGGCTTCCATCTTTATGACTTGGCGGTTGGTGGGGGGTGTCAGTATAAACTTTAAAGACGTGTAACATAGCGGGGTTGTAAATAAACCATGATTTTTGTATTTTTGAAACTTTTTTCTTGTAATTTTATTATCATAATGTGGCACGAGTGTTCGACACTTTAAGCCCAGTGTTCGACACAATTTCCATCGCTAAAAAATAACATAGATTATCATAGTGTGGCACGAGTGTTCGATACTTTAAGCCCAGTGTTCGACACAATTTCCATCGCTAAAAAATAACATAGATTTTCATCGAAATGTTACGGGATGACAGCTAAGAAGCATGTGGCCTGTACTGCCGCACAAATTATGAACGCAGTAAGTACAACTTAGTTGTACATTGTTGCTGACATTACGATCTATTTTCTCGAAACTGTTCACATGTTCTTTACTGCGTTCATAAATTGCGCGGCAGTGCATTCAATTGTTGCTAAACACTAAAACCAGTTGCTGACCCCGGCAACTGATAGCGGCTTTCTGTGTTGTATTTATTATATTCTCTTTCAGTCTTATTATTATTACTAGCTGTTCCCAGACCCACCGCGTCGCCCGAATAGCCCGTTTTTTTTTGCTCTGCTCTTAAGGCTAACTTTGTACCCGTAATCTTAATTAATATAATAAAGCTGTAGTTTGTTTCTTTTTTTGTTTAAACGCACTAATCTCTAGAATTATCAGTCCGATTTGAAAAATCTTTTTGCATTTGATAGCCCAATTTTTGTGGAAGGCTAACATCACGCTATAACACTTAACTAGGGATGCAACCGACGATACCGATGTATCGGCGATACTTCGGGTTTGCCGATATATCGGCATCGGCGATATTTTTATGGCAGATTCAACGATACTTTTCAAATTACGCGCTTTAAAAATTTTATGTAAACGCGCATGTTGTCTCGTCTATTTCGTTGCAAACAAGGCACCAACTAACTATGCTCGGGGAAACCCCGCGCTTTATTCAGCGTTTTGTTTCGCCCGCCCGCTTTAGCCTCGAGAGACGCAGATCCGTTCGTTTTCGGGCGCAATGACGTCTTATACCCAAACATGAAAAAAATGGCGCAGAAGTACTTTAGTTTCCAAATGAGTTCTGTCGCATCTGAGAGACTATTTTCCATCGCAGGTCTTATTCAAACAGACTTGCGAAATCGCCTTTCTCCGCAAAGAATACTTTAGTTTTTTAAACTAAAATCTTATCAATTACTAAAACTATTAACTAATTTCAACCTGTCTATATTTTTTATATTAATAAAAAAAATATAACCTGACCTGTTTTATTTATTTTACCTTATCGGTATCGGTATCGGTCGGTTTTAGCTTATCGGTATCGGGTATCAGTATCGCCGATATTTTTATAAGAGTATCGTTATCGGTATCGTATTGGCAAAAAGGTGTATATCGAGGCATCATGTATATGGAGGCCTTTGCCCAACAATGGGACAGTTATAGGTTATTTACTTTTACTTTTTTTACGGGTACAAACCAAGTAATTACAGGTGTGGTGTATTAAATAAATAAATAAATAATAATAATAATAATAGATAATTATTATTGTATAACTAGCTGACCCGGCGGACTTCGTACCACTTTGGCAGTTGCTATGACAAAAAAAAACAAAACGTGGAACATTTTGTATTGGAAAATTTAATTGTCTAAATAAAAGATAAAATGTATCCTATGTTTTAATGCAGGTTATCAACTATCTGTATGTCGAATTTCATCTAAATCCATCCATCCGTTGCAGCGTGAAGAAGCAACAAATATACACACATACACACAAACTTTCGCATTTATAATATTAGTGTGATAAGATAAGTATTGTCTGTAACTATTTTTTTTTAATATTGTACATGTCGAACTCCGTTGCTACTACCGTACGCTACAATACTGACCACGCCCTGCGGATCCTTGATGACGCCGGTGACCTTGCGCTGCGTATCCTTGCTGAAGTAGCCGTAGGGCAGGTACTTGAGGTGCGCCACGTAGCCGGCCGCGGGGCCCGCCTCGCCCACTATGTCCATGTCCCCGTGGTTGTCCACCCACAGCTTGCCCACGATTATGTTGTGGACCGTGGTCGTCACCTACACGCATTGTTTACAATGTTATAACGTTATAATGTACCTTTGACATAACATAATTTGCAAACAGGAAACAAATAAAAGATTAAAAGAGAACTCTCTCTTTCCCCCTTCCTTTACAGAACTACGGCTGCTGGCGTTTGGTGTCACCGATTAACTGTGGCAACTGTTCCTTCGCGAACGAACAAATAAGCTGAATGATTTAGAGGAAATCACGCTCGCAGGGTTGAACTGCGCTGTGGTACGCGCAACGCGTTTTCTCCAGTTTGAAATAAAGTTTGAACTGACCTAGGGGCGAATATCTGTGTACCTATAAGCGTTACCAATCTTACTGGGGGTAAAGGGGGGATTAGACAAGTTATACGCATTTTTTTTTCGGTTTATAGAACTTTACTTACTCATAAAAAGGCAAATACAATAAACCTATACAACAACACCAAGAAACTTATATTACTAAATCATTAAAGTAGATTATATACGGTGAGTCCAGCCAATTATTTAGTGAATATAAATGACATCGAAAATCTACTGACATAATTCTTAGAAACTTTAAAAAAACTAGAGCGCGTTTACCTCTTGACTAAAATAAACAATACAAAGATAAATGTTTCTAAAAGTTTACGCGAACAATACCTACATATTGAAATTAAACACTCTATATGCACTTACACACTTTTTACTCCGTTCAGTTAGCGTCAAAATTAACTTAGCGTTTAAACCTTCCAAAACATCTAATTATTTGACAAAAATCAACCTTATTAAAAGAAAGTTAAGGTGAATATTTATTTGTTCTCAGATGTAAATAAACTAAATAAAATAACAAATAAACTTTCCTACACTCACACCAATTATCTAGCCCAAGAGAAGCTTCGTTATGAAACTCGTTAAATGGTTACTAGACAACGGATAAACATACTTAAAATACTTTAATACATACTTATTATACATAGAAAACACCCAGACCCGAGACAATTTAGAAAAACAATAATTTCTAAATTGACCCGACCGGGGATCGAACCTGGGACCTCAGAGATGGCGACACCATGAAAACCGGTGCACAAACCACTCAACCAAGGAGGTCGTCGTCAATCAAACCCGACTGTTGTTGGCGTAAGGTTGATTTTTGTCAGTCATGTGCAGATTATTTAAGATTTAAATAAGTTTATTTTAGTTTTTGCAGGAGGTACAAAATAATTCAACCTCTATTTATAATATATTTTATGTTTTCTTTTTCGGGCCTGCTGGAAGATATTTCAGTACTGAAATAAGCTGCGCCCAACTACATTCACCCGTAGAGCTTATTTTGTTAAACTCATAAGTGTGTACATAAAATTGTAAATTAATAAAACAGAATGAATTAATAAATATTTTGGAAGGTAAGAACTCACATATCACTTTGACGCTGACTGTACAAGCGTGGGTGTGATAACGTTACCAAATTCACGCTATAAGTATCGTTAAGAAACGTTATCTAAATTGAAGTTAATAAATTTAAAGTTAAATTGGTAGCGCGGTAGAGCTAACCGCTCTATTCACCGGTAAAAAATCATTCATCAGTTCATTTAACGGTAAAAATTTCACCTAAATAACGATACCAAGCATAACGTTACCTTCGCTATTAACGTTATCTTCGTACGATAGAGGTAACGTTACCACATGTTTAACGCTATTCAAGCCCCGGTACAAAGCGTTCAATCTCAACAGCTAAACGAAAACGAGTAGAGCGAGAGATCACGACTCGCCTTATGCCAGTGGTACTTGTTGCCGCCCGCGAAGATGACGAACGCGTCCGAGTCGGGTGTGATCGCGATGAACTGGCCGCGGAAGTGGCTGATCACGCCGAAGTGCTGCCACGACACCCAGCCGCGGGCACCCTCGCAGTGCACCACGGACGTCGGCGGGTGATGGAGTACCTACTAGCCGCAACAACGGCTCGTTCTCAATGTGGCTTACCCGTGACATAGTGGGACAATTCTGCCTATACGCCACCTGCCTACTCAGTAGTCAGTCAGTAGTACTCAGTAGAGGATTCCGGATAGAGTACTTAATGTCAGGGTCGCCCTCACAGTGGACCACTGACGTGGGCAGGTGGTGGAGCACCTACTTGCCGAGACAGTCGCTATTTCTCAATGTGGCTTACCCGTGACATAGTAGGAGAATGCTGCCTAATCACCACTTGCCTACTCAGTAGATGAGGGTTCCAGGTAAAGTTCTTAACATTAGGCCCATTGACGAGGGCGGATGTTCGATCACTACGATTTGAGAAACCTTAGTTTCTCGCCGCTATAAAGGTCATAGGCGGCCAACAGCATTACCTTTCCAGAAAAAAAATGCTAGAATTTTATTTAGATTCAGTAGTTGTGGATTCCGGATTAAGTACGCAACCAACGTCGTCCTTATCGTCACTTAGCATAAGGGCGCCCTCGCAGTGCATCACTGTGGGCGGTTGGTGGAGTGCCTACTCGCCGATACAGTAACCTGTTCTTAATGTTGCTTACCCGCGATGGTGGTAGATTTCTGCCTACACTCTATTGAGTCGAGGATTCCAGGTGAAGCACTTTGTATCAAGCAGGGGGCATTGCGAGCAGTGAAATGTATAGACCTGCCTAGAATCTAATGGATGTTTTAAATGACGGTTTTATCATCTCTCTCTCTCTCCCGACTGCTCCTAAAGTTACGATAGGTTGGTGGGGGGTGTCAGTATATACTTTAAAGTAGTGTGTAGCAGGGTGCTCCTAAAGTTAGCCAAAATCCTTTTAAAATAACTGCGTACCTACATATGAGCCCAGGTGAACTATTGTCAAAGCAAATTATAAGGGCATGCAATTTCACATAACTTACCTTTCCAGGAAAATGTTGGCGGATGCGAATATTTTAATGGTGTAAACGAACCAATAAACTGTCAACAACCGTGTTGCTTAACGTTGCATAACTGCATTGTGGACGCATCCTAAGTCATAACCTGCAATTTTTTACCCCAAAACTGGGTAAACGTGTGAGCATCGCGTACCTTCCTCCACGTGTACTTGTTCCCCGAGGCTGGGAAGGAGGCGGAGGCGCCGCCCAGCGGGATGACCTGCAGATACTTCCCGCGGAACTTGGTGGTCATGGTGAACTCCTGCCAGCACTGCCAGCCCGCCTGCCCTTCGCAGAACTGCGCCACCATCGGCGGGTGGTGGGATACCTGATCCACGCCACCAGTTTTAAATTTAGAAACGAGGTTCGAAAAAATTTGAGTTCCGTGTTGCAAGGAAGTGGGTAAGGATTGTTTTCTCTCGAATTTCTTTAATTGTAGCAGTGATACCTGTTACGAGGTAATTTTGATAATGACTTTTGAAACAATTTAGGGCCGGGTGTTTTGGGACAAGGACAGAGTGAACGAGAGTGCGGCAATTTCATACAAGCGCTCCGAAACGAACGCACACAAGCTCGTAGTTCACCTACAGCACACAGAAAAAGTACGGGAAAGGAGTACGCGATGACGCGGGCTGTCCCCGCAAACGCGGATCGGGCAGCGTATGTTGCTGTAGTAACGGAGAATACAAGTATGTCACTGAGCGCTGCCGATCAGTATACACGTATTTTTCTTGGTTTTGTTTGGATGTCGCGATTGCGAGTTTTGTTGCATATAGGTAAGTGCCTATTGAAAATATCTGGAAAAAAAACCAGTTGTGTATGAGGATGTCTCAACACACACAACCATAATCCCAGTTTGTCCTTTTTTACTTTGCCGACAGATATAACAAGGTAAGTTTACAATAATAAATTAACTATGTGTGACTCAACCCTAGCCGGTAGTACAGCTCGGTACGTCGATTCAAGGTCACGGCACTCTCGTTCACTCTGACAAGGACGGACGTGGGTAAGGATTGTTTTCTCTCGACTCTCTTTCATTGTAACCGCGGTCCCCGCTACGAGAGTTAATTTGGGAAACGACGTTCTAATTTAAATTTGGAGGCGGGGGCGTTGGGGCAGGGAGGCGGATTGGAAGTGTATTTTTGTCGACCTTCTTTTATTGTAGCAGCGATTTAAGGTCAATCGAGCAAGGTATTAGCAGGAAAGTATGGTAGGTGATTATAAGGCATATGCTAACAGGAATAATTATTTGGAAGGAAGACGAGGGTGGGATATCTAGGAACCGTGTTGAGAGGAAAGCCGCGCGCGCCTTCTTATTATTTGATATAAATAATTAACATCGAGGAATTGTAACATAAGATGGTTATTATGATTTTACGATTATACTTGTTGTAATAAAGAATTATAAAAATGTAAATTATATCAAGATGGACAGTTCTTATTGTAGTGGACTGACATATTTTTATATAAACACGCATATTACAATATTGTACTTATTTGTCTCCTTCGTTTTATAACTTAAAATTATTTACAGAGTTCCATTAATTGTTTAAGTGTTAAGGCTCCAAATTAACTATACTTTATGTGATGATTCTACATTGCGAGTTAAAGCAGACTACATCGATTAAAGGATGCGCGACGGCATTAAGGATAGGATAGGCACTAGGCAGTCGGGAGAGGATGTTTCTTTATAACAATAACACACAAAAGCAAATAAAGACACTTATTCAATCCTATCAACAACAGTCATTAATCATCATCATCATCATCATGATCAACATTAGTCATTAATAAATAATAATAAATAATAATAATAATAATAATAAAGTTAGACCGATCATACTTTTAAATATTAAAATAATTTATTTTTTATTTATAAAAATTAGACATTTTAGTCTGTGAATTAAAAAAAATTACAAAATATTTTTATTAAATTAACAGGTAATAATTAAAATTTAATTAGTATATTATGAATACACTTGCCTGTTCCGATATCGATCTCCACCCAAGGTCTGCCATTCTATCACATTCGAACGTTTCGCCAAGCAACGGGTTGAACGGTTTATTTGTTCTGTAATATAAAAATTATAAACTATTATTTTGTTTAGTGGGTCATACGGAAGCATGTTTAGGATAGGAAGTAGAGATCATAATATTTCAAATCAATGAATGGATACGTTCCAACTAGAAAACTCAACATCGTAAAAAATTAAGTAAATACTAGCGGCCGCTCGCGGTTTCACCCGCGTGATTCACGTTCCCGTGGGAATATCGGGATAAAAACTATCCTATGTGTTAATCCAGGTTATAAACGATCTGTATGCCGAATTTCATCCAAATCCATTCAGTAGCGTTTACGTGAAAGAGTAACAAACTCCATCCATACTTACAAACTTTCGCGTTTATAATATTAGTAGGATGGGACCACCTTTGCCCAGCAGTGAGACATCTTGTGTATATAAAAACTATGTTGTGTCGCTATACTAACATTGTTGGTGGCATTGTTGTGTTGCGATAGTTAGATATAAGATATTTTCATATTTCTTCAGTAGTTGAAGATTCCAGGTGAAGTTTGCATCCCTTGAGGTTTTATTTATTTATAGAATATTTATAGTCATTTTAGGTGAGATGAAGAGCAAGCTGTTATGGGACTAAAAAATATCCAATCGAACTGGCCGTAGACAACTGAGGACCGTACATAAAAAGTAAATAAAAAGTTTATTAGCATAATGCCTAATTCGTAAAATTGCACCCTAGTCTCGAATGGGTTAATTTGCGAACGGACTAATTCTCAAAAGGACTTATTCGCGAAAAGGCCAACTCTCAAAGGACTAAATTGCTTAGTTCTCAAAAGGACTGATACGCAAAAAGACTAATTTCTAAATAACTGATTCGTAGTATGGCTTCTTACAAGACACGGACTTTCGACTAAACAAAATAAAAGAGGGATTTTGGGATTGACCCATTTACATCGTGTATAAGAAATCCTATTTATTTAAATTATTTCAACCATATTTTCAAATCCAAATTTTTTGACAGTACCTAAAAAGTTTCTATATTGACTAAAAAGCAGTCAACTGAACAATTCAATGTCACTATAGTCTCAAATGGAGGTAACGTTACCGGTTGGAGGTGGTGGCGTACGCGGAGACGGTGAAGGCGGCCACGTAGGCGAGCTGCTGCGCGGGGTCGCTGAACTGCGCCGCGTGGTCCAGTACCGACGAGTACTCGTAGTCCTCCGTCAGCCGCTGCAGCATCGACAGCGGCTCGCTGAAGTTCACCGGGATCGGAATCTTCGATAGCTCTTTGCCTGTGGGGTGGTACATGAGTTTAATTAACAAGTTTGTGCATATGTCGCAGCCAACTAATTAAAAAAGCCCTTTAATTGCACGGCTAGCCTTTTGATTGAACCACGCCGTTCAACTACACGTTTACTAACTACAATTAACCAGTCAGCTGAGCGGCTGGCTGGTTAAACTTCAATTTGGTAGAATAACCGGGACATATTAACTGAATTCATACTTATTTTGTAACAGTAATATTCACATAGGCACAATAGCAAAATATCCGTGAAATTACAATAAAATATCTTGATGAATTTTATTACCACGTAATTTCTCTTCAGTTTCTTATTTAAATTCAAGTTAACTTTGATCGCTCGTTGATAACTCCATTATTTGCAACTTCTAAATACACTGGGTACTTATTTGCAACACAACAACTTGCAACTATGAAAAAACAACAACGAAACTAGCGCTGCGGTGGCGGAAAACCAGACTAATTCTATGTTACGGCGGCTTTTTAGTCAGCCATGATTTTTAATGTTTTGAACATCATAAAGATTCAACTACAAAACTAGACGTTTGGTTGAATGGCGTTGTTCAATCAAAGGGCTAGAGCCCTGCAATTAAACGGCTATTTCAACCAGTTGGCTGCGACACATATATAACAGCAGTATTGTAACACTTTATACAGATTAATTGCGTTTATTTTATATATTGTTGAGGGGACCGGACGGTATGCTAACGGATAGATGTTTGGGTTAAATGCGAAACATCATCGTTCAGTCCCTACAGCTTGGTTAAGAAGGAAGAGAAGAGCCAAGATCGGCAGGCTACTGAAAAAAGCAACCAGTTGTTAAGCGACGACCTCCTTGGTCGAGTTGTTTGTACACCGGTTTCCATGGTGTCGCCATCTCTGAGGTCCCGGGTTCGATCCCCGGTCGGGTCAATTTCGAAATTATTGTTTTTCTAAATTGTCTCGGGCCTGGGGTGTTTTCTATGTATAATAATTATGTATTTTATGTATGTTTATCCGTTGTCTAGTAACCATTTAACGAGTTTTATAACGAAGCTTCTCTTGGGCTAGACATCTGGTGTGAGTGTAGGAAAGTTTATTTATTTATTTAATTGTAGATTATTATTTTATTATGTACAAATATTATAATTAAGAGAAGTTAAAAAATATATATATATAGAAATTTACACATAATTATTACAAATAAAAAAGGGACTCCAAATCGCTGCCAAGCGGGAGAGTGCCCAGGACGCTAGCGGCGTTTCCTCTTTGGATGACCAAACTTAGGCGTTGGCCAAAATACGCGCCAGCTCGAGGGTCACCAGTGGTCTCTATAAGTCGAGCGGAAATTTGCTGGTAAAGTTTTCGAGCTGCCGGTCCCCATGGTCCCAAAGTTTCAACCCCAAACGGCGCAAATATGTGCCCAAGGCTTAGAGAACTATATTTGCGCCGTTTGAGGTCCTCAGCCGCTGAAGCTGCCGCGCCAGCACTAACCGACACGGCACACCATACAAGGAAACCGAGTTGCTGTATCAGTGTCAGGTGGAAGTAACTGGACACAAAAAGTGTCTACGTCTGCGCAGGGACGGCTGATTTCATATTCACTGGTAGCTTGTATCCCACACAAGACACAAAAGTGTCTACGTTTGCGCAGCGCCTATGCCTGCCGGCTCAGTGGCATGCACTAGGACAGGAGAGGCCTATGTCCAGTATTGGATAGTTACAAACTGATATTTAATAAGCGTATTAGCTTTTTGGAGAGGTTAATATTAATAAGGTTTAAGTTTGTTGTAAAAAGAACATTTTTTTTCTGTGACAATAAACGCGAGTAAATCTGTATAAAATGTTTCAGTTCAATATTTAGTGTTAGCTTAAACTTTAAAAACAATAACAGCAGTAAGTTACCATAACTTAAAATCGTAATGATATGAAAATTAAGAATTATCTAATATTTATATTTTGTTAAAACAAAATTTTAAACATGCTCAACAATAATAAGTCATACATTTTAAAATCAAATGAACAAACAAAAAGAAATTCTATATAAAATAGCGGCCCGTCCCGGCTTCTCACGGGTGGATATTTCTTTTATAATATAGCCTATATTACTCAGCGCTAATGTAGCATTCTAATGGTAAAAGATTTTTTTAAATCGGTCTAGTAGTTTCTGAGTTTATTCGTTACAAACAAAAATACAAAGCTTTCCTCTTTATAATATTAGTATATATAATTGTGATGACAATTCTATTTTATATTGCCAGTAATGATTTCACAGAAGCCAGCCTTGGCTAATGGCAATCTCTTCAACTGTGCATCGCGTGTAATATTTAATTTGTCGCCCATTGCGCATTTTAATCTCTGGAATTGCAGACCTCAGTTATTATATTATCATTGAATAAAATTTAACATTATATGTGATAGTACTACTACTATGATGCGAGTGCCTCTACAGAGGATACCAGATTGTGAATAACTTAACAAATATTTTTTACTTTCTTAATAACTCTTATTAACCAAATATAAAATAAATAAACGATTTTTTTTTAAATTTGGTTTATTTATGATTATATTATCTACCAGTTGCTTTATGTTATTGTCGGTTCAATAAATTTAAAATAAAAATACAAAACATGACTGCTACTCGGATGCGAAAATACTTATGGAAGCGGAGTTTTACTTCAATAATACGTACACAAAAGCGAAGCCACAAGCGCTCGCTGGGTGGAAACATAATAAACAGATCAGTGCCATTTAATATTTTACTTAAAATATTCATGAATGTTATACACATTTGTTTATTTCCAAACTTGTTGTTTGAGGAGAATATTCCATGTCCATTAGATCGCATATATCATTCGGCTTGATATGTCGATCAGATATTCGATGTCGATATCACATACAAAACATAAAATCTTATTTGATTTCAATAGCTAAAGAATAATGCTTTGCTCATATTAATGATTCCATTGACATTATTGAGCTCAATGGCATGACAAAATCTATTGTTTCTTTGCAATAAACTGAACTACTAGTATGCCGTGCGTCACAATCAACATAAAAACTCGCGGTTGACATCAACTAATCGTGCTCCAACAACTTAATAACTCCCAAACAAGTTTTGTAAACAAAATAGAGAAAAGAGAATAGAAACCACTTCACGTCCTACGTAAACTATAAATAATCTTTGTAACTAAGAAGACATTTCTGGAGTCATATATTTTTTTTGTTTGTTTGCCAAGTATGTATATACTTAACGATTTCGTCTTTAAATAGAAAAACACTTTTAACTGTTACCTTTAAATCCAGATTCTGGGCAGTAAATAGGCTAAGGATTAATATGTAAGGGTAGAACAACAAAATACATAAAGTAGATGCAGTGTACAAAAGTATAGGAACATTCATCGGCCGATATATAAATAGCGAGGAAGTTCCAAAAGTCTCATACAATTAAATGCATCATTCCAGTAGCGCGATTGCACAAACAGACACGTTGACTATGGGCACTATGGCTGCTCACTCATAACCATAACCAACCTCTACTCTCTGCCTTTTCAATAATCATGGATCACCTCCACAAGCAAGAAAATGTTTACACATTAAAATTTACTTTAGCTATGTAACTACCTGTTTGTAGTGAGAAATAATGCTGCTAATTTAATAGAATTTATTTCTAAGAAAAGGCATGCTTTCCAGAGGCGGACGCCTCGCGTGACTATATTGAATAAGAATAGAAATGGTAATGCGATTAATGAACCATGCCCGTTTTGTAGTTTACAGTCCTATTTACGCGTGAAAACTTACTCTTCAAATAAAAACTTGTGTCAAAAATGTTTTTAATTCTCGATTAATTTACTTAAATTTTTTGGCTAGGTACACACGCCTGTACATCAGACTACCACAATGTGTCACAGTTCCTAAATAGATTTTGAACTTTATATATATGGCATATGGTTGAACTTTATTAAACTATTAATAAAGAGATAAAGTTTGTGACTTTGTTTGTTTGTTTGTTTGTTTGCGGAGGGTAATCTCTGAAACACTGACTGGTCCAATTCCAAAAATTCTTTCACTGTAAGAATGCTACATTCCTTGCGGGTAACATAGGATATGTTTTATTTTAAAAAAGTGTTTAAGGCAACGCATCGCTAAACAATTATTCTAATACGGAGCGTTTGCGCTCCGTACCATAAGAAAAACTGTTTTTTTTGTTCTTTCCAATTAAAACTACAAATAAGTTTTAAAAAATGAACTAGCATATTGAAGTGTGTTAAGACTAATCTACTAAGAAAATGTAGGTGCTTAAATCGGTCTGGTTAGCCTGTAAAATGCAAATCTATGTTTTAAAAGAGGTTACTTTGATATTTTTTTCTCTGTTATAAAAGTTGACAAATCGTGTTTCTGCAACTAGCAAAATGAAGTCAATTAAATGAAAAATCATGTCATCAAATATCACTTTCATATGTTTTGTAATTGTTGGGAAAAATCAAGATCCCGCCACGTAAATTTCTAATGCGTCGCCTTAAAATCTGAAATTCACGCGGACGAACTCGCGGGTAAAGTCCCAGTATAAACTAGACAGTATTGGATAGGTTGATATGCAGGCGTTTGTACATACACATGTTTTATTTTCAGTATGATGTTGCGTTGTTGTGTCGCTTACCGTTGTAAAAAATAAGTAGTTAACCCTTACCTATGCAGTTCTTCATGATGGACCAGAGACTGAGAGGGTAGTTGGGTTTGTCGGGCACTCGCTCGCGCCGAGGGTGCCCGTCCACCTGACTCGACACCTCCGAAACGTGAGGCTGAAACATGTGTGCGTTGTAGCTAGCTATCTTTATTAACAAACATTTATCAATATCATCTTCGTCATCATCTCTTGGATAAAATGCGCTTTCTTTTTCGGCCTTGTTATCACTTAAGGTCAAGTGAGAAGAAGTACAAGTAAACAAAGGTAGTGCACCAATTGACTGACACACCAAAATCAAAATTTTACTATTTACATATCAAATCACTTTCGTCCCAATCTACATCTCTGTGCCAAATTTCAAGTCTACCCATCTCTTCATAAAATGTCTGTGACATGGATGATCTTACACAGGTTTCGTATTTTTAAATAGACACGATAAAATTCTGTTGTTACACCTACAATACAAGTTTTAAGTGTTCTTTAGAAGAAAAAAGGTACAATTAATTAAGTGTTTGATGTGTTTTTAACTCCTTTGTAAATTCATTTGTTACGCACCCATACTTTGAGGTCTGCTTTACCCCCCATAGCGCTTTCCGCCCTTTCTTTGTCCTCCACAAATGTCACCTAGATGAACAAAAAAACATGTTTATATCAATGTCCTCACATTCCAAAGATTTTTGAATACAGTAAAAAGTTTATGTGTCTATAAAATAACATTTATGACACAAAGAAGGTTAGTAGTTTATTATAAATAATATTTATGAATCGGATTTACTGACCTGCTGCGTCTCCGTTACTGTTTCACCCTCAGATTCATCTGAGCTTTCTCCACTCTTTACTTTATTTTTTCTATTGACCTGAAATGTGATACACCCATGATATGAAATGAATGCGGGTTCAATACAAAACATACATACACCTTTCTACTTACTCATGATTTACAGTAATGAAAAGACAACTTAAGAGACCAAAATGACATCACAGCTCTCCAAAAATGTTTATTAATATGTATATGGCTGTGATAGGTTAAATAAAATAGCTTTTACCTTTCACAAATCTCAGTTCTCAATTAACAATGAAAATGTTCAACTGCCAGTGCACTTTTTGTACTGTAATTGTTATATTGCATGACCTTGTCATTGAGACAGTTTTGTTTAGTGGAATTCACTTGAGTTAAATTATCCTTGAACTAATAATGGCAATTCATTGCAATACTACAATGTTTCATCATAAAGAATTTTAATAGCTTATTTAATAACTATAGCAAATCAAAATATCAATAATTACGGAGTTGGGAAGCCACATCACGTTTCATGCTAGATGAGTTAAGAAAGGAGCATCATGTGCCACACAACTAGACAGAAAACAAGTGAAGATGAATAGGGCATACATTGAAAGAAAAAGAAAACTAAAACAAACAACAGGTGGAAGAGTTTAAAACACATCTGGATGATGATCATCATCATCATCATCGTCATCATCATCTCACCAAAAATACTTCCACTGCTGCTTCCATGTGGATGGCAAACCACTATTACAATTATTGCAGCAAATTAACAGCAGTGTCTTTACTTTGGTCTACTTTAAATGAGATTACGTAGAATAGTTTGGACACCAAGAAACATTAAAAGAAAAAGGAGTAGACTATATAAAAGATGTTTAGACTAAATTTTAAAAGTTGCAGCCTTCTTTTGCAAACATTGGCATGTCAAAGAGACAATTTATTATGTCTTTGAAACACTGATGCAATTTTTTTTACTACAAATGGCTTCAAAAGATTAGACAACAACAAAATAACAATAAAAAAAGCATAGACCAATAGATAGTAACAGTACCCACTAAAAGGTAGCATTAGCATGAGAACTGAAAAGGTAAATATAATAATAAATGTTTGGCATTGTTTAATGGGTAACAAAATATGTATGAGCTTTTCCAAAATATTGAAAACTGGCCCATATAGTGCCGATTTTCAAATCGGGTGATAAATCACTTTGTGATAATTATCTTATCTTATCTTAGTGGGGCCTGCCGAGGTTTCCACCTCCCAGTAACACTTCGACCCATTGGGATCTTTTGTGCAACCCCATCCTTTCACTCTTCCTCCCCTGTAAAGATAGATGCCATAAGTCTGGCAACGTCCTTAAGAGCGAAGAGCTTGAAGTCCTCCGGTTTCGGATAGGCCGACCCCAGGTGTCCCATTCTTTTCCTAGCCAGAGAGTCGCAGTCACACAGTAGGTGCTGCATTGACTCGGATTGCTCTCCACATGCCCTACACAAACTATTTGTTGAAAGGTGCATTCTGTGAAGCATTTGTTTTGTGGCATAATGCCCTGTCAAGGCACCAATGGTTAATCGGGCCTGCCTTCTGCTGCCTCCGCATATGAACTTACTCCGTCCTAAGGCGTTTTCGCCTAGGAAGGATTTGGAGTGTTTCATACCCGGCTGCTCTTTCCATTCGATGCCGTGCCTGTTTTTAATGTAATATTTTAAGGCCTTGTTGATGGTACTTTGTGCAAGTACCACGAACGGCTCAGGACCAATAAGCTGGGTCTCTGAGCCTTCCCTGGCAAGTGCATCCGCCATCTCGTTGCCGTGGATTCCCATATGGCCTGGGACCCAGATCAATCGCACCTTGTTATGCCCACCTAGCTTGTTTAGAGCTTTTGTGGTTTCCAGAACAAGGCCAGAGTCGATTCGGGGCGATATAAGTGACTTGAGCGCGGCTTGGCTGTCACTCAGGATGAATATATTGCGCTTTTTAATAGCTAACTCTATATTCTGCTTTGCGCATAGGAGAATTGCGAAAGTTTTTGCTTGGTAAACAGTAGCAAATTTTCCCATGCTTTGACTATGCTTGAAGTCGTTATTATAGACGCCTGCCCCTGTGCCCGACTTCATTTTTGATCCGTCGGTGTACCAGATTAGGCTGTCTTTTTCCGGAGACGGTGGCCCTCGTTTCCATTCGTCCCTGGTTGGAACATAAACTTAAAATTTCTTTTCGAACATGAATATGGGGGATATTTTATTGCACCCCATTTCCATGATCCTATCAGGAATGCCACTTGGTTCCCATTTTGTGTGTCTGGTCAGAGGTTTAGATGCGTCCCATAATCCGGCCACCTTTAGTCTATGTAACGCTTTCTTTGCCTCTGTTTCTATTACAATGTGCTGGGGTGGAAGGTCTGTGAGGACCTCCAGCGCTGCCGTTGGAGTGGTTCTAAAGGCCAGACCAGTGATTGCTAGACAAGCGATGAAGACAAACTTGTGATAATTACAGACCTATCAGCATTTTTTCATGTTTTGCCAAAATCTTTAAAAGGTAATTTAATTTATAATCCTTTATGTCATCACTTTGATACTTTATTGACACCCTAGCAGAACGGCTTTCTGAAGAATAAATCAACAATATCAAATTTGTTGAAATATAAAAATTTCCTTTGTATGCATTTACTCAGGGTGGTCAAGTGGACTCAATTTACACTGACTTCTGTAAAGGATTTGACAGGGTCAATCACAAAATTTTATTGCAAAAAGTTATGGCGCACGGTATCCGGGATAACCTGTTGCGATGGGTTGAATCCTACTTATCAAACAGGAGTCAGCTTGTCGCGGTGAAGGGATATCTGTCTCTTCCCATTTTTGTAACCTCTGAGGTTTCACAGGGTTCACATCTGGGTCCCCTATTATTCATAGATTTCATAAATGATCTGGTTAAATCACTTTCTAACAATTGCTTATTGTATATTGATAATTTGAAAGTATTCTCTTCTGTGACGTTGACATTGACAAAATTATCCAGCGGTGCGTCTCTAATAAAATGTCTCTCAATGTCAGTAAATGCTGTGTGATCTCATTCAATCGCAAATTTACTTCTCTGCACTTTGATTATCGTGTCCAATCACAGGTTCTTGAACGACGTAGTGTTGTGAAAGACCTCGGCATATTGTTTGACATTCAGAGCACATTATGACTCTATTTGGAGAAGTGTAATCAACTTTTGGGCTTCATCTCTAGATCAACAAAGTCTTTCAAGAATCAGAACTGCCTTGTTATACGCTGCTCAACTTTGGTGCGAAGTGTGATGGAGTATGGATTCGTTATATGGTCTCCTTTTTATCTCACTCATATTGAGAGACTCGAGACCATTCAGAAGAGGTGCCTCAAGTGGGCCTGTTATCGCTCTGGAATTTGTGTCCGCCAGTTGATTTATAGTGATCTACTACAGAAATTCAAATTATCTAGTCTTCTTCTGCGACGTCTACACTTCGACCTTCTGTATCTTTATAAAATTATAAATTCTCAGATTAACTCTCCCAATTTACTGTCAGCCATTAGCATAAACACAAGATATATAAGCCGTCAACCTAAGGTTTCATCCTAAACAACACCTCATACTACAAACAACCCCATTGTGCGTATGTGCAGAGTCTATAATTGTAGAACCGTCTCATTAGACGGTTGCTTAATACCTTGAGATTGTCATTTTTGGGCAATAATACCTATCATATAAAAGATTTATCAGATTTAATATTTTGAGCTATGAGTATTAAATTTGATAAATCAAATCAAGTCAAAATTAATTATAATTATTTTTTATTTCCATGTAGTGTCTCCTTTTTTGTTGTGTGATGTAATGTAATGTAGGTATATAATTTAAATTCAATCAATGTAATGTTTTTTTTTTTCTTTATTAATTGTCGAATTTGGTTAAATTGTGTACATTGTTTGGAGTTGCATCCCAGCTCAATATTTTCGATATTAATTTTTGTTAGGTATGTAATTTTGGATATGACCTGTTAATGTACTTAAGTAAATAAATAAATAAAAATAAAATGTATGTACAATTACTTACAGGCACTTTAATCACAAAAGAAGTCTTATCATCCATGACACTAGACACTCCCTCCTCCACGGCATCAAAGAACTCATGATCTTCATCCTCAGTTTCGTTGCCCTGTCCAGAGCCAGTGCCCCCTGCGTTCAAACGTACAACAATTAGCAAGTCATCATAACATCATAAACAAGAAGTTTTATTTGATCATAAAAAATTTATTAAAACTGTTACTATTGTTATGCGAATGGACATACTTCACAATCAATTACCTCTACATCAAAATAGATTTATTATTTACACAATTTTATAGCCAATACAATTTTCTTTCTATAAGCTATGTACAAGAATAAAGCAACAGCTAGGGAATGCAATCTCGAGTCGAGATCGCAATTTCGAGATCTCTCAAAATTAGAAATGCCAATCTCGCAAGATCTCGGTATTTTCGAGATCTCGAGTAGTTTTCGATAAAACATTGTTTAATTCTAATAACAAGCATTGAAAACTGCTTGTTTGTGTTGTGATTATGAGGTTAATAAACACAAAATAAATTGGAAGAAAAAAACTCGAAAATGTCCACCCTTTCTGACTCGACACATCAGTAATAGCACAAAATAGGGAGGTAATAGCGAACGAAGTAGCAAAGTCAGTATGATATGTGAACTGTAAAAAAATCTACCCCTTGTTCCCCCACACTCATACAAATCCATTTCTTTCTTAATCGGTGACTAGCCTATCGTATAGAACTAGTAGAAACTCGCAAAAAAGGTTTTTAGATGCTCTCAGAGTGCGGTCGCGTAGCGCCGCTAACGCTGACTACTGCTGCCCAATCTCATCATATCATGCTTCAGGATTGATCTCGAAAAATGACACGAGTTCTGGCGAGATCGGGACTGCATTCCCTAGCAACAGCTACAGTAACATTCTGAACAGCTTAAGACATAATAGTTATGATAACAATTAAATTGTAATTAAGTTAATGCATGCTTTGAATAAAAACAAAGAACCTTTGGCTAAATGAGTGAATAGTTTCTTTGTTTTGTTAAATACATGTGATGATAAGCTAAGATATAAACCTGAGATGAGTAAATAAATAAACATTTCAATGTCAACACCAAGTTGTCTAACTTTGGATAAACATTTACATACAATGTGGCTAGTCTCTAAGCAATGTATTAATTTTAACAAATGGAGAGGTACATCACTTTCAGCATTCCCTGTTGAGTACAGATAATTTAAAATATAGTCTTTGAACCATTGTAACACGCTATTCATTTCCTTCTTACAAAAGCCAAAAATATGTTCACCTATAATGAGAAACAAAGTATAACAACACAATACTGAAGCATATCATGTACATTAATAGGACCATGACTGTCTCTTTGAACATTAAATCTTTAAAGTACATAATATGTATATAGCATCATACCAATTTCAATAAATCTTCACCAAATTGAATACCATCAATGGTGATAGTTTGAATCCATAACTTTGTGTTTCACTTTAGCACTGCTTTAGATAACTTAAACAACTCCAGCACTGAATATTTACATGTTCGCTGGTCAGCAGCTTAGTGTTGATAGTGGAAACCTAAACAATAGGCATGACAGTATATAACCATGTTTGTTGACACTGTTTCTTGAGCTTATACTAGGTGAGTTACAAACCAGACTTTGTGCATTTTCTCGTCATCAAATCTCACTTACCGCCCATGACGTTTCGTAATGATGTATCATTCAATTTGTCATTGGAAGTAACCTAAACTGCAGTGATTTTACATGCAAAGCTAGCATTGCAAGGCCAAAATCACTAGACGCGACGCTTTACACCAATAGCATAATAGCACACTGCCAAAAGGCAACGCTTCATACGTGGTAGGCGGTAATTAAATAAACAAATACGTAATGTTCTACCAATTACGACCACTTTTGTAGACTAAAACAACCTTGAGATCGTCAAAAAATTAAAAACGTACGAAAAGGAGTGTCGCCGATTACATAGTGATGAAAGATATCTTCTTACGTACCGAAACCAATATTAATTGACAATCATTTTTTTACTTCTTAAAACACTCTTAATAATTTTAAACCGTTTATTATTATATTTTCTTTGCAAATTTTCACTGTAACATTCGCCAATTTACTTTCGTTCAATTTTTTTTACGTCCGCCGTCACCAGACTGTCACGTTCCGTTACACGAAGAAACTATTTGACGTATGTTTGGTTAGTTACGTTCGTTCACAGATACAATTTTCGAATGGATTAATGTAACTTAAAAGATTTACACTAAAAGGAAAATAATGAAAAATTATAATTAAATTACTTGTAACTACTTACTTGTTACTGTAGGTACTATGTATAATAAAATAACATACGGAAGCTGTAATTGGCGTAATTTTTAATAGCTGAATAGACATATTCTGTTTAATATTTTTGGCATATCAAATGGAACTAAAAAACAAATAAGAGTGGAAATATAGAATCTGTTACAAATAATGAGCATCACCATCATTGAAAACGCGTAAATGCGAAGTAATTATCATTAGTATGACTAGAAACAGGAGATAGTGCTATTTGGGAGTTAAAATCTCTTTCCAAGTATAAAAATGAGGTGCTTGATTTATGAAAAGCTGAGCAATCAATTGATATAATTTATATTTTCTTGATAGTAAAGAGCATTAGTGCGTGAGTATAGAAGCTTAGTGTATTTGATAATAGTTTAAATGGTTTGTATAATTTTTTTTTATTATTATTTTGGCACGTCATAGTGACTTACAGGACATTACATCCTGCCTGATGGTAAGCAGCCGATGCAGTCCAAAATAATGAGAGCGCTCCTCACCGTGGAACAAGCACGGTAACAAGCGCACTTATTCATGACGGCCTGCATAAATGCCGTTTCACGCCCAATTTTCAATGTATAGGTATATTCGGAAAAATAAAGTATTGAAGCACTTCTGTTTGATATCATTTGGGTTATCCTAAAGTACACAAGGGGCTATTTTTCGACAATTACTTGAACAAGGAAAAACATTACCAATAAATAATATGAACATTATAAGTAATAAAATAACCTACAAACATTACGTCTTAATATATTATTTGTTAGTTGAATCGTTTGATTAAAATTATAACTTTGCGATTACCTAACAATTATTTGCGACACTTGTTGCGTTAAAAAGCTGTTTTCTTCATCACACATTGCGATGTCAAGGCATAACATCAATGTTCCTTGTGCTTAGCAGCGCCATGCCATAGCGACGGACTCGAAAATAAATTAGTTACACGGTGTCGCCGCTTCAATCCCGTACAATTACACTTGAAAAAAAAATTGTTTGACTGACTGAGCTTGTCACTGACTTCTGGATAAGCCGCAAAAACCACGAATCTCTCACGCAGGCCTATGATAACATTGATCACAGCTCAATGTAATGCTCTTCGAAATTGTCTTCTACTTGTTTTACTGTGGAGCTCGCCACTCTGGAGCAAGGGCTCTCAACCTTTTTCTGACCAATGATCTTTCTGCTTATTTTGTTGATAACAGGGGGACCACAACACATTAACAGAATATTAAACTGTGTAAACAATAAATCATATGCTACCAAAAATGCTACTGCGTCGCCTTCTGCACCTAATAGTGGTAATCTTGGAAAGTCATTTAAAAAAATCATATATAGCGGATTTAAATGCAAACTGGGTACTTAGTGTAGGTTATACCTTTTTACCCGACGACGACGTTTCGACCGAGTTGCACCGGCCGTCGGTCATCACGCGCTAACTGCTGTAGCGATGTAACGCCTCTACAGAGACGCGGTGACTGTGAGTGACTGTGAATGGTTCCACCACTTTTTGTAGGCGAATCTTCTGCTAGAGCAGTACTGACCTGTGTTGCGCACGGTGACTGTCTTCTCCAGCTTGTCGTGCTGCCTGGTGAGTTTTTCCACCACCTCTGGTAGGCGTATCTTCTGCTCGCACAGTACTGACCTGATGTGTTGCGCGCGGTGACAGTCTTTTCCAGGGTGTCGTGCTGCCTGGCGAGTGATTCCACCACCTCTTGTAACTGCTCTTCTGCTCGCGCAGTACTGACGTAATGTGTTGCGCGCGGTGACTGCTTCTCCAGCGTGTCGTGCTGCCTGGCGAGTTGTTCCACCACCTCTTGTAGGCGCATCTTCTGTTCGCGTAGTACTGACCTAATGTGTTGCGCGCGGTGACTGTCTTCTCCAGCGTGTCGTGCTGCCTGGCGAGTTGTTCCACCACCTCTTGTAGGCGCATCTTCTATTCCCAAAGTACTGACCTGATGTGTTGCGCGCGGTGACTGTCTTCTCCAGAGTGTCGTGCTGCCTGGCGAGTTGTTCCACCACCTCTTGTAGGCGCATCTTCTATTCCCAAAGTACTGACCTGATGTGTTGCGCGCGGTGACTGTCTTCTCCAGAGTGTCGTGCTGCCTGGCGAGTTGTTCCACCACCTCTTGTAGGCGCATCTTCTGCTCGCGCTCGTGCTGCAGCGCGCGGTTCATGCGCGTGCTCGACGCGGCCGCCGCGCTCATGAACTCCGAACACGCCTAGAGGGAACGTGTTGACACATGAACATTCCACATTTTTTTTGAGTTTGCTTATTGCCTCACACGGCATTTTCAGCTTCACCGGGCGTTTTTGGGCGGCGAGAAACTTAAAGGGTTCCTCAAGCCGTGTGAAACGAAGCACCGTCAGAGGTTTTCTAGAGGGAACGGCATCACGCGGCCAATAAGATGGAAGGTGGTTCCTCAGTAGTTGAATCCTAAAATGCTGAGGAACTGGCTTTCGTATTCTAATTAATGGTTTTATCTGTTGTATCGGTAATATGCGTAACCGGCGTGTTCTGATCTGGCGTTATGACCTGACGTAGATGGTTCCTTGTGCTTGCATAAGGATGTCTGACACCTAACTTTATAACCGTGAGCTTGGTGGGGGGTGTAAGAATAAACTTTAAAGTAGTGTATAGCAGGGTGTTGTATCGGTAATGTTAATAGTTGTTTAATAACAAATCTACTAACATTGTGTTATGGGAATTGGTGACAAGATATTAGTAGTAGCTAAGGCGGACTTAAAAAAAGTTTTAGGGCTCTTTCGATTTAGACGTTTGTTGTCGCACGGCTGCCGCACGTTTGCACTGCGTTCCATATTAAAACAGCCGTGCGGCTGGCGTTTAATTATGAAAACGCACGATAGCGGTCCGATACAAAACATCAAAATTGAGCCCTTACATCGAAAAAACTAAGTAATTAACAATCACAGTACCAGTTTTACAGTTTTTCCACTAGACCATAGTAGGGTTACTATGGTCTAGTGGAAAAATTACTAAATTACTCCAATTTAAATCAAGTCATCACTACAATTGATGGGTATTGGCTTAATCACCACGCTTGCCAAATGCGGATTGGTGATCACAAACCCGGGCTTTGCATCGAAAAATCCGAAACACACTTTGCCCGACCTGGGAATTGAACCCGGGACCTTTGCCGTTTGGCCACCGAAGCGTTAGACCATAGGCAGTTGTAGTAATAATGTTATTAAACATTCTTTCTTAGTCAGACCATAACAAAAATAAATCAACCAAATCGATCAGGCCATTCTCAAGTGATGATCTGACATACATGTGGTAATTTTTTATTTAAGCCTTTTTTACGAAAAATAATAATTCTACAAAAATTTTTGTTATTTCGTTTAAATTTTACTTTTTATTTTCAAGTGCTAATTGCTGCACTGAAGCTAAATTAAATATCAATATAAATATATATAAATAATTATATAGGCTGGGTCGGGTGGGCGTTTAATTTTTTCACTGTTTTTTATAAATATTTATTTCATTTAATTGACAACGTCGTCCGTTTGACTTTCGGCATAGGCCTCCCCCAAAGCCCTCCACCTAACTCTATTTCTTGCAGTCTGTATCCATGTGACACCAGCCTTTGTTACATGCTACATGTGGCAATAATTTTTTATTAATATAGATAAATATCAACATGACATAATATGAATATGAACATATTACATAGAGACAAGACGACTTATAGAGCAAAGACGCCGGAAAGAACACGACAGCTTTGGTGCAACAACGTAAGGAAGTAAGTGATAATAAGGCCAAAGGTAAAAGCGCACTTCGCCTTCGGCGCTCTGCATCTGAGCGTGTGACTGTACCACTCCGGTTGCGAGCGGGATATCAAGTCATAATTTTTCGCGACTTGCAACAACGGCGCGCCGCATGTTTCGGCGCGGCCGGCGCCCATATTTAGTCTGAACCACTAGACTAAGAAGGCGGTTAAAAGTTAATATACGCCTATTGTAAACAACTCACATTCATCATAGCATTGCACGATATCCTGAAGAGCGTAGCTCTTTCGGACACCTGCTTCGTTGTATCAGAGGGCGGTGTCTCCAGGTCTACCAAAGACCGCTGGAGGGCTGCTCCGTGCCGCGCCACCAGTTCAGAGCATGTCCTCAGGTCGTGGAATCGGGCGGCCAGCTCGCGGGCGATTCCTCCCGCGTCTTCCCCTTCACCCTCCCCTCCGCCCGCAGCTGTTGCCCCTGAAGACATCTGGTCCTCATCGTCGTCCGACTCTTGTGCGCGACTGTGGAGAAAAAGATTTTGTTAGTAACTGATGTTGTTTTTGTTAGTAATTTAGTTGTTAACGAACTTTTATGTTTGTACAGAAAATTTGCAAGAAAAATTTTCCTTTCCTATTATCAGGATATCCACCTAATGAGCGGTTCAGTGTGTAGTGTACTCTATGCTATGGCATACACTTGGAGAAGTTTATGACCAGCATTGGACTAATATAGGCTGAAGATATTATCTTAGTGGGACCTACCATTTTTTTTTTTCTTTTTTTCTCTGATATATATCACTTTGACATACTAAGATCTTTTCTGCAACCCCATTCTTTCATTCTAGGCTGATGATGAATGATTGAATGTCTTGGTAAAACTGCTTAGAACCATCTTAACGATGCACAATTAATATTTATTTTTTACCAATCACAAAACACAGGTATATTGGCTATCTACATGACATTGACAGCATTGTGTTCAGGTATACACAAAACATTCCATAAATAAAAGAAGAATAAATAATTAATGAAACAACAAATAAGTATTGGTCGGCACAGTGAGGATGGATAGTGATGCACAAGTACAATCCTGTCCCATCCAGCCCTTGCATCTGGATTCTACTTTTTCTCAACATCAGGCAGAGCAGAGTCATTTGCCAAACATCCTAAAAAAACCTAATATACTTACATTGCTTTTGCCTTTGCCAGCTCGAGCGCGGTGACCCAGCTCTGCCTCTCCACCTCGTCGTGGGCGCGGATGTGGAACGTCTGCGTGCCACCGTTGCTGATGACGAACGTGCACGAGTCCGCTGTGTGTATGAGCGCGCCGAGCAGCGAGATGGTGCCGCGGCAAGTGTGCGCCATCTCCGCTTGGTTTCTAAAGAAAAGAAAAAACGTTTTTAGGAAACTCTGTCTGCTCTTTGTCAAAAATTAAAAAGAAAACTTTTACTTATTATGTAGGAACCTCCTTTTAAGCTAAAGTTTAGATTGTTTAAGGAGACGCTGTTTTAAAATAAACATAATTTCAAAAAATAAGGATTCAAAAGAAATTGTACATTTCTGATTTATATATGTAACTATTTTTTAGATACTATTTTATTTTACTTGAGTTTGTTTGTATGAAGATTTGGAGTAAATTATAACATCTATTAAATTAGAAAAACCATTCAAACTCAAGTAGTTTTATTTCATTGCCTTAATGGTAGGCAATTCCCTACCATTAATAATATTTAATGGTTAAATTAAAGAAGACAACAATTATTTTATCACAGTAACATTACACATTATGATGTTCATTATAATGATAAGAGGAAGTTCAAAGAGCAGTTTCAAAGTTGAAACATATTCAATGACCAGAACAAAGTTTAGTATAAATTCACTCCCATACCACAAATAAAAAAATAATAGGGAAAATAGGTATTTTAGTTATAGATACTAAACGTATCTCATAATTTTATTTACATAATGTGCATCATTCATACTTGAATGGAGTATTAAAAAGTAAGATGAAATCATTTGTAGGAGATGGGCATTATTTTGATTCAATTTAATATTTGAAATATCTGTTTCAAATATTAAATTGAATCAAAAACTTATTTATTTTGAAATGCTTTGAGCAATTTAGTGTTTTGACTAACAAAGTAAGAATACTTTGTTAGTCAAAACACTAAACTGCTCAAAGCATAGCAAGCAAATAGAAATTTGCTTTTATAATTTAGAAAAACATCCAAGTAGCTGCCTATTTAAAAGTAAATGCATTAAAATTGATAGTACAGAGACAATGCACAACATTTATTTATAGTTTTGTTATTAAAATATCTATTATGTTATTGGGTTTTTGTTAAGGAAAAAAAGGCAGTTTAATCTTTATTATATCAAATCCGAAATTTACCAACAGGGCTTAATCAACAAAAAAAAATGAACTTATCTACTGCTAACTGCCCAAAGTTTTGGTGAGGTTTCTTCAGATGAGGTTGACATAACCTCAACGAAGGGCGGGTAGATGAAGTATTGCTACAACAAACAGCGCAGCGCGCCTCCAGTTCGTGACCATGACTGATGTAACTCAGTCAAAACGTCGATTACATGTAATTTAAAGCAATATAGTTTTAACAGTCGTTTTAGCGCGTAAAAACCCGTTTAGTGTATATCAGCATCGATATGTTTTACTAGTTTTAAATGGGATGCTATAACATTCCAATTAAAGTAAAATAATCACTGCGTCATTCTTTAGAACTCCAATTAGAATATTGTAGTTAACTACTCTGCAGCTTCTATAATAGCTTTAAAATAACTCAGTTAAGGAGTTTAATAGAATTTTACTTAATGATACATGGATTGAGTAACAACATTTACCTATAGTAAGATAGTAATCCATTGGTCAACACGAACCACCTTCGCTGATACCCCTTGAGGTAATTAGTCCATTTAAAGAGCCACCCTTTCTTTTCAGGGTCACCGGGAATTGGCTGACCCTTAGCCACAACTACGTCAGACATTATTTATATAGTTAAAACACTGTTTACTTAGGAAAAATCAGGAAAAACATAATACAAGTTTCCATCAGCCACGTCTGTGTTCCACCATAATCATACCACAGAATCATACTTCTCCTTGTCATTTGTCAAATTTGTCAAATCAAATGTCAAATGTCACACATGAAACAGACAGATAATAAAAGATTTTGCCCCAGCTAGATGATCAAATCGTTCGTCAAAGTCACGTTCACTAATGGCTGATTTACACGTATTAAGTTTTAAGTAGGTAACTAAATAACTTAATTTTAAGTGACTTATATTAAAGTGTATGCCCATACGCATTTAAGTAGTTAAGCTCTTTAGTTCACCCAACTCAAGCAAGATGGACGATCAATCACGTAATGTAGTCGTAAATTCTGTGCTTAAATTTGTCATTAGTGAGGTTTTGGACGAAGTCAAAGATGAGATAATTAGGGAAATAACGATACCCAAAAGACTGGATGAGAAATTGGATAAATAGAACAAATGGAACCCGAGCGCGTCGCTACACTTATGCATTTAACTAAATTGTGCCTGTCCAAACGTGTCAAGTGACAAGCCCCGCTCCCACCAACTTAATCGAAAAATAGACAAAATTCTAAATATCTTGTTTAGTTGTTAACTAAATTTTAACTTGCAACTTGCTACTAAATAATGCGTTTACATGCAATTAATCACTTAAAATTAAGTTAAAATTTAGTTATTTACTTTTTACTTAACAACTTAATACGTGTAAATCAGCCATAAGCGTTCATGGTCCGAAGTCCGAATCATGCTTGTTGCATTTGAAAACTATGGTATGAAATGTCACTGTCAAACTATAACTTTACGTCATGTCATTTCAATGTCACAGTAACAGACAGACAGACAAAAAAAAATGATCAGTTTTACACCAATCATTCAAAGTTGTAGAGTTGTTGTGAAACGTTTTTTTCAAGGTAAAATCCTTTCCCCTTTGTTGCTGATATTTTCCCCGTACTTAGAGATATTAACTTAAATCATACATTTTCGATTTATTCACAAGTAAGCATTAATGTAGCATAAATGTTGTTTTATTTGCTAAACTACCTCATAACAATATAATTATCGAAAAATATTTTTGAAATTGTTTCAGTATCTGTGTCAATAATGGGTAGCTCATTCTCAAGATCATATGCTCCAAACAGTTGTGGCAAGGGAGTAGCTGCAACAAGTAAGTTTACAAGTAGTAGTAGTCTTATCAGATAATCATTACATAGAAAACTTTTTAAATTTTGTAAATTTCTCATACCCATTTCAATTTCAATTTCAAAGCCTTTTATTAGCTGACAGAGAAATGTAATTTTAATAACAAATTATATTATTATAAAACTAAATATAGTAAAACCCATTTAAGACGATTTCACAGGGACCCAACCAAAAACCGTCTTAAGCTCTAAGCTCTAAGTCTTTTACAAATACAATTATAATCCGAATTCATCTGTGTTAAAAATGTCTCGCGGTTTTTAATTTAGTAACAATTCGGGATGATCCATGTATCTCCGATTCCCCACTGATTTGACAGTACACAAATGCCGTGGCGATTTTTAAAACGATCAATCCAGCCATTTGAAGCATTAAAATCAGTGAATCAAAAAGATTTTTAGCAATTTTACGCTGACCGCTTACCGCAAGAGATAATACATGTCTGGCGCGTGTTGGCGTATAACAGTCCCCCATGCAGCATGTCTTTGGACACAAAAGCCTCCTCCAACGTCCTCATTCCTCATTCATACCCATTATATTATAAATAAAAAAAATAGCATGTTCAATTAAACTTTTGTTTTTATACATCATCATCATCATCATCAGCCTATATTAGTCCACTGCTGGACATACATACATTTATACATACTAATTAGTAATTATGTAGATTAATTACTTAATTTTTTGTACTATTATTTGTTATTCATATTTTTACAGAAGATTGATTTTGATTTTGTTAGATCAACATACAGCTATGCATGCAGCCATGCATGTGGCCCATACCATAAAAGCATAGTTTTTTCAGGTCAATCCCAACATATGATTGACCCTGAGTTTATTGTAATGATCACAAATGTATGAATCCTTCTTAATTTTCTTTGTAGTTAACATTTATACTACTAATAAAAAGGTAAAGTTTGTGACTTTGTTTGTAGAGGGTAATCTTTTATAATTATAATAATAAATTGGAGATTGTCTGTAGGCAAACATGTAGGTAGATACACGGGATGTACGCAAGTAATTGTTATTCAATTCCCAAAGCTATGTAAGACTTCTGATGTGATCCCATGCCTAGCACAAGCATATTAGCTTTTTAAGTAGGTTAACAGGACTGACTGAGGTATTAACTATTTAACTCAAAAATTACGTAAAAATGTTCTGAATAGGTCCTACTTCTATTTTACACATGTTAAATATTAGAATATGAAATATCAGTTTTGTTATTTGTATTATATTGCAGGTACAATCCTTATATGATTTATTTATTTGTAATTTGTATATATAGTGGTGGACATATAATTAGAAACACTACCAACGAAACTTAACATTGTACAAGATATTTGACCCTAATACTTTTTATTTGGAAATGAAACAACAAATAGCATAAAATATGTTCAATAACTTATCATTTATTAGAAAAAACAACAAAATATCAACTAAACAAGTACCATTTCAATATTAAATTTCATAAAAATAACCTAAAAGAATTTTAAAGTACCAGCAATAATGAACAACTAATTAAAAACAATACAAAAAAAATAAAAGATAAATAATGTATAGGTTTAATTATTGAGCATTATATAATTTAGGTAATAGATACTGTGTATAGGCACAGAATAAATAATATAGGCTAATTAATATTTTGTTGTGTATCCTTTATTATCAATCACAGCTCTACAACGTTGTGGCATTGATTCAAGCAATTTCATACATTTTTCTAGTGGGATTGAATTTCATGCTTCGGCAAAAGCTTCGTACATTGTGACATAATGCAAAAACAGGGTGGGGTCGATTTTTGTGATGACCAAGTGTAGTAGGAGTAGGACACGGGGACACGCACTAGCGCGTGATGCCGTTCCAGAACCTCTGACGGTTATTCTTTTCACACGGCTTTAGGAACCCTTTAAGTTTCTCGCCGCCCTCAAAAAAGCTCGGTGAAGCTGAAAATGCCGTCTGAGGCAATCGGTACCTAAACTCTCAAAAAAATTTATCCGAAGACCCGGCAATCAAGTTACTTATCTTGCAATAGCAAGACAGGCAAGGCAATTTGATTGTTAACAACATGTTACAAAAAGATCAATAACAAACAGCAAACAGATAAAAGTATTATCGATATTTATTGGAAGGCGTTTGTCATAATAAACAAATGTAGATACTTGATCTATTTGATAAAGAAATGTAAAAGTTGTTTTTGGTTATTATAAGCTAGCTAGCAGCCAATTCCTATTAAGGCAAGGTTCTATAGTGCGAGTTTTATTTGCCATCCGCTCACGTAAACTTCTTCCGCCCTGCCCCCCGACCGCCTAACCGATCGCTTTGACTACGCGTATAGTTTATGACGTCATCTTGCCACCTCTCACCGCCTATGAAAGCAATATCAAAAGCTAAAGGCTATAGCTTTCGATATTGCTTTCATAGGCGGCACGAAACGACAGGATGACGTCATAGACCACACGCGAAGTCAAGGCGACCGGTTAGGCGGTCGGGGGGCTGGTGGCACGATGAAATTAACCAACGCGTTTGTTCGCTACGACCCATATTACTTGGGGTCGGCGCAAAATATCCGTTTCTTTCTCGTACACTTTTGCTAAGGATTTGGCAAAGTATTCACGGCCGGCCGCCTGCCTGACACCATCAACCCTCCTTGGGATGTCTAGTGGTGGATTACCCGCCACCGCGCGAATGACCCAGGGTGCTTTTCGATATGCACGGGGGGTCTTCAACTACCTTACACCGACACGAAACCCACCGGAAGATAATGGGTTGGTGTTGGTGGTATTCTTTGCGTACGACACCACACGATTCGATCACGTAAATGAAAATATAAATTGGCATGGCAAAATTTTATTTCTCGCTGGCTAGCGAGTCGGTGCTTAGTGCGAGTTTAATTGGATGTGCAATCACGTTAATAAAAACAAAAATTACTATGGCCAAGTGTCGATGCTATAAAAATTCTCGTTTTCGTTAATGTGATCAAAGGGCAAATAAAACTAGCTCTAGGGACTAGCCTTGAACCCTCAGTCGTAGTTCGTAATAACTCTCCGGGCTTCAAGCTCGTAGTGACATGAAATATTACTCAATAGACCTTTACACAAGATGTTTTTTATTCCTTACGGGTAAGCAAGCCTTGGCTTTCATCTCACCTAATGTTATGTGATGATGAGGATGATGGAGATAAAGAAGATGGAAGCGCACTTTACCCAAAATCCTCAACGACTGAGGCACTGGCTATCTTAGCTGTAGCTGCCGGAACACAACAATACATGATGATACATGATGACATGATGTTATAGCGATATCTATATTCTGTATTATAAAGCTGAAGAGTTTGTTTGTTTGAACGCGCTACCAGGAACTACTGGTTCGAATTGAAAAAATATTTTTGTGTTGGATAGTCCATTTATCGAGGAAGGCTTTTGGCTATATAACATCACGCTGCGACCAATAGGAGCGAAGCATCAGTGAAAAATGTTACAAAAACGGGAACAAGAGCCTAAAAAATTAAAAATGCTGCCGAAAGTCACTATTCCACGCGGACGAAGTCGCGAGCACAGTTAGTATTTAGATAAAATGATGGTAGCTAGCTAGGCTAGGGCAGACAAACAAGTGCGTACTAGCACCAAACCGAGTACACAAACATGTAACCCCCGCTGGGAATCGAACCCGGGACCTCGGGGTCTGAGACCGGTGGGCTTAACCGCTAGATTACAGAGGTGGTTAATGTCTACAGCAGGCAAACCCCCGATCCGATCCGAACCCTTCGGAGAATCTAGTAGGGCACGGGGACGCGCGCTTCTAAGTGTGCGATGCCGGCAATCAGCAATCTCTCTCAAAAAAAAAAAACAGGCAAATAAGGTTTCTTCGAACTTTATTGTTTCACTTTGACCGTATTATGTACCTACCTACGCACGCAAGTTAATGAATATTTAACACGGGAAATTAAGAAATCGATATAATTTGTCTAACAGGTGGCACCGGCACGATATCTCGCATGGAATCGAGTAGCAACTACGTCGAGTCTGTTGTGTGCAACGAGAATGACCTCCAAGATAACGAGATGAAGGTGTTCGAAGTTGGCGACGAAGGGCGGGTGTTGCTGGTCAAGCAGAAGGGAGAGTTCAGCGCCGTTGGGACGAAGTGTACGCATTATGGTGCGCCCTTGGTGAATGGCGCCCTCGGTGATGGTAGGGTGAGGTGTCCTTGGCACGGTGCCTGCTTCAACATAAAGACGGGGGATATTGAGGATTTCCCAGGATTCGACTCTCTGCCGTGCTATCAAGTTACGGTTACCGAGAAAGGCGAAGTCAAGGTGAGTTTATAAAGTTAAACGTATGAGATAGTAATATTTTGTTTCCGGTTAATTGATAGGAAATGGTAGTGTCGTGTACTCCTGTTTCCGGACTCTGCTCACAATAGAATTAATAGACGCTTTCACAGAAGTTTGTGGACTTCTTGGCGGAAAAGTGAAGAATCATGCATGTCTGCGGTTTTGTTTTATTTTCTAAAATTTGTGTTATGTTATGTTATGTTAAGTTTTCGTGAGTGTGTATGAGTGTTGGCTAATGAAACAAAACAGTGCAACGTCACTTTTCAAATCCTCTCAAGAAGTCGGGCCGAAGACTTAGTAAAGCCCCACATCTTGACTAAGATACTCGAGGGGTTGGGGGGTCTATCATTTCTCACTTCTCATTCATCATCATCATCATACATGAAGGGAAAAATACTAATGAAATTAAGAAACTAGACAGACAAGACGTGTCTAGAACGAACGAATAGGTTTGATGGATTTCATCCGTAGCCGTAAAACAATACACAAAAAAAAAAACGAAGTTTGTGTTCTATTTAGTTTTGGAGCCAAACAATCTAAATTAGAATTAGATAAGTTTTGTTTGTGGAGCCGACAAACTAAATTAGAAATAAAGGAAATGGATAAGAAAAAATACGCCAGTGCCGAGCAAAGCTCCGCATAATTCATTTGGTGGAGTTGGACCTCCAGTTAAAAAGTGGGAAGTTTAGTAGGTACTTCTTTCTCTAGCTCCTCAACTAAATTCCCGAAGAAGTCTACTATGAACTCTTCTTCGTTCATTTTTGTCAAATGCGAATACAAAATCAAACTAAACTTATCCCACATAACCTCAACAAACTCGTTTTGACAGCTGAAGTTCGTATATGAGTTTCAACTTCGATTGGTCAGTACCTACCGTTGCGTTCGAGTGATGCACGATCGAAATATTTCGATTGTGAAATTCTGAGAATACGCAAAATGTGTTGCCTTCGAAAAATTTTCGTATTTCGTACTTTTTTACGAACTTGAACTTTTCTCTATTGCGTGAGAATTAGGCCCCTTGGGCATTGGGCATAGACATACTTTACGTAAATGAAATAGATAATCATTTAATTACTTATAGGTAATTATATACTGTTTAGAGGTGACCTTGTATTTTATTTCTATTGAGTTAATTTCATAATTCTGCATTGTGGCATCATCATCATCATCATAATCGGCCTATCTTTGTCCACTGCTGGACATTGTCGCAAACATAGTCTATATACTAACATGTATTTTTCTTGACTTTGTATGTTTTTTTTTTTTTTATTGTGACTCGCCATAATGGCTTCACCCTGCCTGATGAAAAGCAGCCAGTGAAGCCCAAGAAGTGAAAGCGTTCATCACAGCGCTACCACGCTATGCCGAACGCTCACACTATGGCGGCCTGCATAACTGCTTTTTCACGCCCCGCTTAAATAACCCGGGAGAGAAAGAGGAGGGAAACACGTGTGCGGGAAGCGCATTCCACATACGGGCAGTTCGGCATAGGAACGATTGTCCAAACTTTTTGGTACGTGTCTTGATGGTCAGCACGGTATGAGGGTGGCTTCTCAGACCTGCACGCGTCGATCTGGAAAGGAATGGAGAGGGAGGAATGAGGTTAAAGAGCTCCTCAGAGCATTCACCGTGGTAAAGGCGGTAGAAAGCACTAAGGGAAGCAATGTCCCTACGTAGCTGTAACGGCTCCAGACTGGTTGTAACGTCATCGTTACCGATAATACGGACAGCACGTCTCTGCAACCTGTCAAGAGCTTCGAGCAAGTACTTGGCGGATCCGTCCCAAAGATGAGAGCAATACTCCACGCAGGAGCGCACCTGAGTCTTATACAAAAGACAACGTTGCTCAGGCGTGAAGAACCGCTTCACTTTGTTCAGGATTCCGAGTTTACGTGAGGCTGTGGTTATGATGCTCTCAATATAGCTCTTCGGGTTGAGGTCACTGTGTATGTCCATACCTAAGAGACTGAGACCAGTCTGGATGGGTAATAGGTTGCTCTGGAAGGAGGGTTGGGGGAGAAATGCGGACTTTTTGGCAGTGACAGCGCAGACCTGTGTCTTTTTGGCATTGAACTGGACGAGGTTATCAGAGCCCCATTTATAAATGCGGTCTAATTCCTCGTCCAGCTCAATGACAATTTTACGTCTTGACTCCACTATATCGGCTTGCTTTGCCGCAGGGTGACCCAAATAACGCCGATGAACTGTACTGTCGTCTGCATAGCAATGAATGTTACCCAAGGATAACATGTCATTGATATGCAGAAGGAACAGCGTGGGCGATATTATAGAACCCTGCGGCACTCCGGCGTTCACCTGCAGAAACTGTGAGGCACTGCTTTCGCAGAGTACGCGAATGCTGCGCTCATGCAGGAACCCGGCGACCCAATCGCATAGGCGAGGTGGCAAGCCGTATGCCGAAAGCTTGCAGAGAAGCGAACGATGCCAAACTCGATCGAAAGCCTTGGAGATGTCCAGGCTAACAGCCAGTGCTTCTCCGTGCTTGTCCATTGCTTCACCCCACAGGTGTGTTATGAACGCTAGGAGATCGCCCGTTGATCGTTTCGGTCTGAACCCGTATTGTCGATCATGAATCAGGGAATGATCTTCTAGGTAGCGAATGAGTTGCCTGTTTATGATTCGCTCAAAAACTTTACAAAGGACAGAGGTGACAGCAATAGGTCGATAGTTGGCTGGGTCGGACCTATCCCCTTTTTTGGGGACCGGCTGGATGTTCGCTTTTCTCCAAGCTTCCGGCACAATCCCAGTAGAGTACGAGAGGTGGTATAGGCGTGTCAATACTGGAGACAACTCGGGAGCACATTTTTTTAGAACGACTGCCGGTATACCGTCAGGACCGCTAGCCTTCCGCACATCAAGTGACTGCAGCACAGCACGGACGTCACGTTGCCTGATTTGGACGTCAGGCATTGAGGAGCCACAATGAGGGATGGTAGGTGGTTCCGCGCCGCAGTCATCGACGCGCGAATTCGCCGCAAAGAGCTTCGCTAAGAGGTTAGCCTTATCTAGCGGCTGATGGGCCAACGAGCCATCAGGGTACCGCAGTGGGGGCAGAGAAGGCGCGCAAAAGTTGGCTTGCACCGCTTTGGCCAGTCGCCAATAACTTCGGCTACCCGTTGGGTGCGACAACAGGTTTTGGCCAACGCGAGCAACGCGCTGGGCATTCGCTCTTGAGAGAGCACTCCTGCAGACTTTGGTGGCCTTGTTGAAGACTACCTTGAGTGAAGGGGTGTTACGATCGTTGAGCGTGCGAGCCTTGGTCTAAGCGCGATACGCCGCCTGTTTAAGTTCAACAGCTTTGGCGCATTCGCGATTGAACCAAGGGCGCGCCTTACTTCCGCTGACGACATCAGTGTAAGGAATGTAATATTCCATCCCCAACATGATCTCGTCAGCAACAGCAGAGGCACTCTCCGACGGGTCCCTTCCCACAAAGCAGCGCTGGCCCCACGGGATGGACGCAAAATAGTCGCGCATACCATCCCAATCTGCCGACGAGTAGTGCCACAAACGCCGTTTAGACTCCACTGAGGGAGAGCTTTTACGGCGCAGTACGGTGGCACCAACCAGACAATAGTCAGAAGTGCCCAACGGAGCACTTATCGACACTCTGTACCCGGCTGGTCGACTCGTCAGCAGTAAGTCTAGCAAGGAGGGCGCTTGACCTGATATATCCGGAATCCTGGTGGGCTGGAGAACCAGTTGAATTAGATCATGCGTGAGTGCGAATGCGTGGGCAGTTCGGCCTGCGTGGTCTGTTTTGGAAGAGCCCAACCAGGTCTCATGGTGGGCATTAAAATCTCCAAAAAGCACCACATCGGCAGACGGAAAGCGCTCCTGTACGTCGTCAACTGCTTGGCTCAGGTAGTCGAATAGCCGAGTTGTATCGAGGTCTCCGGAGTGGGAACGGTACAGGCAAGCGTAGACATGGCTCTCGGAACCAAGATCTACGTGTACCCATAGGATAGAGAAGGAGGGGTCTTCCAAGCAGCGCAAACGTCGACAACAAACGTCCGTCCTGACGAAAAGGCATACTCCGGCTTTCGCGAGGAAGCATTCCTCAAGCACGTAGCCGGGGTAGTGCAGATATGCAATGTCGGCAGGACGGCGGATCTGTGTCTCCGTCAGAAAGAGCAATGCAGGCCGGGCCGTCTCTAGGTGTTGGTGGACGGCGTTGAGGTTTGAATGGAGTCCACGGATGTTAGTGAACTCCACCTCAAAAAGCGACTTGGTGGTGGGGAAGTGGGATGCCGCTGTCTGACCTGCATTGTTATTAGACACTGACATGGTGGTTGGATGGGGGCGTGAGTAAAAGGAGATGCTGTGGCGGCAAGGAGGAAAAGACAAGGTGTGGGAAACTTTCATGAACTAGTGCATGTAGTTGTTCGGTAAGACGTTGATCGACCCCCCGGACGGAAGGGCCCCCGTACCCCCCCGAAAATAGTCGCCGGGTCCCACCAATCCGGTCACCAACCGGCACGACGAGCCACTTCGGGATTATGCGCGGCCTGGTGGAGCAGCCTCCTAAGGTGGTTAGCCATAGTTGGGCTCCTGTACTATGCCGCGGGCGGCCAGCGGCACCACCGTTTCTACGGGTCTCCCTGGCCGGCGAATCCACCCGCGTCAACCGAACAATGCGTCCACAAAGACTCCCACCGGTCATTGACCCTGCCGCCACCGCACCTCCCCAAGCTCCGGTATTACGGCTCTGAACCCGGAACGCGTCCTGTGTTGAGCACCGAACACTTGGCGGGTTTTGCAAGTCCGCATGGTGGTAGCGCCGGACGAGCAAAGCTCTCCCACCAGCAAAATCCCTTTAGTCGCCTCTTACGACACCCGCTATGATACAGGGGAGGGGGTGGTGCAATTCTAACCCGGCACCACACGGGGTAGACTTTATATACTTTTTATATAAAACATGATTAAGTGAGCGTACTCCACAGTTGCCATCCAATATTATATCTACATAACATGAATAGCCTTTACGTTCATAATTATAATAATTGGCTTTCTGTTATTATTTTTAAGTTTTTAAGTTGTGTCAAATAAATAAATAAATAAATAATGTCCAAATCCCAAAATGTCCACAGGGTGCAAAACGTCCATATCCCAATAAGTCCAAATCACAGAACGTCCATGTCCCCAGACTGACCATATCCCAGAATGTCCATAATATACATTTCAGTGTCTATTTTACTTTATTTTACCTACCTACTATTGATTTAGAACACATAGAATAACTGCATCTACTATCATAAAAGGCTGCTCGTCGTTGTAGTTTTAAGCACATGGTATTAAGTAACAGTAAAGGTTTAATCAGTGTCCAATTTCCATTAGAGCTGGGAGGGAGGCAGTAATATAAAACTCTATACCCTATTCAATAGGCACAAGTAGGGCTTCAGTAGCTAGCAGTAGTTAGTTAGGCTATCGTATAATAGGGTTTTATCTACACTAATGTTGTAACATTCTACTTATGTTTCCAATACTTGACTTATAATTACTACTGTTATAGCGCAGACAACAAAACACTCAATTTAAGCAATTTCACATGATGGTATAATATCCACATCGATATCGTAAAATCTCATTATAACATCAATAAAACGCGACCAATTAACCTGGCGAGCCTTATGTCAAAATCCTCATACAAGTTGTATAAAATTTTGATATTAGGCTGGCTTTTGAAAACAGTTGGGTTATACGTGAAAACTTCGTCGAAACTACTAAACTTACATACACAAAACTCTTTGGTAAGATCTTGTGCCAATTAAATAAAAAAAGAACAGCGCGCGCTCGCTCCTGATTGGCCCTGCGCGCGCAGCTGCGCTCTCATTGGTTAGATTTTAATGGCGGCAAGTTCACTGTGACAATACACGAACGCGTGAATTTTGTGTGTTGGAAAGACACTCCAGAAGCCATAACACAAGAAAAAATAAAATAAAAAATGTTTCGCAATGTGTTTTGTTTTTAAAATACAAATTAAAAGTTAAAAATGGACAGCGACGATGATATTTGTACGCCTCCGGATATTCTAGAATTGGCAACAAAAGTAACTCACAATCTTTTGCCAGAAAAATCTAGAAAATTATATGAAAAAGAATATAATAACTTTTTGGCATGGAAGATCGAAAAGAAAACTACATCATTTTCTGAAAATGTCATTCTTGTGTATCTCAAAGACCTCTCCGACAAATTCAAGCCATCTTCTATGTGGGCTTAATATTCTTTGCTCAAGTCCACACTGAGTATCTACAACAATATTGATATCACGAAGTATTCAAAAGTCATAGCGTTCCTGAAACGCAGTTCAGAAGGACACAAGGAAAAAAAGTCCTTGACGTTTACATCAGGTCAAATAAAGATGTTCCTGAAAGATTCACCAGATATTTTGTATCTTTTTGAAAAGGTAAGTGTATTTTAGTTCTGTTATTTAATCTATCTAGTACTTACGTACTACACACGCAAGTTATCTAGACACTCCGTTTAAGCGCTTTGTGTATAAATTAGGTAGTAGGTACCTACACTTTACTACTTCATAAATCATAGTTTTTGCCTTGGCTATGTACCTCAAGCTTATTATATCGTTTATTGTTACAGGTTGCACTAATCTTCGGCATAATGGGGGCATGCCGAAGGCAAGAGCTATACAACATCCAGTTCGATGAAGTCTCTAACATAGACGACAGTACAATCATGGTGAAAGTTTCGAAAACAAAAACGAAAATAGATCGTTCTTTCGTTGTGACGGGCAACTGCTATGCCGTATGTAAAAAATACATGGAACTTCGACCCACCCCCTGTCGAAATCCTGCCTTTTTCTTGAGCTATAGATCGGGGAAGTGCGTCGATCAAAGAACTGGTATTAATAAATTTGGTGCTCTGGGAAAAACTATCGCAAGTTTTTTGAATCTGCCTAACCCAGCGTTGTACACGGGGCATTGCTTCCGGCGCACCTCGGCGACCCTTCTCATAGATAGCGGAGGTGATTTGACCGCACTGAAACGACACGGGGGGTGGAAGTCTTCTACTGTGGCTGAAAGCTACATTGATGAGTCTTTAATGAATAAAATTCAAGTCTCAAATACGATCTTGAACAGTATAGAAAACAAGACGAATGAAGTAATTATAAATATTCCAACTCCGTCTACGAGCTCTACTGCTTGCCCCGCGACCGCTACAGCTGCTGGATCAATAATAAACATTAACTTTCAAAATTGTACCATCCAAAATTTGAACAATTATTATAAATAAACTATTGTCAGCTTTTACTCTTGTTGTTTGACTAATTGCATTAGTGAAGATAAAGTAGTGTATGCAACTGCATATAACACGGGTATTAAAACACTCGTTACTATTATGAAACTCGCTGCGCTCGTTTCATAAACTCACACTCGTGTTTTAATACCCTTCATTATATGACAGTTGCATAAATTACTATTATACCATTATTATTAATGCGCCATTACCACCATTCTTGCTATCCACCTAGAAATATGCTAGTATCAGGCATGCATGGGTTCACATCACATCAGTTCATCATCATCAGGAATTGACGGATCCGTTCGGCTTCTGACGCTTCGTTATTTTTAATTAATTAATTTAAGTGATATGCCCAGACCACATCAAACCACGGATGTGTGAAAAGACTATATCCATGTAGGTATTATTGTCATTAACATAATCTTCCACTCTATAAAACAACGAAGGTATATACTATTGAGGACATATTATATTGTTTTATTGCAAGTCACCATTCTTTTGTACATAGGTAGGTACCTATTTTGAAGGCAATTAATGACGTCGCTAATAAAGTTTGATAAGGCCTCGGTTTTAGATGCAGTAGGTTCTTCAAATATTTTACTCTTCAACTACCTAGGCTCACTTTTTTTAAATGGATTATTATCCATTACCAATGAATTACTCCAAGGTCTTGCCATTGACTGAGGCGCAGTTAAGTCTGTGATAAAATGTAAAAAGCTGCCGGCCTTGAGTCACCTTGACCAAACGTTATGCGCGTACAAGTCACCGATATGACTCAATTTCGATAAGTGCTAGGTAAAACATATGGTGTTTATAACTAGCGCTAGCACTTCACCCGCGTATGCGTCCACGCGGATTTGAGATATTAAAAATATTGTTTTAAAATTAAAAGAAAGCCTATGTTACCCACAGGAAATGTAGCATTCTCTCAGTAAAAAAAAAATAACCAGAGATTAGCCCCGACATACAAACAAACAAACAAACATACAAAGACAAACGTTTCCTTTTTATTAATAATATTTGTAGATATAGATGAAAGTGTTCACATAGACTGTTAGTATAAAAATTTGAGAAGTTTGACAATACTTTTGTGTATGCCAACCAGCAAACAAGCCGGCGAACCTATAAATAAACGCATCGTCAACATTCATGGGAATCCGAATGATTTCAACATTGCTCTATCTAACATCCTAAATGATTCGTCATCATGCAGGCATGCATACTAAACACTTCATAAAAACTGAAATGGTAGACTCAGTGTGCCTACAATTAGTACAACAACAACGAGGTTTTTGTTTTTTGGTTAGTGGTTTTTTTTTTTAAATCCTGGTTCCTACGATTTATTGATTTAATGTAATAATAGGTCTTAAAGGCCCCGCCAGAATACCAGGGTTGTTGCGACATGCCTCGTTCGCAACAACACAAGTTGAGGCTGAGGGTCCTGAATCCTGATTGACAATTGTTGTCTTGTGTTATGTTTGTTTTTTTTTTAAATTATTTTTATGTCAATATATGTCTCTCTATTGTATTTATTGGAAGAGCAGAGTCTCCTGGTACGGGTGTCAAGCCTAAAAGGAGATTCTAGTCACTAGCTATTGTAACTTGAAACTTTTTAACGAAATAAACTTTATTCTTATTCTCTCTCTCTTTCATCTTTGTTCTAAATATTTATAAAATCAAATAAATTTAGAATGCCTCGTAAAGTAAAACTAAAAAAAAGTTGTACATAAACAATATGAACTAGAGACAATAAAAACTAGGCTCGAACTGCCTCTGCTACTGTTAGGCTCTCCAAATGACTGTACATAATAGTGTAAAGGTTAAAATAAACACCATGTTAACCATCCTCATTTATGTTTAAAACACCATAAGCGACGCATTGGGATTTTACGTGGCGGGATCTTGATTTTTCCCAACAATTACAAAACATATGAAAGTGATATTTGATGACATGATTTTTCATTTAATTGACTTCATTTTGCTAGTTGCAGAAACACGATTTGCCAACTTTTATAACAGAGAAAAAAAAATCAAAGTAACCTCGTTTTTATAAAACATTGATTTGCATTTTACAGGCTAACCAGACCGATTTAAGCATCTAAATTTTCTTAGTAGATTAGTCTTAACACACATTTCAAAATTGTAGTTCATTTTTTTAAAATAATTTGTAGTTTTAATTTGAAGGAAAAAAAACAGTTTTTATTGTGGTACGGGGCGCAAACGCTCGTATCAAAACGTATGAGATTTATTGTTTAGCGGTGCGTCGCCTTTTTTATCTTGAATTGCTAAAAATGAGGTCATTCTAGCCGACTACAGGTGGCTATTTATTTGTGTGCATCGTCGCCGTGTGACTCAAAACACATAAGTTTTATCACAATCGCCCCCCGAACCGAAACAGGTTTACCTTTATCCTTAACAATGTAGATGCACGTTTTCTAACTCACCGTTGCTGCTTAAATGATCTATTTCCATCTATTGTTATAAATTGTAATATGCTACTCGTTAGAGATAGATCATGTTTGCGTTGTTATGGTACCTAACGACAACGCATTAGGTTTTTAATAATACGTCGTATTAAAAGAAGTCACTTAAACTGTTGAGTTGCAAAATTATCAACTACAAAATTCCTAGACCTTAAAAATATAACAATGGTTAAATCAATTTGCTATATCCCATTCTCATGTAGACTGCAGGATAGGGATAATACTGGATACGCCAACCGCCTACCCTTTTTAAAAAATATTACGGATAAGCACTTGGCGTTCATCTCACCTATGTTATGTGATTCATCATTATCATCAGCTCATTCTTATGTCCCCACTGCTGAGGCACGAGCCTTCCTTATGGATGGATAGGGAGAACGGGCCAAAAACCACCAAGCGGGCCCAGTGCGGATTGGTGGTTGTTAACGACTGCTAATGCAGCCGGGACCAACGGCTTTACGTGCCTTCCGAAGCACGGAGGAGCTCGAGATGATACATTTTTTGTCACCTATCCGATGACCGGCCTTTGCGAAAGTTGCTTAACCTCAGCACACGCAGACCGGACGAGTTATCCACTGCGCCTTCGAGCTCCTCAATTATGCAATTATAACATCGATTTAGAATAAATCGATGGATTATAAGGCCAAAAATGAAAGCGTACTTTACCCTGATTCCTCAACTATTGAGCCACTGGCTATGTGGTAGCTAGACCACAGGGGCGGTTTAAACCCATGCGTATTGATACTATTAGCACCCATTAGTTTGTCAAAATGTATTTTATTGTTTTTAACTTCCTTAACTTTAAGACCTCCAAAACTTTCCTAATACATTGGCACTGTGTAACTTGTGTACCCAACTCTTCGCTTTCCATTTCAGGTTCGCGCCAAGATCAGCGATTTGCAGACAAACAAACGCATCAAGGACATAGGCGCGGCGCCGGTGTGCGACGGCGCGGTGGTGGTGATCGTGGGCGGCGGGCCGTCGGGCGCCACCTGCGCGGAGACGCTGCGCAGCGAAGGGTACGCCGGCCGCATCACCGTCGTCGCCAGGGAGCCCTACCTCCCCTACGACAGAATCAAAGTCTCCAAAATAGGCACCGTGCCCGACATAGAAACACTCCAAGTAAGATCCCAGGAATATTACCAAAACTCCAACATTGAAATCCTTAGAAACACTGAAGCGACCAAAGTCGAACCATCAGAACGATTGGTACACCTAAGCGATGGCACTAAGCTACGGTACAGCGCTCTGTACTTGGCTACCGGGTCGAAACCACGAAAACCAGACATTCCCGGTATAGACCTGAAAAACGTATACACCGTTAGAGACTTTGCGGACTCCACTAATATACTAAACACTTTAGGCAAGGACAAAGATAAAGACGTAGTCGTACTAGGACTTAGCTTCATCGGTTTAGAAACGGCCTCGTCGTGCAATGAAAAGGCTAAGTCGATGACTGTCGTCGGCAAGGACTTCGCTCCATTAGGCCAAATATTTGGAAGAGAAATAGGGCAGAGCCTGAGAAAGCTGTTCGAAGACAAAGGAGTCAAGTTTGAATTCGAAACCACAATAACAAAATGCAACGGTGAGAACGGCGCGATAAAATCGGTGGAGCTCGCCAACGGAACCACATTGCCGGCTGATATGCTTATATTGGGCGTGGGAACCACATTTTACACGAATTTCCTAAAAGATAGCGGCATTGAGTTGTTGCCAAGCGGTGCTGTGAACGTAAACGACAGGCTGGAGACGAACATTAAGAATGTTTACGCAGGCGGCGACATCGCCAGCGCCCCGGTGTTCGCACAGAACAATAAGCCGATGAGCATCGGGCACGTGGGCTTGGCGCAGTACCACGGCCGCATCGCCGCCTTGAATATTCTAAAGAAGGAGAGCCATTTGAAGACCGTACCGTATTTCTGGACGATGCTTTTCGGAAAGTCCATTCGCTACGCTGGCTGCGGGAAATCCGCTAGCACCTTGGTGGATGGAGATGTGGATGGGTTGAAGTTCGTTATTTACTTCTTTGATGAATCCGATAAGGTGATAGCGGTGGCTTCGTGCATGAGGGATCCGATTGTCTCGCAGTTCGCTGAGCATTTGTTCCAAGGTAACAGTCTTTACAAGAAGGATTTGAAGGACAACCTCTATGGTTGGACGAAAAATATCCATTAAAATTGTAAAATGGAACACAGTACATGACCGATCACAGTATTAGCTATTATGATTGGTAACTTAAATATCACAAGTAATATAAATAGTATGCATGCTGAATGGAACGTATGCTTATATGATATTAATATAATTGTGTAAAAGTTTGTGATATATACTTAAATGTGTTGTTAGCAATGTAAAGTAACTATTTTTGGAGGTTAATCAGTAGCATCATAACCAAAAGCATTTATAATTAAAAAAATATATTTTTTATTACTTCACGACAGAAAAAAAGTAAAATCTGTTATTATAGTTTAAACATTTTATTTAAAAGATCTTTGTCACTGTTTTCTTAGTGTCTGAGTTTGCTGTCTGATACTGATACTGATAATGATTGTCCTTTAAATACTTAACATTATAAAATAATCCACGTAGATTAAGCTGAGTTATGCACACTCATTTATTTCGGCGTTGCCGCCCAACTATATTTATGCCTACTATAGTATAACTATATTGAGGTGCGTTATTTATATCCTGTTATTTATAGTATAAAAAATGGACCAATTTGAATCCAGTCACCGTAACTTTTTTATTATGAATATTGGTTAAGGTATAACATCTCATAACATAATACTTAAAATATTAGTCGAATATTAATATTAAGTACAATTTTTTCGCTAAGTCTCAGTTTCTCATAGTCTTTACTATGCTAAGTAATTTTACCAAATAATATAATTAGTCAATAAGACGGATCAAATCTGTGCCTCTCCATTTACAATAATTTAATTACAAGGCGTGTCATGTTATACCATACGTATTTAGTGTTTTATTTTTTACAATAGATAATACAGGATATTTTTTATACCGGAGCGGAAATTTTCTGGAGCGACTCAGAATCGGTAAGTAAACAACATTCTCATAGTAACATGGGTTGAAATATGTCAAAAAATTTTGGACTTCCCATACTTTAGCGAACACTTGATTAGCCTGATTTATATGAAGAGTCTCAAAATTTTTGACATATTTCAATGAGAAAGTATTATATATTTATTAGAAAATTGTTTACTTACCTACCGATTCTGAGTCGCTCCAGAAAATTGCGCACTTGAAAAAAATTTATCCTGTATAAATGAATAAATGAAAAAACTGATACAGTACAACAGACATAGTACCTATCTAATTTGTCAGTAGTTTTTATTGTTTTAATGAAAAAATATCTACGTGCAATAAAGTATAGCCAACCTTGTATAAGTACTTACTTATATTTATCATTTTACTCTTAAAGTTACAGAAGCCTGTCCATATCTCAAACTGTTAAAAAAAGTACAATTGATTAAGTATATAATGTTGTTATGTCGGTCCGTATTATGTGTTGTATTGAATTATATTCATCTGGTGATATTAAGATTCTACGATTCAAAATTGACTCTAGATTACTTCTACGAAAGTGACGTAATACAGAAGCACAGAATAGTGCTACAGAAGTATATCGATATTAAATTGGCGGTTGCTAAAAACCTAAAATTAACCTTAATCTTATGAACACATACAGGACAGACTATCTTTAGAATCGGGATTCAGGACCGGAGCGTGTCTTATTCGTTGGAGTTTAACAATAACATTAAAATAGTTTTGGATCAAAGCAAACGCCATCTAGTGGCCAGTTAGTAAGACAAATGTAATCAGCAGGGGTGCGAGTTTCATTTGACATTCGATCACGTTTACGAAAATGAAAATTAGCATTGAAGCAGCGCCTCCTGGCGACAAACAAGAAGAATTAAAATTTTGCCATAGAAGTTTTCGTTTTCGGAAACGCAATCGAATGAATATGGATAGTAAACAACACTCACACTAGGCACTCAGGTGGCGCTGCGGCAAGTAAGTTAAAACCCACTATAAGAAAATTCTGAGTTTAAAGAAAATTAATGAAAAGAAGAGTAGTCCCTAATTAAACAAGACAATTTGGATCAATTCGTTCATTTGTTTCGATCGCTCGATAAATTTAATTTATAGCAGGGCTGGCCATTATTGTCATTCTCAGGTTGTACAAGTTATTTTATTATTAGAGATGCATTGCCATTGTTTGTGATAAGCACACACCAATATAGGTCTGTGGTGATAAGTGTGTATTTTGCTCAGAATAATAACTAAGAGCTTTAGTTATTGTTCTGAGGTATTTTGTGTAAATGTACTTATCCTCGAAACGGCTCCGTAATTTTAAGCATAACGTTTATTGTCATAATATCATGTTCCATAATTTTAATAGCAATAATCATCACGTTTCATATTATCGCGACGCATAATTTTAAGTCCTAATATAGTGTAGGCTATAATTGTTTGTCATTGGTATGAAAAGGAATAAATTTGAAGCGCAGAATAACTTTTTAAAAGCATAACTAATGTAAAGCATAATGATCACAACGAATAATATCTTAACGCATATTTTGTTTAAAGCATTACTTAATTCATACATAATAATCACAAGGAATAATAGAATTACGCATAATTTTTTAAAAGCATAATTGTTGTAGTCATGCAGCATGCATGGTTTCTGTCACGGCTCCGGTGCTCCGGACTCCGGCGGTCCCTCGCGGGCCGCCTCGCGAAGGTTGGGCCACGTGGAGTTGGGGGTGATAATTCGATTTAATCAATAAGATTTAAGACTAAATAATTTATGCCATACAAAATTAGGGATTTCAGTAATTATGACACATTAAATTATGCTCAAAAAATTTAGGACTACCTATAAAAAAATAGGTTTTTCTATAGTTACGGCAAATTAAATTATGCTTAAGAATTTTCATCATCATCATCATCATCTCAGCCAAAAGACGTCCACTGCTGGACAAAGGCCTCCCCCAAGGATATGAGGGGTATTTGCCGTAATCGCCACGCTTGGCAGGCGGGTTGGCGATCGCAGTAGGTTGAGGGTAACCTCAGAGAGATGCTGCTGCCCATCCTCTGAAATGGTCCCTTAGTCGGCTTTTACGATACCCACGGGAAGAGATGGGGTGGTGCAATTCTTTATCCCCGGCACCACACAGGGAAAGAATATAGAATTTTAGGACTACCTAATATTATGCCAAATATGGATTTAATTTATTATGCTTAATAATAATATGCTTTTAGACAGTTATGCCACTTAAAAGTTATGCGAAGGAAAAATTATCTGACATTAGTGTAGTGCTATTTGATGATTATGCCAATTGATGTATGACAAACGACTTTAGGACAATCGACATTATACGAAAAGTTCCCCCCCCCTCCCCCCCTCGAAACAACTGAAGAGTAGGTTTAAACATAATAATACAGAAGTTTATGTTTGTGATGTTTGCAGAGAAATACTCTTAAGCTATTTATAAAAATGTTAAATGGTTTAAATGTTTTTGTTACCAAAATAGGTTGAAGATGTTAACAAAATTTATGATTAAGGATTACATTTTAAATATTGTTTGTTTAGACAGAGTTAGTACTCTACAAACCAATAAGCAGCGCCGGCTCTAACCCTTGTTGTACTTAGAAGCCCTTTGTTGACTCTTTCACATTACCTATCCGAACTCCAGTGATGTGGTTTTCTACTTGCTCTGCCCTAAGACTGGCGCTGCCTATTAATATTACAAAATATGTAATACCCTTAATTAATGTACAGTTATCAAACGAAAAGCACGAAACTGCATAATACATTAACAAAGCAAAAATAATGGAACTTCTAAGAAGATATTATGATATGGTAATTAGTGCTTAGCTACTTTGGTTGTTTGCCATACCTAATAAAAAAATAACAATAATCTTAAATTTAACAAATTAAAGCAACAATTTACTGGTTTTTTTTTCTCTCACAAATAAATAATCTTGGAGTTAAGTTGACCTTGTTTAAAACTGAAGCTGTCACTTTTTGGACAATACTTTTAGAAAACTTATGATTTATTTGTCATGTGTAACTTTATTCCAAGTTTGTCTGTGAGAGTTGTGTAGACAAATATAAATTGTTAGCAACCATTTATAATGTAGGTATGTATATTTATCAAGCTTTGTCAACATTGCTGAGAAATACAAAATTTAATAAATGAAATTCTATTGTTTTACTATGGTTTGTAATTATTAGTGAAATCATATCTTGTCCAATCCAATGGATCCAGACAGGGGGAGACATTAATCATTTTCTATTTCAAAACTTGTTTGTATAAGATCCCATGAGTCAAAGTGCTACTGGAAGGAAGAAACCTCAGCAGGCCCCACTAAGATAGGAAATGATAGGTATTTGGTCTATGTAGATGAACCTTATCAAAATCTTGACTAGTTAAAGTGGGTGGGGTTAAGGGCCCTATTACATTTTGACTATGATTTTTTGCGTAAAATGGCCATTTTTGGCGTTCTCGATCTCAGAAACAAATATACATTAACAATTTTGACTTATTGAATAGTGTAGAATAGCTATTGGCATAGTTCGTAGCGGCCTCGCTTTGTGTAAATTTTGCTTAACTTTTTAATGAAACCCAAAATAGCAGAGAAAGATTTCATAAAATGCGCGAAAGCACTTTTTTGAGCTCCTAGATTGAACTACTGTTCTAAACAAATCAAATAAAAAAATAGAATGTTATCTCTTATATAGGTAGTCGAATAGTTCGTAGCGGCCTCGGAATTTTTAGATATCATTGATTTTACATAAAAAAAAAATCTTATAAACCAAAAAACTTCGAAAATCGCTTTAAGATCGCTGTGAGTTTCTCCTATCTACGATAATATTACTGAGCAAAATGTATATCAGAATAGTTGTTAAGTAAGTACTCCATGAGGAATAAATATTTTATAATTAATTTATTATCCTATTTCGATAAAAACGATAAATACAACTGCAAAATACAAAATGCGATGCGCCCGCCGGCCGTCCGAACTCAGCTTTTTCTCGCAGAGTGGAAATTTGAAATACTAAGCATGAATTTATTATCCTATTTCGATAAAAACGATAAGTACTACTGAAAATTACTATAAAATGCGAAAATGGGCATTTTACGCAAAAATCACAGTTGAGATGTAATAGGCCTCTTAAGAGCTTTCAAAATCTGATTCAGTTCCTTCGGCAACATTTTCTGTCACTTCGCAGACTTATGATCTACAGTACAAGGTCAAGACGAGAAGTGTTGGACATCACTATCGCTACAGATAAGATAAGCCGACATATTAGAGACTGGAAAACGGACGAAAGTGACTCTATGTCAGACCATAGACGTATCACCTTCAGTCTGGAGGCCAAGACTGAAAAGATTCTAATAAGAAATGCGAGGAAAACAAACTGGGACACGTACCAGCACCATCTGGAGAAGTGGGTCCCAGGAGGAGACACTCCACTAGTAGACGCTTTGGAAATAGAAAAGGAAGCCAACAGACTGGACGAAGCTCTAAGGGATGCCTATCACAAGGCATGTCCCCTAAGAGAGATAAGACCAGATAGAGGACAACCCTGGTGGACAAAAGCACTGGGGAAACAGAGGAAAAAGACAAGGCGGGCTCTCAACAAGGCCTTAAAGAAGGACGACGATGGGAGCTGGCAAATATACAGAGAAGAAAGAAACCTATATAAGAAAGAATGTAGAAGGGAGAACAAGAATAACTGGAAGGCGTTCTGCGCAGGAGTTGAAAGATACCCTGAAGCGGCGCGACTGGTAAAAACGTTCTCCAAGGCCAACACGCGTAGGCTAGAAAGTATTAAGAACGGAGAAGAACTAATAACGGATCCGGAAAAGATATTGGAAGTTATGACGAAAACACACTTCCCAGATAGTGAAGAATACACAGATGATGATATGCTAATCCCCCCCGGTCCCACAGTGGACCGGGAACCAAAGATAATTATCACTGAGGAGCTTTTACTGTGGAGCATTCGATCCTTTCAGCCATACAAGGCAGGGGGACCGGATGAAATCTTCCCGAAAATGCCACAAACAGCTATTAAGTATATAAGTAAGGACCTGCTGACCTTGTACAACGGCAGCATCAGTACTAAGCATATACCGAGCAAATGGAGGGAGGTGAAGGCAGTATTCATTCCAAAACCTGGCAGGGCATCCTACCAGGAAGCTAAAGCCTTCCGATGCATCAGCCTCTCCTCATTCCTACTAAAGACACTGGAGAAAATTCTAGACAGAATAATCAGAGAACAAATTGAGAAAAGCGGATCTCCACTACACCAGAATCAACATGCATACATGGAGGGCAAATCCACCGAAACGGCCCTCCACAACCTGGTGATAAGAGTACAAAGATCAGTTAGTAACGCAAAATACGCAATGGGCTGCTTCTTTGACGTGGAGGGTGCATTTGACAGAGCGACCCCGGACTCAATAGAGACTACCCTCAGCCGCGAAGGAATAGACAGTGACGTATCAAAATGGGTAAAAAACATGCTGAGACACCGACTGATACGCACAGAGATAGCAGGAACAACACGCACGGTGGTGGCGAAAAGAGGATTCCCCCAGGGGGGGTGCCTGTCGCCATTGTTGTGGTGCCTGCTTATAGACGAACTAGTTAACAAGATAAACAGGATGCACATATACACACAGGTGTACTCTGATGATGGCGTGCTCCTGGTTTCAGGCAAAGTCCTCAGCGTCATGAGTCAAACCATGAACAGGGGCCTAAAGGAAGCCCTAGGGTGGTGTAGGAGCAAAGGTCTGAACCTTAACCCTGAAAAAACCAAACTAGTTCTTTTTACGAAGAAAAGAAAGATAGGGCGCGCTGCAGCAGTGACACTGGACGGCCAAGAGCTGGAAACAGTTAAGGAAGTCAAATATCTAGGAGTGACACTGGATAGCAAGCTTAATTTTGGAACCCATATTAGTAACACCTGCTCGAAGGCAAAGATGGCAATGATGCAGTGTAAAAGTGTAATCGGCAGAACCTGGGGCATGAAACCAGCGATGGCACTATGGATATATAGGGCAATAATCGTGCCAAGAATGGTAGCCGCAGTAGGGAAAAACAAAGCAGAGTTAGATAAGGTCCAAAGGCTAGCAGCCCTAGTGACTACGGGCGCGATGAGGACAACACCTACAGCCGCGCTTGAGATCCTGCTGGGGCTGAATCCTCTGGACCTAGAAATTAAGAAAAGAGCCATGGAACAATGGTTCAAGCTAAGAAGTACTGGCTCTTGGACTGGGAATTTCACAGACAAGGGGCACGCCAGTGTAGGCGAACAATACGAAGATAGGCTGTCAATGATCCTCTCCAACAACGACTTAATACGGAAGGCAAGGATTTTTGACAAGAAATATAGAATACACATAGGTTCAAGAGAAAATTGGAGAATGGAAACTGGTAACACCACCTGCTATACAGACGGCTCCAGAAAAGAGTCGACAAAGCTCTCCGGGGCCGGCGTGCACATTAAATGTGCAGACGGGACGGAGATAAACAAGTCGATACCGTTAGGTAGATTCGCCAGTGTCTTCCAGGCGGAAATCTACGCAATAATGGCATGCGCTGAGATGGCCGAAACCTTAATATGACAGGAAAGATGGCTATCTACAGTGACAGCCAGGCGGCGCTGAAGGCACTAGGCAGGGAAGAAACAACATCAGCAATTGTCAAAGAATGCAAGGTATTATTAAAAAGACTAGCTGAGAGGACGGACCTGACGATAGCGTGGGTTCCCGGTCACGAGGGAAACACGGGAAACGAACAGGCCGACGAACTAGCCAGGAAGGGAGCAGAGGAAAACCTGGTGGGACCGGAACCCCGGCTGCCAATAGCGCACAATATCACCAAGGGGGTAATCGGCCACAGAATAACATCAGAAACCAACCGAAGATGGAGGTCCTCGAAAGGCATGAGACAGTCGAAGATCTTCATCAAAGGAATGGACGGATAAGAAAAAGACTAGTAAACTAATGGGACTCTCTAGAGAGAACACGAGGCTAGTCATAGAAATCATAACAGGACACTGTCGGCTGAATAGACATCTGACAGTGATAGGAGTGAAAACCGACCCCTTATGCCCGGAGTGCTTGGAAAGCGAGGAGACCAGCCTCCACCTACTAGCTGAATGCCCCATGTACTCACAGATTAGATGCGAGCTCTGGGGGTCGGACACAATACACATAGAGGACCTAAAGGATCTGAAGGTGGAGCAGATAGCAAGATTTGCCAGAGAGACCAAAAGACTTAACGGGGCGCCGTGAAAGCTGGATGAACCTTAACTCCCTCATATAGGGAAAACGGGGAAAAGGATGAAGTGGCCTGCAACAATGCAGGCGGATCGTCCGTCCGGCTGGCGACGTCCCCATAAGAAATAATAATAATACAGTACAAGGTAAATCAAATATAATACCATATATCAGATATTTTTTATTTGGTCACCCATCTGGTGACACGGCAAGTTCCTTGTATTATATACATTCTTTATCTCACAAACAGAAAAACAATATTAAGGAAAAGAATACTTATCTTTAAAAGAAACCTCTTCTAGCCTACCTAAGGCTTCCATGATGCCGCTGCACCAAATGAGCTTCTCAAATAGCACCATAATTAAAATACTTTGCATTTGGAGGTCTTTGCCCAACAACGGTACAATACAGGTTATGCAGGTAAAGATAAAAAGTATAGCTTACAACTCATTTATTGCTACCCTAAAACTATTTAAAATAATGAATTAATAATGTACACAGATTATTTTTAATCCCATCCTTCAGACACTCTTAAGTGGCCTAATCTTTCATATAGAGTCACATCTTCTTTAAACATTCGTCTTGTTTCATTTACAAATGAAGCTTTCCTCTTGTTTGGTTTACATAATGCTTTAGCATGCCCCGAACTTTCAGCCTGTAAAGTAGGTACAAATGATTAAAGCTTTGTAAAATAATCTTAAGGACTGGATAGCTAATTATTGTTACTTAGTCGTTAAATAAATAGGTACCTTAACTATAAATACTAAATTAATTTGAAAAATAATAGTTTTTATTTACGACTTTCTCTCACCTCCGTTAGGTATGGATGACGTAAATAAAACATATTTTGTTCTTCCACTGCAAAATCTTGCCGAATCTTCCGCAAGTCCTTTGACATTACTGGTTGAACTAGGCGATCTTTGCCTCTAAATAAATGTCCGTTTGGCAAGAGATTGCGGCGAAACAACACTTGGTATATTTTCATGATTAATTGAAAAATACAAACAAACAATTTGTTACAAATATTCCAATGAGCTATTTAGAAAAAGCTAGGTTAGTTATTGTCTGTCTGACATTACTAAAAATGATTGACAGACAACTGACATTGACAGTCAATGTCAGTTGTCTGTCAATCATTTTTACTGTCTTAAACCGATAAGAAATAGTAAAGGGATTGCTTTATACAATCTAGTCTTCGAATAAAGAAAATAGATGTAGTAATAATAATATAGTGGATAAAATAAAACAAACCGCTGTCTACAAGCTACACGACAGTGAAAACAGTTTCGTAAAACTCTCGGTGACAACAAAGTTGCAGGTGGAAACATTTTAAAGGATTTTGATCAACGGTCGTCCGCTTTTGTTTTACGCTACGCACCGCGCCCGCTGCAGCGAGCGGTGACCTTGTCTTTGCCCCACCAAGCGTTCCGCACACTGAAGGACCGCTCACACGCGTGCTTTTCGGACATTTAATTGAAAGACCGCTCACACGCGCGCTATTTGGACATTTAATACAGCAGCAACAGAAACAAGCAAAATGAGTACAAATTGCGCGGGATGCGGTAATTATATTCGAGATCTCTATTACATGGAGTGCTCCCGATGTACTAAAAGCTTTGACTTACTATGCATCAACATCTCTAAGGAAGTTTACGACGAACACGCCGCGAAACAAAAAAACGACTGGCTGTGTCCCTCCTGTAAGTCTTCGCTACCTAGAGGAGACAATACTTCCACACCAGTTCGAAGTCTTCTGAGTACCCACCTTAACGACACCTATACTAAAGCATCTGAGAACGTCAACACGACACGCGGTGGTAAATCTCGTACAGCAAAGGCCATGGTTGAAGTTGACAAGCCGCAAAACACAGATCTGTCAGAGCTCATAGCCGAACTAAGACTTCTAAGGCAAGAGGTGACAAATGTAAAGCAACAAAACACTGAGATTAAGCTCCAAGTGTCCACTATTTCTGAAACGCTAAGTGAAACGGTAAAAGAATATTCTCAGCAACTACGAAATGCTAAAATGGAAATCAGCAGCCTTAAATACTCTGTCGAACAACTTCAGCAACAGTTAGCGTCACAACAACAAATCGGCTTGAGAAAGGATTTGGAAATATCGGGAGTGGCGGAAGCAAACGGTGAAAACCTAAGTCACATTCTGTTAACTGCTTCTAAAAAGATCGGATCGGATCTTGTCAAACAGATCAAGGAATTTATACTGAAGCCCTTGACACACATTTTCAATCTCAGCCTCTCATCTGGCATATTCCCGGAAAGTTGGAAAACTGCCTTAATAACCCCTATTCACAAAGGTGGTAAGAAAGATACTCCTTCCAACTATCGTCCAATATCTCTACTTCCTATCTTCTCAAAGCTATTGGAGAAAGTGGTAAATAAAAGAATGGTCACCTACCTCGAGCAAAACGAGCTCCTTCCATCTACACAGTTTGGCTTCAGACGTGGTAAATCTACGGAAGATGCAGTATCTGCGGTAAGCAACATCGTGTCTCAGGCTCTAGACAAAAACATACACTGCCTAGGAGTTTTTATAGACCTCGCCAAGGCATTCGATACGGTGTCGATCCCGATTCTTTTGCAAAAACTAGACCGCTTTGGTTTTCGTGGAGTGTGCCTGGAATGGTTCAAAAGTTACCTGACCGACCGCAGACAGCGAACGAGAGTGGGTTTAGAAGTCAGCGACGAGATTCCGGTAGATTTCGGTGTTCCTCAGGGAAGCATTCTTGGCCCAACACTTTTTCTGGTCTACCTGGCTGACTTGTCAATCCTTCCATTGGACGAAGCTAGCTCGGTTTGTTATGCAGACGACACCGTCATATTATTCCAAGGCCCTACATGGAAGGACACTTACGCAGCAGCAGAGAGGGGAATGGTTGGAGTTACAAACTGGCTAAAAAGAAACCTTCTTACACTAAATGTAGATAAGACTAAGTATGTAGCGTTTCACAAAACTAGAGCTTCGCGGCCCCCGTCAACAATGATTTTAAGACTCCACAATTGCGACCTCGCACCACAAAAACCATCCTCCTGCGACTGTCTACAAGTGAGCCGCACTGAGGGAATCAAGTACCTCGGTGTAGTGTTGGACGAACGAATGTCATATCGGCAACATATCTCGGCACTATCGGCCCGTGTTCGAAAAACGGCTTACATCATGAAGGCCCTCAGGGAGTCGGCAACAAAGGACACGCTAATTGCAGTCTACAAAGCTCTTTGCCAGTCACTTCTTATATACTGCATCATGGCTTGGGGTGGGATGATGAAATCTTTTCTAATCGAATTAGAAAGAGCCCAACGTTTAGTCCTTAAAATAATCTTTCATAAACCCTTCCGTTTCAACACTGATCTCCTTTACAAAGAATGCGGCGTTCTGAGAGTCCGACAGCTGTTCATACTTCGAGCTGTAATGGCCTCTCACAAAACGGCCCTAGCATCTTTTTCCTACGAACAACTTCTCAGGAAACGTGTATACAAAGTGCAAGTCCCGGCAGCCCGTACAACTTTTGCTAAACACCATCCACATTTTCTTCTGCCGCAACTTTACAATACCGTTTGTCGAGTTATTGATATTAAGAGAGCATCCATGTATAAGGCTAAGAATATTGTCGAACCCTGGTTAGCTAATCTGGACTACAAGAAGACAGAAGACCTTCTAAAGAGTACCTAAATATCCCCCACATCACTCAAACACACACCGCATACTCACTTCATAATCATACACTAACACACGCAAACACACGCATACGAACACACACATACGCACACACACACACACACACACAAAATCTCTTTTTTATTTTTTTCTATTTTTGGTTTTTCACTTAAATTTTATTAATTAAAAAAAAAAAAAAATGTAAAAGTAGATACGCTCAAAAAAAATAACGATTCCATTATAGTATAAGAATAGTATAAGTGATCTGTAGTTCGACCAGTGTCGCCCTTTGAAACTTTTTATTATTTGTTACGTTTTTTTTTTGACTACTGCGAATCAAGCAGCATGCTTTGTGCAGCAGTCGCCATTAATCAAGACTTCTGTAAATTTTTACTTTTTTGCAATAAAAACTTTTTATTATTATTATTATTATTATTATTACTTAAAAGATACGTCTCTTTTTTAACACTATTCGTGCACGCCGCTAATGACTAAATCTGATTTTATTTTTTTAAGCTCTAAAGTTAGTTATTTCTCTGGGCGTGTAGTCATTTTAGCAAAAAAAGTTGTGTTCTCTTTTATCTATCGCTCGCTTCGCTCTAATTCTCTATGGCAGTATGGCTGTCGATCGAGCGTAGGGTTATTGCTATGCTATCGGTGAATTTAATTTGTGGAATTTAATTTATTCTAATGTCTATTGTTACACTGATATTTAGTAATTATGGAATTAGTGAGCTGAAAAATTTATGCATTTTGGAGCAGTCCTCACTACTGGTAAGTAGATTCTTATCACTGCTTGTTTAGACAAAAATAATTACTGCTTCAAATATTTGTGTTAAAATAATCTGCAAAGCGTCTTCGCAATTACCATTATTAGAAAGCCTCACATTGTTTATAGTATTTATGAATAAGTAGACCAAATTGCTTGCGGTTTCCGCAAATATTTTCCGTCACACAATGAGTTCATTTTGGTACCCTTTCACTTTATTGTCTACATTATTTTCGTGCTCTACTTATTTCTAAATTCGATTTTGTCTATACTGTTGTCGTGTTGGGTTGAAGGTAGTTATACAAAAGCCACTATCGAGCAAGTTTGCATCAGATAAGCTGAAAAAGCGTTTATTTTTGATACCATAACAATGAATATTAAAATGTTTATTTCGCTAAATTATTTTGTTTATTACAAGTGTTTTTAATCATCCTATAAGTCTGTGGTCAAGTAATATTGATAAAGTATGTAGGTATTTCAGGCTTGAGAAATTGTATGTTAGATAATATTATCAAATTGTTGGAATAGAATAGACTATTATTAATTATTATAAATTGTAAACAAAAATAAATTAGGTGCATTGAACTTTTCTTTGATAAGCAAATAGTACTTTATTTTCATCTGTTTTTAAGTAGGTATAGTACCTATCTCATGTCATAAAAAGATTTTTGATCTGGGGTAAGGCTGTGGTTGTGATGGCTGTCTTGTCACACCATACATCTCCATCAATATATTCCACAAGATACTAAGCCATAACTATATTGTACATGGTTATACATAAAGAAATTCTATTTCAATTTCTATAGCCATGCCTTTATCACAAAATTAAAACAAAAATAGATATAATCATTCTGTAAAATTTATAATTAACTGGATTTCATTAATAATTATTTATTTTCCTTATTAAGCTAATTTGATTTGTCACAGATTGTGCTTACTGAACTTCATTTGTTATAAACATTGTTGCTGTTATTAAATGTTTCAGTTTGAACTATTTTTATGTTACTATACTGCCAGCGGCTTACAGGCACCTATCCAGATAAAATTGGATGTTTTATTATAAACACCTTTTCATTAGTGCGACTATACAAAAAAAATAACTTTACTTAGCATCCAAATCTCAAAAATATTATGTAAAAAAATGAGAATTGACTATGTGTTTCTCTTCAGGCATCAAGACTTCTAGTAGTGAATCAATCAAACCACACAAAAAAACATACAGCAAATGTCCTATGGTCAAGCTTTATGCTTCAGATAATTAAAATAGGTATCTTTTGATTTATATTCCTCTTGCGAACCCTGTTGGTAATGTAACTCATGGAATCTAAATCTCAACACAGGATTTGTTTTAAATCTGCTCAAAATCTACATTCTGAGTAGATTTATAATAAATGAAGATCACATCTACGTCTAATCTTTATCTGTCACGGGGCGTAGGTTTGAATCCCACCTGTGGAACATTTTCAACACTTTGTCTTTTTTCGGAAATAAAATCATATAACTTCCTTATGCCACTTAGTCAATATTTCCTTTCAAGCGTCGCAATACTTATGAATACAATGTAGAAGCAATGAGCAACTTCTCACCATGGAATCTAGACAGGTTAATTAATAATTTAAATCCATATGGAAAGGACTAAACCCAGTGTTGCTGTAAGACGTTAATTCATAGGATAATATATTTTTTTATTTGACTACATGGCAATCAAATATATCATAAGACAAGAAAAAGAATAAAGTTTTTAGCATGAAACATCTATTAAGTCTTTTGGAATGCTACAATGTTATACCACTATGCAATCATCATCATCATCATCTCAGCCAAAGACGTCCACTGCTGGACAAAGGCCTCCCCCAAGGATATGAGGGGTATTTGCCGTAATCGCCACGCTTGGCAGGCGGTTTTACCACTATGCAATATTGGCAATAAATTCTAAAGTGAAATCTCACCTTGACGCTAAAGGGCACTGGATATTGTTTAAACTTTCCTAATCATCATACCAATCAAGTGTTGCTTTGCAGTTCATAATAATTATCTTCTAGCTAGATGGCTCGTATTGTACATGTTTTATTTTAGGCAAAAGAAATACAAACATAATTATTGACTCAGAGACTAATTTATTTATTTATTTATATTTATTTATTTATATACTTATACTTATTTTACATATACAATTTATGAAACCCACAATTTACAATTGTGTGTGTATTTACCCTTGTGTAAAAAAATGGTTGCTTCTGTCATTAAACTATGAATGAATCATTTGGTTTTTTAATGGATATTTTTTTTTAAATATTATTCCATTATTCCTGTTCATGTAAAAAATTCCTGCAATAATAGTACAAGAATTTTTAAAATTCATATTTTTAGATAGCATTTTTTGGTATGATTTTACAGCGCGCAGCAGGCATATCTAATCTTATGGTTATATGAGGTGGAAGGGCACTTCACCTAGAATCTTCAACTACTGAGGAATAAGACAGCAATTGTATAGGTAGATAATATTATCTATTATCTAGGTTCAATCATATGAATAAAAAATCTGATTCTTAAAAATCATTAAAGATTTAAAAGGATCATGAAGATGAATGAAGAAATACATAAACATGATATGGTATAAAATTGATTTTACAGCATGCAACAGGGAATTATTATTATTATTATTTCTTGTGGGGACATGGGTTGGCTTTAGTATCTGGCCGCACGAATTTCGTTACTTTTATAGTTATAATCAATAGATAGTAATGTATGGATACCCGTATTATTATTCTTTTTATGCGAAACTTTTTTAAACTTTTATACATAATTTTTAACTTTATTATTTTCCATATAAATCAGACAAGGCTGTATGTGCTACGACTTAAAACCGACTCGGGACACCAGGGGGGGTACAGCTCAGACACCAGGGGCTCCGCCCCCCGCAATAAAACAAACCCAAACTGGGCCGGTTCGGTTAGGTGTATATAAGAAAACACTGAGCCAAGCGAGCGAAGCGAGCGTGCCGCGGCAGCGGCCGCGACTTGGGACACCAAGGGGGGCTCGGGGGGCGCAGCCCCCCACTATAAAACAAACCCAAACTGGGTCGGTTTGGTTAGGTGTACATGTAAGAAAACACAGAGCGAGCCGAGCGAGTTAAGCGAGCATGCCGCGGCAGCGGCCGGCGAGCGTTTCAAAGAAACTGCCCAGAACCGACTCTATAAATAATGGGTTCTATAATGTGATGGTAGTCATCAGTCATCAGGTGGGAGTTCCACGATTTGTTTGTTTTGTTTTCATATAAACTGTCAAAGTGGTACGAGGTCCGCTGGGTCAGCTAGTATAGTAAAAAAATCATTTTTTTAAAGTTAAAAAAATCTATGAACAGGATCAGGACCCCAGCCCTATCAACTATGCTATCGTTGGCTCTGTCTAACCCACCGAAATTAATCAACACTTTGCCTTACTTCCATTTTATTGTTTTAGCAACACCATAAGTGTGAATCCTAAGGGCCCTCGCCCATGGCGACTTTTTGTAGCGATGCTGTCACGCGTTCGCATCGATGCAGTCGCGATGCGGTCGCTAGCTGTTTGCCCTCGCCCACATAACCACGATTCAGTCGCGATGCAAACGCTCGGTTCTCCACTCACGCGCTACCCTCCCTCCGTTCTCTCCCCGATGTCGTCTCGTCCGACACGGTTCGCGCGTTTGCATCGATACAGTCGCGATGCTGTAGCGCGTAGTCGCGCGTTGGCATCGCATCTGTAGCGCGTTGCAAATGCGACTAACGCGCATTAGTAGCGATGCAGTCGCGCGTTTCGTAAACGCGCGACTCCATCGCTATAAAAAGTCACCGTGGGCGAGGGCTGTAAACAATATTTTAATACCATGTGTAGGTATAAAATCAAAGTTTTGTTAGGTAAAGTCAATATAATATGTTAGTTAGATTATCAGTCAGTGTAACAAAATGAACAGTTGTTTGAGTTCTATACTAATTACTATTGGCCAGGTTATATTTTAGACACTTTTATCAGAGATTTTAAAAAAAACAACGTTTGAAATTGATACCATACCATACCTATTACTTTCGATCTCTAATATTAACACATAGGTACATGACACATACTCGTGAGTATGATAACGACTCAATGGTGGTTTTAGCCATGAGATTTTTCTCAGCATTCATTAAAACTAAGAAAAAGGATGGAGAAGCAATGCATATTTGAATAGAATAGCAGTAATTTTGCCCATTGTTAAGTATAGGTGTTTTTATTATTATTTATTAGCGTATGATAGATATTGTTACATTTTTGTTACAAAGTTGTTGCATCTTAAGGGCGCTTCCCACCTTTGCTCACTTATCACAACAAGCACGAAATATGTTAAGCGCTAATCGTGTTAATATTTTGTCAAATCAGTGGATTTACATTTGCAATATGTCGAGTGGATGTTATTTACAAACCTATAAGTATACCTTTATAATAAGAGAAGTCCAGATGGTCTGATCTGAAGAACAATACCTACTAATTACGAAATTTTACGAATATCCCTCGGGATTACGGGATATGGATGTTTACGCGGATAGGGATAGATTAGGACCTGGTAAGTTCTAAAATTTTGCAAGAGCTGGATGAGAGTAGCCGCGGATTTTGATCAGTGGCGTGCACTTGGAGAGGCCTATGTCCAGCAGTGGCGGCGTAGCGTGTATAGGCTGATGATGATGGTGATAAAGTTCTAAAATTTTAAAGCCGGAGTCGACGCCACGTTTAGCCAGACTTTTGGCCCTAAAAGGCGGAATTTTTTTATTAATCTGAAATTAACTTTCATAAAAAAAAATACTATCATTTTGGTATACTTATTATAGGGTTTCGCCGTTCGCTGACTAAATTCTAAAGCAGGACAGGTTGGACATGGTCACATGGTCCTAAAAAACTGGACACCTGGCATCCCTTTGCTGTCGCGGGCGGTCGTTAGTTGTACAGACCAAGGTATATTCTAGTTTTTTAGTTCTGGCGAGAAGACGAAGAACCGGAAGGCGTAGACGGCGATACGCGGATCTCCATCCGCCGCAGCTCGTTGAGCAGTGGGTATCCCCCTCCGTCTCGCCCTCCCAGCTAGGACTTCTTTCTGGCAGCCTGACAAGGACAGAAGCCCTAATAAGGCTTCTCTCCTTGTCAGTGGGTGTGGAAAGGCGGACGGGTGAGTCCCACATAACCGTCAGGCCTCCTCATGGCCGGGTAGTCATATGACGGTTTCCCCTAGGTCAAACAAAAGGTATATTCTAGTAGTTCGACCTCGTGTTATCAACCTACTTTTAAATTTATTTAATTAGCTATTCTGTGACGCATTATCAGGTTCACATTTGTCCAAAAAGGGTTATTTCGCCCTCTACACAATAAATTTGATAATTTGTATTTTTAAAATGTGCATATACATTCATTTGTGTGGAGCGAGCCCATTTCGAGTAGCTATTGACATAGAATTAATAATCATGTTCTATTGCTTTCAAAAAGTCAAATGAGGACACGCCCGGTTATCATATCAGTAATGATAACTTATAGACATAATCTGACCCTACATACATGTAGTGAGTGAGTGATGCTGGTATTATTTCCAGATTCTCCTCTCGATTATTTTTAAGACTAATAAAGTGATCACTTTATTGTCTCAACAATGCTATTAGGAACCGTACCTACATTTACGCCACTAAAGGCTAGGACCTAAGCACGGTTTAGTCGACAAATGTCAGATTCTGGAAATGTCAGACGAGTGTAAAACGCCAGATTCTATGAATGCCATATTCTACAAACGGCAGATTCTTCAAATTACAGATTCTAGAAACGCCAGATTCTTCAAATGACAGATTCTTCAAATTACAGATTCTAGAAACGCCAGATATAATGCCAAATTCTATAAATGCCAGATTCTATTAATGTCAGATTTCATATCAATGGCAAAATCATTAATTGGTTTAAGTGTGCATTTAATTTTCGACCATTTTGAAGGTTCAACTACATACAATTTTATGCACGTTCTTAGAAAAGCTTTGTTTTAATTTAGTAAGTTAGGTACTACGTGTTATCTGACATGCGTCGACTAAACCCTAAGCACGGGTTTACCGCGTCGTGGGGGTAGGGAGAAACGCCTAGATACGTGTCAGTACCTACCTGGTATAGAGCGCGTATGAACCGGGTCTTCGTACTCTACAAGTACAGTGTCTAGATTTTTTCTACACGACAACGCTTGGGTTCCTTCAAACAGGATAGCAAGAGAGGGTAGGGCCATAGGTGGAATAGAATCTATCTTGGTATCTTATCTTTAATTATCGGAACAAAACAATTATATATTGTACTAACAATGCTACGAACACGCTACGAATAAAACAATAATGCTATGGCGACAGACTTGGTTATGATGGTAGTGGCTACTCCGGCGGACTTACCCATTTAGACCAGGTGTTTGTGTGTGGTTGTAAATGAAACTTTAAAAGTATCACATTAGGGTACATCTATTACTTGTAAGAGGTGTTCTTTATAACACCCGGTAGGACTAAGTGGGTTAAAAGAACTTTACCCCTACCGAATCGAGTACAATAAGAAGATTCCGAGTTCGATAGTCTTACCACTACACGACCACACCACGGACCACAGAGCCGGTTTGGAAGTTGGCATCTGTGTTGTGGTGTCTCGCCATACGATAATTTGACATATCCAAACGACTATGGCGGACTTATACAAATATAATAATCATCAGCATCATCTCTGCCAAAAGGCCCCCACTGCTGGATAAAGGCGGGAGGCCGTTCCAAGGATCTCCACAACTACCGGTCTTGTGCTGAATATAATAATAAATTATACCTGTAACGCGGCAAAGCAACGACGCTATTTGAATTAAATTTAATACTTAAAATAACACTTGAACTAGGTATCCAAGATGACTTGCTGCAGGCTGAACTTGAACCCACGACTGTTTGCAGTTCAAGCAACAGCTGCTCTAACTGCGCTTCAAGGTCTCGGCCTCACCTGAGACAGACGTGTCTTTTTTCAGTGCTGTTTGCAGGTTCAATATAAAAATATGCGAGTATAATGTAGCATTAAAAGTAAAGTAAATAGATTATAACTATCCCAATGCTGGGCAAAGGCCTTCATCACTGAAATCAAGTCATCACTATAATTGATTAATTGAGAGGAAATGACAATTTAAAAATAACATTAAATTTATTATGAACTCATTAGCAGGATTTAATTGTGTTTGTTTGCTTTGTACATTTGGTCATGTAAAGCCTATAAGGATAATTATTAACCCTAATAGGCTTGTTTTATTGCTATTGTTATTGTAGTAGTTAGATATATTTCAATATACAAATGATTTAAACATTATGGTCAATGACTTGGCTTTGATGATATGATATTATGTATGACACACACTACACATTGTTATTAAACACTATATAAGGATCTACTCGCGTTTATATAACATTATTTTATCTTGACGTTTCGAACCCTCTCAGGGTCCGTGTTAAAAGGAAGACTGCTAAGCTTACTCCTACTCGTTCGCCAACAGAAGGCGCTGCCTATTGTTTTCTAAAGTTCACGCGAACACTACACATTGAAATGAAACAACTTTTACGGATCGACTTGCGTTTATTTTATACATTCGTTTTAATTAATGTTTATCCTGACGTTTCAGGAGGCGCTGCTTCAATGCCATAAAAATCTCGTTTAACTATTGGCCACTGAAAACATACTGTAGGCCCGTGTCTAGCTAGACCGTGTGACAGAGCGTCACCTTCAAAGAGAGAATATTTACTTCTTGTCATCATAACAAACACGTTTGTTTTGAATCTCCCGAATCTTCACGGCCTTGATCCCACAGTTGGCCAATAAATGTTATTGCACTATATCATGTTCCACGCTTGTTATGATTCGGTTAGAACTGCGGTTGTAGCTCGAATATCAGCTGCGATTAAAAATATCTGCATAATAATTACCAATCGACGTTTATCTGCTCGCGAGTGCAGTGGCTCGTTTTCCGCATATTAGTGATTATTTTACTGTCGATCCGCTGCCGCCGGCAAAGATTTATCTCTAAATTGATTTGTGCTATTGCCGTTATTATATTTACTTTATGCTGGTGATAAAAATATTTTATGTGTTAAGTTAAATGAGTCTTAAAATACCTAGTCGATTTTTTATTGCAATTTGTGCGTTAGATCGATAACTGGAGTCATAAAAAGGTTAGTGATTAATTAATCTTAATGTTAATTACATAGCATTACATATCGTTTTCATTATGTTTAGTTGTCACGACTTACGTATACGTGCTATTAAATTCTGTTTTTTTTTTTTACGTTTGACACTAGGTATTTAATACAGATATTGTTATGATTTTGAGTTCTCTAATAATTATCTTTAAATTATACATGAAGCAAAAACTTTGTACCTACTTACCCCTTTTTACGAAAATTGCGCGGACGGAGAAGTATGAAATTACACACTCTACCATGTATTTGACACACACGCATATAAACTCTTTTCAAAAATTTCAAAAATGAAAGAGAGCGGCCGAAATATCTGACAATCCAAACTCACGTTCTATTTTTTAAATTTTTCATTGCTTAATTAATACCTAGGATGAGCGTAAGGCGCGAAAGTTCAAACACAAGAAATTGGATGCCGAACGGCACAAAATTACGGTCGAATTTCGACCACTGGGCGACCACTAGTTAATTTAAATTATCTGAGACTATCATAATGTTTGACTTTGCTAACTATCCAAAACTGTCAAATTTCTTCAATAAATGTTCAACCTTATGTCATAGATTAAAAGTTCAAAGTCTATTGAGAAAATTTTACACTTGTGGTACGTGTGTATAGTCGGTGGCAAATAAACCTACCCAAATCTGTCAAATTTCTCCAATGAATATTGATCCTTATATCCAAACGATAAAGTTCAAAATTGATTGTAGAAATTTGACAGTTTTGGGTAGGTTGATCTGCCGCCGTGTGTACATAAAATCTAGGAGTTTATAGTTCACTTGTGCATGTCTAATAATAATCCAATAGTCTTTTCAAATAGCAGCTAGTCTTAACAGGCTGACTGATGATGTGAGCATCAAAGTGGTTGGAACATCTTCGTAGGGCTTTTCACACACACGTAGGTATAGTGTACATCTCCGCAAAGATTACTGGTTGATTGATAAACTTGTGCAAAAACTAACACAGTCATCGTGACTCGAGTACAAAATGCTCGTTTCCATCACTAAAACTTTCTTTTAAAGACAGCATCACAGTGATTAAGCCCTATAATAACCGATCTCCCAGAATGAAAGCGTGGATTCCCGCGAGTCTTTTCACAATGAAAGATCGTACGCGTCTATATTTTTGTGTCAGATCAGGAAAAGCCGAGCCGTATGACATAATGAGGACATCTTCTAAAAAAGTTGTAGGCCTAGTATCAGTTGTAAGAAGCTAAATTGCCTTAATATTTTATGTAGATATGATTGAATTTCAAGGGAGAACAGGCCATAAACCGCCACGTGGGCCCAGTTCGTGGATGTTAACGCCTGCTAATGCAACCAGCACTAACAGCTTTACGTGCCTTCCGAAGCACGGAGAAGCTCGGTATAATATATTTTTGGTCATCCATCCGATGATCGACCTTTGTGAAAGCTGCTTAACCTTAGCAACCGCAACCGGGCGCGTCAACCACTTCGCCATCGAGCTTGATCGAGCGATGCGTATTGTCTCGGGTTTATTTTACATATTATATATCTGTCGTTTCGACAGGTGTCTCTCTGTAACGACGGACACTGCGTACGGTTCGAAACGTCAAAATTAAATAATATAATTTGTAAAATTAATACGCGAAGCAAAAACTTTGTACCCCTATTTTACGAAAATTGCGCGGACGAAGGAGTATGAAATTTGGACACTTATAGTTTATTAGTGGCCGCTTGCGGTTTCACCCGCGTGGTTCCCGTTCCCGTGGGAATATCGGGATAAAAAGTATCCTATGTGTTATTTCCGGTTATAAACTATCTGTATGCCAAATTTCATCCAAATCCATTCAGTAGTTTTTACGTGAAAGAGTAACAAACATCCAAACAAACTTTCGCGTTTATAATATTATTAGGATATAGAGAAGGTTATCCAAATGTTATTTTTTTTTAAATTATTCATAAAATACATTAAATCAATAAAACAAACATTACACACACTACCATGTATGTGACACACACGAATTTAAACTCTTTTCAAAAATGGAAGAGGAGCGGCTGAAATCTGTCAAGATGCCAATCCAAACTCAGATTCTTTCTTTTTTAATTTTTCATTGCTTAGGATACAATCCGTGCAGCCTTAATAAAATTACGGTCTAATTTCGACCACTAGGCGACCACTAGTGTATAATAAACACTAGAAGATCAGTTTCATCATAACGAAACCGTATTGAAAAAAAATCTACAATAACCAAAAAACTAGTATTAGCAAAATTAAAATTAAAAAGTATGTAAAAATTAATAAATTTATAAGGAAAACTGAGAAGTTGATAAAGAAGAACAACTGCTTCTACAAGAACATTGCTCTTAGAAAGGAACGTATTAGCCTTATTGATTCTTTGGAAATATATAATAGTAAATTGTTAGAAAGTAGGCAAATGTATGACAATATTTGTACTCCAGGTCAATCATTTAATGCTATAGTAAATAACATATCACAGGATACACTGAATAGTTCCACTAATGTTATTATATTGTGTGGTGACGGTTCACATACGAAGAAACGCGACATTATAAATAATTTTAATATTTTGATTAAACTGCAATCAGATACGAATTGCAGGTTAATAGTTAGTGCTTTTCCCTATTGTACAAATTTAACCTGGGAACAAAATAAGCGCATTTATGACTTAAATTTATTACTTTTTAATTTAATTTGTCGTCATAGTGACACTATTTTATATTTCGATATAAATAAATTTATTAAAAACTTTAGTTTGACGTCAGATACTATGTATCTTTCTAAGAAATGTAGGACTCAGATAGCTAATTTGTTAGCTTTTAATATACATGATACAGTTATAGGTGGTATAACTAAGACTTTTCATGATAATAACTTAATCATTAGTAGTTCTACTAATGCAACTCTTACATCTAGTAATAAGGTTACAACCTCAGGTTTAAACTGAGGTCTAAGACAAAAGCCAAGCCCACATCCATTACTATTATACATCAAAATATTCAGGGTTTGGCTGGCAAGGACTTAGAATTAGAATTATTAGCAAAAAGTCAGGTAATTCATGTATTTTGTATAACTGAGCATTGGCTAAAAAGTCATGACACATCGTTCCATGTAAATAACTTCCAACTAGCAAGCGCGTACGTGCGAAGCTCAGCTATTCAAGGCGGTTCTCTAATATTAGTAAGAAGCAATATTAAATACAAAAATCGCAACGATATTGTAGACCTATCAGTGGAGCGTAACATTGAACTATCGTGTGTGGAGTTCAATAGTTTTGTAATAGTGTGTGTATACCGACCACCCTCGGGCAATTTCAATATTTTTGAAACAGTAATGGAAGACGTACTTAGAAAATTAAAACTAAAAAAGAAATTTGTTTTAGTATGTGGAGATTTTAATATAAATATTTTAGAAAACACTCCAACGAGTGTTCGTCTTCTTGCCTTATTTAAATGTTTTAATCTTTTGAATCTATTTCTCGAACCCACTAGAATAACTTCACATTCGGCCACTTGTCTCGATAATATTTTTACAGACTATGACCCTGTTTCTAAGTCACTCATTAATAATCTTACGTCTGACCATTGCGGTTTGAAGGTGACCTATGATTTTGATATTAGGGATGAACCAATAATAGTGAACTGTAAACCAGTTACAAAAGAGCGAGTGGAGTGTTTCAAAAATAGTATAGCTTGTAAAATAGATGCATTGCCTTTTGTACAAGATGATCCAGATGTGCTTTATAGTAATCTTTTTAACTTAATCAAGACCGAATACAACCAGGTGTTTACACCAAAAACAATAAAAATTACTCATAAACTTAAGTTCTGTGACTGGGCCACGACTGGTATATATAAAAGTAGAAATGAATTGTATGATTTATATAGTTTAAAACAATATAACCAAAATGTTAATTTTACGGAATATGTAAAGAATTATTCGAAAATGTATAAGAAAGTGTGCATAGTAGCAAAATCTAATTACATTAAAGAAAAAATTAAAAAGTCTAACAATAAAATCAAAGCCACTTGGGACATCATAAACCGTGAAACAGGTAAATTTAAACCACGGGATAATACTTTCACTTTAAAAGTAAACGACAACTTGGTCAATTCAGATTCACAAATTGCTAATATTTTTGATGATTTTTTTGTAAATATACCTGTAATAACAACATCAAATTTAGATTCATCACCGGAAGCTGCACAAACTTTACTCCAAAAATATGTACCAAAATGTAATCTTTCCTTTCATTTTAAATACATTGATTCAATGAATATTATTAAAACATTCAAATCACTTAAAATGAAAAACACGAGTGATTTGTGGGGTATATCAATTAAAGTAATTAAGAATATTATTTATTCTATTGCACCGTATCTTGCTGAAATTTTTAATAACTGTGTCGATAAGGGAATCTTTCCTGATCTTATGAAGTTTAGTAAAGTTATACCTTTATTCAAATCAGGAAACAAAGAAGACCCCAGTAACTGTCGGCCCATTTCAATATTACCAGCGCTAAGTAAAATTTATGAAAAAATTATACTCGAACAGTTGATGTCATATTTTAACACAAACAACCTTTTACATAGTAAGCAATATGGTTTTACTAAGGGTCGTTCTACTACTGATGCAGGCGTTGCTCTAATAAAACATATATTTGATGCCTGGGAGAAGTCTCAAAATGCTCTTGGAGTTTTTTGCGACTTGTCCAAGGCTTTTGATTGCGTTGAGCACCGGACTCTGGTGTTGAAGCTACATTATTACGGTCTCGAAGATTTTGCACTAAATTTAATACAGTCATATCTCAGCTCTAGAACTCAAACTGTCGATATAAATGGTACTAAATCATCTGGTTCTCATGTAAAAATGGGAGTTCCACAAGGGTCGATTCTTGGTCCTTTTCTGTTCTTGATTTATATTAATGACTTACCATTCTTTGTAGAGAATTTCTGTGAAATTGTATTATTTGCAGATGATACTTCACTCATTTTTAATGTGACTAGGTGTAGGACTAATTATGAAAATGTAAATAAAGCTCTTTCAGAGGTACTCCATTGGTTTACTATTAATAATTTACAGCTTAACGCTAAGAAAACAAAATGTATTAAATTTATATTACCAAATGTCAGAAATGAACCAACCAATATTAGAATAAGCGGTGATCAATTAGATTTGGTAGATTCTACAGTCTTTTTAGGCATTACCCTTGACTCAAAACTTCAATGGAATCCTCATATATCGAAATTGGCCGGTAAACTCAGTTCTGCTGCTTATGCCATTAGAAAAATTAGGCAGTTAACAGACGTTGAAACTGCTAGAACAGTTTATTTTAGTTATTTTCATAGTGTCATGTCGTATGGCGTCCTACTGTGGGGAACAGCGGCTGATATTGAAATTATATTCATTTTACAGAAACGAGCAATAAGAGCAATCTATAAACTAGGATCACGAACTTCCCTAAGAAATCTTTTTAAGGAGATTGATGTCCTGACAGTTGCATCTCAATATATTTATAATTGTATAGTTTTTGTACGTTGCAACATCAACTCCTTTACTAAACACGGTGACGTACACAATTTCAATACTAGAAATAAGACAAAACTTGTAATGCCACTGTTCAGGTTACAGAAGGTGCTTGGTTCTTTCTTGGGGCAAGGTATACACTATTACAATAAAATACCAAATTCTGTACTAGATTTACCTTTAGATAAGTTTAAAAAACATGTGAAGTCTTTATTACTTATAAAAGGTTATTATACAGTCAAAGAATATTTAGATGATAAAACAGCCTGGTTATAATAAAAATCACATATTATATTTGAATCAATTTATTAAAATTATTTTTTATACTTTTTATACTGATATGACAGCCTTTATCAGCATTGTCCTACAGATAACAAACAGAGTTGCGTTAAATAGATCATTAAGTTTTTATTTAGAGTATCTTGAGTGTGTCATGCTCTCTTTACTGTCTCTGCGGTGGTGGCGTGTGCGTCGGGTCGTTACGTTCCCTAAAATATGGTTGAGCGAAGCGATGGCTGATTCATACGTCATGCTCGTGAACGGGTGCCGCCTGTGGAGGCTGGTCTGCTCTTGCATACTTATCTTATTTTTAGTATTATTAATTATAGTTTGACTTTGTTTTACCTAAACAATTTTTGACTTTTACTAGAGTACTGTAGTGGTGCTGTATGACATTGTGGAAATTGAAACTTTTACATAATTATCTGATGTAAATTTGTTAACTTACATTTTTTATTTTAACAGCATTGTCCTACAGATAACAAACAGCGTTGCGTTAAATACATCATTAAGTTTTTATTTAGAGTATCTTGAGTGTGTCATGCTCTCTTTACTGTCTCTGCGGTGGTGGCATGTGCGTCGGGTCGTTACGTTCCCTAAAATATGGTTGAGCGAAGCGATGGCTGATTCATATGTCATGCTCGTGAACGGGTGCCGCCTGTGGAGGCTGGTCTGCTCTTGCATACTTATCTTATTTTTAGTATTATTAATTATAGTTTGACTTTGTTTTACCTAAACAATTTTTGACTTTTACTAGAGTACTGTAGTGGTGCTGTATGACATTGTGGAAATTGAAACTTTTACATAATTATCTGATGTAAATTTGTTAACTTACATTTTTTATTTTGTTTTTTTACATGTTGTAATTGTCTTATATATATTTTTTGTGTTTATTTGTAATGGAAAGTGTTCTGCTATGATAGGGCATTTTCCAATATTTTTGACGCTGTAAGGGAGAAAAGAGCTGGACACTTGCTGAGTTTCTTGCCGGTTCTTCTCAGTACAAGATCTCCCGCCTAGAGTAGATTTACGAACCGATGGCATAATGACATTCACAAGAGCTACTTGTAGCCTAAACTGAATAAATGATTTTGAATTTTGAATTGAATTTTGAATTTTACAAGAGACTTAAATCCGCACCGTTCGTCGTCGTGGTCCGAACAGCTCATGGTATGAACGGCATAACGACTTGACTTCATCATCATCATCATCATCATCTCAGCCAAAAAGACGTCCACTGCTGGACAAAGGCCTCCCTCAAGGATAAATCACTTTGAGGGGACTTATCTTACCGCAACAAAATTGGCGTAGGTTTTTTGTTGCGGTTTTATTATTTTAATTAATCTATTTTGGCCCACTGCTGGTAGGCAAAGGTATCCTTTACATATATAGGTATATCTTTCCATATGTCTCTTACTTCAAAATTCTCCCACCAATCTTTGTTATAGAAGTCGCGATCGTCCCACCAACTCTCACCCATCTCTCCGTTTGCCTCCTTTTAATATTGAAAAATAAAAAATAAAAAATTCTCGACCGACCCGTACGCTCTCGTCCGTCCTCAGTATAATCATTTCAATATGTATGTTCGCGTAAGCTTATTGAAACCTATATTGTTGTATTTTAGAGCGCCCCGGTGCCCCCGCTGTGATTCCGCGTAGCAGAGCGACCACCACGCCCGGAGCGCTAGAGCGCGCTACCGTGCACCGCCATGGCGCAGGTCGGAGCCAACATGGAGTACCAAGAGTACAAGTGGGCCTACTCAATTATGGACTCCTCAAAGTAAGTTTTTTTTAAATTATTTTTTCTTTCGGGGAAGTACTTGGCTTTATAATGTTAAGTGATGTTAAGGCCGAAAGTGGAAGCTCTCTTCAACTCGGAATCTTCAACTACTGAGGCACTGGCTATCTTAGCTCCAGCTGCCGGAACACTACCATGCTTTATGCGTTGATGTTATGGCGACATCTTTAGATAAGATGGTAGTAGCTAGCCGGATATACAAGCCCTACCACTGGGAATCGAATCCTGGACCTCTGGGTTTGAGACAGGTGGACTAAACCACTAGACCACAGGAGCGGTAAGAGTTACTCTAAGTCAACTGTAATAAGCATTGAACGGAATAGTTAAGTTTTTAAAGAAAGTTAGCTCCAGGTGGTCTTTATAGCGTAACCAGACTTATGGCCGGCGAGAAACTAAAAGCTCCTCAAGCCGTGGTGATGGAACATCCTCAGAGGGTTTGTAAAGGGGATGTCATCACGCAGGCGTATCCTCATCCCCTAATAGCTTTTCCGAGGCGTTCGGATCAAAATCGAGTGACGAGAATAGGATTATCTGCGTTAAGTTTCGAATGGGATCTTATTATAAGGCTGATACAACCACCTTTTTTATTCAAATCCATACCGGTAAATATCCCGGCATTGGTAAATAACTCAGTTTTTAAAAATAACATTTATCATAACAAAGGTATGAAACGCTCTTTTTCAAATAAAGAGGTGATTGAGATCTATGGGATCAATCTCATCCGAAACTCGAGTTTTCTTTTTTATTTTTTTTATAAAAGAAGGAGGCAAACGTGCAGGCGGGTCACCTGACGGGGAGTAATCACCGCCGCAAAACCAGAGGAATCGCAGACGCGTTGCCGGCTTTTAAGAAAAGATAGGCTCGTTTCTTGAAGATCCCAAGGTCGTAGCGGTCCGGAAATACCGCCGCCGAGAGCTGGTTCCACAACACTGTAGTTCGAGGCAAGAAATTTCGTGAAAAACACACATTAGTAGACCGCCATCCATCAAGGTGATGTGGATGGAATGACGGAGTCGATTGTGTGTAGTGCGGTGAAGAAAATCAGCGGCAGGGATCAAGCCGAACAATTCCTCAGAACACTCCCCATGATATATGCGGTACAATATACAGAGAGACGCAACGTCTCTCCGAAGAGTCAGTGGATCGAGCCGACCTGAAATAACCATGTCGGCGACAACTCGAGCAGCTCTTCGTTGAATGCGGTCAAATAGAAGGAGTTGGTACTGGGGTGCTCCAGCCCAAAGATGGGAGCAGTATTCCATATGCGGCCTGACCTGTGGTTTGTACAGTTGTAAGCGGTGGGCCGGCATAAAATACTAACCCGCTCTATTAAGCACACCTAGCTTTTTCGAAGCTAATTTAGCTTTACCTTCCAAATGACCCCGAAACTGAACGTCACTCGAAATATCGACGCCAAGGATCCCAATAGTCGGGTTGGTATCAAGGAGAGCTCCCTCAAAGTTCAGAGGTACGACGAAGGGATGTTCTTTCGCGGTAAATGCGCAAACTTGTTGTTTTGGAGGGGTTAAAGTGGACTAGGTTACGCCCCAATTCGAGACATGACTTAACATGTTCTCAGTGTCAGCCACAAGTTTATTCCGGCTCTCGATGACGCTTTCCAGAGAAATATTAGCTCGTCCGATGTAGAGCGTATCCCCAGTACTGTCGTCCGCATAGCAATGAATGCTGTTATGCAATATGTCATTGATATGCAGAAGAAACAGAGTAGGGGATAACACATACCTCTGCGGGACTCCAGCATTCACCAGCTTCTTGTCAGAGCATGAACCGTCGACTACGACTCTGATGCTACGCCCAGAAAGAAAGCTGGCGACCCATGAACACAATTTCTCAGGAAGCCCGTATGATGGAAGTTTAGAGAGAAGAGCCCTGTGCCATATCCTGTCAAAGGCTTTCGCTACGTCCAAAATAATTGCCAGTAAGTAAGTAAACAGCCTATAACTGTCCCACTGCTGGGCAAAGGCCTCCATCATTGAAATCAAGTCATCGCAACAATTGATGGGTAATGGCTTAATCACCACGCTTGCCAAGTGCGGGTTGGTGATCACAAACCCGGGCTATGCATCGAAAAATCCGAAATACATTTTGCCCGACTTGAGAATTGCACCCGGGACCTTCGGGTATCGGGCCGGCCGAGCGCTCTACCACTCGGCCACCAAGGCGTTAATGGCGTTAATTGCCAGTGCCTCCCTTTTACTCTCGACTGCCTCCGCCCATCGGTGAGTAAGGTACACTAAAAGATCACCAGCCCAACGACCGCGACGAAAACCATACTGGCGATCACTTAGTAACTGATTCTCTTCTAGGTATCTTAAGTGCTGGCAGTTTGTAATTTATTGACTCCATTACTTTGGAGAGCAAAGAGGTGATGGCTATTGGCCTTTAGTTGGACGGATCTGAGCGATCGCCTTTTTGGGAATCGGGTGGACAAGAGCTGTCTTCCAAGAACTCGGGACAACGCCAGTTGTGTAAGAGAGCCGGAAAAGGCGCGTTAGAACCAGCGCCAACTCAGGAGCACACGTCCGAAACACAATGGGGGGAACTGCATCAGGCCCACTCGACTTAGGGATATCAAGAGAAAAAGAGCCTTACGAACTGACCTTTGTAGGAACCAAACGTTTGGCATTGAACTAGCGCAATGCGGTATGGTTGGTGGAGAGTTTTCCCCATCGTCCAAGGTCGAGTTTGATGCGAAAAGAGTGCCCAAGAGATCGGCTTTCTCCTTTGCAGTATGGGCCAGGCAGTCATCGGTCTTGTGCAATGGAGGTAGGGCGGCTGACAAAAATTCCCTATGATAGCTTTGGCGAGAGACTAGAACTCACGGGTACCCGAAGGAAGACGCACTAGTGCCTCTCGCCAATTCTACCTATGAATGATGACTTTGCCTTGGCAATGGCCTTCTTAAAGGACCTGGCGGCAAAGTTGTACCTCTTCTTGAGCACGCTGGCGTTTGGATCCTTTGATGAGTGTGGAAAAGCTCTACCTACCCCATTACTGATAATAAATCTTATTTTTGTTAAACTTAAGTACTCAGGTGATAAACAAGCATGGTTATGGTTTCAGATTCTGAAAACGTGACTTTAATAAATGATAGACAGAAAACGAAAAAGTTGATAGTAATAGTAGCTAGTTAGAAATTAGTTTTGATACGACCGACCGACACCTCAATTTCCCTGTGGCCACGTCTCATGATAAAATAATAATGTAAAATAAACGCGAGGAGCAGTATGAAGTGTTTGATAGTTTCCGAAAAGAGCTTGACACGTAAGCGAAGCACGTGAGAAGTGCTAGACCCGCTAGACTGTAACTTTTAAGTTATCATTACCAGTCGATACTGTGTTAAAATTGTATCATTGTAGGTATATGTTTATTAAATGAAGTTATGTTTTGAAACATACTTACTCTATGAATACCTTGTTACCTTGCTTTTCGCTGTTAAGATTTTGATAAATAAGTTATTTAACGCTCTTATTTTTACAGACTTCAAAATTATACCAATCTCACATCTAAATCTTAAGTTAAATTATCTCCCAAAATCCATATTTTTACTTCATTGTAAAGAGCGGTTCAGTGACTCTTGCCAAGTGGTTTCATCCGGTACACATCGTAACAATAATTAAACTAATTACGTCCATTATTATCCCTTAACCGTGCAGCCGACCTGCCCCTATCGTCGTAATTAGATCATCGTTGCTATTAGAGTTCTATTAAAGCTTATTATGGGGTAACTATTTTTTAAACATAGTTTCATATATAGCTTTTACAGAGCTTACGTGACACTACATAATTAAAACATTGTGCACTGATTTACTAGCGCTAATTTTACATATTATTTTAAGCATGGCGTTTGGAACTTTAGAATGGTACGCGGTGTGGTTTTTGAATGTCATTTTCCTGCACTATAAACTATACAGTATTAATAATTAATAATATACTAATATTATTTTGAATTGGCGCAATATCTCTATCAATATAACAGCCCATCTCTCACCCCTCCCCCCTCCCAATTCCTACTCCTTCCTCAAGATCCAACTCCTTTCCAAGGTTGGCAACGCATCTGCGATAACTTTGGTTTTGCGGGTGTCTATGGGCGGCGGTGATTACTTTCCATCAGGTGACCCGCCTGCTCGTTTGCCTCCTTTTAACATTAAAAAAAAAAAAATTCTTAATAACAAAAATACCCTAAAATGTTTCTTAAATTATTAAAAAAAAAATTTTGGACACATTTCATTCCAATAACAAAATAGTCACTGGTTAGTTCAAACTCGATGGGATCCCACTCACAATCGTAAATGTTATCTGTCATGTGTGAGAATAATGGTTGCCAGTTCAAAATGTTCACAAGTCATAACTAATACGATTGGAAAAACGAGTGAAGTTCAGTAAAAGTGTATTCTCCTGAAAAACAGGTGTGAAATAACGTGAATGCAGAATGTAGAACTAACAATTTATAACTTATTAAATGAACAGCACTTGAACAAGTGGAAGAACTGCTTGCTACTACCATCGTCGTATCAAAATATGTTGCCATAACTCCGGCAGTTAGAGATAAGATAACCATCTACAGTAGTTGAGAATTCCGGGTGAAGTGTGCTCCTTCCTTCGGCCTTATCATCACCAAACATAAATGAGATGACGGCCAAGTACTTACCCGTTAGGAATTATAACTTATTTTATTACCATGATATTCTACAAGATGTTGATTTTACTTTTTTATTTTGCTAATTGCTGCACTGAAGCTGAAACTAAGTGTAGGAACACACTATGCCGAAATTACGCGACCGAAGTTCGGCATGATTACGCCTACAATGCTATTTGAATTACTGACGACACATAATACCGAAATTACGTTGCGTTATTATAGCGTACAGCCGAACTTCGGTCGGGTGTAAGTTCAGCGGCAATACGCGACCGAAGTTCGTTTTGATTGCCTACAAAGATCCGGGGGCGGGGCGTAAGTTCGGCACTTATGGTGTGTCATATCAGCCGAATACGTCGGAACGTAAAATCAGCCGCGGAACTTCGGTCGCATAGTTTCGGCATAGTGTGTTCCTACACTAAAGCTACCCGACCCTGCCAGCCTGACTGGGTCAGGTAGGCATTTAATGTTTGCACTGTATTTTATAAATATTTAAGATGTTGATTTCTAAATTCGTGTGCCGGTATTCTATCAACGCCAGCCAAGAAGCAAGATTGACACTGGTAATTGGAGAGCTCTCCACTAAATATTACATCCCGGTCACTTGACCCGACGAACGGCGGCGGGGCGATGCGATTACTAATTAACAATAAGCCGATAGGCGACACTTCCAATTTTCACTCATCGGTAAAGTGCATGTTTAGTCAGGTTATTCAGAACTTTATTATGGCTTATGTTTAACTTATCACCAGATCTAGTAAAATATAAAATAAAACGTCAAAAAAACACTTTTTACTGCAAAAATAGTAAATGATCACCAAAATAAAAACTCCATTTTAATTTGAATTTATAACCAAAATTTTTACATCTTGCTATTCTATTAAAGCAAATGACTCCAAACTAATCATTGACAACCCAAAAATAGTTAATGGCCACCAAAAATTTAACCACATTTTAATTTAAAATATCATGCATCATGCAAATATTTAACATCTCGTTCTCCTATTTAAGTAAATTACGCTAGAAAAATATTTTACTTTTTGTGTCGATACAACAGTTTGTACAATCTTATGCCGCTCCCCCCTTACGTGACTGCACTCCCCTCCTCATGAAATATAACCATTTCATGAAATGGTCGATCACATCATGAAGTGATTAATTCTAAGATCGGGCCACGACATGGGGATGGTGTCGGGCGAGCGCGGCGTTTTCGCTGCGCTGCGGTGCGGTGTCCAGGGGGTTGAGCGAGAGGGGCTTGTAAGCCGGAGACCTAATTTGGCAGTTCAATGCATATAATATAATTGACCTAATTATCTACTTATTCTAGGTATTACTTCAGAATGTTGTGGATGTACATTTTTCAAGGATAATTAAAGAATTTTAAAAATATAGTAGCGTTTTAATGTTTACGCAAGTAAAGTAGGTACTAAATTAAAATAAAGTTTTAAAGTAACAGAATTGTAACACTATTAGCGCACATGTATCGTCTGGTCAGATCTGAACCCCTCTGGCAATGTAGGGAACGGGGATCACGCTGGCGTGATGCCATTTCCTCTAGAAACCCTCTCACGGTGTTTTGATCACATGCTTGAGGAACCCAGTAAGTTTCTATCCGCCCCCAATATGTTCGGTGACACTGTAAAGGCCGTTGGAGGCCAACGGCAAACTCTCAAAAAAGGACTAAGGACCTCAACAGGGATCCGGGAGAAGGAGGGGCCTACACGCTAAAAACCACTGTACATCCCCTTCACGTGCCATATGGTGGTAGAGACCACCGGACCACTGGTTTGGCAATCACCAGAAATAGCATCGCTTCTCCTAAACCGATTTAATTTGAGGTCAACAAACACATTATTGATGGGTGTCAAAACTGTCTGTTTACGCTGATTAATAAGATAAGAATATACTATATAATTTTTATGTTAACGAGATCATTATAATAGATGTCGCTATTAATCATTGCTTCGACTTTTTACATCTGGAAATTACTTGTCTTCCATATCCCCCTGACCTCTGAGTCTGAGGCCGGTGATTTTACTATAATACCATAAAGATACTTTAAAGTTCATATCGAGGCTTTAAAGTTCCTAGGATTTCGCATTCGCAGTCATTCAACTCATTTGATAATAATTCATGTTGAAGTGTGTTTGCTTGTAGGAATAAGCAACTAATAATAATATTATTATTTCCGTTATCGACCTATTATTTTGATATGCATGGTTATAACCTTATAATGGATAAGTTAAGCGTAGTAATAAAATTCAATATAGGTTGTAGGTACTAAAGAATATCCGATACGCTTAACGCGATAACAACAATGCCTATGCGTTGAAAGTCGATAACTCCAACGCAATTATAGCGGCAACTTTTTATTTGTTTATTGAGGGAACAAACAATTTCATAGCACAGAAAATTTTAAAAAGATTAAGTGAACATAAATCACCGAAATTTTCACGTAAATACTGTTTAAAATGTCTTCAAATCCCTTATTTGTCTCTTGTATAGCATTTGGTATATGGTTAAAAATTAACAGATCATGAGACAACAATCAATAATCATTATATATATCAATAATTCATTAAAAGAGATCATTACTTTTGGCCGCCGATAGCCGGTTACGAGACTTTGTGGGCGGCGAGAAACTAACTAAGTCGAGTCTCAAAGCCGTAGCCGTGGTGATCAAGCATCCTCAAAGGGGTTTCTAGAGGGAATAGCATCACGCAAGTGGACTTGGATATTCTTTTTTTAAATATTTTACGAGTAACTACAGTGCCTTGATCTCACCTGATGTTAAGCGATGATAAGGCCAATGATGGAAGCGCACTTCAACCGGGATATTCAACTAGTGAGGCACTAGTATCTTATCTCTAGCAGCCGAAACAACAATGCTACAAACATTGATGTTATGGCGACATATTTAGATAAGATGGTGGTAGCTAGCCAGGCGGACAAACAAGCCCTACCAACAACCAAACCGAGTACACAAACATGTACTCCCCGCTGGGAATCGAACCCAGGACCTCTGGGTCTAAACAGGTGGTCTTAACCACTAGACCACAGGGGCGGTTAAAAAAATTTGTTACTATTGGAAATTTTGCAAACTGGACATTCTGAGAATAAAGGCTCGTTCCCTATTATAGGTCCGATGCGTTCGGATCGTAATCGAACAACTATTAGATGCTTTCTCACTCCAAAACGGTACGAGATACGGCCTTGACGACCCCAATGACCCCATTACACGTGCGAACGCCCCTCAAGTTCCACCAATGCCACTACACGCCCAGATACTCCACGCATGCTTACCAACATTGGGCCAAGGCACAATACACGTCGCAGCCGATTATGAAATCCCGAATTTCACACGTATACATTATGTATGGAAATAACATTTGTCAAATGTCCAACTCTAGCTGAATAACAAATGAGAACTCTTATCGCGTTTTTCTATTCATTAACGCAAACATCGGTAGCTTACTCTAACAGTTTCGATTATGTTACAAGAATCATCCACCAATGCCTCATTTGCCTCATTTCATTCATGACTTGGGCTATGGGATATGTAAGCCACTGAGACAAGATTGATCGAGACGCTCTGTTAGCTTACTCGCATCCTATTAAATAACCCCACAGAAAAAGGTCAAGAACTGTCAAATCGGGCAGGATTAGAGACCAATCAACATCTCCATTATCAATAGTACTTTGCCTGGAAACGTTATTTTATTCTATCGCATGTGTTGTGGCCCATCGTGTTGAAACCCTTACTAAGATGATTTAATTTTAGCAAATAATGTTGATCATCACATCATAGGGATCGTGTTCGAAAAAGTAGGGCTTAAAATTGTAACTTGACGTGAACGTCGTGGATTGTAATCATCATCATCATCATCATCATCATCATCATCATCATCATCATCATCATCATCATAATTTGTAGATCTATAAAGTGTACCCCAATTTTCAGTCGATTCGAGGTGAATGTAATTTGTATTCTATAGCTATAACATTATTCATTCACGAAAAGCCACCAATTGTTACATAAGATTGATTTGCATAGAAACACCTTGCTCAACTGTAAAATGCCCCTTAACGAATTTGCTTCTGTACACTCACTGTAATTATTATTCATGCAATGTTTATGTTTTACTTACTTTACTTTACATTCACAGCTATTTCGTTATTCGTGTATGCCGTTGCAGTTGATTACTCCATCTGAGTGTTTTATTCGTGCCATTGAATAGCCTCCTTTCTATTGGTATCCTATTTCTATGGTTAGAGACGCGTTGTTTTCGTGACCTCTCTTTTTATCTGAAGAACATTTTCATTTGCTTCCTAGGGTTTCACTTGTGATAATTATGACTGTGATTTTTGATATTGATATAATGTACTATATTAAAGTTATGTATAATCTTCTAAGAAAATAAGTAAAGTACTTAGACCAGATAATCTAAGTATACTTAATAGACTTTATGCGGAACCATCTGTTTCAAGCTCCGTCTAAAATTATGTCCTACTTTTACGTCGGATAAGCCGTCATACTAATTGAATTTGTTTGTTTTTTCCGTGCAGGGTGTCCGCATGCCTGATCTCCATGCTGCTGATAGTGTACGGCAGCTTCCGGTCGCTGAATATGGAGCGTGAGGCGCGGGAACGAGCCGAGAAAGAGCGCGAGGCGTCCCTGCTGGGCGGGAAACCGCTTACCACATCGTCTACCAATAGTGAGCATTATTTATTTTACATTTTTAATACAATTGCCTTCATAAGACGACACCTCGATTTGTGAACATTCAAAAATGCTGATCCTTACTGACGCTCGCTGGCATAAGGTCGATAATACGTAGCGCCTGCGACAATATAGACCGCAACTTAACAGTTAACCTAAAAAATATACAAAAAAAAATATTGGTTTTAGTTATCAAAATATGCAGCAGCTTAATTACGAATATTGATGTTATCAATATATTTGAGTGGTTTCCAAGCATATAAATTAAGTAATTTTGTTTTAATTTCAACAATAGTGATTTTTTTGTGGTGTTTCCGAAAATAATTATGATTGAGTCAAAATTATACAATCGTGTATTTGAGCAAGCAAATTCAAGATAAAGACATGAATTTACCTATATCAACATTTCAGATTCGTAAGTCATATTATAGTCTTAAACTATTCGACGAAAGTTGGTGTATTTTTTAGCAGTAAACTACTCAAAAAGATTTCATTAATAAGTGATACAGTATTGTTGTGTTCACGCTTAAAGTTATGGCAAATGAAGACTTCTAATTTAAAAAAGCGAATTATGTTTTTGTCTTAAGGGCCCTATTACATTTTGACCGTGATTTTTGCATAAAATACCCAACTTCGGCGTTCTTGTTCAGAGAAACTGAAACCCTTGGGTGTATCTCAGTAGTCCCCTCTGGTATACACCTAAACCCTTAGACAATTTTGATTTATTGTATGGTGGAGAATAGTTATTAGTATAACTCGTAGCGGCCTCGCTTTCTGCAATTTTCCCTTATCCATTTATATAAAGCCAAAATTCCGAAGTTAGTTTTCAATGAAATACGCTGACGGCAATTTTCAAGCTTATGGATTGAACTACTGTTATAAGCAAACGAAATGAAAAATATATAATAATATCTCTTAAATAGTGGTTAAGTTCGTAGCGGCCTCGGAATTTCGAAATATGAATGGAATTTCTACAAAAAAAATCCCATTCAAAGCCATAAAACGTTCAGAATTAGCTGTAAATATCTCCTTACTCCATTATTATTATTAAGTAAAATGTACACCAGAATTAACGTCAGTTTATAAGATTTCAAATTACCTATATACTATTTTGAACGATAAAAAATTATTTAACTTCAAATAAATGTAATTTAAACTATGCTACTTTTCCGATGCGTCGGCCGCTCGTAGTACTGAGAAAGCGCGAGCGCGCGCATTAAAGAGTTTGGGATTTTCGAAACCTTGACGTGGCTATGCTATCTGATACTTTGAGCTATGTGGTGGTAAAATCAGACTTAATTCACAAAATAACTTATAGAAATACCTTATTTCGTAAGTCCATTACCTATATGTGGATGTCGTAAGAGACTGAGTAAAGGTGGGGACTGACCGGAGCAATTTGCCGTAATGTTACATGTTCGATGCGAGCATTCGCATGGTCAGTACAGAGAGCCGAGCCGCTCGCAGCAATGACATATCAAGCTTTCCACGAATGGTACATTACGATGACACGCTCCTGTCAGTCGTCACCATAAGCACCTAGAAAACCAAGTGTGGTGCGTAATCGACTAGTCGAAATCGACATAAATCTACATGTAGCTTCTTGCTCGTGCTTTCATTGTGTAATGGCTACCGGGTAATTAATAAGAACACCGTCTATGCAATGTGTCTTTTAAACAATTTCAAATCAAGCTAAAGTCCATGATACGTTTATGTTTTGGAAGTGACGTTTGTACAGCCCAGTTGAGCCAGAACAGGATAAGCTAATCGAGTTGACAGACTCCCTGTTTCCAGACGTGCAGACGCTGAACACGATGCAGGCGCTGTGTTTCCCGCTCGGCTCGTCGGTAGCGCTGCTCATCATGTTCTTCTTCTTCGACTCCATGCAGACGCTAGTCGCCATTTGTACAGCGAGTGAGTTGATTTTGATTTTTTTGTCTGCCATCTGAGATCTGTTATTTCCAAGTGTGTGTTTTTAAATTTTGACTGCACAGGCATCTCCTAATTCAGTTGTCTACCAGTAAATTGTTGTAGTTTATTTAATACTAGCTGACCCGGCGGACTTCGTACCGCTTTGACAGTTTCCTAGACAACAAAACAAACAAATCGTTTTGTATTGGAAAAATAAATTGTCGTTTTTATTTTTACTTTCAGTTACTTATTATTTGTTTCTCACCATTTAAACCCTCCCTGAACTTCCTCAAATATTTCAAAATCAAAATTAGCCAAATCGATCCAGCCATTCTCGAGTTTTAGCGACTCAAACGAACAGCAATTGATTTTTATATTTAAAGAAGATATAATATTTATACGTATTACCTACTCTATCTTTATCTATCCATTTAGATATATGTATATTAATGTTTATATAATTTTTAACGCAAATTTTGTTGCAAACAAATTACAAAAACACAAATGTTGAAAAAATTTCCACGAGCAGGGTTTGAACCTGCACCCTTCTGACATACCGGGTCAGGTGCTCTTCCAATTGAGCTATCGTGGTTCTAACCCTGCTCGTGGAAATTTTTTCAACATTTGTGTTTTTATATGTATACATATGTGGGAAGCCCGAGACACATGCACGAATAATGCGCAAGATGCTTTGACCTACGTGCGCCATTACGGTCGCGACCAGATTTATTTATTACTTTCACGTGCAACCCAAAATGGATAGAAATCACTAATCTGTTATTATCCGGTCAATCATCCAGCGGTCGTCATGACATAACAGCACGTGTGTTCAAGCAGAAACTCAAAGCGCTTATGAACTTCGTTGTAAAATATCATGTCTTCGGAGACATACGATGTTGGATGATGTACTCTGTAGAGCAGCAGAAGAGAAGACTGCCTTATGCGCATATTCTTCTGTGGATAGTCGAAAAAATAAGACCAGATGAAATTGACTCATTAATTGCGCAGAAATTCCCGAAGTAAACCTAGAATTGTATGAAATAGTGAAGAAGAACATGATTCATGGACCGTGTTGTGAACTCGACTTGCATTACGCGTACGCCGACCGATATTTAGACGCCTCACAGGTGGCATTTTTTAACCGACTTCAAAAAAGGAGGTTACTCAATTCGACTCGTATATATTTTTTCTTTAAATCATTATCATTATAAAGTCAAAAACATTAAAAAGGATATTACTTACTTTTGCAAAAGAAGCGGTAATAATGACGTATTGTCCGTTTGAAGTTGTCAAATACTGGCTGAAGAACTGTACGTCATTCTGTCACATTCACTCACTCACTTTTCATAGCATGATAGTTAAAAAAAACCTACTGGGCTGCGTTCGTAAAGGTCGTCCGATGACGCTCGACGATGCAACACCCGTTCTAAAAGTGTCGGTGCGTTCGCTCGACGATGATCTGTGGTCGTTCGAAAACATCGCTCGACGACGCACCGGTCACCCTACCGAGTTCTCGGGGTGAAAGTCGCCCTGACGTTTAATTGACAGAGATTTGACAGTTTATTGAATACAAACAAATTACTTTCATAGGTACTTTGTGAGTGTGCGCATTTTAGATTTCGACTAAATGATTTATAGTTTGTCCAGCTGCACAGAAAATTAGTTTTTCCATTATAATAGCTTTCACACTAGATTGGTTTTATCCGTTTCTTGGAAATTGAAATCAATTGTTTATCAATGACAGCTTCAGCAGCGGGTGTCGTTCTAAAACGTAGGACGTTGAGTGTCGTCCGCCTTGGGGCGATCACTCGCAGCCGTGCGATGGTTTACGAACGCAGCCCTGAAATGTTTAACCTCAAACCTTAAAAATTAACCTTAAAGATCTTGACATAATTTATTTATTTATTTAATTAATTAAACATTTTTTTTTTAATTTTTTTTTTTTAATTAATCAAACATTAATTATTGCAAAGCAGATTAAGTTTACCAATGCCATTTCAATTGATTGTTGTAAAAAAAAAAATGTCAAATGATATTTTAGTAGATTCGAACCCTTTGAATACTCGACGTTAACTGTACTTTGGATACTGTTCCGTGCTTCAGAAGGCACGTAAAGTCGTTGGCCCTGGCTCGGTCGTTTACAAATCACCATGGTGGTTTATGACCCGTTCTCTCTATTCATTCAAAGGGAAAGCTTGTGCCCCAGCACTGTGGGGACTTAAAATGGTCTGGTGATAGTAGTAAGCTACTTTAAATAATAATACGATCCTTTGTAAACATTTTTGACTATAATTTTGAACGTTTGCTACGTTTGCCCTTTACCAGTAATCGCGTGCGCGGCGCTCGCGTTCCTGCTGACGCCGCTGTGCCAGTACGTGGTGGGCAGCGCGGGCGCGGGGCGCGGAGCCGTCTGTGGGCGGTACTCCGCGCCCGAGCTGGCCGCCGCGCTGCTGGCCGCCGCCATCGTGGCCGTGTGGGTGCTCACGGGGCACTGGCTGCTGATGGACGGTGAGTGACGTCACGCTGCGGGCGGTACTCCGCGCCCGAGCTGGCCGCCGCCATCGTGGCCGTGTGGGTGCTCAAGGGGCACTGGCTGCTGATGGACGGTGAGTGACGTCACGCTGCGGGCGGTACTCCGCGCCCGAGCTGGCCGCCGCGCTGCTGGCTTTGCTACCTGGGGCCCGACCGCCTAACCGATCGCTTTGACTTTGCGTGTGATTTATGACGTCATCTAGTCGTTTTGTGCCGCCTGTGAAAGCAATATCGAAAGCTATAGCCTTTAGCTTTTGATATTGCTTTCATAGGCGGTGCGCGGTGGCAAGATGACGTCATAAACTATACGCGTAGTCAAAGCGATCGGTTAGGCGGTCGGAGGACTGGACGTCACGAAAGCCTTTTCTTTAGCTCGAATAAACGCCTTGCGTCAACCGCTGCGTCCGGTGATTGGGGAGCTATGAAGATGTGTCGTTGAATGTCGCCGTCAATTGATCACCATTAGCCAATATACTAGTCCACTCTGCGTCCGGTGAGTGGGAGTTATGAAAATGCTGTATAGCTGGCCGAAGTGCTGCTGGCGCTGCTGGCTGGACGTCACAAAAAGCGTTTCTTTAGCTCGAGTAAACTCCTTGCGCCTACCACTGCGTTCAGTGAGTTGGAGTTATGAAAATGCTGTATAGCTGGCCGAAGCGCTGCTGGCGCTGTTGGCTGGATGTCACGAAAGCAGTTCCTTTAGCTCGAGTAAACGCCTTGCGCCTACCACTGCGTCCTATAAGTGGGAGTTATGAAAATGTGTCTTTGAATGTCGTCGCCATCGGTCATCATCATCAGCCTATACTAGTCCACTGCTGGACATGGCCTCTCCAAGTGCACGCTACCGAGCACGATCCGCGGCTACTCTCATCCAGCTCTTCCCAGCCACCTTGCGAAGATCGTCGCTCCACCTAGTCTGAGGCGTCCTACACTACGTTTGCCGATATATCATCGGTGCTCATCATGAATTCAAAAATGGCAAAAAGTAAAATATCATGATTTTGCACTATTTACAACTTATTTAAGTACATGCCGTTTGTGAAAAATTTACGTCACTAAACTCGCCAAATTAAAGTCTTCTTAATAAGTAAAAGCTTTTAAAAATATTTACCTTATAAAAGTCACTAATTACATAGGTAACCATTGTTGTTATTGTGCTAGTAAGCCAACGCTCAACCTGTTCATATTGATCCCCCAGCGATGGGCATGGGGCTGTGCGTGACGTTCATCGCGCTGATCCGGCTGCCGTCGCTGAAGGTGTCCACGCTGCTGCTGACGGGGCTGCTGCTCTACGACGTCTTCTGGGTCTTCTTCTCCTCGTATATATTCACCACCAATGTCATGGTCAAGGTCGCCACTAGGTGAGTGCAACAGTTTTGACTATTCTTATTTAAATAATTATTTTATTATTTTACTCAAGCTAGATTTTTAAAAAATCAGAAGAAACTCTTAGCGAATACGAAGTATTAATGCATTCGGGCGACGCGATGCGACGCGGTAGGTCGGGGAACAGCTAGTTTAAATTTTTTTTATTTTTATTTTTATTTTAGGAAGACCAACAGCTATTATATATTTAAACATTTAAATAGCTACGGAAAGCCATTAACAGGTCCTCACAAGTAAAATAAAAAAGGACGATTACGGTATTAAAATAATAATAATAACTAGTGGTCGCCCAGTGGTCGAAATTCGACCGTTAAGTTTTTAAGGCTGCACGGATTGTATCTTAAGCAATGAAAAATTAAAAAAGATAGAATGTGAGTTTGGATTGGCATTGACAGATTTCGGCCGCTCCTCTTCCATTTTTGAAACACTTGAAAAGAGTATTTAAGCGCGTGTGTCAAATACATATGCGTGTGTGTCAAATACATGGTAGTGTGTGTAAAGTTTGTTTTATTGTTTTAATGTATTTTTATGCATAATTTTAAAAAAAAAAAAAATTTAGATAACCTTCTCTATATAAACTACTAGCGACCCGCCCCGGCTTCACACGGGTGCAATGATACACGCAACCGCTGTGTGCCTGCATTTTAAATCTGTAATATCTTCGAAAATATTCATTTAAATTATATGCTGTAAAGGGCCATATTGATCTATACATATTAACACAATGTATTTAAGGTACTTAATTGAATAAGAATTAATGCTGTATTGCTTAAAATCGCTTCGTAAATAAGCTCTCGTAAAAAGTAAAGGATAAAAAATTATTATTGTGGGTTATCCCTAAGAGATAGACATATACCATCGCGGACTTTTTGTAGACCTTTTTAAGGTGTACAATACTAGTACATTATTTTGATCTATCTCGTAGGGTTCATCCAGCTTTTGCAATGTAAGCGCAAAAAATGTGAAACCTCTAAAATTATCATTGTTTCTCTACTATATTATGTATATTATGTATTTATACATATAAACCTTCCTCTTGAATCACTATCTATTTAAAAAACCGCATCAAAATCCGTTGCGTAGTTTTAAAGATCAAAGCATACATACATACAGACGGACAGCGGGAAGCGACATTGTTTTATACTTTGTAGAGATGAGTTGGCGAAATTCCATACTCCTCCGTCCGCGCAATTTTCGTAAAAAAGGGGTACAAAGTTTTTGCTTCACGTTAATATAATAGACAATAAATATTTGACAGTCTTAATTGACTTTTATGTTCGAGATTTAAAGTTTATAATAAACTGTTGGTACTAAATTTTTTTTTTGCATTATGTAATAAAATAGTGAGCAAACGCGTAATTTTCGTGATGCATTTTTTTTACTTAATCTAGTACTATTATTGATCGAAGGTTTTGATACTACAGTTAACCATTTTATATATGCATTGCAGACCTGCGGAAAATCCAATGAACGTGGTAGCCCGCCGGCTGCAGCTCGGCGGCGCCATGCGGGATGCGCCCAAGCTGTCGCTACCCGCCAAGCTGGTGTTCCCCTCCATGCACCACCAGGGACACTTCTCCATGCTCGGTATGTACAAGCTGAAGCAGTGCACCCGCCAAGCTGGTGTTCCCCTAAATGCACCACCAGGAACACTTCTCCATGCTCGGTATGTACAAGCTGTAGCAGTGCACCCGCCAAGCTGGTGTTCCCCTCCATGCACCTCCAGGGACACTTCTCCATGCTTGGTATGTACAAGCTGTAGCAGTGCACCCGCCAAGCTGGTGTTCCCCTCCATGCACCACCAGGGACACTTCTTTATGCTTGGTATGTACAAGCTGAAGCAGTGCACCCGCCAAGCTGGTGTTCCCCTCCATGCACCACCAGGAACACTTCTCCATGCTCGGTATGTACAAGCTGTAGCAGTGCACCCGCCAAGCTGGTGTTCCCCTCCATGCACCTCCAGGGACACTTCTCCATGCTTGGTATGTACAAGCTGTAGCAGTGCACCCGCCAAGCTGGTGTTCCCCTCCATGCACCACCAGGGACACTTCTTTATGCTTGGTATGTACAAGCTGAAGCAGTGCACCCGCCAAGCTGGTGTTCCCCTCCATGCACCACCAGGAACACTTCTCCATGCTCGGTATGTACAAGCTGTAGCAGTGCACCCGCCAAGCTGGTGTTCCCCTCCATGCACCTCCAGGGACACTTCTCCATGCTTGGTATGTACAAGCTGTAGCAGTGCACCCGCCAAGCTGGTGTTCCCCTCCATGCACCACCAGGGACACTTCTCCATGCTCGGTATGTACAAGCTGTGAACCTAATTTAACGTCAATATTTACTTATGATATATGGACCTCTAAGTATCTAAGTAACTATGATAATAACATAACTTAAATTAAACTTCATATCGGCACTATAGGTCTATATCATATGTAAAATAGTTATAAGCACTGCATTCTGTAATTGACTGTTTGTTGCCAAAATAATAAATAAATAAATAAATAACTAGATCACAGCAATAGACATTATTTTTAAGTTCTTATCGTTATATTTATATTTAAGATTTATCGAACTAAACAAAAGTGCGCATGCTGTGTTCGTCAGTAAATGGATGTGCAATTATACTTACATCATGTAGAAAGCTTTGTTACGTTATTATTAGAGATGGGCCGAATACGAATATTCGGCCGAATGTTCGGTTTACAATTAAACGAACCGAATATTCGGCCGAATAATTCGGTTCATTTAAGCGCGCTTTGCCTAGCCAAACACGTTTGTACAGGTTCGTGCCGCACCGTGTTAGGTCAGGAATCACTCGCCGCCCGCCCGCCGCAGTTGTTAGTAGCAATATCACGCACGTCACGCTAGTATAGTTATTGCGCACTAATTTATTGTTAAAAGCAGTGACAAAATTCAGTGCTTACGTTACGTCAGTCTTCCTGGTAGCATAGCGGTCAGTGCAGCCGCCCAGATTGCGGAAGACCCAGGTTCGGTTCCTGGCTGGGTCAGGTAGGCGTTTAATTTTTTCACTATAATTTTTTTTTTACTGTATTTTATAAATATTTAATTTAGCTTCAGTGCAGCAATTAGCACTTGAAAATAAAAAGTAAAAAAAAATACTATAGCGTTGTGTTATCAAATTTGTGGTATTTCACCTGCAAAGATGAATCTGCATAGCCATCGGTTGCAATGACCGTTGGATAGATGGCGCACCGTGCCGCTATTAGCACTCAAAAAATTAAAAAAGCAGTGACAAAATTCAGCGTTTACGTCAGTCTTCCCGATAGCATAGCGGTCAATGCAGCCGCCCGGATTGCGGAAGACCCAGGTTCGATTCCTGGCTGGGTCGGGTAGGCGTTTAATTTTTTCACTGTATTTTAAAATTTTATAAATATTTAGTAACGCATATTTATTTACAAATCATAAAGAGAATGCAGTAAATACTCATTCCTCTCACTTCCCCTATAGAAGACATTTGACATATCAAAATGACCTTTGATAGTCGAATGACACAATAATTGTCGCATATAATAATAATAATATGTCATGTTCATAATATCGATTACAGAATTTACAAAATGGCGCGCGCTTTCCCGACTTCCTGTTTCACACTTCCGTCCCATTTCACGAAATCACTCCCACAAATTGTAAGAAAGCGAGCGGAAAAGTGTTACACATCAAAAAAACAAATATAAAGGCAGCTATATAACATGTTCGCTCTGTATGTCTTGCGCAGGCTTGGGCGACATCGTGATGCCGGGTCTGCTGCTGTGCTTCGTGCTGCGCTACGACGCGTACAAGAAGGCTACGCTCGTCTGCCAGATGGGGCAGGTGCCCGGGCCCCGCTCCATGGTCAGTATACCGCTGATATCTACTATTGTATATATGTAGTTGGACAATATGTTCTTTGCTAACACCATCTGTTTAAAAATATAATAATATGGCAGATTATAGGCAATTGTATTGTAGCCATCGCCATTTATAAAGATTCTCCTTTTTTTCTATAAGTATAGCAATATGATTCAATTTTAATTGCCAATAAAGAAATATATAGAAAGTTCTATTTCGTTATCGCAATTTATTTATTTTAATTGTACTATTTTGGTCGGATTTTATAGACAGACAAAATTGTAATTTTTTTTTTTGTAAAAATTATAATTTTTTAAATGTCCTAATTCAGTTAACAGAGACTTCTTGACTGATTTCTCCCTTACAGCGTTAATATATTATTGGGAAATGCCTTATCATAGCAGGATACTTTCCATTACAAATAAACACAAAATATAAAAGACAACCACAACATGTAAACAAACAAAATAAAATAGATAAAAATCAACAAAGCCTTTTTTTATGTTAGGGCTCGCGGCTGACGTACTTTCACTGCTCGCTGCTGGGGTACTTCCTGGGCCTGCTGACGGCCACCGTCTCCGCCGAGGTGTTCAAGGCGGCGCAACCCGCACTACTGTACCTGGTGCCTTTCACGCTGCTGCCGCTGCTAACCATGGCCTACGTTAAGGTAATATTTATTTATTATAGAGTACGGAAAATGACTCCACTCCACCTGACCGTCATTATCATCAGCTCATTTGATGTCCCTACTGCTGGTGCACGAGCCTTCCCTATGCATCGATAGAAAAGGCTCGTGCACCAGTTTATGGCCCGTTCTCCCTATCCATCGATAATGAGAACGGACTATAAACCACCACGCGGGCCCAGTGCGGATTGGTGGTTTTTAACTACTGCTAATGCAGCAACGGCTTTACTCGGAAGAGCTCGAGATGATACAATTTTGGTCACCCATCCGTTGACCGGCCTTTGCGAATGATGTTAAGTGAAAATGGAGTTTTAACCACTCAGTGTTGTTTTGTCTACAACTTTAGGTAAGTTACCCCCTCCGTTCCGATTACTGCCAATTTCAGAAAATAGTACAAAGGATAATAAAAGAAATAACAAAAATACAAATTACAATAAAAAGAACAAGTAATAATAAAACACAAACAGGTATACACGCACATCATCTTTCTCTCAAAACAATATACAACCATTCAAAAACTCCTTCCATCCATCCGCATACACATCACATTCACGCTGACCCCGCCTGATCTACCTGGTGCCCTTTACGCTGCTGACCTACCTGCCTACGTCAAGGTACCAGGCTCAGACTCTGCCTAGTGCTTGTCATCACTAATATATGCCAAACAGACACACTACAGCCAAGTTTAAAAAAACAAAAACCGGAATTTGAACGAAAAATATGATTATTTATTGATATGAAAGCCAATCGTGATTAAAAAAATATTTATTGTTATTATGTTAGTCGCTGCTCGTTATTTTCTAATTAATTTTTACTTATAAATAACATTCTTGTAAAATTTGTCGTCATATTTAAATATGCACTAGAAAATATCGACTTAGAAAGCAATATGTCTATGTCTATCTTTAAAGTTTTCGCGCGGTGTATGCGGATTTTCGTTATACCCTAATCTATACTAATATTATAAAGCTGAAGAGTTTGTTTGTTTGTTTGGTTGTACGCGCTAATCCCAGGAACTACTGGTTCGAATTGAAAAATTATTTTTGTGTTGAACAGTACATTTATTGAGTAAGGCTATAGACTATATTACATCGCGCTATGACTAATAGGAGTGAAGCAGCAATGAAAAATGTTGCAAAAACGAAAAAATTTTTTTTTGAGAGCTTTCCTTGCGTGCGCTGCGTAAACGGTGGAAAATACGCAAAAATCATGTATTACGAAATTGTTCCCTTTTAAAAGTTCTAAAAAAAAGCCCGCGACAGCATATGTCTAGCTTTTAAGATTTGACTCACTATAAACTGTTTTGTGCTAATCAATTAACGCAGGTGAAACCGCGTAGCACAACTAGTATACAATATAACCTGTCTTTCCCTACAGGGTGACTTAAGAAGAATGTGGAGCGAGCCGTTCATAGCGCCGCCTAACGGCAAAGCGGGCGCCGACTTCGACGTGTGACGCGACGCAGCGCCAGGACACAAATGCCCCCTAAACAGGAACGCGTCGAATCACGCCACACACGACTCGTCAGTGAGTTTCAACACTACTCTTATAATAACAATTTTCTAAGAACGATTATGTCACCTTACTTTACGTTGGACAGCCAGTCTGTTTATAGTGTAGCCTTAGCACGAACAACTATCGTATTCGTATAGCAGGACCAGAGAGGTCACTCTGCAAAAACATTGAACTAAATAGCGATTCTAGCCGCGACATAATAAAGTTCAATTCAAATCGCAGATCGTGAGACGCGAGGCGCCGCTAATGCTAGCCGCAGTTTGGATGCGTTTTGAACATACGATATTGAACGTACGAATTGAACGGGCAAATTGATTGCTTTTTTCTCAGTTGAAATGCCAGTGTCACAGTCACGTGACGTTAATTCGTACTAACTCATGAAAATCCTAACAAGTTGGGATTGATTTCAGACCGCGCGTACACGCGTTACTAGTGTGCGAGGTACCATAGTGGTCGGAGGATCGGGATATATCATGTATATTCGTATGTACGAAATTCATATGAAAACGCACCCAAAGTGCGTCTGACCTAAGAGATAGTTGCGACAGCGACGAACTGTCCCTTTCTATTGCGTAGCTCATATATCCCGTTGGCCTGTTAAACAAGCCAGCCGATGTACCTATAGCGTTATACCGAAAGTGAGACTGGCCAGTTGTAACGTAACCTAATATTGTATGGTAATAGATACAGCGCCGCAACGTCCGTAAGTGGAACTAACAATCGACAGATGTCATTGTATAGTTTTTATAACATTAGCTGATGATGTCTCATAGTATACGGTACGATTCCGGTAGAAGTTCGTGCTAGGCCTATAAAAGTCAGAACCGTTGATAGGAGTTTCAAACGAGTGTACTAAAGATCACGGGGTGCCTAATGCGAGTTTTATTTGCCATATGCCCAGCAGTGGGCGTCATATGGCTGACGATGATGATGGTGATGAAGCGTGTGCCCGTTCCCTACTAGATTGTCGGATCGGATCGGGATTAGCCACTCGATCACGGTAAGGGAAACGATTCTTTTTTGCTTTGGCAACGCCAGGGTGGTTGCAAATGAGGAGAGATAACATTTTGCCATAAAAACTCGCGTTTTCGCATGGCAAATAAATCTCGTAGTTGGCACCCAGATAATTTAAAGTTGTCTTCTAAATGTAAACCTGTTTTAGAGGTAGTCTGAACAGCTGAGGACAACCATTATAGCAACTACTTTAGGATATACGAGGAGAATATACAGTTGTGATGTAATGGTACACTCGATTCGGAAGTGACCTCGTTTCAATGGTAATCTCTATTTAAAGGTTGATTTTTAAAATAAAAGATACGCGTCCTTATATGTTTATATAGCGTGTCGGTTTAATTCTAAAGGAAAAGTACAGAATTAGCAACTTTGTATGCAAGGTTCGATAACCGTTTTCTGTTACCGGAAATCTTGTTTGTCTAATTTATTTTACATTATTTGACTTGTAATGTGAATAATTAGTATTATTTTTGAGTTGGACTTTTTTATGTTGCCTATCAGATTCGGCAAGAATATGAAGATGAAAGTTTGAAAATATTGTATAACAAACGATGAAAGATTTCCTTACACTAATATTATTTTATCAATGTCCAAAATCTTTATCAAAACAGTGCAATTCTTACTGAGGAAGACTTAATTTTATGCACATACGTATCAAAAAATGCTACGCGCGAAGTGTAAACAAACCTACAGGGGTCACAAACATTTTATATTTTATTTATGAAGTAAAACTTTTTAATTAGAAATAAATCTTCAAACACACAAAATCTTTAGTTGATAGGAATCGGTTTGTTTACCATTTTTTAGCTTGTTGTGGCGCAGTTGTTATATATGTTATGGACCAAGTAATAAATTGGGGCATTTTTCATTTCATGAATAATGACAAGCTACTTTGGGCAAAGTAAATAATTATAATTTGAATTTCTTTATTTATCACATTGCCTAGACATTATTAATATCGCATGTGGCTATCGGGCAATCTGATAATACCCTGCGTATTTTACATTGCACGGGGTGCCGGGAGGAGAACACGGGGTTCTATAATGTTTACCTCACAATTCCTTAGCCAATTTTCATTCCACAAGCAACATTTGTTTCATTTCACTATCAATTGCTTTAACATCGACATAAAAGTTAACATTCAAATGGCAAGCTGTTATTGTGTAAACATCATTTTGTTTTATTTTAAAAGATAAACTGATGTGTCAAAATTTTTCAGAAAACAAAAGGTACGTTTTACAAATAATTAATTTGACCAAAACACATCATATATATTTTTTGAACAATACAATAATAATCTTCAAAAGTTTGTTTCTGGCGCTTCGCCGGCCGCTGCCGCGGCACGCTCGCTTCGCTCGCTCGGCTCGCGCTTTGTTTTGGTCACTGATCTAACCTTTCTGTTCTGCGACGGCTGGCTGCGCTCCTCGAGCCCCTCTAGTAGGGGGCTGCGCCCCGTGCTATCGGTTTGTCCTGATCAAAACCTGGTCAAAACCTAGTTTTAATTACTCTGCCCTATAGGTAATAAACATTATAAATAATGACCGGGCAATTTGATTATTTCAATAGTTGTAATCACACTGCCATCTCATATTGGGCATTATCCAAACTGCGCGGGCATTTTTCATAATGCCCTATTAATCACTTGGTTCATAACATATATATGAAGAAAATGAATGTATTTTTGTTGTGCGAGTTGCTGGGAGACAAAAAATAAACCAGCGACAAACAACAACCGTGCAGTGCGCTCCGCTCTCAGGTCAGCGTCTAGATCTGCGCGAAATTACTCATACAATTAAGAGGTTTTTTAACTATGAAGAGTAGTCGAATATTCCGCCTTCTGATTATCGCATTTAGTTAAAAAATAGCCTATACATATAAAGCACAGGATATTTGAACGCCGCCGGTCGCCGACAACTAACCAGTCAATATTTAGCTCGCCCCATGATCTAAGACGGTAGTTATTACAACAACATTTTATATTGAAAAACTCGAATGATAGTTATTATATGTAAGAAAGATATTTTTTAAATGCTTGTGGAAACACATATAAAGTGCCCAATTCTACCGCACTCTATAATAATGTTTTTATTTAAAGTGTAAATGCTTAAATTTTCTCGAATAAGTCAAGAAAAGCACATGTTAAGTGAGTCTGCATTGCAATTTCAAAAACAATAAACATAATCAAAAACGAATTAAAAAAGATGCAATGTGCTTGAAACAAGAAATTTGGAAGATTTTGAACTATGATTTTACTTTTGTAATTTGTAATACACAAGAATTATTCCCGTGTCCAGCCGGGGCAATTAGTTACTTGATTCAATCTAAAATAGACGTTATAGTTTTGGTCATGTAACTGAATGTTAAACATTTTTGGCTGATCGAACCACAAGAGTGCGGTATGATTGCGGATTGCCATGTATTTATCTGATACTTATTGTACATGTCTGTTGATGTATATAACTCACTTCGTTAAACGATGTGCAGATATGATTGAACTCTACTAAAGGTTTATGATTCCTGGTCAAGTACAGTCAGACCAAAAAATATTTGACTACTTTTGACAGTTTAAATACGTATTTTTTTACAAACGGAATATTCAAAGAAAACTTCCGATCCAAAGTTCAACTGTTGAAGGTCTCCATAGTAACTGTCAATAGGGAAACGACTAGATCTGAATAAGAGCTTGATGGTTAAACCACATGTCTCGCCTGTGCAGTACAGGCTGCATCAAAAGGATCTTTGCGATATAAGTGGTCAAAATATCTTCCCATTTTTGAAAGCTTTTTAAAGAATGTTTATTTAGACTTTCAACATTTTTAAATCAAGCAAAAATAAGCTTTAAAACTAATATACTGAATGTGAAGATCATTTTGACCGCTTAATATGCTTCAATCACTTTGATGCTAACTACGTATGAAGGTATTTATCGCTTTGTAAATATAAACAGAGACGTGATAAATACAACATAGCATATAATTACTAACCACCAAATGGTACTCTTTAAAATATCGTTTGTTCCACCGACCCTTACTGTGAATAAGGACACTAGCCTCTTCTCTTTACAACTTGTGAATCTCTTCATGAAACGTAGTGTTTCAGTTCGCGAATATGTCACAAATTATATTTTGTACTAGCCAATTCCTAACCCGTAGAAGTACAAACATAATAAGTACTTACAGGAATTATTTTATCAAAAGTTCATTATTAAAATTTAAGGTCACATTATTTTGTATATAAATCCGAACTAATTTGATTTGCAATAGCAGGGAACACTGCTGACCTTTTAGTATTACAATGGAATATTAGGACTACGGGTAAGTGACAATGTGGAAAGAACCTTTCGAAAACAAATATTGGAAAGTGAGTTTATACGTAAACTGTAATGCAAACGTAAAATAAATTTGCCACTAGCAAATTGATGTATTTAACGAAATATTAAAAGACGAATATGTGTGTAAATTATTGTGAATAAGCTTGATGTTGCTCTCGAACCGAAACCCGGATGTAAAGTTACAAGACAAAGACAACGTAACTTAGATACTAATTAGGACGGTTTTTCAACTGGTGAATGTAATACAGTCATAAGCACAGATATGTATACATAATTTTTGACTCTTATTCCATTGTATAAAGAGTTAAATGGTTTACATATTTTTACTCGTGACTGTACGAGGTAGCGGAGCGGTGATCTAGTTCTAGGTAAATCCACAAATAGGATTGCTACATATTTAAATGTTAAGTGTCGCTTTTATGATAAAGCTATTGGTTCACCAATCTGCTACCTCAGTCTTGGTGAAAATTAACCCTAAAGGACCAGTGCAAAGAATCTTATACGTGTAATATACAGCAATAGGTATGTCGGTGATACTGTGTAGCTATAAATACTCATTTGGAGCGTTTGTTGCTTTTGTAACCATTTTGTGTCATCCTTTTATTATTGGAGTGAAAATCTGTTTTGTGACGAATGGCACACGTTTGTTGAATAAACTTTGAACGAATGAGTGCCAAATGTGGAGCACTCGGTATATACCTACTAAAGTTAAATTATTAATTTATTCTTTGAAGCGTAAAGATCTCGCAAAGTTTAAGATAAGGTGCCTATCAGTGTAACTTATTAGTTTAGTCTTCAGTGGACGTAAGAACAACTAAAAAAAAAAATGTTCTATTTATAGGTTTACAACTTTCAGTGAATCTCATCTTATCTCAACTTAGGTAGTTTTACAACTGAATCAAAAATATAAATATGATTTTATTCAAGTATTGTGTCCGATTGAATTCGTGCATGATTATGATTAAGTTCAATATGGTAACACTTTGTTGTCACTGCCTTAGACTGATGTTTTCAATGAAGATATTTCTATATGTTAAATGGAGTATTATAGACAAATATTAGTCTAATAAACTAGGATATAAGTTATGTACTAACTATTGTTGTTATTATTATAACAACAAGTTCGTTGTTGTAAATTATTTGATTATGTTTAAAGAAAGACGTTTACGACAAAAATTGCGATGTGGGGGCCACACTTGCAAAGCTACTGCTAGGTTACTGCTTGGCCACGCAAACGAGTGGCGCAGCGCGAGTACACAGTTGGTTGCTTATGCGTTGTTGTAGTTTAGTGGCCAGGCGATAACTTACTGCATCTATTGTCACAATAATAAAAAATGCAGTTTCTTTTTAACCCTTTGACGCAAAGGATTAAGTTGTGGCGCTAGCATAAAGGATAAGTATACTTGGTATGTGTGATTTGATTTTTTAATAACTTTTTATAACAATTTATGATTTTAATTAGCTTACAACTTTTTTACTATGCAATTATTGTTATTGGTTTTGATTTTAGAGCCTGTAAGTTATAAATACAATTAGTGTTGTGCAGTATTTCTAAAGACAAGTGATATAATTTTATTGAGGCTTCTTGAAAGTGAACACTGAACAGTTTTGTATTTTCAGTTGAAAGTAATGCAATATGTGAAGAATATACATGTTTATACATTTATGTGGCAATGAATGTTGTATTTGTCAAGACTTTAACCTTTATAAAAGTGTAAATTTAAAATAGTTTCAGTAATTTGTTTTGATATTTGTATAAATCAGTCGCATACCAGTGTTCCATGCATTGTTGTACATAAAAGAGTAATATAGATTAAGGTCAATGTTAATGATTTACATCACCCATTTCAAGAGTATGTAAATATTGCCCACACTAAACTTGATCATCACCTATACAAAACTTGGGAAAATGCATTTAATATTTTTATATATGTAAATGTCAATAAGATGAAATGCCTAATAAAAATATTAGATGGACTCAACAACGCATTTTAATTTTATTCATATTATATTTTACATTTTCCATTTTGACTTAACTAATAGGAAGGTAAGCAAACCTACCTAAACCTAGTCTTCCTAGAGACACCAAAACAGTTTGTCCATTTAAGATTAGTGTAGTGATGTCAGTAATGGCCAGTCACTGAAGACATAAAAAAGGGCTTTTGCAACAAAGTCAAGGAGAGTTGAAATTAGGTAGATTTGTACAGTTTGGTGTCCTCATTAATATTCCAAGTTTGCGACCTTGAGCGAACGCCGCGCCGCTCGCGTCTCCACATTGCAAAAATGGTACCGAAAACCAGTTTTTCGATAATATCTTCTCTCCAGCGCCACCTAAGCTATTTTAGCCTATTACAAAAATTATAGAGCATGAAATTCCCGGCAACTTTTGGATGAAACATTTTTCAATCAGATGAATAGTTCACGAGTTACAGCGGAGTCAAGCTCAGCAAATTTCTACAATTCGCAAAAACGCTAATTTTTTTTTCGAAATTTCTGTGAATACACTACCGTTTTGTACTTATTTACGCATAAAACATTGACGGTATTAACAGAACTTTTAGATTACATTGTAAGATTTTCTTTTAGGACAACAAATTTTAGAGAAGAGAACTTCAGAACCGAGCAGGTTCAACATTCTTTCGGTTGGGGCCTATAGAAAACGACCCGTGGAGGGTCTGCTATCCCTTCTCTCAGACCTAAATCTTTACGAATATCTGCAGTCCATGCTCGGGGGAAATACGTTAGTGTTAGTATCGCTAAAGACGCCATAGCGGATTGTATTAATTATGGCTGCTCTAGGAGATATTTGTTTTGTATGTGAAAAAAGTTTGAATTAGGTGCTGTGGTGATTGTGAAAGAAAGAGGCTTGAAGACTTTTCGAGAATCAAGTGTGAAAGGAAGTGACGGTAAAAGTGAACGGTTTTTAACAAACTTGAGTTCTGTGGTTGTGCATGATACCTGCCGAAAACAATAAACAAACGTAAAATTAATTGCTGCATCGAAGCGTCGAGGAAGCGATGTTGCTCCCTCGCCGTCACCGTCAACATCTATAAGGTCGGTTACGCCAACATTCAGTTTCAAGCATCAGTTTTTTATGCAATTAAAAAATAACATCATCTGGAAAAAAAAGAGTTTATCGACCAGCTACAAATGTCGTTGAAGCAACAATGGAAGCTATCTATTCCTATCTTGAAGAGAACTCTGAGGAATGTAAGTTCTCTATTGACGAGCTGATAAATCAAATCGAAGGAGATTACCGCTCGGACAGCAGAACAGTCAGGTCAAGGTTAGGTACTTGAAAAATATGGCGATGATATTGTTATTGCAACAACAGCCTCAAGACACACGACTAGGCGACTGTCTGCTTCTTAAACACAGGATATAGAATCCTTACAAACTCGTGGTATGAAAGAATGAGAGCCGATCCATAGCAAGAACGACTACGAATTGTTCGAGCTGCAGCAAAAATAGTCTTATGGCTGATTTACACGTACCTATGGGTCCGGTCACCCAGGTCCAATTCCCCAAACGTCCAGTCTGTCTATTTCGTCCAATTCCCAGAATGTCCATTTCTCGAACGTCCAATTCTCCAGATGTCTAATTCCCCGAACGTCCCATTCCCAGAATGTCCAACTCCCCGAACGTGCAATTCCCAGAATGTCCAACTCCCCGAACAATCGGTATTTACTAATTTAAAAAAAAAATGCGTTTTTGCGAATTATAGAATTTTGCTGAGCTTGACACCGCTGTAACTCGTGAACTATTCATCTGATTGAAAAATGTTTACTACAAAAGTAGTAGGAAATTTTATGCTATATCTATTTTTACCCTTGGTGGCTCTTGAAAGAAGATATTCTCGAAAAACTTTCGGTTTTCGGTACCATTTTTGCAATGTCGCAAACTTTGAATAGTAATGAGGACACCAACTGAACAAATCTACCATATTTCAACTCTCCTTGACCATTTGTAAGTCAGCCCATTGCCTGCAATGGGTAGGCCTACTAACCAATAAGTGTTATATTTGCTTAAACTGCTAGACAGAAACGAAATAATAGATATTAGAAATGCTCAATACATATTTTTGTGTATAGACCAATGTTAAATTATGAACACTTCATATTATCATATCTCAAATATTTTTATGACTTAAAATTATGGATATTTAATGATATACTTATGCAGGATAAACCTTATACTATAAATAATTAAGCTTTGCATTACATAAGATAAATGAAACAATATGTTACAAAACAACTATTTATTAGCTTCTATTTCCTTATTGGTGTCCCTTTTCTGGATAAATCTCAATTGCTTTTTCTTCATTCTCTTTAGTTTTACAGAATTAGTAATCACTTGTACAATCTCTGCTTTCTTCTTGTTTTCTTCAGTCTTAACGATATTTTGCCGTCTTCTTTCTTTGCGTTCAGTTTCTTTCTGTTTTATCTGTTCTTTAGCCAACTTTGATAGTTCTTTTGTTCGTTTAAGCTCTAAACGCAGAGCCGTCTTCTTTTGGAAGTCTGATCTTAAACCTTTCGTTTTATTGATTGATGAAAACCTGAAATGTCCAATTTACTTAACTTTAATACATACTAGTAGGTGATGTTAACTTTTTGTACATATTCTTAGTGGAAAATAAATGAACTTAAGGCAGAGAGATGCTAACGCTGATGTGAAAATTTTCTTTATCTATTTATTTATTGACCACATCTTGCCAACTTACGATATTGTAGAATTTCTAAATCTAGACCAAATAATTCAATAGTCAATATCTAGAGATTGTTTTTACATACTGCCGTGTATAGGATATTAAATTAAAACACTTATTTCACATTATCTGATTAAAACTATGTATAGAGAGAAAGAAAATGCTTACTTTTCCTTTTTTGTCTTCCAAAACCTGCCAGATTTGGGCTTTCCACGAACATCTGGCTTTGTATCATCATTGCTTTCTGTTGCTACCACTTTTTCATCACTTACTTCGTTTTTGTTATTTTTAATGTTTGCTATGATAGAAAGCACTTCCTTACTGCTTTCTTGAGACATTATTTATTTGAAATTTATATTATAATAAGAACGGGCAGAGCAGACGCACGTGCGTTTTTGTTTGACGTTTGACAATTGACATCAACATAGAGTAAGTAGGTAGGTACTAGAGGTGAGACGTATTTACTAGAACAGATTCTCGCACTAGGTATTTTTCAATACTAGGTGCGGTGGCACCTATTCTACTTTTATGAATATACGTGATCCACCTAGTATTTTTGTAAATTACACGATTTTCGACCTTACTATAGAGGTAATATTCACATGTACACGTATTCGCGTATTGTGCACACCAAGTATTTCTTTTCATTTCACGGTTTTGAACTTTAACACCATGGAATAAGATTCCATAGGTAAGTAAGTACAAGATTAGACCCTAGAAGAATAGGTGCTTGAAGTATTGCGTGATACTGTGGAGTGTGAAACCAATTTGATTTAGGTCGTATTTGTATATAAGGTTCCGAATGACAAAATGATTATTACTATTTTTGTGTTTTGTCATCCTGCTCACTCCTTGTTTACTAACCGGTTTTGGTTGGTTGGTTGTTTTCTTCGGCCATCGACATCGGTCGAACCGGGTCTCCTTGGGGGCACGGCAGGGGTACAGATGCTCTTTTCTGTTTCTTATTTTTCTTTTTTTTTTGACAGGTTTCTTTTTGGTTTGTTTTTGTAAAATTTTTTTTTGTTTTTTTTTTCCCACACTGCCGTGCCGCGAGCCTTAGTGTGGCTCTTTGGTAGCGCCGCATGCCTGTCCCTCGCCCTGCAAAGCCCTCGGCGCGGTCAGCCCCCCGGGTGATTCGGTGTTGACCGAGGCCCGGTGAGCGCCAGCGAGCGGACCGCGGCTTACGGGTCTGGTAAGGCGGGCGGCAGATGGTAGGTAAGTATGGAGTCGGTGTCGGCCGCGTGTGGCCGACACAATGCAGGTTTTTACCCGCGGAGCTGGTGGTGGTGGTTGCAGGCCCGCCGCCTGTTTTGTACGACGTGTAGTCGAGGCGGTCGTCGTCGTGATCGGCAGTCGCGGCACATTTTTGGCCGCGGTCAGAATCGACCGCGGCAGCGGTCTGGTGGTCGGGTCCGGTGGGCGCGCGTGGAGCGGAGCGATGTCGCGGAGATGTTCGTGCGGCCCGTTGTCGGCGCGGTCGTACATTCGACGCGCCATTTGGGCCACAAACTCCGCGAGTGGCTCGACGTCGAGGTCCCGGGCGATTACGTCATTTCTGACAAACCGCCCGGCACGCGCTATCATGCGCAGAGAGAAGGCTTGTTGAGCCTGAAGTTTTCCACGTTGAACGCGGTTGGTGAATGAATACCACGCCGGGGACGCATAAGTGAGCTGCGAACGAATGTATGATTTATACAACATACATTTCGTTCGCAGCGGTAGTCTGGAGGACAGCACGGGCCGCAGCAGCGCTCGCGCGGTCTTGGCGCGGTTGATGACATGCGCCACCTGCGGTGCCATCCGCAGCGCGCGGTCAATGCGGCACCCTAGATAAACTACTTCCTTGGAGTACTCTACGGGTTGCCCCCGTAGTGTTAGAGGTGGTGGTTCCTTCCGTTGGCGGTTAACGAAAATGGCGGCGGTCTTGGTGACATTGACCGCCATGCGCCACTTGTCCAGCCACTCCGGCAGCCGGTCGAGGAGACGCTGCATGCGCCTGTGTGCGAGGTTGACTTTGACGGACGACGAAAAATAGGCGCTATCGTCCGCGAATAGCGCCAGCGTCACGTCCCTCTCTCCTTCTAACAGGCGGCCCTGCAGCGTCGGGATGTCGTTCGTGTAGGTAGCATAAAGGCGCGGCGAGAGACAACTGCCCTGCGGCACGCCGGCGGTGATTGGCCTCAGTGTGGATGTGGTCCCCTCTACTGTGACCACAAAATGGCGGTCTCTGAGGAAGCTGGCGATCAGGTGGAGATAGGCCGGGGGCAGGGAGCTGTTGGCCAACTTGGCCAGGAGCCCAGTATGCCACACCCGGTCAAAGGCTTTTTCAACATCTAAGAAGACGCCGAAGACGTGTCGGCCGCTGTTGAGTTCAGACGCAAGATGGTGGAGCACTCTGGTGAGCTGGAGCGTCGTTGACTGGCCGCTGCGGAATCCATACTGCTCGACCCTGAGGGGAGTGTGTGGTATGATTCTACGCAGCAGCAGACGCTCGAACAGCTTTGCTAGATGAGATAGGAGTGTTATGGGTCGGTAGTTGGCAGCGATCCTCCTATCTTTGCCGGGCTTGGGGAGGACAATTATTTTGCCCTCCTTCCACGGCTGCGGGAAATGATGCGTTCTTAGGATCGCGTTATAGAGCCGGGTAATGACTACCACGGCGCGCCAGGGCAGTCGGATGAGGGCTGCCGACGGTATGCAGTCTAACCCAGGGGCCTTCTTTTTGGGAAGGCGGCGTATGGCCTTGAGCGTCTCCGTCGGCGAGATATACTCGTCGCCGCGGAGAGGCGGAAGCGAGGAGGCGAGAATTTCGGCCACCAGCCGGCTGACTTCGGCGTGGTGGGCGACGGCGTCGTCATCGGCGGCAACGGGGTGGGGCTGAAACTGGCCTTCCAAATGGCCGGCCAGTATATCAGCACGATCTTGGGCCTTGAAGTGGCGCGTGCCCGCGCTGTCCAGCAGCGGGTAAACAGGGGCAGGCGTGGCGGTGAGCTGGCGAGTCAGTTAAAAGAGGTCAGCGGAGTTGCCAGTCACGGTGTCAATGTGACTTTCCCAGCAATCTCCACGCCATGCCTTCACCGACTCAGCCAGTTTGGAGGCGGCCCTATTGAGCCGCGCCTTGACTCGCGGGCAGCGAGAGTGCGCCCACAGGCGACGGAGGTCGCGCTTTTTCCGCTTAAGGCGGGCAAGCGCAGGCGGGAGCTCGTCGTACCGGCGTGAGTTGCCGCAGGTCGGCGTGCTCGCGGCCTCTTTGGCCGCGTGGATGGCCGCCGTGATATGACAAGCAGCCGCCTCCACTTCGGCGGCGGTTGTCAGGAGGCCCGGAAGCATTAGGCCCTCTAATGAGGCCGTAAAGTCCTCCCAATCAATTTTGGGGCCTCGGGGGCGGGGAGGGGCCGAAACGGCGCCAGCTCCCAGCGTGATGAGTATGGGGAGATGCTGCGTGTTCATGTCGTACAGCACCTCCACACTGACTGGGCTAGTCAGGCCACGGTGCAGCACGATGTCCAGCACATCTGCAGCGTGTCTCGGATTGGTGGGAAAGTGAGTGGGGCTATCGGGGCCAATAACTTCTATATCCAGGTCCAGTGCGTCCTGGAGCAGCGCTCGGCCCGCTGGATTGGCGAGTCGCGACCCCCAACTCTGGTGCTTGGCGTTGAGATCGCCGGCCAGCAGAGTCGGGGTCATATCTGAGAATACGGCCTCTAAGTCGTCGGGGGCCATAAGACGGTTGGGCGGTTTGTAGGCGGCGTAGATACGCAGCTCGCTGCCCGCAACATAAGTGCGAACACCTATGGACCGCGTGGCCCTGTAGTTGAGCAGGGGAAGGGTGTCGTGGACGACGTCGCGGCGGACAAGCACCGCCACTCCTCTGAAGGCTCGTCCACTCGCCGCCGTCTCGTCGCGGCGGTATACGAAAAAATTAGGTAGGCGCCACGCGGCCCCCGGTGTCAGCATGGTCTCGCCCAGGAGGATAACGTGAATATCCTGCGACTGGGCGAGAAGCCGGAGGTCGCTCGTCCTACTTCGTATACCGCCGGGGTTCCAATACAGTAATCTTAGGCCTGCAAAGCCTTTAATATGGTTTTCAATGGGGCGAGCAAGGCGACCCAACCAGTCTCACCCCGCTCGATCATGAGAGATGCGATTTCAAGCATCTCTATGACGTATGCCAAACCTGTATCGACATCGTCGACGTCGTGAATGTCGGGCATACGGCGTGCTGTGCGCGCACGCGCATATGGCGAAGCGCGCTCGCGCCATGACGGCGCGGCTCCCGCGGCCGATGTGGCACGAGCGGCGGCTCGCGCGGCACGCGCAGATGGCGCGGTGCGCTCAGAAGGCGCATCGCGCTTAAACGGCGCGACGTCAGCCGACGGAGCGGCGCGCGCGGACGGCGCGGCGCACACTGACGGCGCGGCGCGGACAGGCGGCGTGGCGTGCGCAGGCGGCGCGGCGCGCCTGGACTGCGCGGCACGCCTGGACGGCGCCGCGCGCTCAAGGGGTGCGGCGCGCACCGGCGCGGCGCTGGTACCGGCGGCTGTTGGGGCTCTGCGCTGATAGGCGCGGGCTGTCGGCGGGAGCCTTTCGGCTCCTGGGGTGGCAGCGGGGCGCGCTCTGCGAGCGCCTCTGTGTCCTCGTGCTCATCTGCGGGCGCCTCAACGGGCGCAACATAGGGCGCGGAGTGCGCCTGCATCGCCGCATAAGACGCGGGCGTCGCCCCATAAGGCGCAATCGTCGCCTCGTAAGGCGCGGGAGGCGCCTCGTGCGATGCTCGAGGCGCCCAGTGGCGCGCAGGCTGCGCGTCGGGTAGGCGCGTGTCAAGCGCCGGCGTCGAGGCCGCATTCGGGCTTTGAGCGGCCCTGTTGTGGCGGCGCCCTCTGCCACGGCGATGTCTCGCCTTGGCGGGCGCGCCACGAGTAGTCGGCGGATTGGCCGGCGGGGCCAGGGTCACCCCATAACCGGGCTCTGGCATGTTGACCGGGCGCAGCACAGCGGGCGCGCCGGCTCGCGCTTGGTTCGGCTTGGGCGGGTAGGAGGGGGGAATTTTAATTCCCCGCTTTCTTGCGGCCTTTTTGTAGGCCGGACATCGGCGATCATTTGCCGGATGCGCCTTTGCGCAATTGGCGCAGGTCGCCGGCTGCTCCCGGGGTCGCGGGCAGTCCCGCGCAAGGTGCTCGCCTCCACAACGGAGGCAGGCCTGCTGGCGGTGGCAATTGGCCGATGCATGGCCAAATTGCTGGCAGCGGTGACATTGGGTCGGGCCTCCACGGCCTTGCCAGGCCTCAATGATGATGCCCTGCATTAGCAGGAGCTCATTCACCGCATACAAACGGGAGAGCTCCTGCTGATCGAGGTGGTGCAGCTGCACGAAGAAGAGGCAGCCTGGGCGGCCACGACGTGCCGGGATGTGACGCAAGTGGTCAACGGGGAAGCCCTTATACTCGAGGGCTTCTCTTATTTCGTCTAGGGGCGTGGAGGCCGGAAGGCCCCTGATTGCCGCCTTAGACGGGCGCTCATTGTCTGGGGTAAAGCAGTACCAATGTATTCCTGGATCCGCTGTTGATGCTTCAATTAGGTGCGCCTGAGTAGTGCGGAACTCCTCTGGAGTACGCGGTAAAAACCGTATTCCATTTTGGAAGGGGCGGGCATTGGGAGGACAGCCCATCTTGCCCGTCAACTCCCTGAAATGGGCCGTCCAATTCGGGAGGTTCTCTACAATTATAGGCGGATAGCCCCTGGCTCTTCGTTGTGGTTGATGTTGTTGATGGCCGGCCTCATCCGCGATCGGCAGCTGTGGCTGGCTCAATGCAGGGCGGGAGGGTGGCGGCGCCTGCACCATTTCGGCGTACGAAGCCGACGGGGGCGCGTCATCGACTGCGTCCGAAGCGTGAGCCAGAGACGCATAGGTGGTCGGAGTCAGCAGTTGCTGGTTCGACTCGCTGGCGTCAACCTGACCTCCATCCTCCTGGGGTGAGGCAGGTGACAGTGAGTAAGGAACATCAGGGTACCTCTGGTTGTCCGCATCAGGTGAATCCGGGAAGTGAGGCGGCGACGGCCCGATTCTCGGACGTTTGTCATCATTTTCTTCTATGTCATCAGGACTGCGAACACGGCACTTCGCCCTACCCCTCGGGACCTCGCCGGTTGGTGATTTCCCAAAAATCACCCCGGCAGAGGTCTGCAGGAGGTTAGGCTCGGTCGCCTTTTCGGATGGGTGGGCGGCTGTTGAGCACGGTGGCGCTGCGGGCGCTCGACCCGACGGCCCCGGTTGGGGTTCGGAGAGCTGCCCGGCAGCAGCGGCATCGCTGGGCACAGCGGCGGACTTCCTACCGCTCATTGTAGTATGGTAAACAACGTTGTTTACATTGAATGGCAAAACTAGGTCACTGGGCCATGGGAAACTGTGTCACTATCGCAAAAGAAAACAATAACAACACTTAAACCGGCTCACTAGAGTCACGGCGCGGACGAAACACGTACTAAAATTATCACAATTGAAGGCGTGATTCTCCAAAAACTTTTTTCACACCCACCCTCACTAAGCGTCAGTATCGCGGCGAGACAGAGAAGGCGAGTGAAAAACACACGGGGGTCGTCACATAAAAAGTTCTCAACGTAGGTTGATCCGGGGAATTTCCTACGGAGACTTGTGATTGAGACGCGACGACGGAATTTTTCTCGTGAAGACGACCGGGCTGGGGGCTCGACGCTTGCACGGAGCACTCCACAGCAGACGGAGCGGCGACGCGAGAAAACAGTTCGGGCGGACAGACGGCGGAACGCGGGAAGGGCTCGATGCAGAGCGGAGCACACGACCGGTTGGCACGACGACGCACGACGAACTTTACTAACCGGTAAAAACTTGTTTTTACATGTTCTCCTGGCAGGTTGAAGTTCACGATGCGACACAATCAATCAGTGTTGAATACATTTTGGCACGCGCGCGTGATAATTGCGATTAGAAATTAGAAGTCAGCACTAGTCGACGTCTAGTGTAACCAGTTACTACGTGAAACTACTAATACTAGGTGGACTAGGTGGAATAGGTATCTGGATCGAGTATTAGATAATACTAGGAACAGGTGCACCTAGTATCAAATTTACTTGGTACGACCCATCTCTAGTAGGTACTTTGACAAATTGACACACGACCAGGGTTTTTTTTTTTACTTATTTGTTCATGTCCATGGATACTAGTCCTTCAGTCGAAAACTTAATTTATATAAATTAAATGATATTAGAAGTGAGAAATGAATTAAAGTCCTCTTTAAAGGTTATCAATGAAAGTCTACGTTCTTTTCTCCATACAACCGACACAGCCTTACCTCGATTAATTTGACAAGGCTGTATGGGCTAGATCCGTTTGTCTTAATACTAAAGAAAGACGAAAAATTTGACACTTTAATATTGCTGAATTTTTGTAATGAATGAATCACTAAAATTATTTGATCGTTGATTTCCTTGAGGCTTGTGTATATATTTTTCTTAATCATACTATTATAATTCTAATTAGCTTATTGTAAACTTGTAAAAAGTTTATCCCCTATAGGTCTAAAGTACCAAAACACTTGAAGAGATCTCTTACAATGCCGGTAAGTATACACGTAATTTGCAATTACTTCTAGCTTCTTGATCTAAAAAGCAATGTTTATCTTGTTTGTAGGCTTATCATTCTACGTTAACGGAGTATTCCCAATCAGTAGGCAACCTGGCTTTGTTGCCAGTTCGCACAACATTCAGGGGACCTGCTCCAGTCAATCCCAAGATAGAACTGGACGTAATTGACGAAGCTCTCAACTACTTCAAAGCCAATGTATTCTTTAGGTTCTATGAGATTAAGGTGAGACCTATGTTGCTATTAAAAGTTACTGTGTACTTAACAGTGGAAATGATCACTTTCACTGTTTTAAAATAGATGTCTGTACCTTTAACTTAGAAGTGGTCAAGCTTTGTTTTTCTTAAATAATCTAATGCGTGATTTTATTCAATGAAATAAACAAATGACTCATATCATCAATGAAGTAAAAGAAACATTATTTCTTCCAGTCTGATGCAGACCGTGTACTTATATACCTCACTCTGTACATTTCGGAGTGTCTGAAGCGCCTGCAAAAATGCTCCAACAAGAACCAGGGTCAGCAAGAGATGTACATGCTGGCAATATCTAAGTTTGACATTCCCGGGGAATATGGCTTTCCTTTAAACACTGTTTATGCTAAACCAGCTAGCACCCAAGAAGCTGGTATGTACAAGTTGATAAAACTGAGTAACTCTTTTAAGTTATATCGACTGAAAACTAGCATCATGGCTTACTATTCTTTGTGGAAATTGCTTTTCTAGCTTAACACCGTAAACGCCATATGTCCGACAAACAATTGAATTTCTATTGTGTCTGGGCCTGTCGGCGGTCAACCTGTTAATAATACATTATGAGGGTTAACCTTTTTTATTTTTAATGTTTCTAGATTTGATGAGACAATACCTGCAGCAACTGAGACACGAAACTGGTACAAGAGTTTGTGAAAAGGTAAAAGTTTAATTAAAATAGACCCTAAGAAAGTAGGGAAATATACAAGTAAAGTTTGTTGTGTTGTCTTACATTCATACAAATAGGTATGAGTTTAAGGTATAAGAATTCTTAACTTGAAAAATCCTTATATTTTTATAAGTTTATATATAAAGGTATTTATTTCATTTATTATTTCCAGGTATTTGCTACAGATGATGGCAAACCAAGCAAGTGGTGGTTATGTTTTGCTAAAAGGAAATTTATGGATAAGTCTCTATCTGGTCCTGGACAGTAATTTTAAATGCCAATCTGTTTTCCATAGCATTTATTCTGTACATAGTTTTGTACTTCTTGATATAGCAAATCACAAAAATATATTCCAATAAGTAATTTCCTTTATTATTATATTGATGCTCTTTTTTATAATTTAAGATATATCATGAAATAAATAAAATTAAAATTATAATGGTATTTTGTGTGATCCCATTTACACAAAACCATCACACAGTTTTGTATAAAAAGGATTCAATTACTGGTCTTTTTACAGATAATTAATTTCTACACACCATCAGCATCAAAGAAAAGATTGTGTAGATTATGTAAAAAGTTGTTATTATATTTAATTATTTTTACATTACAATATACTTCACAAAAAGTTTACATACTATCGGGGATGTTGACAACACTAGGTAATAATTGATTCCAGAACATCAAACATGTAAATGAAATCACCTCACAGTTCTTTAAATGATAAACCATTTTTTTATTTGACCTAAGCATGAATTTCAGTAACCTAAAAAGTTGACAGTTGCACCGAATTATGCGCCCATAGAATACCTGTTCAAGCTAGATGACTAAAAATAAAGACTTGCACATACAAATTTCGACAGGGAAACCAATAAAGTCTAGGTACATAGCTCTTATAGATGGAAGGTCAAAAGGTAGCGGGTTAGAATCCCATTTGAAACATGCCACACACGCGTTGTATCTGCTTAGTTGGAGTCAAAATTTGAGATCTAATTCAATCCATATTCTTTGATCAACTGGCCTGCGATGACGAGCCTCTGAATTTCGGATGTGCCCTCGTATATCTCTGTGATCCTCGCATCTCGGTAGTGTCGTTCTGCTGGCATGTCCGAGACGTAGCCCATACCACCTAAGATCTAGAAAAAATAAAATTATGTAAAACAACTTATATTTTTATTTTTTTTAAATTTAGCAACACCATGCTATATATATTATACAACGTTATTTTTAGTTTAAGTATACGAAAATCGAAACACGGGTCAAATATTTTCATTTAAAGAATCAGTACAAAAATTTAAAATAATATCTTGAAAACTCACGAAGTTACAAGCTTTTTGTGCTGTCCCATTGTGTTTTTTAGTAGGGTATACTTTATTTGAGATTTTGTAAATATTATTTGGTCAAAATGTAACATGGATTCTATTACTGATTCTGAACAAACAGTTTTCAGGTTATGTATAAACCTAAAAATAACATTGTATAAGTTACAAGATAAAATTTTACTAGAAAAAATTAACCAGACTCAAGAAGCTCGAATAGGAATCGAACCCACGACCTTTGGATAACCGGTCCAATGCTCTGACTGCTGAGCTACCAAGACCAAAAAAAAAGACTCATAAAATTTTTCTAGTAGTTAGTGATTTACGCTGCAAGCCAGCGGTATTACGTCACTGTGAAGTTACTACCCTCGCACTTATAACTTATATTTTGTGAAGTATAAGTTATAAGTGCGAGTCTGATCGAATACAATCCAGTCTGAAGACTGCAGAAGTTAAGCTTCATAAAACGCGCTCAAGCAATGCACCACATACACTCCCCACCAGCAACAGCCTCTCCCGAACACGGAATTTCGACGTTCCGAGCTGAGTTCAAACACGGCAACATGTGCGTGGTCCACGAGCGTAAGCTGTGGCTGCGGTAACAGCTTTCCATCGGGCGTGTCGTATGCTCGTATGCCAGCTTAGTAATCCAATTTTCAATAAAATCTGTCTTACAATAGGTTCATTCTTAACTATCATCACCACCAGCTCATTCTAAGTCCCCACTGCACGAACCTTCCCTATGGATGGATAGGGAGAATGGGCCACGGCTTTACATGCCTTCCGAAGCACGGAGGAGCTCGAAATTATAAGTTTTTGGTCACCCATCCGATGCCTTTGCCAAAGTTGCTTATCCTTAGCAATCGCTGACCGGGCGCGTTAACCACTGCGTCATTGAACTCTTCACCTTAGCTGACTGGGTGCATTCTTAACCATCTTACCTGAATACACTGATGAGATAAAAAGGTAGCTGCCTCAGAGGCTGCCAGTTTCGCCATAGCTGCTTCTTTAGTGTAGGGTTGTTTGTTATCCTTGAGCCAAGCCGCGCGCCATGTTAGCAGTCTCGCGGACTCTAGTTTCAAAGCCATATCCGCCAACTTATTCTGTATAGCCTGAAGTTTCATTATAGGTTTCCCAAATGCTGTTCTTTTTGATGCATACTCTGCTGCCACATCTAAAGATGCCTGTGAAAATGATTGATTACATGTATTTTGTTATTTTTTTTTTCCTAGGCTTAGGCCTAATTAATAATGAATTTGTAATTTCTTGAGACAATAAATATTTTCTAAACATTAAAAACCGTATTTGAATTTATTAGGATTGTTTTAATTAGTGTATAACTTACACACTAATGTATAACTAATTAAACACTAATTATTACAGGTAAAATTAATCACAAATAAGGTTTAGAAAATATTTTGTCTCAAGAAATTACAAATCGATTTTTGTTGTAGTTTAAATTACCTGAGCTATTCCCAACGCTTGAGACGCTATACCAATTCTGCCAGCATCAAGAGTCATCATGGCAATTTTGAAGCCAGAACCAGGCTGCCCAAGAATATTCTCCTTTGGAATATCACAGTCTTCATACATCAGTGAACATGTTGATGATCCTCTTATACCTAATTTGTCTTCTTTCTTTCCTAACTCTAAGCCCTTAACGGGTTTTGGCACAATAAATGCTGATATACCCTTATGTTTCAGACTTTTGTCGGTAGTTGCAAATACTACAGCTGCCTTACTTTCGTAACCATTTGTTATCCAGCACTTGGTACCATTGAGAATCCATTTGTCGCCGCCATCCTTAGCAGTGGTTGTTGCAGCACCAGCATCTGACCCATTGCCTGGCTCAGACAGTGCAAAACAGCCAACAGTGTCTCCTAGAAAAAGAAGATTGATCAGTATTTGGTACTTTAAAAAAAAGAATTTTTTTGCAAATTTTTCAAGCTCAAACATCAATTGAATAACTAAAAGTTATTAAAAAGGCATTGTTTCAGCATCTGTAAGCACTTGTTATAAGAAAACCACAGACAATTTCAATCAATTTATATTATGATAAGAATTTTTAAATAGATTACAGAAAGCTAGTGTACTTTTCAATATTAAATTATATAAAGTATCATCTCATTTATCAATTTCTTTCTACAATCTCAATCAATAACATAACAAAACAAAATTGGTTCTTTAATGATTGTGACAGTCTGGTGCTTGAGCTAAGCCTCAGGTCGTATCACCAGGTCTCGCCTAACGGTGATATTAATAAATTGTTTTTTAATGTTTACTGTTCAAATGGAGAAAGAGAAAACCAAATTATTAAAATAAAACAAAAACCCGACTGCTAAAACAACTATATAAAAAACAATTATATACTCGTGAAAACCGGACTAGTATAAAAAATAACTGCAAAGAAAAAAAACAAGCTCTACGATCCCAGAATTCAATTTGAGCAATGTTGAATGCAACATGAAATATTTCCTTGTCGGATACTTATACTTGAATAATAAAATCTATAATTAATGAGTATTTATAAATCACCAACCAACCAAAGAGAGTGCAGATTTATTTGAGCTAGCCACGGCGTCTTGGTTGACAATTGCCCCGTCTGCGCCAACTATTAATATTCAATGTATTTATAAATACTCATTTATTTTTATTATTTAAGTATAGGTATCGGACAAGGAAATATCTCATGTTGCATTCAACATTGCTCAAATTAAATTCTGGGATCGTGGAGCTTGTTTTTTTTCTCTTTGCAGTTATTTTTAATGTTAGTCCAGTTTTTACGATTATATAGTAGTTTTAGCAGTCTGGTTTTTTGTTTCATTTTAATAGTTTGGTTTATTTCAAACTTTTACTTTTTTTTTGTTAATTATATTCCGGCTTTTTTTTATAGCCTATGTCTCTCACAGTCAAAACAGATCTAACGACACCTCATATGTTAAAATGCACCGTGCCGTCTGGGCTGTTGGACGTGCCAAAAAAATAGACATACATACATACACACACCCTTCTTCTGACGCAGTCTGGTAAAAAAATAATTATACGGTTATTGGAGGCCTGGTGAAGCCTTTTGTGCATTCTAGTGCTTGCACCAGTCTCCACAAGCCTCATTCACTTCACCATGTTAGTTCGATAAACTGCTTAAATGTAGAGAAAATAAGATATATTATTTTGATGATAATGTGCCTTTGCCCAGCAGTGGGATAGTGAGGGTTAATAAAAAAAATTGTAATTAAAGTATAAGATTACCATTGCAAAAAGGAGTAACATATTCCTTTTTCTGTTTGTTGGTACCCCAATGGGATACTGGGCCCAAGTACAGTGAGTTGTTTACTGACATAATGACACCGCAGGATGCACAGCCACGTGATATCTCTTCAAGGGCTATGGCATATGCGAGGTAGTCTAAGCCAGCACCCCCATTCTCTTCCGGTACTGCAATGGCCATAAGGCCCAGTTCACCCATCTTCTTGATGGCATCTCCAGGGTATAGATGATCTCTGTCGTATTTAGCTGCGTTTGGTTTCAGTTCTGCTTCGGCGAAGTCTCTACATGTTTTGTATAGCATCTGGTAAGTGTCGGGCAAAGCTGACAGAGAAGCTATACATCTTGAATGTTTTACAATAGCAGCAGGAACAGCTGGAACTAAAAAGTTTACACTGGTTTAAAACTTTTTTTTAAAGCTTTTGCTTAGAAGTAGGAACTTACCTACCAACTATTTGGACACCTTTTGCTAAAACAGTAAGCATAGCTACTGTGCTAAATAAAACAAACACAAGAAAATTAAAATTTGGAATTGGAAGCACTTTGTACTTAGCGTTCAAAAATAAATACCTACAAGACAAGACAGCTAAAAACAAAGTAATAAATAAGGTTCGTTCAGAAATCAAGAAGGAGTAATTCTTGAGTTTTTGTATCTAAAACTTTCCCTAATTCTGGTTTTTAGTTTTAGGATAACAAGCAATCAGGGCTATAATCAGTTAATTATCATAATATTTTAAATTACAAAACTATAAATTATAAATAATATTATAGATACGCAGCCAACCAAGACATCATTAGTTTTAAGCGTGGCTCGGACCATATACATTTTGTGTCTCTGTCAGTGTCATGTCAACTTCCAGCCCCCTGTCACTGTCTCACTGTCAAACAAAATAATTTAAACAGTACGAAAAAAATATTATTTTACAATGATAAAATGGAGATATTATTAAGATTTGTACCGATTAGCCCTTTAAGACTCACGGCTTCGCGAATACTAACCTTACATGTAGCGCATTACACTCGGTAAGCTTTGCTAAATATGTGTTTATTCTGTTACGTACATAACCTAACTGTTAATGTTCTGTTGATTTTAGACTGGCTGAAGTAGGCAAATTAGAATCCCCTAAAGCCTCAGGAAAGTATGACACAGGCCAACTCATATTGCATAAAGTGTTTGGGTACAGAGGTGTGATTTTGTTTCCCTGGCTGGCTAGAGTGTATGATAGAGATGCTACAAACAAAAGAGAGAGCGCAGAACCTTCGGGTAACGCAGACACTTCTGGAGATTCGCTGTCGAATGTAGGCAAAGAAGTCAAGGGTAGAACCCATACATTCTATCAAGTTCTAATTGACACCAGAGATGCACCATACATAGTGAGTATTTTGATCAAACTATCAAATTTATAGACCCTATTATGAACTCCTACATTTTTTTTACAAACTTTTGCATGCATTTTACTTTTAATTCTGCAAGATTGTAAAATCTAAACATAGATGTTGGTGATTATCCAAGTATTCTTTTGGTTGTTTATCAAATTATGTAGATGTGTTCTTTATATGTTTTCTTATTAAACTTTGCCAAGTTTTATTTAGTTTATTTATACATATTGTGGTGAGCTGTACCTGTAATAAATATGATTTAACATATTTGGTCAGAGTACTGTTGATACTATTATAAAAATAAAGACAATAAAGAATTTCTATTTCTTTTTCAAAACAACACAACATTAAACATTTCAAAAAAATAATATGTTGGTGGCTGCACCTAATAATTTTTTTTATTTTTTGAGATAAAGCAATAAATTTCGATTATTTAAAGAAAAAAGACAAAAAAGATATACTAAAATACCCGTTAAGTTATTAGGCCTGAACAAGGTAGCCAATGGCCCCCTCAACCCGCCTGTTTCATTTTGACAACTCTCTACCAAACATCCTGTATATTTGACTTGTAAATAATAATCTGATACCTAACATAAGCATAACTTTAGATTTATTTATTTAATTACATTTTCTGAAGAACAAAATATATTTTTGATAAGTTACTTTACATTGCTAGTACTTACCTATATTATTGTATGTGTATAGTATGTACATAATAATGGTTGTGTTATACTAAAAGCTGTTTTTAATTTTAATTAAAATATTCTTTAACCAACTTATTAATTATCTTGAGCTTTTATTACATTAACAGTCTTTATAGCTTATATTAATTATATTTTTTTTATAATGATTGTTGATGAAGATATTAAAAAAGTAATTTATTTTCGACTGTGCAAACAAACATCGATATGAGACCCGAATGGAAGAAAAAGGTATTTTGGCTGTATTTGATCAATGTTATGTGGATGTGGACTAATGAAGTGTATTTTAGCAACCTAATGAGCCTCTTATTAAGAACATTATTTGTTTGTTTTAATTTGTAACAAATCTACTTTCATAATAATAAATAGTTACATTTTATTAATGTAATAATGTTAAAATTTTGTAACTAGTATCAATACGTTAGAAACAAATTCAATTGTCACAGCATTTTTGTTTATATTTTGTCTAACTATAAAAGTACTCATGTTTATCAAGGAATAGTGCAAGTTTTACATAACAATAAAACTTGTATTATTGAGCAGAGACGATGCACAGCATCTGTGAGAGTGCGTCTACTTCCGTTCTACCAACTTCCTGTCTATAACTTCCGCCATATTGTTTTTATTGCTGCTAAATAGTAGCTCAACTGACTTACTTCTGTTTGGCGCCATTTTGTAGTCACCTTAGGAGCTCCTAGAGCGCAGCGTGCTCATAGAAGTCTCTTACCAGGAGCCCTTAAATGGATGCTGTGCATCGTCTCTGCTCAATAATACAAGTTTTATTGTTATGTAAAACTTGCACTATTATCGGCATGTGACGATGCACAGCATCTGTGAGAGACGTGTTTATACCTCCTGGTGACTGCCAACGACGCTATGTGATGCAGATAAAGGCATGAACAACTTGAAGGAACAGAAAAACATTCAAATAATTAAACCAGTGTATATTATAATATTATAATACTCACCGAAACAATTATCAAAAATTTACTTTTTTATATAATTAATTATAATTTAATATCAATTTTAATTTTAATCATAAACATTCACACACTTATGATCTTACTTATGATAAGTACTAAATAGGTTCAAAATTTACTGAAAGATTATTTTGTGATTGTGTTCTTCCGATAATTTGTTTGCAATAAAATTTAGCAAAAGTGTTTTAACTTTGCCAATTACCTCTACTTAGGATATCTTCGATAGGAAAATTTTCGTGCCAGTTTAGAGAGGCCACTGCCGAGCGTACAGAACCCGCAGACGCAGATATCCTTGCGTCTTTTAACACTGTTTTAATCTAGTTTCCAATCACGGTACGTGAGGCGGCCTGTGGGGCGCCTCTTATTGTGACAAATAGGGCACTGTTACATTCGGGTGTTCGCCGCTGTGCACTAAGTTCTAAAACTTTTCTTAACCAAAATACGGGACAGATATTATTATTACTATGTTTTAACAATTTCCAACCTGATTGTCTATATGAAGCTGTGTCTGTCTTGGAACCAAAAACTGGGCTTAGGATGATGTGGTCGCCGGCATCGGTGTAGTGACTTGTGGAAACTCTTAGCAAGGTGAGGTCATGTACCCGTCGGCCCGACGCTAGAAGTAGTAGACACGCTAACCTGCGTGAAGCTTCGAACAATGTGTCATTACATGGTGAATTACCTTGTAGCCAAGCGACCAGGTCACTCGGATCCCAGACAGGTGGTTTCTCTGCTCTCGGTCTCTGAAGAGAGATGGCTTTTAAAATATGTTTTACTAAGAAATGCGAATTTAAATTTTCATTACTTAATGTTTTTCCGAATGACAATACAACCGATTTATGAAGTAAAATTGTTGGATAAGCTAATCCTTCTTCAAGATACAGATATGCCAAGAATCTAGACAAACCTACACCTTCAGGATGTTTATGGTCCAGATTATTCTCTCCACACCATTTTACCCACCTGGCCCACGCAGGCTTATAAGACCTTAAAGTAGAATCTCTCCAGCTCGATTCTAGCAAGGTTCGCTCTGCTTTAGTCCAGGTTCCTGTGACGTTACCCCACCCCCAATTTTCCAAATGTACAGTTCCATGTTTCGAACCTGAGGCGGTGGAAGCCCTGTGCTCTGATCTATCAGAACCGATGCTAAGTTCTGGACTTTGAACGGTTCGCACATTGCACGCCGGCGAAGATCTGGCAGCGAAAACGCATTCTCCCACATCGGTGCCACCACCAAGTACACTCCTTGCGCAGAGTTCAGGTGGTGCAGCACCCGGGGCAGAAGGCTCGGTGGTGGGAATACCCACGCCAGCTGAAACTGCCACTGTCTGCTGAATGCGTTGCAAAACTGTGCTGAGCCATCCCGACAATCTTTTGTTACATACCTTTCCACAACTCTGGTTTGTTTGGTTGCAAACAGATCGATCTGAGGAACTTCGAAGTTGTGAAATGCTGCTCGCACAGCTGGTCGCAGCAGGTGCCACTCGGCTGGTTGTCTTCCCCGGGACAGTCTGTCTGCTACGTCGTTGTACCTGCCCGGGAGGTACTCCGCTGTCATCATGATCTTCCACCGGTCTAGGAGATTTAGCAAGTGGTACGTCATGTTGAGCAGAGGCGTTGATCGTGTTCCGCCTTCCTTGCGGATTTATGCTACAACGGTTCGATTGTCGGACTGTAAAATCACATGTCGTCTCTGAAGATGGGATCTGAAGTGGCTTACCGCTGCTATGATGGCAAACATCTCTTTGCGATTGCAATGCCATCGACTCTGGCTGGAGGTCCATCCGCCCGATACTATTTGGTCGTCCATCTGAGCCCCCCAGCCGTAGTCTGCTGCATCTGTTGTAAGGAAGTGTTGTATGAGTGTTGGATGTAAGCTGCTCGTTACCTGATGATCTTTCAAGGTAGCTATCCACCACTCTAAGTCGCTTACAACTGGTGCCGGTATGCTGTGTTGACTGTGCGGAGTCTCCCTCAGCAACCGTCGGGAGTGCAGCTGCAGTTGACGACAATGCAATCTCCCTCTGGGAATAACAAAGTTGGCGAAGTTGAGAGTGCCTAGGACTACTTGTGTCTCCCTGAGCGACATCGTTCCTTTGCGAATGGCTTTTTTGGAGATAGTTTTTATTATGTACGCTTTTCTTTCTGGGAGGCCCTTGAGTCCGAGGTTTGTGTCCCAGGTCAGACCCAGAAATTCCAGTTTCTGACTGGGTTCGGTCAAAGACTTTTCGTAGTTGATGGTCCATCCTAGGCTCTCTACAGTTTTTATAGCCATCTGCACTTGAGCCTGCAGGAGAGGACGAGCCTGGTTTACCAGCAAGTAGTCGTCCAAGTATACCACAATTCTCATACCTTGATCTCGAAGGTGCTGAGCCACCCAGTTGGTTAGAGCGGCGAAATTCTTAGGCGCGCATGATAAGCCGAAGGGTAGGCATGTCATTTGGAGGACCTGGTTCTGCATCTGGTGGTCGTAGACCAGCCGAAGGAACCTTCTGTGACCCTCGGCTATAGGCACGTGAAAGTATGCTGATGAGAGGTCCAGCTTCACCATCCAATCGCCCTTTTGAAGAAACTGAGGTATCTGGAACTGAGAGATCAGTTTGAATGGTTTTGGAATTATCGACTCGTTCAAGTGTTTCAGATTGAAAATGGGTCTGAACGATCCGTCGCTCTTCTTCGTCAGGAACATGGTCGAGAAGAAGCTGGGACCGACCTGTCGCTGGTCTGGTACCTCCAAAACGCCTTGTTCCAACAGTGTGTGTATTTGTTGGGACATATCTGGTGATTGTGGTGTTTTGAAGCGACGAAGAACCCTGGTCGTCGGACGCACGAGCACAGGTTTGGAGGTGAATGGCAGACGCATTCCCGTAATCATGTCGCGAAGGGCCTGCGGAGCCCGAAGCGCCTGCCACTGCCTCCGATACGCTCGAAGGCAGCCTCCATAAAACTTGGGTTGATGTAGTTGATAGTCATTTATCAAAGTGTTTCTTACCGGGGTGACCGTTTTTCTTAAAGGGCTTTTTCGCTCTCTTCGAATCCTGCTGCTTTGAGGACCCTGCAAATGGCTTATTAGGCCTGCTCTCTTCGTCTCTGGAACGAAAGGGCTGGTTAGTGAAGTCACGGGTAGAGCCCTGTTTGTTTAGTTTGCTGGTATGATTTGGCTTACTGGTCACCCTATCCGCGGAGAACCAAGGTTTTACCCATTTCTCCATTCCACCCGTATTTTGTATGTAAGTACACAATAGACCCTCGTCGAAGAGGTGCCTTGAACTCGGAGGTATCTTACGCAGACCCTCGCGAAGATTTTTGTTAGGTATTTCGTTCAGGATACGCTCCCGGCGGTTTTCAATATATTCGGCCCTTTTTCCACAAACCATCTGCATTATCTCTTCACTCGTTTTGTGAAATTTGGAGGTAGGTTGAAAAAGATCTGATATTTTGTCGAAAATGCTATCAGCGGATAGTACTGATTGAGAAGAAGCTGTCCAGTTAATAAACTGTTGTAAAGCCTCGTTAAGAAGCTCGCGCTGGGTAATAAGACCATTACAAGTTGCTGCCAATATTTTTTCCGAGTTTGCGACGAAGTCCTTACCTTTGAGAAACTGTCTAAGCTCATCGTTAACCTCAAGGTCTACGAAACCAGGCGAGGCGCAATGTGCTTTTAACGAATCTGTGTATCGAACATCTTTCCAACACTGATCCCCAAATTTTTGTAAAAACTCTAGACGTTTTAAATGCTCCGGGTGAGCAGGCAGGATCTTCGGGTCTTTCAAAACTGTATTTACAACACCAAGGCTTAAAAGACGGGGTTCGACCGCATTAGTATCAACAGCAACCGTAGGGCGATGTAATTGAAAATCTGATTTTGTTAAGCCGCTGGGTCCCGGCAACGGTTCGGGTAACGGCCCTTGTGCCGCCGGTAGCGTTGTGATGGACGTGCCATCTTTTGCGGTCGAACTAGCCGTATTTTCAATAAAGTTTTCATTAAAAATTGACTGAGAAGGTAGTACTACATTTTGTAGCAATACATCTGTTAACACTTTTACTTTGTTCATAAGCTCTTTAATATCAGTATTTGACTTACCAAAACTTCTGCGTTTTACCTCACTGTCCGAGGAATCGTTAGGCAACGACTCTGAGCTGTTGCTATGTGAACGGCGACGCTTCGAGCTGCGTCTGCTATCGCTAGGCCCACGCCCACGCGGCTGCGACGATCTTTCGTCGCCCTCGGTGCGTCCCGAGCGATCGAAACACTCATTTGCTTCACTGTCGCTCATTTTCACTATAGCACAGGCAAAACTTGAAAACGAAAATAAAAATTTTCCGAGTATCTAAATTAAGATGTTGCACGAACGAAAAGTAACGACGCTATGAGCACGCTGCGCTCTAGGAGCTCCTAAGGTGACTACAAAATGGCGCCAAACAGAAGTAAGTCAGTTGAGCTACTATTTAGCAGCAATAAAAACAATATGGCGGAAGTTATAGACAGGAAGTTGGTAGAACGGAAGTAGACGCACTCTCACAGATGCTGTGCATCGTCACATGCCGATAATATGAGATTTTCGTTTCTGTGTACGTGTGTGCTTATTCATTTAATACAAAAAATTACTTACATTAAGTAAAGATTCATATTATGTGCACTGATAATGACACAGTAACAACAGTATTTATCATGTGTCAATTTTTAACATCATACCTCACAGCTGTTACAGTTAGGTTGCAATAATATGAAAGAAAGAAAAAATTATTGATTGATGAAATATTTTTTACAATATAAAATTTTACAAAAAAAAAATCAACTAGCCTCAGGAAGCTCGAGTGGGAATCAAACCCACGACCTTTGGATAACTGGTCAAATGCTCTGACCGCTGACATACCAGGGCCCCGGTAGCTAAAAATTTGTAAAAAATATTTTGATCAATTAATTATTTTTTCTTTCTTGTGAATGCAAAAATCAAAATAATACAAATATTTTTTCTTTATTTCTTTTTTTTTTTTCATGTTATTACTACCTATATATGGTAGAATCATGACTATTTAAAAGTGTATTTGAGGGTGAGTTTAACTAAATTTATACAGTAGATTTGCAGAATTAGGTTTTCTTAGTTTTATTTGTATGATGATTTGTGTTGAAATGGTCCTTCTATCTAGTATAATACAATATTTTTGACACTACTGGACAAAAGACATGCTATTGCTGAGTTTCTCGGCAGTTCTTTCTCAATATAAGGTGGCCCACCACAGACTTACGAACCCATGGTGTAGTAGAGATTTTCATAAGATCTTAATAGTATTCTAAAATGGACAGTAAATTTATGATTATGAATAATGATGTTTTCCACTAAAATTATAAGTCACAAACGTCAAATATTATTCTGTTTCTGAATCAGTTACTGCTCAGCGATTTACAACTGTGTTCACGGGACGTGGTCATGGACCTGACTGTGTCTGAATCAGTTACTGCTCAGCGATTAACAACTGTGTTCACGAAACGTGGTCATGGCCTGACTCCCGAAGTCCCGATGATACATTTACTAAGTAGTTTGCCTAAATCCCCATTGTAAAACTTTGCATGTAGCTCGATTGCACAGTGATAAACATGCTCGACCTGCTTTGCTAAAGTTAAGCAACTTCTGCAGTAACCATCATCGAAGAAGTCATCGAATGATTGTCCAAACGTGTAACATCTCGAGCTTCGTGCTTCGGGAGGCACGTAAAGCCGTTGATCCCGACATTAGCAGTTGTTAACAATCACACTGACATTGAAAGAAAATGAGCTTGAAATAAAAATATGATTCTTCAGTACTGTTTCTATTCATAATTATCTCGATTGCCTTCAGCATTTTAAATTTAATAGTTTAGAGAATAGACGTAAAATCCGGGATCTCTGCTTATTACATAAAATCGCAAATGGTTCTTTGATTGATGAGTTGCTCCAATATTTGAATATAAGCAAAGCACCCCTAAACGTATGTTTCGCAACCCTCGTTTGTTCAACGTTCGACTATCCAACAATATTGTTTCTCAAAACAACCCACTTTATCGTATGTGCGAAGCCTGTAACAGTGTGTGCACTGAGCTCGATATTTTTCATCAGAGTGCTAATTGCTTTAAGAATAACTTGTTTAAAATTACTTTTAACTAAAACATTGTATCTAATGCTGTATGTTGTTATTGGACTTTGTTTTTTATTTTAATGCCGTGTACAATATTTAGGTTAACAAATTTAGAAAGAACTCAAAATCTAAATGTATGACCAATTGAATGTTACAGTTTGTTATCTGTTTTTGTAAATATCAAATAAATGAATAAATAAATAAATAAGGGGCGCTCGTGCCCCAGCAGTCGAGACGACTGTTCTGTCATTGACCTAAAATGAGCTTGACATAAAAGAGCTTGACGTAAAATGAGCTTGACATAAAAATTGAGCTTGATATAAAATGAGCTGGTGATCGTGTTGTTTGTTGGATAAGTGTACATTTGTCGCCAGCGCGCTCAGACGGAGGCAGTGACCTTCCTCGGCAACCAGGAGTCGAGCCGCAGCCTGTACGCCATCCCGGGACTGGACTACGTGGCGCACGACGACATCATCCCCTACACGTCGGTGGAGCGGTTGCCGCTGCAGCACGAGCTGTTCGACAAGTTTCTTATGCACAATGCGGATAAAGGTAATTTCTTTTAACAGTCACTTTTGCGTTTTTGTAAGTAGGTAAAGTGTTTAGCGCATAAGCAGTCATGCAATGCAATTACTGCCTATAAAGTGATACTCAGCGCCAGGCCTAGCCCTTGATTAGGATAGAGCGAGATTGTATTTTGGCGCCGTTTGATGATAACGCTTTCACATTACCTGTTCGAACTACGGTGTTGTGGTTTTTCGCATTTGGCATTTTGGCTTGCCAATGGCGCCTAGCCTAGGTAACTCTCGCTCCACTCTCCACTCTTGGGCCGGCGCTGTTAATACTTGTATACAAAAACACGGATAAACCGCAGTTTCTGCGGTACAAACGTCTGTAAAACAGTAAAAAATAATATGCAAAATAAAACGCATTAAGTACTACAAAGTCTTTAATTCCAATATGTGTAGGTACCTGTTCGCGTAAACATTAGCTCCATTGACTGACTGACTTCCAGACCCGCCATTCATAGCGCAAGAGACGTTACGCGCGTGGCAGAAGAAGAACCACCCGTGGCTGGAGCTGAGCGACGTGCACCGCGAGACCACGGAGGGCGTGCGCGTCACCGTCATCCCTTTCTACATGGGCAGCCGCGAGTCGCAGAACTCCGCCGTCTACTGGGTGAGACATGTTGTGCCGTTCATAGCGCTAGAGATAGGAACCACCCGTGGCTGGAGCTGAGCGACGTACACCGCAAGACCACGGAAGAGCGCGTCACCGTCATGCCCTTCTACATGTGCAGACATGTTGTTCTATTCACAGCGCAAGAGATAGGAACCACCCATGGCTGGAGCTGAGCGACGTGCACCGCAAGACAACGGAAGTGCGCGTCACCGTGATGCCCTTCTACATGGGCAGCCGCGAGACGCAGAACTCCGCAGTCTACTGTCAGTAACGGCGAGGTTTTTTTTTTGAGAAAGATTGCTGATTTTCTCGAACGGCATTTTCAGCGTCACCGGGGTTTTTTGGGGGCGGCGAGGTACGTAAAGGGTACCTCAAGCCGTGTTGAAACGAATCACCTTCGGAGGATTTCTAGAGGGAACGGCATCACACACTTAAAAGTGCGCGTCCCCGTGCCCTACCAGTCTCCGAAGGGTTCGGATCGGATCGGAACGGCGAGTTTACTCAAAATTGGTGAAATTGATGCTTTGTCTACCCCGTTTTGGGAGAAGGACGTGAGCGTATGTATGTGTGTAATTAAGTGGACCTAAGTAAATAATCTTTACCCTTTCACAGTCAGGGGATGTATATTCCCACCGCTCCCACCACATCTTGAACTTTATGTGGTTAAGATAAGGTTGAAAACCAATGAAATATGTTCAGTTGTTAAAGGGTTATATAGTAACTTAGCCTATAGTAACTTGATCGTCCCCAGTGGCGGTACTGCATCCGCCTAGAGAATCTGAGCGCGGCGGCGGTGCAGCTGCGCGAGCGTCACTGGCGCATCTTCTCGCTGAGCGGCACGCTGGAGACGGTGCGGGGCCGCGGCGTGGTCGGCCAGGAGCCCGTGCTGGCGCGGCACTCGCCCGCTTTCCAGTACAGCAGCCACGTCAGCCTGCAGGCACCCAGTGGACATATGTGGTAAGGAACCAATCAAACTTACTTCAATCACACACAATTTTTTTTATTTATTTTGATTTTTTTATGTGCCAAGTCCAAATACACTATTATTAGTACTAACAATTGAATAGGCTGTATGGCACGAATACTTTTGCTTGGTTTTATCTCTGCTCTGTGCAAAAAAAATAGATTGATTTCTGATTTGATTTGCTACAGTATTGAAGACAAATTTCAAGTATACAAGTTTTTAAGTTAAGACTGATTTGATGTATGATTCAGTATCTCATACTGAAAGTTGCTATTTATTAGAGCTTATGATAAATATTAGTTATTGAAAAATAGCTAAAGCTAAATAAAACCTAAGAAAAATAAGATTTTGAGTTGCTAATACATACTAAATGTTTTTTGAGACTGCTAATTCTGTGTAAACCCTTTGGCAGTATTTTATTGTTAGTACTAAGTATACTTATTGTTCATTTCATTAAAGATAATATAACATTTTAAATTTATTTAAATCAATGATTTTTATTTAAAAAAATCACCTGATTTAAATCAGCCAACCCTGTATACATACCTACTCATGCGCTTAAACAACATTTATGACCACTTTCAACACTAATGTGCCAAATTGACTATCAATAATCAATAAGTGTTGTCTAATTAGTTCAGTAGTAGTAAAGATGTGGGATGATGATCTCACACGGAGATTTTAATCACTTCTTGAGAGAATTTTAAAAGTGGCGTTGCACTGTTTTGTTTTATTTGCCAACACTTATGCGCAAAAACTTAACGGTTAATATTCCATCATTACTGTACGAAGTACAGTACATTCACCTCGCAGTCGCGACCGACGCGCGTAGTCAGCAATTACAAATTGATCTAATTATTGCCTTTAAGTATTATAATAATTAATAGCTAGTTTAAGTTCGGACACCAACTACGCCGCGCGTACCATTAAACCATAATAATTTTACCATTGTACGAATTATACCATTGTGAATTCAGCCTTGTGTTTTTACCATTTTTACCATATTAATTTGTTGGACTTACACCCGACAATTACTTAAAGCATAAATTATTGACAATAATAACAGAACTGCAAACATTTCTGTTCAGTGACCCGCAAAGTATCGATGATATTATACTTCATTCTTTACACCTTTTTTATCACCGAACAAACCTTCTGAGATGACTGCCGTGATACAAACGAGCAACTCTTACTATAGGACCAACTCCCTAACTCGAAAATAAAATTCAGCTGTTCCATACAAAACATCAATATCCATTCGACCAAAATGTATGGAACAGCTGAATTTTATTTTCGAGTTAGGGAGTTGATCCAATAGTAAGAATTGTTCGTTTGTATCACGGGAGTCATCTCAGAAGTTTTGGACAGTGCGGTGATAAAAAAGCCAACCTGTATATGTATGGTAGATACGTTAATGGCGTCAAGAAGACGTTCCAAACAAAAGAAGGCAGCCGTATCCTTTAGGCATTTGACAGTTCTGGTTCAGAACCCCATTAATATCTTGATTTCGTTAGAAAAATGCAAAAATAAAAAACAGTATAATGTCTTTGATATCGTTTGCCAATTTATTATTATAAAAAATACTTGAAATTAAAAATGTGTATCTGTGCTGCCGCTGCGTTCGAAATTTGAACGAAAAACGAAGCTTTTTCGTTGTTTTGTATAACGTATCTATAATATCATTGCAAATAACTTAATTTTACTTACCTACATATACATATTGTCTCTCAGGGGCACGTTTCGCATGGAGCGCGAGGACGGCTACACGTTCGACTGCCGCATCCCGCCCTTCTCGCTGGAGAGCAAGCCGGACGAAGGCGCGCCCGCCGCCCCCACCCCCGCCGCGTGACCGCTCCCCGCCCCGCCGGATCTATAGCCGTCTCTCTCTAACCGCTACTCTTGTTCTCCACTCCAAAAATACTTGATGATGTTCTATAAAGCAGGTCACCCACTTGAACCCACCCATTTTGAACCAATGATTAATTCTCATATGTTAATACAGTATCAGATACATTTCGTGCTACACTCCAAGTGGGTATTGCGTAATAGATACTCGCGCGCGCAGTTTTCTAAATAAAAGAGAAGACAGTGTGCGGAAGAGAGAGGAGGAGAGATTTTTCGTATCCACCAAAAAGAGGAAAGGAGAAGGGTAAAACGAATTCTTATTGGTTGTCCATGTCACATCCCTACTCTCGACTCGTCTTCTCATTGGTGGAATCTGGGCCTTAAGGTCAAGTATTATGATCGGCGGAGAAGAGAGATGAGTAATCAACCAATAAGATTTTGTTTTTAACCTATCCGTAGATTTGTTGTTTACGCCACAGTTCTTATTTCCGCCCATCTCACGAAATAGTTCAATAGGTGCTTCATTTATCAATTGAACAGTACCGCGAAGTCAATATTTTTCTCGTTTGTCATTACTTATTAGCATAGACAAAAGTCCAAAACATAATTTTAATTAAATACTCAAAATTATTTTTATAAATGCAGATACTAAACACGAAAAGCCAATAACTGCAGACTTTTTGTCAGCGATGGAATATGAACTTTATGAAAAAAATTTTTTTTGCATCTATGGCTGTATGCAATACACATTATGAAAAGTAGATATTATGGACTGCTGCATAAAGTTCATATTTTTTGAACGTAACAGTGTTAGAAACTCCTTTCCGAGTGTATATCCATCTCGCTGCGAATGGTGGATGCTATTGGTTAGAATAGACAGTCACCATAGGCTACTGGCCGGGGACACGTGACTAAGAGGGCTGAACTCCGCCTAGTATTGAACTGGAAACATTGGCGTGTAGAATTTTTAATTATTTTATAGTCATCTTTGAAAGTAAACATAAATCCTTCTTATTATCAGACTTCTCCTTTATCATACATACTTCTTCCTACTGCGTTATTATCAAAGATGATATTAGGAGTTATGTGGTTGTAGGTAATAGGTAAATTATTGTGTAGGCGAAATAGTGCGAACTGAGAAAATATTGTTGGAATTAATTAAGTATTTTTTTATGTATTACTTCATATCAGGCCCGGTATACTTTTTGTCATTTTAACTAACTTACCTTACCAAAACTTAACGATTTTTGAAATAAAAAGAATATAATCTTTAATATATTTTTTCATTGTCACCTACTTTGAAAGTTATGACGATAAGAAAAATAAAATTAAAATAGTTACTAATTTTTGCTCAATATTAAATACGCCAATGTTGTTAACGACTCGACTTTTATGTTCAAAATTTTCAGTAAAACAATAACATGACACCGATTTGCTGTTTTCCTATGTGATACTTATTCATTATTTCTTTAGCAAATTATTATTTAAGGTAAAGGTACTTACTACCTGACCTGTTTTAAGCTTTATTTATTGAAATGTTGAAACTAGATAGAGCTTTTGAAATAATTACTGCATCCATTTGTTATACAAATAAATTCTTTAGTCATATTTTTAATAAATTTACCATTAGATCTGTAATAAATTACAGTATTGTGTTATAATGACTTTTATTTGTAACCTATAGAAAACCTGCTGGCATCAATAATGTCTGTGGTTAGTGCGTGTTTTGATATTAATATAATTCAATATACAGTTTAAAATGATTACTAAATAAAACTTCAAACATGAAGATCTCTGAGAGATAATTTTAATGACTCATTATTAATGGAAGTAATTTGGGATCGCACTATACTATACACACAAAATAAACTTACAAAACGATCGTTTGTATAAGCAATAATAATAAAAAGCAAACATCTATACAACTAGACTACATTTAAATTACAATACCCTTCAACTTACGGTCCACAATACTTGAAAAGCAACCTATACCATTTCCCTATTGCTTTGGAAAAGTGAAACTTGACAAACAGTAATGATGAGTCTAAAAAGGCCACATTTAGCAATTTCACTCAAGTAAATCTTTTATTTACTTTGTTTCAGATCTTAAGCAATTCATTGAATTTTCGTAAGTGTCAATAACTAAAATCGTAATAGCACAATTCGAATTGTCCAAACTGGCCTTTTTAAATTTACAGTTGTTTTATTTGCTTATTGACCAATCTTAATATAAGTTAGAAACGACCTTAATCTGTGTCAAAATATTTTACATATAAGCAGACCGCCAAATAAATCTACACGCGTCCAAGACTTACATAATACAGAAGGCACTTAATTTTGTTGGAGTTTGTCTTTGGTAAATAAAAATCTATATAATATTATATACATTTTATATTACAATACTGTATCGATAACATGAGTATACATTTTGCGGGAATCCATTGGTATTCTTTGTACGAGTTCTTTCAGATTAATAACTCGACAGTGAAATAAAAATAAAAATAATGCTGATTTTTTAGACATAACTTACGATCTGATAAAGCATAAAATACACAATTAAACGAAAAAATCACCTGTAAAACAATAAAATCCAGGCAATAACATTGTATTTCCCAAACGGTCGCATAACACAATATCAGACTACATGTTTTATCTGAGATTTGAAAAATCAGTCCTTATCTGCATTGCCACTAAATATTCAACCCAATAAAAATTTTAATCAAATTGAAAAGCAATACAAAATTAAAACATGATGTGCCATTTAAGTTAATTTAACTAATTATATAGTTTCGACGAACGAAGCAACAGACGCATCAACATTTTTACAATAATAAATAGGTAATATATTATAGGAATTTGAATTATATGGAAATATTTTTTCATACCAGTTACACGACAATAGTAGTTACAATATATTATTAACAAAATTAAGCAAATGAAGATTTTTATTATTTATGTAAATAATTAGTATTCTCTTAATCAAAACTTGCACCACCATTTTAAATTTAGATTTATTGCTAATCTTGCTTAGGCGATCAAAGTTCTCTTCCAGTACACCTTACATTATTATTATAAACAAAGATTCATCTAAATCTAACTTTAAGATTTTGGTGCAAAATTTGACGAGTAGATTTAATTAAATTGAAATATTAAACTAACCTTGCATCAAAATGTTATACATTTTGCAGTAAAACTAAATTTGCGTCTAATTTTTTTTTTATAACTAGTCAATTATGGCATTAGAGCTCCTCCATGATTTTCATGTGGAAAGACTTTTGCCCAGCAGTGGGGCGTTTCTAGGCTAATGATGATGATGATGATTGTACAATCGACCATGAAATTGATTTACTTACCACTTTTGACTAAAACTTCCATAACAATAAAATCTCATTGTCAATGATGACAACATATCCGACACTTGGTCTTGTAAGCTAAAATAGACCTTGTTGTTTTATGATATGCAAAATATGCAAACAACACATTTAATTTTTATGATAATAAAGCAATTTCACAGTCGTCTTAATCAATAATATTGACATTACATCTTATCACTATAACGCGAAGCATAAGTTAATAGTGTTATGATTTTAAAATGCTGTTAAACATCAACATGATAAACATTGAATTCTAAATTTGATAAACCTTTTTACTTGCTCCCGATTTCTAAAGTCGTGGCAAAGTATTACCACTCCTAACATTTTTGTAACCGTATCCTCTTTAACATTGCTAATATTAACAGTTTCAATTAAACTTGAACTAAATCTGGCACCCACCCATCTCTGTACAATTTAAGATAATAATGTACATTGTACACACGGCGGCAGATCAACCTACCCAAACCTGTCAAATGTCTCCAATGAATATTGATCCTTATAACCAAACGATAAAGTTCAAAATTGATTGTAGAAATTTGACAGTTTTGAGTAGGTTGATCTGCCGCCGTGTGTACCATGTAAATTTGTTCAATAAATATTCAGCCATATTACACATTCGTAAAGGTCAAAGTCTATTGAGGAAGTTTGTCAGTTTGTGGTAGGTAGATGTGCAGGCGTGTGTACAATGTATGTATACCTCAACCTTCGTCTCATTTGATGATAAGTGACGAAGAGGCCGACAATTAAATTGCACTTCACCCGGATTTCTCTGTGGATATTGGTAATCTTATCGAACTGACGAAATAACAATGCTAAGAACATTGCTTTATGGCGATCTCTCTCTGGGGTCGGTCCCTCATGTCTTGAAGAGCGTGGTCAGAATCAGGGTTGCATCTGGAGCGGATGATCCGCCTCCACCGGTTTCTGTCCAGCGCGTCTCTTATGACCGTATAGAGTTTGGAGGACAACGAGTTTTTCACTTGATCGGTCCATCTTGTTGGTGAACGACCTCGCGATCTTTTGCCTTCGGTGTTCCCAACAACAATCAGTTTTTCCAAACTTTCGTCGTCTCTGCGCATACGGCGATAGACTTCTATAAAATGGAGGTAACTAACCGGACAGGCGTTCTTACTAACCCATTTTTACCATGCTGTCTTACGCATACAACGAAGCTAAAGGCGACTTAGGGTTAAGTGAGACTTCCCTCATCCCATGAAAAGGTCGATGGAGCGAGGAGAGGCCTACCTACAAAGAACCTAGTATCATCTCTTCACTGCCATGGGGATGGCTCGGGACCGTGAGGGCTTACAAGCCTACCTCCACCTAAACAGAGTAAACCCAAACCACAAGAACAAACGCAAATTACAGGTCACGCCCCTCCAAACGATCCTATTATTTATAACTACTTGACAATACACTGTCCTTGATATAGATCAACAAATCGTGCTTTTGTTGTGTAAAATCCGAAGCAAGATTACTATCAAGGAAACCTTTTATACAGGCACAACTCGGCAACACTTTTGATTTTACACGAATATAATGTCTCGTAGTACAGAATACTGCGATATTCGCTATCTGCTATCTGCAGAGTATCAGAAAACTGGTATCCAATTTCCAGCCGCAAAATTAAGTATCGAAACCCAGAAAATACGGAACAAATAAATCAGTTGTTCCATACATTTTGTATGAAACAGCTGGTTTGGTTCGTTTTGAAGACGAAGTTTGCACATTTTTCATAGCAGAAGGAGTTGTGTAAGTAATGGTAAGGCCGTAAGGCTCTACTTTATTAGAAGGGCACTTTCATGTGTGTATTTGGTTAAGGATCCGGACATGCACGAGAAATGACAATAGACAAAATTACTGACAGTTAACTAATTAGTCACAATGAACGGGCGGACGTAGCATGGACAAAACTAATGTTGATAAATTAGTCACGTAACATTTACAACGAATGATCTTGATAAAGATCGCCGTCACTACCCACATTTTATTCTTTAATTAGCTCAGAACTATCGGGCGAGTTGTATAATGAGGGCGGCGCACATTTCAAAGAACTGGTGTGGTGGCCCTGGGACTGCTGAAGCCGCTTCGTCATCAGACTCCTTCCTCCTACTTCCGCCTGATGATGTGTTTCAAGAAACATGATACTTCTTGATAGCATAGACAAAACTACTGTTGATAAATTAGTCACGTGACATTTACAACGAATGATCTTGATAACGATGGCCACCACTACCCACAGTTTATTCTTTAACTACTCCTCGCCTGATTAAGACGTTTTACGAAAAACATGATACGCTATCAAGGTATAGACAAAATTACTGTTGATTAAATAGTCACGTGACATTTACAATGAACGGGCGTAACATGTTTCTTGATAATGATGACCGCTGTTACCCACATTTTATAAAGTATAAAATTGGCTCAGAACTATCGGGCGAGTTGTATAATAAGGGCGGCGCACATTTCAAAGAACTCCATGGTGTGGTGGCCTTGGGGTTGCGCGGGAGGGGGCGGCGGCGGCGGCGGCGGCACCAGGGGCGAAGCCGCTTCGTCATCGGACTCCTCCTTTTCACCCGACAGGGACTTGAAGTCGAGCAAGTACGACTTGTAGTCGACTTGGTACAATTGCAGTGACATTTTCACGTACTTCTCGGTCATTTTGTTTAGAGTGCGCACCCTGCGGGAAATGAAGATCGTTTATTTCTCGAACGTGAATTTGATTCATTCCACGAGCGAGACTATGTTTTTAAAACTATTTACAGGCAAGTATTTGACCGCGATCTCAAGTGAGATAGCAGATAGAGAAGTAATGGTATGTGATGATTATTTAAACCCTATTAGGAACCCTACTAATTTAGGCTATCGTAGGCTAAGTGCGCTCTTAACGAATTATAAATTGATAAAAATATTTAAAAAAAAATGGGTAACTTTTATTTAGTAATTACCTATAAATTTATGATTAAAAGTAGCCAAATGAATAATTGTTGTCATTTAATAGTAGCAGAATAGGGCCTTGGAAGAACTGACACGGAATGCCACGACTGATACTAAAGTTTGTATAGAGCGATGCATACTTTATAACGGTCGTGAAGATACATATGTATCCACGAGATAGATACATATCTACAAGGAGTGCACACTGCAAAGCTTTACGACCTGCGCATAGTTGCGCTCGCAGCTAACTTCACACCTCGCAGTAACTTCACAGCCGCCAAAAAGTTTGCATCACACTCTTCGATCAATAATGTACTAGCTATTTATAGGATCCGGAACAAAAATGCATCTCGAAAGCGGTCCTGTTTGCTCATACTTACACATTTAAATTTAGAATAACAAAATCTGAAAAAACATTCGATAGCATCAACAACTTGAGCTTACTGTGAACCTTAAATCTTAAATATAAAGATTAAATTAAGGTTGCAAAATATTTAGTACTTAATATTTACTGTCATCGCCACAAACGTCATTGTGGCTCTGTGGCCCCAAAGTCGCCTACCGTTTTTCAAACGCCATTCGGGAATCTAGTACATTATTGATCAAAGATCACACTATACCTACGTATGTTTGCAGTGATTGGCTCACCTGACGTGGTAGGGGTTGATGACCTTCCACTCGTAGTCGAGCGCCTTCATCGCGCGGAACACCTCGAGCATGATGTCGTTCGGCTTGCTTTGAGAGCGGATGCCTAAGTGCCATTTCGCCCTGCCAATGAGAAACCGTTTAGTTTCGTGACGGGAATATAATACTTTTGAATAATTTTTGTAATATAAACTGTGTGAAAGATGATATGACAAAGAAAGGAGTAAATGTTCATTTATTTATTATTTAACTTAACTTAATACTATCATTACAGTAATACCCAATTCGTTACCAAAGTAGAAAATTATAAAATACATTGAACTTAACTTATAATATAAACATTTAGCTTAAAAACAATCTGTTTTTATAGATTCAATCATGCTAATATTATAAAGAGGAAAACTCAAAAACTATTGGACCGATTTAAAAAAATTCTTTAACCATTAGTATGCTACATTAGCGCTGAGTATCATAGGCTAGGATAGGATATTTAAAAAAAATGTCCACCTGTGCGAAGCCGGGATGGGCCGCTAGTAATATATAAATTAAATGACACAAACACAAACTATTATAATTTATAGTAAATGTAGAGAATAATTAATTAAAAAATAATTGTATTATTATGTAATTATTACTTATAGCTCAACATAGATAATGTAACTCTAGTAAATTCAGGCATGTAAACAAAAAGATCGACCCTTTTTGCAACACTGTTAAGTGTGCAGGGTGCGTGTCAGCAGCGCCCTCTGCATTAATCCTGCGCGTGCGGCATGTTGAAGTGACGCCTGATCAAGTAGAGATAGTTTTTATATTTATCAATTACCGTCACTTCAGAGCGCGGTCCTATTGAGAGCTAACATAACTTAACTTGTAGATTTAATTGCAGTGCAGCTCTTATCCAGTGCAATTTAGTCATAATTGTTGTCCACAAATTTTTTCCAATAAGTTTTCACTTTAATATACTTTTTGGTAAACGGATGCAACATTATTAAAAATACAGTTAAGTTTTGAATTTGGAATGACTAGACTAGAGGCTAAGCGACTGACCTCTTGACGGGCGTGCCGCGCGCCTTGTCCAGCGCGGCGGGCTGCGCGGCGGGCGACGCCTTGTCCCGCAGCGGCGCGATCCGCTCCGGGTGCCGAGAGCTCTCGCTCGTCGCCGGCGGGGAGCTACCGGCTATAACAGCAACATGGAATCTGCTTGTTAATACAATTAAGTTAAACATAAATAAATATTGAAACCGCACACTACACTTATTCGCCGCTCAGCAGCGCGTTATGGAGTTTTTAATTGAAATTTAATGGGATGACAGCAAGGAGGCAAGTGGTCTGTATTCAATTGTTGCTAAAGACAGTTGTTGACTCCTATTTTTGTAAAAATGTCGATCATTAGTTATTGTAAATACACGTCCTTAATCTTTGCTTCAGTTGCTCTATCGGCGATCCTGTTATTGTGTATGGTGAAATGGTAAGCAATCGCCAGCTGGTCGTGCAGGTCTTTTTAGAGAACTTTCAGAGAAAAGAAAACATCTTACTGGCCACATAGCTTCGTCGGCGATCCTCTTGTTGTCTATGATAAGGAGGGTACGCGATCACCAGCTGTTCGTGCGGGTTGCCGCTCAGCAGTACGATGTGTGCCTGGTGCTCCTTCACACCAAACTTTATTAAAAGAAAAAACTTACTGGCTACATAGAAGTCCTTGATCTCTGCTTTAGCTGCTTCGTCGGCGATCCTCTTGTTGTCTATGATGAGGTGGTACGCGATGGCCAGCTGGTCGTGCGGGTCACCGCTTAGTAGCGCGTTGTGCACTTCATGCTCCTTCACACCGAACTTGTCGCATACCTCGGAGATGGCTTCGGTGTCGATCACGCTGCTATCCTGTTGTAAGAGTTTGGCGCATCAGGGAGGTTTTCCCAAATATTTAACTTGCAATAACAATATGGGTAATCAAAACATCTCTATTAAAATTTAAAAAAAGTACTAAGTAACAGCCATGACAAAGAAATCTGAATATATATATTTTTTTAATCTAGTAAATTAAACAATAAAAGTTATTATATTAAATCTAGTTATTAATTATTTAATTATGTAAATAAAGGTTAAAATAAATTTTATTTTTACGAAAATAAGGTACTTATATTCCTACTAGGCTCTTTTTTCAATTGCTATCCTAATAGCCAATATAAAATAAAATTGAAAAATAACTAACTTTATATTTAAAATAACTTTGTATTTAATAAAATAAAACATACTAAGGAGTTGAAGTCTTAAATTACCATCACCATTTATAAAAGAAAAAGCGAATTAATTAAGCATAAAAGCAAACCGAACAATGAGATTATTATTTATGATCTTCACATTAAGCATAATAAAGATTTTAATTGCAAATCAACAGCACAATTTATCCAAGTCTTAGACATCATCATGAAATCATTATGATATTGGTTAAATATGTGAAACAACAATGAAAACATAAATAAAAAATCTACTGAAACCGAACCTACATGTACCTGCTCTACAGGTGATGGGAACAGGTAGCCAGGCAGCTCTTTCTGGAACCACTCATGTTTCTTTACATCTTCAATGCTGGCTCTTTTCATAGGATCCACTTGGAGCATGGTGCATAACAGGCTGACTACACTCTTGTTTAAGTACTCTGGTATGGGGAATATCCCAGACTTGATCTTTCGGAATAGTGTTGGGACATGCTCATCGTCAAAAGGCAGGGTACCACAGAGTAGAGCATAGAGGATGACACCACAGGACCATACATCAACTTCAGGACCAGCATACAGTTTCCCTGATATGACCTTTAAGATAAAATGATGTAATAAAATACACATTCTTTATACACAATAGTTTGGTGTGTAATTTATGGTATCCTACTAATATTATAATCGCGAAAGTTTGTAAGTATGGATGGATATTTGTTACTCTTTCACGTAAAAACTACTGAATGGATTTGGATGAAATTCGGCATACAGATAGTTTATACCCTGGATTAACACATAGGATACTTTTTATCCCGATATTCCCACGGGAACAGGAACGACGCGGGTGAAACCGCGAGCGGCCGCTAGTATAGTATAAAAATTGATGTTGTAATTTAGGTGCAGGGGAGCTCCAATGACAAAGATTTGGTATCAGACAGTCAATAAATTTATATAAAGCAGTAACCGGGTAGGTGACTAGGTAGTCAATCAAAAAGTAAAGACCCCCTTCTCCCTTCCTCCATATGAGTAAACGTGCTGCTCTCCGGAGTCATCGCTTTACTGTCACACATATCCCATCGCGCACAAAGAAATTTGGTAACTCGTTTCTTTGTCGCACCTCCAAAAGATGGAATAGCCTACCAGCACACGTTTTTCCTCCTTCCTATGATATGGGGTCCTTCAAACGAGGCGTGAAGAAGCACCTTGTGGGCCGGCAGAGTGAGGTTGACTGATGCTGCGTTGTTTTCACGCTGCACTAGTTGTCTTCGCATCTGGACTCCATTTCCACTTAACATTAGGTGGTATGGAGTCATTTGCCGTGCTAAGTATAAAAAAAAATATATTTTTTGCAATTGTCAAAACTGTATTTTTTAAAATAGTATTTGTACTAGACACACAATATGGGAACCAAGTGACATTCCTGACAGGATCATGGAAATGCGGTGCGAAAAAACATCTCCTATATTCAAGTTCGAAAAGAAATTTGAAAGGAGATGTTCGTTTTTGGGCCCTTAATTTATTACAGATTTGAAGTGATGCATTTCTGATAGATCTGCCTTCTGAGATGATGTTTCCAAAAAGAAAAAAAATATAAAAGGCCCCAACATAATTTTAAAATTATTTAAAAACTTGAAATCTTGTTTTCTTCATCAAGCTTTTCTTATTATTTTTGGGTTCTAATGAAAGTTTTAAGTGTTTATTATACAACTTGTTGAATTGCATTCACGCCATATTCATAGCAGCGGTCGTAATGCTTATACTTATTACAAATAAATTATAAAAAAAATATGAAAAAATAATAATCATATTTTCAAAATCTGTAAATACGAATCGCACGTCTGCGTAGCACTAAAAAATAAACGCTCGTTCGCGTAAGCCCGCTCACCCGACCACGCATAGGTAGCAACAAGCTCGAGCTTCGCGGCGCGCCCGCAGCTTTGTCGGCGCGGCGAGCGCCGGCGGGCGGCGGGCGGCGGGCGGCGGGCGGCGGGGGCACGCCGCACGCATCAAAGCCAGTGTGCCGCGCAACCCCGAACGAGTGACACATTTCTTAGCCCTAGCGAATTTGGAGCGAAACGTGTTCTTAGGTGTGTTGTTTGTGTGTGTAAAAAAAGTAAAATGACAGAAAATTATTCTAACGTAAAACTTGTGGAGATGGTGCGATTATACGCAATTAGTGGGAACAGTCTACGTCGAGCCGTGGTCATGTTTGTGGAAATGTTTCCAAACAGACCAACTCCATCGCGCGAGGTAATGCTTGCTGCTACGCAACGACTGAGGGATCATGGCCAGTTCAACGTTCCTCGACATGCGCAGGGTCGCGGCAGTGTGGGCCTCTCAGTCTCAGGAACCACGTGCCAGTACTCGTGATGCTGGCCGCCACTTCAATGTCCACCACACAACAGTCTGGCGGCTTCTTAAGTCGGAGCAACAGCACCCGTTCCACTTCAGAAGAGTTCAAGAATTGAACGAGCAAGATCATGCCGCCCGCGTTACTTTTTGTCACTGGGTACTAGAACACCGAGAAGCCAGCATTCTATGGACGGACGAGTGTATGTTTACGCGCATCGGTGTTTACAACGTCCACAATGAACATTGGTGGGCTCACCGCGAACAGAACCCGCATAAGACCAAAAAAGATTCGTTCCAGCATAGGTTTAGCATCAATGTGTGGGCTGGCATTGTTGGTGGACATTTACTCGGGCCCTATTTCATCGAGGGTTATCTCAACAGCAACTCGTATTTGCAACTTTTGCAGCACGTAGTTGACGTAATGCTTGACGACGTGCCACTAGCTCTTCACCGGAATCTCTTTTACCACCAGGACGGGGCGCCTCCGCATTATGGACGCCAAGTGCGCGATTATTTGGACGAAGTGTTCGGAACCCAGTGGATTGGTCGAGGTGGGCCAGTGCCCTGGCCTCCGAGGTCGCCAGACTTGACTCCGTGTGACTTTTATTTGTGGGGAGACATAAAAAGAATGGTTTATAAAGACGAAATCACGAGTGTTGTGCAGTTAAAACAAAATATTTTAATGGCTTTTGAGAGTGTAAGGTCAAATCGTAGTGTGCTGCAAAAGTTACCTAGAAACTTAAGGCGCCGTGCTCATTTGTGCATAGAACGTGAAGGTGCCCACTTTGAGCAGTACCTGCGAGTATCTTAAACATGATCAGTAAGTACCTAATAATAGTTTATTGCAACAAAGTATACTTATGCGTAAGAGTAAGCCACTTTACCACAGAATACATAATAGTACCTACAAGTTTACGTAAGTTCATCGACTTAATGTCCGCCCGCTGCGCTCTTATGTACCTACTACGGTCTGCACCCCTATTCTCGTCAGTCGACGGTCGCTATTCTAATTTACACTGAGATCATTTTATTAATCAATCGGTTCCTTATTACTTTCTCCGTGTTAAAAGTATTTTTTAGTCATTAAGTGTACCAATTACGATCAGCTGTAAAATTATGGCGGGAATGCAAATCTACAACCTGTATATTGCTAAACTTATTTATACATTCTAAAAGGTATTTTAAGGTTACTGGCTGTAATGGATAGTACTATTGCATTACTAATTTAAAAAATAAGTTATATTTTTTAAAAACATACATTTTCATTAGAAAAGCGAAGTTGCCAAGGTAGAAAAAGTTTAGGGTTGCTATTTATTGAATTTTTATTATCTGACCTTTTTTATTAAATAATACTATGTTTGGGTATGTTTAAAAAATATATTAATACATGGAAAAGTTCCTTATTTTTTGCTCTTTTCATAAAATATAATTTCATCACTGTAAGAATTAAGGGGCCCAGCCTCCATACAAAAATGGACCATCTCCTTTATAAAATGTTTATATAATTTTTAACGCAAATTTTGTTGCGAACAAATTACAAAAACACAAATGTTGAAAAAATTTCCATGAGCAGGGTTTGAACCTGCACCCTTCTGACATACCGGGTCAGGTGCTCTTCCAATTGAGCTATCGTGGTTCTAACCAGCCCGCCGAAATTATTCAACACTATTTACTTTTTACTTTGAAAGCCAAAGGCGCCCATTCAATGTCAACAACTACCGTCATTAACTGAATAATTTCGGCGGGCTGGTTAGAACCACGATAGCTCAATTGGGACATCTCCTTTATGTTCCAACCAGAGACGAACGGAAACGAGGGCCACCATCTCTGGAAAAAGACAGCCTAATCTGGTATACCGATGAATCAAAAGTGAAGTCAGGCTCAGGGGCAGTCTTTAAAAACAACTTCAAGCCTATGCTTTATTTGACTATTCAAAGCATGGGAACATTTACCACTGTTTACCAAGCAGAAACTTTCGCAATTCTCCTATGCGTAATATATTCATTCTGAGTGACAGCCAAGCTGTTCTCAAGTCACAGATATCGCTCCGGATCGACTCTGGCCTTGTTCTAGAAACTACCAAAGCTCTAAGCAAGCTAAGTGGACAAAACAAGGTGAGATTGATCTGGGTCCCAGGCCATATGGGAATCCATGGCAATGAGATGGCAGATGCACTTACCAGGAAGGGCTCGGAGACCCAGCTCATTGGTCCTGAGCCCTGAGTTTGTGGCACTTGCACCAAGTACCATTAAAAGGCCTTAAAAGATTACATCGTAAACAGGCACAACAACGAATGGAAAGAGCAGCCGAGTATGAAACACTCCAAATCCTTCCTAGGCGAAAACGCCTTAGGACGGAGTAAGTTCGTATGCGGAGGCAGTAGAAGGCAGGCCCGATTAAGCAAATAAAAAATAGAGTAATGTTTTAAAGTACTGTTACGTGATTTCATTAATACATTTAATGTTCTGGAATTAATTATTGTTGTTGTCATCATCCCTATTAGCCGTATGCCCGATTTCACCAACGACTCTTAACATTTAGGTAACCCTTTAGCCAAGTAAGGTGACTGTTTTTCTCCGGCAACCGTCACCTAACTGGTCTAAGGGGTAACATAAATGTTAAGTTATTGGTGAACTTGGGCATAAGAGCCTTATTGGATTAAGTTTTGTCTTTTACCTCTGGTGCTGCATAATTAGGTGATCCACATGATGTCCTCAAGAACTCTCCATCCATCATCATGTTGGACAAACCAAAGTCAGCAATCTTCACATGCATATTATGATCCAGTAAAAGATTTTCTGGTTTAAGGTCTCTGTGGACGATCATGTGCCTATGGCAATAGTCTACACCAGATATAATCTGCTGAAAGAATCGTCTCGCTTCATGTTCTTGAAGTTTGCCCCGTTTTACAATGTAGTCGAAGAGTTCACCACCAGACACATATTCCATGATCATAAATATATCTGTGGGTGTGGAAATGACCTGAAATTATGACACACAAATTTAAAAAAAGGAAGGGCTATTGATTGCGGACCCACGATTTGCGTGGTAGGAAGGGGAGTAGGGGGAGGGAGGGAAGAGGCCTACCCCCCCCCCCTCGGCAATGGAGTAGTTTTTGAGATATGGGGGTTGCTTTAGTATTCGGCGGCAGTCGAAGGGGGTCGGGGAGCGGGGGGAGATGGGGTTTTTTTTGACCCTCCCCACTTCCGTGTTTGGCCCTCGCTACGCTGCGCTTCGCTCGGGAAAAATAATTTTAACCTACCTAACAGTAAGGATTTACGTAACTTTAAATATATGTAAAAAAAACCATGCATCTCCATGGGGTAGGGGGGTGTCGATTGAAAGGGGTAACCAACCCCTATAAAAACCAACCCTTATCAATTTCTAATTCGTGCCGCCGATTACTAAAGCCAACCCGAGATATGAATTTTTGAAAATTGACTAAACCTAACCTCAAAATGTATGAAAAATTTCATTCTTTTCATTAGAAATTAACTAAATTAGCTTTTATTATCTATACAAGATTTAAGTTTCGTTTCCAACAGTAATTTGAAAATTATATAAAAATTATCGTCTGTAACTATTTCTTTAATTTATTCCCTAGCAATGATAAATAATGTATGTATACTTTTTAGTTAAATAATACTGAAAGTATGTTATTACCGCAAATACTACATTAAAAAAACACCACAACGCGTTAACACAACACCTAACAAAACGCAATACACGTAAATACGAAATGTCAGTCGCAGCACGACAAAATTCGAAGCAATTTTTTACGATTTTAAATTAACTAATACAAAAAAATACAAGTTATCGAGATAAGATAATAAGTGAATAAGTGTAAAAAAATATAATCTTTTGAATGGTAAACATCTGAAATTGAAAATCGTGGGTCCGTAATCAATAGCTGAGCCAAAGAAATGTATGGCAGCTCAAGGTCATCTAGAAGAACCTCATCTTAATAATTGTACTGGTTGTATAATTTTGTTTTCACATTTCACATTTCATTTGTAACATGCAAAGGGATATTAGTTTATGAAACAAATGTAAATCAAGGTTAGCTGTCACTTGGTAATTACCTGGTATAGTTTGATAATGTGGGGGTGCCTGAACAGCTTTAGGTTTTGGATTTCTCGCCTGATCTTCCCCACCACATCGAGAGACTTAATTTTCTGCCTATTCAAAATTTTTACAGCCACTTTGTGTTTTGTCAATTGGTGCTCTCCTATCTTCACTTTTCCGAAAGTACCAACACCCAAAGTAGCCCCGAGAGTGTAGTGGCCGATTTTAACAATCGGCTGGTTACCACTGGCTACTACTGGCTTTTCAGACATTTTTACAGAAAACAATACTGTCAACTTAATGAAATAATGAGTTCACAACACAATAAATGAATATATTGCACTAATACTGATTACATCATTACGTATACGATCATACTATGTAAACATTTTTTATTTATTAAAATAAAGAATGAAGCAAGTTATGTAGAACTTCCTTATCATTGGGTAGAACGTAATTTTCACGGCAAAACATAGCAAAACACGAGACCAATCAGACAAGACAAGACAGACTTACAAAAGATATCAAACGCATGTCAAAATGACACTGTCAATCAACAACGTATTTTACGTACGATCCGAGATACGATTCTAGGCGCCTATCTATGCATGCGCGCTCCGATAATTTACAAAACAAGTGACACATTGTAATAATCTGCTAGTTTCTCCTCTTTGGATTTTCGAACCTAACAATTGTATTTGCATACGATATCAACGAAACGATATTCTTAAAGCTAAAAAGATCTTTTGTTTTGTATACTTTTACAGTATCATTACACAATGATTACACTAAGTAAAGTATTGTCTCGGACCGCTTCTAATTTTGTCCATGCTTCGTTCGTTCATGCTGTAAAAGTTGTCTATGTTTCCGAAGAAAACAACTTCGTACCAGTATTAAAATAATTTTGGTATCCCTAATTAACTCAGGGCAATTTTTTACGGTAAAGTTTATAGCAAAGAGTGTTAAAATAGCCCATTGGATTACTGAACTATTTACTTTACTATGCTCGTCCCGCCCGCCCCGCCCTGCGCACTGCACTCCCCCCGCTCCACACTTGCCTCGCCTGTCTTTTTCTGAAGGAAGATCTGTCGGAATAAAGTGAAAAATTATTAATTTCGTAACTAATTTATGTGTTATTTACAAAAGGATTGGGTCTTAGTGATTAATTTATAATGGATAAATGTCAGCTTTGCCGTAAACCAGCAGGTGTAAGTATTTACATGCACTTCTAGACTTTCTTTTGTGTTTTCTTTGATTTTTTTTTTGTTTTCTTTTAGGATTGTTAGTAAAATATCGCATCTGTATGACTTTGCGTGTAGACGGTGTTAATAACTAATCTTATTAGACAAAGTCGTTTTATCTGAGTGTGAATCTCACAGCGCAAAGCGTATCTATTGCAATAAAAATAAAAAATATGCATCGGAAACCTGCCCGCGTTTTTTTGTTGTACGGCGGTCGGTGTTTTTTTTTGTCTGGCTTTGCAGAGCGCCCTGTAAAAAACAAGTTACTTTGTTTTTTTTCAGTGACCACTGTTTGTACCTGAATAGCGAACCTTGAACAATATTACACTTGTGCCTAGGAACTAGGTACATTTTGTATGGAAGGTGCAATACTATAATTTAACTTTTGGTACATTTCGTATGAAAAGTGTGCACTACTTTAGATGACTTTTCTCAATTTATAATTTTTTAATTCTTGTCATACTAGATGTAGAGAGAGAGATGAGAGATGTAGAGAGTAGTGTGTAGTAGTTATGAGTGTTTTGAAACTTTATAACTATAATAATAATAACCGGTAGCTTGGACTATGGTGCTGATGCCTATTTTTTTATATTTTTAAATGTTTTGTCTGTTTTGTTTTTAAAAAATATTTAAAAATGTAAATTAATATGTGAAAAAATAAATAAAGGAAATAATAATGATATTATTATGATTGTTGTTACGGCCAACGGCCTGATGGCCAAGAGCCTCGACCAACATCTCATGAGGCTCTTGTTAGGCGGCTGGATCAAGGGCCTGATCCAGAAGGCAGTTCTCCTCGATACGGCATGCATTGTGAGCAGCGCCGGCTTTAGGGGGGAGGGGGGGCCCGCCAGGCTCCAGAGGGCGCCGCGCGCGCCAGCGCGTGTCCCTAACTTTACCACTTACTTTGATTTCAATTGATCTAAAGAAAAGCTAAATTCATAAATAAACATTGTTCTGCATTGCAAGAAAAGTTAACGGACAACTTTAAATCAGATATTGATAGGACTTCTTGTGCGATTAAATTTAAGGTCTGCAACACTATCTCGAAGACAGTCAGGTAACACCTATCGAAACATTAATCTTTATCAACACCTGTATTCTATTAACAATACCCGTGACTGTTGTAAGTGGCGAACGCAGTTTTTCCAAACTAAATTGATAAAAACGTACTTGTGGTCTATAATGTCTCAAACATGACTAACTAGTTTGGCCTCGCTGTCCATTGAAAATCAAATTTCAGAATACTTAGATTTTGCCAGTCTTATCAAAGAGTATGCTGACAGAAAAGCTAGAAAAATAAGATTTTAGATAAGTATTTGTTTAAATTTTTGTTTTTTATTAAAATGTTTCGTGAATGAACAATACAACACAACATAATGACAATATATGGTTTAGAGAATGAATCGGTAAAATAATAATAAATAAATACATGTTTCTAGTTTTCTATTATATTCGAATTAATAGAAAATATGATTTTACTTTTTTACAAAGCTTTTATTTAATTTCATCTGTCCTGATGTTTGTTTGTTTGTCTGTAATCATTAATCAAAATCTTGCAAGTTAAATTTGATCCACTTCCCGGTTACCGATTGAGCTGAAATTTTGCATGCATGTGTAAATCGGATGACAATGCATAATTATTATGACATGGAGCTGATCTGTGATGTAAACGGAAGGTGGCCATAGGAACTCGGTAGATCGAGTTTGGACTCGTTTGATCCGTCTTGACAAGTACACAACCCTTTCGAGTTTGGGCTCGTATTATTCGTCTTGACAAGTACGTTGGTGCTAGATGGTAACCAGGGTCTGATGATGGAGCCGGAAGATTGCTATGGCAATCTTCCGGCAAAGTTCTATGGAACTCGGTAGTTAAACGACACAACCCCATCGAGTTTGGACTCGTTTGATCCGTCTTGACGAGTACTTTGGTGCTAGATGGTAACCAGAGTCTGATGATAGAGCTGGAAGATGGCCATAGGAACTCGGGAAAATAAGTTCGTTCATTCGTTCATTCCGTTTGTTTTAAATGTGGATTCTGTCTTTGATTAGATGGTTTAGATGGGTGACTCAATGCCAAGGTGAGAGCACGTGCCGAGGGCTGAATGGTATGGTATGAGGGTGTATAAACATGTCATATCGTTAACGTTGCGCTTCAGGGTACTAGGGCGAACCCTGTTGTACTGAAGCCCTTATCTCCCTACAAAAATACTAAAAAGTTAAAAATTAAATAAAAGAAAAAAACTTTTTGAAAACAAGCTTTTCTTACTTAATAATAAAAAAAGGAACTAAAAGTCAAAATAATTAAAAGCGTGTTACATTTGATGGGACATTAAAGAACATTTACCCCCTTACAAATAAACAAAGAATAAGGTCCGAATAGTATAGGTCCTTAAGGTAATAATTATTTTTAATGTTTTAGTTCCTTTTTTTATTAACAAGTAATAAAAGCTTGTTTTTTAAGTTTTATTTTTATTTTTTTATTTTTTTAAGTGCTAATTGCTACACTGGAGCTAAATTAAATATTTATAAATTACAGTGAAAATTAAACGCCTACCCGACCCCTGCACTGAACGATATGCTACTGGGAAGCCACCCGGATTGCGGAAGTCCCAGGTTCGATTCTTGGCTGGGTCGAGTAGGCGTTTAATTTATTCATTGTATTTTACAAATATTTAAATAATATGACATCAAATTTAAAATAAGTTTTTATTTATTTTAAAATAAAAGGGCGCCAAATGAATGATTCGCCCGAGGTGCCGAGATGGTTAAGGCCGGCCCTGATTGTGAGGAGGTTTTTAGGAAATATTTAAAAATGTTAATTAATATGTAAAAAATAAATAAAGGGAATAATAATAATAAGTATTTATTTCAGAATAATTCCATAGACTGTTAGTAATTACAATAGACCTTAAACACTTATGTTGGTTACAAAAAAAAAAAATGCACATTGAACTAAAAACAAAACAAATAAAAACGAGCTTGGCGCACTGGATACGACCACCCACTGTTAGAGGACGGTGTGTAGTCACACCCGATGTTTAAGTCCCAGCGGTCAGACAACGTGTTCAGGATATGGTTTGGGCTGCCCCGCAGTCGCGCCATGAGAGAAGCGCATCGCTTCCTTATGATGGCGTGGATATTGCTGAAGCGCTGCTATAGCGAGGCAGCCCAATCAGCGTTGTTGTACTGTACCCTCATAAATCTGTACCCGCGCTGCGTGTACTTCACCCACAGGCTGGAGGTAAAAAAGGTTTGGCAATAGGCCTTAAACAGGGTGACCTTGACTTGATCAGTACACTGCACAAACTTGTGGGCCAGCATGTTACTGCGCACGGACAGCGCTCGGCGTTTACGCTGTATAATTATGTTTTTTTAAATTTCAGCAACTGTTTGAAACGGGTAAAACTGGTGTTTACGCATGTTTCAAGTGTCAGCCGCTAGTCCCAGAGGTGACCATCGCTGACACAAGCTCAGAGCCATCAGACCCCCTGGAAACAACTCCCAACAACACAGATGAGGTATCATTATATGCTTTTATTGTCTGTTTCAAAATGATTTCAAAATATACTGAGTAAGTATGCAGATCTTATAAAAGAACTTATGATATTTGATATGTAGTGAATATACTTGTTATAATAAGTAGCTTATGCATGGAACAAAAATCATGTAAGTTTTAATAATAGCATAACCACAAAATGTTATATTTATATAGCGCACTTAGTATGCCCTTTTTAACTACGGGTATTTTTTTTATGACTTTTGTTAGCATCTCTAAAAGTACAGATATAAAATGAAGTGTTGCTTACCAGTGACCTGACGTAATTGTTCTGAAATGTTGACACAATTCTAACCCAGACAAGGTGTAGACTATTCTTAAATATATATGATTGCATTTATGTTTTTAACATTTGACAATGTTTCAAATATATGTAATGTATTGATGCATCTGACTGTAATATATTGTCAATGTCTATTTTTGTGCATAGAAGAAAAAACTTAATATAATTACTATGTACATTACTGAAATAAAAAATGTCAGTCACACACTAAGTACTTGCATAATGTTGCTGGTTTTTGTTGTCCCCAACAGTACCATAGTGATTTATGCAAGTGAAACATTTACTTTTTTAATGGTCACCAATTTTAGAGACTATTATGGGAAAATATTGTTTACTCAATTTCATTTAATATTGTTTCAAAACCAATGAGAGAGTGAGTTCCTTTCTTTACAAAAGCATTAGTTTTATAAAAAGATAAAGATAACATCGAAATCGCTTATTGTAGGAAACTGGTGACAAATCTCTGTATTGTGGCATCTGCCACAAGGCGTTTCAGAAGTCGATGCAGCTGCAGAACCATATGCGCAACCACCGCGCCGAGAGGCGGTTTGTGTGCACCTACTGCAATAAAGGTACGCTACATTATCATTTAACCCTTAGGCCAGCCGCACTTTGAATGCGTTTTCGTACGAATCTTCATCATCATCAGCCTACACTAGTCCATTGCTGGACATAGGCCTCTCCAAGTGCACGCCACTGAGCACGATCCGCGGCTTCCCTTATCTTACTTACGAATCTTATTCGTACGTCAACATATATTATTGCAAATACTAATGGAACGCACTGGTTGCGATTTTGTCAGTTGAAATGCTAGTAGTGACTGACGCGTGGCTGGCGGCATAATTTTTCTATATCCGTGTATTCGTACGAACGCACAAAAAAGTCTGAACAAGTTGGGATTGATCAGACGTCGGAACTATGCGTACATGCACGACTTGCTCGCACCAAGTGTGCGAGGCTTTGATCAATTATTGTACTAGATTAAAGATCCGGAACAAAGAAAGTGGTCCTGTTTGCTCATACCTATATATTTAAGTTTCGAATAACAAAATCTGAAAAACATTAAATAGCATCAACAACTTCATTAAATCTTAAAAATAAAGTTTAAATTAAGGTTACAACATCTATCAACAAAAAGCTTGTGTAGGGCATGTGGAGAGGAAACGGAGTCAATGCAGCACCTACTGTGTGACTGCGACTCTCTGGCTAGAAAAAAAATGGGACTCCTGAGGTCGGCCTATCCGAAACCGGAGGACTTCAGGCTCTTTGCTCTTAAGGACGTTGGCAAACTTATGGCATCTATCTTTATAGAGGAGGAAGAGAAAGGATGGAGTTACACAAAAGATCCCGTTGGGTCGAAGTGTTACTGATAGAGGGAAACCTCAGCAGGCCCCACTAAGATAAGATAAGATAAGGTTACAACATATTTGTCCTTAATATTTACTGTCATCGCCACAAACGTCACTGTGGCTCCCCGTGGCCCCAAAGTCGCGTACCGCTTTTCAAGCGGTCAACGGGAATCTAGTACATAATTGATCGAAGATGCGAGGTCACATAGTCGGAGAACTGGAATGTAACGTACGTGTTTGTACGTTATACTCGTACGAAAACACTTCTAAAGTGCGGCTGGCTTAGGCGACAGCCACGAGCACAAGCCACTTCCAACGCGGCGAGCGGATTTCCATTTGTTCATAGGGTTGGGCATTCCACTACGGCAGTTATAGTCATCGGTAATAAAAAAAACGCAACGAACAAGAAATTCGCTCACTGCGTCGCAAGCGGCATGTGATCGTGGCCGAGCTGTTAAGCCGGGTTCCCACTTGAAGGTGTAGCATGTAATGTATCTGATTCTGTATGAACCTATAAGTGTGTATGTGCGTTCCTCCTTAATGCTCTCCTCCAAAGCAGAGATGAGCGTAGAGATAGAGAGTTGTTGTATCAATCAATAAGAAAGAGGAAAGGAGAAGGGTAAAACAAATTCTTATTGGTTGTCTCTGCTTTGGTGGAGTCTGAGCCTTACTTAAGCGGTGGAGAATTAGAATTGAACCAATTATTCACACGTTATAAGATTATCATAATAATTGATTGGAATGAATTATTATAAGTTACTAGCGGCCGCTCGCGGTTTCACCCGCGTGGTTCTCGTTCCCGTGGGAATATCGCGATAAAAACTATCCTATGTGTTAATCCAGGTTATATACTATCTGTATGCCGAATTTCATCCAAATCCATTCCATAGTTTTTACGTGAAAGAGTAACAAACATCCATCCATACTTACAAACTTTCGCGTTTACAATATTAGTAGGATTGAATGTCACCAAACATCATCATGTTTTAGCATTAACTTAATAAGAAAAGCCTTAGTTTCTGAGACCATTGTTGTCTTGACACATTGTCAGAAGCATATTAGTATTTGAACCTGTTAACAGGACAGGTATGCATTGTTGATTCAATTCCCCTTTAGTGACATACACCATGTTTATTATTCAGAGTCTATGGATCCTGAAGTGTTAACGCTTTCTTTATTGTTTCAGCATTTTCGCAATCAAACAATTTAAGAGCACATCTTCGGATTCACACAAATGAAAGACCTTTCAAATGTTCTGAATGTGGGAAAGCTTTTACTCAGGTATATAATTCTAAATATGTTTTAAAATTAAAATTGAGTATGTTTATATATAATTTCACGCAAATTTTGATAGCATAGTCAGTAGTGCATCTGACCCGATATGTATGTAATGAGGTGCGGGTTTGAACCCGCTCGTAATTTTTTTTCAAAACTTAAACTTTTCATTTTAAATAGGGAGTAGTACAACATTTCTGATAATTTTATGTAAAAAAAATTATGTACAAAAAAAATGTAATTTAAATAATATGTAGTGTTAATTCCGCTAACTCACTCGTTTATACAGCTTGGATGCAGTACGCATGCACCGCCCTCCCGCCCGCAAAAAGTATGCACATGCAGGAGAAACAATGCGTGCAAGCGAAAATGCACACCAACACCGATACCCGACACGTGTTTCGCCCCTCCACGGGGCATCCTCAGGAGCTGTTGACTGGTCGAGAGCTGCGCACCGACTGTTACGGCTACGCAGCTCCCGGCCGCTTTTATAAAGCGCCATCGTTTGACATTTGTGACGTACTACCCGCGACAATACGTAATAATGGGGATGGAACTAAATTTGTTTGGTCATTCAACAGCGCATGACTGTCATTATTATGTTTCATTATTTCTAATTGCTCCAACACACACAACCGAAAACTTTTATTACAAACATGCAAAATATTATAGCTGTTATTGTCGCACAAAGAATGGCCGGTATCAATTAGATGTTTTGCGAAATGTGATTTATCTGGATGGCCATTCCTATACGCGGCAATATGTTCCTTATATCTAATGTCAAAATTTCGGCCTGTCTGACCTACATAATTTGTAACGACTGTGATGGGGTCTATGTAGGTCAGACAGGCCGAAATTTACTAAATTTATTATTTACTTTATTAAATTTAGTTCCATCCCCATTATTACGTATTGTCGCGGGTAGTACGTCACAAATGTCAAACGATGGCGCTTTATAAAAGCGGCCGGGAGCTGCGTAGCCGTAACAGTCGGTGCGCAGCTCTCGACCAGTCAACAGCTCCTGAGGATGCCCCGTGGAGGGGCGAAACACGTGTCGGGTATCGGTGTTGGTGTGCATTTTCGCTTGCACGCATTGTTTCTCCTGCATGTGCATACTTTTTGCGGGCGGGAGGGCGGTGCATGCGTACTGCATCCAAGCTGTATAAACGAGTGAGTTAGCGGAATTAACACTACATATTATTTAAATTACATTTTTTTTGTACTATGGATTTCCGCAAAATAACGCCTGATTCCATTAATTAAAAAGTTATGTGTTTATTTTTGTTTTGTATAAAAGAAAGTGTTCTATTCTAAGTTATCTTTCCAGGTGACTAACTTGAACAATCATGTGCGGCTCCACACGGGCGAGCGGCCCTTCGTGTGCCCGGAGCCCGGCTGCAATAAGGCGTACGCTCAGGTATTTAACGCTTTATAAGTCTGTCATTTAACATCATAATTTTAACTTTATTCCCTTATCATAAGGTCTAAAACTCATGAACAACATTTGCCCATTCGTTAAATGGGCCATTTAAGGGGCCATTGGCACCGGATTTTTTAATATGACGGCGCAATACGAAAGGCGGTGACTTTGTAGAAAATTTAAATAACTTGATTAAATTATACTTAAGCTTGGAAGATACTTTCGCTATAAAATCCTATTTAAAAAAAAATACCAAGATAGTTCTAATAGCGAATGTAAGTACTATGTGAGCTATTGTATTTGTTATTTATATTTGTATGTGAGCTATTGTTAGTTAATGTATAAGTAAGTTAATAGATATTTCTAATTCAGGTACAAAAGTTAATTAAATAAACATTTTCCTGGCGGTATTCGTATCCGTGACGGTGGGTGTTGTAGTCAGAATCTCAGACCATTCGAGCAGAGCTTCCTGAACTTTTAAAGCTTCGGAACACTCACAACATACCCTTATATTTTATGAATCAAATTAAAACAAATGAGAAACATAGCAATTTTAAATTAGAGAAAACAAATACTGATTCAGAAGAGAGAAAGAGAGAATGGTGTTGCCTTCTGATTTGAAGAAACCTTTGGGTGTCGCGGTTCCTAAGGGAGTACTTTGGGATTCAGAAGAGAGAAAGAGAGAATGGTGTTGCCTTCTGATTTGAAGAAACCTTTGGGTGTCGCGGTTCCTAAGGGAGTACTTTGGGAATCGCTGCACTAGAGTTACACGTCCGTCATAATAATTATGTATGAACGTTTTGTGTGCTGTTTGTGGCAGGTGACGAATTTAAACCAACACCGCAAGCGGCACCTGAACGGGCGGCCCGTGGAGAGCTCGTACGACTGCACCGACTGCGGGGAGCAGTTCTCGCAGCGCAACCACATGTACAACCACAGGTATACTGCGTGCGGTAGTGGCACCAGTGTTCAACATTAAGTCAGTGTTCGACACTTAAAGCCCAGTGTTCGACATAAGGCCAAGTGTTCGACACTTTAAGCCCAGTGTTCGACACTAAACCCAGTGTTCGACACTAAGTCCAGTGTTCGACACTAAGCCCAGTGTTCGACACTAAGCCCAGTGTTCGACACTAAGTCAAGTGTTCGACACTAAGTCAAGTGTTCGACACTAAGTCCAGTGTTCGACACTTTAAGCCCAGTGTTCGACACTTTAAGCCCATTGTTCGACACTTTAAGCCCAGTGTTGGACACTAAGCCCAGTATTCGACACTTTAAGCCCAGTGTTCGCCACTTTAAGCCATGTGTTCGACACTAAGCCCAGTGTTCGGCACCAAGAAATGACAGATTTCATTCGTAAAATTTTAGGTACCTAAACTAATAGTGGCAAGCCATCTTGAAAATTAAATTAAATCTTTAAGTAACCTCCTTAGTAGCTATGATTCAGTGTAAAAAGTTTGTTACATTTTTTTAATTACACGACAGTTATCTGTTTTTATAGTAATTTCTTCTGACTGGTTAACAACAAGCCCATCTATAAACAATATGAATCATACCAATATTATAAAGAGGAAAGCTTGGTATTTTTGTATGTATGTTTGTAACGAATAAACTCAAAAAGTACTGGACCGATTTAAAAAATTCTTTCACCATTAGAATGCTACATTAGCGCTGAGTAACATAGACTATATTAAAAAAAAGTCCACCCGTGCGAAGCCGGGACGGGCCGCTAGTTTCTATATAATTACGACAGAAAGATTTCATACTAACTTTGATACCTATTGCTGGTAGCGTGTTTATAGTATTGTAGTGGCACCAGTGTTCGACGCAGTAACCCGATTTTCGACGACAGTTTTCGTCGCCAAAAAATTATAATATGTAGAATTTCATTGAAATTTTACTGGATGACAACTTCAAAGTATTCAATTGTTGCTAAAAATAAAAAAATTGTTGCTGACCTGCTTATGGTTATTAAGGCAAATGTGTCGACTGGTTCCTGTCAAACACTGTCCTACTTAATTTTAAGCTAATGTAAAAAATAATGACCTAATGTTTCTGCAATTTCAGTTTTCTGTTAAAACTAGTAACGCGTATTGGTAGTAAAACTTCGCTAGTTTTGTTCACAGCCTCACTGATATCGATATTTGAAAACGGTTCTCGATATCGATATGAGAACTGAGTATCGGTATCGTAACCGTTATCATAGAAAAACGAAAACACCCATGTCTATCGTGCACGTGCATGTTTGAGAACAAGTTTATAATTACGGTTATACAGGGTTACTGGAAACTCGACAACTTCCTTGCAGGAGGTGATAGGCGGCCTAAAATGTGACAAAAACCCCCCATATGTATGGCCGAAAACAAAAAGTTTTCGAGATAATTAAAATTTTTGTGTTTTTAAAAAAAATCCAAAATTTAGCACTTAACTTTAAATTCAAAAAAAAATTGATGCATGGATTTTAATTTTAATTTGTAGCTGACATCCTAACACAGCGAAGGTAGCACTAAAACGTGTCAAAATACTAAATATTTTGAAATTACAACAAAATCTTTAAAAAATAATAATATTCTTTTTACATTTCACAAAGTGTTGCCTAGCTCAAAAAAATACTATGTGACTAGTTGTACAAATTATTAACAAAACTTCCTCACCTAATAACGTATCCAAAAAGGTTTATAAGCCAGCATAATTAACATTAACTATGAAGTGTAAAAAAGAAAAACATAACAGAATGCACACAAAAAGGTTAAGTAATAATTAGTTTTCGCAATAAATGACGTCAAGTCGTTTACATTTTTTTAAACATCTTGCTCAATGTGTCGCCCTTAATTCTGAATGCAAGTCCGGATCCTCTTCCTCATTTCGGTTTTTGTAATTCTTGATGAAAATGTTTGTTTCATCTGATTAAATTATCTCGAAAACTTTTTGTTTTCGGCCATACATATGGGGGGGTTTTTGTCACATTTTAGGCCGCCTATCACCTCCTGCAAGGAAGTTGTCGAGTTTCCAGTAACCCTGTATACATATAATTTTACGCAAACCTTGTTGCGAACAAAGTACAATTTAAAAAAAAGAATGTGTTGAAAAAATTCCACGAGCGGCATTCGAAGCCGCACCCTATGACATGCCGGGTCAGGTGCACTACCAACTACGCTATCGTGGCGGTTTTTAAACAAATCTATAACGCCAATCGTCGGTGTGCAGGCGCGAGGCGCACGGCGAAGGGCGGGGCGCGGCGCCGCGGATTCTGCGCGCCCACGCCGCTCAGCGCGCGCGCGCGCCCGCGCCCGCCGACCACAACGACGGTGCGTACTTTACGGCGGTTATTTATTTAAAATAGGCAGACAGATTACAGTCAATACACAGCCATCAAAATTTACCTCTTTTTTTCTTATTATATTTTAACAATATGAAAAGACTATTTTTTGAGTAATTAGCAATAGCAACTTTGACGGACGAGTGACGTTTGCAATTTTCACTATAATGGTGGTTTCATCTTGCTTGCGTACGTACGCTGTACTGTTTGTTGTAAGCTATTGAAACCGTTATGTTCTAGTAAACTTTTGTAACACTTGAAATTTCGTTAAATTTTATTCAATTCCTGTAGATTGAAATAAAAAAAGAATTATCGAGCTTTACAAGAGTTAACTAGAACAAAACTGTTTCAATAGCTGATACAGCCGGTATGCATTCCTATAAGAAATATATGAAGGTTCGTATCTATAGATAGGTGCTTAGTTTCGAAACGATACCAAAAATGGCGGTGTCAAATTGATTTGCCTAAAAGCACCACGAGATGGCTCTATATCCTATATTTATATATTTCTCTATGCTTCATCCCCCCACAGCGGAAGGCACAATGACCTGCGTGTTCAGTTCGTGCGGCGTGATAGTCGGCAGCCCGCGCGAACACACCGAGCATTTGCTGCGGGAACATCAGTTACGCGTCGTGGCAGCTCCATCCCGCCCCACCAGACGCGGCCGCCCGCCCAAGGTATTTAAAAAAATATATATTTTACGGGTAAGCACAGTGCCTTGATCTCACCAGATGATAAGGCCAATGATGGAAGCGCATTTCACCCGGGATCCTCAACTAGTGAGACACTGGCTATCTTGTCTAGCTGCCGGAACACAACAATGCTACAAACACTGATGTTATAACGATATATTTGGATAAGATGGTGGTAGCTAGTCAGGCGGACAAACAAGCCCTAATAATATTTTTTTTACCAACTTTTCCTTTTTAATTTTGTTCATTATTGTTGAGTGTACGGTGTTAGACAAATAAATACCTATTCTATTATATTCTAAAGCGAAGAGTCATGTCTGCGGTTTTGTTTTATTTTCTAAAAGGCTATAGCCGGGTTTCCATAGTAAGTCGGCCCTTATATCAAATGGGCTCGGGGATTTTTTTTGTGAGTACCTCTTGTAATGAAGAATATTTTAGCCGATTATGAACATCCTACTTGTAATAATTTTGACTTATGATTTTTTCAAGTTTTTTTTTTTAATGTTTGTTTTTTCTGGATGTATTCAAGCGATTTGCTTCAAATTTTGAAATTATGTTCTTTAGATAGATTTTCATTGCCATCCAAAAAACGAATACTAGTTATCGTATAAAAAAAGAAAAAAAAGATCAATTTAAAAATAAACATTTTTTTATGTAGTTGTGAAGTAGTGACACCTCTAGATTTTTTTCTCAAAATAGGCCATTCATTTGCCTATTTTGAGAAAAAAATCTATTTATAAGTCAAAAACTATTACAAGTAGGATGCTCATACTCGGCTAAAATATTCTTCATTACAAGAGGTACTCACAAAAAAATCCCCGAGCCCATTTGATGTAAAGGCCGACTTACTATGGAAACCCGGCTATAGCCTTTGTTCTATGTCTAAAATTAATGTAAAATAATGATAGATTAGTTACCGTTAAGTGTTCGTGAACGTGTATGAATGTTGGCAAATGAAACAAAACAGTGCAAGGACGCTTTTCAAATTGTTTCAAGAAGTCCACGTGAGGTTTGAGTGGAGCCCCCAAATCTTTACTGATACTCAAGGGGTTGGGGGAAATATCATTTAATTATCACTACAAACACCCCTTTCCACCACGAACCTACACCGGTTTCAACACGCCTCTACAGTGAACCTACCCTTTCGCTACAAACTTTCCACTTGAAATACCCTTAAGACTAAATTAAAATTTACCCATACCGATTATAAAAAAAAAATCAAATTTAAAGTAATCTCTAATCAAAAGTCTTTTTTACAGATTTTGAAAGACCCGTTGGAGAATGCAGAATATCACGATGTAAGTATATCGGTTTTGAATTTTAGTTCTTGTATATGCTTCGTCCTGTCAGAAAAATAGAGTACGCATGGTATATTTAGGCGCTATATTTAGCGCTAACCCTCCTTAAAACATCATTGTAGTTCGTAGTCATGCAAGTTTAAAATTTATAGGGAGAGATGCACCTAATGATTTTTTTTCTTAGTAGTGTCACCTTTGTTAAAAAATAAAGAAGTCTTCTGGGTCGATTACGCGCGAGTTATACGATTGATGTTTCAAATGTCAAAATATAGATACATAACTTTCTGTTTGTTTTTTATTTGGTGATGATACGTTGTTCCAACAAGTCCGTATTGTTGATATTATAGTAAATGAAAATCTAGGTGTAGCGCTTTAAAAATACTTTTATTTACAGATAAAAATAATAAAGGAAGAACAGCCACAGTACGTGCCCAAGTTGAGACTGCAGAGTCTGTTCCAGTGAGTGTGCAAGGTTCGATGCTTGGTTAAGCACTGCACCAATAACTTTATCTCGAGATTTAATACTAGCCGTAAGTGTTTGCCTGAGTCACACACGTTGCAATATTTTAATTGAGAAAGAGTTTTATGAATATTTTTTTATAGGGCTTCCTATAATTTTTATAGATTAGTTTTCTTTTATAGATTTTTTGTGTCGCAAACAAAAGCCGAATGCATTTTTTAAAATTCGTTTCTGGCTATCTGTGATAAAGCGCAGGGGCGTTCTATGTTTGCACCTGGCGTAATAATAATATCATTATACATTTCGAGGTGTAATTATAATGTAGTAGACTATGGTATTACAAGCTTTATTTACACCATGGTGACGATAAACTATGAAGATTCTTCTTATGCCTCTCTGGGCACAGAATAAAATACTGTTAATTTAAACTGGAATACAGCAATGCAGGACTTTTGCTTGACGTCAAATATAGGTATGATAACCATCTTAAAACATTCGTATTATAAAAATAATTTGGCCTTTTTTACGGAATTCGCAGAATTTATATTATTTGTTCTAGTGTTGCAAAACTATCGATAAATTGAAAACGACCTTGTGAAATAGTAATAATTTCGATATCACTTTTAAATAAGCGAATACTTTTGATTGATAAAAAAATTGACAGAAATATCGATTCTATTTTACTATAATACTATTAAAACTATCATTATTGTCGATATAGTTGTTGATATTGTTACTTGTTTCAAGGTTACGATAGTATCGGTAATGTATCGATAGTTTCACTTTATACTACTTTGTTCGGACCAGAACTTGCCTGTGCCGACCTTTCAATTTCAAATATGGTTTGCAAACAAACCGTCGAGTCAGCCTATTAGTAAGCGGTCGCTGTAACCTACCATTGCTGAGCTAGGAGTTAGTTATTATGCCTACCCAGTTATTTACTATATCTCATGCCCTTCCAACGGTAATACAGCAATGCAAGGTACAAACGGCTGAACATTAGTCTATTCAAAGCTGTCAAATTCCTTCAATGAATCATCAACCTTATGCTATAGACATAAAGTTCAAAATCGGTTGAGGAAATTTAACAGTATGTGGTAGTCCCTCGTTTGCTATCGTGTACAACAAAGAGAGACCTCTAGGACCAAGTTGATATGATTTGCAGGCGTGTGTACTAAATCGCCTGTTTTGCTGTGCTCGTGATTGTTGGCTGGCGGCAGAAACTGAGAATGATTGCTATCTAGACGCATATTGTGATCTCTACCATCGGCCAAATTTGCCTAGACAACATGTTCTGTATTACAAAATGTACTTAATGTTTAGTAAAAACTAATTTACTACTGCTTTTTTATTATGTTATTGACAGTATACCTTTTAATATATTTACTAATAATATTATAATTACAATGCCTTATTATTTGGATATGTTTATTTGATCTCTTTAAAATTAAATTGAATGCGCGGCCGTATGCGCTTTATAAAGTTTATTGTAATTGCATTAGTGCCGTTTCTGAGGAGTATTTAATTTATAAAAAATTATCAGCGGATGTAATATTTAATAATTGTAATGTATCACGGTGTGCTTCTTGAACATTTCGTAGAGTTTGCGATTAAAATGGAAAAAAAGAAATTTTCTCCGCATATAGCAATAAATTCTTACTTTAATATTTTTTTTATTTAAACAAAACTTAATATTAATAAGGACATAGTGTCGTTTAAGTGATATTAATAAGTGCAATTTTCATAAAATATTATTGTAATTGTCTAAGAAATATAGTAGAGGTATGTATGTATGTAATATGAAAAATGTTTTTATTTACACATTTTATATGTATTCAGTTTGATTGGAAGTTAATGCCTAAAGTGTGTCTACATGCGACAGTACCAGATAAAATATGAAAAACGCAATTCGTGTTGTATCTGGTAAGTTACCCACTTAGCCCGACAGGCTGTTTTAACACTCCTAAAAGTATTATATAGATGTACCCTAATGTGATACGTTTAGAGTTTCATTTACAACAACACACAAACGCCTGGTCGATCTAAATGGGTAGAGTTATTCGTTTATAAAGTATTTAAACATTTAAATGTGCTGGTTAAGTTTATGGCCATTAATAACACAAATTAAAGTTTATTTATTTATTATTGCTTTCACGCGTCTGCTGATTGATAGCTATATGATAAAAGTCACAAACTGTCGAAATATAAAAAGATATAATAAGACATAAGGTACGCTGCGTCGTATTGATATAGTATGCTGTTCTGTTACTTTATCAGGAGTGATGTGTGATCTCTTCAGCCATGTAACACTTTCATACAGCATGTATATCATATAAGAAAACCCGTACGACTTACACGGACTATGTCAAGTTGAAGTTTTAATATGTGTAACATAGAATCATATATTTGTAACTTATCCGTTGTAAATTAACAAATGCAATGTTATATTTTTATAATAATGAGACCAATTAAATTCTTTTACAAACCATTGTGGTCATTCCGTACTACTATGTCCGACTCTGGGTCATAAGCAATATAAGATCAATACCGAATATTGTCTAAACACCAGTTGTTATTCGTTTTTACCATGTTAACAGTATAAATTAACGGTTTTATAGCACAACTCTATTAAAAGGTGTATATTATAAAATTATATATAAACACAACAGTATTTTGTAAGAAATAACATTTCAGCATTTGTATATAGACATATGTTTATTTTTTCAGTTCTTAATACACGATGTACCGTGATTGTGACAAGTTTAGGTAGGATAAGAACGTTTACAATGGTGGAATCAGTTCAACTAGGGCTGAAATAACATATTGAACTGTACAGATTTTAATTCTAATGGGTAGGTGATAAAGTCTTAAGTTAGTTGAGCTCACCATTGTTAATGTGTTTTGCGTGAAGATGTCAGGGAAGTGACAGCAATAAAATATTTTCAGTAATTATTTAGTTACTAGACTATTTTGCTGTAAGACTCCCGAACACAAATAAATAAATAAATTAATTAATATTAGAGAACATATTGTAGTTGCTTCGTGTTGTTGATGTTGTTTTTTTGGTATTCTTTGTAAGTTGTTCGTGGCTTGTAAGTTATAACATATCCAGTAATAATACACGAAATTTTAAGATCGTCGACTGTTTGTTTTAATCGTGTTTTTAGTAAAGAAACTAGATGTCTGTTTCACCATTTTATATTTTTGTAACATATGTTTTTTAATAATGATAAGTCTCCTCCCTGACGCCTTCGAAGCTTGCCCTTAGCGTAGCGTTAGTATAGGCTGGTGCAAATGTTCCTATGTATGTCAGAGTAACAAACGTTTAAAATAATATGAATAGTATGCCGCGAGTTGTATAGTCGACCATTTCAATATGTCTAGCCTTGTTAAGTGTCGTACGTCGAAGATTTTTCTATTAACATACATTATCTTAAAGAATTATACAATTTTAAATTATACTGTGTTTTATTTTGGCATTATGTTATAATAAACATTTTTGTCATGTGATTAGGATACGTTTTTGTCTAACCCTGTCAATGTTTCTGTTTCAAGCAAAAATATATAGGATTATTGTCTTAAATCTTATTTTACTTAAAATGTAAAGATCTTTTATATCACTAATTTAGTATACCTACTTCGATCAAATTAATTTTTGAGTGTACATAACGTATACAATGTTTTTCTAACTAGGTGCCTAGCAGGGTTCTAAAGGATAATTATCAATGATAATTTTCATGATAATTATTATAATATTAAAAGTTGGACAAATTATTAAATGGTAATAACGAAAAATTGAACTTGCTAATTTTAACTGTATTTGAACGACGAAGGTGTATTATCGCACTCATACACGTGTGTGTTTCTGCGTTTCTCGCTAAAGATTGAGATTCCTGTAGTTACTTGCATCGATTGTCAAAGTAATAAAATACTTTCGAAACAAAATCTATAGTAGCTAAGTATAGTTTTTATTTCGATAAATTCGAAACAATCGCCGTTGCCGAATGCATATGCATGCCTTTCTTATTTTAATACAAAATGCAACAAAAAAATATAACTAACATTTTTGATAAGTATCCGATGAATATCGGATAATTATTAGGTCATGCTAACTCGATAATTTCGCACCCTGGTGCTTAGTGCGAATTTCATACGCTATTCGTATCACGTCAACGAATATGAGAATAAGAAAGTGTGATTTTTATTAATATAATGGACAAAAGTGATAATTAAATACGTTATTGAGCGCGACTGTACAACGCGTTTGTTGACCGTTGTTTATAAAGTACGGCATTGTGCATTGAGGCTGCGAGCTAACTGGGTGTGGTCATGTGGTGATACTGTTAGTGAAAGTGAAACCAGCTTGCGTTCCGTACGGGTTTTTGTGATATTAAAGTTTTTTATTGAGTTGGTAAGTAAAGTGCCTTGGCTTTTTAAAAGTTAGAAAAAGTTTGAGCACCATTTCTTAAAACCTTTAATAGGTCTTTCTTGCGTCTAACCGTTGCGTATACTATAAACATTATTTACAATATACTCGTAATAGATACTACATACAGTGATCGAAAGTCTTTAAACGGTCATTGTTTTTTGTTACTAAATAGTATGGAACAGGTACCTACTCTTTAAGAATTCAATTCAGATTTTAAACCAGAAATACCAAAACTATGATTACCTTTAAAATAAATAGGTAAGTGAGCATTATGTTTGTTTGCATATACATTTTCTGTAAATATAATTATGTTTACATTTGGCATACCAATTACCATCTCGGTTATTTGACTTATCGATAATTCTTTCGTTAATATTATTAATTAATTAGTCAGTTTCAAGGATACTATCTCACACTGCTGGACAAAGGCATCCATGATTGATCTGGGGGCTGGGGGCACGGCAGTGCCCCCTCCAAGTCGAGTAAAAAAGCGGCACGGGCCGTCGGCGGTGAGCTGTCCCGCGTCGAGCCGCTCTGCTCGCGCGCTGTCCGTCCGCCCGCCTTTTGTTTCTTTTTTAATAACGTGGTTATAATGGCGGCGGGCGTGCGACAATATTATACATACTGCTGTGTTTACGGATGCCTAAACACATCAGTGACAAAACCAACTATGTCATTTTTCAACTTACCGCTGAAATACTTTTCTGTTACAAACTTATAATAATGTAATTTATTAATAAATATGTTATTAAATTAACATTATGTTTTATTCCTGAACCTAAAACTCCACACATAGGTACTTACAACACAAATCTACACACGCCTGCTTTATTTTTGTAGGCGCCAACTCTAGCGCTTCGCCTAGCGTAGGTATTTAACTCAAGAATACGCCGGTTAAACTACTGTTAATTATGTGTATTGTGCCTAGATGGTACCTACCGGAAAAAAAAAGTTGGACTATCTACAAAAAGAAATGAGATGCCATCAAAAACAAACTTGTAAAAAAAACCAAGTCTCGCAACTCAGTTCTTCCCGTAAAAAGTTGTGAGGGTGTTGACGCAGAACGTCACTTTAGATCCATGTGATGTGATACCTACCAAGTTGGTTAATTTATTCAGTCCCTACTTAGGGGACCTTCTGTCTTACTTATTACGTAATTAGCTAACCTAACAACATCTAAAGTGACCATATCAATATTAAAAATCTTATGTTTTAAATAAATAGATTGACTTGAGAGGTGGTTTTATCGTTTTTCACGATTATAAAATCAAGGTGAGATCTACTGTCATGTAAAAGTCCTAGGTTAAAGCTTTTTACTGTCTAGGATATAATATGGATCGCTGGGTAGGTCTACATCCTACCTTATCGTTACTAACGATTGGAGAAGTTGCTTCCTATAAGAAATAAAAAAAGTATACTAAAATCTGTTTACTGTGAAGGATATAATGGACCGCTGGGTGGGCAAAACCGCTGTGGTAACTGGCGCGAGCGCGGGCATCGGCGCGGCCGTGTGCGTCGGCCTTGCGAACGCCGGCCTCCACGTCGTGGGCCTGGCGAGGCGGCCTCACCTTGTTGAGGTAAGCTAACGGGACGTAGTCGACTGTATTAAAGGAGACTTCTAATAAGGAAGGCTGGTAAAACGGTTGTGGTTTCCTCAAGCCGTGTGAATCGAATCACCTTCGGAGATTTTCTAGAAGGAACGGCATCATGCACTAGTGTGTGTCCCTGTGCCCCCCTAATAAATTCTCCGAGGGGTTCGGATCGCGGGCCTTAATTCGCATTGTGGGCGTCGAGGCGGCCTCACCACGAGTGAGGCCGCCTGAGTACATCAACGTGGTGAGGCCGCCTCGATGCCATTGCATCAGGGTGCCTAGTGTGAGTTTTGTTTACTATCTGTATTCATTCGATTACGTTTACGAAAACGAGAATTTGTATTGCAAAATTGTAACTCTTCCCGTATGTCGCCAGGAGGCGCTGTTTCAATGTCATGATCGAATTGCGAATGAAACTCACACTAGGCACGGTTTTAGAATATTTTATTTATTTATTTGCCACCCACAGAATTACAGCTGACAAAATATTATTATGCAAATAATAATATAGTATGCAGCTACACTCGAGTACCTACATATTGCAGACACCTTGCTAAGCCAGCACCAACACAAGGATGTCATTATAAATACTAACATAGCGATAAGTATTATTTACTAACAATAATTGTTTACATTTGGTATATTATATTAGTTTGTAAGGTATAGTCTATGGGCTTGTTTGTATAAACTTTGTTGCCTGAAAATAAATAAATTTATTATTTATTATTACTATTAAGCCATAAAGAAGTAGAAGGAAAGAAGTAAAAGAAGTCTGTATTTTAAACACAATTCCCGAGAGTTGAGAGAGTTAAGTGGTGGCTCAGACATTAAAATCATTAATTTAGCATAACAATTACTTAATTAATATTGATAAAATAAAGTTACACGAAGGCAAATAAAATAAAATAGAATCTAATCATAACGTATAAGTATAATTATGTTTTAATAGTTTTAGTTTCTAGTGCGTAAGTATTTTGCCGTGCCCTTACAGGGTTCTTGTTTGTGCCAAAAATATATGTAACATTATTATTATTATTCTAAGGTAACACCATTGTATACAACAAGATGCAATAAATGGATATGAAATAGGATAATTTTAAGAAACATTTTCAATTACTCGTAGAAGAAGTACCTACCTACCTATCTTCTAAAATCATTGATCATCACTACCACCAAGAATAAGAGTAGGTAAGTTGATATTTGTGCTGGAAGTGAAGTTCATAACTCTTTTATCACCTACACCACCTCTAGTGCAAACACCAAATACGTTAGGATCAGTTTTAAACCTTAATTTCACATACAAAGTAAATAACATAGCAACAGCGTTTTAACGTTTTTACCGTGTATCTATACGTGATTAGTCGTTACATGACCGTTCATATAAATGTTTTGATGGGCCACATACTTGTTAATAACTAATTTCATACACAAGTAGCAATAGGATTTTATTTTCCGTATAAGTAGGTACGTACGTACCTAACATTTTACTGTGTAATGTGGTAATGGGCCAAATAGGAGCTCGATGGCGCAGTGGTTAACGGGCCCGGTCTACGTATGCTGAGGTTAAGCAACTTTCGCAAAGGCTGGTCATTGGATGGGTAACCAAAAATTTACCATTTCGAGCTCCTCCGTCCGTGCTTCGGAAGGCACGTAAAGCCGTTGGTCCCGGTTAACAGCCACCAACCCGCACTGGCACTGGGCCCGCGTAGTGGTTTATGGCCCGTTCACCCTATCCATCCATCCATAGGGAAGGCTCGTGCCTCAGCAGTAGAGACATAAAATGAGCTGATGATGATGATGATGATGATGTGCCAAATAGGTATCTAACTCATATTTACTAAACATTTCCTTGTTTTGCTGACGATACGGCCATCATATTTCATGACACTACTTGGGACCGAGTCACTCAACGGGTAGAAGAAGGAATGAAAGTAATCACGGCCTGGCTGCTACATAATTTGCTAACTCTGAATGTCCAAAAAACCAAATTTCTTTGTTTCTACAAAACATTAGCAACTTCTCCTTCCTTCAACAACATCAAGCTTCACCTGTGCCATTCACAAAACACGCAACATCAACAAAAATGCACATGCTGCTGCATTAACAGATCCCCCACAATAAAGTACCTGGGTTTGATAGTAGACGAGAAGCTATCCTTTAAAGCACACATTGATGCAACTGCCAAAAGGGTCCGTAATCTGATCTACATTTTTAAGAATTTACGAACTGTCGCAGATATTAATCTGCTTAAAGTAGTTTATACTGCTCTCTGTCAGTCAATCATCTCTTACTGCATTTCTACATGGGGTGGTGCAACTTCTAGTAATATGATACTCCTGGAAAGGGCACAACGTTCCGTCCTTAAAGTTATATTTAAGAAACCTATTAGGTACCCAACAAACGTATTATATAAGGAAAGTGGATTTCTTACAGTTCGTGGTCTTTTTGTGTTTAAGGTAGTGTTGCACACTCACAGCTCCGTCATCAAATCAGTGGACCATAAAGAAAGGCTAAATAAACGTGTTTTTAAGATTCCTATCCCCTCAATTAAGAGTGACTTCGCAAGAAAGTACAGCAAATTCCTTCATCCATTCATCTACAACAAGGTCCAAACACACTGTGATATTAAAAATTGCACACCACACGAGATAAATAAAATAGTCTCTAAATGGATTGGTACACTTTCTTACGACGACCTAGAAAAGCTATTAAGAGCCCAAAGATAACACAGGACTGTACAGATTAACTAATAGCACTATCGGTACGCACTCACACAAATAAAAACACTCAACATAAACACACGTACACACACACACCCACTCACTCACACACAAATAAACACACACACACACATACCCATACACAAAAATGTCCATTCATAATCTACTATTATTTTTATCATTAATTTTGTTTTGTCGTATTTTCATAATATCATTACTTACATATTGAATTTAGTCAAGTTTAATTTTAATAGTCCATTGTCTGACGAAAGTCGCGTAAACAGACTCTGAAAACGTGTGACAATAGATTGTCTACAAGACAGGCCTAGCCTTGGTAGAGATCTCTGTAACTGCATTAAATTGGAAGCGTTAGTCGATACAACCTTAGCATGTATTAACTTCAATTGTAATTTGAAAACACTTTGTCATTGTATGTTAATGTTGTTAAATAAACTTTTTTATTATTTTTTTATTATTATTATTTTGTTTTGCATACTTTTTTGTTTTATCAAATTAGGTAAGTATTGCTTATACATATTGCCGCCTCACACGGTCTCGCGCTCGCACGGCCTCGACTTAAGGCTCCCACAGTACAAGTCTGCTATAACGTGTCAGCTTACCTCAATGAGGTAAGGCCGCCTCGCCAGCCCCACGACGCGGATGCCCGCGCTCGCACGGCCTCGACTTAAGGCTCCCACAGTATACAAGTCTGCTATAACGTGTCAGCTTACCTCAACGAGGTGAGGCCGCCTCGCCAGCCCCAAGACGCGGATGCCCGCGCTCGCACGGCCTCGACTTAAGGCTCCCACAGTACCAGTCTGCTATAACGTGTCAGTGTCAGCTTACCTCAATGAGGTAAGGCCGCCTCGCCAGCCCCACGACGCGGATGCCCGCGCTCGCACGGCCTCGCACTCGCACGGCCTCGACTTAAGGCTCCCACAGTATACAAGTCTGCTATAACGTGTCAGCTTACCTCAACGAGGTGAGGCCGCCTCGCTAGCCCCACGACGCGGATGCACGCGCTCGCACAGCCTCGACTTAAGGCTCCCACAGTACAAGTCTGCTATCGTGTCAGCTTACCTCAACGAGGTGAGGCCGCCTCGCCAGCCCCATGACGCAGATGCCCGCGCTAGCACGGCCTCGCACTCGCACGGCCTCGACTTAAGGCTCCCACAGTATACAAGTCTGCTATAACGTGTCAGCTTACCTCAACGAGGTGAGGCCGCCTCGCCAGTCCTACGACGCGGATGCCCGTGCTCGCACGGCCTCGAATTAAGGCTCCCACAGTACAAGTCTGTTATAACGTGTCAGCTTACCTCAACGAGGAGAGGCCGCCTCCAGCCCCATGACGCGGATGCCCGCGCTCAAACTGCCTCGACTTAAGGCTTCCACAGTACAAGTCTGCTATAACGTGTCAGCTTACCTCAACGAGGTGAGGCCGCCTCGCCAGTCCCACGACGCGGATGCCCGCGCTCGCACGGCCTCGACTTAAGGCTCCCACAGTACAAGTCTGTTATAACGTGTCAGCTTACCTCAACGAGGAGAGGCCGCCTCCAGCCCCATGACGCGGATGCCCGCGCTCAAACTGCCTCGACTTAAGGCTTCCACAAAACTCACACGAGGCACCCTGATGCAATGGCATCGAGGCGGCCTCACCACGAGGGTTGTACTGTACATCAACGTGGTGAGGCCGCCTCGATGCCATTGCATCAGGGTGCCTAGTGTGAGTTTTGTTTACTATCTGTATTCATTCGATTACGTTTACGAAAACGAGAATTTGTATTGCAAAATTGTAACTCTTCCCGTATGTCGCCAGGAGGCGCTGTTTCAATGTCATGATCGAATTGCGAATGAAACTCACACTAGGCACTTTGTGTTCGACACTATAAGCCCGGCCAGTGTTCGATAGAGCTTTTATCGCTAAAATATAACATAGATACTCATTGAAATACCTATTACGGGATGACGGCAAGGAAACAGGTAGTGTGTATTCAATTATTGCAAGATTCAAATAAGTTGCTGGCCTCTATTTTTAATGATTAAAAGACAAAAATGACGATCACTGGTTCCTGTCGAACCTGGTGCCACTACCCTATACTTGTTCTGAGAAGCCTTAGCCGCTGGGCCCCTAGACGGTTGCGGATGGGTGCAAGGCCGTGCGAGCGCGGGCATCCGCGTCGTGGGGCTGGAGGCGGTCTCACCTCGTTAAGGTAAGCTGACACGTTATAGCAGACTTGTACTGTGGAAGCCTTAAGTCGAGGCAGTTTGAGCGCGGGCATCCGCGTCATGGGGCTGGAGGCGGCCTCTCCTCGTTGAGGTAAGCTGACACGTTATAACAGACTTGTACTGTGGGAGCCTTAAGTCGAGGCCGTGCGAGCGCGGGCATCCGCGTCGTGGGACTGGCGAGGCGGCCTCACCTCGTTGAGGTAAGCTGACACGTTATAGAAAACTTGTACTGTGGAAGCCTTAAGTCGAGGCAGTTTGAGCGCGGGCATCCGCGTCATGGGGCTGGAGGCGGCCTCTCCTCGTTGAGGTAAGCTGACACGTTATAACAGACTTGTACTGTGGGAGCCTTAAGTCGAGGCCGTGCGAGCGCGGGCATCCGCGTCGTGGGACTGGCGAGGCGGCCTCACCTCGTTGAGGTAAGCTGACACGTTATAGCAGACTTGTATACTGTGGGAGCCTTAAGTCGAGGCCGTGCGAGTGCGAGGCCGTGCTAGTGCGGGCATCTGCGTCATGGGGCTGGCGAGGCGGCCTCACCTCGTTGAGGTAAGCTGACACGATAGCAGACTTGTACTGTGGGAGCCTTAAGTCGAGGCTGTGCGAGCGCGTGCATCCGCGTCGTGGGACTGGCGAGGCGGCCTCACCTCGTTGAGGTAAGCTGACACGTTATAGCAGACTTATATACTGTGGGAGCCTTAAAGTCGAGGCCGTGCGAGTGCGAGGCCGTGCGAGCGCGGGCATCCGCGTCGTGGGGCCGGCGAGGTGGCCTCACCTCGTTGAGGTAAGCTGACACGATAGCAGACTTGTACTGTGGGAGCCTTAAGTCGAGGCTGTGCGAGCGCGTGCATCCGCGTCGTGGGGCTGGCGAGGCGGCCTCACCTCGTTGAGGTAAGCTGACACGTTATAGCAGACTGGTACTGTGGGAGCCTTAAGTCGAGGCCGTGCGAGCGCGGGCATCCGCGTCGTGGGGCTGGCGAGGCGGCCTCACCTCGTTGAGGTAAGCTGACACGTTATAGCAGACTTGTATACTGTGGGAGCCTTAAGTCGAGGCCGTGCGAGTGCGAGGCCGTGCGAGCGCGGGCATCCGCGTCTTGAGGCTGGCGAGGCGGCCTCACCTCGTGAGGTAAGCTGACACGTTATAGCAGACTTGTATACTGTGGGAGCCTTAAGTCGAGGCCGTGCGAGCGCGGGCATCCGCGTCGTGGGGCTGGCGAGGCGGCCTCACCTCGTTGAGGTAAGCTGACACGTTATAGCAGACTTGTATACTGTGGGAGCCTTAAGTCGAGGCCGTGCGAGTGCGAGGCCGTGCGAGGCGGCAATATGTATAAGCAATACTTACCTAATTTGATAAAACAAAAAAGTATGCAAAACAAAACAAGGAAATGTTTAGTAAATATGAGTTAGATACCTATTTGGCACATCATCATCATCATCATCATCAGCTCATTTTATGTCTCTACTGCTGAGGCACGAGTCTTCCCTATGGATGGATGGATAGGGTGAACGGGCCATAAACCACCACGCGGGCCCAGTGCCAGTGCGGGTTGGTGGCTGTTAACCGGGACCAACGGCTTTACGTGCCTTCCGAAGCACGGACGGAGGAGCTCGAAATGGTAAATTTTTGGTTACCCATCCAATGACCAGCCTTTGCGAAAGTTGCTTAACCTCAGCATACGTAGACCGGGCCCGTTAACCACTGCGCCATCGAGCTCCTATTTGGCCCATTACCACATTACACAGTAAAATGTTAGGTACGTACGTACCTACTTATACGGAAAATAAAATCCTATTGCTACTTGTGTATGAAATTAGTTATTAACAAGTATGTGGCCCATCAAAACATTTATATGAACGGTCATGTAACGACTAATCACGTATAGATACACGGTAAAAACGTTAAAACGCTGTTGCTATGTTATTTACTTTGTATGTGAAATTAAGGTTTAAAACTGATCCTAACGTATTTGGTGTTTGCACTAGAGGTGGTGTAGGTGATAAAAGAGTTATGAACTTCACTTCCAGCACAAATATCAACTTACCTACTCTTATTCTTGGTGGTAGTGATGATCAATGATTTTAGAAGATAGGTAGGTAGGTACTTCTTCTACGAGTAATTGAAAATGTTTCTTAAAATTATCCTATTTCATATCCATTTATTGCATCTTGTTGTATACAATGGTGTTACCTTAGAATAATAACGGATGTTACATATATTTTTGGCACAAACAAGAACCCTGTAAGGGCACGGCAAAATACTTACGCACTAGAAACTAAAACTATTAAAACATAATTATACTTATACGTTATGATTAGATTCTATTTTATTTTATTTGCCTTTGTGTAACTTTATTTTATCAATATTAATTAAGTAATTGTTATGCTAAATTAATGATTTTAATGTCTGAGCCACCACTTAACTCTCTCAACTCTCGGGAATTGTGTTTAAAATACAGACTTCTTTTACTTCTTTCCTTCTACTTCTTTATGGCTTAATAGTAATAATAAATAATAAATTTATTTATTTTCAGGCAACAAAGTTTATACAAACAAGCCCATAGACTATACCTTACAAACTAATATAGTATACCAAATGTAAACAATTATTGTTAGTAAATAATACTCATCGCTATGTTAGTATTTATAATGACATCCTTGTGTTGGTGCTGGCTTAGCAAGGTGTCTGCAATATGTAGGTACTCGAGTGTAGCTGCATACTATATTATTACTATATACTAGGCAAATACTACTACTACTACTACTACTACTACTATTATACTAGGCAAATAAATAAATAAAATATTCTAAAACCGGCAGGAACTGAAGTCGCAGGTCCAAGGGTGCGGCTCTATTGTGTCGCGGCAGTGCGACGTGGCTGACCCTGGGGAGGTGGCGGCGGCCTTCGAGTGGATCGAGGACACCGTGGGCGCTGTCAACGCGCTGGTCAGCAACGCGGGTGTATTCACGCAGGGTTACATCACTGGTGCGTTACGTCATCCATCACTATGTAGTTTTTTTAAAATAACTTACGGGTAAGCAATTCAAGGCCGAAGGTGGAAGCGTGAAGTACGCTACCTGGAACCCGGAATCCTCAAATACTTAGGCACTGGCTATCTTATCTCTAGCTGCCGGAACACAACTATGCTACAAATATTGATGTTATGGCGACATATTTAGATAAGATGGTGGTAGCTAGCCAGGCAGACATACAAGCCCTATCACCAACCAAACCGAGTACACAAACATTAACCCTTCGCTGGGAATCGAACCCGGGACCTCTGGGTTCTAAACCGGTGGTCTTAACCACTAGACCACAGAGGCGATTGAAAATATAACTGCGAATGATAATGACTAACCCTTTATTGTACGGACGCCTGCACATCAACCTAAACAACAACAACATACAACTTTCAAATTTCTTTAATAAATGTTCAATCATAAGTCATTTAAATAAAGTTTAAAGTCTATTGAGGACATTTGTCAGTTTGTGGTAGTCTGATGATGTATACACGTATATACGTACACGTATAAAACTGTAAAAAGACTTTTACAGGGGTGAGCTTATCTCTAAAAGAGATCTCTTCCAGCCAACCTAGCTGTGGTGTGAAAATAAATTCTGCGGGACCAATTAATAACCATAACATAAATAAATACTTTAAATATTATAATGTTGATACATATTTGTATAAATAAATAATTATTTACTTAAACTATTGATAATGATACAGACATTCAACTTGTACATATTAAACATATAATAATATACAATATTTTCACTGGCAGTATAAATATATGATGATACTGAATACTGCTTAAGTTGGAGGCTTTCACGAATATATTGATAACGTGCTATAGCAAATATTTATAAAATACAGTGAAAAATTATACTTTTTATTTTCAAGTGCTAATTGTTGCACTGAAGCTAAATTAAAATTTATAAAATACAGTGAAAAAATAAAACGCCTACCCGACCGTGCTATAGCAATTTATTGAGGACAAATCTGAATTTAGAAAAAGTGTTGACAACCTTTCACGAACGGGACTTGAACCTGCTCTTTCTGGCAATCAGGTCCAGGTGCCATTAGGCTATTGCGTAAGTTGTAACCGAGTTGCGCAAAAGTCAGCACTATCAATTTACTTTGTAAGGCAAAGTGAGCAATTTTCGTTCCTTCACAGCACCTCCCCACCTACTCGATCCCGTCTTTGACATTCTTACATAAAAAAATCAGTAAACAGGTTCAAATGGATATTTAATTTTTTTTTTGTAAGTCTGTCTGAATTGATAGGTACGTATGTGTGTCGCGTAGCTACGCGTATATGACCTTGCTGTCATGTTGATTACTACCGCTTTTTTATAAATTGTACTCCTATTAGCACACTAATATATTAGCTTTTGTTCTAAATACAAGTAAAAAAAAACGATATTATACCATGTCATGCGTCTCGCTCCTCGGTGTAATTTGCCTGTTATTTTCAAGTAAACACTACTTATTGAATTTATGGTATTTAATTGTAATAAATGTTTGTCATTTTTGTTTCTTTAAATTGTGTTTTTGTATGCAATGGATTCCCGTCAAAGTAATATCTTCTGATGTTTCTACCGCCTCTCGGCTCTCGGTCTAGTGGTGAAGTGCGCATCCACTATTAGCCTTATCATCACACTTTACATTAAGTAAGATGAATCAAGGCACCTGTGCTTCCAAAAAAACATCCATTAATTTTTAAAATTAGTTTTAACTCATTTCCTGAATTATAAATAGCTTGCAATAGAATGTGCACTTACTTACATATTATATTATTTCCGTGATCAGATTTGGCCGAAGGTCAGATAACTGAGGAACAGCTCCTGACTATTATAAACACCAACGTGGTGGCGACTATGTTGTGCAATCGTCACGCCGTCGCTTCCATGAAGAAGCACAACTTCGATGGGCATATCATCAATATTAATAGGTCGGTAATAAACTTTCATCAATATTTTCATCATCATATTTCATCACCATCATAATTATTCTCTTAGGTGCAGCGCAGACGACACACTTTTTGTGCGATTGAGTCTGCGGCGCACAAAAAACTGCATAAAATCATTTTATAGATTCTATTTTCACAGACTAAAAAATAAAACAAAAACCCCGACTACTAAAACAACTATATAAAAACAATTATATACTCTTAAAAACCGGACTAACATAAAAAAATAACTGTAAAGAGAAATAACTGAAAAGAAAAAAAACAGGCTCTACGATCCCAGAATTCAATTTGAGCAATGTTGAATGCAACGTGAAATATTTCCTTGTCCGATACCTATATTTAAATAATAAAATCAATAAATGAGTAGGTATTTATGTCGTCGTTGTTGTTGTCGCAGGCGGGGACAATCACCAACCAAAGAGAGTGCGGATTAAATTGAGCTATCCACGGCCGCTTGGTTGATCATTGTCCCCGTCTGCGACAACTATCAAGATTCAATGTACCTATTTATAAATATTTCTCTTTACAGTTACTTTGTATGTTAGTCCGGTTTTTAAGAGTATATAATTGTTTTTATATAGTTGTTTTAGAAGTCGGGTTTTCTGTTTTATTTTAATAATTTGGTTTATTTCAAACTTTTTAGTTTTGTAAAGTAAAGCATTTGAAAACCTACATAAAAAACCATATTATTTATCAGAAAAATTTAATTACAAATAGCTAACCCGATCATTCTTATACTATGTATAATATTGGGTATAGATGTGCCTCTCATAGAAAAAAAGATGTTCAATAGATGGTGGTAGTAGACGTTTGCGCCATCTATCGGGAAGAAGCGTAAACGCGCACCGTTTACGCTTCTTCCCGATAGATGGCGCTACTTTTACGCTTCATATTTTATCACTTATCTTATTCCCGTTTCCACATTCCGGATTTTTTTATAGCCTATGTCACTTTCACAGTCAAAACAAATCTAAGTACACCTCATATGTTAAAATCCATTATGCCGTTTGGGCTGTAGGGCGTGCCAAAGAAATAGACATAACATACATATACATACACTCGAAAAACATAACCCTCCTTTTGACGCAATCGGCTGTCGTCTGCGCTGCACCTTAAGCTTATAAACATCCCTATGGGACAGTTGTTAAAAAGTTTATCTTTTATTTGTGTTGTCTATTAATGGACTAAATCATAGGACTATTGACATTCGTCACAACATTTTTTCGAGCAGCATGCTGGAGCTATAATAGCTATAATAGCTAACTGCAAGAAAAATGATTTTTTGTTTTAAATTACGAGTATATAGAAGAGCGTACCACTTGGCTCAATCTTAGGGCCATTTCTTTTTGTCATACAAATGTCTGGTTGCATGCAGCATCGCCTGGCACCACAGAGTTTTAAGTTGTTAAGTGGAGCACACGGCTCAATCTTAGGGCCCATACTTTTCATGATTCAAAAATCTGGCAGTGTCGCCAGACACTACAGGTTGGTTAGTAGATATACCACAGGGCTCAATCTTCCGGGCTTTACTTTTCATGATTCATGGTTTTAATTTTATTTTCATGACTTAAATAAAAAAAAAATGATTCAAAAATCTGGCAGTGTCGCCAGACACTACAGGTTGGTTAGTAGATATACCACAGGGCTCAATCTTCCGGGCTTTACTTTTCATGATTCATGGTTTTAATTTTATTTTCATGACTTAAATAAAAAAAAAATGATTCAAAAATCTGGCAGTGTCGCCAGACCCTACAGAGTTTGAAGTTGGTAAATAGAGTACCACAGGGCTCATTCTTAGGGCCATTACTTTTCATTGTGCAAATGTTCGGTTGCAGCATCGCTGGTCACTACATCCCGTTTGCGCCGTTCTTCAACGTGTACTCGAGCAGCAAGCACGCCGTCACCGCCTTCACCGGCACCCTAGCAAACGAGCTGGCGCACCTCGACAGCAACATCAAACTGACCGTACGTTTTCTGAGAATTGACTAATAGCTATTGTTGTAATTTTTAAAGCTTTCAATTTTAAAATTGATTCCAAATGAGCCCCTAACTAATATGATGACTAACTGAAATGAAAATCTTTATACGGTTTTACTTGCGTTTATTTAACTTATTATATTAACTACGCTGGTATTTCCAATTTTTAAAGAAATACACAAAACCAGTATGAGTTGCGTTCAATTCGTACTTTTATTACTTACGTTACCTACTTACGTTCGTTATGTTACAAATTCGTATGCTATGCTGCCGGCCTATGTATTGTAGAACGCATAAAATTCCTAAACAGTTGGGTTTGATTTCGGACACCACAACGCACAATTAGCTCACATTATTCTTAAGTGTTTGTACGAGTCAAATTCGGCGAAACCACGTCCGAGTGCGGCTGGCCAAAGCTCGTTTCTTGAAGAGGATTATAGATTATTTTACTTTATCTATGCCATTTGGCAGAGTATATCGCCCGGGTTGGTGGACACGGCGATGGCGCAGTCGGTGCAGCACCTGCCCATGCTGCGGCCGGCTGACGTCGCCGATGCGGCGCTCTACGCGCTAGCCACGCCGCCCTCCGTCAATGTGAGTTAAACGCCACGTCACTGGCATTAGCCCTGATGCAACAGCAATGGCGGCGCTCAACGTGCTAGCCACGCCGCCCTCCGTTAATGTAAGTTAAACGCCACGTCACTGGCATTAGCCCTGACGCAACGGCGATGGCAGTGCTCAACGCGCTAGCCACGCCGCCCTCCGTCAATGTGAGTTAAACGCACGTCACTGGCATTAGCTACGCGTTAGCCACGCCGCCCTTTTTAATTACAAGTTGATTTACGAAGTAAGGTAAAAAAGATGCAAGTGCATAAGTGTCGTTTCAAATCATTGGTGTTTTTTTTTTTTAAGTTAAAAAACATTTGGCCATTTGAGTTCTATTGACAGTTAATATATAAAATGGAAATTGACTCTAAAAAGTAATAATAATTTTTGTATATGTATTTAAATTATACTAGTCAGTAAGTAATACTTAAGAAATTATTTTTATATGTTTCGGTGAAAATTTACTGAACTTCTGAATACTAGGTATTATATTATGAAAGATATAAGTGTACTACTTTTTCTTCAACAGATTACCGAGCTAACAATTCAGCCCGTACGTGAGAAGAGATTATAGAAGGAGGAAAATTATACGAAAGTATTATAATATTTAAGAACAGTTTCAATAAAAGAACAAAATACGGTTGACTTATCTTTTTATTTTTAAAGCTTTTCTTATGGCACAGTGTTGTATTATCTGTGGTCATTTAAATGAGTGTACTAAAGAGTATTTCGGCAATGTTAGAAATCCTTTTTGCTTAAACGTAGTGATTATTATCATCATCGTAGCTGATCACGTGGTGACGGTATTTATAGAACTAGCGGACGCCGATCCTATGACGCTTGCGCCGAACTGTAAGATGGCTCGCAATATATCCATCTTTAGGGTCCAGATGGGAGAAGACTGCTGCGGCTGATCCGTTGTTGCGCGGTCCTGCTGTAAAGGGAAAAATATATAAAATAGATGCTAGGTGAAGAAGTAAGCAAAATCGGTATTGGCATTCTTTGTCTATGACCTTCTGGTTTGCCATATTTAATATGGGTATATTACGACATAAGATCCGTTCTAAAATATAAGAATATCACTTATAAAATGAGAAGACTTTTATTCAATATCTTTACATAGTCAATTAATAACATTATGTTGTTACAAGATTTTTATTAAATTGTTACCTTAATTGCATTTCTATTTACACTATAATCAGTAAAAATGCTAGCTAATTAGTGTTACTAAGTAGGTACGTATATTTCTAACAATGTACAAAATTGGCTACAAAAAAAAACATTATTTCTTGTGGTTGTCTAATGCCATTCGGATCAACTCTTGAGTGTGTTCGTATCTCCTCCAAGGGTGCGAGCTGCCGCCCGAGCTACTCTTCGACATGTCTCCGAGCAGCGACGTCAGCAGGCTTACGAAAAACCCAGCTGAGTCCGCCATTTTGTTTCCGTTGCCGCCATTTTCATCGGAGTCGCCGTCCGATTCTCCCGCCTAAAACATAAATCTGAAGAGTTTATTTGTAAGCATATTTTTTTCTGCATTTTGTGATAAAAATTAGTTTAATTACAAGAAACACAATGTATTAATAATATGTTAAAACTATTTATTACGTAGAAAGCAGCAGGTAACAATAAAAAAAATATTATAATTACATTGTTAATGGTTTTCACCAATATTTTAATGTAATCAAGCCACCTTTTACAAAATGTATAAAATAATATAATTATAAGCGTTATTATGTTACTATGAGATTATGTAACTATCTCTTCGTCTTCAAGCTATCTCTTAAAAGAGACAGCTCAAGGCTTGAAGAAAAAAAGATCTTTTAAAAGCGTGCATCTCGTATTATTACTGAAAAGAGTTTTACAGTTTTAGTTGTACATACCGCGCTTGTGCCTTTTACTAGCTTAGACACCAAATTTCCAAAGAAAGCGCCGTTATTTTGCTAGAAATTAAAAAAAAAAAGTGAACAGTTGGTATTTGTTTAACTGTAGGTACTTTAGTAGTCGGCGTTTTTCTCCCAGTTTCCAGCAGGTTGCTAGGTGGCAATAGAGTTATGTTGCATAGATAGGTTCGTTAATTCACTTTTAAATTGTATAAAAGGCTTTTAAATTATTGGAATCACTTATCAGATCAGTTAAACAACTATTGCAACATATCTGGGTTTTAACTTAAGAAGAGCCACCATTTTTTGGTAACAAACAAGATGGCGGCTCGTTATGAAAATTAAATTGAAATAAAGAAAAACGCCCATTCAGAAACCAGGCAACTTACAGCTCCGCCGCCAGTAATTGATTCTAAAGACGTCAGCAGGTAACTGGCGATCACTGCTCCTGGGTTTTCGTCGCCTTCAGACTGTAAAAGCATGGTGTTTAGTGTTGAATTATCAAAATCTCTAGTCTGCATTGGAATCTCCAAAAATCTTGTTGATTGTACGTACCAATAATCCAACGAACAGTCCTAGACCAGATGCAATTAGAGCGTTGAGGTCAATACCGTCTCCCTGAAATTTACAAAAAGAAAATTTGTTTTGCACACATCTTTAACAAAATTGTAAACGTATCTTTACTTACACTAAGACTTCCCACAATACCGCTGACTGTTGCCAACAGATCTCCCAAATCGGACTGTCCGTCTTCCTGTAATCATACATGTATCGGTTATTATAGCCTGGAGTGTTTCCTAAAGTTAAGCAGAATTAGAAAAAATAGTACATACGCCTCCACTGAGTCCAGCTAAAATGCCGAGAACTCCACCACCCTGCCCATCACCTTCGGGTGGTTCGTCGTAGTCATCGTCGTCATTAGAGGCGTTGTCAGCATCTTGGTCGTCATCACTACTATCCTCCTTTTCGACACCCTCTTTACTCCCATCGTCACCATTCTTATGTTCTTTTTCAGCGCTTTCTTCACTACCACTGTCACTGCTAGAGTTTTCTTCGCTTTCCGAACTTTCCTCTGTGTTATCGTCTTCTATCTCCTGTCTTTGGTAAAGAGGTGGTGGTGACTTTAACCCCTTGACGTAATCGATTTCTATGAGATTTTCACCTAAGTCTTGCCGGCGCAGTAATGTATAACCTTGATTGTAAGCTAGTATTTCTCTTGCCATATTCCATAGGAATGGCTGAAAGAAATTTTATCAGTGTAAGTCAAATATTTACTAAACAAATATTTATAAGAAAAGCATTTCTTAGCATGTAAATAGTCAAAGCGTGTAAAAAAACGATTCTTTCTTACCTTATTGTGCTTTTATTAGTTAAAAAAGTGCTTACCTACGTCTGGGTAGTGCAACAAATCACTTAGTAAATTGTGGATAGAATAACAAACACTCATAAAACACACACACAAGATTAAAAGTAGAAAGACCCAAAAGTGCAATAACTGTATTCCCATACTGTATGTCAGACAAACTTTTAATTGAAATTTTCTACTTATATAGCATTATACGCTTATAGCAACGCTTATAAAGTATACGCATATAAATACAAATGATCTTTAATTCTTAGATATTTTATTTTACTAAAGTCGATCTCTCTTCTCGTAGGTATACCTAAATAACGTTCATTGCGTTTTTAGAAAATCGTTTGCGATCATGAAAACCTAAAGCTAGGTGGAGTTTTAATTTTTAGCAAGATAATAGAATACAGTTCTATAGAAAAACAGTCATCAAATGGCCACAATTTGTGAATTAAAACGACACGACATGTCAATGAACAATGAACATTTATAATAAAATAGTTACATAAATTTATAAAAGTACACCAACACCGTTTACCACAGAACATTTCGTTTCCTATAATCAAAAAAATTAAGCTTTAATTAACCCAGGACCTCTTCTGGAAGTCGGGCCGACCGGTTTGCCATAACCACAGAGTTAGGATGCCTAGTGCGAGTTTCATTCGTACTTCGTCACGTTAACGCAAACGAGAATTTGTATGGCAAAATGTTAACTCATCTCGTATGTCGCTAGGAGGCGCTGCTTCAATGCCATACTAATTTTCGTTTTCGTAAATGTAATCGAATGAATACAATCGAATGAATGAATACTAAACAAAACTCACACCAGGCACCCAGTTAGTAAAATCAAAATATAAGGAGAGCCCAAATGGTAAGCTTAAAAGCGTTTACGCCGCACACTAGCGCCGCCAATAAAAAAAAACAAATCTAGTAATTAGAGATAGAAAATCAAACTATGCTCAACAAACTATCTGAATGAAGTAATTTAGCATTTTTACGTCACTTAACGAACACCTCACATGTTATGGTTTAGTTAAATATGGCGTTATAGTTAAAAGTGACCGTAACGTCTTATTTAACTAAACCATAACATGTGCGGTGTTCATTAGGTGACGTAAAAATGCTGAATTACTTTATTGAGATAGTTTGTTGAGCATAATTTGATTTTCTATCTCTAATTACTAGATATGTTTTTTTTTTCATTAGTGGCGCTAGTGTGCGGCGTAAACGCTCTTAATACATATCGCGCTCAAGCAACCCACACCCTCTGCCGCGCAATTTATGAACGCAGTAAAGAACATGTGAACAGTTTCGAGAAAATAGATCGTAATGTCAGCACCTCAAATATCACAATCACAAACACAGTCAGTTGTACTTACTGCGTTCATAACTTGTGCGGCAGCCCTCTAGACCTCATAGACCCTCTCACGGACATGGATTCTTCTACCATCTTATACCAGTAGTCCGAGCGCAGAAAATACCTTGTGTGTATTTCATTTGTTTGATCACGTTAACGAGAACGAAAATTAGTAAGTATGGCTTATGTTATAGCTTATGTAGGGCATGTTTTTTTATATTAACGGGTAAGCAGAGTGCCTTGATCTCACCTGATGTTAAGTGACTATAAGGCCAATGATGGAAGCGCACTTCACCCGGGATCCTTAACTAGTGAGGCACTGGCTATCTTATCTCTAGCTGCCGGAACACAACAATGCTACAAACATTGATGTTATGGCGACATATTTAGATAAGATGGTGGTAGCTAGCCAGGCGGACAAACAAGCCCTACCACCAACCAAACCGAGTACATAAACAGGTACCCCCGCTGGGAATCGAACCCGGGACCTCTGGGTCTAAACCGGTGGTCTAGCCACTAGACCACAGAGGAGTTAGTTAAATAAATGATAACAAAATGTGGAGAGGAAACGGAGTCAATGCAGCACCTACTGTGTGACTGCGACTCTCTGGCTAGGAAAAGAATGGGACTCCTGGGGTCCGCCTATCCGAAACCGGAGGACTTCAGGCTCTTCGCTCTTAAGGACGTTGCCGAACCTAAGGCATCTATCTTTACAGAGAAGGAAGAGTGGGGTTGCACAAAAGATCCCGATGGGCGAAGTGTTACTGTGAGAGAGGGAAACCTCAGCAGGCCCCATTAAGATAAGATAAGATAAGAAGTATGGCACTGAAGTCGTGCTTCCTGGCGACATACTAAGTAGAAAAGTTAAAATTTAGCCATGTGCAAATTTTCATTTTCGTAAACGTCATCGAATGAATACGAATAGTGGAATAGTACCTCAACAAAACTCACACTAGGAATTCAAAATGAATACGAATAGTACAGTCAACAGCAAAAGTAGATGATGTTTACTAGATTTCAAAATTAAGTTTCAAAATTCAAAATTCAAAATCATTTATTCAGTTTAGGCTACAAGTAGCTCTCGTGAATGTCACTATGCCATCGATAGTGTAAGTCGGTATTTTCTATATAACTATAGTCAAAGTCTGCACGTACTAGTAGATACTCAAAGGTTTTCCGATATGCGTTTAAAAATGTTGAAACTTGACCAATCATCAGTTACCTTTGCTGTTGACTGTACCTACTTACCGAAACAAAACTTACACTAGGAATTCAAGATTTCGTGTTCGTAGAGGTTGTCTATGTCTGAGTTCTATGGGTGCGTTGCCCGAGCGCGTTTGCAAGAAGCTTAGTTACCGTTACGTATACTTAACGTTAAACGTTACGTGACGTGTTTAAAAAGGAACGGCCACTTACATTGGTTGAGCTAGAGCCGGGGAACAGGGCGCCGGCGAGCCTGATCAGGCTGAAGAGATTGCTGCCCCCGGAGGTGGGTGAGGACTGCATGGACTCGCTGAAGTCTTCATCGTCATCGTCCTCAAACGAGTCGAAGTCATCGTCGTTGTTCGGTACCAGCGACACGGGCGTGGTGGTCGACAGTGAACCCTGGAAGTTATTTTTGAATATAAAGGTCAAGATCTTAATTTATCCGTTATATAGAGCTAATAATTGATTTTTCATGTTTTGGGAAGCTTCTCATTTAGTTAATACTAAAATGTCACGTTTTATACACAAACCCCAATCCCCCGTACAATAGTATACCATTAATAGGTACCACACTAACTACATATAAGAAAGGCGTTACTCATTATTAGTTTATTGTAATTCATGTTTTTTTAAGCATATTTTTGTATAATTGCTTTATTGGAATTGCCAATAAATATATAAATAAATAAATACCATTTACTTTCCACAATTTATATATATACTTATATAAGTACCTAGATTCCTAGATTCTAAATATTTGGTAGAATCACACTAATATTATAAATGTGAAAGTTTGTGTGTATGTGTGTATATTTGTTGCTTCTTGACGCTGCAACGAATGGATGGATTTGGATGAAATTCGGCATACCTGGATTAAAACATAGAATACTTCTTATCTCGATACTCCCACGGGAACGGAAACCACGCGGGTGACCGCGAGCGGCCGTTAGTGCTTTATAAAAATTCATCCAGTTTTCGCATGATGCTCGAACAGAATGATAGATGTTATGGCTATTTAACGATAAATACGTATGGTTAAACTAAGTAAGTCGGTGTTCATGTACCTAAGTTAATGAAGGAGGAAAAACAGTGGAACTAAATGTAGTTCCACTGTTATTAATGAATAAGCAGGTATTTCAAACTGGTTTTGAAAGTTTCGTCATACCTACTTACAACATTGCAATTTAAGTTATGTTTAAAATTGCTAAAACGTCCTAGGTAGATATGCTGTTGATTGCTAGCATGGCATGCGAGTTACTTGCACATTATATATGCCTATTTACGCTAGTTGTAGGTAATCGCAGAATGGATAAGATAAGCTACTGAAAAATAAACTAATATAATGCCGGTCACCCATCCGGTGAACCGGCATTAACATTGCTTAACTTGCAAGTTCGTTAGTTACTCGAGCCGAGGTCTTAAGCATTAGAGGCGTCCCCGGGTTGTTCCGCTTACGTATCCAATCAGAACGTCTCGGCGAATCTAGTAGGGGCGGGAATGCTAGCCGCCTAAAACTCTCCTAGGGTGTTCGTTATATCCTGTTATGCTGTTATCGACAGGGTCCACAATGCTCTGTTGATTTATTTAAGGCCTGATTATATAAAATGTGGCTAAGCATTGAATAAATGAAATGAATTGAAATGATAACTACAGCTTAAGACACTTTAAGTTTCTCGCCGCCCGGCTCTTATACTTTACTTATGTGTTGTAATGAATAACGTTTTATCATTAAAAAATGTATGTAAAATGCGTTGATCCGTTTACGACGACGACGCGACGCGATGCATTAATGGGGCCTCGCCCTAAGGCAACAACAGCAATCCCTTTATAAATATAGTTTAAAGAATATACCAACCTCATTGTCAATGGTGGATGTCTCCGCTACCCTATCTTCATTGGTGGATGTCTCCGCTACCTCATCTCCATTGGTGGATGTCTCCGCTACCCTATCTTCATTGGTGGATGTCTCTGCTACCCTATCTTCATTGGTGGATGTCTCTGCTACCTCATCTCCATTGGTGGATGGCTCCGCTACTTCATCTCCATTGGTGGATAGCACTTTCGAGTCTCCAAGCTCGTTGTCGACGTCATCTCTCCGCCGCCTGACTGCTGGCAAGGCAAAGGCGACAGCCAATAGGCACAGCGCCAGCACTGCTGCGAGGAGTCTCCGGCACGCCATTGTGTTACCAACTGTCTTCGAGTTACTGCTGTTCGCAAAGTTAATATTTGCTCATTAGTTGCGGAATGCCGGTAATGTGTCCCATTATGAAATTAATGAATCGTTGGCGCCTAAATGATTCCGCAAAAAATTGTCCAAATGATTTTAATTAGTTAACGAATTCGTAAAATTGTAATGTTATTATAATTTGGAAAAAATTACACGTGGAGTGGCTAAGCCGAGCAGGTACATAATGTATTATGTACATGAGTCGGGAATCGTTGTTTTGTGGCAATTTTTTTACATAAAAATTTATGTTTTTCCTAGGTTTTTCTTTACTATTTAAGATCTGTTTTTTTTGTTTCATTTATAGAAGTTTAACTTTAGTGGAATCACGGCCGTGTACGCTAAAAAAAAAAGTCCATAGAGCAAAGGGTGCGTGGTCTAACCATCGATGGGTTTAACCCTAACATGTAACACGTGTCGTAGGGTTGTCAATAAAGAACTAAAGCAAAAAAGAAGTAAGAACTATACTATCCTATTCTAGTATACACTGTGTAGCGCAACTTCGATCCCATACAAATAGAAGTTAACTTTCCTTGTTAGAATGTTTAAAAATTCGCACACAGATTCATACCTGACTAGATGTGGCCGCATCCGACCTCAAGCGGCGATTGCCCAGCGTCGCAGTGACGACTATCTTATAACAAAACTTTGGTTCCGTCCAAGCGTACAGGATGATGCTGTTTTATCATAGCCGATTTTGACAATTTACTTATAATACAAAAAGTCAGAGAGTCACTATTGTGGATGCCTTAAAATATCAGAACTGAGGCCCCGAACTTTTTCCAAATAAGTTTTTGGGGAGTGGTAAATAAATAACGAGTAAGATTAAAACATTGATAACAGGCGAACAAATAAAAGCAATTTTAAATCGGTTTCTTACCCAAAGGGAATGGATTCGATTTCCAGCGGTTTGGTTGGTGGAGTACCACAAAGCTCTCGCTTGTTTTTATTCTGCCTGTCCTTTTTATTTAAGATTGTCGCCATAGCAACAATGATAAGGATTGTTGAATTTTTAAGATAAGATAGCCTGTTAAAAATTGGGATTTACAGTAAATTCTGCTAATTTAATAGTATGGAAGTAAACTGATTTCGACATTAGGACTGATACACGCGATTGTGCACGTTTTAGGCGCTTTACAGACGGCGGGGGCGGCCCAGGCTGGTCAATTTGACCGCGAACGATAGCGCAAAGGGAATCCTATACTACCAACGCACACAGAGGGCACTGGCGGCGCGGCATGTCCGTGGCTGCCCGCCATGGATCATACAAACCAGTTTGTATGCAGTAACGCAGACGGCGTCGCGGGGCGGCTAGCTCAGTCAAACCTATAAGTATATTCTTATCTATGGAACTAACTGCCTCCGTCCCTCGTGTGCTTTGTGTTCGCGGCGGCGAGGGCAGCCGCGGGCATCGACGGACAGACGCGGTCTTTATTGCTTCGCGGGCAAAAAGACTGCCCCGCCCCGCCGCCCGCCGTGCCGTCTGCAAAGCGCCTTAGAGACTAGCAGAATCGAGATCATGATTTATTGCACAGAAATACTTATGAGATACAAATGGGTAAGTAGTTGACTGGTTAGTCAATAGAGTAACCTTTTAGCAAATACTGTCAAAACAATTTTTTAAATAGGTAATATTTTGTTCTGTCAAATCAGTGTTTATTAATAACTTTTTAGGTTACAGAAATTTATGCTTAGGTCAGGTCGAGGAGCTCGATGGCGCAGCGGTTAACGCGCCCGGTCTGCGAGTGCTAAGGTTAAGCAACTTTCGCAAAGGCCGGTCATCGGATGGGTGACTAAAAATGTATCATCTCGAGCTCCTCCGTGCTTCGGAAGGCACGTAAAGCCGTTGGTCTCGGCTGCATTAGCAGTCGTTAACAACCATCAATCCGCATTGGGTCTGCGTGGTGGTTTATGGCCCCTTCTCCCTATCCTTCCATAGGGAAGGCTTGTGCCACATTATACAGTGGGGACATAAAATGAGCTGATGATGATGCTTAGGTCAATTAAAAAATAGGTCAATGTTTTAAAGAACTGTTACGTGATTTCATTTATTTGTGTTGCTGTCAACGCCCCTAATCTCTACCTAAAGTATAGGGTCTTACAAATAAACAGAGTTTAAGTTTCGAATAGTTATTTCATGTTTTGTCTCTTTTACTCCAATTTGAAATTACGCTTACATGACAGGAACAAAACACGGAATAATTACTCGAAGCTTATTCTCTGTTTATTTGTAAGACACTTAAAGTCAAATGCAACGTTTACAACGTAGCACCCTGTAGACGGAGGCGTGGTAACATCGCCGAAGGTCCGTCAGCAGGCCGCGCGTTGCGCTTGCGCCACTCGAGTTGCCAAACCAACACGCCAAATTGCCGGTAAACATCACCCGCGGACGGAACCACAGATCCAACTAGTGTCGCTAATAAACGCTTACGGAAGCAAACAATGCCTAGTGTATTTCATTTGACATTCGATCATGTTAACGAAAACGAAAATTAGTATGTATGGCATTGAAGCATCGCCTCCTGGCGATATACGAGAAGAGTTAAAATTTTAACAAAAGTACAAATTTTTGTTTTCGTAAACGTAATCGATTGAATAAGGATAGGAAACAAAGCTCTCACTAAGCATTCATTCTCAAACAATGCTGGGCAGTCAAAATAAGGAGGTATTCCACGAAGCACACCCAAACGAAGCAAACCTAAAGTTTTGGGGGTTAAAGTTACTCGCGTCCGTAGGTTTACCCTTGAGACCCTACACGTGACCCCTGGGTGGTGCTAAATGAGTAACACTGTCTGAGTGGTAGAGCCACGCTGCGTTGCAGCACGAAACGGGCCGGCTCGCCCGGCGTAATACCACCCTCTCACAAAATATCGGCGGCTTTTACCAAAAAAAAAAAAAAATCCACGAAGCATGTCTAAAGTATTCCACGAAGCACACCCATAGGTGTGCTTAATAAGGCTATGTTGCCTCTGCCTTTTCTTTTCGCTTTCATAGATTTAGAAGTAGGGTAGTGTAGTGGCACCAGCAGTGTTTCGACAGGAATCGGTGATAGACTTTTTATTCTCTCATCATCCTACTAATATTATAAACGCGAAAGTTTGTAAGTATGGATGGATGTTTGTTACTCTTTCACGTAAAAACACTGAATGGATTTGGATGAAATTCGGCATACAGATAGTTTATAGCCTAGATTAATAAATATAATACTTTTTATCCCGATATTCCCACGGGAACGGGAACCACGCGGGTGAAACCGCGAGCGGCCGCTAGTTAAAAATAAGGGTCAACTGATGTCTAGTAATAATTGGGTAGGTACCGGGTGCCTAGTGTGAGTTTTGTTTACTATCCGTATTCATTCGATTACGTTTACGAAAACGAAAATTAGTATGGCATTGAAGCAAAAATAAAGTCCTGACGGCATACGAAAGGAGTCAATGTTTTGCCATAAAGTCTCGTTTTCATTAACTTTTTTTTTGAGAGAGATTGCTGATTGCCTTAAACAGCATTTTCAGCGTCACCGGGCTTTTTTGGGGGCGGCAAGGTACGTAAAGGGTACCTCAAGCCATGTGAAACGAATCACCTTCGGAGGTTTTCTAGAGGGAACGGCATCACACACTTAAAAGTGCGTGGCCCCATGCCCTACTAGATTCTCCGAAGGGTTCGGATCGGATCGGTTTCGTTAACGTGATCGTCTGCTTCTTAGTTGGCATCCAGTAAAATTTGAATGAAGTTCTTTATTTTATTTTTTGGCGACGAAAACTTTGTCAAACAAACTTTGTCAAGTGAACACTGGTGCAACTGCGATACTTATGCCCATTTTCACCATTGACCCCTAAGTTTTAAGTGACCCCTAAGCCATTTTAGGTGACGGTTTTGCTCCAACAACTTTCACCTGACATGGCTTAGGGGTCACCTAAAGCTTAGGGGTCAATGGTGAAATCAGGCATTAGTTAACTATTATCTGATCTGTGATTTAGTTCAGGGTGTAGAGCGTGATTGCGGGATGCGGGGGGAACTCTGTGCTTGACGTTCGTGGTAGGTACCACCCGGCCAACCTCGTGACAGAAAAGAGATGGTACTAAGTTTTTTAGTGCGTACAGCCTCCTTCCCTCGTCTATAGTTTGTAGGTACACATAAGCCCAGGATCGTCCCAAGCCCCGGTGTACAAAATAATGAGACTGCAGAAAGGAAGTAGGTAGATAAGGTAAAGATTCCGTGTCTATGAGAGATTTCGCAAAACAAAGAACAAAGAACAAAGGTAACCGACATCGCCCGAAGAGTTGCTAAGCTCAAGTGGCAGTGGGCAGGTCACATTGCTCGCAGGACTGATGGCCGCTGGGGCGGGATAGTCCTGGAGTGGCGACCGCGTACCGGAAAGCGCAGTGTGGGCAGGCCTCCAACAAGGTGGACCGACGATCTGGTGAAGGTCGCGGGAAGCCGCTGGATGCGAGCAGCACAAAACCGGTCGTTGTGGAGGTCCTTGGGGGAGGCCTTTGTCCAGCAGTGGACGTCTTTTGGCTGAGATGATGATGATGATGATGAGAGATTTCGCTTTCGTTATAACATTAACGCGTTTGTATATGTAGCTATCGTCTGCAGTCTCCTTCATTTGTGATTTTGCCGAGTTAAAAAAAGGGTTGGAAGACATCTTTTATCCAGATATAGGTAGCTGTTTATTTAACTGGTTAATATTTATGTTGTTTATTTTGTTATGATTCTGCATTCTATATGAAATAAATCAAAAGAGAGTCGATTCGTTATCTAATTCACCATTTCGATGAGTGATCTAATTCACCATGCAGTGATGTTGTGCAGTTAATGTTTAATAATTAATAATGTTGCTACTTAGTAAATAATTATTTTAACGAGTGGAATTTATTACGCTAATGAGCTAACTATTAAATATGTACCGGACTAGCGGCCGCTCGCGGTGTCACCAGCGTGGTTCCCGTTCCCGTGGAAATATCGGAATAAAAAGTATCCTATGTTTTAATCCAGGTTATAAACTATCTATAAGTATGCCTAATTTCATCCAAATCTATCCATCCGTTGCAGCGTGAAGAAGCAACAAATATACACACAAACTTTCGCATTTATGAAAACCTCCGAAAGTGCGATTCGTTTCACACGGCTTGAGGTACCCTTTACGTACCTCGCCGCCCCCAAAAAAGCCCGGTGAAGCTGAAAATGCCGTCTGAGCCAATCAGCAATCTCTCTAAAAAAAAAAATTGCTTGGAGCTCGATGGCGCAGAGGTAAACGTGCTCGGACTGAGATTGCTGAAGTAACCAATTTAAAAAAGAAATGTCGTCCCGGCTTCGCACGGGTGGACATTTCTTTATTAATATAGCCTATGAGTTTCATTCCTGTGGGAATACCGGGATAAAAACTATCCTCTAAAATCCTATGTGTTAATCCAGGTTATAAACTATCTGTATGCCGAATTTCATCCAAATACATCAGCGTTGCAGCGTGAAGATGCAACAAATATGCACACATACACATAAACTGTCGCATTTATAATATTAGTGTGATTCTGACAGTGGTCCATGGTTCTCCACTGTCCTTCAGTACATAGTAGAGCACCTTTCAGATATACATTAGTTATAATTAGATACAAAATAAAAATAAAAGTAAGTATCTAAGTATAATGCTATTTTATTTTGCAACGTTCTAAGTAATATACATTAACATAAAGCCATCACAACGTATTACATATTGTAGGTACATAGCATAATAAATAAGTATAACAATCCAACAATAACTTATTTACAAACGAACCCATTTTAATACTATTGCCATAATTATTAGTTATTTTACAATCAACATAATTACCTAAGTAATAATAAAATAAGATGGTAACAAGCAAAACTTTAAAGTTTTACAACAATATAATTTAAACCCTGTCATAAAGATAAGGAATTTGAAAATTTTCAAAAACTTGAGAAACGTTACAAGACTAAAATATACGGTCATGAAATAAACAGTTTACAATACCAATAACTGTTCTGTGAAGAAAGATAATCATAATATATACATACATACTACAATAAACATAAGTACATTTACAAAATGTTGAAAAAACTAAAATATTATTGACTATTTATAAATAGTTACCTACAGTTTTCATTTAAGATCTAAATAAATACATAGTATAGTCCATGAAAATGCATAGAAGCATAACGACATGCTCAAATTAATATATCCTTAAAATCGAGCATTGCTCATTGATTTTAAAAGGCTTTGAGGAACACGCTCTTCAGAGTAACTATAGTTACTTACCTACTAGTTTCTGCAAAGAATATAACGTTGGTAGGTATAATTTCTTTCCTTTTTTGTCTTTTTGCTTTCAACCATAAAAGAATCAATCAATCTGTTAGACTACTAACGTCCAGATAAAAACAATAATTTATCTACCTTATCCACTGACCTCTTTTTAACAACTAATCAGTAGGTTTCCTTGTCGTACACAAGTTACCTACATGGTATGCCAATCAGTAAAATTACGAGGCAAAGAGCATTTTATCACTACTATGATTTCAGGGTCGCAACGCATACTAAACTTGTCAAATTAAGAAAATTCACACAGGTACTTAAACGATGTTAAACGTCAAATTTTAATTTCAAAATCTCACAATTTAGAAGTTTAGTAGTATCTTTAGTAAGGACACATTTTTTATAAACAAAGAATACAAAAGAAAGAAATGACCTTACGTAATTGGGGATAATACGTCCCTACGCAAGCATAGTGTGTCTCAGGAGAGTGATGGAGGGCACGTGAAAGAGGTTAAACAGGTCATCCTTTCTATCCTTCTATGAGGTTTGCTACACACATAAGCGGGTCGGCATTGTCGGTTCGGCAGTATTTGTCGAACAACAAAGCCGACCCGAAGCAATTACTGCACTAACTTGTTCGACTTCAATCGGCTTGTGCCGATCGAGTTGTTCAGTCGGCGGCAGATCAACCTACCCAAATCTGTCAAATTTCTCCAATGAATATTGATCCTTATAACAAAACAATAAAGTTCAAAATTGATTGTAGAAATTTGACAGTTTTGGGTAGGTTGATCTGCCGCCGTGTGTTCATTCGGGTCGACACCTCATTCCATTCGGCAGTTTGCAGAGTGAAAAAGTCAACCCGAAGCAACTACTAAATTACGTTCGGCTTTATTCGGCTTGTGCGGCAGCCGAGCGGTTTGTGATTCCCGAACATTCATCTATATATATTCGATATTACCGCCCGGCCTTGCCGATTAATGCCGGCCCCCTTATGTGTGTAGCAACCCTGATAGGGCATTTTCAAATATTTTGACGCTGTTAAAAATAGGGAGAAAAGAAATGCCTTTGCTAAGTGTCTTGCCGGCTCAGTATAAGTCCCCGCCCTGTGTACACTTAAGAACCGAAGACATAGTGACATTCATAAGTGCTATTTTGTAGCCTAAACTGAATACTAAAATGTTTTTGAACTTTGAACTTTTGAATTATCTTATTACACAAAATTTCCTACTGGCATCCAATACCAGTCGAATAGGTTACACGAGAAGCAGGTCATTCTTCCACATTTCACAAGTTTGATACGTACTGGCACCTATTCCCGCGTTCAGGTGTAACAAGAATCATTTAAAGAGGTCAGTGTCACCACAAAGCCTCAGTCAGTGCCAACAGAGGCGTCGGCCCTGGGCGGGCGCAGTCTCTCGAGCAGCGGTATCGCCACACCCACCAGTTCCTCCCAGGCGGCTAACCTCCGGCAGGGGTCGCAGTCGCACTCCTCCCCCTCCCCGTCCTCGAAGCCCAGGTCCTCCCCAGAATGCCCAGTCCGATCCTCTTCGTCGGAGTGGTCGATGTTCAGCTCCCGGTCCACGCTGTTCGCTTTAACGAAGCGTTTCATGCTCTTCTCCTCGGGGTGATTGTTGTTGTGGAGATCGAAGTGAACCTGCCATTGTTCGAATAGATTTATTAAAAAACACCGCCTCTGTAGTCTAGTGGTTAAGAACACGGTCTCAGATCAGACCCTGAGGTCCCGGGTTCGATTCCTAACGGGGGGAACATGTTTGTACTCGGTTTGTTTGATGGTAGGACTTGTTTTAAATTCGCATGGTTAGCATAACTACCACCATCTTATGTTGCCATAAAACCAATGTTAGTAGTTCCTCCGTAATTGAGGTTCCGGCTGAAGTGCGCTGAAGGCCGAAGATGGACCTTATCATCACTTAATATCAGGTGAGAAGAAGGCCGTGCCCACCCGTCTGGTAAGTATCGAAAAAAATCAACAATGAGCACTGCCACACAAACCTATAAGTAATAACTGCTTACGTTAAACTATTTCGTAAAAAGTAACAGAACGTCAAAAGTCGGTGTTTATTGGCCAATACTTTACGGGTTGTGAACACATACGTGGTGCTTGAAGAGGGTAGGGTCACTGGCACGCCGGTCACCCATCCGAGACGCCTCGCACGCCGCGAACACAGACTCGTCGTCTGTAATTATTAACAATAGAATAATTCTTTATCTGGCTTTTTTTAGAGAGAGTTTGCTGATAACCTCAGACTCAGCTTCACCGGGCTTTTTTTGGGGGTTTGAGAAACTTAAAGGGTTCCTCAAGCCGTTGTAACGGTCCATACGTCACTAGAACATTTTCTAAATGAATAAATAAAAATTATAAAATCTAGGATAGAATTCAGGCTAAATGTTATTTAATTTTAAATTTGTAACAGGCAAATAAAATAAAAGTAACTGATAGATTAATCAACAATAGGTACTCAAATAAAATTAAGCATTACTTGCTAGGACTTTAAATATCAAATAGAATCAACCTTTCTACATTATTGTTAACAGTGTTATTTTTACTTTTCAAGCGAGCAATAATGAGACCTTATTACCTACTTATAAGCAAAATGGTTATTGATACATACGAGCCATCTAGCGTTGCTCTAAGAAACCTTTATACACTATCTAATAAGCGTAGCGTATCGTAGGTCTGTTATCTACGCTTTCTAATATTTCGTCATGTTCGACTTGAGTACCTACCTACGTAGTTTCCGCATCATGTAATAGATGGCGTTAATATGAAAACCAACAGTGTCAAAACAAAATATTACTTTCGTGGATATTTATGTTAAAGATTCATTTTAGTTAACGATAGAAGTCTGTACTTTAATATTACAGATTGCATTTCATAAACTATAAATAATTATTGCGTTATAAGTAGTTTTTACAGGTTTTTACATTGTCATACGAACGTAGGTTTAGTTTCTCACATGAACCCGGTCAGAATATGACAACTTACAATCATTTGGTTATTTAAAATGTAAGTAATGCACTGAGTCGTGAGTAAGATTCATAATTGAGATGGGAGGGCGATCGATCAATGAATACTGCAAGCGCCATCCAGAGGAAATAGTAGCAGTATTCTAACCGTAGTAAAAGCAGAGGGAATAGAGAGGTACATGAATGAATGTTTCTGGCGCCGCCCTGCGGAGAGTAGCAGTAGCTTTCGCGTGTCTATGGATAAAGGGATGCCAAAAAGGGAAAGTATATATTTTGTATCGATATATCGTATCATAATGTGTTGCATGAGTTTGTGTCAATGCACAATATTATTTTTACTAAAATTCAGTTTATTTTTATGATGTCTTTTCAAAATGAGTTTACAAATTCGTACATAGTATTATTTATAGTTTTAATAAATAATTCATGGTTTATTTTACATTTCCGCCGTCATGGGTTTTAATAAGATTATTTTAAACATTTAACTTTACTGGCGGAGCTCTAATAAGACATGTGTAAATGTTATTCGACACAGTGAAAACACACCGGAAACACACCAAAAACCTAAACGTTGATCTTAACAAATTTGTCGATATCTACATACAGAGACTACATCTAAAATAATCAAAATCTATCTACAAAGCTAAACAAAGTCGGCTGGCTGGTACTTGTACAGTCTTTGATACAAGTTTGTTCAAGTCATTCACATTCATCACATTATAATAATGATATCTAATGTTACGTCTTAGTCCATCATATTTTGTTTATCTAATTGGGACACATATACATTTTATTATAAACATACTAAATGTGATACATTCATACGACATTAATATCGTAATAATAGAAATCATAATAAGTAATATAATGTAATGCTGTATCGATATTCTGATGAATTACATCGCATTGGGCATCCCTAAATCTGCCAATGAATGCATCAGAATCTGGCGCCTCTGCACAGGAAGTAGCAGTAATCTGTATCCAATAATACGATATGCTAGTCTTTTCGATTGTCTATGTATGAGTAAAAGCAGAGAGATTTATCAATGAATACAGCTAGCGCCACTAGCCAGCGCAGCGGGGAGTAGCGGCAATGTGGACCTTGGCATGTGGCTATACTAACACTTTATTGCTCGTATTTTTCTTTTGAGGAATTTAAAGCTATTTATCATGTTATTGGTATTGTTGGTAAGTGGAAATTGACGGTGGAAACTTTCAACATAAGTAAATATTAATAAAACTTTGATTGAAACAGTATTTAGCGAGATATAATCACTCGAAGTCTAGGACCAATAGGAAGACAGCAGGGGGGTAAGGAAAGATACCTAGTGCCGGCGGGTATAAAAGGAGGCTGGACATTGGGAGTTGAGTCATTAAGTATTCAGTATCGATTTAGTATTCATATTCTTTCGGAGATAGTGATAGTGAGTGTCAGACTGCTCTGGAAACTGTAAGTAAAACTTTGCTACTTTAATTTGATTTTAAACTGTGCAAATTATAAACTTTGTAGTTATTTTGAAACTTCTTGCATGTCTTTTAAATGTTGTGATTATCATTGTATTTCTTTTATGTGTTGTGACTATGTTATCCTATGTACCTTCCTTCACCCACAAACCCTCTCACTGCGGCCAAGACACCTTTAGCTGTCAGTTAACTGATCGTTCGTGTGAGCCTGCACGAGCGGCAGTGAGAAAATCCAACCTTTAAACCTACCTAACCCCATATACCTACCTTCACCCACAAACCCTCTCACTGCGGCCAAGACACCTTTAGCTGTCAGATATCTGATCGTTCGTGTGAGCCTGCACGAGCGGCAGTGAGAAAATCCAACCATTAAAACCTTATCCTTTCAATCTTATATTTTTGTGTTTCTGTTGTTTATGTGTACTTAATTAATATTCATTTCTATCTCACTAAACATTTTAATTTATTTTGTGAATTTTATATTATGTTGAAAGTGTTGTGTTTGATTAACGGCGATATCGTGAAATAGGTTGAAGAGCAGGAATGTTATAGGGTGTTAGATTTTGCATAATGGTTAGGAACGGTTTACATTTGAATTAGGTTGGTTAGGAGTAGGTACGTTTTATTTCGAAGTACCTACCTACGTTTTAGATGATTTAAGATATAGGTAGGTAAGCATATAGGTATGTGTGTAGGTAGGTAACCGAAATGAGAGTTTATTGTGTGAACATTATGTAGGTAGGTATAATAATAATGTGTTGCTTTATATACTGTTTCGCGTTGCGGAATGAAGTAGGTGGTCTCAGGTCCCAGCGGATAACTCAAATCTTTATTATGATCTAAAAACTGTTATAAGCTAGGTTGTCATAAATAAAACCGTTTAAAAAAAAAAGGATATTCGTTTGCGTTAATAATAATAAAGCGTTACATGTTATCAGGTATTCAATAAGTTGGTGGTGGTGTTTTAGTTAAGTAGGGTCAAGTTATGTGTGTCGATGGATATGTGAAAACCGTGCTTAGTAGTTTATTAGGTTTATTTTATTCGGATGTCACTTAAATTAACTAGAAATTTACCTACTTAAATACTTTGAGGAAATTAAGGTTTCCAGTTTTGTTATGCCGAAATGGCTTATACATATAGTTGACGGTATCTTTGTTCAGATTCTGAGGCAAGCAAAGCCGTCCTCGTAGAGATCTTCAAGGAGATGTACTACCATCGAAAGTCTGCAACAATTGCTACCACAACCTACATTTAAATAGTAAAATCTATATTTTGGTGACGTCGGATAATTTAGACATTTCTTTTTAAGATTATCTTATTTATTAATTGTTCATTGGGTTTATTTTATTCTGTTGTCATTTAAATGAATATATCTACCTACAGATGGTATTATTACAATACAAACTGAATTTGAGGAAATTAAGGTTTCCAATTCTATATGCCAAAATGGCTTCGACATAATTTGTTGATATCTTTTGTTTGGCTAAGGGCAAGCAAAAGCCGTCCCTGTAGATCATCTTCAAGGAGATATGCTACCATCAAAGGCCATAAACGATTGATAACACAAACTACATTTAAATGATAAAATCTATATTTTAATGACTATGGAATAAAGTGAACATAATTATAATTATTTGAATATAATTGGATGGGTTCGATTCCCGGTCATGGAACCAGTGAGTTCGAATCTCGCTTGTGGATTTTATGAAATAAAGTGAAAGTATGATTATATACATTTAATTTTATGTGGAGTGTTGCGAACAAATTACAATTCGTATGGGTTCGATTTCCGTTCGTGGAACCAGTGAGTTCGAATCTCGCTTGTGAACTTTATGAAATAAAGTGAATTTATCCTCTCAAGTGTGGCGGATAATTTTACGCAAGTTGGTTGCGAATAAACTACAAATCGGATGGGTTCAAATCCCGTTCGTGGAACCAAAGGTTCAAATCCCGTTTATGGAATGTTGTTTTATTTATAAGACTAAGTAATAGTTATATTATCTATTTACTTAATAAACCCTGGTTCAGTGCCTAATGTAGGTATTTGAGTGACTTTTGTTTAGTACAAATACTCAATGTACAAGCATTAAATACCTATAAGCAACGGTTTAAATTAAGATTAAAATCACGAGTTAAATATTCACTCTAGTATCATATCGGGCACTGCACAGGTGATTAGAGATTGCTAGATCTAAGCATCGTGACCGAATTGTTTTGTATGGGTCTTTCGTTGCCTATGTTTGGTCAAATACTAGTATATGCATTAAATATAGGCAATGGTCTAAATAAAGATTAGTTTACGAGTGGGTGTGGATGGATATGGGGAAGGTGGAGTCCATGTAGCTTTTCAATGATCATTCTGATCATTTATACTACCTATACAAATAAGTTCGGTGATAGATTATGTTTAAGCAAACACTCGTGGTTGTTCGAAGTAACGCTAGGGCGAAATGAACACTGATAGTATGTACTACGAGCTACATTTGCCTCAATATAGTAAATAGATAGCTACCTTACCTACCTACGTAAATATTAGTAAATTGTAGTTAGGCGTCAACTCGTCGTCACTCGTGAGTAACTAGAATAGAGGTTAGATTTATTCTTATTAAATTCGAAATGAGAGTCGTGACCGATTGCATATGTTAATTATTAACCAACATGTTTATTAGGAAAGTAGTCGTATTAATGAATATTAATTACAGTTATTTATAGTAGAAATGATGAGATAAAACTATAAAATAAGTTTAGATCTTAGAGTCCGCATAAAACAAAATAGTAATTGCAACTAATAGTTTCCTTATAGGAGTTTTGTTTTATTTCTGTATAATGTAGATGCTAAAATAATTGTATTTTACTTCATCTTGTTTTTGCATTATTACGATCAGAACCTCTGCGTTAAATTTAAGATATTTTATCAAAATTACAAGTTTAAAGAGTATTCAGAGTATTAATTGAAGCTCCTTATGTTATATTCTATCAAACAGGATAGAAAAACGATTAAATTATTAAATGTTAAGTAATTTTACATAGTTTCGTAATGGGATGGGAGACCGCGATGTTATTATGATTTTAGGTACTTACTTAATCTAGCTCGGCGTAGGCCATCGCTTTGGTTGTTAGTTTATAATAGTAGGTGATCTGTTACTTTTGTTTTAATGATAAGGGTCATGAATTCATTTACAGGTAGTAAAGAAAGGGTTGTTAGGTCTTGCCTTTAAGTTCCTTAAAGTTCTTAGGTTATTGCGGACCTTCGTAGGTGCACTAGACGATCACTTGGCCAAAATGATCTTTTAGATGTGATTGAAACAAGTAGGTTATTCTCGGTTTTGGATTATTACAATAATAATGGTTAGGAGTTAAGTAGGTTAATTTATGGTAATCTAGGTAGGTAATTATGTTCATTATTTACATCTTACTTATATCGTTATATTTGGTGCCGTTAGGTATAAGTAGGTTAAACGATTTATTTAATCTAATTAATTCAAAAAAAAATAAGACCGAAAGTAGTTTAGCTCCTTAGTTTTAGTATTAGCTTCAGAGGGTTTGTTACACCGTGTGAAACGTAGCACCTTCGGAGGTTTTCTAGAGGGAACAGCATCACGGACTGGTGCGTGTCCTCGTGCCCTACTAGATTCTCCGAGGGGTGCGGATTGGATCGGGTGTTCATCTGGTATCGATATACCAACTAGGTACATATTTTGGGAGACTACGGGGATTTAAACTATAAGAGGGTGTATGAGTGTCGGTTAAATTAACATCTGAAACAATTTTCTTCACTTTCACCAGCGTCGTTGACTATACCTTCTCCCCATGTACTGTTGTTGTCGATGTGGGAAGACCCTGAGCTCAGCTATGGGATATTTAAAGGAGTAGGGTAACGGCACCAGAGTTCGACAAAATTTTCCTAGCCAAAAATAATCCTACTAATATTATAAACGCGAAAGTTGTAAGTATGGATGGATGTTTGTTACTCTTTCACGTAAAAACTACAGAATGGATTTGGATGAAATTCGGCATACAGATAGTTTATAATCTAGATTAACATATAGGACACTTTTTATCCCGATATTCCTACGGGAACGGGAACCACGCGGGTGAAACCGCGAGCGGCCGCAGAGTGTACGAGAGTGCGGCAACTTCATACAAGCGCTCCGAAACGCACGCACACCAGCTCGTAGTTTACCTACATTAGCACACAGAAAAAAGCACGGGAAAGGAGTACCTACGTGTTGACGGGATCGGGCAGCGTATGTTGCTGGTTTCTCTTGGTTTGGGTGTCCCGATTGCAAGTTTTGTTGCATATAGTAGAAAAAAAACCTGTTGTGTATGAGGATGTCTCAACACACACACAACCATAATCCCAGTTTGTCCTTTTTTACTTTGCCGACAAATATAACAAGGTGAGTTTACAATATAAAAGACACCCAAATTCACACAATAATAAATTAATTATGTGTGACTCAACCCTAGCCGGTAGGTACAGCTCGGTACGTCGATTCAAGGCCACGGCACTGTTGCCGCACTCTCGTTCACTCTGACGATAGCTAGGAAGCAGGATGTTTGTATTCAATTGTTTTGAAAGTCTTTCAAACTCAACTCGCAAAATCTGTTGCTGACTCTTGTTTTTAATAATTAAAGGAAAAACATGTAGAACACTGGTTCTTGTCAAACACTGGTGCCAACTACCCTAGTTTAAAAATAAAAATTTCTGTTATTTTATTTATTTACTTGATTAGCACGGTTACTTACACCAATTATTCTAATCAAGAAACATATTAATACAATTAATTAATTAAAAGAGAATAATTACAAATATAAAAATAAAATTAAAAATTAAAAATATAAAAAAACAATTAAAATATAACAATAATAATAATAACATCACCGGTAGTTGTAGTTGTAGTAGTAGGGGTCCGCCGGCATCTGGACCCTGGTCCAGATGCCGGCGGACCCTATTTACCTATTTACCCCTATTTACCCTATTTTTAAATGTTTGTTTTGTATTTAGAAAATATTTAAAATGTAATTTATTATGTAAAAAAATAAATAAAGATAATAATAATAAAATAATTATCAACAAAAGTGTAAACAATAAAAAAAATAACATGCAAATAAATCAACTAGGTACGTTCACAAAAGACAAGAGACATAGATGTGACCACCTTCGCTTCCAATCGAAAATATCAAGCCAAGGCCCTTTTTTTTCTTTCTTTCTTTTTTTTTTTCTTTTTTTGAGAGAGACTGCTGGTTGCCGAGGGGCATTTCCAGCTTCACCGGGCTTGTTTTAGGGGCGGCGAGGTACGTAAAGGGTACCTCAAGCCGTGTTGAAACGAATCACCTTCGGAGGATTTCTAGAGGGGTACGGCATCGCACACTTAAAAGTGCGCGTCCCCGTGCCCTTCCAGAGTCTCCGAAGGGTTCGGATCGGATCGGAAGCCAAGGCCCGCACGAGTGCGTTGATTGCGGAGAGCGCGCGCGGCACGGGGGACGTAGCGCGGGACACCGTCCGACAAGTGGGTACAGCCAACAGTCAGGGTCTCCTATTGCGACGGTAATTATTCGGGACGTAAAGCCGAATCAACTCATTGTGGAGATCTGGTGCATCCACAATGCCACGACATATTTTGAACATGCTTATAACCTGGTCATAAGCTCGCCTAGTTTCCAATGAATTAAAGCCCCCTAGTAGAAACATAGTTAGGTACATTGATTTAACAGGAATTCTCTCTTTTCTCTTTTATTCACCTTATGGTTGACTGATAGAGGATGCCTCAGACATTAAGTCCGCCATGTTGTATGTTGCTTGCAAAGTTTAAATCTATCATGCTATTTTATGATTTCTTTGTATTTCTCTTGTAAGTGAATTGTTAAAATTATTTTAGAGAAATAAATGTCTTAAATCTTTAAAAAAAATAGGTAAATAATTACAGCCGGAATCATAGCTAAACATGTAAGAATGATCAAGCAAGTTTTCTACTAATTTCAACCAAACACAAAATTAAATATATTGTTTGGTTTCTTTCTTATAACTTTTATCAAAATTGGTATAAAAACAATAATATATTTTGGTATGCTCTATGCCAAAATATATATATGACCCCGACGTGATTTGAACACGCAACCTTCTGATCTGGAGTCAGACGCGCTACCGTTGCGCCACGGAGTCGCATGTTACAATATTGAAATAACAATAACCTTTCAAATAGATTGTTCATTGGTTGTAGGATCAGGCGGGAAATTGAAAATACTTGAAAAGACTTATCATATTATTATCAGTAGTTAATTAAGTGCCTGTCATGCATGCAAGATAATCTATATATATAAAAATGAATCACTGAAATGTATGTACGTGCATAACTTTCGATCAACTGCATAAAATTGGATAATTCTTTTTTTTTTGAGTTTGTTATTGTCAGGACAAGGTTTGTACAGAAGAAAATTAAAAGAAAAGAAGATATTTTTACTAAAATATGATTTCTTTAAATATCATCTTCTTCTTTTTGTGCAGTGGCGTTTCCCTTTGGATTTCACCAATATCCAGTTTTTGGCTCAGTTGTTTATTTCTACAGACTCATTGCTTGTATCGGTTTTTCGTAAGAGCACAATGTACAAGTACAGAGGTGGTGAGATCTTAAATTTTGAGGCTGTAGACCCAGTTGATGATCTGTACTCTGTAATGCCTATGGATAAACACAATACTTATATATAACATTTGTTAGTGGCTTTAAATATCAAGTTCTGAAAAGTGAGTGGAATGTGACAGAATGACGTACAGAGCATTTGACATTTGACAACTTCAAATGGACAATACGTCACGCTTTTTTTGCAAAAGGTATCGGTGTTTCGTGTGTTTGAAGGTTTATCATATAATGTTATTGATTTAATGAAAATGAGGCGTCAAAATATCGGTCAGCGTACGCGTAATGCATATCGAGTTCACAACACGGTCCATGAATCATGTTCTTCTTCACTATTTCATACAATTCTAGATTTACTTAGGGAATTTCTGCGCAAATTATTGAGTCAATTTCATCTGGTCTTATTTTTTCGAGGCAGTCCTGTCTTCTGCCACTCTACAGAGTACATCCAACATCGTGACAATCGTGTCTCCAAAGACATGATATTTTACAATGAAGTTCATAAGCGTTTTGAGTTTCTGCTTGAACACTCGTGCTGTTATGTCATGACGATAGCTGGATGATTGACCGGATAATAACAAATTAGTGATTACTATCCATTTTGGGTTGCACGTTAAAGTAATATTTACCCCAACATTTTATTTTTGGATTTTTTTTATTTTTTTGGTTTAAAATATTTGGCATCAAAAAATACACTCAACCCTAAATTTTCACCCTTCTATCACCAACCCCTATTTTTTATAGCCATATTAATCACTTAATCAGTTGTCTCCGCCAGGCGTCTACCGGTGTCACTTCTCACCCAGTAAACAGCACGGAGTAGGAATGACTATCAACAAGTCCCAAGGCCAAACGATGTCTGTTTGTGGCTTAGATTTGAGCACACCATGTTTTTCACACGGAAAATTATACACGGCATGCTCTCGAGTGGGCAAACCATCCAGTTTGTTTGTGTTAGCTAAGGTATTAGCTAAAGATGGGCTAAAAAAAAAATATTGTACACACTATAGCATTAATGGATTGATATTGTTTGTTAGTGTTATTGTCGTAATTAATGATATATACCTATAGGAATAAATTATAATCATCATCAGCTCATTTTATGTCCCCACTGCTGGGGCACGAGCCTTCCCTGGATGGATAGGGAGAACGGGCTTTTAAACCACCACGCTGGCCCAGTGCGGATTGGTGGTTGTTAACGACTGCTAATGCAACCGGGGACAACTCCTGTGCCTTCCGAAGCACGGAGGAGCTCGAGATGATACACTTTTAGTCACCCATTCGATGACCGGCCTTTGCAAAAGTTAGTTAAGGCGACGCACCGCTAAACAATAAATCTCATACGGAGCGTTTGCGCCCCGTACCATAAGAAAAACTGTTTTTTTTTCTTCAAATTAAAACTACAAATTATTTTAAAAAAATGAACTACAATATTGAAGTGTGTGTTAAGACTAATCTACTAAGAAAATTTAGATGCTTAAATCAGTCTGGTTAGCCTGTAAAATGCAAATCTGTTTTAAAAGAGGTTACTTTGATATTTTTTTCTCTGCTAAAAAAGTTGACAAATGAAGTCAAATAAATGAAAAATCATGTCATCAAATATCACTTTCATATGTTTGTAATTATTGGGAAAAATCAAGATGAGAGATGTAAATTTCCAATGCTTCGCCTTAACATAGGCTATTTTTTAATTTGATAAAAAAGTTTATTTTTAAAGTCTCAAATCCACGCGGACCAAGACGCGGGTAAAGTGCTAGTCATATAAATTCATACTTTTTCAAATTGATCTTTATTACACCTATACCTAGAGTGTGATTCGATTGCTCTAAAACAGCATTTTTTAAGTTCGGGCTAAGAAAGTTTGTTTTTACAATATACTTAAATTACTATACTATAGTATACTTTTTATTTTTATTGGAGGAGCAAAATAGCGAGTTCTAGCAAACTTTGTAAAGACGAAATGACGGACTGCCCTATGCGCAGGAGCTATGTGCTTCTTGTAAGACTTTATAACTGACTTTAAAAAAAGGAGGAAGTTCTCAATTTTTTTTTTATGTTTATAGGAGGCAAACGAGCAGGCGCGTCACCTGATGGAAAGTAATCACCGCCGCCCATGGACACCCAAAATCAAAGTAATCGCAGATGCGTTGCCGACATGGAGGAAGGGTTGGATCTTGAGGAGGGAGTAGGAATTGGGAGGGGGGAGGGGTGAGAGATGGGCCTTCGGTACTTTCACTCACCGGACGAAACACAACAGCAACGAGTGCCATTGTTTCACGCCGATATTCTGTGAGAGGGTGGTATTACGCCGGGCGAGCCGGCCCATTTCGTGCTGCAACGCAGTGTGGCTCTACCACTTAAAATAGTCTTAATTAGTGAATTAGTGTCTTTTATGGGCTTATTATTAAACAAAGTGTAAGGTTGGAGTACCTAGTTATGCTTTGTCTCTTTTACTCCAATATGAAATTAAGTTTTCATGACAGGAACAAAACAAGGAGTAACTACTCCAAGCTTAGGCCGGTTACAGTGCTCCACCAACCGTCGTCGTCGGTGCGTACGTCCGTTATCGCGATTGTCATGTATATGAAAATTCATACAGTGCTAGACTGACCGCACGCGTGTGCGTACGGTTAGTCAATATATGCGTCCGCAAGCGTGCCGTCGGTCGACCGACGCGCTATGTAAACAATTAGGTACTATTTATTATTTTTCATATGTATGACAAGTGCGACTGTTGTACGCACCGACGACGGTCGATTGAGCACTGTAACCGGCCTTACACTTTGTTTAATACGGGGGGTTATGTTTATGTTCGTGCCACTCGCGCATAACTCCGTCATTTATTGAATGTTGTTTAATCGTAAGAGGTTTTCCTTTTTTACAATTCATAGCCAATTTACATTTCAGCATCCCATACAAACTACAAATTTGCAATATATTTCCATTGAGCGTAGCAAGTTTCATTCAAATTGCTAAACTTAAAAAAAGTGAACCTTGAAGTTTGTATGTTAATAAAAAAAAACCGACCAAGTGTGAGTCGGACTCGCTCACGAAGAGTTCCGTAGTATTATTTATAAAAACAAGCAAAAATGAGCAAAAAAATCACGTTTGTTGTATGGGAGCCCCTTAAATATTTATTTTATTGTTTTTTTAGTATTACTTATGTTGTTATAGCGGCAACAGAAATACATCATCTGTGAAAATTTCAACTGTCTAACTATCACAGTTCATAAGATACAGATATCGTAGGTACTTCAAGGTCATGTGTTTTCTCAAAACGTGTGTAGGATATAGAGCTTTCTAACTGATAACAAATCTGTTATTAAGTAAAGGCTGCTAGTTGGAAATTGGCGCTTTTTGAAAGACATCACCTTTAGAAGAGCTCTTTGTGCTCTTCCAACCTGTAGAAAGTGAGTCTTTAAGGCACCACACCACCCGATATTGTAATGCAGTATGTTGTCAAAGACTTTGCCAGTGCATCGTAGATTCGATTAAGTAGTTTCTTGCAGGCTAAGAGTTTTAAAGATCCACATAAGTTTTCATAGTCTGCAACAAACCAATTCCACAAGTGATAGCCATTACAGTCTTTGATTAACATAATGCCTAGGTATTTAGTGACATTAACTTTCTTTATAAAGGGACAAGCGCACGGGACATCTTGTACGTGGTTGTTGTGGATTTTAATATCAAAACTACTGTTAGGTTAGGTCCTATTTGATTTAGCAAATCACATATATTTTTTTTTAGAGGTGTTAAGTGTGTGCAGCTGCCGACTAGTGTAATTGTAATTGTGTTATATGTCAGAGTGTATAAGCAAATTTTTCCTAAGCCATACAGCGATCCCTGCCAGTCCACTCTCTGCAGCACCCCTGACCTCGTCCCAATTTGCTCCGGTGAACACAGCAGCTGTGTCGTCCGCATAGGAAAATATTTTGGTATTCCCCAACTTCATGTTACAGGTTCGGGTTGAACGGGTCGTGGGGGTGGGAACTACATTTGTATAATGTATATGGGGCTCACCAATAAACCTTAGGGCGTCCGCTGCGTGAGGCAGGTCGCCCCCGTTCGTTCGCGACACGTTTGATTTATATGAAACAGCACGCTGCGTGAATGCCCAAACCGTGCGCCCGGTTGACACAGTTGACGCTCTTATATTTCCATTGCGTGTACCAGACTGTTGTAAACAAGCCTCCCCACCAGGTCACCTTGGCGGGAGGCTGGTTTACAACCGCCGTTGATGTTTCCGTCCACACTTGTTGTAAAGAAGGCTTCCACCTTACTGTGCTTTCGTCTCTCGCATCGGAAACATCTTTGCAATGGCTCCTTGCCTTTAAAAAAATAGGTTTTATTTAGGTAGCTCTTTTGTGTCCAAGTGAGGAAAAAAACGAAAATAAAAGGATATGGATGAAACGGATGACGAAAGCAAGTTTACAACGCGCGCCCGCAAACCAAGGTCGTGGAAAGGTCAATCAAAATTTCGTTGCAAACAACCTGTCCGCACGGTTTACAAACCGCTGCTGTTGAAAACTTCGGTTTGGGGCTTGTTTTCAACAGTCTGGTACACGCTTAAGCTTCGAAAACTTCATTAAAAATGGCTTATTTTTAAATAATGTGAACTATGAAGTTTGCACGTAAATACCCAAATGTAGAAAAGCTCTCTAACTACCCATGTATTATATAATCGACCATGAAATTGCTTTATCACTTTTGACAAACACTTCCATTACAATAAAATTTTGCTAAGGCTCAATGATGACAACGTATCTGTCACTTGGTCTTTTATACAAAAATAGAACTTGTACCCTTCCCTGTGTGGTGCCGGGGATAAAGAATTGCACCACCCCATCTCTTCCCGTGGGTGTCATAAAAGCCGACTAAAGGACCATTCCAGAGGATGGGCAGCAGCATCTCTCTGAGGTTAAGTCTCAACTTACTGCGATCGCCAACCCGCCTGCCAAGCGTGGCGATTACGGCAAATACCCCTCATATCCTTGGGGGAGGCCTTTGTCCAGCAGTGGACGTCTTTTGGCTGAGATGATGATGGTGATGATGATGATGATAACTTGTTGATTTATTAAATGCATACAAAATTCACTTCTAAGGTGGTAAAGCAATTTCATGTCCTTTTATGATAGGGCATTTTCCAATATTTATGACGCTGTAAGGGAGAAAAGAGCTGGACACTTGCTGAGTTTCTTGCCGGTTCTTCTCAGTACAAGATCTCCCGCCCAGAGTAGATAGACTTACGAACCGATGGCATAAAATGACGTTCATAAGAGCTATTTGTAGCCTAAACTGAATAAATGATTTTGAATTTTGAATTTTGAATTTTGAATTGTCGACTATACATTAGGCTTACCAATAAACGCAGCGAGTGCCGTGGCGGCTTGGTGTGCGCACGTGGGCGGCAGCGGGCCGTGCGCGTGCGCGTTCCACAGCGCGCGCGCCAGCAGCGCGGCGGAGGGCGCGTCGGCGGCGCGCGCGGCAACGGCGAGCGCACGCGCCGCCAGCGCCGCCGCCGCGCCGCACTCGGGGCCCGCGCCGCACACGTTCACCAGCACGCCGGCGGCGGCGCAGCGGACGAGAGCGTCCTCTGATTACGGTTTTACACATTACAGCAGTGCTATTCTCTAAGCAAATCAGCGTAGAACTCGACGTTGAACTCGCTCTTAACTTGCAAACGAATTTCAACCTACTTTTAATTAGTAATAAAGTCTACATTCGTTTGCAAGTTATGAGTGAGTTCAATGTCGAGATCGACGCTGTTTTGCTTAGAGAATAGCGCTGCAGTACAGAGTGCCATGTGAGAGTTTTATTTGCCATTCGAAGCGATTAGACAAATTCTCCTCTTTTGTCACCAACAGCACAGAATAACTCAACAGGCGTTCGCTGCCAGACAAATTCTTGTTTTCGATAACGTAATCAAAATGGCAAATGCAACTCTCACTAGGCACCCTTGCAAAGAAGAGTTGATAGGTAGAAATGATAACCACACTGAGGTGACACTCCACTGGATCCTGACGAGCTGCACCCAATGCGAATCATAAAAAATATCTCTACTTTTCTAAGTTTACCACAAAGCTAACTTGACCTCAGTTGTTCAAGGTTTTTCAGTAGTCTGACATAGCTTGTTTTACAACTGAACTATTTTGTTAGCTGCTAGGATCAATAATCGTTAAGTTCACCATGTTCCAGGAAAGGCACGAGCGCTTCCATCGCCCCCTCGAGCACTATAAGCTGCGCAGAGCTGGCACCCCGCGACAGGTTGCCGAGCGCGCGCACAGCCTCGCACGCCGCCGGCCCTGTGCCCGTCAGCTGCCGGCACGTCGCTGAGAGAACACCATTAAAGGAATCAATATAAGGTATTTGCTTCAGTAAAATACGTTTTAAACAAATTCGTAAATTTGCAAGCCAAGCGCGCGACTGGCGCGTCATCTAACTTCTTTCGTTGTACCTTTGCAGAGCTGGTAGAAACAACAGCTGGTGCACCGCTGCACGGGTTAGGCTGCTCGCTGTAGAGCGTGATGTGGTTATGCGTCGCCAAAGCTGATAGAGCTGCTTTCACTGAAGCTAACATGCAAGATAGCAACCTGAATGCGCTATACGCTGCACCATCCAACTCTTATTGCTGTACCTAAGCAAAGCTGGTCGAGCTGCTGATGCAGTGGGTTGTGGTGCTGCTCGCTGTAGAACGTGATATTGTGCATCGCCAGAGCTACATGTGAGGAAGACCACATCCCGAACGTGCTAGTAACTGCATCAGCAAGGTACTCCTTCATCCTCACGATCCGAGTCTAGGTTTCTAGCCTTTAGAGGCCCTTCGAGTTTTTCTGTCATCGATCCAATCAGAACGTGATGATATTGAGTGTCGCCAGCGCCGATGTAGCCAGCTCGTCTTCACGTGGCTTTAATTTTCAAGACGTAACATGTACTCAACGAAATATGAATCCCTTTTGCAAAGTTGGTCGTGCAGCTGGTGCTGTGGAGCGGACGGCTTGCGGTAGAACGTGATGGTTGAATGTCGCCAGTTCCCCACGTGAGAACTTGTAAGAACGTTACGCGATATGAATTTTGCTATACCTTTGCAGAGCTGTTCGAGCAGTTGGTGCAGCGGGTCGGGCGGGTCCGGTGGCTCGCGGTAGAACGTGATGTTGTTGAGCGTCGCCAGCGCCGCCGTCGCCAGCTCCTCACGCCGCTCTATGAAGCTTGTCTGCTCAGACTCATCACAGTCTTGCATCTAATAAAGAAAAAAAGAAACACCTTTATAATCCAAACTCTGATATTAATGCAATTAATTAATGCAACGAAATAGAACAGATAGTTTAGGTATATCTGGCACGGGTTTCTTGTGCTCACGATATGAGTTATCTACTTTTATTCGCCTATTTGAAGTAGTGGTTTTATATCATCAATCTCAGATTCGGGTTCGATTTCCATGTGTCTATAGCAAGTGATATAAGATCGTGTGATCGTATGTGAGTGATCGGATGTTAATGACGGTAGTTGTTAACATTGAATGGGCGCCTTTGGCTTTCAAAGTAAAAAGTAAATAGTGTTGAATAATTTCGGCGGGCTGGTTAGAACCACGATAGCTCAATTGGAAGAGCACCTGACCCGGTATGTCAGAAGGGTGCAGGTTCAAACCCTGCTCGTGGAAATTTTTTCAATATTTGTGTTTTTGTAATTTGTTCGCAACAAAATTTGCGTTAAAAATTATATAAACATTTATAAGTGATATAAGCATCAGCTGATACGAAGGCTAAGCGTTTAACTACCTTCCCTATTATAGCAAAAATCAAATCGCAACAATAGTATTTGCCTTCTATACTTACCACCTCAAACACCCCGATCCGATCCGAACCCTTCGGAGACTGGGAGGGCACGGGGACGCGCACTTTTAAGTGTGCGATGCCGTTCCCTCTAGAAATCGTCCGAAGGTGATTCGTTTCAACACGGCTTGAGGTACCCTTTACGTAAGTACCTCGCCGCCCCCAAAAACGCCGGTGACGCTGAATATGCCGTTCGACGCAATCAGCAATCTCTCTCCAAAAAAAAAAAACCTCAAACACAGATTCCGACAGTCTATCATACTCAGTCATAGCTAGTCTTTGGGCACAGTTATACACAGTTGTGTCCCACGGAGCGTCACGTGTCACGAAGTCTTGGGACTCATTCCGATTGTATCGTCGTCGTCGTTACGTTACTTTACAAAATAATGCGTGTTAATAACTTCGATTCTAATTTTATTTTTCGGTGCATTACATGTTACCGAACACCGTTATTGACGTCACTAGAAGCGTCGCCGCCGAGCGCGTGCGTTTGTGAACCACATCATTAAATTAGTGCATAATCATTTATCGTCGCGATCGGTTGCATTAATTTATTTGTTATCATTATCATCAATAGTTATAGATTTTAGCAATAAAGTATATATCTTAATTATCAATCATTTGTTTTTATGTTCTTAACCGGAACATAAATTGGTCCTTCGAGTGTAAAATAAGGATCTCGGGCTTATAGGAACTTTTTTAGTTTCTCAAATCTCAGTGAGGTTCGATCAGTGACTTATAGTGACAGTAAACTGGGAGTGCAGTGCTATTGGAGTTGTTAATGTCCCGGGAAGTACTCACATCGTGGCCAGCGGTGATGTGGAGGCAGGCGAGCAGCGCGCGCACCGCTCGCTCGGCGTGCTCGCGCGCCAGCCCGCGCCCGGCGCGCGAGCACAGGCACAGGTTGGCCACCACGCGCACAGTCTGTGGACACCACACACCACAGCTAGCTTTACCAAACTAGTAACGCTTCAAAGCACCAGTTTTGACATAGTTTCAGAACTCCCATACATTGGGTCACATTTGGATAACAGTCGGTCACCCGTATCGTACAGGTACTTACTATATGAGAAATACCACTTCCATAGGTACTGATTAACCACAAAATCTCAGAAGCTACCTATTACGCCTACAAACTTGAAATATGGGAGGAAGTTCCATGAAGGGGTTGCCATCCACTACTAAAGGACTTTTAAAATTAATCTCATGATTTTGAGATGCTGTCATGCTGTTGCTTATGCGGTCGGGCAGATTGCTATTAAACTATATCTTCACTATAGTTAATTTAATGTCTCCACTGCTGGGGCATGATCCTTCCCTGTGGATGGATAGGCCAATGGGAATAGCCGAATGGGCCATAAACCACCACGCGGCCCCAGTGCGGATTTTAACGACTGCTTAAGCAGCCGGGACCAACGGCTTTATGTGCCTTACATAACACGGAGGAGCTTGAGATGATAAATTTTCGGTCACCCATCCGACGACCGGCCTTTGCGATCCTTAGAAATCACAGACCGGGCGCGTTAACCACAGCGTCATCGCACTCCTCATTAAACTATATACTTACCTAATATGTCAAAATATCGTTGAATATTAAAATCTATCTAAGTAGGTATTAGGTATAAAATACCTACCTTTATGAGTACATCTTCGTTGGAACCATCAGAGCCCCCTAAATCTGTTCCTGAAATGTTAAAATACCCTTACACACTTTTAATACATACATAGTTATATTGTTACTTTAAGTTGATCATAAATAAATATTTGAGCAATTTATTCAAATTTCTTATCTCTCACCAATTAAATGCAGGTCGGGATCAGTTTCAGGATTCGCCTCATCATTCCGCTTCGTGTAAAGTTCCAATATCGTCAGTAACACATCCACTCCACCTTCTTCACTGTAAATCTGTGAATTATGTTTATTATTTCAGTAACCTTTTCCATCTGCCTAAGGTATAGATAGATAGATTGAGATTTTCTATGAATAAACTAAATAAAAGATGACACAATAATCTTCGTCGATTTAAACGTGATTAACGCTAAAATGGACGAATGTCAAAATATACCATTCTGTATTTATAAAGTAAGTAACAGCCTATAATTGTCCCACTGCTGGACAAAGGCCTCCATCATTGAAATCAAGTCATCGCTACAATTGATGGGTAATGGCTTATCACCACGCTTGCCAATTTCGGGTTGGTGATCACAAACCCGGGATATGCATCGAAAAATCCGAAATACATTTTGCCCGACCTAGGAATTGAATCCGGGACCTTCGGGTATCAGACCTAGCAGTTTGCCACTCGGCCACCGAGGCGTTATTATAAACAGTAGCAAAAGCAAAACAATAACTGCTTCCTTCATACTCATAAGCTTCACCGAGCGCGAGAGTGATGGATAGTCTTTTCATGATGCGTATGGAGTGCGACGTCACGCCGAGCGTTTATTCACAGACACTACACAAGCGCAACGTGTAAATGTGTTGAACGTGCCAGCTTTAGCTAACAGACCTGCAGCCTAATTAGCTGTCGTAGGTATTTAAAAAGTTATAATTGTACTCACATTGACCCGCGCCTGCTCGTCGGCGGCCGCCATGTTTCCTAACGTGTACGCGAGCCGCACCGCGAGCGGCGCCCGCGCGGCGCACGCGGCCAGCGCGCGCAGCAACGCGTGCACGCTCACCGACGACGCGCACAGCCACGCGCAACACGACTCCTCCGCTGACAGGACGCTGCAGGCACAAAACAGGGCTACTTGAATACCGTTCAAAAATTGGTATCGATACTTCTGTCGGTAAATAAGAATGTGTCATTTCATTATAAGTCATCTATACATATAATAAGAACGTAGGGATAAAAAAATATGTAATTGCAAGATATAAAAAAAAAATTACACAGGTTGCCTTAAAATCACTTACGGAAGACAATAGAATAGTTTTAAAAAAAATTGTTTGTTTGTTTGTTTGTTTGTTTGTTTGAAGTCGATAAACTCGAGAACTACTGAACGGATTTTGATCCGGTTTTTACCAAAATGCTAAGAAAAATCCGGAGAATAATATAGGCTACATAAATACTCGAAAAATACAGGGTGTCTCATTTAAATCTGTCAGTATGGGAAAGTCTGAAACTATAAGACATACGAAGATCTGTCCTTAGGAACCATGTCATCGATTTTAATAAGAAGAAAAACTGCATTCATACATTTTAAAAAAACCTGTACTCAGCTCGGAAATCGAACCCGGTTGTTTTGAAAAAAATAAACTACTATTTCTATTTAGATATCGATTGTGTAGGTCTTAAGCAGTAAATGGCTCTTTGAAACATGATGTCTAAAATGAATAAAATGCATTGTTTTCACGTGCTTTAATTTATTTTAGTAGGTGTTCGAAGTGACCACCGTTACATTCAACAAGTTCAGGCATGTAAAATTGTCTCTATGGTTGTTAGTACCTCTTTGCTGGTTTTGTAATTGTAAGATCGTTACCTAAACGTGTTGAATATTGTATTGAAAAAAACGGTGGTCACTTCGAACACCATCTAAAATAAATAAAAGTATGTGAAAACAATGCATTTTATTCATTTTAGACATCATGTTTCAAAGAGCAATTTACTGCTTAAGACCTACACAATCGATATCTAAATAGAAATAGTGTAAGTTTATTTTTTCAAAACAACCGGGTTCGATTCCCGAGCTGAGTACAGGTTTTTTTTAAATGTATAAATGCAGTTTTTCTTCTTATTAAAATCGATGACATGGTTCCTAAGAACAGATCTTCGTATGTCTTATAGTTTCAGACTTTCCCATACTGACCGATTTAAATGAGACACCCTGTATAATAAGAACGTAAGGATAAAAAATCTGTAATTGCAAGATATAAAAAAAAACTTTAAAATCACTTACGGAACACAATAGAATAGTTTAAAAAGAAATTGTTTGTTTGTTTGTTTGTTTATTTGTTTGTTTGAACACGATAAACTCGAGAACTACTGAACGGATTTTGATCCGGTTTTACCGAAATGCTAAGAAAATTCCGGAGAATAACATAGGCTACATAAATACTCGAAAATTGTTAAATTTTGATTTGGTCTAAACCGGGATTTAATCCTTGGTTGCTTGGCAACTGTTGTTTATTATGTAACATAGGGGAATTTTTTTTAATGAGTTTTACGGCTCTGGCATTTGAGGCTCTGGCTCTCTATTGCTATCGTGTTTTACGGCTCTGGGTTCTTTGCCCTTTTGAGCCTGTTATTGATAGTTGTTGTCATGAGAATACCGATTTTGATGCGGTTATCACCAAAATGCTTAGAAAATTTCGAAGAATAACATACAAATCGAAAAATGTTAAACAAATTTTGATATACGTATTTACGCGACCAACTGTTAGATACGTTCGTTGAGTTATTATTTTAGAAAAGTTTTGTTACTTTCTAAGGTAAAACCTACCCTTTATAAAGATGTGAGGCACCTAAGCGAACATTAGCACCGCAGTAGTAAAGCATCATGCACATCATTAAACTTGGCTGTACATAGGTACACCTTTTGTTTCATTTTCCAAAATAACCAATAATAATATGGTAAAAGTTAAAACATTACCTATATTTGGCGGTATAAACCTCTGTGTCGTTGCCCAACATAATGTCTCTTTTTTTAGTTATGCATAAAAATGTTACCTACTCATTAAATTTAGCTGTATAAAACTTTGTATCATTGCCCAAAATCATGTCTCTATTTTTTAAAATATTGCGCATAGAAGATATCTTGAATTACATAGCTTGGCTGTATAAACCTTTGGGTCGTTGCCCAAAATACTAAGTGTTATTTTTTTAAATCTATTTGGTAAAAAAACGCGAGAACAGGAAAATTTAAAAAAAAATTGGCGCTCAAATTTTGAAACGAACAGAAGGAAATTTTGATGTTTTGCAATGCAATAAGTACCTATTTTTATTTTGTTAATAATTTTCAAATTATATTAATTATTCATTGTGTAAAAGTTTTTTAAAACATTTTATGCAGGTACGTTAAATATTTCAGTACTTATTCAGATCTTATTAATTTTCAAATAAGATTTATTCATTGTGTAAAAGTTTTATGAAACATTTGATGCAGGTAAGTTAAACACTTATTTCAGTACTTATTTTACATGTAAGCGGTTTCTTACTTTGGTTTCTTAACATGTTTATAGGATAAATCTGTGTTCAATGATACAATATAAGCAAGTAAGTATCATAACAATTTTAATATCATAAAACCTTTAAATAATGAATTTTGTACATACTTCTAGATTACAGAAAAATGGTTTTTCCATTCTTCTATCGCATAAGACGATGGCTACCTCTGGTATCAGAGTTGCAAAAATGTTTAAGTTTGCAGGGTACAACTGTATTAGAGGCACGGACTTCAGATTTTTTTTTATTAGAGGTAACTTCTTTCTGTGTCCTGTGATCTACCTTTAAAAAGCTACCTACCTAACAAGATGCCACGAAGAAGTTCAAATTTATCGCAAGTATGTAACATAAAATACTATACTGTATTACCTAATAGACAATAATATAATTTATTACAGTTCTCAATTTATTGATATTTTGTATCTACGAATAAGAACATAGTTGGTAAATAGTTTTTTGTGCCTTCTGGCCGACAACCAATAATCCTGGACCGCTACCTGCTACTTGATATCCAGCTTCGGTGGACAAGGCAAAAAATATTTTGAAGTCCGTGGTTGGACAGTATAACAGTAGACACATTTTAGCTAAGATACACCAGTGCCTAGGATGACTCCGGACGAGTACCTGAGCTGTAAAATACCAATTTTATTACATATAATTGAGCGTCAGTAAACCCATTTCAGGTTTGTATGACGTAGCAAATACGCGCAACCTACCGAGAAACGGCGTTGTATACTGATTGTATGTGGAGGGATAATTGAAACGGGAAACTGAGTGAGAATCTGTATGAACGGGACGATTCTGTGCTTCAAACTGAATATATGTATGTACATGGCAGAGATGATAGTCGAAAGAATAAGAGATAATGTATGAAAATAATGATGAACGTAAAGGAGGCACAGGAAGTATGCCAGAACCACACAAAATGGAGATCGATTGTCTTTGTCTATCTCAGCATTCCCAGCTGAAAAGATATTAAGAGTGAGTAGATGTACGTGTGTCGGTAAATACAATGTCAATTTTCTAAATTTCCGATGCATATAATTTTATTATACCCTAATAGCCTTTAGCTCACGCGGACGAAGTCGCGGGCAACAGCTATTTAGAATAAGTGTTAGTATCATCTATATATATAAAAATCAATTGCTGTTCGTTTGAGTGGCTATAACTCGAGAATGGCTGGACCGATTTGGCTAATTTTGATTTTGAAATATTTGTGGAAGTTTAGGGAAGGTTTAAACGGTGAGAAACATAAATAATAAGTAACGGAAATTAGTGAAGAAAAAAAATTAATTTCCAATAAAAAATGTTTCTTTTGTTGTCATGGAAACTGTCAAAGCGGTACGAAGTCCGCCGGGTCAGCTAGTTTGTAATAAGACCGTACCTAAACAGCTGATGCTGTCCCCCGTGTAAGTTAATAACCGCTTGTGTAACCGCTCTACGCGGATTGGCTAAGGCTCAATATTTAACGAAAACAGTAGCGATACTTTACGTTATCTGCATTACCGGTACAAAATTATCTAAAAAGAAATAACGTTTCTTACCGGTAGGTACTTGTAGTGAGAATTTGCTAACAGGTACCGTTACCAAATTCTCACTACAAGTACCTACTACCTACCTACCTACTATATTGCTGGATGAGAGTAGCCGCGGATCGTGCTCGGTGGCGTGCACTAGGAGAGGCCTATGTCCAGCAGTGGACTAGTATAGGCTGATGATGATGATGATACAAAATAACGAGACTGCAGGTCGACTGGGTGGAGCGATGATCTTCGCAAATTGGCTGGCAAGAGTTGGATGAAAGTAGCCGCGGGTGCTCTTGGAGAAGCCGATGGCTTTTTCCAGCAGTGGACTAGGCTGATGATGAGGTCGACTTCTTGGCGGGAAAGTGAAGAGACGTCTGAAGTTTTGTTGGTGGTTCGGGGTAGCGCGGGGCCCGTAGCAAAAGTGAACAGGGGGCCCCTAAATTGCATTTTTGACGACCTCTGTGGTCGAGTGGCTTACACACCGGTTTTCATGGTGTCGCCATCTTGGAGGTCCCGGGTTCGAATCCCGGCAGGGGCAAATTTTTTTATAATGAACACGAGCATTTGCACTCAACTCATGGACGTTTTCCAAATCGGTTCGGGCAACGTCGAGTAATCGGGTAACATACATAAAAAAATAAAAGATTCCGACGAATTGAGAACCTCCTCCTTTTTTGAAGTCGGTTAAAAATTTAGGTACCGATACCTATAAAATTACAGTATGGCCAGCACTCACTTTGAGAATACATAGCTACTAGGTCTGTAGGTGGTTTTTTATTATTATTATTTTTATCATAGGCGCGGGGCCCGTAACATTTGCTGCCTCCTGCTACATGGCTAATCAGGCACTGCACTGCGCTACATTGGTGAGTAATGGTGAGAACATCCCTGTCGGTGTGGTGCATCACACACAGCTGCCACCAGCTCAGCCAGAGCTCCACTGGCTAAGAATGCCCGGCGGGCCTCCTTGCAGAAGCCATTCTATAATAGCAGAAGGCAAAACAATCTTACCTAAGACACCGCGCTACATTGGTGAGAACGTCCCTGTCGGTGTGGTGCATCAAAGCTGCCACCAGCTCAGCCAGAGCTCCGCTGGCTACGAAGGCTCGGGCCTCCTTCTCAGCCCCGGCAAGGTTCCGTAAGGCGCCCGTGAGTTGGTACAGCGCGTGTATAGACTGGTCGGTAACAGCTCGGGAGTTCTCTGCTTTCTAAACCAAAAATAACTTACATTATCAGAAACTTTTATGAAAAAAAAATCAGTAGGCTTAGCCTAAGTAACATTAAGAAAACGATAGCGAAGTTCGAAAAGAATAAAATGTATGGGATTGACATAAGCCGCGCTAAATCACGTGGTCAATCTTATGTCAATCCCATACATTTTATTCTTTTCGAACTTCGCTTTCGTTTTCTTAATGTTACTTTGGCTACCGCCTCAGCTCCTATGACCACATTACTGAAGAAAGACATAGCCCTTGCTGAAAAAAAAAATGACTCAGAAAATGGCATTGAAATCGTAAAACATATTAGAATCCAAAGATTTTGGATATCTTTAAACAAGTTGCACTGAATCATTATTGAAAAAAATTCAAAATCATTTATTCAGTGCCACAACTACTTAGCTCTTATGAATGTCTATATGCCATCGGTTCTTAAGTCTACTCTGGGCGGGAGACCTTGTGGGAGAACCGGCACGACACTCAGCCACGGCAGTTGAGCAGATAACGTTCCCACTTTGTATTACTTACGGCGTTATTGAGTATCTTCAGGTGTAACGCTGCTAAATGTAGGGCTCCGGCTTTGTGAGCCAGCGCGCACAGCCGGGGCTCCAGCGCCAGGAACCGTAGGGCTCCGGCGCCGTACACGCAGCACTCGCCCTCCGCTAAAGGGTCTGCGCGGCCGCAACCTTCCACCAGCAGTTCTGCAAACACATACGTTTTATACGTTACATAAAGAAAGAGTGGTCGGTGAAAGGAATACACTTTTTCAGGATTACACAGAATTTATTATTGGTCTTAACTTAGGACCTTAAATTCCTTTCACTAGGTAACAAAAACAAGTTCATATATAAGTATATACTAATAGCCTAAATATAAGCCCACTGTTGGGCAAAGACTTCCATCATTTAAATAAAGTTATGGCTACAATTGATGAGTCAATACCACATTGGTGGTATTGGCTTAGAGTCACGCTACGTACGTACAAGCTAAAAAAAAACCCGAAACTCAAGGTGTCTTTCGGGTTTGTTTCGGGCTCAACATTGAAATTAGACTCAGGATCTCTTAAAGTCGGCCACCGAAGCTATATTATGTGTATATTTAACAATATTAGAAGAATAGACATCAACGTCATCATCAGTGTATAAAGGTCCCACCGCTGGGCTCTTGCCTTCCCAAATGACCATAGTAGGTCATCGTGCTATTACCTACCGGACTAGCTGGTTAATTTTAGGTAGGTACCTAGTTAGTTTGTTGCCACAATAAGGTTATGGTTGCTATGGTTACAGAAGCAACATATTTGTCAGATAGATGATAAAAGAAAGAAAGAATTTTAAAATGGAAGCCAGGAATAATCTCTCTTCTGTGGCCAGGACCTGACAGCTCCTAACATCAAATATTGCTGACGAAACTTTGCCCAACTACTATAGTAACTATCTGACTTACCGAGTAAATCGGTGTTCTTGAAATAGTGATCGTTCTTATCGTTTCTCGCTATCTTAAACACCAGCTTGCAAGCCGCCGCCAAATGTGCTCCGGTCACTCGAATCTAAAGGAAATTGAAACACATTACAAAATTATTCTAGATTTATATTGAGTTGTTAGGCGAATGGCAACGGTGTAGGAAGCAGCTCCCGCCATCGAAAATGGGCCATAGTCACCGTGGCACGCACAACACCCCGATCCGATCCGAACCCTTCGGAGACTCTGAGAGGGCACGGGGACGCGCACTTTTAAGTGTGCGATGCCGTACCCCTCTAGAAATCCTCCGAAGGTGATTCGTTTCAACACGGCTTGAGGTACCCTTTACGTACCTCGCCGCCCCTAAAACAAGCCCGGTGAAGCTGAAAATGCCCCTCGGCAATCAGCAGTCTCTCCAAAAAAAAAAAAAACACAGCACGGCTGCTGTCGCTGTCATACTTTATGACTTAATAGCCTGATGATAGAAATTATTTATTTATTTATTTCTGTAGGTACACAAACAGATTACATTCAATGCCTGAGTACAGTAACATATTATTATACTAGTGGCCGCTCGCGGCTTCACCCGCGTGGTTCCCGGTTTCACCCGCGTGGTTCCCGTTCCCGTTAGAATATCTGGATAAATAGTATCCTATGTGTTATTCCCGGTTATAAACTATCTGTATGCCGAATTTAATCCAAATCCATTCAGTAGTTTTTACGTGAAAGAGTAACAAACATCCATACTTACGAACTTTCGCGTTTATAATATTAGTAGGATTTGGTTAATCTTATTAGCTAGACGGTTATTCTGCTCAGAATCCGCATGGATGCCTACCACTTTTTCTGCCGCCAATCAGCATTGTTTTGTATAACTGTGTTTAAGTTTAAAGGAATAAGAATGCCTACAAGAACTGAATGTTCAGGATCGGCAACGCGCGTGAAATAAGCTACCCACGAGCTCCGGTCGGTGGCCGCTTTCCACCAAGCAACCATGCGCTCGTTTAAGGGTAAGAAACAAAAAACTAGGCTACTCGCACCAGTGTTGACAGGAAGCTATGATCGATAGCTTTTTTCCTTTAATCGTTAAACCTATAGGGGTAAAGTTGAAACCGACTCGACTCGACTAAAGTCAGCAACTGATTTTTAGTCTTTAGCAACAGTTGAATACAAGAACACCTGCTTCCTTAGTGTCATCCCGTAAATTTTTAATGAAAATATATTTTATTATTTGGCGATGAAATTTTGTCGAACTCTGGATTTAAAGTCTCGAACACTATTTTTTTTTTATATTGGCACGTCATAGTGACTACTTCCTGCCTGATGGTAAGCAGCCGATGCAGTCCCGCTCCCACGGTAACAAGCGCACCCATTTAAGAAGGCCTGCATAAATGCCGTTTCACGCCCCGCTTAAATGACCCGGGACTTTAGGAACTGGGAAACACATGCGCCGGCAAAAATTCCAAAGCCGAATAGTCTTACAGAGGGACGACTTGCCAAATTTTTTGGTACGAATACTGATTGCCTGCACAGTATTATGGTGGTTCTTAAGACCAGCACGTGTAGTCCGGGAGAGGAAAGGAGAAGGCGAGATTAGATCAAAAAGCTCTTCAGAACACTCTCCGTGGTGATTCCGGTAGAAGACACTGAGAGAAGCAATGTCTCTACGCAGCTGGAGGTCCTCAAGAGAGGCTGTAATCTCAGCATCTCCAATAATGCGTACCGCTCGCCTTTGCAGTCTATCAAGTGCATCGAGGAGGTATTTAGCGGAGCCGTCCCATAGATGGGGAAACAATACTCCATACTCGATCGCACCTGAGTCTTGTACAGCAAACAGCGCTGCTCGGGAATGAAAAAACGACTCACCTTATTGAGAATACCCAACTTACAGGAGGCAGTTAAAATACTCGCCATGCCATTACCCTATATAAGGAGCTTACCGTGAGCATCGCCCGTGCAGTCCCCACCAGGACCCGCTCGTCGTCACAGTCGATATGGGCGTACAATGCCCTCAGCACTAGCTCCCTGAGACTGTTGGCGGGCGTCGATTTCTCCAGCACACTCTGCAGAGCTTCCAGGAGAAGCACCGTCCGATCTAGTGGCTGGTTGCGCTCCGACAACGCTTCGGCTAGCTCGAGGATGCTCGAACTATCAGAGGGATACACAAAGTTAAAGTTTAAAGTAAGTAAACAGCCCATAGCTGTCCCACTGCCGGGCAAAAACTTAAGGCAAAGGCATCATTGAAATCAAGTCATCACTACAATTGATGGGTAATGGCTTAATCACCACGCTTGCCAAATGCGGGTTGGTGATTACAAACCTGGGCTATGTATCGAAAATTCCGAAAACACACTTTGCCCGACCTGGGAATTGAACCCGGGACCTTCGGCCGCACGCTTTGACACTCGACCACCGAGGCATTCAAATTTATAAATTATCGAATAGAATTAATATTTGTATCTAAGCGATTTATTTTTGGTCCTGGAGAACTAAGTTGCTTATTGTATTGAAAAAAAATTATGTTAACAATTTGCAAAAAATAAAAAATAAAAAAAAACTTTTCTACACTTACACCAATTCTAGCCCAAGAAAAGCTTTGTTATGAAACTCGTTAAAATGGTTACTAGACAACGGATAAACATACTTAAAATACTTAAGAGCGTTTACGCCGCACACTAGCGCCACTAATGAAAAAAAAACATATCTATTAATTAGAGATAGATAATCAAATTATGCTCAACAAAGTATTTGAATGAAGTAATTTAGCATTTTTACGTCACCTAATGAACACATCACATGTTATGGTGGTTTAGTTAAATAAGACGTTACGGCCACTTTTAACTATAACGCCATATTTAACTAAACCATAACATGTCTGGTGTTCATTAGGTGACGTAAAAATGCTAAATTACTTCATTCAGATAGTTTGTTGAGCATAATTTGATTTTCTATCTCTAATTACTAACGCTCTTAAATACATAATAATATAGAAAACACCCAGACCCGAGACAATTTAGAAAAACAATCATTTCTAAATTGACCCGACCGGGGATTGAATCCGGGAAACCTCAGAGATGGCGACACCATGAAAACCGGTGTACAAACCACTCGACCAAGGAGGTCGTCGAAAAAGACAAAGTGTTGAACAAATTTTTCAACACTGTAATTTGTTCGCAACAAAATTTACGTAAAATTATATACAATAACCATCATAATTATGCTGACAAATTATATTTCGTTAAAACTGAACTAGCGACCACACACGATTACATCCACGCAAACATCTCTACCCTATGACAACCAGAAAGTTTTTTATTAATTTTGCCTTTAGTCTATACGTCATGAAAAATTTCCTGCTATAGTTCATTTTCAGTTTTCAGCGTACAGAGGCTCGAGCTGCGCGATGTGTTGATGAAGTTATTAGCCAGTCAGGTTATCTCTTTTACATAGTCTTAAATCTATTATATTTATAATTTATTTATTATATGAATAGATCTATTATATTTTAATAAGATTAATAATTTTACCCATCAAAATCTCCACTAAAAGTGTTAGGCAGCTGAACAGCCAGATGTTTTACCGCCAAGTCCCCCAATGCCTCGTTCTTGTAACTCGAGTCGTACGACAGCGATTTGTTCACCGCAAAAAAGTTTCTTCTGCTGCTAGTATCAGAGTTGAAAGCTGCAACACAAAACGGAGCAATATGTTAATTTGCTTCTAAGGTTTTATCATTGAGGTTCCGCTAAGAGCAAACTGACTGCAGGGCGAGTTTTATTCGACAGTCGATCATGTCACAGAAGATAGATTATCATGTTAACAAATTTATACGAATTTTTTATGGAACTGAAGTAGCGCCTGTGACAACGTGAGGTAGAGCAAAGAATTAGGTAGCAATACCATCCAATACTCTCTTCTGTGATATTATTACCAGCTATTGTTGAAATACATTTAATTTCTTGATAAAGCTTTCGGCTTGTGAAGACATTTGATAGAAGTAAAAAATTAATGGCCAAGGCGATGGAAAAGATGCGTAGCTAGGGACACCGGGTTCGAAAAAGCTATTGATTTTAATGAGAGTCAGATTTAAAAGTACGAGATGCAAAGCTGTTTTCTAACAATTTTTAAGAGATTTACAACAACAATTAACCTATCGTTATCCATAAAACAAGACGCAATAGAAATTCATGGCTCCATATGGAGTCACTGGGAGATAAAAGATTAAATTGGAAAAGAAACAAATGTAAACTTGGAAAAAAAATACAACAAGGATACTTATTCCGCTGATAAATCTATGGGTCGAATTTGAAATAAAAACAACTATTCCAATCGGAAAAAAAGGTCGCTGAACACTTTTTTATTTTGTCAAAGCAATAATGAAACAGGCGCTTGTCAAGTCCACTTCTAGTAAAATATTGCTTCTTGTTTCTAAAGTGTTTAGCGAATTTCGTTACAGATATTTATTTATTTATTGCACATGTAGCTACAAACATTAGACATTAGACTTAGGACTAAAATCTTAGTAATATGTACATGGACCCTGTTTAAAGGGTGTTGCAAGTGTGGTAGTTTAAATGTTTCAACACCCTTTAAGATATTTAGCGTTATTAGAGTTTCGACTACTCCTGACTCACATTTGCTGAAGTTATCTCCGAAGATGTGATCTCCAAGCACCGAGTCTCCGTTCGTGCCGCCGGCGCCGAGGGGCCGAGTTACCAGGATCGCTTGGGCTAGATCCGATTCCGATTTTAATTCTGCAATAGGTAAAAGTATTTCCTGCATTAGCTAGCAATTACTCTATAGTAAGGAAATCAAACAAATACCGAAAATAATTACAAGGCCTTGATCAGTATAGAGTATAGATCGAGTATTAAAATATATAAATAAAACTAATATTATAAACGTGCCCTCAAAGAATTTAAACGGGGATTAACGCAAACTAATTAGAAAAAGATATTTTAGGTACCTTCTTTAGTTAAGTTAGTTTGTTAGTTTGCATTGACCCCCTTTAAATTTTATGATAACTATGGAATGCGAAAGTTTAAAAGTGTATCGTGCCAGAAAATTTAATATAGGTGCCATCAAAATTTCTATTTTTGGGTTACTTTAGTTTATTCTTGGCTTGAAATTGTTTTCGCGTTTAGTTTTTTGTCACGGGCGCCCGCCTGGAGCGACCGACCCTAGGGCAGCTACTGAATCTAAATAAAGTAAAGATTTGTAGCCCTACCGTCGTTATGTGCCGTGGTGTTCCGCCTGTGTAGCGGCTTGCTGCGGCCGCTGAGGTGAGGCAGCTTCGGGAATCCGCCCCAGCCGTCGCCGGAGCGCTCGTGAGCCTTCGACGGAGGGTTCTTACACTAAACAGAACAATAAATAGTAAGTACAGATGCCTGCACATTAACCTATTCAAAACTGTCAAACTTCTTCAATCAATGTTCAACCATATTCCTTAAACATAAAGTTTAAAGTCTATAGTGAGGAAATTTTACAGCTTTGCTAGTGCATCTAATTGTTAGGTAACCAAACGGTTAATCAATCGATAGTATTGTAACAAAGATTTATAGAAATCTGGGTTGCAATAAACGATAGGTTTATGTGCAGGCATCTGTACATTACAGCAACTGCCGGCAAAACAACTCTAAATAATACCCGATCCGAACCCCTCGGAGAATCTAGTAGGGAAAGGGGGCATCGCTTGCGTTATGCCATTCCCTCTCGAAACCCTCTGACGGTGTTTCGATCATGAGGCTTGAGGAACCCTATAAGTTTCTCGCCGCTCCCAAAACAATCCGGTGACGCTGTAAAGGTTTTTTGTTGCCAACAGCTCTCTCTCTCTCTTTCTCTCTAACAAAAAAAGGCCCTACGAAACAAGACATTGTGGGCCGAAGGGAAGCCGAGTCACAAACGTGATTCCAACAATGCCTGTTAATGGCGGCCAGTATACTTTTCTAAAATAATGCACGGAACTTCAAAATAATTAGGTGTAAGTACCTACATAAGCACTAGAAAAATAACACTCTAACATGACGACCACCAGTCTCATTTATTCTTTTTTTACTTTAAATAAAATCTTTATTAGGTTACCTCCTTGGTTGCGCGAGCATAGACTAAAAAGTTCGATCCATTTTTGAATGATACCACAGTTATTTCTTTCTTTTTTTAAAACGACTTTAAGTAAGGGCTATTGCCACGGATGAACTGCGAATGTTGTGCCCTAATTTAGGACATCATGACTAACAGCTGTCTAGATAACTATGTCTTCTAAGTGCAGGTGGTAGGGCACAAAGTCTTAATTGCTTGGTAGTTTAGGCTGTTAGGGTCATCATTCATCAACTATCTAAGTTTGTCGCCATAACAACAATTTTTTTGAGAAATTTTGCTGATTGCCTTGGACGGCATTTTCAGCTTCACCGGGCTTTTTTGGGGGCGGCGAGAAATTTAAAGGGTTCCTCAAGCCGTGTGAAACAAAGCACCGTCAGAGGTTTTCTAGAGACAGCATCATGCACTATGCGCGTCCGGCCGCGTTCTACTAGATTCTCTGAGAGGTTTGGATCGGATCGGAACACCAATTAGTTTCTTGCGCCCATTCTTCTCCACACCTAAAAAATGGACGTCATGAATGGGTAGTAAGTAGGTAAAAAAATTTTTGGACGATTCAAAAGCACTTTTCTAAAGTTTATTTGAATAAAAATTATTTGACTTTGACTTTGACTTTGACGTAACAGGCAGAGCCAAGATAGCCAGTTCTTAGATTGTGGAGGTTCCGTGTGAAGTGCCCTCACATTTCTTTATTGCTCCACCTCGTTTCGCGGTTAAGTTGATTTGAGTCAAAAATCCCCATAATATTTCAACGAACCAACAACGGTTTAATCGATCGCTGCCTGATGCTAAATATTTAGTAACCGACACCGATATGTAACAATAATGAGATTTCTGGCAACCACGCTCACTTCGTTCGCTGCTCCACTTAAGTACTTCCGCAGTTGTGTTGATTTTTTCCCAATAATATCACTAATCCTTTACAACTTAAAACCCATTCTAACTAAATTCAAAAACTCACATTGGCTTTTTTCTTGACGCTGGTGAGCTGTTCCGCGAGCAAGACGCTGTTCAGCTTCTCCTCGTCGAGGCTGGCCATGCGCGCTCCCAGCATGGCCGTCGTCATCTCCTCCACACCCTCCGACAAGCTTAGGTGCTTCAAGCTAACAAAAAATATTTGTTATTTATTCAAAACTTTTGCAACATAAATAACATGGCATTCTCTACCAGTCAACCATAATATAATCTTTACCTCAGTAGCATCTGTGAATTAATTACTTTAAAAAAATGTTTTATTAAAAAAGTTGGCAAATGACTTTTCCTACATGGTGTTATGCAAGAAGCTGGGTCCAGATGCAAAGATCGCTAACTAGTAAAGCATGATTGTGCCGTCTTTCCTTAGCTCACCGACCCGCAAGGGCCGCAGGGCGCTTCTTGACACCTCGTTTAAGGGTCCCATGTTGTAGGAAGGAGCAAGTGTCCTCAGACAGCGTCAAATGACAATTTATAAGAACACCAAACACCTTTTGCCATAATATAGAATATATAATAATAAAGATCTATTCAGACCGCCTATTACGCTTGTAGGTACATTATGTACATTGAGTTGCCTTCTTTCTAAAACCATTTTAGAACGATTTGCATACTATTTACACTAGCATTGCATGTAGAATAAAAGTCAGGTTATCGCATTTCCATCTATTTTAGAATCGCATGTCTTATGGTGAGGCCATTCCTACTAGTCATCGCTAATATTTGTAACAAAAATCATTCTGCAGTTCTATAACTGTGACCTAAAAAGTTAAAATCATCTCGAGCTCCCCTGTGCTTCGCAAGGCATGAAAAGCAGTTAATCCCGGCTGCATTAGCAGTCGTTAACAACCTCCAATCCGCACTGGGCTCGCGTGGGGGTTAATGGCCTGTTCTCCCTATCCATCCATAGGGAAGACTCGTGCCCCAGCAGTGGAGACAAAATGAGCTGATGACGATAAAAAATATTGAAGACTCACTCGAAGGCGCTGGGCGGGCGCGGGTCGGCCTTGCGCGCGCGCTCCGTGAAGAGCGTGCGCTGCGGCTCGCGCGGCGTGAACGGACGGCGCGTGCGCAGAGGCCGGAGCGCGCCGCACGCGCCGGGCCCGCTGCCGGCGCTGCTCATATCTGCTGACAAAGAAAATAATAATTAGATATAAAATATTAACTTCAAACAACACTTAAAATAACATTTTTAAAATCAAAAGACATAACCAATTATAATATATACATATTTATATATAAAGTAGTATGTATTTTGCAAAAAAAAAATCACTTGTCTCATTGTCTAAAACATGGCTCGTTTCCACAACTGCAATAATAAATATTTAGGCCCCAGGCAATGCGAAACGTTCAGCTATTAGAGCTTGTCCTACCGTCATAGAATCAAGCAACCTACCTACCGATGTCTGATTTATTGAAAAAATATAAACCGCAAAAACGTTACCACGGCTTCGAATTATTACAGTTCATTACCTTCTAAGCTTTCTTAAACGTTTTAACTACCGGCGGCTGTAAGAAAAAAGAAAAATACGAGTTGGAGGTACCCAATTAAAGGTAACTACGATCGCGTGTTATGTTGCGACGGCTCACCCTGGCAACCAAGTGTACGCACCAGGGCCGTAGCAAGGGGCCGCACTCTTTACGACAATCAGAGATAAGAAAGCCAGTTTCTCAGTAGCTGAGGATTTCGGGTGCGCTTCCACCTTCGGCATAAATGACCTTAGATGTCACTAATAACATCAGGTCAGGTAAAGGGAAAGTTAGTTTTGGTTCCGGATCAACCTGGCGGCAAGTGAGGGGATGGCTCCAATGGCTAGGGTTTTTAGTGGAATAAGTTTTTAGTGGCCCCCCCTTCTCCAGCATTGTGGGGAGTTGGGGGGAGACCCCCACATAGCCATCAGCTCTCCGGACACGGTGTTACTCGGCAAAGAGTTATCCGTAGCTTATTGAAGGCAAAGCGGTAAGCCGTAGAGAAAGAAATTTTTTTTAAAGAATAAACCCTTCGGTATAATTTGTGGTTGGTAGATATCATAGATTTATCAAAGTACACACGGCGGCAGATCAACCTACCCTGAACTGTCAAATTTCTACAATCAATTTTGAACTTTATTGTTTGGTTATAAGGATCAATATTCATTGGGGAAATTTGACAGATTTGGGTAGGTTGATCTGCCGCCGACTGTACATCATTGCAATGATGACATAATAACTATATAGAGGCTTTAATCTAATAAAGGCTTAAGGCGTTAATTTACAAATCTGATGCCTCCCAATCACCGATCAACTCATAACACTACGCTTATAAGGCTAAGCGTATGCTGAGACGCAGGTAAGTGACAGTGAGTTGTCAATGTCAATGTCAGAGAGTCTGATAATATGAGTTGTTGCTTGTAAAACTGTAAGTGATTATCTGAAAAAACGTTCTACTAATGGATAATTTGTACTATGAAGAAAGTTCTCACAATTGTTCTGTCATTATTACAAAAATCTGTGCCGGCACTACAACGAAACGAGGCGCAGGGCAGGGCAGACACATGTCTGCGTCGCACGTGCCTGCGCCGCAGCGTACGCAGCTCTCGGCACGACCATGCATTACAAAATCTGCTCTACGCTGCGCGGTGCTGAGTCGCCTGCGTCTCAGCATATACATATACGCTTAGCCTAAACGTCGGACTGCCGGTCTTCATGTATGGGTATTAAGTAGGTTAGTGCCACAGTGTTTGACAGGAACCAGTGATCGACATTGTTTCCCTTTAATCATTAAAAATACGGGTCAGCAACTGATTTTAGTCTTGAGCACGAAACGACAAGATGACGTCATAAACCTCATATGAAGTCAAAGCGATCGGTTAGGCGGACGGGCCCCTGTTTCCTATTTGTCATTCCGTAAAATTTTAATGATAATCTATGTTTCTTCATCTATCTTATTTACTATCAATCCTCTTCATCGCTAGGTTGCCTGAAAGATATCGCTTTTAGTGATAAGACCGCCCTTTGTACGACTCCAATTTTAGTTTTAAATTCTTTGTTATGTGTATGTGTTTTTTATGTGTACAATAAAGTGTTTTATTCTATTTTTATTCTATTCTTTTTGGCGAGGAAAATGTGTTGAACGCTGGGCTTTTAAAGTGTTGAACACCAGTGCCATTAGCCTATATCCATACATAAATAAACATTTAATAGATGGTGTTTGATATAGGCTGCTATCTTACGACAACAATAACAACAACAAGGCCGTTCCTAGCAGTGCCAACCATTGTAATACCACTAATAATAAGGTAGTAAAGAAAATTATTTATAAAATATGAAATAATTAAATATTAAAGTTCGAAAACCCAAGTGCGGTGCCGGCAAAGACCGCCGCGCCGCTGACCCGCCGAGCCCGGCCACCCCGGTTCAACCACCTTAAGAAACACATGGAAATACCCCTCAGATTACAAACTCCAATTTACATAACCTGATTTATGAAAGTTCGTGAACTGTGTTAAATATCAAAAGACAAATTATAGAATAGATCAATATATCTATTATTTCAAATATTCATATTTTAAGATTCAAGAGAGATTTAGGACACATACTTACTTACCTACATTTAGGTATCCCATACAAAGTTCAAAAACATTTAAACCAATAAGTTATCTTATATGTAACCCGCTAGTGGAAATTTTTTACAACTTTTTTCATATTGTAATTTGTACGCAACATTTGCCTAAAATTATGTATACTTAATCATAAGTTTATTTATTTAAATGTTTTTTTTTGTTTTTTTTTTTAAAGAGTTTGCTGATTGCCTCAAACGGCATTTTCAGCTTCACCGGGCTTTTGATGAAAAGTAGAAAACACACAGATCCCAAAACATACCTAGAAGTCTTTAAATAAACTTTTTTTTATACGATTTAAAGACCACTATGTGAAGAGTTTTTATTTACGTAAATTGATATCTTATTTATTTACGTCTTTTGGCTGAGATGATGATGATGATGATATCTTAAAACCTTTTTTTTAATGTTATTTAGAAACACGTTACAACTTTCCGTTTTCTTTTTGCATTGAATTTTAATTTATGGAAATTTCATTCACCAGCTCATTTTATGTCCTCACTGCTGGGGCACGGGCCTTCCTTAAATATAGGGAGAACGGGCCATAAACCACCACGCGGGCCAGTGCGGATTGGTGGTTGGTGGTGCGACTGCTTTACATGCCTTCCGAAGCACGGAGGAGCTAATATATTCAATTATTAATCATTAAAAAAAATCTCGTTTCACGGAACTCTAAAGCTCACAAGACTTCTTGGCGGGTTTTGTTTTATTTTCCAAAATTTGTGTTATGTCGAATATTAATGTGAAATAATGGTGGATTAAGTGTTCGTGAGTGTGCATGAGTGTTGGCATTTGCAAACACTCATGAACTATACACACTATACACATTACTACTCACTACTACTCACACTATACACACTACTACTCACACTTCATTTGAAATAAAACAATGCAACGTCACTTTTCAAATACTTTCAAGAAGTCCGCGTGAGGACTTAGTAAAGCCCCACATCTTCAATGAGATACCTACTCGAGGGGTTGGGGGGTATATAATTTCTCACTTCTCATTTCTATTATAATTCATCATCATCAAATAAATAAATATTGAAAATTTGTTTAATTGGTTTGTTTTTATAGGTATTACTTGTAAGAAACATTTCTTTGACACTGGCTAAATGTGCTAATCGCACGAAGCCATCAACAAAAGGTAAAAAAAAGCTCACAAACTTAAGACGTATTCTCAAAAGCTATTAATGTTACTTTGTAGCGTAAAACTTGGGAAAAGTGTGTTCAGCATTTCGCGTGACTAAAGCCATTTGCTACTTTATAGGCAGTAGGTAGCTGTGGGTATATTGTGAATGGGTGCGGGGGCTACCTACTTCAGTGCGAAAGCCGTATCATCGAATTGTGTTTCTTCGAATACCTTTCAACGACATTTCTATACTGCGACGCCTTGTTAAATCGACGTCTTATCGCTGCGATCGATGTATGTCACTTAGGAAAATCGTGTTATTAGGTATCGTGATTAAGTTCTATTAACGTACCTCATCATCATCATCTAAAAAATCATTTAAAAAAAATAAGTAAAAAAAATTTACCTTGATAAAAATTTTGTTAAATGACAAAACTTACATGGCAATACTTTTGTCGGCCCTTCGGTAGGTAGGACCTTTGGCGCCGCCACCATTGATCTTTAAAACTACGCAACGGATTTTGATGCGGTTTTTTTAATAGATAGTGATTCAAGAGGAAGACTTATATGTATAAAACATGCATATAGTTGGACCCGGTAGGCGGCGCTGCGGTACCATCAAGCGAACGAAGTCGCGAGCGGGCCGCTAGTTTATAATATTAGCTAGATTTTGGGGTAATTTGAGCAATTTCGGTACAAAAAACTTGTGTTTTAAATTACGATAACTCTTTTATTTTCATGAATAATATTTGTTTTTTTTTGTTATTCTTATGTATACCTATGTACTCCTTTGCGATCGGACAGGGTTCTTTTACATATTGTAGAGATGTCGTTGAAAGGTTTTTTGGAAACAAAATTCGATGGTACGGCTTTCGCACTCAAGTTAGTAGCCCGTGGTGCGGACTGTATCACGCCAATTATTCACGATACACGATAAGGCTTTTTTTTGCTAAATTTAGCTGTTACATCAACCATCAAAGTTGCCAACCACCAACCACCAACCTTGAACAGTGTCTGCAGTGTTTTTATAGGACGCCTCGGCTTTTTTATTGTTGTTTGATAAACTTTTGATGGGAATTCTTTGTAGCTAAATGTCACATTTTGAAGTCTTTGTATTACATTACCTGACATAATTGGAGAAAGGAACCCCACAATGGAATAGCGTCCTTTTGAAACAGTAACTGCTTACTTACCGAAAATTACATTAATTAGTAAATAAGTAGGTATATCACAATATTTTTAATATGTTTTTTTACATTTTTACGAAAGTCCAAGTAGAGAGTACCTACCTTAAACCGGCGAGCGTTTATGAAGAAATCAATGAGAGTAGACGAAAAGAAAGTGGTAAGAAACGTAGCAAGTGGCAGGCCACTGCTAGGTTTTACGTTTTCACAACCTGTTAGGTTAAGCCAATAAATACCCATCAAATTCAATTGTAATGGTGCCTTGTCTTTAATGAAAAATGCTTTTGGGCAGCAGTGGGGCACAATAGGCCAATCACTTGCGTACAACGTATTTAATGATGATAGTTATAAAACCTCATTAATTTACCTCCATAAATAGCGGCTCGGGCTTCACTGATGATCTCAGCGGAGGTCTTGCGACGCGTCTTGCGCCCCGGTCACTCATTGCACTGACTGGGAACAAAAAAACTTATTAAACCAACTTATTAAACAACCTGATTGCTGGGGCACTAACCCAGCAATCGGGATGATGTTTTTGTTATATATTATAGGTACACACATTATCTTCATCTCACGTGATGATAAGAGCAATGGTGGAAGCGCACTTTACCCGGAATCCTCAACTACTGAGGCACTGGCTATCTTATTAGATGCCAGAACACAACAATGCTACAAACATTGGTGCTATGACGACATATTTAGATAAGATGGTGGTAGTTGTAGTAGCCAGGCGGACAAACAAACCCTGCCACCAACCAAACCGAGAACACAAACATGTACGTACCTACCTACCCACCCCTGAAATAATAATGAGAATCCTTTGGTATAATTATTTTCCTCTTTGATTACAAGTTTAACAACGCTATCTGTTTTCAAGATTGATAACTTCTGAATATGGAACTAAGAGCACTGTTTAACAAAACATAAATCTTCAGGTATACTTTAAGATTTTATTAATATGACAATGAAAATTTTATATATTTGTGCCCCCTTACATACCATATAAATATATTAGGAAAAAAATGTTTAACAATAAATAAATAAATAAACATTCCTACACTCACACCAATTATCTAGCCCAAGAGAAGCTTCGTTATGAAACTCGTTATATGGTTACTAGACAACGGATAAACATACTTAAAATACTTAAATACATACTTATTATAAATAGAAAACACCCAGACCCGAGACAATTTAGAAAAACAATAATTTCTTAATTGACCCGACCGGGGATCGAACCTCAGAGATGGCGACACCATGAAAACCGGTGTACAAACAACTCGACCAAGGAGGTTGAACAATGAAACATTAATAAATAATAATAATTATTATTTTACTAAGAAACTTTCGCAGGGTTCGACAACTGAACAAGGTTTAGTAACATAAATCGGCCCTTAACCTGCACGTATCGTAAAGCTCACAAATATGTAGGCTACAGCAATTTAACAAATTGTCTTCATGCCGCGCCGGATAATTGGATTGTTCTAGAAACCGGGTTAGCTATCACGACCAAACAGCGGCGGGGTGTGGAATTCCTCAGCTGTTAATGCATAAGCCACTGCAATGTTATGTTCATACCACGTACCCACGAAAGGTACCAAGGCTTTTGCATGATTAGCTGACTCCTGAATCATCACCAGGCTGCTAATGTGTGAGTTACGAACGAAAATTAGTATTAGGTTTACCTATAAAATTAACGTTTTTTTCTCACAAAAAGGTCTAAAAGTTCTAAAAGTCAATACCGGTTGTTAATATTGTTATACACCTTAAATTAGGACTATGTTACTTAGCTTCAGTAATAACAATGATTATTAATTTTGTGTCTTTATCGCCCAATATTTTTTTTAAATTGACTACTTTTTATGTTCGCGGAATTGTCTTTTTGTTTCATTGTAGCTTTGAAGGGACTTGATTTTTTTCTTTTTAATGTCTGCTATATTTAGCTAGTGAAACAAACACACTACTCTACAATTTTTATAAGTAGTATTAACATAAATAGATGCTAAGAAAACTAAAAAAACGTTAGTATGAAAAATATTTTTTTATAAAAAATCTTCATACAAAACGTCAATTTCATAGGTAAGGAACTACTACTTATGGCATTGAACGCCGCGCCTTCTGGCGACGTACGAGAAGAGTTGAATTTGCCATACAAATTTTCGTTTTCATTAATGTGATCGAATGTCAAATGAAACTCACACAACACAAGGCACCCAGATCATTTCGTGTCCCTACTGCAGAAGCGAGCCCTATGGATGAATGATGCTTTGCCCTCTTTAATATGTATAGGTACCTAATAACTTTGGTGTATGTAGTATGTAGTATATAATGTGTACCCATAAATTTTACGGAACCCTCGGTGGGCGAGTCTGACTCGCACTTGTCCGGTTTTTACTTTAACAAAAAGTTCGAAAGTTGTTATATGTTTTAAAATATATTTATATGTTTGGTAGTGGTACCAGTGTTCGACAGAAACCAGTGATATATATTCCATATTTTCCTTTAATCATTGAAAATACCCTTATTTTCGACTAATTAAAGACTAGGTGCCTTACAAATAAAATAAAAATAGGTCCGTATAGTTATTCCGTGTTTGGTTCTGTCCTGTAAAAGTCATTTCAACTTCGAGTAAAAGAGACAAAACACGGAATAACTATTCGGACCTTATTCTTTGTTTATTTGTAAGAATTGAATACAGACTCTGCTTCTTAGCTACCCGTTAATTTTTAAATGAAAATCAATGCAATTTTTGGCGACGAAAACAGTGTGGTGCCATTACCCTAGTTCCTAAAAAGCAGGTTTTATCGATTTTACTTGTTGCATTACCTACATCTTTGGAGAAAGTTAACCACGTCACTTTTAGTCTGCATAAGAATAGCTTTATAATAGGAGCTCGATGGCGCAGTGGTTAACGCGCCCGGTCTGCGAGTGCTGCGGTTAAGCAACTTTCGCAAAAGCCGGTCATCGGATGGGTGACCAAAAAACGAGTTCCTCCAAGTTTCGGAAGGCACGTAAAGCCGTTGGTCCCGGCTGCATTAGCAGTTGTTAACAACCACCAATCCGCACTGGGCCCACCGTGGTGGTTTATGGCCCGTTCTCCCTATCCATCCATAGGGAAGGCTCGTGCCCCAGCAGTGAGGACACAAAATTACCTGATGATGATGATGAAGAATGAATAATATTTTATGCGCCAAATTTTTACTTCCCACGATTATGAAAAAGGTAACGCCTGTATCTTCTTCAGCGTTAAAATAAAAACAATGATTACTGTTTCTGTAATCCTATAATATGGGCCCTATATTAGTACATCGTTGGGCAACGGCCTCCCACGATTCCCAAAAACAATTAACAATATCTTGAAAATCTAAATTATTACTTTGCAATCGCAACGTATTATATGTAGGTAGTAAAAATCCAAAAGATTCTTCATTACCTCGAATTCGTTACGACACGACACGCGAACCAGTAATTACAATTTAAATAAAACCAAAATATCTAAAATAGATCTGCGACTTTAACACAAAACGTAACAAATAGCTAGCTGGTGTAATGCTATCTAGAAGAGTATGGAGATCTAGTAAAATCGGGCTGGGTATCCAGTATAATAAGTAAGGCAAAGCGCGCAAAGTAATATTTATGGTGTTGTAAACTACATCCATTGTGCTTGGAAAGGTACGTACTTGTATAGCCGTTGGTCTCGGCTGCATTAGCAGTCGTTAAAAACCACCAGTTCGCACTGGGCCCGCGTGGTGGTTTATGACCCGTTCTTCCTATCCATCCATAGGTAAAGCTCGTGCCGCAGCCGTAGCTATATATATGAGAGCTGGTGATGATAAACTACATAGACTACCATGAGACAGATCTTTATTTACCGACATAGTCTAAAAATATCCAGAACTTATTAGAAAACTATTATTTATACAAAATGTTACTAAATCTATTATTTATATGTAAATTTCTATTTAATTATTGAAAAAAACTTGTCTAATAAACCAAGAATTTAATAAACTATATCTATTTTATTATACTATTAAAACCAAACACGAGTAGACACAAAGCTAAACAAATTTACCGTAGATGCAAATATTCCGCAAACTAACTTTACTAACACATTTTAGAAAAAGGTTAAACAAACCAAATACTTCACTTCAAAATTATTATAACAAAGTTGTTGTTACAAATTAAATCACTTAACCCTCTAAATAATGTAATTTGAGAGAATCCCGAAACTACGATTCAAGTATTGTTTAGTCGCATCGGAGCAAGCGGGTGGTTCGCTACGACTACTGCGCGCTACTGCTTTGTCGTAACGTCTCGCGCCGTAGATGACTCGTAGCGACTTCGTAGCAAAAAAGACGCGAACAAAACACGAAATTGTTTACATGATAATGTTGCTTTATGATCATGAATCATTAGAAACTTCTGTCACGAATTGAATAAAGGTTAAAACAACGCATGGAATAGTTTACTTGATAATGATATCTATTCCATAAATCATTTAGAACTTCTGACCCGAAGAAGATAATTCCGTTATATTCGTCGCAAAAAATACCAACACGAAGCATAAAATAGTTGATATTATAATGTTATTCCATGTTTAAATTATTAGAAGCTTCAAGGCTGTGCTGTTGATAATTTATAAAGGTCTCCTTTAATGTTTTCAAATGTATATGTACATACACAAAATAACTGTTTGCAAAATATTGTGCGTCATGCAGGATTTTCCCTTGACGAAATTATTGAAATGGCGGCCAATTAAAAAGGTTTATCAAGGTCTCGAGTGGCAGTTTATCTATAACATGAAATTTCCGCGCAAAAATACAATTTATTTATGATAGAAAAATAGATCAAGTTCATATAATCTTTCATAATGTGTTATCGATAATGGCGGTTAAACAATGGATGAGTTTTCAAGAGCAATCGTTAATTTATTCATCGAAAGGCTTTATTAAAAAAAATGCTAGTAGTGGCACCTGCATTCGACAGGAACGAGGAACGAATCGAATTTTTTTTCTTTTAATGGTTAAAAATAGGGTTCAGGCAATGATTTTTGACTTTGACTAGCAACTTTTGAATACAGAACATCCTAGCTGTCATTCAGTAAAAATTCAATGAAATGCTTTATATTGTTTTTGGCAATAAAAACTATGTCGAACACCGGGCTTAAGTGTCGAACACAGGTGCCACTACAATAACTAGTTTACAGCCTGTGTAAACCATATCAAACATCTGGGGGCACGGCACTTCACGGCAGTGCCCCCGCCAAGTCGAGCAAAAAAGCGGCACGGCCGTACTATCCTTTTCTCGAAACAGTTCAGGCCATTTTCGACCCCCTATATAACTTCGTTGTGGATAAAACTAGAAGCCTGAATTTTCAGTAACCAAGCAGGCATTGTATAAACACAGTATATTTTAAACTTCATTCAATTTGAACCAGTAGTTTAAGAATTATAACTAGTCAAAGTTTCTATTTTTGTCACTCACTCACTGACTGACTGACTGACTGACTGACTGACTGACTGACTGACTGACTGACCGTTCATCAAAACTCTAAGGCACTTCTAGCATAGAAGCTTCATTATATTTAGAATAAAATTAGTGTTTACTGTGAAAACTAAAATATTTTGTAATTTCGGTCCAGTTTTCTAGATACACCAGCCAACCGCATAAGTAATCCAATATAAATGTTTTACAAAGTTACATTTGCAGTTAATGAATCAGTGTACCTGTATATGTATAATATAATGGAATAATAGGTGTAGATAGGTACCTAGATGATACCGAAAAGGAAAAAAAGTAGGACTATCTACAAAAAGAAATGAGATGCCATCAAAAACAAACTTGTAAAAAAAAACAAGTCTCGCAACTCAGTCTGTTCTTCTACCGTAAAAAGTTGTGAGATCCATGTAATACCAAGTCGGTTAACTTATTCAGTCCCTACTTAAGAGCGTTTACGCCGCACACTAGCGCCACTAATGAAAAAAAAAACATATCTAGTAATTAGAGATAGAAAATCAAATTATGCTCAACAAACTATCTGAATGAAGTAATTTAGCATTTTTACGTCACCTAATGAACACCTCACATGTTATGGTTTAGTTAAATAAGACGTTACGGCCACTTTTAACTATAACGCCATAATTTGATTTTCTATCTCTAATTACTAGAAATGTTTTTTTTTCATTGGCGGCGCTAGTGTGGGGCGTGAATGCTCTTAAATCATAAAAGATTTTTTATATTGATATGGTCACTATAAGATGTTGTTAGGTTAGCTAAATACGTAGTAACTTAAGACAGAAGGTCCCTTAAGTAGGGACTGAATAAACTAACCGACTTGGTGAACAACTTTTTACGGTAGAAGAACTGAGTTGCGAGACTTTTACAAGTTTGTTTTTGATGGCTCTTTTATTCTATTGCTGAACTGTTATTTAAGACAGACGGGCTGGGATTTACTGTGGCAGTAACCATCATATAAGCACTACTACTACTCCCAAGGACCCAAAGCGAGTCTTGGCCTCCGAAACGAGAACTCGCCACTTTCCCCTGTCCATTGCAGTCTCTTGCCAGTTGACGGTTCCGAGGTCGTGCCATAAGTATTAGTATAAGTAGTATAATCATATCATTTAAGTAGATAGTATAAAATAATATATCGCCAACTATGTACCTAACCTACCTACATCGGAAGCTTAGGCTGACCTATCCAAGTATTGAAAGTCTTATAAATCATGGAAATTGGAAAGTCAAGTTTGCTTAATTAATGTTTAGAGTTCTTGATATTTTTTTTTATTAAGTAAAGTAAATGAACAATTCATTAAGTTCTTAGATTACCTCTTGCTTGCTTATCTTATTTTTATTATTATTATACTCGTATACTTTAACTTTGTTTTTCTTAGATAATTTCAGACTTAGATTAGTAGGTACTGTATGACATTGTGAAAATTGAAATTGGTACCTGATGTAATTTTTGCAAACATAGACATTTTTTTTATTTTGTTGTCTTTTTTTGTGTATTGTGATTGTCCTTTATTCTATTTTTTTGTGTGTATTTGTGATGGAAAGTGTCCTTTTATGATGAGGCACTTTCCAATATTTTTGACTCTGTAAGGGAGAAAAGAGCTGGACACTTGCTGAGTTTCTTGCCGGTTCTTCTCAGTACAAGATCTCCCGCCCAGAGTAGACTTACGAACCGATGGCTCGTTCATAAGAGCTATTTGTAGCCTAAACTGAATAAATGATTTTGAATTTTGATATAACAGGCAAATTGGGTAACGGCACCAGTGTTCGAAGGGAACCACTGATCGTCATTTGGTTCCTTTAGTCATTAAAATCAAATCTGCACCCTTCGTCGATTTCCACGTTCGTCTACTTGGTGCCCGTTCGTCCATTTCCTAGTATTTGTCAGAAACTTATATTTATTTATTTATTTATTTATTTATTTATTTATTGCACTTATGTATACAGTATCACTTTCATATAATAATAAAGTAATAAAATAGTATATGATGGCCTGTTACAAACCCTGTTAGGGCATCGCAAAATTATAACTATTCTTATATAATAATAGTAAAAAACAAAATATAAAATTAAAAATATTGCCAGCGTGTGAGCTTTCCGTGGACATGTATAAGAACTTATTTATTGTCTTTGTCTGACATAAACTCTAGTATTGAGTAGTAGCATTTTTGTGCTAAATACTGCTTTAATTTTTTTTTAAATAAGGTTTAATTTTTTTCGGTTTTAATATTTTTTGGTATTTTGTTAAAGATAAGGATCGATCTATAGTAGGGACTATTTTTATACATTTCTAATTTGGGTTCAGGAAGAATAAGTTTATTTTGATGACGGGGGTTTTTATTGGATTCGAAATATGAGGGATTTTTCTTTACAAAAAAGGCTGTTTCTAAAATGTAAATGCACGGAAGAGTTAGAAGGTTGAGTTTAATAAAATGGGGCCTGCAGGACTCTGGTTGATGGATGTTGGCGATAATACGAATACATTTTTTCTGTTGGACAAATAGGTCATGTGCGTCAATGCTGTGCCCCCACAAGATGGTTCCATAACACAACCATGCGTATGCGTACGCGAAATATGCATTTAAAGCACACTGTTCACTGGTGTTAGCTTTTAGAACACATAGAGCATAAGTGAACTTGGACAGCTTACGTTTTATTTCAGCTATGTGACTTTTCCAATTTAGGTGAGAATCAATAGTAATGCCTAGTAATTTAAATTCTGGTACTTCATCTATTTTCAGGTTATTTTTTATTTTGTTGTTAGGTTTATTGGTTGTTTTTGATAGGGTCGAAACTGTATGAGTTTAGTCTTTTTTGAATTTATTTCCAAATTATGGCTTTTAAGCCATTCATTTATTGTTGTAAATGTTGATGCAATGCTTGTGCTACAGTCCATATTGCTTGGGCATTTAAATAAAATAGATACATCGTCAGCGAAAGAATGCATTTTGTTTGTGTAGTCTTAGGCAAGTCGTTTATGTAAATAAGGAACAGGATACACCCCAACACACTTCCCTGTGGGATGGAGTGGTTTAACGTGATCGTTTCAGACCGGATTGTTTGCAAAGCGTCTTTTTTTTCGTCTGAGTATTCGATCTGAACAAACTGTTTTCTATTAAGAGCGTTTACGCCGCACACTAGCGCCACTAATGAAAAAAAAAACATATCTAGTAATTAGATATAGAAAATCAAATTATGCTCAACAAACTATTTGAATGAAGTAATTTAGCATTTTTACGTCACCTAATGAACACCTGACATGTTATGGTTTAGATAAATATGGCGTTATAGTTAAAAGTGGCCGTAACGTCTTATTTAACTAAACCATAACATGTGAGGTGTTCATTAGGTGACGTAAAAATGCTAAATTACTTTATTCAAATAGTTTGTTGAGCATAATTTGATTTTCTATCTCTAATTACTAGATATGTTCTTTTTTTCATTAGTGGCGCTAGTGTGCGGCGTAAACGCTCTTAAAAAGGTAAGATCGTAGCCATTCAAGTGCGCCGCCACGGATACCCATTCCATTTAATTTGGATAGTAAAATTGAATGTGATACTTTATCATATGCCTTAGTCATGTCCAAAAATAAGCCTACTGCGTATTGTTTGTCTCTTATGTAATTTAAAATTTCTTGAATATAATGATACGCAGTAAGAGCAGTGGAGTGGTTTTCGCGGAAACCAAATTGATTTTTATCAAAAAGGCGGTATTTTTCTATAAATGATTTAATGCGATTAGTCATTGGTTTTTCAAATAATTTGGATATGGTTGGGAGTAATGCAATAGGCCTGTACTGACTGAGATCTGTTTTATTTCCTCCTTTTTTCAAAATAGGTTTGATTTTAGCTATTTTAAGTTTATCTGGGAAAGTATTTTCTTCAAAGGATTGGTTTATAAGTTTAGTTATTATGTATGTTAGTTCTCTACAGCAAGATTTTACTAACACTGGCGGTAATTCATCTATACCAAAACTATGCTTATTAGGAAGTTTTTTTATTAAACTAGTGATTTCTTTTTCGGATACAGGTTGTAGATAAATTGAATTCAATGCTGGTTCAAACACTGTTATTAGTCTTTGGTGATTTTGATTTGATTTAATTTTGATCTATGTTATTTATTGGCGTCGAAAACTGTCACACACTGGTCTTAAGTGTCGGACACTGGGTGCCACTACCCTAGGAATATAGTATAACTAGCGGCCCGCTCGCAACTTCGTCCGCTGAGTGAACACCCGTAGGTATCCTATCCTATAAAACCCTACGGCAGCGCAGCGCCACCTACCGGGTCCAATCGTATGCATGTTTTATACATATAAACCTTCCTCTTGAATCACTCTATCTATTAAAAAACGTATCAAAATCCGAACGTAGTTTTAAAGATCTAAGCATACATACATAGGGATAGACAGACAGCGGGAAGCGACTTTGTTTTATACTATGTAGTGATTATAATGTAATAAGTCAAGAAGCCGTGATATAATTATGATTGGGTTATAACTAAGCCTTTATAACTTCAAGCTATCAAAAAACTTTTGTACTTCCGTAGTTCTTCCGTACTTACCTACTAAATAAATTAAATGTGCTAAGTAATTGGTATACTATAGCGACCTATTTACTAAGAATTAGTAATTAAGTATATGTCTTGATATAATCGATAGGCGTCGTGTTTTGTTGCTAGTTGCCCGGGCGACGAACGTTACCAAAACAGAAGGATTTGCGGTGGTACTTAGTAAACAAGTCCTTTGAGCTATGGGAGCGATTTTGAATCTAACCAGTGAACACCGATCCGATCCGAACCCTTCGGAGACTCTGGGAGGGCACGGGGACGCGCACTTTTAAATGTGCGATGCCGTACCCTCTAGAAATCCTCCGAAGGTGATTCGTTTCAACACGGCTTGAGGTACCCTTTACGTTCCACCCCGCCCCAAAAAAGCCCGGTGAAGCTGAAAATGCCCCCTGGGGAAATCAGCAGTCCCTTTCCAAAAAAAAAACTGAACATTAAAATAAGAATGACTCAAAGGTACTCTTCAAAATATAAGTATTGTCAGTTTAACATTATGTCTACATTGTTAACTTAACAACAACACCAGCTCATTTTATATCCCACTGCTGGGACACGAGTACCCTATAGATGGGTAGGGAGAACGGGCCATAAACCCCTAGCGGGCGCGGATCGGTGGTTGTTAACGACTGCTAATGCAGCCGGGACAACGTATTTACTTACTTGCCTTCTGAATATGATAAAATATCGGTCACCCTTCCCGCCTTTGCGAAAGTTGCTTAACCTTAGCAATCGCAGACCGGGCGCGTAACTGGCAATGGTTGTAATTGGTTGTAATTGGCAATTACCATTTAAAAAAATGTTGAAATAATTTTCACGAGCAGGATTCAAACCTCTCACCCTATGACACACCGGGTCAGATACACTACCTTTATTGTATCGTGGTTCTATCCAACAACCCGTCAAAATTTATCAACACTATCTACTCTTACTTTGTAAGCCTAATTAGCCTTATTCAAAGATCTTGAAATGATCTTATTCTTCTTGAATAGTAATTAATAATTAATTACTTCAGGGAGAGATACCAAATCATTAGAATATGAACCTAGAATAATTGCATCATGAATTGACGCGCCGCCCGGCACCGGCGCCGCCACAAATATAGTTTTCCTAAATTAGTGCACCCCGAAATCACACAACCACAAATAAAAATATGTCACGAAATCAAGCCATTTGGGATCACAAATCTTTAACTGGGTTTCCCCAGAATATAATATAACTATAGAATATAGAATATAACTATTATTATATAATTTTATAAGTATGACGCAAAAGAGCGAATGACGACAGACGCAGGAAGATGCAGTGTAGGCAGACCTCCAACAAAGTTCGACCGACGCGACGGCGATGACGCCGACGGTCTTCTGAAGGTCGCGGATTTATAGCCGCTGGATGCGACCAGCACAAAACCAGTCCTTGTGGAGATCCTTGGAAGAGGCCTTTGGTCAGCCGTTGGCGGTTTTTTTTCTGAGATTATTATGTTATGGAGCAAGAGCGCTAGAAGTTCCATGATTATTATATCTCAGACATCATGAATTGATCGAATTCATGACATACCTACTGCATTTTAATATACAGAGAGGCCTTTGCCCTGTAGTGGGAAAGTAATGGCTGATAATAATAATAATAATATCGTATTTTATATTCAAACATATTTTTATCGCAATAAATAAATGTTAAGTTCCAAGAGTTTATCCCTTCAGCATATCGAATAGTTGATAGGTAGGTAGGTACATATAATCTAATGGTTACTTGTTAAAATCAGATCGGGTGGCTGGGTGGACGTTATACATAAAGTTTTATTATAGGTATCTATGTAGATTGAATGGTACTTACATATTAAAACTTCGCTCAACTAGGATTTTACTTTTTGAAATAACAATTCAGCATTTAGATATTTGTAATAAAGGGTCATTGGAGGATTTTAAAACTCTTCTAAATTCAAATACGATTTATGCATATGCAATAAAATTATCTTCAATAGGTCCGTGAACCAAATATAATAATATTATGGAAATCACAGAACATTGTATTAGAGCGAGGTATAAATGTAATGACAATAACGTAGTGATTACTTGCTCAGTGGACAAATGGTGGCGAGACGCAGATGAGCAATAACAAAAAGTATTACCATGATTTTAACCTTTTTAGCTGGTTAAACAGCTTATTGTACTTTTTTCAATAAGTATATTATTATTGAAAAAAATACAAAAAAAAACAAAAAAAAAGTTTATTACAATATATTAGAAAAAATACAATAACTTGTGGTTAGAATGCTTGTATTATAAATTTTTTATAAAAAAAATTGTTAGGATTTAGTAAAAATCATTCGTAATAGACTCAATAAAAGATAATTATATAAATAAATAGGTAGTTTAAAAAAATAAATCAAGTTGTACAGCAGCTACCTGCTATCTATCTCTCTATATGTATAAATTAATTTTGTCACAAAAGTGCCCAATGGATATTTATTTTAATTCTATCTATGTTTATCCGCATACGAGTAAGTATAAACAATTTATTATCTAGAACCTTAGTCTAGAACCCATAGTAAATACGAGCCTTGCTCAATATAAATTAATTTCTGTGCAGGATTGTTGGTCTAGGTTCTTGGTCGTATTGTAGTACTACTTTACTACTAAAATTACAATACGTCCCTACACCTCGTTATATACAAAACAAAACACAGCTTGCTAAATAAAGTTAAAATCAGTTAATTGGCTTTAATAAAGAAAAAAAACAACATTTACAAAAGATTGATAGCATGAATGTAAAGGCTACTTCCCTTTGATTCTGTTATAGGAAAAAGAAAAGTAAATAATGATAGACAATGTCAATGTCAATGTCGACTGTCGACTTCTTTCTTGGGGACTTCTTGGCGGGAAAGTGAAGAGTCATGTTTGCGGTTAAGTTTTATTTTCTGAAATTTGTGTTATGTCGATTGTTAATGTGAAATAATGGTGGATTACTAACCCTTAAGTGTTCGTGAGTGTGCATGAGTGATGGCAAATGAAACAAAACAGTGCAACGTCACTTTTCAAATTCTGTCAAGAAGTCGGCCCGAGATACTCGAGGGTTTGGGGGGTCTATCATTTCTCACTTCTCATTCATCATCATCTTAAAGGTAAAAATACTAATGAAATTAAGAAACTAATGACATGTCCAAGACAGACAAGAAGTGTTGTGTGTTCGTGAGTGTGCAATGTGCATGAGTGTTGGCAAATGAAACAAAACAGTGCAGCGGCACTTTTCAAATTCTCTCAAGAAGTCCACGTGAGGACTTATTAAAGCCCCACATCTCTACTGAGATACTCGAGGGTTTGGGGGACTGTATCCTTCTCATTTCTATTAACATTCATCATCATCATACAGGAAGAAAATTGTTTAATTATGTATTAGGGCCTTTTTCCTGTCATGCGGATAGCCGCCCGCATCATATCATTTCATACATGCTTTTCCTATCACGCGGGCAAAACGCGCGCGGGACGCGGATTGCCTGTGGGCGCGCGCCCCGCACGCGTGCCATCCGCTTGCGGGGCGCGTTCTTCTACTGCCAGTGTAGTTTTTACTGTCGTGCGGGTTATACGCATCGTCATTGTACGCATACAATCGCAAACAAAAATGAAAATTGATACAGAGAGACTTATTTTTGAAGTGCTTTTTCGCCCTTTGTTGTGGAACAAGCACGACGACCTTTACAAAAACGGGGATGCAAGGGTTGCTTGGCTGGAAAAAACAATGACTATTATGTATGGGGTAGCTTGCCTTTCTTTTTATTAAATTCTTCTTCCTCTGACATTGAATTTGAACACTGTGTTTCATTTCTAAACCTATATTTGACCTTAATTTTTTAATTTTGATAAATTACATTAAACATTCCAGTAAGTGATCTAGTTTCAAAATAAGGATCTACTCTGAATTGTTTTTTATATTTTTTTATTTTTGAAAATAAGCGATAATTACTTTTTTAACGTTCATCTCTGTGCACGAGTATACTCACTGGCGACACGCACGACACTGCAGCGGCGAACGAAATCTTTGTTCTGCGTATGGCCCGAAACGTATTATAACCCGCATGCGGGTGAAAATACGCATGACAGGAAAAAGTCTTGTAATAAATATTACTTCGACACTGGCTAAATCTGCTAATCGTACGTAGCCATCAACTAAAGGAAAAAGGAAAAAAAAATGTCAATGTCAGTGTCGGTAAACTAAACTGTAAAAATATTTACCCAGTGTTGCCAATTTAGCGACTTTGTCGCTAGATCTAGCGACATTTCGTTTTCTACAGCGGCTTAAAATGTGTCTAGCGACAAAAAAAATCTAGCGACTATTCTAACGACTTCTAGGGCCTTACAAATAAACAAAGAATGAGGTCCGAATAGCTATTCCGTGTTTTGTTCTTGTCATGTAAACGCCATTTCAAATTAGAGTAAAAGCGACAAAACACAGAATAACCATCCGGACCCCATTCCCTGTTTATTTGTAAGGGGGCTAGAGTTTAAATAATAAAAATAAATAAGTATTTTAACTATCTTCCTAAAATATGGCAAGATCCCAGCCCAGAAATCTATATTCGGAACTATGTTCCGAAATCGGATATCATTCTGAGAAGTCTGTCTTTTCCCTTCGTTTTTATTGACTTTTCGTTTGTTAAGGGTGGGCCGACCAAAAAATGCAGTTACGGATAAGTAAATATAATTGAAAATACTATCGTATTAAATGAACAAAATATATATTTAGTATCAAAGGGAACGTGTTTACAATTTGTCAGAACCATAAATTCATAACACGCTATAGTTTTTTCTACAATATCATTTAAAGTTGGGCAAAAATCATGAAAACGAGTGGCGGCGTTTAGTAGATTTCTTATAGTTTATCTAAATTATTGTACCTCTGATTTTGTCTAAACAATCATCAATGGTTAAACTACAAATTGCTAGACTACATTTTTGATTTATCAAGTGGTTATTTAAATAATATTTTTTTATTAAGCACCTTAAATTCCCCATACAAAATTAGTATGGCCGCGCGGCATCAAATAAATATGGACGACGACATTTCAAATAAAACATATGACACTTGTCACTTACGGACGGCGTACCCTTAATAATTGTTTTTTATAATTTTCAATTGCTTTATACCGGTTACAAATATTATTCTGTATTAGTTAACAAATTATTTTATTTTATTCTAACAGACCAAAAAACTGTGCCCTATTCTACCGTGCGTAAAACAATATAGAATTAGAGGTACGTGAAAGAATTGCCCTGTTTCCATCCCTAGCGCTCAGTCTACTGGGATAATTTAGCGACTTCTAGCGACTTTTGATTTTTGTCCATAGCTAGCGACATCTAGCGACTTTTCAAGCGTATGTTTAACGACTTTTTGACATGTAGAGTTGGCAACACTGAACCTACCACAAAGTAACTTGTTTTTATTTATTTACTGTTATTTACCTATTGAAAAGTTAGGTCGGTACTAAACGTGGATTGGCTTAATTATTAAAAATGGAATCATTTATATTATTCTTTGAGAAATGTAGGCTGTGTCTTAATCAATCGGGCGTGTATAACATATTCGAAAGTAAAGGTTTTCCTGATGATATTTTCTTGTGCACTGGAATAAAAGTAAAGTACCTATATACCTAAATACCTATATGTTTTTAATATAATGTTCATTTGGTTCATTCACGCCGCTTGTACTTCATATATTTGTTTTAGGTACACCCATCAGACAATCTACCCCAAAAGTTGTGCAAAAGATGTTTTAAAGTTGTTAAAAATGCAACATCTTTAAGAATTCTTGCTCTCAAAAACAACACACATCTCAAAACACTTTTATATGCTGGAAGTGCAGACGAAATCAATAAGGTTCTGTTTCTGAACTGTTCAAAGTGTTTTTATATTTTATTTTTTTATATTTACGGGTAAGCCCAGTGCCTTGATCTCACCTGATGTTAAGTGATGATAAGGCCAATTGGTGGAAGCGCACTTCACTCGGAATCCTCAACTAGTGGGATTTATTTATTTGATTTATTTTGGTCAGAGTTTTTTCTCAGCACACCTTATTAATGCTTCTAAATAGCTATTTTGTTTTTGGTTACAGTAATTTTTATTATATTTTTTTTTAAAATAGGAAGTTCATTATGGACTACATTTCATGTAACCACAAACCAAATAACAACCAAAATATGTTATTATTATCTGCATTAAGGCAGCAATTTAAATTGCAGATTTTTTCTATCATTTCCACCTTAATAGGTATGCTATAAAGCCTCCATAGGTTTTCATAGATGGCCAGCAAACTGCAAACAAAAAGAAAAATTATATTGTTTTTTTTTTTTAAATCAAATTATAATGTAAACTAGTCAATAATATTAATAAATTTAGACTTAAAAACTTAAATACTTGACTAGTACCTGTGTGTCAAGACTTAATAGCTGTGAAAAATTAAAAATCACAAACAGATTAACATAAGACTTCATGTGTTTTGATATTTATTTTAATAAATAACTTTAATTAGTTTGACTTTTACTTTACAGACTCTTGAAAATGTTGAGGATGTAACAAGTAGTAACATTACCAAAACCCAGGAAATTATGAAGCAAAATAATGGAATTGAAACAGTATCAACGGTTATTATATTTTTACATTTTGTCGCTTAAGTTGAAACACCGCACAACTCATAATGGTTAACTTTTTAAAAGACAAAAAAAAACATTGTTATTTTAGCGTCAGAGTGAACACAGTGACTATAATGTACCTTTGGTTACAAGGTTAACCTTTTTACCGCCAACAACTTCTATAGAAGGTCGAGATTTTCGTGCCGTCCACGCCAGCACTTCTATAGAAGTTCTTCTTTGTACCTACTTTACGTTGGCGTACTGCGGGACATCGCGTGCAGGATAGTTGGGCGGTGAATAGGTTAACAAACTACAAATTGGTCACAAGATGCAATCTTTCGTTTTTATATACAATAACATGCCTAATTCAAAATCACCAATTTTTACTTATGCAGTGTTAGAACTTGAACAAGGAGTCTCGTGAAGGCTCGTGCCCCAGCAGTGGGGACATGAATGAGCTGATGATGATGATAATGATGATTAAATAAAGTACACATTATTTTGTGTAATGAAAAAGCATACTGACAACTGATTTAACTGTAGATGTTTTTCTCTTTCAGAGTTCTATAAAAATCATATCAGTGAGAAAAGATCTGTTTGAATCTTCTTCTTTGAATTGTACAGTGGTATGTATTGTTTATATATGATTAAAACAAGTAACAGGGCAGTCAGTACCATATCATCATCCTATAACAGTCTCATAAATTGCAAAAAGCATGGTGTGGAAATTGTGTACCTATGTCATATTTGTCACAATAAATAACCCACCATACGGTCCTACCTAATGAAAGTCATGTTGTAAACACGTAAAAACAGCGACATTAAAATATCAAAGGGACCAATGTACTTTGTGGGGTTTCAAAGTATGATCCAGCTTGAGTTAAAATTGTTGTAGAAACTTTATGGCAAAGCACATAGGCTGGTCACTTATATATAATTATTTTTGATAATGTGATCGAATGGTGAATGGAGCAAACGCTAGGCTGGACTAGGCACTCTGTTATATTTACCTTTTTACCCGACTGCATCAGAAAAAGGGTTATGTTTATCGAGTGTATGTTTGTATGTATGTAAATATGTATGTATGTATGTATGTATGTCTGTTTCTTTGGCACGCCCTACAGCCCAAACGGCATGGTGGATTTTAATATATGAGGTGTCGTTAGTTATTTGTTTTGACTGGGAGTGATATAAAAAAAAGTAAAAACATTGGCCGGGTTAGCTATTACTTAGTAGTCTTGACCTCAAAAAACTGTTAGATCGACCACACAATCAAAATTCTTTAAACAAACTACAACGCCTATGGAATTTAAAGAATATTGCCAATTTTTCTATGGACGTAGATGTAGTTAATAATATTCATTTACAGCAATGTTTTATGGTGTTTTGTTTTCGGGAATAATAGCAGATTTTTTTCCTATGTTTAAATAAAAACTCAGAGCTTGTCAGTCAAAAGTAAGACGTCAAGAGTTTCGTATTGACAATTTGGTGTATGTGCTATGACTTTGCTGTTTAAAAGAGTAAGGCGTTTTAATATAATTATTTTATGTAGGTTTTGAAATGCTTTGTTATTTTTACAAAACTAAAAAGTTTGAAATAAACCAAATTATTAAAATAAAACAAATATCCCTGCTAAAACAACTGTATAAAAAACAATTATATACTCGTAAAAACAGGACTAACATAAAAAAATTACTGCAAAGAGAAAAAACTAAAAAAAAAACAAACTACGATCCCAGAATTAAATTTGAGTAATGTTGAATGCAACCAATGTGAAATATTTCCTTGTCCGATAGGTACCAAAGAGAGTGCGCATTTAATTGAGCTAGCCACGGCCGCTTGGTTGATGATTGTCCCCGTCTGCGACAACTATCAATATTTAATGTATTTATAAATACTCGTATATTATAGATTTTATTATTTAAGTATAGGTACATATCGGACATGGAAATATTTCACATTGGTTGCATTCAACATTGCTCAAATTGAATTCTGGGATCGTGGAGCTTGTTTTTCTTTTCAGTTTTTTCTCTTTGCATTTATTTTTAAGTTAGACCTGTTTTTACGACAGTGTGGTCCAAACAGTGACGTTATAAATTTTAAGATTCCTCACACTTAGGGTTATCCGAAAATACCCTATATATTATGTTCCGCGATTTTTTGTAGTTTTCGAGTTATGAATTTTTTTATCCTTTTTTTGAAAATTTTCACCCTAAACAGCTTAACATTAAAAAAAAAAATATTGTGATATTTTTTTCCAAGTTTTTTTGTTTGTAGCATGATCCTTATGAGTTGCCCTATTATGCATAAAATAATTAGCTTCCTAACATTCACGGAAGATACAATAAAATGTTAATATAGATAATTTTTAACCCAAATTTTGTTGCTAACAAATTACAAAAACACAAATGTTGAAAAAATTGACTGGCTGGTTAGACCACGATAGCTCAATTGGGAGAGCACCTGACCCGGTATGTCAGAAAGGTGCGGGTTCAAATCCTGCTTGTGGAAATTTTTTCAACACTTGTGTTTTTGTAATTTGTTTGCAACAAAATTTGCGTTAAAAATTATATAAACATTTTATAATAGCTTGCCTACTTCTTAACTGATCTTTAGTATTTGTAAAAATATTATGATCAGATGTTAATGACGGTAGTTGTTGACATTGAATGGGCGCCTTTGGCTTTCAAAATAAATAGTGTTGAATAATTTCGGCGGGCTGGTTAGAACCACGATAGCTCAATTGGGAGAGCACCTGACCCGGTATGTCAGAAGGGTGCGAAAAATTTGTGTTTTTGTAAGATACAATAATTTTAATCGAAACTTAAAAAAATTCTGTCAAGAGAGTCGGACTTGAATTTTCAACATTAAATGAAAAATAGTAATAAATGACGCCACTCTAGCGAAAACAAACTTTTAGTTTCACGTTCACGTGCTCTATCAGTACGTACTTCTAGTATTGTGTACAATTACAACCTACAATAAAAATATTAATAATTTTTTTCCAGAGGGGTATCACGCGTTTCATATTCAGCGTATTCAACAACTTAACGACGCAGACTATCCAAGGCGTGTTGCTTTCTGCCAAATAATGCTGGAAAGATCTGCGGAAGACCCGGATTTTTTTAACAAGATACTCTGGACGGATGAATCCCGGTTTGAAAGAACTGGCGTCTTCAACATTCACAATAATTGTGAATGTTGAAGACGCCAAAAACTGAAAAGACTGGCGCCAAAGACTGGCGTCTTCAACATTCACAATAATTGTGAATGTTGAAGACGCCAGCTATGATAATTATTATCATAGCCGGGCCATTGAAAACCCAAAAAAAGCAAGGCAGTCAAATTTTCAGAACAGATTTAGTATCAACATGTGGTCAGGAGTCATAAATGGAGAAATGGTTGGGCTCTTTGAATTGCCGGCTAGGTTGAACGGGTCCCAGTACCTGAACTTTCTACAAAATAACTTAAATGGTTTATTGTTTGAAGTTAATATACAAACGAGGAGGAATATGATATTTCAAAATGACGGTGCTCCTTGCCATTTTGAAAGACAAGTGTGCTCCCTACCTCAACAGAACTTTCCCAGGAAGGTGGATTGGGCGTGTAGGGCCAATCGAATGGCCTGCACGCTCACCAGATTTAAACCCTATTGATTTTTTTATTTGGGGATTCTACAAAGAGATAGTGTCATACACTATCTGTGTATGCTAGAGAAATTAATTCGGAGAATGAATTAAGGGAAAAATTGAGACAGTGCGCAGAAAAAATCAAAGAAAATACGACTGCTTTTCGGAGACTAAAAGCAACTTTTTTTAAGACTATGTAGACTGTGTATCGAAGTTCATGGCCGCCATTTCGAAAATTTACTTTAAGTAAATTTATTTAACTTAAATTATTTACTAGTTTTATTATGAATCTTAAAATCATTTGTCCAGAACTGTAGTAAAATTACATTGGTTCCAGTCGTACTTAGCAAAAAGACTCCAGGTGGTTTCAGTTAACGATTACGAGTCCCTGCCTTATTATGCTTTATCTGGAGTACCCCAGGGATCCCATCTTGGACCTGTTCTCTTCCTGATCTTTATAAATGACATCACCAATGCTATTCAAAATTGTAAGACACTCTTATTCGCAGATGATTTAAAAATCTATAAAACAATCTCTTCCCTGCACGTTGCTAATCTTATTCAGGAGGACTTATCTAGAGTAGTCAACTGGTGTAGTGTAAATGGGATGGAATTAAATGTCAAAAAATGTTTCCACATGAGATTTACAAAAAAGAAAAATCCATTTGGGTCAACTTACACAGTAGAAAATACACCATTGTGTAAGATAAATCAGGTTACAGACCTCGGTATCATTTTGGACAGTAGGTTGCGGTTTGTGTCACACATTGACATGATTGTTAATAAGGCTTCCAGAATGTTCGGATTCTTGAAGCGTAATACTAGGCAATTCAAAGATGCCCGCGCTAGGGTCATGCTGTTTAATTCCCTTGTGCGGAGCCATCTCGATTACGGGTGTATTATCTGGAACCCAATGTATAGTGTGCATTCTCAACGGGTTGAAGGAATTCAGCGTGCGTTTACAAGGCATTTGGCATATATATCCAGTGGCATTTCTCACCGATGCACGTATGCTCAGCGTCTGGACTTTTTTAGCATTCAGCCACTTTGTACCCGTCGAAAACTGTATGATATGGTTTTTCTGTACAAGGTTGTAAACCACAGCATAAGATGTCCGGATATTCTTGGACGCATAGGTTTGAACGTACCTTATAAATTGCCGCGTCATGCTATTACTAAATTATTTTCAACGCCACTTGTAAAAACCAATCTAGGTCATAATTCTCCAATAGCTAGAATGTGTAATGAATATAACATGCTTAATGGTAGGGTAGATAATCTGGATATATTCCACGATTCTTTGCCCTCCTTTAAGAAAAAGGTGCTGGAACTACTTGCATAGTTTTAATTATTGCATAGGGTTGTTTGGAATGTTTTTGTTACCTATATATATTTTTTATGTCTTAATTTTTAATTATTTTTTGTAACTTAAAATTTTGGTGTTAGTTATTCTTTAAATTGTAGTTTTAAACTTAATTTGAAAATCTTGTTAGAAGAAGTTATTGGCAAATGTTGTACGTACCTATTATAGGTGTACATATCAGTATTTGTCCTCTGTGTATGTAACCATGTCAATAGTAAATAATATGTACACTGTTGGTGTCTAATAAACAAAATAAAAATAAAAAAATGATACCTTGTTGTCAATAAATTTTAAACAATAAGTAATAACACTGGATGTTATTTTTGCTAACCTGAAGCATTTACTATCTTAGTTTAGCCCTAGGAATGATAAAAAGATTCTTTAAATCAAATTAACTATTCAGGTAGTTTCCTGCCTGAGTAACTTCAGAAGCTTGTTAAGCTATTTAGGGTAAAAATTTAAAAAAAAAGGATAAAAATATTCATTACTTGAAAACTACAAAAAATCGCGGAACATACATGGGGTATTTTCGGATAAACCTAGGTATGAGGGATCTAAAAAAAAATTTATAACGGCACTGTTTGGACCACCCTGTATAATTGTTTTTATACAGTTGTTTTAGCAGTCGGGTTTTTTTTTATACCTAGCTCGGCAAAGAACTCCACTCCACCTGATGTTAAATGAAGCGGAGTCCAGACACGAGTACAACTGGTGCAGCGCGAAAACAACGCAGCATCCGTCACCCTTACCCTGCCGGCCCACAAAGTGCCTCTTCACGCTCCTTTGACCTACAGAATTTCATCAGTTTACACATTTTTTTTTTACTATTACAGTCCTCGTCAGAAGAAAGAAAAATAACTACTATTAAAGAAGAACCACAGAAGGATGACATAAGTTCATGCAAAAAAATAAAATTTGAAGATGACGCAACCATATTTGAATGTACTGTAAGTTTTTTTTAAAGTATAAGATTATTAATCTCTAGTGTTCCCGGAGAGTTTACAACTTGTTGATTTGCATTCACGCCATATTCATAGCAGGAGTCATATTGCTCACACTTATTACAAATAAATTATAAAAAATAATAATCATATTTTAAAAATCTGTACTTACCTAAATAAGAATTGCACGTCTGCGTAGCACTAAAAAATAAACGCTCGTTCGCGTACACCCGCCCACCCGATTGAACTATTGAAGTTACGAGTAGGCGAGCGCGAGACTCGCTGCGCACCCGCAGCAGCTTTGTCGGCGCGGCGCATCAAAGCCAGGTGTGCCGCGCCGCCCCGAACGAGTGACACGTTTGTTAGCCCTAGCGAATTTTGAGCGAAACGTGTTCGTAATTGTGTTGTTTGTGTGTGTAAAAAAAAGTGAAATGACGGAAAATTATTCCAACGTAGAACTTGTGGAGATGGTGCGATTATACGCAATTAGTGAGAACAGTCTACGTCAGGCCGTGGTCATGTTCGTGGAAATGTTTCCAAACAGACCAACTCCATGCCATCGTGCGAGGTAATGCTTGCTGCCACGCAACGACTGAGGGATCATGGCCAGTTCAACGTTTCTCGACATGCGCAGGGGCGCGGCAGTGTGGGCCTCTCAAGTTTGGGCCTCTCAAGTTTTCGAAGATTGTTGATTGTTATGTTGACAATAAAGTTGCAGTCATTTGAAGCCGGGTGACATAGAAAAGAGTTAGCATCCGCAGCAGACTTAAATTCTACCGAGATGCGATTTCGACCTACCTTCTTAACTCCATCTGTAATTATATTCTTAATTTTATTAGTATGCAAGAATTTGCCTATCTGTATAGCACGAAACACAGTTCCCTGCGCGATTTCTTCTTTTTTGGCTACATGGACAACAAAAGGAACGACATCATCATCAGAATAACTGATTTTATACCATACCTACTCTAAAAAGCTTATTTTATTCACGCAAAACAGTAAATAAATAGGCCTTTTATTCACTGTTTTGTTTTTATTCACTATTTTGGTGTTTGAATTTGGAACACAAAAATATATCCGGTCTCTATTTCAATGCTTACACAAACTCCTTGCGCTAAGATTCGAAATTCAAAACTCTTTGGTGCAAATAAATTCTCGAGATTTGATTGGTCGATATTTGCGACAAGGAGTTTGGCATTAGATTAAAAACTGTTTAGTGTTCTTTGCTGCCTTTATAGAAAAAAAAATAGTGAATTGGCGCCATTTCAAATACTTACTGTGAATTGTACGGACACAAAGTTTAGTGTTACTTTATAATAAAACGATTGAATTATAATAAATCGATTATGCATTCAAGTGACGAAGAAGATATTGTGTTAACACCTGAATTTATGAAAGAGAGGGCAGCCGATATTGTCGAAAACTTGCTACCCAACAAATCACGGCTGGTTTACATCAAAACCTACGATGAGTTTTGTAAATGGAAAAATGAAAATCAAGCTTCGGCCACATTTTCTGAGTCTGTTTTCTTAACTTATTTTAATGAACTGTCGAAGAAAAGGAAGTCATCGACATTATGGAGTATATATTCTATGTTGCGGTGTACTGTAAAAACAAGGCATAACATTGATATAAAAACATATTCTAACTTGCAAGCCTACCTTAAAAGGCTATCGAAGGCTATAAACCGAAAAAATCCCTGGTTTTTACCGCTCCAAATGTTGAACGCTTTTTGAATGAAGCGCCAGACTCGCAATTTTTGGCAGTAAAAGTAAGTAATCTTCAACAAATCTTGCTTAATACAAGTAGGTATTTTAGAACTATTTAATTGTAAACCTATCAACATCAATTTTGTAACAGTTTTTCTATTTTTGTTTGCAGGTTGCGTTAATTCTCGGCAGAGCCTGTCGTTCAAATGAGCTTGTTAAACTGACAGTGGATGACGTGCAAACGATCTCTGACACTGCTTTACTGATTACTTTAAAGGATACAAAAACGAAAATCGACCGAACCTTCGTAGTCAGAGATGATTACATGAAAATCGTAGAAAAGTATCAAAGTTTTCGTCCTCCGAATACAAACAATAATAGATTCTTTTTGTTCTATTCTAAAAATAAATGTACAAAAAATCCAATTGGAATAAATAAAATTGGTTCCATGCCAAAAGACATTGCAACATTTTTAAAGCTACCAAATCCCGAGATGTATACAGGGCATTCTTTCCGAAGAACCTCTGCCACGTTATTAGCAAACACTGGTGCAGATATGACGGAATTAAAGCGACATGGTGGATGGAAGTCCACTACCGTGGCTGAAGGTTATATCGAAGATTGTATCGAAAATAAATCGAAACGCAGCCTTCAGATAGCAAGCAGCATAAACCTAAAGAAATCTGAAGACCCATGGACTCCACGCCCTTCAACGTCCAAAGATGCCCCACAGTTTCCTCCAGCAGAAAGTTCTGACCATCGACAAGAAATAAATATTGTTTCACAAGTTGACCACTCTACTGATAATAATAAGAAAATTACGCTTAATTTCAGTCATTGCTCTAATTTTAATGTCCATTTCAATTAATGTAACAATTCTTATTTCTTGATTAAATTTCTATTTTCGCTTAAATTATGTCTTTTCTCGTAGTAGTATAAAGTATAGTATGCAACTCCTGAATAAAGTACGAATTTATATCGAGGGCCATGAATAACTCGCGTCGTTCAGGATTCTAACAGTTGAATCACTCGCTGCGCTCGTGATTCAATCATTAGAATCCTTCACTTGCTCGTGACTCATCTACGGCCCTTACTTTAAATCCGTCCTTTATTCACTAGTTGCATAATATACTATTGTTGTTCATATATTCTGGTATCGTATAAGTAAGTTGTTTGGGTCGATCCAACAACTTGGGCAATGTTAGTTTTTTTGGCCGGGACTGACATAACGGGGTTGTCTTGAGCACGTTTTCTGTTGCCAGTAGAATTTTGTTAGGAATCAAACACGTCCGGGGATGACATCCTACCGCCTCCGGGATCCGGAGGGTCGGTATTAAGGTTGCCAGATGTCCGGGATTTCCGGGATTGTCCCGGAATTTTACGTATGGTCCCGTGTCCAGTAATTCGATCTATTGTCCCGGATTCCGAAAAAAAAAAACAAATAACAACAGTTCTCAATTTATATCTTTTATCTGGACTAATAAAAGTATGCATTTGAAAAATAAAATGTATTTTCCTAATAAATACAAATATAAAATTGAATATTCCGTAATTTATATTTATATTTTTTTTTTTTTTTTTTACATATTCATAGCCACGGCCCGACATAGAATTGTCCCGGACTCGGTAAGTTCCGATCTGGCAACCTTAGTCGGTATCCATATTTGTACCTAAATCAGCACTAAATACTTACTTTACACACTACAGACACCACAAACAATTACCAGACAAAAACACACACAAAATCAATCGATAGACCTTCAACAGGGCCGAAAGAAAGAAAACTTGTATCACGCACACAACCTCAAAAAGCAAAGTTCCTTATTTCTCGACATAACAATACAAAAAATGAAAACTAAGTGTCAACCATTTGTCGCACTCCAATCTCCTTTTCTAGCCATAAGATAGAACGGAACTAAACATAGTTGCGCGTTTTTTATTTTAACGCTCCTTCTATAGCTTTAGTTATTGTTCTGAGACGTATAGCGTGTAACATCTAACAGTTCTGACATCATAATGTGTTGTTAAATCTGTGGTCCCTAGACGGTAATGCAGCACTAGATGTTTGATAAAGCAACATGCCGTTTATTTTATCATATCAATACGAACGAACAACATTCAATCTAGGTACTGGCAGTTGATTGATGAGTCCCTTTTATTTTTCAGCATTTATATGCTGAAAAATAAAAGCTATTAATGACGCGTATGCATGATTGTCTGTCATGTCATGCACGTTGACGTAAATGCATGTGATGCAGCATTAATGTTTAGGGTCTTATCGTGTATCATGTACGACCCTAAGGTCGCTTGTTAACGGCTATTTTTTTACTGGATACCGTGCCGGTGCGATATGTTTATCTTTTTCTGAACGGCTGAACCCCTCGATAGTAAAGCCAGCCGTATGGTACCGGCCCGGTATCCGGTAAAAAAACTGGTAACAAGAGGTCTAAACTTGTATTGTAGTCTTTCGTGTTTATACGTAACATACATAGTTCCATACAGATCCGACTACTTTTTTCGCGACAACTGTCGCATTACAATACTGTAATGCGATTTAATATATTTTCCATATCATATTGAATTATTGGCACATAAACATAAGCCAACTCGTTATTTTAATGAAATAACTACAAATGAATCGATTATATTTTGATAAATCGATTTGCTTGTTACAAAATGGCAACACCGAGGAGACAATGACAACTGACTTCTTGGCGGGAAAGTAAAAAGTCATGTCTGCGGTTTTGTTTTATTTTCTGAAATTTGTACTAAGTCGAATATTAATGTGAAATAATGGTGGATTATTAACCGTTAAGTGTTCGTGGGTGTGCATGAGTGTTGGCAAATGAAACAAAACAGTGCAACGGCACTTTTCAAATTCTCTCAAGAAGTCGCGTGAGGACTTAGTAAAGCTCCACATCTTTACTGAGATACTCGAGGGGTTGGGGGGTATATCATTTCTCACTTCTCATTTCTATTATCATTCATCATCATTCTATATAGAGTTTAATTTTGAGAAACGTATAAATTAAGTTTTCGACTGAAGGACTAGTATCCATGGTCATGAACAAACTAAAAAAAAAACGACAACTCGACATATCAAAAAAAAATCAAATTAAATGGAAGTGAATTTAATTACTAAATAATTGGGGATTTCTCGTCGGAGAAGTTAAGGCAAATTATTTAACAGAATTTTATGAAAATAAAAAAACTTGATTTTTTAAATAAATTAGGTGGAGGTACAATTCGAACAAGGACAATACGGATACCAAGAATGGGCATTCTCCTTTATGGCGGGAATGCAAATCTGCAAGTTGTATGTAAGCAAGTAGACAAGTTGTTCCTTTATTATGTTTTTGTTACGTTGTCACATAATATTTTTGAAGCTTGAATTACTAGCCGTCTAAGAATTATTATTGATATGTGATTGCCTATAGTATATTTAGACAGTTATATATATTAATGTTGATTTGTACAGAATAATTAAGAATTTAGCTTGAAAATATACCCACTGGTAATTAAAGTGTGAACTTTGGGTTGCTCTAGAGCAAAAGGCGTTAGAATCGGGCTTAGTAAGATGGTATAAAGGTCTGTCTTAATCGGTGTGGTGTGCTAATTAAATCCGTTTTTACAGGTTTGCTTAAAAAAATTCGACCGTTGGAAAAAGCTGTATTTACACAAACGCCTACATAATAAAAACGTTTCGTGCCCGCTGGATACGTGTGACAAGATATTCTCCAGTAAAGGGGATCTGGAGAAACACTTCCGCACACATACCGGGGAAAAACCGTACATTTGCAACCTGTGTGACCGCAGCTTCTCACAGAGAGTAACGTTGAAACTGCACAGAGAAAAGCTGCATGACTAGCATGACATATATTTGGTATAGTACCATGTATTTTTTGCTTGCGTGGTTTGTGCTTGGTAAATCTGAAATGTTTGCTACCCAGTCCGTCGAAGGTGCGATACGTACGATAGAGACCCTCGATCGCGAAACGATTATGGGAAATAGAAATTTAAACATACACGCTTATAACTTTACAGTGTTTAAACAATTTCGAATAATCTGTTTTGTGTTCATTTTTATAAGCCAAACTAACAACAAAACTGAGTACAAATGTGTCTCCCGCTGGGAATCGAACGCGCGACCACTAGGTCTAAGAACGGAGTTTTAACCACTAGACCACAGAGGCGGTGTTTTTTAATAAATCTAAATTATGAGGCCTAAAAAACTTTAAAGCTGGGCCTTTGCAAATATTTTTGGGACAATTTGTTTTTAAATTTTGACACAGACTGGTTTTATCACCTTGCAAAAACCATGCCTTTAAGTTACTTACTTACTAACTTACTATCCTAGCGCTTTAGCCTCAAGTAAGCTTTGCCCTCTGATACAAGTCGGCGCTACTTGTCCCGGTTCTGAACTGCTTCCTGCCAGTTGTCTACGTGAAGCTTTTCTAGGTCCTTTAGAACTTCGTCCTATATGTTACATAAAATTAATGAGAAGTACTATTAGAGCGTCCGCTGCGTCAAGCGAGCGCACGTTCATGCGGCGTTCCTGTTCCAGCGCTTCGTGGGGCGGGTCGCCCGTCTATGACTATAAACAACGCAGAAAGACAAAACAAAAAACCGCATGTCGCAGATAGGATTAGGATAAAGACACGAATCACTAAGAAAATTAGGAAGAGATATTTTTTAAATTATGACTGTGATGAAAAAAAGTAAAAAATACAAGAAGCCTTGTAACAATAAAGAAAACTTAGAACTGATGACCATGTCAGTCTTAGCTTTATAACATAATATAGCTGTAAGTTCTAAGTTATATATAACAAAGATATAAAAAAAAATTCAAAGCTATTAGTTAAATGTTTTTTTTGTTTAAATATTTTTCATTTTATTTAGGTCATCCTGGGGTATCTAATAGACAGCAAATATTGAAAACTTTTTACAAAGTACATTAAGTATATTTAGTATATTAGTATATTTAAAGTAAACCTAACTTTTGAAACTATCATGGCCATACATTAGAATATTACCATGCTTTGGCAGTTTGTTGTATGTTTTTGGTTATATTTAATCTACTTTAAGGCTTAAATACTCTTATTATCAATTACAACATATCAATATGTAAAAAAACCCTGTCCGATTGCAAAGGGGTACATAGGTATATCAATATCACAAAAAATATAAAAAAGAAGTTGTCATGAAAATAAAAAGTTTTCGTAATTTTAAATGCAAGTTTTTGTACCCACATTGCACAAATTACCCCAAATCAAGCTAATTGTAAAAATGTGACAACACTTTCCATCAATAGCGGCGGCACAGTATTACTATTTCATACAGTAGGGCATCGCCTTTGATGTGGGGCGATGCCGCCGCGCCGCCCGCCGCCGCCGGCTGCCCGCGTAGCCCGCCCGGCATGCGATCTTTCGCCGATATGCAAGGGTTGTCACAAAATTCGAAATCAAATAATCGTTAATATTTTTATAAAATTTTCATTTATTAACAAGAACTATTTACATATTTACAAATGTTGCACTGCTAAATATTTACGTGAAAGTTTATTTTTAGATTTCAATTTTCTATTATTAATTTTAACAAATAATGAATTCACATTCGCATTGCTTAAAAAATGAAAAAAAAGAAACAAGCTTAGAATACTTAAATATAAACCCTCTTACATCTAATAACAGAATGCCCAATAAACGCCAAGGCGAAACAAAAACTAGAGCAAAAGATAGATGGTCTTTAATAAAAGTTCGATTCAAGCAATAATTGGGAATAAAAAACAGAAATAGCCAAATAAAATATATGGAGGCTGTTATGAAATTTTATATTCTTGTTGTTATTCGACATCGACTTACAACCGTTTACAGAACAATGTAACCATTATATTCAATAGGAATCACTGAACGTAAATTGAAAAAACGTTTAAAACACGCAGTACGCGCACGTGGCTGCCCTTCACGGTAGCTCCCACAAAATGCGCTTGTTTGTGGGACACTGGCCGCAGCGCCCGCTTCCTCGCGGGTTCCCCTCCCATGCTCTGCGAAAGTACCTTCGATGTCCAACTTTATGCTTTTAAAACTGTGGTATTACTATTTCATACAGTAGGGCATCGCCTTTGATGTGGAGCGATGCCGCCGCCCCGCGTAGGTATCCACGCGATCGTTAGCCGATATGCAAGGGTCGTCACAAAATTCGAAATCAAATAATCGTTAATATTTTTATAAAATAATAATTTATTAACGAGAATGAACTATATACATATTTACAAATGTTGCACTGCTAAATATTTACGTGAAGGTTTATTTTTAGATTTAAATTTTCTGTTATTAAATTTAACAATGTAATGAATTCGCATTCGGATTGCTTAAAAAATGAAAAAAAAAGAGAACAATCCCAGAAATCTTAAATATAAACCCTCTTACATCTAATAACTTATTGGTGTATGTAGTCATTTAGTAGGCATGCCTACTATATGTTAGTATCTCTGGCTTTTGATTTCGTTGTGATATCAGGTAAATATAGTAAATTATTGGTTTGCTAAACGTCAGGATTGAGGAGCCAAATAATATGCGTTTGTTTACGGAAATCACTATGTTTTAGTATGTCATTCATATTGTAGGCAATATGATTTACTTCCTTCTAAATTATCATTAATCGAATCGAATTGGCCGAAAATATTCCTAAAAATGTACTCTATTGTATATGGATTGAGGAGCCACAACAAAAGTGTTGTAGTTTCTTGAATTTTAGAACTAATGTCACAGAATAAATAATAGTACCAGAAGGTGCACTCCGCAAAGTCATTTAAATAAATAGTGACTCTTGCTAAGACCCAATAAAGTGCAATTCAGGTCGCACACTGCTCCCTAACCTACAGTTATATTCACCTAGAAGTTGCCTCTCTTTCTATCGCGTAGCTCTTATCTTTTCTAACGACTTCAGGGTTGTCTTCTTTTAAATAATCATTATTCTGAATACCTACTTAATTTATTACAAGTTATTGTGTTTATAATGTGTACTGTACTTAAATGTGAACAAATTACGTTTCAAATAAACCTAGGCTAGGTACCTATGTAAGTACAGTCAACGCCACATCAGACTACCTACCTATATGTTGACTTTGAGGCTGTCTTTATGCCGCCCTACCGTCGTTGCGTTGCCGTTAGAAAAGATAATTTCGTAGGTAGTTCAACTGTTGTTGTCAAGGTCATCATAGTATAAATATATATCATGTGCCGTCGACTGTACAACTACCAAAAACAGAAATAGGTACACCAACCAACCTGCCTATAAGTACCTATCAATGCTAAACTTGATCTTGTAAACAGAACTTGTAAGTAAGTAGGTACCTACATAACAAACTAGCTATAAGTACTATAATATTTAATTATCTAACTAGGTACGTAAATATGCGGGAGGCATAAAGATAACAAAATTCAACTGGTTTTGGTAGTTACGTAGGAACTATCAGGAAGGTACCTATCCTAAAGTAAAGATACTAGATAGGTAGGTACCTACTTAGTTGTTTATCCTTAGGTACCTACTTATCCTATTTAGTAATTTAGTAAACAGTTTCGTAAGTAGGTAAGTAAGTGGGTACCTACCAAATTATTATTTCAATAAGTAAATAGTTGGGTGAAGGTTGTTTAGCAAATAAGACAAGTACCTAAGAATGAACGGACCACTAAATACATACCTACCTATAAGCACAATAAATAACTTCGAATCTTTCTATTTATTTCGACAGCCTTCCACACAACAATTATTACTGTTGCGTTTCACCATTATTTCGGAGCTTGTAGTTTTACTGATATCGAAGAGGTAGTTATTTTTAAACAAATCGAAATTGTGATCCACTTCAAACTATGCTTGTGCATGTGCTCGAAAGCGCGCTGGGGCCCTGACTGATTTACAACTTCAAGTTGTCGCGCGCTGTAGGTGCTTATCGCGGTAGGTATGACGGAGTGCAAGATGCCTGCTAATGTGCTCAAAATTGTAGTAGATATCCTACGTAATAGATACAAAATAATACATAATTTTCAGTAATCTAAATTCAATACATTACGAGTTCTAGGTGGCTCCTCAATCTAGATGTTTAGATTGAGGAGCCACCTTTGCAGTGATATAACTTTTGATGTATTTTACTACAAATTCCAGAATTTGACCTACAAAATTATCTGCATGGCTACTAAATAAGGGTGATAGCTGCCCCTAAAAATCTGGAATGGCTCCTCAATCCAAACGGACATACCATCAGGTGAGATAGTAGTCAAATGCAAGCCTATCGAATTATAAAAAAATAAAAATTAAAAATTAAAATTATGTTAAATTTTAATTGGGGTAAAGTTTGTTCACTTATAATTTTAAATAGAACTTAATCTCAATACCTAATAACACCTTTACGGATCGGACAGGGTTTTTTTTAACATATTGTATAGATTTATAAGCGTTATGTTATTATAAAGTGTATAAGTGGTTATTAGTGGTATTGCAAACTGTTCAGCATAGGTATGCTAGGCACGGTCTAGCAAACGGTACAACTCGACTAAAACGTCGCGTTTCAAAAAAGGTTGGTATGCCTAGAATACCTAAACTGGAGTATGCGTTAACATCGTTAATTCTTTTACTTTAATTAAGGCACCTTCCACTGTGATAAAGTGATTTAGGCAATATACGATAGATAAGATAAGATACCTACGTAGATTATTTATAGAAAGTAAAGACGCTTGCACAACAAAATGTCACAAACTGTCTTTCCTCAATAGACTTTGAACCTTAATGTATAAACTTTAAGGCATATGGTTAATCATTTAATTAAGTAAATATATTTGACAGTTTCAGATAGGTTAATGTGTAGGCATCTGTACCAAATCTGTACCTAGAATAGTCGAATGGATTACTGATGGATAATATAATTAAGTTGTACATAATATATTTAAAATGAACGTGAATAAGTACATTTTTTTTACTGTGCAAAGTGCCTAGTGCGAGTTTAATTCAGTGATAGGTGGTTTCCGCTACTCCACCTGCATACAATAATTATTTCGAGTATCCTATTACTTTCATTAAGATTTCATGCTCTCCATACTATACTAATTTTCATCAAAATCTGTTCAGCTGTTCCTTTGTCGTTTCCCAAGGTCCAATCTATCTCAATACCAAAATTCATTAAAATAACCGCTCTGCCTTAACCGCTTCTGTGGTCTAGTGTTAACCACTCCACCGGTTTAGACCCAGAGGTCCCGGGTTCGATTCCCAGCGGGGGTACATGTTTGTGAAATCGGTTTGGTTGGTGGTAGGGCTTATTTGTCTGCCTGGCTAGCTACCACCACCTTATCTAAATATGTCGCTATAACATCAATGTTTATAGCATTGTTGTGTTTCGGGCAGCTAGAGATAAGATAGCCAGTGCCTCAGTAGCTGAAGAATCCTGGTGAAGTTTGCTTCCACCTTCGTCACTTAACATCAGGTGAAGATGAGGGGCAAGTGCGTTTATGCGTGGAAACAGACAGACAGAAGAGTTACTTTCGCATTTATAATATTAGTTAGCATTAGGGTTCCTTTACGTTAACGACAACGAGATTTATAACATTGAAATAGCACATCCTGCTGATAAACGAGGAGAATTAAAATTGTATCATAATTTTTTTTGTTACATTTTATATAGTTGAATGACTAATAAAATTAGCACTAGTGCTATATAACGATATATATAACGATATTATAACGATAGTTCGTTGGATAGATGGCTGTGCCGCTATTAGCACTCAAAAATTTAAAAAATAACTGACAAAATTCAGCACTTACGTCAGCCTTCCCGGTAGCATAGCGGTCAGTGCACCCGCCCGGATTGCGGTTGCGGAAGACCCAGGTTCGATTCCTAGCTGGGTCGGGTAGGGTAGGTAATTTTTTCATTGTATTTTATAAATACTGTTACTTAGTTTGTAGTGTAGTAACAACACAAGGAGCCTTAGTAATAAACAGAATATAAGCTTCGAATAGTTATTTCGTGTTTTGTCCCTTTTCCTCTAATCTGAAGTGTTTACATAGCTGGAACAAAACACGGATTATCTATTCCAAGCTTATTAATTGTTATTTTATAAGGCTCAATGACTCAAGAGAAAAACAACGGATTGTCTTAGCCTTATATTTATTTCAGTTATTTGTGGACGTTATTTGGCCGAGATGTGATGATGATGATGATGGTGTTCCGAAAATTGAAGGGGGATAATATGAATTATCTTTATTTTTCATTGTCTTTTTATTTCTGTAGGCCTTTGTCCAGTAGTGGACGTTATTTGGCCGAGATGTGATGATGATGATGGTGTTCCGAAAATTGAAGGGGATAATATGAATTATCTTTATTTTTCATTGTCTTTTTATTTCTTTAGACTTTTGTCCAGCAGTGGACGTTATTTGGCCGAGATGTGATGATGATTATGGTGTTCCGGAAATTGAAGGGGATAATATGAATTATCTTTATTTTTCATTGTCTTTTTATTTCTTTAGGCCTTTGTCTAGTAGTGGTCGTTATTTGGCCGAGATATGATGATGATGATGGTGTTCCGGAAATTGAAGGGGATAATATGAATTATCTTTTTTTTTCATTGTCTTTTTATTTCTTTAGGCCTTTGTCCAGTAGTGGACGTTATTTGGCCGAGATATGATGATGATGATGGTATTCCGGAAATTGAAGGGGATAATATGAATTATCTTTATTTTTCATTGTCTTTTTATTTCTTTAGGCTTTTGTCCAGCAGTGGACGTTATTTGGCCGAGATGTGATGATAATGATGTTGTTCCGGAAATTGAAGGGGATAATATGAATTATCTTTATTTTTCATTGCTTTTTTTATTTCTTTAGGCCTTTGTCCAGCAGTGGACGTTATTTGGCCGAGATGTGATGATGATGATGGTGTTCCGGAAATTGAAGGGGATAATATGAATTATCTTTATTTTTCATTGCCTTTTTATTTCTTTAGGCCTTTGTCCAGCAGTGGACGTTATTTGGCCGAGATGTGATGATGATGATGGTGTTCCGGAAATTGAAGGGGATAATATGAATTATCTTTATTTTTCATTGTCTTTTTCCTTCTTTAGGCCTTTTTCCAGCAGTGGACGTTATTCGGCCGAGATGTGATGATGATGATGGTGTTCCGGAAATTGAAGGGGATAAATATGAATTATCTTTATTTTTCATTGTCTTCTTATTTCTTTAAGATACTTACCGTTCGAGAACTTTCAGTTTTAAATTAGTCACATATGTTTTCGGAAACATTTTTAATTGATATTGTGGTGTTAGAATTATTGTCACTGTTTTAAAAGTCACACCCCCTTGTGCCTAGTGCAAGTTTTAATTACCATTCGATTAAGAAAACGAATTTCTATAGCATTGAAGCGTTTCCTGGTGACAAACGAGGTGAGTTGCAATCTTGTCATACAAGTTCTCTATTAGGTTAACTTTTTTATTTTTGGAGTTTGCTTTTGGCCTTTAAGGCGACGCACCGCTAAACAATTAATCTTATACGGAGCGTTTGCGCCCCGTACCATAAGAAAAACTGTTTTTTTTTCCTTCAATTTAAAACTACAAATTATAAAAAAAAATGAACTCCATATTGAAGTGTGAGTTTAGAGACTAGTCTATTAAAAAAAATTTTGATGCTTAAATAGGTCTGGTTTGCCTGTACAATGCAAATCTATGTTTTACCCTTCGAGCGGTTAGGTACCACGTTGGTGCCTAACTTTTTGACACCGGACGCGATTAGGCACCACAGTGGTGCCTAACAACATGTGTTTATCTGTGTGTGTGACTTTTTAGTACTAGGGGTTTTTTCGTTCGACAGGTTAAAAGAGGTTACTTTGATATTTTTTCTGTTATAAAAGTTAACAAATCGTGTTTCTGCAACTAGCAAAATGAAGTCAATTAAATGAAAAATCATGTCATGAAATATCACTTTCATATGTTTTGTAATTGTTGGGAAAAATCAAGATCCCCGCAACGTAAATTTCCAATGCGTCGCCTTAACGGCTTTCTTAGCGTCACTGGAACTGGACTTAAGGGGGTGGTGAGAGACTTACAAGGTTCCCCAAACCGTGTGATCGAAAACCGTCAGAGGATTTCTAGGGCAGTAGTGCATTACGCACAAACTGTGAAAAAACTCGCACTTAACACTATGAACGAATAATGTTTGTAATAAGCATGATTAACTACAATTTGGATTCATTCAAAAAAATATTAAAAACGTTTTATAATATTTGTCAGTGACCAATAAAGGTACTAATTTTTTGTTTATTTTAAAATAATGTTTACTATTACTTCGCTGTTACTTATGAATAGTCATGTCAACAGTAAGATTAGTTAAAGTGATTATGCGGTACCTATAGAAATATTTGAATTTGTCGAAATTTGTTTGTTGTAAATTTTTTTAGTTACCTTTTATGAGAAACTATTTCTTCTTCAGCTTTATGTATAAAGAAATAATGATGATCAGTCAATATTTTACATACATTATATACTACTGTGTACAAAGTGTACGCTGTCGCTACATCAAAGATTTTTAATTTCACACCGGAGTCGCAGCGGTTGGCAGCGCAGGCAATTTTACTGTCAAACCATTTTAAGCTTTATGTTTCTAAGATAACGCATAGTATAGCTTGAAAGAGCCGGTAAGCGGCCGATTAAGGCGATGGAGGGCGACTGCTTTCAAGCGATACTACACATTTTCTAATAGAGATGAAACTTAAAATGGTACAGTCAACAGCAAAGGTCAAGTTTCAAAATATGAAATCAGTATGAAAATCAAAACTTTTTAAACGCATATCGAAAAACCTTCGAGTGTACTGCAGAATTTGACTGTAGTTATATAGAAAATACCAACTTACACTATCGAAACTTAATTTCGAAATCTAGTAATCATCATCTACTTTTGCTGTTGACTGTACCATGGTAATGGTATGGTAAACCATTGTTACTGTGTATTTTATATAACTACATATTAGAATATTTTACATGTGTTTGTCATTTACCATATTCATTTCTGAACTTTGAATATTTTATAATAATTAATTGTAGCCACAACAAGAACTGTGAGCTATTTAATTATGCAAAAATAAGAATAACGTTTTTTCTTTTTTGTGATTTGAATTAAAAAATCTAAGCCACTGATTGTTTTGACCCTGCTTAAAATAATCAATTATTTTATTAAGATTTTTACACGGGAGTTTAATTTTGTACGAATCATGGTTAAAGAAAGCATCAATCTGTCTTCTTTAAGTTTAGACAAGTGCCAAAAAAATAAATTGAATGTAAGATTTCTTTTCTAAAGTTCTCGGAGACTTCAATAAAATTTAATGATAATAATTAGGCAGCTATGAATTTTGTTAAAATAGTCTCTAATTTAAGGTTTTAACGTTTCCAAGTCCAGGAGCAAGTGTATTTTCCTGTAAATTATTATTTTCAATAAAACAAACATTTTAAAAAAATAATATTTTTATTTTAGTGTTAGCACAGTTATCATATTTATCAGTATTTACATTAACACAGTAAAATTACAAATTTTACATACAAACAGTCATATAACTATCACAAGAGTAAATCTTACCATTAAAATTTTTATTTATTTGTAAGATAACATTATTGCGTACTTTTTCTATGTTGGGGGCTTTTTAATATTGCAATTTAAGGTTAAATGTCACCTTTGACGCCCCGCAGGTTCACATGTGAACCTGGTAGCTTGCAGGCGAAATTTTTTGTTATTGTGAAGAAGTTAAGCACTAGATTTGTATGAACTAACCCAGACGGCGCGAATTGAGTGAAATGCGCGCGGGGCTTGACAGAGTGTCGCAAAACAAAATATCAGTGCCTGAGTGAGAGGTTAAGAATACCTCCATTTCTCTTAATGGGGCATATTATTTTCGTTTGCGTGGAACACTCTAGAAAGGGGAGGTGCACGCGCATTACGCGCTCAAAGAGTAGTGATGCAAATCATACCTACTAATTCTGTCATTGATTTTGATTATCAAGGTTGCCTGGAAGAGATATCTTGTTAGCAACAAGGCTAAATAATAATTATAAATTTCTTTCACTAATAGAAGGCTATATTATCCTTTACTATATATTATAAACTATTTAAAGGAACACGGGATAAAAGACACGGAAGGGTTACTAATTTTCTATACAGTTGAAAAAGTTTTAATAAACTTTAACATTGCGATTATGAAGCCTCAATGTGGTGTTGGTGTTACGGCTTACTTGTTCCAAGGCCGCCTTACTAGCTACTAGCATCCTATGAAGTGTAAGTTTTTCACCATAAAACAATGTGTCCAGGTAGTCAGATATATGAAAGTCAGTATTTTATAGGCTACAACGAGGTGAAAATCTAAGTGCTTCCAGTTAGCCTGGCTGACAAATAAACTCTCCATCGAACTAAACAAAGTACAATATTATGAAGCTCCAGCTGGAAATAGAACCCGGTAACCTTTGGTTCTGAGACAAATGGTCTAATCACAAGACCAAATTCTCAGTGGTCGATGATTTCCGGTGAAGTGCGCTTCTATCTTAGACTTTATCGTCACTTTTAGGTGAGATGTAGATCAAACGATTCCCAGGCTTTGAAATAAAAATAAATTCTGTACCGACAGTATGTCCATTAAAGCATTTAGGCATATAAATGTGACATATAGAACAAAAATGGATGGACGTCTTATGTTACAAATTAAGACTTAAGTATATAACTTTTAACTTCCGCGTTCCATTTTAAACCAAGTTTTTTACCGGGATTTATACTATATGTAATTTAACGCAAATTTTGTTGCATACAAATTACAATTTGGGAAAGTGATTCCACGAGCGGCATTCGAACCCGCACCCTCTGACAAACCGTGTCAGGTCCGCTTCCAATCACGCTATTGTGGCTATCCTAGCCGTGGTATTTTTATCAAAACTATTTTTAAAAATAATTATGGAATTTATCGCTATCTACTTATCCGAAAAATTAAATTCTGTACCAGTACACGTTTTTTCTGAGGAGCTCGATGGCGCAGTGGTTAACGCGCCCGGTCTGTGAGTGCTGAGGTTAAGCAACTTTCGCAAAGGCCGGTCATCGGATTGGTGACCAAAACTTTATCATCTCGAGCACGAAAGCCGTTGGTCCCGGCTGCATTAGCAGTCGTTAACAACCACCAATCCGCACTGTGCCCGCGTAGTTGTTTACGGCCCGTTCTCCCTATCCATCCATAGGGGACGCTCGTGCCCCAGCAATGGGGACATATAAATGAGCTGATGATGACACGTATTCCTACTTCTTACAACAAGGGGTCTTTCGAAATAAAATAGCAACCTGCAGGTCGGCAACGTGAATAAGGGTAGTGAGGCACAATCCTGCCTCACTACTAGCTATCGTCGCATTTGGACTCTGATTATGCTTATCATCAAGCAGAGCAGCCATTAGCCAGGCTTTAAAAAAAAACGAGCGAGCCTTACAGTAGCCACATAAGATGTGTAACATTTGACATCTCACCTTAGTAATAAGCAATTTTAACATTATATTCTGAAAAAAAATGGGCCAGGTATTACATCATTTTACAACTATAAAATAAATGCAGTAAATACTCAATAAAAGACTTTTGACATATCAAAATTACCTTTGATAGTCAAATGACACAATATGAAGTTCCTATTAGCGATTTTAAATTTACAGAATGGCGCGCGCTTGCGCGTTTCCCCTACTTCTGTCACACTGTTACACCTACTTCCGTCACATTTCACAAAATCACTCCCACAAATTGTGCGAGCGGAAAGATGTTACACATCAAAAAGCAGCGCCTACTACTGGTAGCAAACGAAGTGAGTTGCAATTTTGCCATACAAATTTTCGTTCTATTGATAAGAAACTCGCATTATGCATTCTGGTGCGAGCAAAGGAGAAGTGTCTGATATTATAACTAAATAATATTTACTTAGAGCTACTGCCACTCCACCTGCATCATATACTAAGAACCATTTCATATTTCAGTATTCAATACAATCTTCAAAACCCTAATTTTTTCACACCGATAAGCTAATTTCAATGAAACTTTCTGTGCTTACGGAAAATACAAAGACGATGACAGTTAATAGCAAACAGGGTTCGAAATTATCAAGATAATAAATAACAGTGTTAGTTAGTAATATTATTTGTTGTATTTCAAATAACAAATTCAGAAATACATTATAATTCGAACGATTGTAACAAAATTAATTTGTATTTTTTGTCTCGAAATTATTTTATTATTTTCACAATCGATACAGTAACTACAGAGATCACAAAATCTTTAGCGAAAAGCGCAGAGACCAGCACATGCGTATACACCTCCGTCATTCAAATACAGTTCATTAACAAGGGCATTTTTTTGGTTATTATTAATTAATTATTATCATGATAAATTATAAATATCCTTTGAACCCTGATATTAAAACCTATTTAATTAATGGAATCAGGCGTTATTTTGCGGAAATCCATAGTACAAAAAAATGTAATTTAAATAATATGTAGTGTTAATTCCGCTAACTTACTCGTTTATACAGCTTGGATGCAGTACGCATGCACCGCCCTCCCGCCCGCAAAAAGTATGCACATGCAGGAGATACAATGCGTGCAAGCGAAAATGCACACCAACACCGATACCCGACACGTGTTTCGCCCCTCCACGGGGCATCCTCAGGAGCTGTTGACTGGTCGAGAGCTGCGCACCGCACACACACAATTGAGTTTGTGTGTGTTGGAGCAATTAGAAATAATGAAACATAATAATGACAGTCATGCGCTGTTGAATGACCAAACAAATTTAGTTCCATCCCCATTATTACGTATTGTCGCGGGTAGTACGTCACAAATGTCAAACGATGGCGCTTTATAAAAGGGGCCGGGAGCTGCGTAGCCGTAACAGTTGGTGCGCAGCTCTCGACCAGTCAACAGCTCCTGAGGATGCCCCGTGGAGGGGCGAAACACGTGTCGGGTATCGGTGTTGGTGTGCATTTTCGCTTGCACGCATTGTATCCCCTGCATGTGCATACTTTTTGCGGGCGGGAGGGCGGTGCATGCGTACTGCATCCAAGCTGTATAAACGAGTGAGTTAGCGGAATTAACACTACATATTATTTAAATTACATTTTTTTTTAAAACCTATTTAATAAACTTATAACCCGAATATTTTAAAATACGTTTGTATAACAGTCCACTTTGAGAAGTTTTAAGTCGGCCTTCACGCAATGTATCTTAACTTGAAAGAATTCGAACTTTAAAGTTTGTATGGAGATATGAAATAGTGAAAGGCTTGACGATTCCCACAAATGCCACCATCGCGTCATCACAAATGCTAAAGAAGGTCGGATCAGTGGAACGCGTACAGAAGGAGGAGGAATGTGCAGACCGCCACCACGACGCCGACGATAAGCGAGTCGCGCCGCTTGCGCGCGTTTATCCGGTACATCAGGCTGTTGAGCAGTGGGAACCTGTTGCGGGATTATATCATCAGTAAATTTTTTTTCTTTTAGGGTGCTTACTGCGAGTTTCATTCGCCATTCGATTGCGTTAACGAAAACGAGAATTGGTATGGCAAAAATGTTAACTCTTCGTATGCCGCTAGGAGGCGCTGCTTCAGTGCCATACTAATTTTCGTTTTCGTAAACTTAATCGATTGAATACGGATAGTAAACAAAACTCACAGGCACTCTGTTGATGGCTTCGTCGGGTAAGCACATTTATTTATTTTATTATTTATTATTTATTTATTCAGTCAGACAGTAAGCGAAAACTTGTACTAAATAAAAAAACTATTTAACATACAATAACATCAAATGCTCAACATCATCAACATTAAATGCTAAGTACAGCCTTCTATTATTGACCGCCACGGCATGCAAATGTGGAGTTTGTGTAAATTTTAAAAGAGGAAAAACTACATTTAGTCATTGTCAAAGTAATTTTCGTACAAGTACTATTATAAATAGATAATATTTCTTTTGTTAATATAATTGATGATGTTGATGATGATTAATAATAATAGTAATGAGAACCCCTTGAGTATCTCAGTAAAGATGTGGGGCTTTATTATGACCTCATGCTCATTCACAAATATTTAACGGTTATTGTTTTCTAAAGTTTACGCGAACACTACACATTGAAATGAAACAACTTTTATGGATCTACTCGCGTTTTGCAGGGTTCGTGGTCACAGGGTTCGAAACGTCAGGATAAACATTAAATAGTAATGTGTAAAATAAACGCGAGTAGATCCGTAAAAGTTGTTTCATTTCAATACTTAACGGTTGATAATCCACCATTATTTCACCCACACTAATATTCGACATAACAGATGTTTTAGAAAATAAAACAAAACTGCGGTCATGGCTCGTCACTTTCCTGCCAAGAAGACCTCAGTACAATTTTTTTGCCTCACACGGAATTTTCAGCGTTTTTTTGGGGGCAACGACAAGCCGTTTATCGAAGAACCGTCAGATGATTTCTAGAGTGAATGGCATCACGCACTAAGCGTGTCCCCTACTACATTATCCGAGGGGACAGATCGAATCGGAAGCGGAACAACCCGAGGGAGCCTATAAAGGCTAGGACCTCGGCTCGGGTTGACGGGAATACGTATTCGTTGCATCACTAGGTAGATAAGCATAAGAGTTTGAGCTTGTATTGTGTTTCCAAGTTGGTACTTATACTTTTATATGACTATAAGTTGGTATTTCTATTGGTCTGGTCTGTTTTGATGTAACTTCTGCTAGCTAACAGTCTTTTATGTGTGTTAATTACTGAATAAGTGCTTATAAGGATCGTTATATTTCATAGTGGTGCAGTTAGACACCAGTCTCATACCTAGAGGTACCAAGCGCTCTAACGAGCGATTGAGCAATTTTTCAATTAAAAATTGCTCAATGTCTAACACATTGCTTACATACAATCAAATATATATTATAAAGTAAAGTCTTACCTATTTGTGATGTCGTTAAATCTGGTCTGGATGCGTTTGAAGGTCTGCCTTTGCGACGTGAGGTGCTCGCGCGCCTCCATCGCTATGTTGATCTGCTCGTCCACCAGGATATGGGAACTGTAAGGAAATCAATATTTGCTACTTTAAGCTTTCATTCTGTTCGAAGGACCATTTCAGTACTAGGTGGTTAAAATGAGCTTTCACCTACGGCCTTATTAGTAGGTCAGACGAAGGCCGAGAGCTTACCTGCAAGAGATCTATATTAGTAAATTGCCACATGTATGTCGTAATAGCATCATTCGGGAACAACTCAACCGATTTGGCTGATTTATTTTTTGTTGTGTTAACCTTTTCACCGCCCAACTATCCTGCACGCGATGTCCCGCTGTACGCCAACGTATAAATGTATTTTATTATTATTATTATTATTATATCTTTATTGCTTTCCCTTAAGTATAAAAAAAGTATTTTTTTTTTTTTTTATATATTAGAAGGAGGCAAACGAGCAGGCGGGTCACCTGATGGAAAGCAATCACCGCCGCCCATGGACACCCGCAAAACCAGAGGAATCACAGATGCGTTGCCGGCCTTTAAAAAAATAAAGAATAATGTAATAATAATAATAATATATATATATTTAATAAAGTAGGTACAAAGAAGAACTTCTATAGAAGTGCTGGCGTGGACGGCACGAAAATCTCGAACTTCTATAGAAGTTGTTGGCGGTAAAAAGGTTAGTTAGCTATGGTTAGATCAATAACAGTGTTCATTCACTGAAGAGGATGAAGTGGCGAGCATGCCACTAGTAAATAAAAATATAACGTTAGTCTGACCTGTGCAGGTGGTTGGCTTCCTTGGCGTACTGGTCCCGTCGGCTGAGGCCGGCGGGGGCGGGCGTGGGGCTGTTGCCGCGTAACAACTCTTCTCGTTCGCGGCGCGCGTGCGCTCGCGCCGACGTCTTCGCGAACTCTTGTTGGTAATCCTGGAGTATAACAATCATGGGAGCTATATGGTTTGGGGGGCGATTTTTGAATTTCACTGGTGATCTTGAAATTATAGAAAGATTAGATTTGTTTATTTCAGGCAACAAACACCTTTTTTAAGCCCATAGTTTGTTTCTATAGTAGATTTATTTAGAATTTATTTATTTATTAAATGTGACGCGAAATAATCAATAATGAATTTTTTTCAACACTGTATTTTTTTTTCAAATAATAAAACATAATATTTTGTGCATTATTTACAGTTTGATTAATAAGATATCTATCATTTGACATTGTGTGTAGTACCTTAAATAAGAGGAGCACTTTTAATCAAAATCATAGCATGAGAATTAGTCATCGGTTCAAAAATCACCCTGCTGTTTACTAAACTTCTTTAACTATGAGCATTGTTGAGGAATATTAGTAAAAGTACCCAATGAAAGTAGCAGTAACTTACCATTAATATTTCTCTATGCCTTTTAATTGTGTGCATGGTGGCGGCACCACCTGGGGCCATGTCTGCCATTTTGTCATTTATTGATGAAAGCTGTAATTAACATTATATTAATGCAATATAATATAATTGTATGTAAAAAGCTAAAAATTAAAAGTACCTATAAAGTACAATAAAGTATAGTTTATTTTGAAACATAAGTCAGAGTCAAAAGTTACAGACATTAATTTTACACCATTGCATTGCAATTTAAAATTTAGCTAAATTTTGTAAATTTTACAAGTAACCCCTGCAAATCACTGTCCAAAACAAAATTTATTTGTTTTATATGTAACAAAATTTATTTGTTTTATACTATGTAATACAAATAAATTTTGTTACATAATCTGTTATTTTGTTTTATTTATCTGGCTTTCTATAGCCTTTATAATTATTTAAATTATTTATTTATTGAGAACCGAAATGGTTGTTACATTCTACAATAAATCAATGATGCTATCTGCTTAAATTAAAAACAATAATGTTGCCAATAACACAAGAGCCAAATTAAAAAGCAAAGGGGTATGGGCACAAATGTATGGACTACTCTGGTCCTGGACCCAATAGATATAAATAGTATATCGTTTGTTTAGGGGTACATAAAACGACTAAAATGGCGGCGCGTGCGCCGGCTGCGGTCAGGTACCGGGCGGGCGGGGGAGTGAGGGGTATAGCTGAGTTTTGCGTCTTTTCTGACCGACCTCCCACCTATTCGCAGATTAGGCTATTGTTAATACTTGGTAATAATAACAACTTGTAAGCCTAAATCTGTATGAATGTCTTTTTTTACCTAAATGACAATTTATATTTTAAAAAACTAGGTAAGTACGTACCTTTATAAATATTTCTATGCAGTTTTCGCTGTTGTGCAATGAGTTTACATACTCATTTCAGTTTAGTAATCACTACACAACACGTATTTTTTTTATTTTTGTGTACTATCAGACATACTGAAAACACATATTTTATAAGCCGATATCTCGAATATATCCAAATGTAACCTAATAATAACTTTTTCCTCTGAAAAAGACCTATCCATCGATGTACGATTCAAGTCCACTGGTCATAAGGACCAAAATGCCCAAACCCCTTTACCCAGCTAAAGGTTTCTCAATAAACATAAAGACGTTTTAATTGCAGCATCAAGATCACCTTGTTCAGTAGCTGTTGCAGCTCCATAGACATAGTGTCGAACATGTCATCGCTGTTAATGAGTGGCATGCTTTCCGAGCTGAGCCCGGACGGCGGCGAGCTCATGCACAGCTTGCTGAACGCAACAAGCTTCATGTCTATGTCATTTTCCAGTGTTCGAGCTTGCTTTCGCAACTCTGAAAATAAAAAGAACCTGTAATGTACTTTCTATTTTGTTGGTTTACAGTGTAAAAAGCATAAAGAATATTCTACATAAAATCAAATTCAAAAGTGAGCGTCTGGAGGCACTTGTAAGATAAAGGTTTCTTATCATGATAATTGAATTAAAACTCTAATGATATAACTGATGAAGATGTACTGTAGTACACTGTATAACAGTGTTTTTGTACAAATAGTAGTTATTTATGAATAATTAAATTAAACATTCGTTCGAGTTCAATGTGCAACGTCATACGTTGCGCCGGTGATCGCTAGCTAAATATTAATCTAACTTCACGAACCTTCCCACGAGGAGCCGTTCATAGTGGACATTAATGTATTTGCAAGTTTATGAGCCTGCAAATTACTAAAGATGTTTACGATAAACAATAAATATTTCTCATGAAATCTTGTCGTCAACCCGTGCCCGTCATTCGATGAAATTGACAATGACAGGCAGGCAGGCAGGACAGCTGGAGTAGCGATGGGCGATTGTTACTAAATAAAATCGAACTGTTCGATTGTTACAAACGATTGTGTTCAAATGAAAATAGTTACTATTCAATCGCTGAACGATTGTTAGTAACAACGCTAATGTTACTAGAACCAGAACAATTGACAATCGCAAGCATTTGAATGAAAATCATTACTAGTCGATTATTAGTAATTTCGACATATATGGTTTCAAAAAAATATTTTCAATAAGATTTATTTTTATAAATAGACCAATGAAAAATAGGAAATTAATTTCTTCTTACTAGTAACACTTTCATAGTATCGCGGCTTATAATTTTATTTTTAAAAGTAGTGAATATTTAGCACAATACTAGTCAATTTGTAACACTTTCGTATGAAATGTTATGTTAGAAGCTTTTTTGTCCTTATGCGATGCACTGTGACACCCATTAACTACACAAACCGTCATAATTTGATTAATTGTCGGAGCTGTTTACACTAGCGCTTGACCTTGACGACTTACGAACGTTCGAGTGGACTGAGCCAAAATGGCTTAGTTTGAAATTGCCTCACTTTTCTTGCACCTACTCGGTTTCTAGGCGTTATTATTCTAAGTTGTTGATCTGATCAATTTTCAAAAAATGATTTATCGGTGTCATACAAACAAACAAACAGCTTACCTCGGCGGTTCACCACCAATAAATCGAACCTACGTAAGGTACAGTCAGCTACATATCAAGCTATATAAAACCATTTAAAAATGACTTTTATGTCTGAGGCATAAGGTATCCATGTATGTGCAGGTATAGCTTGATGTGTCGCTGACTGTACCTACTACCCTTTTGCTTCGAGTTTGTAGTGGAAGTCAGTTTTGACGTAACTACACGTAACGTATTTTAGACATTAAAAAATAAATCTCAGATATAAGAGCCATTTCTCAATAGATTTGTCTAACTTTTCAATGGTTTTGTAAAACTGACGTCCACAGCAAACTCGAAGTAAACGGGTAGTTCGTATCGCTCACGCGTCTTTGACTACTTTTGGTTGTCGATAACTAAACTAAGTATATCTTACATGTGCCTTGCCGCTCGCGGCTTGCTGCTGTCGGCATTGTCAAAGCACAATATGACGCGTCTGTGTGCGTGCGTCGATTCGAAGTATCTACTTACTGTATAGTTACTATATTGTGGTCAAAGGGTTTAGCGCCGCGCACGCCCACTACGCGCCGCCGATCGTGTACTTGACAATATTTTATTTTTTAGATAAGTACACATGGTGGCAGATCAACCTACCCAAACCTGTCAAATTTCTCCAATGAATATTGATCCTTATAACCAAATAATAAAGTTCAAAATTAATTGTAGAAATTTGCCAGTTTTGGGTAGGTAGAATGAATCGACAATCGATCATCATGATAGATACTAATACAATTTAGTCGATTCGTTCAATTATTTTTAAAGTAACAATCGATCGTCAATTTTTATTCGAATGTTTTAGGTAAGGACGAATGAATCGATCACATGATAGATATAATAATATACTAGTACAATTTTGTCGATTCATTCGATTATTTTTAATAACAATCAATCATAAATTTTTATTCGATTGTTTTTAGGTAAAGTCGAATTAATCGACAATCGAATAAATGCTAGTACAATTGTCGATTCATGCGATTGTTTTTTCAGTAAAAATCGCCCATCCTATCGCTAGCTGACTGGGCTAGTGCGTTTCGTTCGTTATACTACTACGATCACAGAACACTATGACTGACTACGATACTTATTAATGCTCTAAGCTACGATTTCGATTCGATTTATATGATGTATGGCAATCGAAATTATGACAATAAACAGTATGCGTTTTAAAGTGTCACAAGTGTTTTAAAGTTTAAGGAAACTTTTGATTTTGCAAGATATGCGAATGAAATCTACATTGTTAAACTTGTTCACCCATCAGGTTAGGTATTCAAATGAGATGAGATGTTGTTAACAAATGAGTGTTCCTTGATAGATGCAAAATTATCAATTGTTGCGCTCATCATTAACATCCGTCATTATCCGTCATTAACATCCGTCCGTCATTAACATCTGACCATAATATTTTTACAAATACTAAAGATCACGATTATTAGAAGCACGATAGCTCAATTGGGAGAGCACCTGACCCGGTATGTCAGAAGGGTGCGGGTTCAAATCCTGCTCGTGGATATTTTTTTAACAAATGTGTTTTTGTAATTTCATCATCATCATCATCATCGGCCTATATTAGTCCACTGCTGGACATAGGCCTCCCCTAATGAGCGCCATAGCGCCCTGTCCTGTTTTTGTAATTTGTTCGCAACAAAATTTGCGTTAAAAATTATATAAACATTTTACATTTAACAGTTTTTTCTTGTGGGCTTAGTAAAACCCAGTTCTCTATTAAATCATCTTCATCACAAACGCTGTTCCACGACGTGTCTTTCAATTTTTTATTGTGGTAGTCTTGCTTAAGTATTCTAGATACATTGATTTATTGGCGTGCACTTGGAGAGGCCTATGTCCAGCAGTGGACGTGTGTAGGTTGATGATGATGATGATGAGATACATTGATAATTCTGAATCACCATAATGAGGCGCTCGGAATCAACCATTTTACAGTTTTGCTTGCGCACGCGACGCGACCGACCGCTTGAGCGTCTGTCATCAACTGGCGCGTAATTCCTCCGGAGTCCGGAGTCTCCGGATCGGAACGGAACGGACATTTCTCGCGTTCTCGTGTGGTCAGCTCCATACAACTTCATACGATATTGATAGGCCCCGCCCCCCGTGCCGAAAAATAACGGACCGGGTACTTGGAGACGTCCGGAGCAAAGAGGCACCCTTATGTTATTCCGTTCTCGATCCGATCAGAAAGCCTCGGAGAATCTAGTACGACACGCTTGCGTGATGCCATAGGAACCCACTGAAGATGTTTCGATCACACGGTTTGGCCCTTTAGGTTTCTCGCCGCTCACAAAACGTCCTGTTACGCTATAAACACTATAGACAATAGGCGGCCAGTAGAAAACTCTTTAAAAAAAACAACACAAGCCGAACATCTCAGAATCACAGCCATTCATTACTGTGATTAAATACCTACATCTTCAAATTATCTTTCTATATATTTTTAATTATCAAATGATAAATAACTATCTAAATTACCAACTTTTAGGTGCTTTTCTATAAAAGTAGGTAAGTAATGTTTGAGTAGGTACGGGAGGTTATGATTTGTTTCGGCGTTTTTCATAACCGTAAATAATATTTTTCTATTCAAGGTCTACATACAGCGTTTAGGTAAGTACCTACGCGTATTGAAGTTGGGAAAACTGTTTTGAGTAAGGTAAATAATAAATTAAAACAGAGCATTTGCCTTGTTTTTATGGATATGATTTTGATCTCATGCATCCTTTATACAAAGAAAACTTTTTATTCCATTGATATTTTGCCATAGAGAAATATAATTATACCATTTTGCTCTACATAGATTCTCATTTATTTTAATCTCATCTCGACGAAATCATGCCAACTCTTTCATTTGTCATACTGCTAGATTATTGAACATTTTCAACTGTTACCTATCTCTTTCCCACGTAGGCATTCCGTCAATGCAAAGCATCGTACTCGCTCGCTCTGCGTTCCGCGTTCCTTACCCCACCCATTTCGTCACTGCACTGCACTAGTTCTTTCGTTTCGCAAGCGAACAGTAGTGAGTGTTTAATTTAGATGTTTTCATGTTAATAATAATTCCTAGTGTATCACAAAAAAATCATTTTTACAAAATGTGATAATTTCGTTAATTTTTAAAGTTATTAGTGGCATCAGGCACGTAAAATTTATATTTTCTGACATAAAATAAGGACAAAGTGAACAAGACAGCTGCACAGTCAACATGGCGGCCATTGGTAAAATGCAGCCCATGAAATTCGATAAAATATGTCGAGCGTGCTTGCAGATAAAAAAAGACATGAGACCATTGTACGAGCAACTCACAGCAACAATGCTAATGGGGATATCAAAAGTGCAGGTTAGTAACATAAATTGTCATTTCGATGAGATAATTTTGGAATTGAAATTACATTTGAATTGTGTTGTCATCTCACTCACACCTACGCACGGGGCAAACGCGTACGACGCGTGTCGACAGTGGCAGTTGTCGTGTAGCGTTATCTTTGTAGAAAATTGTTCGGAATTCCTCCCTCGACGCATTGCGTATTCTCAAAATTGAGAAATATCTCGCTGTCCCTGTCTTTCTTTAATGGTTCTTGTTGGTGTAAATGTGATGGAAGCGAATGCATCAGTGAATGAATGAGATGGTTTGAAATAAATCGCTAAGATTTTATATAGTCATCTCGTTATCGCCCCCTTTTTATGGAATTTTGTGTTGTTGGAAATAGTTGATTGTTTGTTATTTATTTTTTAGCATAACAATAACATACCTACTCGTAAAAGTTTTTGTTTTAAGCAGATAAAAACAAACAATGAATATTGAAATGATAAAGATAACCCTAGGGCTAGGAAAGAACGATTGCCTCAGTTGCCTCGGCATCGGCAGTAGGTAGCAACGGATTGAGAATGGTCGTGAATTTGACCACGACCTTTCCCAATCCTAAGTAGGTACCTACCTAGCTACCTCTTACTGACTAACTGCTTTTCCAATTAAGCCTATGTACTGAAATTCTGGGTTGCATTTATTTTCCTTGTTTTTGAAGTACCTAAGTACCTACCTATTTCTTAAGCCAATTATGGTAATAATGGCACCAGTGTTTGACTCTTTATGACCGGTGTTCGACAGAGTTTTCGTCGCCAAAAAATAACGTAGATTTTCATTGTCCGGGTGTAAAAAAGGGGGCCCCAAAAAATAACACAATTTTTTTTGCACGAAATGTTAAAAAACTGCAAACGAAAATATTTTTTTTATATTATTTTTATTTTATTTTTTTGTATGGAGCTAGCTAGATTTCTGTTGTTTAAAAAAAAATAACCTTGAAATTCAAGACAATCGCTAAACTCTGCGCTTCGCGATTTTCTTAAATTTCTAACCTATCACGTGACCTACACCAAAAAGTGAAAAATTTTACAAGTCCTAGCTCCATACAAAACATGATCGCAAAATCGGCTATGTCTCGGACCCCCTTTGCTACACCCTAACCTTTCATTGACCAACTCGCAACTCGCAACTCGCAACTCGCAACTCGAAACTCGAAACTCGAAAATTACGAGATGATAGCAAGGAAGCAAGTGGTTGGTATTCAATTGTTGCTAACTACTAAAATCAGTTGCTGGTCCCCTATTAATGATTAATGGACAAAAATGTCGATCACTATGGTTCCTATCGAATACTGGTCCCAATCAATACCCTAGCCAGATTTAGCCAGGGTGGTTTAGTATCAATACGCCCACCAGCCAAACTTCGTTAACATGATCAAATGGCAAATTAATAAAACTGGCACTAGGAATGCAGGTATTACGCTTTCTATTGAGGAGCGCGATGGCGCAGTGCGCGCCCGGTCTGCGATTGCTAAAGTTAAGCAACTTACGCAAAGGCCGGTCATCGGATGGGTGACCAAACGTTTATCACCTCGAGCTCCTCCGTGCTTCGTAACGTAAGGCACATAAAGCCGTTGGTTCCGGCTGCATTAGCAATCGTTAACGACCCACCAATGCGCACTGGACCCGCGTGGTGGTTTATGGCCCGTGTTCTTTATCCATCCATAGGGAAGGCTCGCGTGCCTGAATCTGAAGCTGAATCGGGACACGGAATGAGCTGGTGATGTTTTTTTATATCTTACGGGTAAGAACAGTGCCGTCATCTTACCTGATGTTAAGTGATGGAAGCACCCGTGATCCTCAACTTCTGAGGCACTGGCTATCTGTATTCCGCTCCTTCATATTCGTGGATACTGTAGGTAGCAGATAGCGATGGTCTACCATCCCAGCTCAATGGCAGGCAGGGCACATCGCTCGCAGTACTGATGGCCGCTGGGGCAGAACAGTTCTCAAGTGGCGACCGCGTACCGGAAAACGCAGTGTGGGCAGGCCTCCAACAAGGTGGACCGACGATCTGGCGGAGGTCGCGGGAAGCCGCTGGATGTGAGCAGCACAAAACCGATCGTTGTGGAGGTCCAGCAATGGACGTCTTTTCACTGAGATGATGATTATGATGATACACGTGAATATTGTAGGTAGCAGTTGGCGACGGTCTACCATCCCAGCTGTGCCTGCAGTGCGTGCACCAGATCTCCCGGTGCCACGCTTTCAAGGAGCTGGTGGAGAGGAACGACGCGGCTCTGCGCGCGCAGGCCGCCTACTTGGCTGAACAGACGAAGATACAGCGGCAGGATGTTAGTATGATCACTTTGTTTTCTAAAGTATACGCTAATCGAAATGAAACTAGGTTTTACGGATCTACTCGCGTTTATTTCACACATGATCATGACCCTTTGCAGCGTCAGTCTCTCTGTGACCACGGACCCTGCAAAGGGTTCGAAACGTCAGGACAAACATTAAATCAAATTAATGTGTGAAATAAACGCGAGTAGATCCGTAAAAGTCGTTTCATTTCAATATTTTCAATGATCACTTTACTACTAAATGTACGTAGGTATACAGATTTAAAAAGTGCGTACAGTTTATAAGACAATAATAATAGTAGTAATAATGGTATTTACCCTACCTACCTACATTGCAACCTTTAACGATAATTAATAACCTTCTTCGTCTACGTCACAATAACCCCTTTTCTTCCTAATTGCATATTTTTATTAAACCCTAAAACTTTACAACTTGTATTCAACCTTTGCGTTTTTATCACAGACCCATTTTTTTATAAATAAAAGCGTGTTACATTTTGATGGAATATTAAAGCATATTTAGCATATTACACCTTCATTACACGATTAATTGTGACGTAGACGAAGAAGGTTATTATCGTTAAAGGTTGGAATGTAGTTAGGTACTTATTTATATAATGGTATTTTTTTCTTACCATCAGGTTTAAATTATTTTTAAGCTTGTTTTTAACAAGTTTTTTTTTCTTTTTATTTTCTTTTTAACTTTTTAGTATTCTTTTGTTCATGTTGTTCCCACGAGTATAGGATAAAAACGGTCCATCCCCCCAGAGGTCCATTGTAGGGGGATATAATGGCTTCAGTACAACAGGGTTCGCCCTGGTACCCTGAGGCGCAACGTTAGAGATATGACATGTTTATACACACTCATACAATTCAGCCCTCGGCACGTGCTCACCTTGGAATTAGGTCCTCAATCTAATCCATCTAATCAAAGACACAATCCACGCATTCATAACAAACGGAACGAACGAATGAACGAATTTATTTTTCCGAGTTCCTATGGCCATTTTCCAGCTCCACCATCAGACCCTGGTTACCATCTAGCACCAAAATTCTCGTCAAAACGAATCATACGAACCCAAACTCGGTGGGGTTGTGTAGTTTAATTACCGAGTTCCTATGGCCATCTTCCAGCTACATCATCAGACTCTGGTTACCATCTAGCACCAAAGTACTCGTCAAGACGGATTAAACGAGTCCAAACTCGATGGGATTGTGTCGTTTAACTACCGAGTTCCTATGGCCACTTTCTGGTTCCATCATCAGATCACCTCCATGTCATAATAATGATGATAAGCTGATCTGATGATGGAACCAGAAGGTGGCTATACTAGTACGCCGTAGATTAGTGGAAGCAAAATTGTTTGGAAGTGTTTCTCGAAAGGTACCGCTTCTTGCCAAGCAACTTCTCTCGAGAAGCGATTATTATTCGCTAAAAAGTATGTCAATTGGACGGTGCGAGATTGGAAAAAAGTCTTATTCTCAGATGAAACAAAAATAAACATGGTAAATTCAGACGGCAAGCGCTACGTAAGCGTCCAATAAACCATGCTTTTAATTATAAATACACTAGAAGCATAGTCAAGCACGGGGGCGGCAATATCAAGGTATGGAGATGTTTTTCCGGATGTGGAGTTTGACCCGTTAGAAAGATTGAAGGTACAATGGATCAACTGCAGTACAAAAACATCTTAGAAGAGACAATGATTCCATTGACTCTGAAGACCATTTGCCTGTAACCTGGATCTTTCAGCAGATAATGACCCTAATCACACCGCCAACAGTGTAAAATATTTTCTTAGGGAACAGCGTATTTCCGTCTTAGACTGGCCTGCAAATAGCCCTGATTTAAATCCCATAGAAAATCTGTGGCATGTCATAAAAAAGAAAGTCTTAAACAAACGTAACTCCAGTCACAACGAACTCTACGAAACTTTTGTCGAAGCATGGAATTCAATCCCACTAGAAAAATGTATGAAAAATGAATGAAATCAATTACATCAAGTTATTACTTGTTTATCTACACAAGTAAATCTCTCGTAGGAATGCATTAAAAATAATTAGTCCGCCATCTTGGGTGTGCCGCCATCTTGGATTTAAATGACGTCACACAATTAACTATGCATTGTGCTCCGAACTGAACATGTACCTACCTATACAAAATTTCAGCTCAATCGGTTGAAGATTATCTGCTTCAAAATTGAGTTGCAAGATTCCACCCGAACAAATTACATAATATATATATTGCTAAATAAAAGCTTGTAATAAAAAATGGGAACATTTTTCGCAAGAATTTGTGGCTTTAATTTTCTATCTCTGACTATGTCACTTTCTTTACAGAAAAAAATGATGTCTCACCAGAACTGTACGGAGCCTTACATGCAGTACGTGGAGATCCCCCTCACGTCCACTCCGAGCCAGATCCTGGACAACTTCTTCAGCGAGCCGCAGGCGCAGGAACCGCCTAAAGAAGACTACGCTATCGAAAAAGTATTTATTGTGAGTAGTGTTAGTGTAGCTCGTAGTAGCTTGTGTAGCTCTTTAGGCTGCGATCTTGCAAGTTAACCCTTCCCTGTCCTACGAATCACATTATAGTCAGTGGATCGGATTCTAAACAAGCTATTGTGAAATTTTCGTTATTTTCCTATGATACAAGTCCCAAAGATGTAGCAAACAAATTCAGTCTGAAAAATATATAGTCTTCCAGTTCCAGTAAAATTGTGTAAACATAAACAGGGGGCCTAGTGTGAGTTTTGTTTACTATCCGTATTCATTCGATTACGTTTACGAAAACGAAAATTAGTATGGCCTTGAAGCAGAGCACCTCCTGGCGGCATACGAGAGGAGTTAACATTTTGCCATACAAATTCTCGTTATCGAATGGCGAATGAAACTCGCACTTGGCACTCTGTTACGCGACATTTACAAACTGCACTTACCTACGCGGTCTCGCACGCTCACCGACGACGGCATAATAATTCTTGAGAGGAGCTCGTGGCGCAGTAGTTAACGCGCCCGGTCTGCGATTGCTTAGGTTAAGCAACTTTCGCAAAGGTCGGTCATTGGTCGGGTGACCAAAAATGTATCATCTCGAGCTCCTCCGTGCTTCGGTAGGCACGTTAAGCCGTTTGTCCCGGCTGCATTAACAGGGCTCAGTGTGGATAGGTGATTGTTAACACAACCACCTATCCGCACTGGGCCCGCGTGGTGGTTTATGGCCCGTTCTCCCTATCCATCCATAGGAATGGCTCGTGCCCCAGCAGTGGGGACATAAATGAGGTGATAAATCTTGGACAGTAAATTTGTTAAGTATACTTAAAGTCCTGGGTTACGGGATGGTTGACTGTCGCCATAATAACAAACAATGCAGGTAAGAGTAAGATATAGGCAGCTCGTTAGTAGTTCATGATTCCGGGTATCATGTGTTCCCACTTTCGCACTTATCGCCACTTATCGTCAAGTGACACGCAAGCCAAGCACTTATTCATTTTGAAGTAAAATTATTTGCGTAGGTACATAGCCTTTTTACTCCGTAGATGACATCTTACATTGGTTCTTCGTAAAATTAATCGTTGTATCAACCATGCATTCCTCAACAGGTAGAGGAAACTACAACAAACGCCAACAAAGACGAGGACGCCTTAAACTCAGACGAGGAGAGCTACCTTCAAATGGTGGTGTTCCAAGCCACTTCCTCCGTGGCGCCAGGACGGCACGTTTGCAACCTCTGCCACAAGGAGTTTAAGCACGCGCGCTGGCTAAAGCAGCACATGCGCTCTCACACCAACTGGATCAAGGCCAACTGCAAGAAGCCGCCCATGTGCCCCATCTGCGAGAGGACGTTTAAGGTGAGCTTACGAAACATCCCGACAGCACTCGAACCGAGGTCTTAGCAAGCAAGATCAAAGCCAACTGCTAGAAGCCGTCCATGAGTCTCATCTGCGAGAGGACATCACAAGGTGAGCTGTAAAAGCGCCCTTGGCATGGTCTAGCAGCCAAGACAGTCTACTCGTGCCGAGATTCTTCAAACACGCGCGCTGGCTAAAGAAGTACATCCGCTCTCATACCAACTGGAATAAAGCCAACCAGCAGCATGAAGCCACCCATGTGCCCCATTTGCGACAGGACTTTTAAGGTGAGCTTACGAAACATCCCAAAAATCTATACCCAAGCCGAGTCGTACAAGCAATTACACTTGATAAATAAATACTTCTACAAATTTATATCGTGCTTGATAGTAACCATATTACAATGACCCAATCTCCGAGTAATAAACCTGTGGTAAACGAGATTTTATTGTCATAGGGCCCGGGGATGCTGAAAATGCACATGCGCACTCACGAACAGCGCCCACCCAAGCAGCCAACTTGCTCCGTGTGCCAGCGCACCTTCGCCACTAAGACGCTACTCTACAGGTACATTTTGCAATGACACATCATCAGCCTATTAACTACACATACACAACAAAGTTTGTGCTACTTCCAACTTGATTTGGAGCTGATTTTTAAAACCTATTAGATTCACATCATCACCTATTAAACCACGTGTGAATTGTGAACTATGCATTACAATTTTGTCGCTTTATCGTCCGTTACCATTTGTATCGAACTCATCGAAGAGTTTGTCACCGAACTTGTAAATATCACAAAAAAAATAATTAAATCTGGTTCGAAAGACCATGTTCAAACCTATCTTGATGGTTACCTATTTTAAATACGATTTTTTTAGTACGACTTTCATTATCCCGAAAACGTTTTGCCACATTTTTGTTTTCCATATTTTCATTTTACCGAAAACACGATTGACAAATTGCTGATAATCCGATTTTAAATATTTTTTTTTTAATTCTATACGTTTTGAAATCCTACTCAACTTTTGATAAATATATTAATGTTAGACGATTTAGTTTCCAGAAAAACGTTTCCTATATTATAAAAAGACAAATATTATAAATAACAAATACTTACAATCCATCAAGTTTATAAACACGCTAACGCCTAACAGAAAAATAACAGCAATGTCATCTTTTGTCGCATTACTCCAACAATAATATTAACAATTTCAAACGTCAGCTTTTGTAGGATGTCTAAAAGGTATGGCCAAAAAAACGTCTCACGTACAAAAACGTCGTTTCTGGCAAGAAAATTATTGTAAGCAAAACAACTGTAAAAAGAAAAAATATGGTTTTGATAATCAGCTATTAGATTTTCTGGAAAATGAAACATTGTAAAATAAATTTATTACTTACAATAATGTAAAAAAATACATCTGGGATTCAAAACTTCGTTAAACCGTTTTCGAAGTTTTGAAATTCGAACAAAAAAGTTTCGAAAGTAGGTTACCCATCTTGAGTTGTCAACTGTAATGCTTGTTTTACACGTACCACAACCACAACACGTGGGCGGGCGCTATTTTGTATGAAAATAATAGTTGAATTCACATGGGTCACATTTTGCCGTCATTATTGACCGCGTGTTTGGTACCGACTACATCGCAGCTACGTCACAACTACAACAACGCAATCACCAGCGCAAGCGACACCGCGAAGTAGCGGCCGGCCACATCGTAAACATTTTGTAGGTAACGCAACGCAACCGCAAGAAGCCGCAGCGACACTATTCACACGTAACCACAGCTTGACCACCTTTTGTTGCGACGGTGTGGTGTGGTTGTGGTACGTATGAAACAAGCCTAATACCTAAAAATTCTGTGCTGTAGTCAAATAAAATTATATGTAGGTATACAGTTCATTGTCGTATTGCTTCTTGTGTCTGTCTTGTGTGTGATTAATGATTATTAAACAACGAACGGTTACACTTACAAAACCGTTCGATGTTTAATAATCGTGTTGTAATTAATTACAAAGGCACAGACAAACCCACTTCGAGCAGAAGACCCACCAGTGCACCGTTTGCGAGAAGCGTTTCTTCAGCGGGTACGCGCTGCGCTCGCACATGGCTCGCCACCGCGGCGAGCGGCCCTACAGCTGTTCGTTATGCAGCAAGAGCTTCTACAACCCCACCGACCTCAAGGTGAGCCGGCTACAGCCAGACTGACGCGCGTTTTTGTCGCTCCAGCTTATATGCAGGTCGTAGAACATCGGAAAATTATAAACATACCAGAAAAGTACCATTTTTAATGTTAAAGATTGAAATTAAAACCTCAACGATTGCCTTCGTTCTAAATATTTGATATCTACTTTTATCAGATGACAGCGACTAGTAGTAGTTAGTTTCTAGTGAACGACTTAGGAAAGTAGACGAGATAAGAAGTGGACGAGATAGGAAAGTGGACGAGTTAGGAAAGTGGACGAGTTAGGAAGTGGACTAGATAGGAGAGTGGACGAGTTAGGAAAGTGGACGAAGTCGTCCTGAAGGACCATATGGCCGAGATAATAAGAGGGTGCCGCGCGGACGCAAAACTGCGAGTTTAGGCATATACTTAGCTAGCGACCGGCGCGTCAATGAATTTGATTGCTTGATTGATGATGAATTTAACATGAATACGCACGCACACTAATAACTGTACAGAGTAGGCTGGTGATTTAATTGGAGCAATGTTTACTTTCGTAAAATCATAGGCATTTGGGTAAAAAATAATAAGTCTTAATATTTTCATATTTATATTTTTTAAATGAAAAATTAGACAACAGTGGCCTGCGGAATATCAATACAAACATTTTGATGTCGGATTATTGTTTCATGTGCTATATTTACAAAGTTTTTGAAGAAATAAGTTTTAGATATCATTACTTTTAAGTATTGTTCATGCAGTTTCTGGGTATTTGTTTCAAATTTCAAGACAACCATGGCCCTGGAAAGGATTAAGCTAACCTACACTAGTCCTTTTAATGTATATGACCTATTCAGCGCCTAGGACCAGTGACTTAAAAACACGTAAATTTTCGAAATTCCGCGCGGCACGCCCTTAAGGTTGTTTGTTAGTAAGAAAAAATTGTAAAGTGACAACCCTAGGTCCAGCTGATACATTGTTCTTTTTCGTCAACCTCATGATCCAAACAAAACAGAAGTCAAAACATTGTTAAGGTTGAACAAAAATAATGTAATAAATAGCTATTCAAAGTGGGAACGCTGCCAGTATTTTCGGAACCTTGCCTAAAGGGACTCCTTTTAATAATATATTTTAATTATTTTAACATACCCACCACCCCATCTCTTCCTGTGGGTGTCGTAAAAGCCGACTAAGGGACCATTCCAGAGGATGGGCAGCAGCATCTCTCTGATGTTACCCTCAACCTACTGCGATCGCCAACCCGCCTGCCAAGCGTGGCGATTACGGCAAATACCCCTCATATCCTTGGGGGCGGCCTTTGTCCAGCAGTGGACGTCTTTGGCTGAGATGATGATGATGATTTTAACATATATTTTTTTTAAGGTTTTTAGTTATAGGTTCATTGTTCATTCTATAATATGTTCACGATAATAATAATAAATAAAATCCAATCTTCATAAATATGATTTTGCATGTTAACACGGTTGGTTGCGGCAGTTGGTGCAAATTTGCCGCGCAAAAAAAAGTAGTCTGGCGCTATACTAGCTTCCCTTACCCATCCCCTCCAACACCTTTCTCGCGCACAAGAAGACCGCAACATGGAACGCCTCACGCCAACTAGCGCTGCGGCTGCAGTCGCAAACTTAGTGTGCTGACAACGTTTGGAAAGGACGGCCGCTCTCATTCGCGATTAGAGGAAATCTCCAATTTTAGACCACGCGCTGGTGGTCCAGGTCTGTGCTCCAGCAAAGTGTATCCTCCGGCCACCAACCTCGTGCCGGTTCAGACTGCTCGCCCGCCTGCCGCACACGTGGCGTCTGTCGTTCGCTGATCAAAGGTATGTCCTGTGGCCCTATCCTCGAACGGCTTATACATTGACCTTGTAGCCAACCCTCGCCGTTTGAAACATCCCCTAACCTAGTATAACGCTAACAAAAAAATACAGTCCACTAAATAGCAGAACATCGCCCGCGCCACAATTTTGTAGTCCTTCTCGCCAGACCAACGGTGTTATTTATACTTAGATGCATGCCTATGTTTCGGGACTATACACATATTACCAAACACCCTGTGCACCGTGTGAGAGCACGCTTCTTTAGCGGGCACGCGCTACCCTAAAGCTGTTCGTTATGCTGCAAGAGCTTCTATAACCCCACCGACCTCAAGGCGAACCGCCCGCAGCGAGACTGACGCTCTGTTACCGCCCCAGGTTATGAAGTAATGTACCTTTTAAGTACCTATGAAACTCTTCACTCAGCAGCGACACGTACTATTATGCAGTACCACGCTTTTTAACAAATACAAACGGTAACAAATATGTACCGGACTATAACAATTAACAATAGTTCCTTTGAGACGACCATCACTTGTTTTCCTGTAACTCTGCGAAAGATTCGAAACGTAAGGCTAAAATAATAATTATGTAGGTAAAGTAAACGCAAGTGCTTCATTTCAATGTGTAGTGTTACTTTAGAAAACGAGTAACCGGTTACCGATACCGATTGAACAGTTTATTACTTTTCAAAACAATGCATAAATTGTATAGATGAAGGCCTTGATTAATAATTATACTAGTTATTTGTAAATCGATGGGACAGACAGCGTTCCACATTCCAACCTCTCGAATTGGTCTTCTTCCTGCTCTTTAATTCTGAATGCCTCCGCAAACGTTTTCTTAGCACGCTTAGACAAATACTCTGGAAAGTCGACTTTGAAACGCATAATCAGGTTGCCTTTCGCCTTGTTGGGGCAAGCGGGCACCGGCAAACCCTCGTCTTCTATAATCTTCTCGTACGTCGGTGTTATAACATCAGTCACTTTGACTCTTAAAACGCGATCGTCCAAAGTTTTCAACGTGATAGTGAGGCCGCATAGAGCTTCTTCCAAAGTAACATTCCGAACATTCACCAGGTCACTCAACCCAGATCTGATGTAAGTCTCGTGAGGGCGGTCTTCAGTTATGAAAATGACGTCAGCGGGAATCCTGGTCGGGCCTTGATCCCCTTCCTCCTTGAACCTCACCTCTGTGTTCGGGTATATACCAGGTCTAATAGGAATAGATAGCACCTTCTCCCGTAGCTTTAGTTCTGAACAGGTTTCATCAGTAAACACCAATCTTTGTATCTTCATTTTCTTCAGCCCACCTTTGTATACCTCCTCGAGGGATAACGATAAAGGTCGTACTATCGTTGCATCCTTTTCTTTATATCCTTTTCCGAGAGGGGAATCGAACATAGGGGGTGGATTCTCATAATAATCGAGCAAGTCGGCGTACGGGTTGGTCGTTCCGAAGAATTCGTGGAAAGTCCTCAACGGCTCTCCGTGGTAAGAGTATGGTTGTATGTATTGCGTTGGACCTGGGATCCCTTTCTTTAGGCCTTCTTCCCCGTACTGGTCGTATACTGCTCTCCGTTTGTTATCCACTAGCACTTCGTACGCTTCACCGATGAGTGCGAATATTCTTTTCATGTTTTCGTCGTTGTCGTGGCGTTCGGGGTTGTATTTGAGCGCGAGGCGACGATACGCTTTCTTTATTCTGTATTGGCTGCAGGAGCGTTTCTCACCTAAAATACCGTAGTAATCGAAACCCATTTTAGAAGGTTATTGGCAATATTTACAAAAATATGTAGAAAAATAGCACAATATGTCAAATTGGTTTTACTGTTTTGACAATTTGTCTTGTCATTTTTATTTTTATTTACATTGTACAGACCTTGGTGGATATTATCCCCAAGCTTTAACTGAATAATTTGTGGGTTCTAAATTCATTAGTTAAAAAATAATTACCAATAGAATATCACAAATTTGCTTTCACTAAGTAATATAAAAACGATTTTCAACAATAAAACACACAAACATTTAAAATCAACATAGTTAATTAGGTACCAAATAAGTGAAAGGAAATAAATTCAAATCCAAACTCGTTTACAGAATATTAACTCGAAAAGGATAAAAGTGACCAAGTATTATAGTATCAATACATTTTTGTTTTTATAATAAGATTGCTAATATTGCACCTTTTATCATAACCGGATGTTTGTAGACGGCGAAAACTAAAGGTTCTTTACGCCGCGCCGTATGATCGAACATCCTCAGAGAAGCATCACGCAAGCGTGTACTGTCCGAGGCATACAAATCGGTACGAGGATGTCAATACTACTCTGTGCGCCTAAACAAACTCTTATCTTGTTACAATTAAGGTCCACTTCCGCCTGCACACCGGCGAGAAGCCGCTCAAGTGCTCCGAGTGCAACAAGACGTTCCGCCGCCACTCCACGCTGTGCCAGCACATGAAGAAGCACCGCGGCATCCGCAACCACGTGTGCGCCATCTGCGCCAAGGGCTTCTACGAGATCTCCAAGCTGAACGCGCACATGCGGGTGCACACAGGTTGGTGAACTCAATGAGGATGATCTATTTAGATATTGAGCAGGTTGTGACTTGGAGACACTACACTGTTTACAGTCCAAAAAATAAAAACCGCGTCAGCAATTCAACATCCACTTTTAAGCACATTTGAGGGTTAAGCCAAGGAGTAAAAACCGCGACCGTTTGAGGGTTACCAAATCTATCAATGCAGATTAACCATTTTACCGCCAACAACTTCTATAGAAGTTCGAGATTTTCGTGCCGTCCACGCCAGCACTTCTATAGAAGTTCTTCTTTGTACCTACTTTATTAAAATACATTTATACGTTGGCGTACAGCGAGACATCGCGTGCAGGATAGTTGGGCGGTGAAAAGGTTAATGTAAAACCACCATCCGTTCAATCAACCGTGAAACGGGTTACCCTGTGTTTCGGTTGTTGTCCCGGTGAGCCAGTCCTTCTCCTTTCACTTCCCCTCTTTGGCGTCGCGAAGCAGGTACTGACCGGTGGAACCATCTTTAAAGGACGGCCGTATTTGATACCTTTGGGCGTGATGTGCTGGCGTGGAGTCTAGGGAGACCGGTGAAACAGTTGTCCGCTGGCCGCCCGTTGGTCAGTGGGGACCCGAACCCGGGCATCACGTAATCTCCGGCCCGGGAAGTTGTCCCGCCAACCAGCGAAAAATCCTGTGTGTAGTCGTCGTGCCGGAGGAGACCGGGGTGGACCCGGCGACTGTACATGGGGGTGACCGGGGGTCCTTCCGTTCTCCGCGTCAGCAACTCACACTACCGAGGATGTCAGTTGCTGTCTATTTACTGCCTTTTTTCTACTGATCAGTGATGCTGCGCGACGCCCTTCCCCTCCTCACCTTCAAATACTAGAAAGAAAAAAAACATCCGACAAACTAATGACGTCACGCCAGGCGCAAATTATTGTGAAGTAATTAGCAGTGCTACTAAAAAAAGTCATATTTTAAACTGAAACATGAATATTTAAAAAAAATTTAAGAATAACATTCCCCGTCCTCATTGGATTAACTGGGTACTTCGATTTTAATAAGAGTTAATAAGAGTTGTCCTGGAGACTTCGCGCAAACGAGTAAAAACCGCGACATGCAGTTCGCAACATCCACTTTTAGACATTTTCGAGGGTTACAAAATTATACTCAAAGGAGAGAAACGGTTGTGCTCAGTGGAGCACAACCGAGCACAGAGTGCTGTGTCAACATATGAAGAGGCATCGCAGTATACGCAACCACTCGACTCACTGTCAATTACCATTAACCGGTATGATTAGTTAATAACTTTTAATGTTAAAACTTTTTGTTAATATTTTTTGTAACAACTCTATTTACGTTGACAATCTACCTGCAGGCGAGCGTCCGTTCGAGTGCCAGTTCTGCGAGCGCAAGTTTGCGCAGCAGTCGGCGCTGATCTACCACCGGCGCACGCACACCGGCGAGAAGCCGTACTGCTGCAAGATATGCAGCGCGCGCTTTACCACCTCCTCGGCCAGGAACAACCATCTCGTCACCCACACGGGGAATAAGAGGTACAAAGCTTTTACTGGTATTTAGGATAGCATTTGAGGTTGGATACCCATGTCGTTTATGGCGTGATTTGTGAACATTTTTCACCGGTGAGAAGCCTAATACATGCAAGATATCGCCCAGGAACAACCACCTCGTCACGCACACACGGAACAAGAGGTAGCTTTATTCCTTTATTACAGGATAGCATTTGCGAGATATTTTGACGAGAAACTTAAGAAACTTTTAGTTGCTTAAAACTAAAAGTTTCTTGCCGTTTTGTGACTAAAGAATCTTTAGAGGTTTTTAGGAACTGTCATAACGCAAGCCTACTTGATTCTACGACACGTTCAAAGTCTGATGATGAAGGTGGTGGGAGAGATACATGGGAGCATTTGCATTGAAAGAATCGGGGTACGGCTTCAGGGCAACGACGAGCTGTGTACTATTTATATTACCTCATTCACTCAAAAACGTTTTGTAAATGGAAGATATTGGCATGCTGCTAGGTGGCACACTTTGTCCTCATCTATACAATCAATATAAATAATTACATTCACTTACACTACAACTTATTTGTTTTGTATATAGGTTCGTCTGCCCCGTGTGCTACAAAGGTTGCACGTCGCGCACTGAGTTACGCGTGCACTCTACCAAGCACACTGGCGAGAAGTTGTTCGGCTGCGAACACTGCCCGCAGCGGTTCAGCTCGGCGTCGTACCTCGCGGTGCACCGTCGCTGCCACACGGGCGAACGGAAGCACCAGTGCAACGTCTGCGGGAAGAGTAAGTAACCTCACATAATGTCGTATATAGGTTAGTTTGTCCTGCGATTTTAAGGGAAGAGATTGCTGTGCCGCTGGACTTTTAGAAGTGGCGAGATATTAAAGGTTCCTCATACTCTAGTGATTAAATATCCTCAGGGGGTTCCCTCCCGGTAAGTAACCTCACTAGCAAAAATACTTCATCAATCATTCTTACTTCTTTAACCCCCTCTGTGGGGTTTACAGTGGTTAAGATCACCGGGCTAAAACTAACCGCCACACCGGCGAGCAGAAGTACTTGTGCAACATGTGCGAGGAGAGTAAGATACCTCCTTAATCTATACTACTATATAAATCTGTAGGCTCTGTGTGTACTTGCAATTTTTCTGACAAATTTTGGGATAAATATTAATTTTATGACTCACTGACACCAATTCTACGATTTAAGAAATTTTTGTCTGTCTATCTGTCTGTCTGTATGTCCACTTTTAACTCAAGAACGGCTTGACCGATCTTGATGAAAATTTGTATGTAGTAAGAACTGTAATGACTAAGTTGATGATGATTGATAGGCTATAAAAATATTAAATTTTATTCACAAGTTTACGCTCAGCGAAGCGGGCGACTTTGAACTGGTTTGGGATGGCTACCAACAGAGAGAGATGGCGTGCAAAGGGAGAGGCCTACACTCGGCATTGGGTGGCGACGGGCTGAAGAAGAAGAAAGAAAAGCGGGCGAGTGACGGCTCTTGATGAAAATTTGTATGTAGTAAGAGATGAGATTGTGCAAATGATAGGCTATATAAATGATATTGGTAAACCTAATAAGTATTTTGATTAGCATTCATTGACCCATTATTTTCGCACAGCGAAGCGGGCCGGTGACGGCTAGTGTAGGTATAAGTTGCTTTGTCCCTTTTTTTTTTTGGCGAAAGAGGTTGCTGTCGCCACCGATTGACTTTACCCTCCTCCGTGCTTCGGAAGGCACGTAAAACCGTTGGTCCCGGCTGCATTAGCAGTCGTTAACAACCACCAATCCGCACTGGGCCCGCCGCGTGGCGGTTTATGGCCCGTTCTCCATATCCATCCATAGGGAAGGCTCGTGCCCCAGCAGTGGGAACGTATATGAGCTGGTGATGATGAGATGATGATGAACTGAAGCTTTTAAAGTTGGCAACTCGCTTTATTATTATTATTATTATCTCTTTATTTATCTTTTTTCTTAGCCTAGGTTTGTTATAATATTAATATAAAAGTAAAATACAAAAGCACATACAAAACATAAAAATATTATAAAAAACCTAGCCTAAGGTGCCGCCGGCAACGGGGCAGGGCTCAAGCTGCCGGTGGTTAGGGCTGCAGAGACAGGAATTATTATTATTATTTATACCCTTGGTTATGCAAGTGTGCATATATATACACTGCGGTCTCTGTTTTCCATCAGGCGGGCCTTAAGCTCGTTTGCTGTCTCAATTAGGAATATAAAAATTACCTTCAATATATTTTTTATGCATTTGATAGCAAAGTATAAAAATTACTTATTTAAAAAAAAATTACGCCATAAACACAATTTTTTATCATTTTATATGTATTGTAACTTTAAAACATCAATAATAGCTTTAAACAAGGGTATGGATACACAATACTCTATTTTACAATTAACTAACAATTTAAATGTATCATACAGCATAATAATTTGTCTCTTTAGGGCAAAAACAGGATGGAGAGAGCTAATAAACTGTATTAACGGAGGTACAAACTATTTATTTTATACTTAAAGCAATATTAATCATATTCACAAAACATTTATTCACTTCATAGTATTATTTGCTTTAAATTAAATAACAATTAGCTTTAAATAATAAACACAAATACTTATCTGAAAATAGCAATGGTTGGTACTCAGAGCCAGACACACTGACAAAAGGCGAAATAGTAACCGATCGCTTCGATTGCCACCGATACTAGTCAGCCTTCCCGCACTGCACTGCCCGTGAAAAAACAAAGATGGCGGTCGGTTCACTAACGCCCCACTTCTGACTACCGTAGTTGTATTGACAACAATAAATATTCCCGAAATTATTTATAATAATTTACGTATTTAAGAAAATCATTGTTAAATTATAACTTGTTTTTAAAACTTCTGTACACTATTTTTGAATTGTATATTTTTTACTTATAAAATCCACTTCCCTCCATCAGCCATAAGTCACACAAACCGCTTATGTATGTATGTGATGTGATGACATATTACGAACAACCCTATTACAACCTATCACCTACTCTCATGTCATATTCTGAACCAATTGTTAATTTTCCAGCTTATATGGAATTGAATTACCTGAAGAAGCATATGAAAACGCACGAAGTGAAGAATGACCCTGAATCGTCTAGTTCGGAGAACGGCTCTGAGTCGCGCGGAGCCAACAGCATGAAGCCCGGCGACATAGCGGAGGCACCTAGCCCCGTGGAGGAGCAGGAGGTAAGCAACTACCACTCAGGGTGCCTAGATTGAGTTTCATTTGACATTTGATCACATTTATAAAAACGAAAATTAGTACCTATGGCATTGAAGCAGCGCCTCTTGGCGACATTCAAGAAGAGTTAACATTAATGCTATACAAATTTTCGGTTTGCGTAAACGAATTGTATCGAATGAATACGGATAATGTAATGAATGAGTAATGATGATGTATTTTATTTTTATTTTTTAATTTTTAACTTTAAATTTTATGAACTAAATATTTGTATGCTAAAACTTTAGCTAAATGTGTCAACCTAACCTGTTCCACCTATGTAATGTACCACATTTATTACAAATAAATAATTTGAATTTGAATTTGAATTTAATAGTAAACAAAAGTCAGACTAGGCCAGCGATGGGCAAACTACGGCCCGTGAATGATCGAAGTCCGGCCCGCGACCATCAAACAAAAATTCAAGTGCGTGTGTGTTTCAGAAAATGCATGAGTACCTAACAATATTTTTATTTCACAAAAAAATATTTATTTATGGATAAAATACTGCAAAAAATTGAATAGCCTGGCCCGCTATAGATTTTGTTAGTAAATATTGTCACGCGAATGATAAAGTTTGCCCATCCCTAGGCCACTAGCACTAGGCCTTCGATCAATTACGTACCAGATTCCTGATGAGCCCTTGAAATACGGTAGGTAGGCGACTTTGAGGCCACGGAGCCACAATGACGTTTTTGGCGAAGATAGTAAATATTAAATACAAATATTTTAAAACCTTAATTTTATTTTTATTTTTAAGTCTTAAAGTTCATAGTAAGCTGAAGCTGTTGATGCTGTCCAATGATGCTATCCAATGTTTTTTCAGATATGTTATTCGAAATTTAAATATAGGTATGAGCAAACAGCCCCCCGACCGCCTAACCGATCGCTTAACCGATAAACTATACGCGTAGTCAAAGCGATCGGTTAGGCGGTCGGGCCCCAGGACCCTCTTTCGAGATGCATATTTGTTCCGGATCCTTTATCTATAGCATATTGATCGAAGCACTCAGTTCTCTAGTGCATAAAAACAGCCATACATTAGAATTAGATGGTTTTATATTTTTTTAGTAAATGCTAGTATTAGCATTGTTATGGTCCGGCAGCCAGATTTAAGATGCCAGAACGTCAGTAGGATTCCGGTTTAAAGTGCGCTTCCACCTTTCGGCCTATCATCACCTGACAGCTGATGAGCTAAAGGTCAAGTGCTTACCCGTAAAATATTATAAAAAAACCTAATTAACAAATGCCGCTAAAGTACCTAATATGAAGTGTCAATTCTGCTAATTTAGCGGATTATGTTGGTTAGCTAGGACACAAAATATAATACATACGCGCTTGAAAAACGCACGCATAGACAAGCTCTCACGAACACGGAATCTTTTAACGGCTGCGCTGGATTGGTTTGAGATGGGCTGTTTGGCGTTGCTCGTGCGCGGTATGTATCAGGTACCTATGAAATTGACGTTTTATATGAAGATTTTTTATAAAATATTAATAATATTTTTATTAAAATTGGAAATTCTGCAAAAAATATGGAACTTGAAATATTATTATAACATAACTAACTAACTACATTAAAGAAAAAAATATAGAAAAAATAAATTAAGATAACTAAAGACAAAATAAAACCTATAAATAAAAAAATGTCCTCCAGCTGTGGGCTCATGGCGTCGGTTCCAAGAATGCTGACAATATTACCTCTTTGGATTGCCAAGCTAATACGTTGGCAGAGGTAGCTGCCAGCCTTCTTGTCACCGGAGGCTTCAATAAGGCGAGCACTCTACTCTTTAACAAGCTGCTTGCTATTTTATAAAATTATATTTTTCATACTAACATTTTTTTTAATTTTCTTAGCATCTATTTATGTTAACACTATAAAAATTGTAAAGTAGTGTGTTTGTTTCACTACCTAAATATAGCAGATATTAAAAAGAAAAAAAATCAAGACCCTTCAAAGCTACAATGTCCTAATTAAAGATGTATAATAATATTAACAACCGGTATTGCCTTTTAGAAGTATTACACCTATTAATAAGTGAGAAAAAAACGTCAATTTCATGGTAAGGACCCAATATTAAACTTACCTCCTGGGGTCGCCTTATTTTTTGCTAACCACTTTATAGATTTTCACAAAGTAACGCCGGATCCCATTAAATTAAAATCAACTTAAGGTTAATGACGATAAGGTCAAAAATTGAAGCGCACACCAATCGGAATCCTAAACTGACTATCTTATATGTAACTGCGGGAAATAGATTTTCACAAAGTAACGCCGCATCCCATTAAATTAAAATCAACTTAAGGTTAATGACGATCAGGTCAAAAATTGAAGCGCACACCAATCGGAATCCTTATCTGACTATCTTATATCTAACTGCGGGAAATAGATTTTCACAAAGTAACGCCGGATCCCATTATAATTAAAATCAACTTAAGGTTAATGACGATAAGGTCAAAAATTTAAGCGAACACCAATCGGAATCCTCAACTGACTATCTTATATCTAACTGCGGGAAATAGATTTTCACAAAGTAACGCCGGATCCCATTAAATTAAAATCAACTTAAGGTCAGAGACCATAAGGTCAAAAATTGAAGCGCACACAAATCGGAATCCTAAACTGACTATCTTATATCTAACTGCGGGAAATAGATTTTCACAAAGTAACGCCGGATCCCATTAAATAAAAATCAACTTAAGGTTAATGACGATAAGGTCAAAAATTGAAGCGCACACCAATCGGAATCCTTAACTGACTATCTTATATCTAACTGCGGGAAATAGATTTTCACAAAGTAACGCCGGATCCCATTAAATTAAAATCAACTTAAGGTTAATGACGATAAGGTCAAAAATTGAAGCGCACACCAATCGGAATCCTAAACTGACTATCTTATATCTAACTGGCGGAAAGACGAAAATTCTACAGACAATTTGTCCTACAATTTTTAATTTTTTCAAGCTGTGGAATACTCGACGTCCTTTTATTTTATTTTATTTTACCCAGGTGCACACTGAAGAGCCGTCGCAGCAAGAGACGGTGGCGCCACCGCAGAAGAGATACAAGTGCGGCCTCTGCCCGAAGACTTACATGTATCTGCACAGCTTGAAGAAGCACATGATGATCCACATACAGGTATGCACGAAAGTGACTTCCAAACAATGCAATTTATATTTAGAGTTATCCATAAATGCTTAGAGCATTAAATTATTGTCAGTTTACTGCCAATGTCAAGATTAGGGTTATACTCGTAGTACGTCAAAATTTGTTTCGGTGTTTTTTTACTTTTTGTTGTAACATGAACTAGACACGCAATAAAATATTATGAAAAAAAATATTAGTGCAGCAACATTTGTTGGCTACTCATTTTATTATCTCAGATATCGGTTTTGCCCATAACAATAAAGAGAAAAAGTAAATTAGTGTAACGATAAAATAATCTCCATTACTTCAAATGAAACTTAGCAAAAATGCTAAAACACTTATTAAAACAGCAGCAAGCCCAACAACAACAGCAACAGCAGCAGCAGCAGCAGCAACAACAACAGCAACAACAACAGCAGCAGCAGCAACAACAACAACACCAACAACAACAACAACAGTTGCAGCAGCAACAACAAAATCAACAGCAACAGCAAATGCAGCAGCAGGCCGTGCTCCAGGTGGGCAGCGTGCAACAGCTGGCAGTGCCCATACACGCGCAGCAAATGCAGCAGGGCATAGTGCAGGTAAAACTATAATATTATACAGTTCATACTAGTGGCCGCTCGTGTCTTAGTCCGCTTAGTGAGAAGCCGTATACCGTGATAGTTTAAAATATACCTAGAAACCCCTATTACAGTACCACCTACCGGATCCAATTGTGACACCCAGAGACCGACCGACTCAAAGTAAAAAAAATCATCAAAATAGGTCCAGCCGTTTAGAAATTCAGTGACATACACACGTATTTTTTATAATATGAAGATAACAAACACCCTTAGATTAGAATAAGCCAAAAATCCGTCATCAATAATTCTAAGTACAAATCTTAGGTACCTACTCGTATAACGTAACAAACAATATAATAAGCACTACAGTAATATTTAGTAAGACCCACCCACATCACACAAAATTATGAATGACTGAGTTAAAGTTTATTTGGTAATTTATTTATATTGAAAACTTAAGATTTTTATTTTAATTAGCCCTAGATTAATTTAGCTCTACTTTTTTCGATCCCTTGCAATACCCTCACCTCTGATTGGGTGATTTAAAAAAAAATACTTGATAGCTTATTTTTGTTGAACTGAATTGAACAACAAAGTAAGAGTGATTTTTAACATTATTTTCTAGAATGGCAATCATCCTTATCCAGTGATATCATCGGTGCAGTCGTTACAGCTGCAGCAGACACAGCAAGTCAACACGGTAATATTGATACACACTTTGATTATTTTTCTCAAATATCAATCATCAAAATCGGTTTTTAATTAATTTTGAGGTGTAAGTACTATTTATTTATTTAGGTCGTTTACAAAATACGGAAGCTAAACCGTTTTCATTACAAAAATACATCTAAAAATCGTTTTACGAACTTGCTGGCTTTACTGGCTGTTTATTTAGGACAAGCAATTCAAGCAAACAGACATACATCCATATTTATGATTTATGTATAGTTAGAAATTTATGTAATACAAAGTTCCTACATCAATACGATTTTACAAACATTGCCATGATTATGGTTTAATTTATAACTACATGTATTTGCAAAATTAAGTTAACATAATTGTTTGAAACTTACATACAAAGAAATAATAATGAATATTATTTCAATTGCTTTGTTATGATGTGTCATTGATTTTCGCAAAGTAACGCTTGATTCCATTAATTAACTTCATACATAGTTACCTTAATATTGATTAGATTGTTGTTAGTAATTGCTGGCCACGGCAGCGCTGACAGACAATTAATGTAAATTGACAAGACAATTATGACAACTAATGTAAATGACAATTAATGAAAATAATGTTAATTAACTGTATTTGTTGTACCAACAGCCGCAACAGCTGCAGCTCCAAACCATTCAGATACACCCGCAGCACCAGCCGATACAGATACACGTGAGTTATTTTTAGGGCAGGGTTTCCCTAACTTTGGGTCTCGACCCACTGGTGGGTCGCGAGCGAATATTGAGTGGGCCCTGCCTGTAGAACGACACACCAACGGCCGGCCGGGCGGTTGGTGTTTTTATTTGAAAACTTTGTTTGTTATGAAAAGTCCTTTATTCATATTGGTAACGGTTAAATTTCCTAGAGGTGGGTCCCGAGTTTGTAAACTTGTATTTGATGGGTCGGAGCCCAGACAACTTTGGGAATCCCTGATTTAGGGGATCATCATCATCGTCAGCTCATTTAATGTTCCCACTGCTGGGGGGTACAAGCCTTCCATATGGATTGATAAGGAGAACGGGCAATAAACAACCACGGATTCATTTGAATTGGTTAATTCAATATTTTAACTTACACTTTGTTTTAAATTTTTGTAAATTATCAAGATAATATTAGAGCTTTTGTTTAAGTGCTGGTTGCCTGGTGTTAGTTTTGTTTACTAACCGTATTTATTCGACTACGTTTACGAAAACGAAAATTAGTATGGCATTGAAGCAGCGCCTCTTAGCGACATACGAAATGAGTTAAAATCTTGCCATACAAATTCTCGTTTTCGTTTAAGTGAACGAATGTCAAAAATAACTCATACTAGGCCCTCTTGACTGCTAGTTCATTAAGAAACCAATACAGCTTTACGTATCTCTCATAAAGTGGAATGAGCCCGAAACAAATTTGGCCATCCATCCGGGGGCTGGCCATTTATTTATTTATTTATTAGTTCGTACACAAATAAACATTTACAATCGTTAACATTTTGGATCGCAATAGTACAGGTAAGCTTATCTCTAAAAAGAGATTTCTTCCAGCAGACCATGGTGGCAGGATAGTTTGAAAGTAGCTAGTTAGATAGACAAACTACGCACAGAACTATTAAGAAAATATATATATTTATATAACATAAACACAACCACACATTAAACTACATATACATATACACAAAAATATGAATATACTACTAAATACAATATATATTCTAAAAACATAACGTGATTCAGTGCCACTCAATTAACCGATAGTAGATAACTTTTTATTTTTTAAAAGTACCTGTGCGACATTCTCGTAGTGGTATTGGTAACTTATTCCAAAGTTGTGAAAGCTGCTTAGTTTTCTCGATTGTTTTATATTAGGTACTGTTTCCTTCTCATGTTTTATATTACTTTTTCTTTTTATCAGACTGTGGGTGTTCAGCAAGTGCAGCAGCAGCAACTGCACGTAGCCACGTCTTCCTGCCAGACCATGATACCCAATATTCTACAAGTGAGTAATAATGTCTTTAATTTATAGTTATGCTCAAAAGCAATAATATTCGGAACAGGTGCGTACTGTTCTATTATATTTTTCTCAAATTCTCTCAAGACCGTGCGAGGTCTCAGTAAAGTCCCACATCTTTACCTGATTAAAAGGTGCAGACAAATCATATTTCTACCTTTTTATCATCATAATTATATTATTACGTTATGACTATAAAAAGAAAATATTTTACAATACCTTCATACCATTGACACTGGCTAAATGTGCTAATCGCACAAAGCCGGGTGCTATAATGCATTTTTTTTTTAAATATGCTCACGCTTTTGAATTTAAGTTGAATTAAAACTTGTTTTGGTATTTAATTTGCATATTTCTTTTGTGTTTAGCGATTTTATTTTATTTAACTTAATTTTAATAATAATAATTAATATAAATAATATTAATTGTTATTTTTTTAACGGTAGTTGTTGACATTGAATGGGCGCCGTTGGCTTTCAAAGTTAAATAGTGTTGAATAATTTCGGCGGCCTGGTTAGAACCACGATAGCTCAATTGGGAGAGCACCTGACCCGGTATGTCAGAAGGGTGCAGGTTCAAATCCTAAAAACAGATGTTGAAAAAAATGATTTTTTTTTCAACATCTGTTTTTGTCTTGTATCAAATAAAGATAATCCTATTTGTATATGTTTTGCAGCTGCAGCCGGCGGTGGCGGTGTCGGGTTTGACGCAGCAGGAGTTGGGCGGCGTGGCACACCGCATCATACTGCAGCCGCAGCCCGCCGCGCACCCCGCCGTCTACACCATACACCACTAGTCAGCCTGCCGCAAGACGGTTGCACCGATGTCACAGTACACACTTAAGAGGGATTGCACCAGAACAATACTGATTATACACGGACACAACAAAACTGACTACCATACACCACTAGGCAGCCTGCTGCCGCACTAGGGTTACACCGATGTCACAGTACACACTTAAGAGAGGGATTGCACCAGAACAATACTGATTAATGATTATACACGGACACAACAAAACTGACTACCATACATCACTAGCCAGCCTGCCGCACGACGGTTGCACCGATGTCACTGTACACACTTAAGAGAGGGATTGCACTAGAACAATACTGATTATACACGGACACAACAAAACTGACTACCATACACCACACAGTCAGCCTGCCGCACGACGGTTGCACCGATGTCACAGTACACACTTAAGAGGGATTGCACCAGAACAATACTGATTATACACGGACACAATAAAACTGACTACCATACATCACTAGCCAGCCTGCCGCACGAGGGTTACACCCATATCACAGTGATCATTTTTATAAATTACAATTAGAAATGAAGCAATGCCATAGCACAATATACAAAATAAAAAGATCTCCGATCATATTGGTGGAAGTAGTATGTATAAAGACCCTTAGACGCTTTGCAAACGGCGGGACGGGCCGTGCCGGTCAATTTCACCGCGAACGATAGCGCAAAGGGAATCATACTACCAACGCACACAGAGGGCAAAAAAAACCGCGCCGCCGGTGCTCGGCGGTCCACCGGTCTTTGCTTCGCGGTCAAAAAGACTGCCCCGCCCCGCCGAGAAGCCGAGAGCCACATATACTTCCCACAGATTTTTCTGTACTGAGCACTAGGCTTTACCTGGGAACAGTCTCATTCTAGAAATGTCAGTCACAATTTTGCTCAAAAGTTTTTTGCAAAAACAGTATTTAAAAAAATATCACATTTTCTTCCATATTTTTCAATAACTCTTATAAAGTCCAGTCATTAGGTATCTAGAAAGTTTTCCGGAAGTTTCGAAAATTGGTGATTTTATAGATTTTGACGTGCTCTTTTCGAATTTTTACTTTGCCACCTCGTATGTTTGCCGCTCGCGCCGCCATATTGGAAAAATGGCGCCCAAAAACAGTTTTATGACAATAACTCCTTTCCAACTCATTTTACGATGAAATAGTTATGTGATAAATTAAACTCAAATTAAAATTAAGTTGAATTACTTCTGCTTAAGTCTTTTTACACCCTGTATACAGCAGAACTGCCCTACACCTGCTATATAGGTAATACTTGTCTAGATTTAAAACCAGTGATATTTTTATTTTTAGATAAACCACAATTGATTGTATACAAACCCGGTTTAGAACTTAGATCTCTCATTGTGATGCAATGTAGATTTTGTTAGAATATTTATTTTAAGTTATGTAAAGCTAGCTAGTGTATCTAGTTGCTAAAGTTGTACTTTATACGAAGCAATAATAAATTATTTTATTTAACTACCAGACTTTCATTACAAAACTTATAATTTATAAAACTGAATTAAATAAAACAATATGTTAGGTACTAAAATAATCATCATTATATTATACTAATTAAATTAATGCCTAAATCAATTAATCGTAATCTTAGATTAATTTAAATTTATTTATTTATTTATTTATTTAATTAAATTAATTCATTGTAGCACTAAAATGTAATAAAAACACAGTGATCCAAAACATTATCTATTTTCAGACATCATGATGTAATAATTCGTAATTTCTTTATTGACTGACATTGCAAATTTTAATACACATACATAATGACAAATAAATTACGTAATTTACAGGAGACAATTAGTATGGCCTGGTTTTCACATGCAATGTTATGCAAAGTCATACACCAAATTTGGCACATATAAGAGCTTATTTACAATTGGAATTGTGATCACTGTGTGTAAACTAAATAGGTCTCGCATTCCAGACACGCGACAGACTCAGACGTAAAAGTAAACAGCACTCTGTAAAACCACCCTACCTATTAAATTAGACATACTCATAGAAAAGCTAAAACTATGACACCATGGTCAGACGATTAACCCTACTAAGCTGAATGTAACATTTCGTTTGAATTTAAATAAAACAATGACAATCATCACTATAAAAATAGTAATTAGGTTTGGTTATTAGCATTTTCAATTTTCGTTACTTGAAACTTCAATTAGAAAGTATTAAATACATACATTGTTGTTCTATCATTCAAATTCAAACAAAATGTTACCAGCAATTCAAAGACAATAATATTTACAGTACAAACATTCAGAAAGGCCACGGGTTACATCATCAAGTGCACACTTATCTTCAAAAGGATCTATTTATTCTACACCGCACCAGCCAAGCATGGATAAAAAATAATGATTCATACATGAATGAATGTGTTTGACTTTTAATTTGAGTACTGGTTTCTTTATAGTAGAGAGCAATTTCAGAGTGCAAAAGCATTTCAAACAAGCAGCTGCAAACACAGCAACACACAATATAATTTTAATTGTTTGTAGGACTGATTAGGCATGGCAGCAGACGAAAATTAAGGTAGAGGCAGACATAGAGGAAGTTAATATGTATTTAAAGAAATTAATGGATTAAAAAATAATGATTCATACATGTATGAATGTGTTTGACTTTTAATTTGAGTACTGGTTTCTTTATAGTAGAGAGCAATTTCAGAGTGCAAATGCATTTCAAACAAGCAGCTGCAAACACAGCAACACACAATAGAATTTTAATTGTTTGTAGGACGAAAGTTAAGGTAGAGGCAGACATAGAGAAAGTTAATATGTATTTAAAGAAATTAATGGATAGCAAGCCTAGATAAAGCAGAAACTGTAAATCCTTTAAACAGTACGCCCCTTACAAATAAACAAAGAATAAGGTCCAAATAGTTATTCCGTGTTTTGTCCCTGTCATGTAAGCATAATTTTAAAATAGAGTAAAAGAGACAAAACGCGGAATAACTATTCTGAGCTTATTGTTCGTTTATTTATAAGACAACACAACTCCACACTCGAAGAGTCCACCAACATGCATTGGCCGAGTACTGACTTATGTGGCTAGTTATCTGTGTCTGAGCCCCAAAGGCACTTGATAATATTTAATCAACTGCTTAATACTGTGTCGGTGTAGTATAAATGATCCTAAAACAAGATTCCCTACACCCATAAGTTACAATAATATTTGCTATAACATGACTCCGCAATATTTTATTCATAACCTGTATTTCAGCACCTAAATTAGGACATCCAATAAATAATATAGCATATTAGAGCCCTTTTCTATTATAATATGCTGTTATTTGTATATTATGTAACAGGGATCTTCGTAAATAGTTGAATATATATGAGGCTGCATAAACTGGATATTAAAAACTCTTAAATACTATATCTTCTTCAGGCATTTGTCCAAAAATATGTAACAACTTTGTGTCACTTTATAGTTTCATTAGAGAGAAATTTAAATACTAATCCATAGATATGTAGATATCTAGTAAAACAAGAAGTTATTAGCTAATTAAGTCCTAAAGACAATGTAAATAATTCTAGCAATACAATTATTTGAGTCTTTTGTTGTTCTATCATTCATTGTCCACTTGAGAATAGAATAAATTTTAAATGCACATTGTTATTGTTGGTGAAACTTAAATTGTTTACATTATATATTCTGTTCAAAGAAATGATATAAAGAACACAGATATCCAAATCAAGCGGCAGCATCGGGTTTCGTATTCAAGGGGAGGTAATGCTGCAATGGACATAGTAGCTTTTATTTAACAAAGCACAACATTTCCGATATTTTAATAGGTTTTAAACCTTATGTTAAGAAAAAAAAGTTAATATTATGATGTCAAAAAAATAGACAGAACCTTATACACTATTAAAGTGCACTCTTGTTTGGCGTTAGGAGGCATGTGACAAAATCAATATATTATATATTTTTTTAACATTATATGAATTGAATTAGATACACAAAAAATTGCAGGTTTAATAAAAGATCTACTACTAAGGATCTGCAATTAATAAAAAAAAAGAATTGCTCAATGTGTCCTTTTTGACCCCTGATAAAGTTTAGTAAATAATGTTTGTCAATAGTTAGATTCATTTATCAAAGTCTTTGAAGCAAATCAATTTTACGACATCAATTCGATAGCTATTCATTCTGGGACCATAGCTTCTATCTGTTACCACTAAGGGTGTTTGCTAACCTGAGTTGTAATTGTCAACTTGTCGCACGCGACCATGCTCGAAGCGCTGCTCATACTATTTTTTAAACAGCACCAACGTACCACCGCACGCGTTTTACTGGACACCCTAAAGCACCATCTGTAAATGTTTTTAAGCCACAAACTGGACGACAGCAGGCAGCAGCAATGAAAATATATTGGTCACAAAGATCTACATGCTGCTTTTGTCGAGACTGGCATATGGGAACCCAATTTATGGACACTACTCTATCATTACAAATTTAATCATATTGGCCCATATTCAAGGGCACTGCACTCTATCACTCCAAATTTAGTCATATGACTAATTGGATTGCGACTCATCGCTCCGAGAAATGAAATTTAAAAATCCATCTCTAATTTGGAGTGGAGTGGCGTGAATGGAGTGACCGTGAATGAGGGCCTTAGGCAATTTAAAGTCGCGCGACGGTAGTATTTGCACCAATAATGCCGTCCAGTTTGTAACCACACTGATGAATGTTAACGTTTCTGAAGCTCACTGACACTGTCTCGACAGTGAACATCACTTTACACCGCACTCTACACATTCACTACACACTCTGCACACTCGCATCCGCATCCCGTGCACGTCGCACGTACGCATGCGTGTGTTGGAGTCCGGGTGGCAGCTGCACGTCGCGGAAGTAGCGGTGGCGGCGCGCGTCCTTCGCCGATATGCGCTTCACAGGGTCGTAGACTAGCATCTTCTGGAGGAGATCCATGCCGACCTCGTCGAGGTTCTGCACCTGCGGTCATAGGATTGGTGTTGAGGTGTTTCGAATGTTCGAGATCTAGACAAAGGGCAAGCCGCAGTCATGAGCACTAAGATGTAAACAACGCAACTATTAATACAATGAAATAAGAGTCAAACTAGTCAAAAGTGTACACATGTCAATGCTCGTGACTACGAATACACACGATGCATCCCGATCCTCCGACTACTATGGTACTGTGGTGATCGGGTCTCCTTGCTCAGGGAGCTCTATGGCACACGACGTGGCCTGAGTCGGATATGGAACGCGTCGCAAGAAAAAGATAGAAGGAAGCAAAAGATGAAGATTCGGGGTCAGCCAGCCGAGACGAGTAGGGCTAATTATTGTATGAATTTCTTGATAAAGTATAGCACAGTTCTATTATTCCCGTCATTTATTATAAGTAGAGCTCTAAAGCTCTACAGTACCTTGTTTGTGTATCTGTATGGCGATGTATCGTGCATATTCGTACTAAAACGCATCTAAAGTGTGGCTAGCCTAAGGGGTGCTGGATCTAGGTTCTCTATTAAAGTGTAAATTACACATGCACACTAGCATAGGCCCAAAACACCAAACTCATAGTACAAGAGTACGTAGACCCGGTTTACACGTGCGCTATTACCAGCTACGAAACTTTCACATAGGGCTATATTTAAATTGCCATTTGAAAGATTTCGACAAAAATAATAAATAGATATTTGAAAGAGGAGTAAGGTAAAATAAATAAACTATGTTCTGTTGAAAAATTGGTTACAATTAATTTTGTATGTCTTTACTTAGGTCTAACTGCAAAAGCCAATGCAGGAAGGCAAGCCGAAATTCGCCAATGCATTAACACAAAGAACTTACGTGGTTATGTAGGTTAAATGTATTCCAGTTTGGGAAGGTGGGTTTGTAATCTGGAAGAGATGACACTCCCGGCCATATCTCTTCTGTTGGTGTACGTAGCATTCTGGAAATAAGCATAAAAAAATATTTTCTGTTTAAATACACAAAAAATTATTTTGTTAACAAACAGAGATTTGCGAAATATGTCCCAAATCCCAAATCCCATTGCCGGGCAAAGATCTGAAAAAAAAATACATAAGCAAAATGCTGTAAGCTTGTTACCTATTGTTGAACAGCTTTCGTATTTTGATGATGGGTGACACAAAGCGCACAATATGACTACGTTGGGACCGCAGTAACATTTAGTAGTTATTGCGCTGCATGGAGATGACACGCGAGGCACTGGCAACGTAATGCACCGGACACCGAGCGAGGCGATCGTCGAGTTTCGACAACTTTCATTTTAATCAATTGACAAGTTATAAAAGGCTTGTAATTTTGAATTCTAAGTTCTCTATTATATATGTATATTTAAAAATATTTTGTATTTTCAAATCTTACGTAATTACACAAAAGCATTAAATGAAGTAACATCATGTTAACCTTTTTACCGCCAACAACTTCTATAGAAGTTCGAGACTTTCGTGCCGTCCACGCCAGCACTTCTATAGAAGTTCTTCTTTGTACCTACTTTATTAAAATACATTTATACGTTGGCGTACAGCGGGACATCGCGTGCAGGATAGTTGGGCGGTGAAAAGGTTAAATAAAGTTACCTGAAGATGCGGAAGAGTTGATCAATCTCCGAGTCTCCCTGGAACAGGGGCTTCTTGGACGACATCTCCGAGAATATGCAGCCCACAGACCAGATGTCTATCGGGCATGAGTACCTGCAACCGAATAGTTAGCACCTTAGATGAATGATTGGTCTCGCTGCGCTCTACTAGATACCGCCGCGCCGGCGTACTTGTTAAATGCGGCAAAAAATACTACGCCGAAGGCCCGTACCCGAGTCAGTCGCGTTGCAAACTGTGTGTGAGGTGCGCGTACCGAATGTTTTGTTAAATGTTGGTCATAAACCGAAGTAAAATGCCAGTTTGCGTAGTTAAAACTGTGTAAAAATAATACTACAAGAAATAAGAAGGACAGCGTTCTTACACACACTACAATATTGAGTTGCCGCATTCACGGAGCTATTGTTTCTAGGTAGCGCGGTATCTAGTTGAGCGCAGCGAGACTAATCATTTATCTAAGAGTTAGCACGTTAATACACTGCTTGCGTCAAAACCATCATCATCATCTCAGCCAAAAGACATCCACTGCTAGATAAAGGCCTCCCCTAAGCATCTCCACAACGACCGGTTTTGTGCTGCTCGCATCCAGCGCTTCCCGAGACCTTCACCAGATCGTCTGTCAAACCTTGTTGGAAGGCCTGTCCACACTGCATTTTCCGGTGCGCGGTCACCACTCGATGGAGAGGGCTATGCTTGGGGTTTCTCTGAGTGATCGATTCAGAAATGAGGAGATCCGTAGAAGAACAAAGGTTACCGACATAACTCAAAGAGTTGCTAAGCTCAAGTGGCAGTGGGCAAGGCACATCGTTATTATAAACCTTAAAAGCTGAACAGGGCCGACCACATCTGCCGCTTGATTGACGCGCTGTGGGCCAAAATCTTATATATAATTAATGAACATGTAATTAATGAACTGTTGCAATAAATTGTATTCGTTTTTTCATTACTTGTATACTTGTATTGAATAAGAATAGTATTTAAATATTATATTTTAGTCCTCATTGCATGCTGTGGCAGCCTATAAGTAAGATGATACTTAGCTTAATTCCATTTTTGTACGAAAACAATTTTGCTTATATTTGTGTTAATTCTGTTGGTTGTCCTTTTAATAAAATAAAAAATAAATAAATAAAATAATCCCTAAGACATTCATTTACATATTAAATGGGACCTGCTAAGGTTTCCATCTCCCAGTAGCACCTCAATCCAATGGAATCTAATGTGCAACCACATCCTTTCACACTTCATTTCTCTGTAAAAATGACTGCCATAAGTTAGGCAACGTCTTTTAGACCAATGAGCCTTCTTCTGGTTATGGATAGCCAATCCCAGGGGTCCCATTTCTTTCCCAGCCAGAGAGTCACAGTCGCACAGTAGTCAATGCTTTGTCTCCATTTTCTCTCGAGACACCATACATCATCATCTTTCTAACAAAGTTAAAAATATTTTTCACACAACAGGGAAGTGCTTGTAAGTGACGATAAGGACGAAGACGGAAGCTCACTTCACCCGGAATCCTCAATCACTTATCTCTAACTCTCGGAACACATTAAATGTTACTAACATTCCCCTTTTGGTGACCGACTAAGATAAAATGTTGGGCATTTAGCCACCTTTTACTTTATGCTCAACACATCTTGGTTTATTTGTATTTTTTTAATTTAAACAATTTTATTAAAAAACGTGCTTACCTCTGACTGCCCAGCAGAACTTCCGGTGCTCTGTACCATAAAGTGACAACTTCGTGTGTGTACACTCTCACTGGCACACCAAATGCACGGCCTAAGCCGAAATCAGCAACCTGTCAGCAGACAAAAGATTTTTAAAGTAACAAAAATAAATGTGCTAAAGGTACGGTACGCAAAATCATTACTATCTATTCTTATAGTCTCACTGCTTGAAAATTAATAATGAATACTGCCCGACACTTCCCGTGGGCGGTGACTTGCGTTGCGCTGGATGCTTTAAAGCAACACCTACTGTTTTCATGCAATTCTACAATACAACAACAAGCAACAGTTGAAGCAGTTTTGACAAACAATCAGCCTATTCATTTGTTTCAATTAAACTTACATCATTGCACAACCTGTACAATGTTAACCTATACCAAGTTGTAGTCGAAATCTTCATGTTAAAATCCTCCAATGCATACTATTGGATACTTTTAGTAAGGTTCTATCGACACTATTAAATATTTAATATTTATAGTAAGCTCGAATGCGCACTATTGACAAGTTTTATTCTGGGATGATGATGATTGTTACCTTGATGATGCCAGTCTTGTCGATGAGCAGGTTCTGCGGCTTGAGGTCCCGGTGCAGTATGCGGCGCTGGTGGCAGTACAAGATGGCGCTGTTTATCTGGTACAGGTAGCTCTTCACCACCGCCGGGTCCATGAACTGGAAACGAATGGTAACAACTGAAGACCGGAGCCTAAGGCCAGCCGCAAAAATACGGTTTCCTGGCCAGAAAATCCGGTACAGTTAACTGAATGAATATCTTACATACAAAATGTGAGACAAGGTTTTTTTATTTTCCGAACGGGAAAAAAGCTCATGTTTGTTCAAAAGTTTAAACTGGTGTTTGTTCAAAAGTTCAAACTGGTATTCCAAATTCTTAACACAAAAAACCGCAATAAGCTGCAAGCTGCAATAAATAAGCTCACGAAATTCTGAATTGGCATTCCAGATCCTGATCAGGGATGCCATGATAAATACTCTTTTCTGAAACCTAATCAGGAAACAGTATTCATGCAGCCGGTCCCAGGCAATTTTAAGAGTCATAGTGAATTTAGCCGGTTTGGTATCTAACTGATGCCGTGTGTCTCAATGTTAAACGCAGCTGCAGTCCTATGTTTTGATATGGAATACAGTGCAACCAGTAGTTGTCTAATGTCTAGCTTGAAAGAGCTCTGAGGCCTGTAGACTCCATAGAAAAATTATAAGTGTGCAGTAGCAAAGGAGATGTTTAATTTTGTATGGAGAAAATGCCAACACCTTGTACATAATACCAAAATGTAGCTAATGCATGAAATAAGCTTATTCAAAATGATTTTCTTCAAATAAATGAATAGTTTTTACGTAAGAAGTATTATAGATAACCAATAATGGCAAGTTTCGTGATCGCAGGGGGTAATGGTGGTATTCTGTCAATGTCATGTCATGTCAAGTAGCTGTCATAACAAAAGTACTTACCGTATGCATGAAAATTGTTAATGTTAATAAATTAACTTACTTCTGGCTATTACTTTCATAACATGTAGGTAGAGTAGAGTTAAACTTAAGCTGTTAAGTGCCTAATTAAAATACGAAAAACTCACCTAAAAACAACGAATGTAGTAGCAACAATGCAATGGTATCAACAGTAGCAGGGTCAAATGCAAATCGAAGTCCGGGATAGCAGGCAGAAGTCAACAAGTGAGGCAGCAAACGGAAGTCCAGGATAGCAGGCAGAAGTCAACAAGTGAGGCAGTAAACGGTTAGCAGGTAATCGGTCCAAATCAGAATTTAAAAACAGCACAGCACAAAACCACAACGACTCAGAATCCATGTAAAAACGGAATGAAAACAAAACACCGGTTTTTTTTTTAAATCATGGTGACAGTTGTACTTTTAATTACGTTCTTTACAGCTTTGGACACTTGTGTTTAATCTCAGAAAGACATCTCAAGTTGCCAGGTTATTAAAAATTATGTTTCATTTTTTTATTCTTACGCAAAAATGGTAAAGCATATCGGAATATTAAATATATCAACTAAATACATGTATTTAATACTATTTTTTGAGTAGGTGTACATGGTCTTGGCAAAAAATTAAACATCTCCTTTGTATTTGAATGAGGGAACATTTATTTAGATGTCTTACTTTCTTGAGATGAGGTGTTTCTTTTATATTGTTTGAAAAGATTTATAAAATTGCCTTCTATTGTTCAGACAGGAGACAGAGAGCAAAAATTATAATTTATAACATCAAAAATAAAAACATTTTTTTTTTTCTTGTGTTATGGCTTCTGGAGTGTCTTGTTTGTTTTTATGCGTGTGTATCTGCATAGCAACTTTTATACTAACCCTGTCTGGCAACAGTATAAAGAAGAGACAAGAAATATCTTTTAATACATTATATTACGTGCGTTCAAATGTAAACAGTTTTCATTGTCTATTTATCATATGAAATAATAATAAATAGAAGAAAAGCAATATTTAGTGGTAGGCAACAAATTCCTAGACTGAGCTAACAAGCATTATGCGATGTGCAGTTCAATAAATCATCATCATGTAGTGCCATCTTCATACTGAAGTTTGGAGATCAGTATACAACATTTTCTGCGATCCCATATAGAAAAAAATCCTTAACAAAATATTAACAATCATGGTAAACTAAAACCAATAACACTGCTTAGAAGATATTTTAAATGAAGAGTTAAGATTCAGTTATTTATTTAGTTTTTCAATCAAAAGAAGTATTCTTTAACCTTTTTACCGCCAACAACTTCTATAGAAGTTCGAGATTTTCGTACCGCCCACGCCAGCACTTCTATAGAAACTCTTCTTTGTACCTACTTTATTAAAATACATTTATACTGTGGCGTACAGCAGGACATCGCGTGCAGGATAGTTGGGCGGTGAAAAAGTTAAAGTGAAACACTTCATACAACTCTATGTGCATTTATTTAAATTATTATTTCATCATCACTTAAAACTGATTATTTTTCAGTATAGTAAAAAAAAAGTTAATAGCCTAGAACTGTCCCACTGCTGGTCAAAATCCTCCATCATTTGATTATTAAGCCATCATTACCCATCAATTTAAGTATCATTTGATTATTAAGCTATCATTACCCATCAATTTAAGTATCATTTGATTATTAAGCCATCATTACCCATCAATTTAAGTATCATTTGATTATTAAGCCATCATTACCCATCAATTTAAGTATCATTTGATTATTAAGCCATCATTACCCATCAATTTAAGTATACTAAACTATAGAAAAATTCTTGTGCAAGGTACTCTTCCAGAGTATGGGTATAACAAAGCTCAGCATCATCTTTTTGGCTTTGTAATTGGGAAAAAAATACTGTTGTCAATGTTGGAATCTGTAAGCAGTAAGATCAAATCATAACTACATCATAACTACTAGACTAGATTAGCCCAGTACATGGTAGGTTTTCATAATTACCAAGCTGCCCCCCGAACGCCTAACCGATCGCTTTGACTATGCGTATAGTTTATGACATCATCTTGCCACCTCGCACCGCCTATGAAAGCAATATCAAAAGCTAAAGGCTATAGCTTTCATAGGCGGCACGAAATGACAAGATGACGTCATAAACCACACACGAAGTCAAAGCGATTGGTTAGGCGGTCAGGCCCCAGGTCAGCATAATGAATATAATGTTTAAAAAATTGGCTCAGATAACAATAGCATGTGTGGCAATCTGATAATGAAATAATCAGTAGCAGGTACGAGTACTTAAAGGGTGTTAAGTTGATAACTATCATGAATACATACTTATTCATGCTGTACATAAATTTTCAGACTAAGTTGCGATATTGGAATTTGCAGATTTTAAGAACTGTAAAATCAACAAAAAGTAATTCAAATTCAAATTCAAAAATAATTTATTAAGTTTAGGCTCCAAGTAGCTCTTGTGAATGTCACTATGCCATCGGTTCGTAAGTCTACTCTGGGTGGGAGATCTTGTACTGAGAAGAATCAACAAGAAACTCAGCAAGTGTCCAGCTCTTTTCTCTCTTTTTTACAGGGTCAAAAATATTGGACATTGCCCTATCATAGCAGGACACTTTCCAGTACAAATAAACACAAAAAATATAGAAGACAACCACAACATGTAAAAAAAAAACAAAATAAAAAATCTAAGTTATGAAATTTACATCAGGTAAAAGTTTCAATTTCCACAATGTCATACAGTACCCCTACAGTACTCTAATAAAAGTCAAAAATTGTTTAAGAAAAACAAAGTCAAACTATAGTGATTAATACTAAAAATAAGATACTGCTCTGCTCAACCATATTTTAAGGAATGTAACAACCCGATTCTATTGATATGTATTGTTTACATGTTGAGACTGATGATGTACTAAGGTTTTATTTAGTAATGATAAATATTAATCGTAAGTATAATAGTAAAAATCTGTAGAATCTTACTTTTCCACTCCCAAGAGAGTCCATGTATTTCTTCAGGTCCATAGATAGGAACTCGAAAATGAGGTATAGGCGACACTCTTCCATGAGAACATCTTCCAGTTTCACAATATTAGGGTGATTTAGTTCCTTCAGCAGCGAGATCTCTCTAGAAAACACACCAACTTATAGTTTTCCAAATACAGACCAAATTGGTTAGGTTAGGATTGAATAAAATGTCTTTATTTGTAGTATTTTGAACTTTCGCCACAAATAGGTATTATAACAAAATTATACATGTATGTGTACATAAAGCTATATTGGCAAGGAATTCAGTAGAAATATAGATCGTTCAAACCTTATAGCCGTCGAAGGAATGCCTTCGTCTTCAGACTCCAAGCGGATTTTCTTCATAGCCACAAACTGGCCTGTTATCTTATTTTTCCCTTTGTATACAACGCCGTAGGTGCCTTCGCCGATTTTCTCAATTTTGAGAAAATCATCCATCTTGTAGAACAGAATTTTGTTAGTTTTACTACAAAACGCGCGTAAAGCGAGATTCAACTCTGGACGACAACCGCGTGGAACTGTCAATAGAAAATGTTATTGCATGAACTCCTTTAATTTACGCGATTTAAAAGAGAAAATAGACAACAAATTATGATATATTAATTACACTATTTGGTGCAGAAAATTATAAAAATAACGATACCTAACGTTTAGGCCTAACGTCTTTCAATCAAACGTAAACTTTTCAAAAATTTCGAATTGTCAAATAAAATGACTTATAATCTCCCATTAACAATGGCAAAACGATCTAGTTACTACAGCCTTATTTTAATGTTTTTCTTACGTTTGATATTAGATAGCAAATAGATATAATGTTACGATAATAATTAAAATTTCCAAGTTTGAGTGATGGCAACTTAAAAAACCATAATTTTGTTACAGCTCAGAACAATAACTAAAGCTATAGAAGGAAGGTTGAAATAAAAAACGTGCAATCATTGACAATTATATGGATACATAATATCGATGCGTGCAACTATGTTTAATTCCGTTTTATCCTATGGCTGGAAAAGGAGGTTGGAGTGCAACAAATAGTTGATACTTAGTTTTTATTTTTTGTATTGTTATGTCATTCGGTCATCCGAAAAATAAAATCTTGAGTCCTTTTGCCAGGTCAAGCCCGGCCAAATTCAGAAGTACATTGATCTAAAAGCTGACAGTTCGTTTTAGATATATTTGACTTGTTCGCGTATTAATAGTATCGATCGACTGTCAACATAAAGTTTGTCCCTATCTACTGACCCTGATAGGTAGGGTATGGCAGCTGGAACTACGGGTCCAGCTGTCTTTTCAAGGGTACCACGGGAGTTCCGGATCCTAGGCCCCCTGCCGGTTATGCCTTCGCGGGCGTCTCCGGCAGGCCCCGGACATGGGTTGGACTCGTGGTGGCATGTGGTTAGCTATAGAAGTGGGAATGTTCATCTGCCTGGTTGGTCTGGCCAGGCTTCCATTTCATGCATAGCGAGCGGGTCTTAGTAGCGGTCCGGTGGGGGCCTGAAGCGAAAAGGTCTGCGGGGTACGTGAGTTACCCTTAGTTGGTGTGGTGCTCGGTGGTTTTCACTGAGTAGTTACTCCAACATCTTCGGTACTAGTCTGGAGAACTAGTAGAGGTGCCCGCTAGATGCAAAGGCCTCCGGTTTAATCAGCCGCGTAGGAATTTGGAATTGATCAGGTGCCTGGATGGGTACCGAGAAGTGAGTGTGCTTACAACTCCGCCACCAAAGAGGACATTTGGTAGTTGGCTTTAGAGCTGACGGCCCAAGCAGTGGTACACTGCGAGTTGTGCTCTTAGTGCAACGAGAAGTGAGCGAGCTTACAGCTCCGGTGACCTATCTGGATAATAGGTAGTGGACTATACGTGTCCACGGGGCGACTAGCTTGAGACACAAGTCTTAAAAGTACTGGATGAAGGATGCGTACCGGCGTGTTCTGATCTGGCGTTATGACCTGACGTAGATGGTCCCTTGTGCTTGCGCAAGGTTATTCTGACACCTACTTTGTAACCGGAAGGTTGGTAGGGGGTGTCAGTATAAACTTTAAAGTAGTGTATAGCAGGGTTGTCAACATAAAGTGTCCCTATCTGCTGACCCTGATAGGTAGGGTATGGCAGCTGGAACTACGGGTCCGGCTGTCTTTTCAAGGGTACCACGGGAGTTCCGGATCCTAGGCCCCCTGCCGGTTATGCCTTCGCGGGCGTCTCCGGCAGGCCCCGGACATGGGTTGGGCTCGTGGTGGCATGTGGTTAGCTATAGAAGTGGGAATGTTCGTCTGCCTGGTTGGTCTGACTAGGCTTCCATTTCATGCATAGCGAGCGGGTCTTAGTAGCGGTCCGGTGGGGGCCTGAAGCGAAAAGGTCTGCGGGGTACGTGAGTTACCCTTAGTTGGTGTGGTGCTCGATGGTTTTCACTGAGTAGTTACTCCAACATCTCCGGTACTAGTCTGGAGAACTAGTAGAGGTGCCCGCTAGATGCAAAGGCCTCCGGTTTAATCAGCCGCGTAGGAATTTGGAATTGATCAGGTGCCTGGATGTGTACCGAGAAGTGAGTGTGTTTACAACTCCGCCACCAAAGAGGACATTTGGTAGTTGGCTTTAGAGCTGACGGCCCAAGCAGTGGTACACTGCGAGTTGTGCTCTTAGTGCAACGAGAAGTGAGCGAGCTTACAGCTCCGGTGACCTATCTGGATAATAGGTAGTGGACTATACGTGTCCACGGGGCGACTAGCTTGAGACACAAGTCTTAAAAGTACTGGATGAAGGATGCGTACCGGCGTGTTCTGATCTGGCGTTATGACCTGACGTAGATGGTCCCTTGTGCTTGCGCAAGGTTATTCTGACACCTACTTTGTAACCGGAAGGTTGGTAGGGGGTGTCAGTATAAACTTTAAAGTAGTGTATAGCGGGTTGTCAACATAAAGTGTCCCTATCTGCTGACCCTGATAGGTAGGGTATGGCAGCTGGAACTACGGGTCCGGATGTCTTTTCAAGGGTACCACGGGAGTTCCGGATCCTAGGCCCCCTGCCGGTTATGCCTTCGCGGGCGTCTCCGGTAGGCCCCGGACATGGGTTGGACTAGTGGTGGCATGTGGTTAGCTATAGAAGTGGGAATATTCGTCTGCCTGGTTGGTCTGGCCAGGCTTCCATTTCGTGCATAGCAAGCAAGTCTTAGTAGCGGTCCGGTGGGGGCCTTAAGTGAAAAGACCTGCGGGGTACGTGCGTTGCCCTTAGTTTGTTGTGCCACTCGGTGGTTTTCACTGAGTGGTTACTCCAACATCTCCGGCACTAGTCTGGATAACTAGTAGAGGTGCCCGCTAGATGCAAAGGCCTCCGGTTTAATCGGCCGCGTAGGAATATGGAATTGATCAGTGTGCCTGGATGGGTACCGTGAAGTGAGTGTGCTAACAACTCTGCCACCAAAGAGGACATTTGGTAGTCGACTTTCGAGTTGACGGCCCGAGCAGTGGTACACTGCGAGTTGTGCTCTTAGTGCAACGAGAAGTGAGCGAGCTTACAGCTCCAGTGACCTATCTGGACAATAGGTAGTGGACTATACGTGTCCAAGGGGCGACTAGCTTGTGACACTAGTCTTAAAAGAACCGGATGAAGGATGCGTACCGGCGTGTTCTGATCTGGCGTTATGATCTGACGTAGATGGTCCCTTGCGCTTGTGTAAGGATGTCTGACACCTACTTTGTAACCGGAAGGTTGGTAGGGGGTGTCAGTATAAACTTTAAAGTAGTGTATAGCAGGGTTGTCAACATAAAGAAATGTCAATAACTTCGGACAATAACATTGTCTTAGTAGGTAACTCATAATTATTTCAGATTTTAATAGTATTTCTGTCTAGATTGCACGAATGGTTTGGACTACTAGAAATAGTGAATGTGTGGTATATGTGACACTATTTATTTTGTTGTTAGGGACTACAAGTTCTATTAATCTCTAAAAGAAAATAGTTAAGGACTATTGACTTTCAATCGGTATGTTTTTACTATATTATTTGTCGAATGTGGTCCATAGGCCGATTCTACTAAATAACTGCAACTACACTGCAGCGTCGCGTGTGTCAAAATGAGCAAATTTTGACGTTTCGGTATTCTGTTAGGCAGCGCTGCTGCCGTAGTGCTGCAGGGACGGAGTAGTAACACAAATAGGTATTCAACTAACAAAACTGCACTACATCTGCACGTTTACTGCAAAATAATCGTATTCCATTAGAATATTTTGACATTTGTGTAGTAATGACAGCAGTATTGGTGCAGGTTTATTGAAGTAGATCGTGAGCAACTTTTGCACAGCGTATTATAAGCATTTTAAAAAGTTAAAGTTATTTTTATTTATTTAAACGGTTTTATTGAAAATTATACTAAAAGCTATAAAAATGCTATTTACATATTTTCGCAGGTTACGTGCGCCCAACGATTTTATTTTTTCCCTGTACCTGTACCTAGGACTTACCTAGGACCTACCGTATTATTTTTTAGCTTTTATATAAAAACCGTATAACTTAAAAAAATTATTTACTAATTTTTATTATTATAAGGTAACGTTAGTCCTTTTAGTTTCATTGCAGGATTCGTACAGCTGTAGTGTAGTAGTCGCGTAGTTGTAGTGTAGTTGTGGTGCAGAGAATTTTAATAGAATACGTCTATTTCCACGGCACTCCGCACGGCACTGCAAATGTCAGGCGTAAACGAGCAGTTGCAGTTTTTTAATAGAATTGACCTACATGATATACTACTGTTTTTATGTGTATTGTGTCTAAAGTTTGCTTTTTTTTAAAGTGTAGTTCGTTCCCTGAGGAACCAGCTAAGGTCATAGACGATGCTGCCATGTCATTAGTTTCTTAATTTGATTAGTATTTTTCCTTCATGTATGATGATGAATGATAATAGAAATGAGAAGTGAGAAATGATAGACCCCCCAGCCCTTCGAGTAACTCAGTAAAGATGTGGGGCTTTACTAAGTCCTCGGGCCGACTTCTTGAGAGAATTTGAAGTGACATTACTTTGTTTTGTTTCATTTGCCAACACTCATGCACACTCACGAACTTAATAATCCACCATTATTTCACATTTAGTAAATAAAACAAAACCGCAGACATGACTCTTCACTTTCCCGCCAAGAAGCCCCTCTTTTGTGACTGCTTTTTTTTTAAGTGTAGTTTGTTCCCTGAGGAACCGGCTAAGGTCATAGACCATGCTGCCATGTCATTAGTTTCTTAATTCATTAGTACTATAATAATATGTAATAAACTATATAAGATGATGATGAATGATAATAGATATGAGAAGTGAGAATATTATACCCCCCCCCCTCGAGTATCTTAGTAAAGGTGTGGGGCTTTACTAAGTCCTCACGCGGAATTCTTGAGAGAATTTGAAAAGTGCCGTTGCACTATTTTGTTTCATTTGCCAACACTCATGCACACTCACGAACACTTAACGGTTAACATTATTTAACATTATTTCACATTAATGTTCGACATAACACAAATTTTAGAAAATAAAACAAAATTGCACACATTACTCTTCACTTTCCCGCCAAGAACTCCTTTTGTGACTGCCTCGTAATGTCAAATGTCAATGTCAAATGTCTTTGTTTACTTAACAAACTACACGCGATTTGCTTGTGATTTTTCTTCTTTCAATAACTTATCTACCTATGTTATCTGTTCAGTCAGAAAGACCTTGAATAATTAGTTTGAAAGTCGAATTGCCGAAAATTACTGATCAACAATAAAAGTAATATTGTTAGCCTATAATCGCACCACTATATCTACTTATGTGATTGCACGGCGTTTTTTAAAGTTTTTTTTCGTAAAAAGTTTTTGTTTACTTTAGGATGGCCGGAAAAGTTCTCAACGTTAAACTTTCCAATGGCTATACAATGCCGATGTTAGGACTAGGTACATATGCAGTAAGTTCTATGTCTAAATACTAATAATATTGATAATAAAATGTAATAAATAGTTCATGATGATAAAAAGTGAACTTAATAATAATACGGATGTACCTACTTAGTATAAAATGTCTTTCTTTTAGCTTAAATAATATAAAAGAACTGTAAAAAATGCATGCCCTTAATTGTTATTGTACACAAAAATTAAATTTACTTAAATACTATATTATTTTAATTATAATTATTATCGATTATATCATTATTAAAAATTAGTCCAAGTAAATTTAACCATAAATGTGTTGTAGATATATGTGTAAATCGAATATATCCTTACCCTTGTGCGTGGTGTATAATGTATTATCAAAACTTCTCTGCTTGGGATCCTTCTTAATAAAACCTTTTCATTTTATAATAGTACCATCATTTATTTATTACCTTTCTTCTAAACATTTCTAATAAACAATTCTCCAAGACTATATATAAAACATTATGTAAACAAACCAATTTCAATCAAAAGACAATAGCAACCAACATTTTCTACAAGACGACAACTTCAAACTATTTCAAAATGTTCCATACATATATTTATTTTAACTCAAATAACTTCCAGCCAGTAAACTACCATAGACATAAAATTCTATAAAACCTATATTCCAACATCCCCTCTGAATTTTATGTTTAATAATATACAATTAAAATAATAACTCTTATAACTCCCATCAACTCCTTTAAAACCCAACTTAACTAACCCACATAATACTAAAAACAACAAACAAACTTTTGAATTAATTAATCTAAATACCTTACATAACTAACTTAAAAATTAAATTTCAAATTAATTCTCAAACAACCTTATATCTTAATAAACCTACATAACTCATCACGTCAACGAGTGTCCTTTATGTATCACTCACTATACACTGTTTAAGTCTCAAAAACTTTGTTCTGTCCAGTGGTTTAGTCAAAATATCTGCTAAATTATTTTTAGTTGAACAATAATAAATTTCTAATAAATTTTTATCTATCTTTTCTTTAATGAAATGATACTTAACATCAATATGTTTACTCCTTCTATTCAAAATTCCATTTTTAATCAAAACTATAGCTGATTGGTTATCAACAAACAATTGCGTTTTCGGTAACTTATCTGTCAACTCGTAAATCAGACTCTGAATGTATAATAGGTCTTTAATGCATTCGGCTGCAGAAATATATTCAGCCTCAGTACTGGAAAGAGCAGTAACTGACTGTTTGCGTGAACACCAATGTATTGGACCACCACCATAAAATATTACAAAGCCAGTCGTACTTTTCCTAGTATCAGGATCACCTGCAAAGTCTGCATCACAATACGCTTTTAAAATTAAGTCATTACCACGAACATATTGTATACCACTGCTAACTGTATTTTTAATATATCTAAAAAGATTCTTTATATTTGCAAAATCATTCAAGTTAGGATGCTCTTGATGCCTACTACAATAACCAACATGAAAAGCTAAATCTAATCTAGTTTTATTAACCAAATACAACAATGAGCCAATCAATTGTCTATATCGATGCACATCATCAACTCCTACTTTCCCCTCTTGATGTGTATCGACTAAAATATCTGGATGACCACTATCTTTTAAGTTTTCATATTTAAACTTTTCCAAAATTTGATTTATATAACTTTCCTGATAAATTTTTATAAAATTTTCACCTACTTTAACATCAAACCCTATAAACTTTTCAGTTTTATCAAATTTCCGAATTTCAAATTCTGTTTCTAATTTATTTATAATTTTATTCAAATCTATCTCATTTTTCCCAATTAAAATACCATCATCTACATAAATAGCCAAGTATATTTCTTTGTCTTTATTAACAAACACACATGGATCTGATTTCAATTGTAAAAACCCCATTTTCTTTAAAAACTCCGTTAACCTCTTGTTCCACATAAGCGGTGCTTGTTTCAATCCATACAAGCTCTTTTTTAATTTACAAACTTTATTCTCTTTGTCTTTTATATCATACCCTAAAGGTATTTCCATAAAAATTTCCTCATTTAATTCTCCATATAAAAATGCTGTCTTTACATCAAATTGTTTAATTTTAAAACCTTTTTGAGCTGCAATCGCCAACAACAATCTAACACTAGTAGTGTTTACCACTGGACTATATGTCTCCTTATAATCAATGTTATATTTTTGTAGAAAACCTCTCGCCACTAATCTAGCCTTATATCTTCCACCAGGCTTTATAGTGAATATCCATTTACTTGAAATTATTTTCCTATTTCTTGCTTCACACTTATTAACATTTTCCCAAGTTTTGTTTCTCTCTAAGGAATCTTTTTCCTCATTCATTGTTCTTTTCCATAAATCTTTATCAAAACTATTAAAAACATCTGTATAAGTTAAAAACGAACTCTCTAAATCATAATCTTTCAGCCTAGATGGCAATTTCCTTTCTCTATTCGGTAAAATCCTCAATCCATCATTAATAACTGGATCAATTTCATCAACAAATTCATCATTATCTTCAACTACTGTATTTTCTCTAACTTCCCCTCTCAAAGTATTATTATTCTCTTCAATATTATCATCAAAATTCTCATTATTTTCATCACCAACTCCAATATCCTCAATACAATCTTCAAAATTTTCAGTGTCTTTAGCACCAACTCCAACTCCTTCAATGCTGTCTTCAAAAATCTCAGCATTTTCAACACCATTTTCTTATCTCCATCAACAACAGCTCCATCACCAGCTTCACCACCAAAAACATCATCATTAACTATATCATTATTTAATTCACCACTAATATCAACACTAACCTCTTTAAATAAATTATTTAAATCACACCGTCTTACACTCCTATTACACAACTTTAAAAAATCACTAACATCACTCTTATTATTATTAAACACCACATCTCTTGAATAAACAATCCTTAAACACAAAGGATCCCAAATCTTATAACCGTTATTAGTAAACCCTACTAAAAGCCCTTTGCTACTCCTGGAGTCAAGTTTATGTAACTGATAATTATTTTTATAATATGTTAAAGAACCAAAAATGTTTAAATGTTTTAAATTAGGTATTCTATTAAACCACATTTCAGCTGGTGTTTTAACATTAATTGTATTTGCACTCCTGTTTAATAAATAAGCAGAAGTTAAAATAGCTTCACCCCATAATTCATGTGGTAGCTGCATATCAAAAAGCAACGCTCTTGTTCGTTCCATTATTGACCTGTTTAGTCGTTCAGCTTTACCATTCAATTGTGGAGTATAGGGAATACCTTTAAGGCTTAATAAAACCTTTTCATTTTATAATAGTACCATCATTTATTTATTACCTTTCTTCTAAACATTTCTAATAAACAATTCTCCAAGACTATATAAAACATTATGTAAACAAACCAATTTCAATCAAAAGACAATAGCAACCAACATTTTCCACAAGACGACAACTTCAAACTATTTCAAAATGTTCCATACATATATTTATTTTAACTCAAATAACTTCCAGCCAGTAAACTACCATAGACATAAAATTCTATAAAACCTATATTCCAACAAAATGTACTGCACTTTATAAAAATAGTACTCATAAATTCTATATTTATAGTAATACTAGTTGTCGCCCGCGACTTCGTTCGCGAAGACTACAATATCCCACAGGAACCATTTACCGGGACAAAAAGTATCCTGTGTCCTAGTCCGGGTCATGGTCTGGGTAGACCTGACGAAATATCAAAAAATTAGCTTTGGTTGGCGCTAACCCTGAGGTTTCAGGCGTGCAAGTCACTTGGCTACAGAGGTTGTTAGGCAAATACAGACAATAGAAATTTAATTTTATGGCGCACTGATCAGTGCTCTCGCATACCAAAGGTTACAAAGGTCCAAGAGTGGTCTTGTCGTTGCTTAGTTTTTCCCTAAACCTAAACCAAAACATTTCACACAAATACTAATAATTGTAAACAATTGTTTGTAGCGTAAAGCGGACCCTGGCCAGTTTCGTCAAGCTGTAGAATGGGGTATTGAAGCTGGTTATAGACACATTGATACCGCATCTTGTTACAAAAATGAGGAAGAGGTAGGAGAGGGTATAGCCAGCAAGATCAAGCAAGGATTAGTGAGCCGACAGGATCTGTTTGTCACAACTAAGGTAACTCACTCACATCTATGTCCACAAATACCTTAATAGGGTACTGGCACCAGTGTTTGACCCTTTAAGCACAGTGTTCGACTTAGTTTTTGTTGCCGAATAGTAACAGATTTTTATTAAGAACTAATTTTCGCCCGCGACTTCGTTCGCGAAGACTACACTATCCCACAGGAACCTGTTACCGGGATAAAAAAGTGTCCTATGTCCTAGTCCGGGTCATGGTCTGTCTATGTGCAATGTTTCATCCAAATCCGTTCAGCCGTTCTCGAGTTTTGCGCTTAGCAACATTCATTTTTATTTATATAGATTTACAGAATGACAGCTAGGAAGCAGGTGGTCAGTACCTCAGAACAATAACTAAAGCTAAGTTATTATTCTGAGGTCAGTACACACGCTTGCACTCCAACCTAACATAAACTGTCAAATTTCTTTTATGCCTTAAGTTTAAGGTTGAAAATGTATTGAAGAAATTTGACAGTTTTGGATAGGTTGATGTGCAGGCGTCTGTCTGTACCTCGGAACAACGTTATTATTCTGAGGTCTGAATTCAATATGTTGCTAAAGAAACAATTGCTAACTCCTACTTTAAGGCGCTTTGCAGATGGCAGGGCGGGGCAGTCTTTTTGACCGCGAAGCAATAATGACCGCGTCTGCCCGTCGTCGATGCCCGCGGCTGATCTCGCCGAACACAAAGCACACGAGGGACGGAGGCAGTTAGTTCCATAGATAAGAATAGGTTTGACTGAGCTAGCCGCCCCGCGCCGCCGTCTGTGTTACTGCATACAAACTGGAGCCCCACCGCCTAACCGATCGCTTTGACTTCGTGTGTGGTTTATGACGTCATCTTGTCGTTTCGTGCCGCCTATGAAAGCAATATCAAAAGCTAAAGTCTATAGCTTTCGATATTGCTTACATAGGAGGCACGAAACGACAAGATGACGTCATAAACCACACACGAAGTCAAAGCAATCGGTTAGGCGGTCGGGCCCCAGGTCACAAATCACCACCCGGGCCCAGTGCAGATTGGTAGTTTTCAATGAATTCTATTACAGCTGGGCTTTAAGTGCCTTCTCTGACGGAGGAGCTCGGGATAATACATTTCTAGCCGCCATCTGATGACTGGCCTTAGCGAAAGTTTCTTAACTTCAGCAATCGTAGAACAAGCACGTTATACTTACACTGCGCCATCGAGCCTGTCATACAAAATAAAAATATTATGGTACCGTAATTTTGAAGGTATTTGAATTAATGAATAAAAATAAATAAATAAATTTTCTTACACATACACAAATTATCTAGCCCAAGAGAAGCTTCGTTATGAAACTCGTTATATGGTTACTTGACAATGGATAAATACTTAAAATACTTATTATTACAAATTAAAAAAAAAAAAAAAAACTTATTGGTATACATACACAATATATTTAATGTATTGTATTCTTTTTTTACAGTTGTGGAATGACTGCCATGCAGAAGCTGATGTTATACCAGCATTGAAGGCATCACTGAACAGACTGAAACTAGACTATGTTGATTTGTACTTAATACATTGGCCCGTTTCAATTAATGTAAGTTATTTAATTAATAGTTTTAAATAGTTACCTACCGTAATCATCAGCTCATTTTATGTCCCCACTGCTGGGACACGAGCCTTCTCTATGGATGGATAGAGAGAACGGGCCATAACCACCATGCGGGCCCAGTGCGGTTTGGTGGCTGTTGCGTGCCTCCCGAAGCACGGAGGAGCTCGAGATGATGAACTTTTGGTCACCCATCCGATGACCGGCCTTCGCGAAAGTTGCTTAACCTCAGCACTTGTCGAGTTACCATTAATAATTTTTAAAAATAGGTATCACAAAATCACCTTTTCTATTGATTTCATGTAAAAATTATGTTCATACCTAATCTATCCTATCTAGAACCCCTGCAGACTAACATGAAAAGCTATTCTGCCAATTAGTACACACTTATTACTTTAGCCACACTTAAGTGTCATAATTGGACCAATGTGGGTCACCACTCCACCATGAATAGATTACAGCGGCAATATAACCATCTTTGCAAGCATCTTAACACTAACATCTTCGCAGATAAACCACAGAAATTCAAGCGTCAAATACTGGCAGCCCTTGAACTAACGCCTAATAATTATTGAACAGTTGCAATAAATTGTATTTTTTCAATTTGTAATTTTTTGCAATAATATTTGCATAAAATTATAATATGTAAGTTGGTAATCATAAGTTGTATTTGTTTTTTCGTTAATTGTATACTTGTTTTGAATAAGAATAGTATTTAAATAATATATTTTAGTCCACATTGCATGCCGTGGCAGCCTATAAGTAAGATAACATTTAGCTTAAGTCCATTTTTGTACAAAAACAACTTTAATTTAATTTAGTGTTAATTTTGTTGGTTGTCCTATTAAATAAAATAAATAAATAATTTAAAATTAGAATGTCATAATTAAAATATACTTTTATGATTTGCTCCCCCCGTTACTGGCCCTCGCTACGCTACGCTGCGCTTCGCTCGGGAAAAAAAAATTTACTTAACCTAACCAACAGACTTTACGACTGAACGATATAGGAACTATTTCACTACGCTACTTTGATGTGTATTTAAAATTAAACTTTATTAGTTTGCAATATGGAACAAATTGTAATACCTAATAACTAGCGGCAGAATATTTTTTTTCTTATTTTACCACTAGTGGCTTTTTATTTCCATTTTCCAAATAGCCACTGGTGGCAGACTAGACACTTTCTAATAATAATATTTTCTTCGCATATTCATTCGCAGAGTAATGGAGAAGACACAGAAGTCGACTTCATCGAGACATGGCGTGGCATGGAAGAGGCCGTCAAGCAAGGCCTAGCCAAATCCATAGGCGTATCCAACTTCAACAAAGAACAACTGAGCAGGTTGCTACAGAACGTGAACGTTAAACCTGTTGTCAATCAGTTTGAGGTACCCAGGCTTGGATTTGTTAGATGAATTTCACGAACGCATTATTCAGTTTCAGCGTATTTTAGAATCGCATTTTTTTAGCAAATAAATTTTTCATGTTAGATATATTTTGCGAACGCCTTATTCAGTTGCAGCGGATTTCAGTGTCGCATTTTTTATATTTTGTGCCGGCGCTACCACCATTGCTTGGTATTTAAACTTGCAAATATAATCTGTTACGGACAAACTACGCTTAGCCCTAAGTAAATAGATAGTTAGGTATATTTAATAAAGAATCATTTTTAGCGTAGGAATAGATAAGCACATTACTATTATTGTTTCGTAACTTAGAGTTTAAATGTAGTTATAAGTTTATATTACATTTTTATTGGAATCTTATTAGAATGAATCATGTATGTACTATGTTATGTAAACCATTGTTGCTAAGACACAAGTGTCACAATTATCACAGGTGGGTCACATTTCGTGTCGCCACATCAATAAGTATTAATGTATGTATGTGCAGATATTGTAATTAGACGCGTAACGTCGCGAAGTACCTGAAACTATGTTTAAATCATATCGCACAACAGTACTTTTATTAGAAAATAGATCTAAGTAATCAGCAATTATCACGTAATGTAAGCTAGCGCACTAATAAACTTAATGTAAATTATGTATAAGTAGGAATCATAATAAGAATTGTTTTATAGGATAGCTATTAATGTAATTGTTTTGTTATAACTTAGAATCACTTAATTATCTTTATAATGTAATTACGATGAGTCATAAAAGGTAATTGGCATCGCGATAATTACTAATGATTATGTTAATTTAGCCTAAACGGTCGACCAATCAGAGAGGCTACTTTAATAGACAAGGCTAGCGATATCGCCATTTCGGTCACAGTGATAGGGCGCTCTGATTGGTTGAACGCCGGCAATACCGTAGGAGCGCCAGCGGGCGTATATATTGTATAAAAGACGGGTCGAACAAGCAGAAGGCATGCTCACTCCGAGGAAGACTCTACTGAAGAATGAAGAAAGAAGACTCTGCAATCAACAAGGAAGAACCTACAGCCTACAGAATACAGTCCACTACGTTATTGAAGAAAATAAAGAACCCTCCAGCTAAGGGCGTTGAAGAAATTCGGAAGCCATTCGTTTTATTTTTCAGCTAGACCCTTTTCATAATCAGTAAACTCTCTCCAAAATAAAATGGTTAATTTCAATGTTACCAGTAGATTATTCTTTTGCTTGTTTGTTTTAGATCAACCCGACGCTGGCGCAGTATGAGCTAGTAGAGTTTTGCAAGGAACACTCCATAGTTCCCGTTGCTTATACTCCCCTCGGACTTATATCAGAAGCCCGACCCGAGTTTATTGGCAAAGACGTCATCAAGACAGACCCGAAGTTGGGGGAGATCGCACAGAAGTATGGCAAGACAAAGGCGCAGATCGCTCTAAGATATTTGGTAATAACATTATACTTATGATTATCTATACTACTATATAACTCTGTAGGCTCTGTCTGTACATGCAATTATTCTGACAAATTTTGGAATAAATATTCGTTTTATGACGCAATGACACCAATTCTACGATTTTTGAAATTATTATCTGTCTGTCTGTATGTCCTCTTATAACTCACGAGTGACGGCTAGTGGTTATATATAATTTTACGCAAATTTTGTGCGAACAAATTACAATTTGAAAAAAGACAGTGTTGAAAATTTCCACGAGCGTGATTCAAACCAGCACCCCATGACATGTCGGGTCAGGGCACTGCGAAATATGGTATCGTGGCTCAATCCAACTCGCCAACACCATCTACTTTTACTCTGTAAGCCAAAGGAGCCCTATTCAATGTCGACACTACGTCATCAACCTCCGATCTCAATATTTTTACAAATTATCAAAGATCAGTTAAAAATTATTATTAGGCAACCTATATGGTTATTAAATATGAAGTTATATATTCACTTTAAAAATAAATAATTAAATTAATATTTAACCTTTTTACCGCCAACAACTTCTATAGAAGTTCGAGATTTTCGTGCCGTCCACGCCAGCACTTCTATAGAAGTTCTTCTTTGTACCTACTTTATTAAAATACATTTATACGTTGGCGTACAGCGGGACATCGCGTGCAGGATAGTTGGGCGGTGAAAAGGTTAAGGAGGGCTCCCATACAACAAACGTGATTTTTTTTCTAATTTTTTTCTCGGTCGCAATAACGATAACAGGCAGAAACTTGAAATATTTTTATAGATAATGGTACGGAACCCTTCGTGCGCGAGTCCGACTTCCACTTGGCGGGTTTTTCAAATTTGTAACCTTACTTATCAGAGGTTGGCACTGAGCCACCTTACAAGCATACGGCCCGCTTTTTGACCCTCTGAATCTTTAGTTGTTATGACTAGATGTAACTTCCGGGTTCCGCTGAAAATCAGCGTTACAGTTTCTTGAAGCTGCATCATATAATGAGCGGAGCTTTCTTTGACTTTTACGATTCGTCGTAGCATTTTGGTATCAAGTATTAGATTCAGTTTAGATCCCAAGCCCACATTGGCTTTGAATTTGAATTTAATTTTACAGAAACTCCAAACTTCTTGGCGGCAGAAAAATCGCCCATATTCAAATAGACAAACCTTTTCACCTTATTACGCTTTAACGCAGACAATTATTTTTTTATTGGTTTTCAATCTTATTGCAATTGTATAAGGTTCAAATTATGGTGACAACTATTTTGCCATTAACAGTAGAAAGTTTAAGGTATTGTGTTGAATATATAACTATTTTCAGGTCCAACGCGGCATACCGGCGCTTCCGAAATCGTTCACCAAATCGCGTATAGAGGAAAACTTGAATATATTCGACTTTGAATTGAGTGATCAAGAGATGGTGACAGTGGGCAGCTACAATATCGACCATAGATGCGTTCCTGGCACCGCCTTTGCTCAGTACAAATATTATCCATTTTAAAACGTAATTTATTTTTCTAAGGGCTGTGGATATTGAGTATAATTTATTAAAAGCAGTGATATTTTTTCATGGGATTACAGTGATAATATTGTTTGTAAAACTATATTAAAGTTTAAAAAATATATATTAATTTTACTACTGTAAGTGTTGAATTTTTTTCCACGGATGGGATTTGAACCTGCACCTTTCGTGCGGCTTATACTTAGATGAGTTTAAAATTGTCTGTATTGCGAAATAAGATAAAAAAACATAAAAATATTTAAAAATCGAGACTAGTTTTGTATTTCAAATAAAAAAAAATAGTTTAAATAACCTCCATTTTATTCAATAGTCAAAAACAATAAATAAAAACCATGTCAACATCAATCCAAAACAGAACATAAATTAATTATATAAAATTAAATAAATCTGCAAATATATTTAGCGTACGGCTATGCAAAGTCTGAGATAAATCATTGGAATGTTAAGATTCCTCGAGGATACAACTTTTAACAAGGGGCAATATATCGAATGCTCGGGAAATCTTAATAAGGACATTCATTAAAAGAGGAGTAAAAAATAAAATGCATTAAATAAATGACGCATACATACAGGCTTTGACCAAATACTCCAACGTTACACTTTTCTATTAAATGATGCATAAAAAGTTTCGTTACGTTTTTTTTTTATTACTCATTTATCTTTGTTTTTCTGTTTTTTGTTGTGACGTCACCGATTAGGCCCCTCCAGAATACCAGCGTTGCAGCGGCCTCATGTCGTTGTAGCATGTGCTGAGGCTGGGGCCTAGTTGGCCACACTTTTTCTCCTGTTTTTGTTTTTTATTGTGAAAGTACCTTGTTTTTCAATATATATATATATATATATAGATATTTTATTTTTTGTAAGTACCTAATTAGTTTTTGCTGTACAACAGTGTGCCAATAAATGTATTTCTTTCTTTTTTTCATTAAATCAAGTGCAGATATTATCAAGATTTGCTTTAGACACGTAAAATAACATAAATAAGTTAAGTTTACATTTTAAATTCTAATATAAAATAATTTATTTCAAAATTTAAATGACTCAAAAACACACACTTCAATATATTTTTTGTGAGTCGCGCATTTATTAAAAAAAAAAAACAACATATAAACAGTAGTGTGCAATGAGCTAATACAGTACGATGTTTTCTATATTATATACCGGTAACCTAACATGTACCTTTGTAAATATGTCGAAAACTACTTTACTCGTACAATATTGTTAGTATTTTTTAAGTCAGCCGTAAAACACTTCTTATATTCAAAATATCCACTTGATTCATTGCCACTTACCCACCAAAGTATACTAAGTTTGTGGCTAAGTTCGCAAGTTTAGATCCACACATTTTGTGACACTTTCACTTCCTAGATCAGTTAATCAACAAATCTTATGTAAATATATCTTAATGTAACCTGTACAATTGCACATGCAATCATTATCCCGTTTCATGAAAATGCAAAAAAATATTTAAAAAACATTATTTTTAACTAGGTAGTTCATCACTACTCGGCAGTTACATGTTAATCGATTTTTCAAATTTTAACAATTTTTCGATTTTTAACAATTTTAGTCATTAACACTCTTAATACAATATATTAAAAGTGTTTAACTACTTTATCACTACTCTGATTTTTCGATTTTTAACAATTTTTCGATTTTTTACATTTAACACTAAATAAAATACTTTAAAAGTGTTTAACTACTTTTCGTTTAAGTTGTTCAACTTCATTTTTTACATTATAATAGTAATTATGTGTATAAAAGTATTTATAGATTAATTTATACATCTTATAATTTATAAGATTTATAAATCATAAGATGTATAAATCGGTAGACAATTTCAAAACGAATTACAATAATTGTTCATGGTGTATTAAATTCTTTAGGATAACAACAAAAATTCCAAATAATTAACACGTTCATGGTGTACAGTCTATACCATTTTGAGTCGCAGTTACCATCAACAGTAGCTAAGTCATCAAGTTTCTGGTATAAAATAATTAAAAAGCTGACTTAACACGTCACTCAAATATTTTAGGGCAAAATTTTAGTCTAAATAGAACCTTAGGATAACTAGATAAGGATTAATTTAAAATGTTCAGATACCTAAGGCCTACTGTAAAAAAAATATGTAAAAAATAAATTCACAAATTCATAAAAATAAAATCTGCACAAGCAGTGTAAACATGGAAATGTTGTACTGCTCTGCTGCTAAATACTTGCACTGCTCTACTAAAACTACAGTGAACATGACTGAAGCTTTATACGTTCAACTAACTGCTTTTCATTGTGCTAACCCTTAGCACAATGAAAGCACGGACACATCTCGCCGGCACGTTCACTGTGAAAGTAAGATTCCGTACTAATAAAAAAAGACATCAGGCACTCTGGTACAAACTAGTAGCGGGTAGACCTAGGATTATATCCAGAGTTCGGAATTAGGTAGTTATTTATGTACTTGCACAGAAATACTGATTATAATATGGATCTTCCCGGGATTTCTAATTGCAATTCCGCTATTGTTTTCTTTTGTTCTCACAAGCTATGTTGTACGAATTACAAATGCGCCAAAATCGCGCGTGTGCGCATCGGAATTTTGCAACTTCGGACATCCGATGTCGTTGATGTAAATTTGGCATCGTCGCGCGTGCAGGCAGTGGTTTAAATTGTGTAAAAGTAAATAACTTTTTTATTTAACAAACCGCGGGATTTTTCTGCTCTTTAAAATTAATCTCGGGATTTGAGTTATATCCACTTTATTATTTCGCTGTATGAAATCAGTGTAAGTACATAAATAACTCTACCTAATTCCGGCCTCTGATTATATCTAATAGATGTCATACAGCTTGTTACTAAAGAGAACTATGTACTCAACATTTTAATAATTTATTAATGCAATTTATTAGACATTCATACCTAGGTAATCTAAACATGTCTTATTTATATTCCATCAAAATACTTTTGCAACAACAAGCTGTTTAACGCGTATTAATAAATCTTCGTATTCATTAGCTATATTAATGCAAGGTCTGGCAACGCTTAATAAATCATCAATATTCTTTCCGTACGTTTCGTGTGGGGCAAGACCGTGCTTTCATTGTGCACTCTACTTCCATACCATGTTAAACACGTCAATGATACTGTCGTAAATCGTAAATGTAATGGCTACGTCGAATACAACGCGGCTGAGTCGCGGCACGGTCCCCTTGTAGAAAGCCATAGGACCTTCCGCCTTCCATATTTTTGCGAAGCAATTCCACGTGCTCTTGTATTGTTATAGTGTATATAAAAATAAAGATAAATATGGGCGCAACATTAAAGTCGCACCAATAACATAGAAGAGCTAAAATATAAAATTCGAATAAAATTATGTAAAAAATAAATTCACAAATTCATATAATAATAAAATCTGCACAAGCAGTGTCAACATGGAAATATAAAACAAAAAACCCTGATTGATCAACAATAAACATGTTCAACGTCAAATAATAAATATAAAAAACACCTGATTCTTGTCCTACAAAAATATATCGCTCAATGTATTAAATACTTGCACTGTTCTTAAAACTACGGTGTACAAGACTGAAGCTTTGTACGTTCAACTAACTGCCCTTCATTGTGCTAACCCTTAGCACAATGAAAGCACGGACACATCTCGCCGGCACGTTCACTGTGAAAGTGAGATTCCGTACTAATAAAAAAAGACATCAGGCACTCTGGTCCAAACTAGTAGCGGGTATACCTAGGATTATATCCAGAGGTCGGAATTAGGTAGAGTTATTTATTTACTTGCATAGAAATGTTGATATTAACATGGATCTTCCCGGGATTTCTAATTGCAATTCCGCTATTGTTTTCTTTTGTTCTCACAAACTATGTTGTACGAATTACAAATGCGCCAACAGCGCGCGTGTGCGCATTGGAACTTTGCAACTTCGGACATCCGATGTCGTTGATGTAAATTTGGCAACGTCGCGCGTGCAGTGGTTTAAATTGTGTAAAAGTAAATAGCTTTTTTATTTAACAATCACGGGATTTTTCTGCTCTTTAAAATTAATCTCGGGATTTAGTTATATCCACTTTATTCTTTCACTGTATGAAATCAGTGTAAGTAAATAAATAACTCTGCCTCGACCTCTGATTATATCTAATAGATGTCATAACAGCTTGTTACTAAAGAGTACTATGTACTCAAAACTTTAATAATTTATTAATGCAATTTACAAGACATTGACATACCTAGGTAATCTAAACATGTCTTATTTATATTCCATCATATTACTCTTGCAACTACAAGCTGTTCAACGCGTAATAAATCTTCGTATTCTATAGCTATTAATGCAAGGTATGGCAACGCTTAATAACTCATCAATATTCTTTCCGTAGGTTTCGTGTGGGGCAAGCCCGTGCTTTCATTGTGAACTCTACTTCCATACCATGTTAAACACATCAATGATACTGTCGTAAATCGTAAATGTAATGGCTACGTCAAATACAACGCGGCTGAGTCGCGGCACGGTCCCCTTGTAGAAAGCCATAGGACCTTCCGCCTTCCATATTTTTGCGAAGCAATCCCATGTGCTCTTGTACTTCTTGGCTTCGAGACCTTGCATTCGAGTTTTGACCACGTCGATTGGTGTGTTGCCGAATACGGAGGCGGCACCTGTTGATGTTGATTTCAAATACATAACTATATCTTTTTCATCATGTGTATTGTGAATCTAAATACATTGATAAAATAAATTTCTTAAAAAAAGAGGTCTAATAATTTGCGTATATTAAGTGAACCATTTAGGAATGTGGACCTGAGGTACCTGAAAGTACAAGATACGCCAACGTTTGAAATAAATAATTTAATTATTGTGTGGACGTACTTACTACCTTATACTATTTAATAAATATCCTAAAGTAGTAACAAATAAATTTTATATAAAAATAGTTAACAATTAAGACGTTTAAATGAAACTATTACACACAGTAAATATCTAAAAGGGTTAAGATAATAAGGGGGGGATAAGATCAAGCTAAGGAAGTCATCTAAGCTAGCCATCCATACAATGGCCAAATTCGCAAAGAGAGCGAAGCCATATAACAAAAAGCAAAGGAACCCACCTGCGATGCCACCGAACAGTCCCACGATGTATTTGGGCACGTGCTTCTCGCGGTCGCCGCCCTTGTACCAGTCGCGCAGGGACTCCATGACGAAGAACCGGATCGCCTGGTTGCTGCCCTGCTTCATTATTGTGGCCGTCACCCCTTTGTACACGCCGCCTAAGCCTACGGTACATGAAATGAAATGATTTTTTTTTAATTCAATTTATTACATAAGTGTTTATTAGTATTAAGTATGTACTTAAGTTCATGTCAACGATTGTTGATGTTTTGTTCAAAATTTAATTTTTGTAAAAGGACACGGGCGAAATTGGGCTTAAACATGTTACAAAAAAAATAAAGGAGATTAGGACATTACAGGTTAATGAATGTTTAAAGTCTGCCATCTGACAAGACCATTAATCAACGGCTTCCCACCTACTTACCCACCTGTCATAAAGGACCATCGTGGTGCAAGCTTTAGAGTAGTCGTTCTTCGTTCCGAGAGCCAGGGCTTGATACCGTTACCAAATTCCCACTATAAGTACCGGTAAGTAACGTTATTTCTATAAAGGTTAATTAGTACCGACAATGCAGGTAACGTTATCTAGAAAAGAATCGCTACTTTTTTCGTTAAATATAGCGCTAGCCAATCCGCGTCGAGCAGTTAGTTAATTTACCGGTAAAAAAAGCCACCCAGGTAACAATACCAAGCATACCGGTATTGTCTTTTGACAGAAGTATCGATACCAATTATTTAACGGTATTCAAAGCCTTGCCGAGAATTGCTTTGGGGATTTATCATAAAGTTAATATACCAAAGGAATAGAGCAACGAACACGAGCTGTCAAACGAAACCAAAATAGGATGACATTTGTGTGTGTAAATTTGTTAATGAATACAGTAGTGAATACAGTAAATTTGTTAATGCGTATCAGTGATGTAATTGTCATATCATTTTTTTACATTAATATCGATATCGATAATATTAATTAGTAACAGTATAAATAGAACTAAAATAGGATGGGATGGGATTTCGCATGATTGAAACTACGATTCTTTAAGAAAAATTCAGAAGATACATAATATTTTAAATAGTTTATTTAACATTTCTCATTTCCCTCAGAAAAGTATTATTTTGTTTAAAATTTCTCAAAGTTAGCTTTGATACCTTTTTCAATTTCGTTTCGTACTTCAATCTTACAGGTCAGATCAGTTTATAGTTTATTTATTTATATCTAGAACCGTCCTATCAAATTTCTTTAATTACTAATGATAGTACCTATTCTAACAGTCAAAAACTGATACCTATGGATCGGCTAAGTATCTTAAATGGGATTACATTCCCATGTGATTCATATATAAACGTCATATAGATACTTTAATAACAGTAATACATATTCGTTTACCGCGTGATAGACAGTGGACACGAAATATCGATAACTTGAGTGCCTAGCCCTAATGTAAAACGAAAATTATTTCTTTACACAAAATATTCGTAAATTCTGCATTATTTGTATTCAATCTTTGCTTCTTACGTAAATAAATGTTTATAGAAGAGAATTACACACTTACCCCCTTATTCATAAAAACTATTTAAGCATTATTTATTTAAATATTGTTTTGTCAACGTCACACAAACGTAATTTTGAATTTCAGAAAAAGAGACAAAAACAGCTCTGTTACGTTACGACGCATCACGCATCTCTTTTTATCTCACAGTGTTGCTGCTGGTGACATCTCGCTCGCTCAGCCCTTTGTTGCTCTATTCCGTTGGTATATTCACTTTATGGGTTTAACTTAGTGCAAGTCAGATTAACTCCGATATCAGAGATTTCCCCAACTTAATAAAAAAGGTGCCTAACACACGAGATACAAAAGAGTTGGTCGCAATGTCATTCCTGTAAGTCACGTCGTCATAATGACCTCTGTCTGCACAATGTTACGCGAGACGAGACGCGAGTCGCTCGGTATCGGATGCACGGCACGTGACGACGATACGGGTGTCACGGCCGCAGACCGCGAGTTCAAACGGTGTGCGATACGCTGGACTTCATCGTTGGAGGCGAGAATAAGACACTCACTAGAGAAATGGGAGTGTTCCCATCTGATAACGACACTATACACGAAGACTTTTTATCGGTGATCAGGACCTATTGATTCCGACTAAGTATATGATGGCCATTGCAATAAAAATAAAACTTACATGTCAGCGTTCTATTTTTTTTTTTTGTCTGGGAAGTAAAGGTAATAACTATGAATATTCAAAGCAAAGCATGATCATCCTACTCCTCCTTGTTACAAATAAAACCTCTCCATGAGTACAGGTAAAACGATGATAACAAACCTCATTGAAGATTTAAAGTTTTTCATGTTATTACGTAGTAGTAAACTGTCAAATGGCAGACAACGTAAAAAAAATCACTTTAATCTTCACTTCATAAAAATGTAGGAAAACCATACATTCTAATTAAAATTACAAAATTAAATTTATAATAAGAAAACATGTAGCTACTATTGTTATTGCAATGGTCATCATTTACTTAATCGGAATCAGTAGGTCCTGATCACTGATAAAAAGTCTTCGTGTATAGGCACAGAATAAGTAAAGCATGAAATAGGTTCATGAGTAATAGTATATAGGGTATTGGCACGCACCAGTGATCGTCATTTTTTTCCTTTTTTATTAAAATAACGAGTTTATCTACACTAATGTTGTAACATTCTACTTATGTTTCCAATACTTGACTTATAATTACTACTGTTATAGCGCAGACAACAAAACACTCAATTTAAGCAATTTCACATGATGGTATAATATCCACATCGATATCGTAAAATCTCATTATAACATCAACAAAAAAGCGACCAATTAACCTGGCGACCCTTATGTCAAAATCCTCATACAAGTTGTATAAAATTTTGATATTAGGCTGGCTTTTGAAAACAGTTGGGTTATACTTGAAAACTTCGTCGAAACTACTAAACTTACATACACAAAACTCTTTGGTAAGATCTTGTGCCAATTAAATAAAAAAAGAACAGCGCGCGCTCGCTCCTGATTGGCCCTGCACGCGCAGCTGCGCTCTCATTGGTTAGATTTTAATGATGGCAAGTTCACTGTGACAATACACGTACGCGTGAATTTAATGTTTCGCAATGTGTTTTGTTTTTAAAATACAAATTAAAAGTTAAAAATATTCTAGAATTGGCAACAAAAGTAACTCACAATCTTTTGCCAGAAAAATCTAGATAATTATATCAAAAGAATATAATAACTTTTTGGCATGGAAGATCGAAAAGAAAACTACATCATTTTCTGAAAATGTCATTCTTGTGTATTTCAAAGACCTCTCCGACAAATTCAAGCCATCTTCTATGTGGGCTAAATATTCTATGCTCAAGTCCACACTGAGTATCTACAACAATATTGATATCACGAAGTATTCAAAAGTCATAGCGTTCCTGAAACGCAGTTCAGAAGGACACAAGGAAAAAAAGTTCTTGACGTTTACATCAGGTCAAATAAAGATGTTCCTGAAAGATTCACCAGATATTTTGTATCTTTTTGAAAAGGTAAGTGTATTTTAGTTCTGATATTTAATCTACCTAGTACTTACATACTACACACGCAAGTTATGTAGACACTCCGTTTAAGCGCTTTGTGTATAAATTAGATAGTAGGTACCTACACTTTACTACTTCATAAATCATAGTTTTTGCCTTGGCTATGTACCTCAAGCTTATTATATTGTTTATTGTTACAGGTTGCACTAATCTTCGGCATAATGGGGGCATGCCGAAGGCAAGAGCTATACAACATCCAGTTCGATGAAGTCTCTAACATAGACGACAGTACAATCATGGTGAAAGTTTCGAAAACAAAAACGAAAATAGATCGTTTTTTCGTTGTGACGGGCAACTGCTATGCCGTATGTAAAAAATACATGGAACTTCGACCCACCCCCTGTCGAAACCCTGCCTTTTTCTTGAGCTATAGATCGGGGAAGTGCGTCGATCAAAGAACTGGTATTAATAAATTTGGTGCTCTGGGAAAAACTATCGCAAGTTTTTTGAATCTGCCTAACCCAGCGTTGTACACGGGGCATTGCTTCCGGCGCACCTCGGCGACCCTTCTCATAGATAGCGGTGGTGATTTGACCGCACTGAAACGACACGGGGGGTGGAAGTCTTCTACTGTGGCTGAAAGCTACATTGATGAGTCTTTAATGAATAAAATTCAAGTCTCAAATACGATCTTGAACAGTATAGAAAACAAGACAAATGAAGTAATTATAAATATTCCAACTCCGGTCTACGAGCTCTACTGCTTGCCCCGCGACCGCTACAGCTGCTGGATCAATAATTAACATTAACTTTCAAAATTGTACCATCCAAAATTTGAACAATTATTATAATTAAACTATTGTACAGCTTTTATTCTTGTTGTTTGACTAATTGCAATAGTGAAGATAAAGTAGTGTACGCAACTGCATATAACACGGGTATTAAAACACTCGTTACTATTATGAAACTCACACTCGTGTTTTAATACCCTTCATTATATGACAGTTGCATAAACTACTATAACAACTGATTTTAGTCTTACGTAAGGCCCCATCACACGGGATCCGTCATTGATGATTCGTCAAAAAACTCGAAACGTCATCATGACGGATGGACAATCACATTGCATACGGAATAGTGTTTTTTCACGATTCGTCAAAATAATGGGGTGGGTTGCGAGCGCATCAGCAGATCCGTCACAAATAATTCACGTGTTCGTGTTTGTTGACGAACGTGATTTTTAAAAGACGATAAGTACGTGATTTAAGTTGTCCGTAATTTTTCTTGATTCGTGATGCGTGTGAACATGGGCATTTAAAAAGCATTGCCGCCATCAATTAAATAAGAATCGTGAAAAAAGAAGATTCGTCAAAAAACACGAATTGTCCTCGTGTGAACGCGCTCTATCAGTTGAATACAGCCCATTTGCTTCCTAGCTGTTACCTCGTAAAATTTCAATGAAAATCTATGTTATTTTTTGGCTATGAATGAAACCTGTGTCGAACACGGCTTAAAATGTCGAACACAAGTGCTTTTACCCTGCCAGGCGATCAGACGGACGGAAGACGGAATCTGCCTTTAAAAAAAATAATTTAACCTTTTGTACATCGATGCACCGACTTTGTCTTATGAGAAAGTTATATAAAATGGTACTGTGTTATTTTAAAACTGTTTGTATATTATGTAACTTTTTCTATATCCTACTAATATTATAAACGCCAAAGTTTGTAAGTATGGATATTTGTTACTCTTTCACGTAAAAACTACTGAATGGATTTGGATGAAATTCGGCATACAGATAGTTTATAACCGGGAATAACACATAGGATACTTTTTATCCCGATATTCTCACGGGAACGGGAACCACACGGGTGAAACCACGAGCGGCCGCTAGTAGATCTATATAGATGCCTTCGTTACTGTAGGCAAGTAAAACATAAAAAAGTTTAGCGATTACCTACATAAAATAGGACTACTCTGTTACATAACACGATCTGTAAATTATAATAATAACTATAAATTATATTCATTTCTTCACAAAAGTAATGTAATTCTATGTCTCTATATGTCTATATGGGCTTGACCGCTTCTGCAACTCCAGCAGTACCAGTCAGTAGTATCAGTCAGTATCACACAATTAGCTAATAAAACTAAACTAACCTTCTTCCCTAACGATGGTCCTCACGCCGTGTAAGAACCCCTTGAACCTGGGCTTCTCCATCCGCATGTCGTTGATGAACTTGACCTTGACCGTCTTCATGGGCATGACTGCTTCCGCAACTCCAGCCGACAGTATCTCACAATTAGCTAATGAAACTAAACTAACCTTCTTCCCTAACGATGGTCCTCACGCCGTGGAAGGACCCCTTGAACCAGGGCTTCTCCATCCGCTTGACATTGATGAACTTGACCTTAACCGTCTCCATGGGCCTGACCGCTTCCACAATTCCAGCAGACAGCATCACACAATTAGCTAATAAAACTAAACCAACCTTCTTCCCTAACGATGGTCCTCACGCCATGGAAGAACCCCTTGAACCGGGGCTTCTCCAGCCGCATGTCGTTGATAAATTTGACCTTGACCGTCTCTATGGGCATGACTGCTTCCGCAACTCCAGCTGACAGTATCTCACAATTAGCTAATGAAACTAAATTAACTTTCTCCCCTAACGATGGTCCTCACGCCGTGGAAGAACTCCTTGAACCAGGGCTTCTCCATCAGCTTGTCATTGATGAACTTGACCTTAACCGTCTCCATGGGCTTGACCGCTTCCACAGTTCCAGCCGACAGCATCACACAATTAGCTAATAAAATTAAACCAACCTTCTTCCCTAACGATGGTCCTCACGCCATGGAAGAACCCCTTGAACCGGGGCTTCTCCAGCCGCATGTCGTTGATGAACTTGACCTTGACCGTCTCCATGGGTGTGACTGCTATCACCGCCTCGGCCACGCCAGCCGACAGACCACACACCAGTTTGCCAGTGGTGGATAGCGTGCCGTCATCCAACAACATGAATCGTTTGGCTTCCTCGAACACACCGAATCTGAAGAGATATGGTTTTTTAGCCATTATGATAATGAATGAAGAATTCGATGGCGCAGTGACTTGCGCTTACGAGTTGCGACCTTTCAAGTATTTATTTAAACTAGTTGTCGCTGAGTGGTCTGATTTTGACAGTGATTCACAAAATAGTTATATAATGTACAATGTAATGTTTCTCATAATTTTTATATTTCTTCTCCATATAAACTTTAATACTATTAAATGTCTCTCTTTTCCGTTCGCACAATGTGATTATTAAGGGGTACAAAGTTTTCGCATCACGCATATTTTGGATAATAACAGCTCACAAAGCTTGTTTTATAAAAGTATACTAATGGTACTGTTTTACAGAGTACAATAATAGTACGCATTCCCACTCCCCCCCTGGATGTAGAACCAGGTAGTTCTGTGTCTAAGACCAATGGTCTAACCATAGAGGCAGTTAGTGTAGTCCTGTAGAAATCATAGTGTCTGTAGAATACAAGAGATTGTCGATAGTCCCGGTCCCGGATCACCTTAGCGGCAAGTGAGGGATGTATGTGCTAGGGTTTTTAGTGAGTGTTGAGGACGACGTCGTCCTCAACACTACTCAGACTAACTAGTTAGGTACTTTAAGTAGAATAAGTTTATTTGTTATTTTGTTTGTAAATATCAATATAGAAGAAAACCGGTGGGCATAAGTAAGAGTAGGACAGTAAATATTGCTGTCTCGCTCGCACATAGTAACTGGTTTATCACGCCGCTAGTGGCGATATGTCAAAATAGACATTAAGCTGCAAAGTTTGTATGCAGAGCATGTTGTTGTTGTTATTGATTTGGTTAAATGTTCGAGTTCTGAAAATTCAGAATAATAAAGAAGAAACTACTTAAATAGGTATACATCGAAGAATTTTATTATCAGACATACAGTCCACAACAGCAAGTATGCGCCTTTTCTTAGCCTGGCGTAAGGGTGGAGAGGCCAGGGAAAGCCTGGGTGGAGAGGCCAGGGAAAGCCTGGGTGGAGAGGCGAGAGCTGGAGGAGAGCTCCACATATTCATCTGCGTCTCTCTCCAGACGCGGCGGCACTCAGCAAGGTTTTCCCTAGCTTATAAAAAATCCTGTAGCACGCTTTATTTTAGTGAAACTATGGAGCAACAGATAGATTATTATCACAGAGATAGGTAGATAAAGGTAGAAATATCTCTCAGAGGAATATGTTTTTCTATGATACTAATTTTAGAGTGCGGATGTCTACGTATGAGCATGTGAAGTGGTTTCTTAAAATCTTCTACAGACAGCGTTATTGATTGATCGAATAAAAATGAAGTAGCTTTCAATGTGATAATCGAAGCATTACATAATCATAAAAATTATGTCTTGTTGACAAACATTGTTGTTATTTTTGACTAGGGTCAAAACGGTTTACCACTTTACCACAGGAACGGTTAAATTGGTTAAAATATTTAAAAATTTAGTTTTAAGATTAATTTGATATTTACTATAGGTACCATAATATACTCATCTATATTAATTATTAATATTATAAAGCTGAAGAGTTTGTTTGTTTGAACGCGCTAATCTCAGAAACTACTGGCTCGAATTGAAAAATTCTTTGTTTGGATAGTCCATTTATCGAGGAAGGCTTTAGGCTATATAACATCACGCTGCGACCAATAGGAGCGAAGCATCTGTGAAAAATGTTGCAAAAACGGGAACACACGAGAAAGTCACTATTCCACGCGGGCGAAGTCGCGAGCACAGCTAGTATATTATATAATAAGAACTCACTCACATAAGAACTCCAGCCTTACATGCCACCGGACTATATCTACCTACCTATACCTACTCAATACTTTTATATGAATAACATGATATAATAAAGACCCTTTTGGGTGTAGCATCTAGGGGCCTTACATTTACTGCGAAACAATTTAATAAAAACTAATAAACCAAACCGGAAACACCACAACACAAAAATATATATAAAAAAATATTATTGTAATAGCTATTTGTCTTATGTTAATGATAGCAACAAGAATACAATATTAGCTGACAAAATAGTGAAGTCGATTGGCGTCATTAATTACACTTAAATATGAGAGGGTCTCTTAACTTAAAGCTAGGAAATTAGATAAACGCTTATAAAAATAGGAAACCAATTTAATTAAGAAGCAAGGAAAGCAACAGTAAAAGTCAAATAACAAATAGATACCGGTTTGGTACACAAACACATAAATACTTTAGTAGTTCCGTGTATTAATTTCGAAAATATATATTGCCGCATAACTAACTGACTGATAATAATATCGAAAATAAGCCTTTGCAAGGTCCGGTCGTGGTCATGAGACGAAAGCCCTGCCTCCATGTGACCACAAAACGTTATGGAAAGCCCTGCCTCCATGTGACCACAAAACGTTATGGAAAGCCGTACCTCCATGCGATGCCAGACGTACGGTAATTACCGTATTTATACGGTATTTTCAAGGCTTGTACGGTAATCTATCGTGGTACGAAAACCATACGGTAATTCTAAGAAAAGTGCCGAAATTCAACAAAACGTACGGTAATTTTAAATTGGCGCCTAATCTCTCAACCAACTTGAACCAACCTCAGAACTGTCTCTTATGTTGGTGGGTGGGACCGTAATTTCTCTCTATCGCACTTCTAATTATATGCTATTTGCTGTCTCTTTCCTTCTTATTTGATAGATGAATGAACAAGTGGCCGAGAAAAATGTCCGAATGAAATGAATGACTGACTGAACGAAGTTCGTTAAGTCAGTCATTCATTTACTAAAGTTGACGTTCAATATCATAAATACGGCAATATGACGCCTACTGACCCTACTGCCTTGAAAAGTAAAATAAAACTTTTTAAGGTAGTTAATGACTATTATTCTGTTTATTAGAAAATAATTTGGAAAAATCTAATACATTATAGCGACTTTTCATACAACCATCGTGTACAGTCGGCGGCAGAACAACCTACCCAAATCTGTAAAATTTTTCCAATGAATATAGATCCTTATGACCAAACAATAAAGTTCAAAATTGGTTGTAGAAATTTGACAGTTTTGGGCAGGTTGATCTGCCGCCGTGTGTACGGTAATTGTACGGTAATTTTGGGGTACATTTTACGGTAATACTGGCAACACAGTCTGGCAACACCCATGTGACCACAAAACGTTATGATAAAATAATATGTAAATAAACGCGATCTGTAATAAATATGTAGACTCCGCGTAAACTTTAGGAAACAACATCTTGTACTATTAATTTATTCTGTGACAACATTAACATAATTATTATGTGATGACATAATAATTATGTTAATGTTGTAAAAACTACGACTCAAGGACGTTCTCGCTCTAACACATAACGAGACAACTAATGACGTCAGTATAGTGATGGACGATGACGGTCGGTGAGAGGGGCGTTTTCAACATGTTTCGGACCGGATGGACAGACGATAAGGAGCACGATGGAGTAGCGGTTAATACGTAACTACGTCGAGGAAACAATCGTTAATGTAAAGTCGTTAACACCCAACACGCCAGTCTTTGGATGACGGAATATACTCTACTCGACACTAGGTATGTAGAGAAGGTAAATATCGTTTTTGTGACACACGTTTTTAGTAATTTAAATAGGAAACGCAAATTTATTAGTAAAGGAGTAAAGGTATCAAGGCATAGGCGCCTTTTTTAAATCCTACGTTTCAGCAAAGTTGCACGGACTGACAGCCCGTACCCTTGACCAAGGCCGGCGTTTAAATGTCTTTAATTTATTAGAACGCGCATGTTCAAAAGTAAATGCCCATCGTGCGATGCCGTCGCTCGTCCCGTGAATGTTTGTAAGAAAAGTTTTTTTAAAATTCCCTCTGGAACACGAGATATGGATGTTCACGTGGGTACAGACGCTAGTAGGAACATCATATAAGTATTACAGGCTGAAAAATCTGAATGAGGGAAAGTCTATAGGTAATAACTGTTTATCCACTGTCAGTAAACACCTGATGTCAGTCTGTCGTTAGATGCAACTAAACAAAAGCTATTATTCCCCTACAGATTTGCTTTGGACAAGAAAAACCTACCAATATAGATAAATCAACTCCAAACAAATGAAAATCGCAAGATTGCGTAATATAAACACGAAAAGTTGCCAGCCAAATACGCACTTAATGCCGTTGCGTAAGACTCACATTTACAGACGTTAAAGTTCTGCTCATATTGAATCAATACATTTGGGCGTTTATCTATCACTCTTTGAATCGACTTAAGATTCTTTATCTTTGCAAATCTTTTAATACCGTAGTCGTAATATTTCAAACAAACGATGCACCAACGTTCATATCATAATGACTTGAAAAGACCTCTGTGTTTATTGAACGCTGTAATACGATATTTACCGTGAACTAAATAAAGGTTTTATATACCGATTGTGAACTTTATTACCAAGGGGCTTAGATATTAGTTTCAAGATAATAATATACAGCTTTCCTAGTGACACAATGAACACCTCCACGCTTTATTAGTAGGTATTAGGTATCTATAGCTAGACCGCTTAACTGAGTCCTCGCCTGCGGTAGGTACGCGGGGCGGGAGGTACGTAGAGCTCTGTCACGAGTACGAGCGTTTTGCGACGAGGGGAACGGATTTCTAGTTCATTGCGCTTATACTACGGCAGACATAGTCAGCAGTGATAGAAAAAACGCAATGAACTAGAAATCCGTTTGCCGCTTCGCAATACGTCAGTAGTCGTGGTCGAGCTGTAAGGTGGTACACACGTGATAATTTTAGCAAGATTCATCTGAAGATAAGCAATTATAAATAGAGGTGCCTGCCTACCTCGTTAGTCAACTGTTTTGAGAAAAGTAAAAAAAAATATGTGTTTTACTCTGCAGCCGTTATTTATTATTATTTATTATAGAAGATTTGATAAATACAATGGTAATGAACTTGTGTACTATTTATTAAGCAATATCAAAACAATAAATCAATCACTTGTATCCATATCAATATCACTGGAACTTGATTCTTTACTTTCGAAGCAGCCATCATCAGAATCTGAATCGTCCTGCACGTTAATAATAAAATCAACAATATCCTGTATTAATTATCAATTGTGTAAAACTGAGTGACTTATCTTCTCACCACGCCTTTTGTGAAATCGTCTATTCCCATTCTTTTTTTGCGAATCTGTTTTGGTCTACTAGGTGATTGAAATTTTTCTTTGCCTTTAAATCATTTTCCTAGTTGTACAATTATTAAATTATTAGATACAGACTTTTCCGATAGTCCTGTAACTTTTGCTACGGTTTTATTTAAAGGCATATCTTGTTCATATTCAGCAGAATTTGGAACCAATTTCTTTTTTCTAAAATTTCATATACGTTAAAAGCCATTTGCTTGCACTGACTATTAATTTTATGTCCGAAGATATTTCGACTCATCTTGGATTGAATATAATACCTCCTACTTCCGCGCCCTTGTACCCCGCAGGCGAGGACTCAGTGACTTTGATAATCGAATCAATCGAATCGAAGGGCGAGAGTGAGGAAATGAAATGTATGTAATCAAATGTATTATAATATTGCATAATTTGGTAACGACAAAGGTAAATTTTTTTGGAAATGTCGTTTCTTATATAAAAGCTGTGCAGTTTCTTGCACCCATTTTTCTCCTCAGCTAAAATATAGACGCTCTGAATGGGTAGTAGCTAGTAGGTAAAAAATGTTCGGACGGTTTAAAAGTGACACCTATATTTATAATTGGTTATCTTCAGATGAATCTTGTTAAAATTATCACGTGTGTACCACTTTACCGCCCGGCCAAAACCACTGACGTCTTGCGATGAAGCGAGCGATGTGTAGTTCATTGCGTTATTTCTATAATCGTTGACTATGACTGCCGTTGTATAGCGCGCAATGAACTAGAAATCCGTTCGCCGCGTCGCAAGTCGCTCGTGTTCGTGGCTCTACCTTCCCGCCCCGCGTACCTACCGTAGGCGAGGACTCAGTTAACTGGTCTTGTTATAGTCTGCACTGAAATTTATATATTCTATGTAAGTCTTTGTCTCTCTAGGTCTTGTTCCTATTGTGTAGACCTAAGAGAAGGGAAAAAAAGAAGAGTAAGCGTTCTAATAGACCAAGTCGTTTCACCGCATTTGGTATGTTGCAAACCAAGAGACCAAACGATTTGTTTGTCTTTCTAACTCTAAATAAATATAAATCAATTTATTTTAAAGCGACCGACGACTTTATGTTTGATCTCGCATCTGTTATCTTATCATAAATGAAGCTTACTTATATATTTTTTGTTTTGAGAGGTGCTGATTGCCTCAGGCAGCATTTTTAACGGCACCGGAAATTTTTGGGGCTGCTAGAAACTTAAAAGGGTTCCTAAAGCCGTGTGATTGAAACACCGTAGAGGTTTTCTAGATAGAGGAAATGGCATTATGCACTAGTACCACAAAGTAGAGAAACGGAACTTGTGATTATACCACAGTCATATCTTAGTCTCCATGTTGTCATAACAAAACGTTAGCAGCATTTTTGTGTTTCGACAGTTAAGAGCGTTTACGCCGCACACTAGCGCCGCCAATGAAAAAAAAACATATCTAGTAATTAGAGATAGAAAATCAAATTATGCTCAACGAACTATTTGAATGAAGTAATTAAGCATGTTTACGTGGATAGTCACGTCTCGGGTAAAATGGGTTTTATACTCGAGTTTTACACTCTGCTTTTCACTTCGATTGCAAGAAAATAAAAAAAACCGCAACACAACAAAAGCTAGTTTCTAGTTTTGTTTGACGAATATTTAGCTCCCCGCCACACAATTTTTCTTATTTTTTTTTAAATTTTCAACTATGTGACGGTCGACTATGGTCTGAGACGTAATGCCAAGTTATTATAAATATTTGCGTTATATTTTTTTTACGTAAATGCACGCCCGTATTAATCGTAAATTAGTATTTAGATAGCAATACATAATTATGTCGTAATTAAATTAAGATATAACCTAAATCTCATAAAAATATATCAATTAAATGAAGGTGTATTTAATTGTGTGCCCCTGTGTGGTGCCGGGCTAAATTAATAAAGAATTGCACCACCCCCTCTCTTCCCGTGGGTGTCGTAAAAGCCGACTAAGGGACTATTCCAGAGGATGGGCAGCAGCATCTCTCTGAGGTTACCCTCAACCTACTGCGATCGCCAACCCGCCTGCCAAGCGTGGCGATTACGGCAAATACCCCTCATATCCTTGGGGGAGGCCTTTGTCCAGCAGTGGACGTTTTGGCTGAGATGATGATGATTTAATTGTGTATGTGGCTGTAAGGCCTAATTGACTTAGTCTTAAAAAAAAGAAATTACTTTATGCACAAGAGCATAAAAACACATTTTATGCAGATTTCTCTCGACATAATGAACAACTTTACGAGCATGAGAAGTGAAAAATGTATTTGTCTAGAGCGCACAATAAAAGCACGCGCTTTCATTGTGAGCAGTGACAATAAGCCTGTGTAAGCAACTAAGCACTTAGGCTGAGACTCCACCAAAGCGGAGATGTGCGGAGATGTCTAAAGCGGAGACGAGAAGAGACGTTTTTAATTTATTTTTTTTTGAATTCTATTGGTTAAAAAAAACATCTTGTCTCCGCTCGCACATCTCCGCTTTGGTGGAGTCTCTGCCTTAACCTAAAAACTATAATTGAATGACATTATTCAATATTTTTGGACAAATTTTATTTGGTCAAAAGCATGAAGTTAATATTATTATACCAACGGAATAAAGCAACCCAAGGGCTGAGCGAGCGAGATGTCACCAGCAGCAACACTGTGATAAAAAGAGATGCGTGATGCGAATGCGATATTGTTGCCGCATAATCGATTGAACATCGATTATTAGATGGGCCCCAAAATCACCCATACAATCGATTGAACTATCGATACTCTCGATATAATCGATACTATCGATGTCAATTATACAGCAATACTATCGATTATAATCAATTAATTGATTATAATTGTCTAAATGCCCAATATAATTGATTATTTCGATAGTATTGATAACAATTATTACAGCAATATGATCGACTTAATCGATAGTATCGATTTAATCTAACATTAGTTTAGATAGTATCGCATGCCTTTGCAACTATTAGTTATATGAGTAACTAAGTATGAGTTTCCAATTTTGATTTTGATAAAAAGAAATTTGATTTTGATTTGATTTGAACCGTAGTTCTAGATATCATTCGCCACATTGATTTGGGAAATCATATTGTTTCTTTGGTTATCCATTCATTCGATCAAGATCCACTTAATAGTCACAGATATCTCATTATCAAATGTATCAATAAAACATATTTGCCTGTAAGATGAGGTACGAAACGAATTTTAAAAATGTATCAAAGCTAACTTTGAGAAATTACGTAAATAAAATAATACTTTTCCAAAGGCAATGAGAAATGTTAAATAAATTATTTAAAATTATCTAATAATAGTTTTTCTTAATGAATCGTAGTTTCAGTCATGCGAAATCCCAACCCATCCTATTTTAGTTCTATTAATACTTGCTACACTGAAGCTAAATTAAATATTTATAAAATTGATAAAATACAGTGAAAAAATTAAACGCCTACTCGACCCAGCCAGGAATCGAACCTAGGTCTTCCGCAATCCGGGCGGCTGCACTGACCGCTATGCTACCGGGAAGGCTGACGTAAGCGCTGAATTTTGTCACTGCTTTTTAATTTTTGAGTTCTAATAGCGGCACAATGCGCCATCTATCCAACGGTTATTGCAACCGATGGCTATGCAGATTCATCTTTGCAGATGAAATACCACAACTTTTTTTCACTGTATTTTATCAATTTTATAACCATCTCATAATACTGTTACTAATTAATATTATCGATATCGATATTAATGTAAAAAAGCGACATGACATCACTGAGACGCACTCATTAACAATTTTACACACACAAATGTCATCCTATTTCGGTTTCTTTTGACAGCTCGTGTTTGTTTTTTTTTTTTTATACTTAGCAAATGACTCCATCCCACCTGATGTTAAGTGGAAATGGAGTCCAGACGCGAAGACAACTGGTGCAGCGTGGAAACAAACGTAGCATCAGTCAACTTCACTCTGCCGGCCCACAAGGTGCTTCTTCACGCCTCCTTGAAGGACCCCATATCATAGGAAGGAGGGAAAACGTGTGCTGGTAGACTATTCCATCTTTTGGAGGTGCGACACAGCAACGAGTCACCAAATTTCTTTGTGCGCGATGAGATATTTGAGACAGTGAATCGGTGACTCTGAAGAGCAGCACGTGTACTCCTATGAAGAAAGGGAGAAGGTGGGATGAGGTCAAGAGCTCTTCAGAGCACTCGCCATGGTATAAGCGGTAAAACACGCTGAGTGACGCAACATCTTTACGCAATTGCAGAGATTCGAGAGTATTTACCACTTCTGCATTGCCGATAATGCGTTCAGCGCGACGCTGCAATCTGTCCAAGGCATCGAGAAGGTACTTAGCGGAACCGTCCCAGATGTGCGAGCAATACTCCACGCAAGACCGTACCTGTGTCTTGTACAAAAGGCACAGCTGGTCCGGCGTAAAGAATCGCCGCACTCTGTTCAGAATTCCGAGTTTTCGAGAGGCTGTTTTGATCACGGCTTCGATGTAGTCCCTTTGGTTCAGATCGCAGCGTATCGTCATACCGAGCATGTTGATACTGCTCTGCAGGCGTAGAGATGTACCCTGAAGAGTTGGAAGGGGAAGGAATGGTGACTTTTTTGCCGTGAACGCGCACACCTGTGTTTTCTTGGCATTGAACTCAACCAGATTATTGGTGCCCCAATTAGATATGAGGTCCAATACCCGATTGAGCTCAATGACAAGATTAACTCGATTCACTTCGGTTTCGACCCGCCCTACCGCTGGGTGACCGTTATATCCTCCATGAACCGTACTATCATCTGCATAGCAATGAATATTTCCAAGTGGAAGCATATCATTGATATGCAGAAGGAACAGCGTGGGGGATAGAACGGACCCCTGAGGGACACCAGCTTTCACTGACATGAGCCGCGAAGCGCATCCATCAGATATAACACGGATTCTGCGCTCATGCAGGAAGCCAGCGACCCAGTTGCAGAACTGAGCAGGCAGACCGTATGCCGGGAGCTTGGAGAGAAGAGCTTTGTGCCAGACCCGATCAAAAGCCTTGGCTATTTCAAGGCTAACAGCCACCGACTCACCACGCTTGTCAATAGCCTCACCCCAAAGATGTGCAACGTACGCTAGAAGATCACCCGTTGACCGTTTCGGCCGAAACCCGTATTGGCGATCGTGAATTATGGAGTGTTCTTCTAGGTAGTGGACAAGTTGTTTATTTACTTTGTTGTTTGTTGCTCTATTCCATTGGTATATTAACTTTATGGTCAAAAGTGTACACAGACTACTACAAACTGCGAATTTTCCTCAATAAATTTTGGACTTTATGTCAATGGCTGAACATTCATTGAAGAAATTTGACAGTTTTGGGTAGTCTAACGTGCAGGCGTATGTACTTTACAAAAATAGAAAAAATGGTCTATGTACAAAATTACACTTTTGCAAAAAGAATGTTGTTTAACTTAAAGTACACACGGCGACAGATCAACCTACCCAAAACTGTCAAATTTCTACAATCAATTTTGAACTTTATGTTTTGGTTATAAATATCAATATTCATTGGAGAAATTTGACAGGTTTGGGTAGGTTGATCTGCCGCCGCTGTGTGTACAAGTTGTGCTACATCTATAGTATTACCTGACAGCTGACTTTGGTATGGACCCATAGAGCAGTACGCTGAGCCCTCTGTACAGTCCCAAGAAGCCATGACCGCGAACTGTCTTCTTCACACAGTCTATTATACCCGTATATTTCCTTGTGCCACCTGGAGACAATTTGTATATGCAAATTAGTTTGCTTCTAATTTATTTTCTTAACAGTATCAAACATTATCAGCCTGCACTCTCTTAAGTTAAAATAAAAATCAATGAAATCAATAAAAATACTATAATAAATCTAATATAAATCATAGTAAAGCCGTAATTTCAGTTACCGATCAATTATTTTATTGAATTTTGGAGATATGATTTTTTTTAATAGGTAAAACCGTTTTTGCGATCTAATTTTCTTGTGTGATGCTCCTGATTGGAACGCTAATATTTGTTTCGTGATTCACCAGCTTGTTCGGACAACATCCCTATTGGTTGGACTCAATGAATTGCCAACCTTGTATTAGTATTTTGTGCAGTGTTACCGACATGTAATACCAGTTATATTTTTGTACATATTTTTCAGCTACAGATGCATAAAATTGACGGAAATTTGCAGCATCTATTGGCAAACTACTTGAGAGCACCAACAGAAGTGTGTAAATCATCTACAAACCCTCTGTCTATGTCTAAAATGTCTGCAAAAGGGTTCCGATATTGGTCTGTAAATGCTGTCTGTGCGCTATTCCCATCATTCGTTGTTCCGGTATTTGGACGCACAACATCTACTAAAAGGGACATTTTGCTTCTTATTTCGAATTGTATTGCTTTCTTTCGATTCTCTACGATAGATGCCTCAAGTGATTTTTTAGCCACTCTCCACTTCCGAACAGCAGGGTCGTTTTTTGTATAGCCCAAATGAAGTAAAACTTGAAAAGTCGAATTCATGCATGTAGAGGGCTCAAACCGTGGAGTAGAGTATTTCGATTCACGGGCTTTTTTGTGACAAGATCCAGCTTATTGAATTCTGTTGCCGCAGCCCCACAATAGGCACAGCGTAATTAGGAAGTTGAATCAGTAATTACCCCATCTATAACCGTTAAGTATAACTTAGGATCAGCAATCACAGCACAACACGTACAAGTTCCTGCATAAAGTGATATCAGATCTTTAATTTCTTCCTCTACACAATTTGTTGTGTTACGTATGTTACCATACATAATTACATATGGTAACATAAAACAAATTATAAAAAATAAAAACAAAATCATTAAAACTTGTGATAAATGTTAAGAAAGTATCTAAATTATATTAAAATAATGTTCTGCAAAATAAGGCCAATCTATTATACTAGAAGAAAAAGGCTTAGGAAAAATCATAATACCTATATAAATAATCTCTTAACAACAAGATTCAAAGACAATAGCCATTAAAATAGTAAATTTATATTTACAATCACAGTTAGGTCACTAGTTCATTAACCCTTTTGAAAGCCAAGGTAGCTTTGTTGCCACCTATTATTGGACTTTATGTACTTCATTGAAATAAAATTAAAAAGCAATGCATGAATTACAACTGTATTGCCCACGAAAAGGTTAACTGAAGAAACAAATTATTCATCAGAGTTACTAGGCAAATGCATAAGCACAACAAGTAGGCATTTCATTTAACATAACATCAACAGTTCTTATCAAAAACTTATTTATCTAACACAAGGATAACATAACACTTGATATTAAGATTGAATTGGTCAAAGGTTTTTTGAAGTAAAATATCTAAATATAACTTTATTGAATTATGGGAGACTAATTATCTTATCAATCCTGGCGTTTGTGATATTTATGTTAAGAGCGTTTACGCCGTTTTGCTCAAAAACTGTACTTTTCAAACCTCTTAATATCTATGAATATTTACTTTACAAATATGTTATATACTTATATCATTAGGCGATCTTGTCATCAAAATAGTTTGTTGAAAACATTTTTAGATTTATGGATATTTTGGAATTCATAACAAGATAATTGAACAGAGGTTTTCATAATTTGACTTTCCGCGTCAACTTCGAAGCTTAAAAATGTGTTTAAATTACTGACAAACCTAAAAACAAAAATTTTATTTCAATTTGAAAGATCTTCAGCAAAATAGTTTGTTGAAAACATTTTTAGATTTTGGTTACTAACAAAAACTATAAAAATCCAAACATTGTGAATTTTTAAAGAAATTATAGGTGATAAAATAATTGTTTTCTCTAATATACTTACTATATAAATATAAGATAAAAGCTTTTTACTATAGAAAAAAGTGTTCTTTAAATTATGCGCAAAATTCATTTTACTAAATTAGCTCTATAATTTTTCTATAAATATTTTAAAACTGCTCTAAAACTACTACAAAACTCTGCGTTCTATTAGTATCAAATCAGTCCGCCGCGAGGCCTCTGAGAGAGCGGTCACGTCGCTCGACGCTCTACCCGACGATTGTCGAACAATTGCCGTAATTTCGAAGATAGTTCAAATTTATAGCGCGATAAGCAAATCTTAGTACTTTAGTGAATAAATTATTTTATGTTACTTTTGATGAATTGCAACATCTTTAAATTGGACGACCTCCGTGGTCGAGTGGTAAGCGCGCCGAGTCGGGCGTCGCGCCATCTCCGAAGCCCCGGGTTCAATTCCCGGTCGGGTTAATTTAGAGAAGGACTGTTTTTCCAAATTTATTTCGGGTCTAGGTGTTTTTTCTATGTTTATGCATATTTATCCATTATCTTACTATACTAACGAGTTTCTTAAGAATACTTGTCTTGAGCTAGATAATTGGTGAGAGCATAAACAAATTAAATTTTTAAACTGACAACGTATATTATGTTGCATACCCCCCCCCCCCCCCTCCCCCGAAACGGGCGTGGTGTAAGTATGTAGGTAAAAAGCTGACCGTTGGTCCCAGTTTTTGTCACGACTGCTCCGCACCCGTGCCAGTGTGCGCTATGGGCTATGGCCCAATCTCCTCGCCATATCCTAGCAGTGCGACTTTTGTAGACTAATTATTTATTTTGTTAATAAGTGTATTCCTGTTTTCCTATGTTTTTTAGAATCCTACTTATTTAAGTTTTTCTTCCAATGTATTACAAAGAAATGATTAATTGTATGGGTAGTCAGATAACTTGACCGAGTTTTGACAGCACCTATTTTATTGCTGCATGATGCTGTAGCGGCATACAATGTTGCAATATGTTGGATCAGCAATCTACACCTCGGCCGGCGTAGCATGGGGCCCGGCAGTCGTCTACAGAGCACCGCCTCGCTAGGTCATTTTAATTAGCTATTGTGTACTGAAATATTGTATTGTCATTATATGTACTGTGTTATATCTATGTGCAAACTAGAATTACACAAGTGAATGATCGGAACGTCTGTGTTATTATTTCCTTCTGATGAACTATAAGGGACCCTTGCTTTGTGCTTATGTGGCTCATATTTTCCCTGTAGTTTTTAAACAAAATTTATTTTAAAAGGAGATTAGCAAAATTGGGCTTGGTAATAGACAACATATTATTATTGATATATTCTAAAAAATCGATTAATTTATTTGACTGCCCATACAATTAATCATTTCTTTGTAAAATATTGGAAGAAAAACTTAAATAAGAATGATTCTTAAATGTTTCGTATCTCAAACCATCAACAAACTGTCAACTGTCAACGTCATGCAGGGAACAACAGGGACTCCATTTCCACTTAACATCAGGTGGAGTGGAGACATTTGCCGAGCTATGAATAAAATAAAATAAAATGTGTCGTCGTCAAATCAATTCGTCCAAAATAAATCGTTGAGGAACAGATAGGTATTGATTATAATTTTGTGATATAAGATTAATTACAACATTAATAAAAATACATACAATATAATATTATACTCAGGTACTTATTTCATGTATCCGTAGTTTAGTCATCTGCTTACGCCCATAGTAAAAATAAAAAAACGACGGGTTGCACTCCGAAAGTGCCGGCAGAAGTGAAAACTTGAATATTTACATTGTGCATTTTTGATATTTTGGAATGTTTAGGGAATAATTTTGCACGAATTGCTTCAATTATCAGTATAAAAGTACTATCATTTATGTGGTAGAATACAATATTTATTTATTGTGTTATCGTACACAAACATGACAATTTATTCACGCAAGCGCCCTGCGCCGCCTAAACGAAACAGCAGGCATACATTTTCGCCGCGCCGTAGAAAGAGAGGGGGATACTTCCTCTCCTACGCCGCGCCAGCTGTCTACTCTCCATCCGTCTTACGATTTTACGTCTTACATTTTCGATCAGATCACGTGTCCTGACGCGAATTTAACATTTTTTACCCATTAAAAAAAAAGTGTACAACGCCGCTAAAGAAGTTTTCACTTCAATAATTTCTAAGTATACCGAAAAACTAAATTCAAACGGATCAAAGTAGTGAGTTTGACTATAGTGAGCAGAACTAGCCTACTCTACGCACACACTCGCGCACGCTCACAGCCCGCTTCTGTGTGCGTGATATTTGGACTTAAAAACCTAAACTTAAGGTCTCGCGCTCGGCGTAAACGCTCTTAAATAATTTTACTAATCTCAATGTCGCATTATGTATGTCAAAGATCTGTTAAAAAAAGGAATAATTACAGCAAAGTTACATAGCTCGAGAGCTGTTCAATAAGTTCAATAAGTTTCAGTATAAATAATGCTTACATTACCTATCACAGAAACATTGGCTATTGTCAGGATAAGCGATTAAATTAAAACTTCTTCACACTGTTCCTAATTGATTTATGCCTTTGTGAATTTAAAAAGTCAATACAAAACCGCTAAAAGAATATTGCATGAGTCTAATAGATTTCTTTGGTAATAACTTAACTAACTCTTTTCTTATTTGAATATTGTAAAAGTAATCAAAGGTAGTGTAGAAATAGGCAATACCTACCTTACCTATAGTATTATAGTCATATCAGCAGAGTAATGATTTAATAACACTTGTCGTTTTTTTGATCAGTTAGAAGTTAAGTGAAGATAGGAAATATTTTTTTGTGTATTACAAGTTACACAATTAACTAACTAACCAACACAAATAATGTATGACCAATAAGTTTTTGAAATGGAAGTTTATATTTTATAATTAGACCAACATATCAGTTTAAATGCTATAAACTTGTTATATAATAGGTACCTAACATAAAGGTAGGAAAGCCTAAAAACGTCCATGAGGTTACTTATAATCACCTTATAGATTAGTTATTCTGTGCTAATAGTTCAAGGCGTGCAAAGTCCAAAACAAATATTATCGAGTTTTACCTCTAACATGTGATTGGCGTTACAAAACCGTAACCTCGCAGTTGTCAAACTACTTGTGAAGCTTCCCCCAGTTCTAATTAGAATCCTAACGCTAATACCCAATAACTAAATTTAAACAAACGAAGATGAATAAAGTCAACGCGAAATTAAAGTTTCACGCGTGACGCGTTCCGCTATTATTTTTAGAATAAATAAAAATAGGTGCATCGATTTTGTTTACGCAGTAACAGACATGCTGCGCTGCGACTACTGAATGAAATAATATTCTATTAAATAACATTATCAAATACTGACCTTTCTCGTCTAATTGAAGTTGTGTTTTGACGTATTCGGTTGGGAATGTGATACAAATTTCAATGCCACCAGTTATGCCGCCGGCAATCACTCCTTTGAACCCTGATGTTCCACCACCTCCAGCCGCAGCCGCTGCCCCAGTTTCAGTCATCCATGGTCTCGAGAATGGACTTTTGAAACTTCCTGGTTTTGACATTATTAAATATATAAGTGCTTGCCGATGGCAACAGACAACGACTGCGACCGCCTACCTTCTCTGGACACAAAATTTTGACTGAATTGTTGAATTACTAAGTATGTTTTTCCTATATATTACAAGGTACTTTTTTTTTTTTTTTTTTGTTTGCTTTTTATTCATGACCATGGAAACTAGTCTTACAGTCGAAAATTTAATTTATACGTTTCTCAAAATTAAACTCTTTCTAGGATGATGATGAATGATAATAGAATATATATAAGTGAAAAGTGAGAAATGATATACCCCCCAACCCCTTGAGTATCTCAGTAAAGATGTGGGGCTTTACTAAGTCCTCACGCGGACTTCTTGAGAGAATTTAAAAAGTGCCGTTACACCGTACCGTTTCATTTGCCAACACTCTTGCACGAGTGTGCATGAGTGTGTTCGTGAGTTAGAACACTTAACGGTTAATAATCCACCATTATTTCACATTAATATCCGACATAACACAAATTTTAGAAAATAAAACAAAACCGCAGACATGACTCTTCACTTTCCCGCCAAGAATTCCGCTCAGAGTGTTGCCGACTTACACGGTCTGGATTACCATCAGGGCCCTGTTTAATAAAGCCGACAATTCGACATATATGTCAAAAAACGACAAAATTGTAGAATTGTCGCGCTTAGGCTGTTTAATAAAAATTACAAATATGTCAAAAATCGACAGGTGAAATTTTGACATATATGTCATTGAAAAAGCGTTTAATAAACCTTGACATATGTCAAAAAAACAGTCAAATTATTTCTGACAATTGTCGGGTTGTCGTGACAATTATGTCGACTTTTGACATATTTGCAAATTATTTTGTTTTATGAAGCTAAATGATGGTAAAATAGAAAAAATATAAATCAATCACTGGTGCATCTTTGATTGTTCGTTTTGAGCGCGTGTAAAATGGAAATGCACAAAAAACTCACTATTTTGGGCCTTATTTATGAAAACAGGGATATACTCTTTGGGAAGTTTAGTGACCAATTGACCCATGATATAAAAATAAAAAAATGGAAAGAAATAGCCGAACAATTAATAGCATTATTTAATTTTTCTTTAAAGCAGAAATCTGTAATTGAGAATGAAAAATTAATTCTGCTTTTAAATGCCTCCTTGTTTGTATTTGTTCCAAGTATTCATCACCACTACTCTCACTGCTCGACGTAAGTACCATTTTTTTGTAATAAACACTTTCTTACACCTTCAAAGTTCAAAATATGATTTCGCGACAGAGGGTAACGCTCCTGTCAGAAATGTCGTACAAATCTACAAATATGTCAATATGTCACGACAATTTTATGTTTTATAAAACAGATTTAACAAGTTTTTCACGACAAATTGTCACCTGTCACCTGTCGATTAAAAAGTTTTATAAAACAAAAAATGTCGGATTGTCGCGACAATTCGACATGTTTGTGAATTTCCCACCATGACAATTATGTCACCTGTCAGTTTTATTAAACAGAAAAATTGTCAAATTGTCACTTTTTGACATATGTCGACTTGTCGGATTGTAAGCTTTATTAAGTTATTGTTCTGAGGGAATTACCCAAAAACCTAACTGAAAATCCCCAATTTTGGGGAGAATAAAATCGGTATTCCCCACATTTTCCCCACAAGTTTCCAGCAAAGAAATAAAAGTACTATTCATACAAATCAAATATATTTATTACTTATACTTTATTGATTGAAATTACAGTCTAAATTATGTTATACAAATAGATATAAATTACTATTATTTATTAACTATTTTTTATTACGGCCACTTTTAACTATAACGCCATATTTAACTAAACCATAACATGTCAGGTGTTCATTACGTGACGTAAAAATGCTAAATTACTTCATTCAGATAGTTTGTTTAGCATAATTTGATTTTCTATATCTAATTACTAGATATGTTTTTTTTTCATTGGCGGCGCTAGTGTGCGGCGTAAACGCTCTTAAGAGAAATTAAAAAAATATATAGAAATATACACATAATTTTTACAAATAAAAAAGGGACTCCAAATCGCTGCTCTGTGAGAGAGTGCCCAGCAGGACGCTGGCGGCGATGTCTCTTTGGATGACTAAACTTAGGCGTTGCCCAAAATACGCGCCAGCTTGAAGGTCACCAGTGGTCTCTTTATGGCGAGCGAAAACCTTAAAAGTTTTCGAGCTGCCGATGCCGATCCTCTTGGTCCCAAAGTTTTAACCCCAAACGGCGCAAATATGTGCCCAAGGCTTAGATAACTATATTTACGCCGTTTGAGGTCCTCAGGTCCTTATACTTAAGTATTTAATAATTTTAATTAACGTTGTACAGCTCTTTATTGCGCTTAATTTGTTTTGATGGCGAACGTCTATCTTGCCTATGTTAATACGCTATTTCAATGACAGATTTTCGTTTCGGCCATTTGTGTGAAATCATCAGTCTAATTAAAAAAATCATGCGGTAACACGGATCTGAAATGACGGTAAAGAGTTAAACAAATTTTTTAAGTGAAAACTTCTTTAGCGGCGTTGTACACTTTTTTTGTATTGGGTAAAAAATGTTGAATTCGCGTCAGGACACGTGACCTGATCGAAAATTCATAAGACGGATGGAGAGTAGACAGCCGGCGCGGCGTAGGAGAGGAAGTATCCCCCTCTCTTTCTACGGCGTGGCGAAAATGTATGCCTGCTGTTTCGTTTAGGCGGCGCAGGGCGCTTGCGCGAATAAATTGTCATGTACGATAGCGCAATAAATAAATATTGTATTCTACCACATAAATGATAGTACTTTTATACTGATAATTGAAGCAGTTCGTGTAAAATTATTCCCTAACCATTCCAAAATATCAAAAATGCACAACGTTAATATTCAAGTTTTCACTTCTGCCGGCACTCCCGGAGTGCAACCCGTCGTTTTTGCATCTAGTTAGTATACTCCTGACTACTGAATATTGGTTTTATAACAAGGTACCTTGGAATTAACGTTGACCTTAATAACTTTCTCTTTTTTTTACATTTTAACAACCACTTTTCCATTGTAGCTTGGTTTTATACTAAACAAGCGTCAAGCAGTATACAACAAGAAGTATGAGTGAACTCGAAATATGAATGAACGATTCTCTTCTAGGTACCTACATAACTTAAGAGCTGGCAGTTTGTAATTGACTCCATTACTTTGGAGAGCAAAGGGCGATGGCTGTTGGCCTGTAGTTGGACGGATCTGAGTGATCGCCTTTTTTGGGAATCGGGTGAACAAGGGCTGTCTTCTAAGAACTCGTGACAACGCCAGTAGTATAAAAGAGCCGGAAAAGGCGCGTTTTCCTCACATAAACGCACTCCCCACAAACTACCCAATCGGACTGAAAATCCCCGCAGTTTGGGGAATTTCCCACAGATTGGCAAAGCTAAATGACATGACATGACATGAAATGAACGAGAGAGAAGGAACGAATAGTGAATGAACGAAGTCCCAAAATATCAAAGACCTAATAGAAGGAAGGTTAAAATAAAAAACGTGGAACTATGTTTAGTTCCGTTCTATCTTATGGCTAGAAAAGGAGATTGGAGTGCGACAAATGGTTGACACTTAGTTTTTATTTTTTGTATTGTTATGTCATTCGGTCATCAGAAAAATAAAATCTCGAGTCCTTTTGCCCGGCCAAAATCAGAATACATACATTGATTTAAAAGCTGACAGTTCGTTTCACAAATCTGGTGACACCTTCGAAATAACGAAAGAAAAGGGACAATCGATCTCTTTCTAATACATCACCTAGGTTCATTAGTTAAAATAGTGCGAACTGATTAATTTGTGTTGTTATTTTAGTCCGGTTTCTATAGCTTTAGTTATTTATTATTCTGAGTATAAAACGATCTTTGCAAAATATTGACTGTCAATTGTCAATATTGTCACTAAACTTCTGAGCTAAACTTATCTTATTTTCTTCTTCTTCTTCTTCTTCTTCTTTATTTATGACATGTTTTATGTCACAGCTTCATGCTCAGAATGAACTGGTATTATTCTGATTTTTGATCTGAGGCTTCATGCGTGGTTTTTACTGTCTTTTTTTTATTTTTTATTTTTTATTATGTAGGAAACAAAAAAGTAGGTAACGATACTTTTCTGGATAACGTTACCTAATTTAACATTATAGACATAACGTTACTTACCTATACTTACAGTGAGAGTTTAGTAACGGTATCAAGCCCTGCTGAGCAAATGTCATTTCCAGTCATTTTCCAGTACCTAATTATTCTAAGACCTAATTACCACTGATTATTACGCAGCTATAATGTTATTACCACGTTATTATTAATTGGCACCACTTTAGTTATATTTTTGAAAGCACCATACATTCTCTCTCGCTGTATTCTATTGCACAGAAAGCTTTATTCAAGATAAATAAACTTAACTTTACGTTTTAGTTAAGGTATGAAATCATACTTGATAATTTCTGATGAAAAGGTTGAATGATACATGTTATATTACTTTGAATCTCTTCTAATTTAGTAAGCTTTCTAAGTTAAAAGGTAAAGCGTAAGAGTGCAGCATAAAGCACAGACCAAATATACCTACTCTTGAGAAAAATTTAAAAGTGACTTTGAACAGTTTATTTATTTTGCCAATACCTAATGCCAATAATCATGAGCTTTGCCGAACACTTAAATATTGGATAAAAAATAATCGGTATTTTTTTAAATTTATGTAATTACAATAATAAATTATTGCTCTTTACCTTATAATACGGTGCGAAGTAAATCCCATTACCTAGTACCTATTTAAAACAATAAGTAGACGCGCAATTTGACAGTTTACTGATATTAAAATGTCAAATTATTTGTGGTTTTTGGGTTTGTGTTGTGTGAAATTGTGTATGTTGTGTTGGATTTTTGAAGAGTTTTGCCTGAAGTATTACTGAATTTTTACAGAGAGTCAAATAAAACAAACACAACCATGGCTCTACGAACGTACGGCGACAAGCCGATAAGTTTTCAAATAGAGGAAGGTGGTGAATTTTATTGCGTTGGATCTGAGGTGAAGTTTTGTGTACTTTTCACGTTTACTAACATTTTATGTTATTTGGTGTACGTAAACTTAAAAATGATTTGTGATTTTAGGTAGGCAATTACCTGCGGTTATTCCGCGGGTCTTTATACAAGAAATATCCTGGCATGGCCAGAAGGACACTCACAAATGAAGAAAGAAAACGTTTGGTTGATAACGGGCTAGGTCCCCACGTTCTGTCTAGTTCCGTATCACTGTTAAAAGCTTCAGAAGTTGAGGATATAATAGAAGGAAATGATGATAAGTAAGTGTGCCTTTAATTTTGTATTATACTTACCTACTGCATTCTCTCACACACAATGATTGAACTACAATCAAGGATGAAATTTAACACATTAAATACTTTTTAGGTACAAAGCAGTGTCAGTAAGCCAGGAGCTAGCGACACCCAGAGAAAGTAAGAGCAAAAAACCACACAACCCGTCATGGTTGCCTGTTATGCCAAACTCGTCTCATCTGGATGCTGTCCCACAAGCTACACCTATAAGCAGAACTAGAGTACACAATAAAAAGGTTAATATTTATATTTTAAAGTTGTAAGTTTAACCTTGCTCTGTATATTTGCAATTAGCATTTCAGTAAAGAATTTGAATTAGCTACAGCGTGTGGTTTATGCAATAATAGAAAATATCACAAAAGGCTACATAGGTACATATACATTATCTGTATGTCTGTTCTATACTAAAGTGAAATGGTTTCTTCTAGATATCTCCATAGTATTTTGATCATGGTAAGCTGGTAAAATTCTGTCTTTAACCCAAATAGTTCGGCCAGGCGTTTGTGTGTTGTTGTAAATGAAACTAAAAGTATTATGATAGGGTATATCTATATAATACTTTTCGATCCTTTTAAAAGCCCCATCGCAGTATCTGGGTTTAAACAAAATATTTTGATTTTTGTTTTATCAAATGCCAAAAAAATCTTGCCTTTTGTAATCATTATTTTAAAATAACTTTTTTAATCCAGGTCATGCTTCTAGTAAAATGATTTAGTACTATATAATTTTGGTGATAGTCACTGCCATGTCACACCCTTTGTTGCTTTACACTTTCTTATATTTTGGAAATTTTTGTTATTGGCACCATGAATGCAATGAGCAACACTCAAAAAATTACAACATTGGTTGCAAAAGTTAACAAATGTCGCCTAATGTTATCAATTTTCATTTCTTGTTTGATGGTTTGCACTATGATTTAGCCAGTGTCTAGTTTTTAGGTAGGTGTTAACCATAAAACCAATAAATTAATGTAATTTTTTTTGTTTCTTTCATAATAGTGTAGCTTGTACATTATTATACTTGTAATCAATTAATAAATACAAAAAAAATATACATGGTATCCTAACTTAAAATCTTAGTGAGGCTTGCCAACATTTACTTCTTATATTAACATCATGATCATAAAAATCAAGATATTTTGTGCAATGTTGGCCATAGATTGACCTTAGATAAACAGCTTGATTTATCTTTATTAATGATTTTCAGTTGATTTTAATTAAATATTATTAATATTAGTAATAATAAATGGTTTTCAGGTGCGGACATTCCCATTGTGTTTTGATGACACTGACATGACCGCTATGCTGGAGAACTCTTCACAGAAGCAGGTGCTGGTCCCAATCAGACTGGATATGGAAATTGAAGGGCAGAAGCTTAGAGACACTTTTACATGGAATAAAAATGGTAATTAATAAAAATTATTATTCAAATGTTAAACAATATAAACGATTATGGAACAGGTGTATATTGCTCTGATTTATTAAGCGTTTTTTGCAATGGGGTATTTGACTACAATGAAAATATTGATCAAATTGTTGTTAACTTAATAGTAAACATGTTTTTAAACTAATTTAGCCAGCACATAATTTTAAAATAAGTATGATTTTTATAAAAAATCATTAATAACATAATAATTTTTTTATGATTGACCACGTGATCAAAAACGCACGGGATAACGCTGAATCTGGAGTGACTTCACCAGCTTGTTTACAGTAAATGTCAATCAAAGTTTTGTATGTTTAATTTGACAGTTAAAAGTTTGCTTACAAGCAGGTGACGTCACAACATCACGTGACCTGCATGCATGGTGTCTTCAGCGTTTTGGCGGCTATTTTATTAATTTGAATTTTAATAGCGATTTTCATAAAAAATAAAGAAATTCATAACAAATTAATCAAATTGCAAATATATTATGCTATAATGAACCATTAGACATATTTTTCTAAAACTTGTCAAATACCCCATTGTGTTTTATTTTTCCTTTTGGATTTCTAAAAGTTTTTAATGATGACATGCTTTTATATAATATGATACCAACTTGACTACTCAACAACAAGATTGACTATCTCCATGTTTACTTTATTGATTTTTTAATGCAAGATTTGAGTTTTTTATTAGTATATAAGATGATAGTTTCCCAATAATCTAATTAAACTAAACTAAGCCAGGCCTATCTTAATCTGCTCTTGAAGTATAACACTACAGGTATCTGCGGTCCTGTTTAAACAGGCCGACAGGATTCAAGAGCTACGCGATAGAAAGAGACAGTTCCTCGCTGTCGCAACAGTCTCTCACCCGCGCATAGCGCCTTACTATCTGAGATCTGGATTGAACTTTATTTTGTAGTGGGTAGAATCGCTATTTACTTAAATATTTTTACGAAGTGACCTCTTTGGTAATAATTTCTCTGTGACTAAACTAAATAATTAATAATTTATTTACGATGTTAGATTTATTTACATATTACAGAATCAATAATCACTCCTGAGCAATTCGCCGAAGTGTTGTGCGATGATTTGGAGTTGAACACGTCAACGTTCATTCCGGCAATAGCGACTTCCATCAGACAACAGATAGAACAGTTTCCGAGTGAACCACCAGCTATCCTGGAGGAGCATTCGGACCAGAGAGTGGTTATCAAACTGAATATTCATGTTGGAAATACTTCATTGGTGGATCAAGTGAGTGTGTTATTAATAGTACTAATTCCTTTTTTCTTTTTAGATATATTTTTTTAGCTTACAGATAACCACTGCCTTTATCTCACCTGATTTTAAGTGATGATATAAGGTCGAAGTTACTTTACCCGGAATCCTCAACTACTGAGGTACCGGCTATCTTATCAGCTCTAGTTGCCAGAACACAACTATTAAACATTGATGTTATGGCGACATATTTTGATACGATGGAGGTAGCTAGCCAGGTGGACAAACAAGCCCTACCACCAAGCAAACCGACACAAACATGGTAACATGGACACGGGACTTCTGGATCTGAAGCCGTTGGCCTTAACCAATAGATCACAAAGGCAGTTGAACTGATGTTGGTTAGACTCTGAGATCACCCTATCCAAAACCAGAAGACTTCAAGCTTTTACACTCTCAAAGACTTTGCCAAACTTATAGCATCCATCTTTATAGAGTGAAAGAGTGGGGTTGCACAAAAGATCCTTGTGGGTCAAAGTAGTATTGAAAGAGGGATACCTCAGCATGCCCTACTAAGATAAGATAAGATGACATAAAAATAACTCATTTTGTGAATACAATATTTTTCAGGTGGAATGGGACATGTCTGAGAAGGAGAACAACCCTGAACAGTTCGCGATGAAGCTGTGTGCCGAATTAGGGTTGGGCGGAGAGTTTGTGACTGGCATTGCATATAGTGTGCGCGGTCAGTTAGGGTGGCATCAACGCACTTATGCGTTTAGTGAGGCGCCCTTACCGATTATTGAGGTAAGTGCTTTCATGAAAATAAGAAAAATGAATGAAGCCGTGCGAAGAGCTTGGTATAAGATGGCCTTCTCGACTTTGTTTATAAATAGGTAATGTTGTGGTTGATATCTAATTTTCGAAAATCAAGTAACAAATGGTTTAGTTAGCATTTCAATACAAATTGATATGCTAAATTAAGGAACTATCGAGTTAAGCTTGGCATTGCTCTATCTATCGGATATATCGAAGCTGTGTGCGAAGTTCGATAAAAATATAAGTCGCCCCGAAAACTTGTAAGACTTGGGCTCTTCACTTTTAACCCTTAATTACTCGCGTGAATAAAGTTACACTTTTACTCGCGTGGGGTATATATAACCCCAATTTTCAATGGTAAAGTAAAAACACTTTTAACCACTTTTCATAAAGTTTTTGATAACAATTAGACAGAAGCTACTTTAAACTAAAAGACAACAGTATTCATTATCAATATTTATGTTAAACTAATAAAAAAATAAAGCCATACATCTAGGCACTTTTTAATCAATACATTAATCACATGTCATGATAGAGTGGCCATGACAGACCTGCTGGTGGCATTTAGCACTCAGAAAAGTTATTTTTTTATCCTTTGACCTTAGACATATATGGCATCATTTATAAATTGAAGGTGGACTGCCTCTGGTCATGAAGCCAGCATCTTGAACTTCACCCCGTCTCTTGGGACGTTTTTGTATAACTATTGGCAGTTACGGTATTGTTAATCGATTTTGTTGGTGAGTATTTGTTAAATCAACAGCAAGAGATTCTCTCTTTTTGATATATCGTGGTCGAACTTGAGTTTATGAACAACCTATGCATTAATACCAGCAATATTGAGAATGCAGTAAAATATAACCAACGGCCATCTTTTATGGCGACTTTCGACGTTGTAATTAGCACATATTTGTCGTTAGTAAAGTTGCCATTTTGAGAGTTTTTAGTTTTTGAAAAAGTGTTGAAAAATTCATTTTTGTTTTAAATTTACGCAACATAATATGCGTTAAATTTAAAATACTTAAAAATTTAATTTGTGATAACTATAAAACACAACATTTTGGACCTAATTACACATTCAACAAAATAAAAATAACTATACTAACTGGTCAAAAAAATAACACTAACACTCGCGTGGGGCAATATATACCCCAGACGTGACCCCTTGATATAACAAGACGGTTATATCAAGGGGTCATAGTGGAGTTTGTGACTGAATCGGTATGGGAGGAGATATTCAGGCAGCTACTGAAAACCCTGTGACGATTCCTTTAAATATGGCGGAGTTAAAAGACTTTAAAATCTCTGTGGGGTAAAATATACCCCACGCGAGCAATTAAGGGTTAAAGACATTGTCAAACTTATACACAATATATGCCGATGGGTTGAAGTGCTACTGAAAGGCTATAAAACCTTGGCAGGCTTGGCAGATAAAAAAAATCGAAACGATTTGCTGTTTTTTTATATTCCATAAAAACTATTCTATACTTATTTTCTTTGTAATCGCCATTGTCTATCTCCAGACGCCGTACCGCCAGCCGTCAGAAGCTGAACAATGGGCGCCCCATCTAGAGACGCTCACCAACGCCGAGATGGAGAAGAAGATACGCGACCAGGACAGGAACACGCGGCGCATGCGGCGGCTAGCCAACACCACGCCCGGTTGGTAGACCACGCCCACCACACTCCACAATCCACACACGAAACACACTCGACACATTTAACATCTCGACACATTTAACATGCTCGACACACTTAACACACTGACCGCTCGTGACACACTCGATACACTCTACATATTGGATACACTCAAAACACTCGACACACTTACTACACATGACTGATGAACGTGAACTACACCCACGACACTCGACTCACTCAACACTCAACACTCAACACTCGACATACTTAACACACTCACCATTTGTGACTGACAAACGTAGATCATACCTACCACACTACACACGTGACTGGCAAAAATAGATCACGACCACCACACTCGCTACAATCAACACACAGGCTACACTCACTAACTGACAAACGTAGACCAATCAGTACACGCTCGCTACACACGCCATGCTCGTCACATTCATCACACTCACCATTTTAGACATACTCGCCACACTTACTACACATGGCTGACAAACGGTGATATCAAAGGTCATCCCCCACTACTTGGTCAACCAACACCAAGACACAAGCCTTAGAGGCGCCTTTGGGTATTCCTATAAGCTATAAACTGTTTTTATTGTCACCTCACACACTAGCCAAAAGGTACCTACCACTTAAATTCAAGCCGGGCCATCACAAGAACTCAGAGTGAGAGTCAATAGACTTAAGTCTCTTAGTTTGGAGCTCATTAACTCAAAGTCTTATGAGTTGTATAATCCAAAACACAGAGACTCGAATCATTGCGACTGCAAATTCAAAAATGTAGCTAAGCCTCAAAATTTTGAGAGAGACTTATTAAAATACTTATAACTTGTTCACTTGTTTCTAGTCGCCATTGCTATGGGCTCTGCTTAGTTTCTGATTTTAAATTTAATAAAGAAAATTGTTTATTAAATTGAAAATCAGAAATTTTAAATTATTTATTTATAAAAAATGCTGTTTCTGTAGTTGAAAGTTATTCTGTTATTTAATGCAAAACAGTTCAATGTAAGATCTAAATGATATTAAAGTTTACAACTTACCTAATAATCAAATCGTATCTGCTCCCTTTTGTATGGTCAGCAACAAATTAATGAAGCAATAAAGTGGTCATAGCTTTTAAAAAAAACGTACTTTATCCTATGGGTTAAAGTTTGTTTTTGTCTATGATTTGACACTAAAAACACATTTTATTCATGCAAAAAGAGACTTTATTTCTTATGATTTAAATGTTACTTTACTAAAAAGTAAAGAACCTTTTGACCATACAGTTATGTTTCGATCATTTTGGTTCCGATAGTAACAAAATTAAGTTTGGATATTTAGAGTACATCTGCTTTACCTCAAAACGATGACTAAAATTACTGATGTTGTCACTCTTTAGCTAATACTTTTAGACAGAGACGCAATATTTTAAACCCATGTTCAGAATTCTTTTTTACTTTAAACACAGTTTTATGAATCAAGAGCAGGTTATTTCAAGCTGCACAAGAAAATAGTATTTTTTCACCTAGTCATTACTAGTTTTGACTGAAATAGGGCTAGACTTTACATACATTTTATTAAGTGACTGTATAATGGTTTCGCCTTGTCTCATACAAGAGTGCATTTGATATTAAAAACTACAAAAAGCAGCAATAATTTTAATTTTATTAGTAAAATACCTGAACTATTTGCTCAGTGTATATGTAAGCTTAGATATTGGTATGTCTACCAATAATGCATAATAATATTGTCTAGTTATACAAACCGATCATACCAACTTTGTGAAAAGGTAGAAAATGGAAAAGGTTCGGTAATATTTAAAAATGTGATTGATATATGAACTTCTGCTCACTTCCGTTCCAATCAAAGACTCGGTGTTCCTGGGTTCGATTCCCAGTGGGTTGTCGAGATGACGGCGGCGGCGACAGAATATCATTGAGATAAGATTGATGTTTGTCAAATGTTATTTATTTGAATAGGTTCGGTTTGAACATATAGACCATTTTAACGCTGACATTATACCAGTCGGTTCAGTTGGTGGTAGGGCTTATTATAAGTATGTCTGGCTACTACAATCTTATCTTCGTTTGTCGTTATGCCAGCATGTTGTTAATATTGTTGTTAAGAAGTTAAAGGTAAGATAGCCAGATCTTCCATGGTTCAGGATTCCTGGTAAAGTGCGTTTACACTTTTAGGGCCTTTTTCCTGTCATGCGGATAGCCGCCCGCGTGCGGATCTGGTCCGCATGCGGGTTGCCGGCATCCTATCATTTCATACATGCTTTTCCTATCACTCGGGCAACCCGCTTGCGGGGCAAGTTCTTCTACTGCCAGTGTAGTTTTTACTGTCGTGCGGGTTACACGCATGGTTATTGTACGCATACAATCGCAAACAAAAATGATAATTTATACAGAGACTTATTTTTGAAGTGCATTTTCGCCCTTTGTTGTGGAACAAGCAGGACGACCTTTATAAAAACCGGGATGCAAGGGTGGCTGCTTGGCTGGAAAAAACAATGACCATTATGTATGGGGTAGCTTGCTTTTCTTTTTATTAAATTCTTCTTCTTCTGACATTGAATTTGAACACTGCGTTTCATTTCTAAACCTATGTTTTACTTTACTTTTTATTTTGATAATTTACATTAAACATTCCAGTAAGTGATCTAGTTTCAAGATAAGGATCTACTCTGAATTATTTTTAATATATTTTTTTTTGAAAATGATATAAGCGATAATAACTTTTTTAACGTTCATCTCTGTGCACGAGTATACTCACTGGCGACACGCACGACAATGCAGCGGCGAACGAAATCTTTGTTCTGCGTGTGGCCCGGAGCGTATTATAACCCGCATGCGGGTGAAAATACGCATGACAGGAAAAAGGCCTTAAGTCACACTTGGTTACCTACCATCAGGTTAGGTGAAGAAAGCCATACGCTAACTCGTTTTAAAATATAAAAATGTATCATTTTGGAACAAATGCTTATTACATATTTCGTAGCATAATTTATATGTTATTTTTTAAAATTTATTTTATATATTCATAATGAGAATGCGCTTGATCTTCATTAAAGCTGATGGTTAGTGACAATAAGGCACTAAGTGAAAACGCACTTAACTGATAGCAAATTTTTCAAATTTGTTAACGACTTAAACCAAAACATTAGTACAATATTTTTTGAAACTACTTGATTATTTCGAATTGCAACTGCAGTTTGCTATTACTCTTTGAATATTTGATATGACAATATGTTTTATATTTTATAGGAAATATTTTTCTAAGTCTATGAAAATAATAATAAATATGTCTAGATCGCTTTACGTTGATGAAGTGGGTTTGGCGTTGACTATTGTTTTACTAATAATATTTAATTGGGCTCAAGTTTGTGCATGAAAATTATATTTATTTGTAATAGGGATTTGTAGCAAATTAATAATAATTTATTTAGTATTAATTTCATCTTTAATAGTTAATAAAATTCAGTACTTAAAGGTATTACAATTATGTTAGTTATTATTATTTTTAGCAAGTCGATATAAGGTAAGGTCCTTGCCGTGAAATAATATAGTAAATTTTTTCTTTGCAACGGACATCTTTTTTCCAATATCACACTATTATTTAAACTTTATAATGAACAATTTTTATATATATTTGGTAATTTGAATGTATTTTGTTTATATAATCTTTCTTTTTATGACTTTTAAATGCTTATTAATAAGTAATTTTAAAACTTATAATGATGATGCCTTTCATAAGTACAATTTAATATAAGTACAATCGACTTATAAGACAAGAAATGTACGAAAAATCGTGTAATACACCATTCTTTTCTTTACTTAACACTGCCAATTAAAAGAAAAATTTCTCGTACAGTTCATGTTTCATGTAAATGTAATAAACAAAAAGTAAGTGGACTGTTAAAATTCTATCACATTAAAGATTTAAAAAATATATTATTTGTGTTTCATTTTCTAATCATCATCTTAACTAACATTTTGAATTTGGTTTGCCACGGGTGATTAAATTGACACAATCTGCTTACCATGAACGTAATTTAATTATTAGATAAGTTGATTTGAATCATACTTTTAATTTTGAGGGCGGTAGAACACGGCTTGATAACGTTGCCAAATACACTATAAATATCGTTAAGTAACGTTGCTTCTATAAAGTTAAACTGGTAGTAGTAATGCGGGTAACGTTAACTGGTACAGGTATTGTTACTTATTTCGTTACCTAATGCGTTTTAGCCAATCCGCGTAAAAAGGTTAGCTAGTTTACCGGTAATAATCCCACCAAGGTAACATTACCTTTGCTATTAACGTTATCTTTGTACAGACGCATGCAGATCAACCTATCCGAAACTCAAATTTCTTCAGTACATTTTCAACCATATGCCTGAAACATAAAGCTCAGTCTATTGAGGAAATTTGACAGTTTGTAGTGGTCTGATGTGCAGGCGTGTGTACGATCGCGGTAACGTTACCTAATTTATAACGTTATTCAAAACCCTTGAAGAATATTCTAACACTGCGATTCGCTACGATAAAGTCGTTCAAGTAAGTATATTGAATAGCGTATCCGAAGTTGATGTTTCTGTTTTCTGGTAACAGATGTGTCGTTGAGTCGGGCTGTCAACCGGCTGATTCGCGCTGACGAAGCCATGTTCCCATCTACGCCAGAAAAGAGGAGGAAAAAGATTTAATCACCCATCGCTACCTGCCTACAACCCGAAGCCAAGTCTATTATCAATAAATTGTGAAAACACGTTCTATTGTAAAAGCAGAGGTTTCAAAGTAATTGAATACTTTTTATTTCACTTCTTTAAATTAACGAAGAAGATCTGTTAGCATCGGACGCTAAAATGAATTATACATTTTTGAAATAAACTTTATAAATTTTATAGATCAACATATCCATAGATTTAGGTGTGTATTCTTTAATCGATGTTTTCTTTTAGTATTTGTATGTTTTTTTTAATGTTGTGCAGGATTTTAAATCTCATGCAGACCATGTCAACTATGCTGGGCTAATTTCCCATGTCAGAATCTATAACTTACTCTACATTAGGTTACTATTAAGTATAGGTTAACTATCCAGAAATTTTCTGCCTGATCAGTTATTCCGAATTTAGGTATTTAGTTTTAGATATAGTTGAAGGCTATCGAAAGTTAAACCCTATAATTTAGTTTGACCTACGATTTCCGTTTCCTTTTGTATGCACTTCTCGGTCGCGTGCAATTCAGACTGTCCCAAAAGACTATCGCATGGCCCTAGAATCATCGTATTTGCCCGGGATAAAAGTAGATTATGCTACAATCAATCACGACGCGTTGATTCATTGCGCCATTCTCCAAATACACACATTTTCGCATTTATAATATAAGTTAGGATATGTAGAAAAAGTAAATATGATCTTATGTAATCCTTACCTATTCGTAATGTTTATTTTATTATATTTCTACTGTTTTAGCAAAATGAACGAGGTTTCTAAATAAAACTTATTCTTTTTAAAATTGCGTTCGTATCTTCTGATTATTTTGGTTATAATGTAGCTGATAAGATATAATGTAGTTTTTAACTTAAAATTACACAATAAAACCATGTTTTATTGAATTTACGTAGGTTTTTGTTAATAATCGATAATTTTGTCTCTCATTTAATGTTTTAACATTATCTTAGCAACATTGTTAGTAAAGCATTTGACATAATTATAAGTGCAGTTAGAGATGACCTATAAATGTCATATTACAACATATTCTGTATTTTATGATACAAATAAAATAAAACTTGCTTATCTAAAAATTTTCATTTGTTTCATTTGATTTTTTCCCTGAAATAAAACAAAAAAGTAGCATTTAAAAAAAAAATTTCGGTGCGGTATTAATTAAAAAATATTTAAAAAATAACATCATAATTTAGTTTCCCCTGCTAATTATTATTAATTTAAAAAAAAAGTGTTGAATAAGGCAACAACAACGCGAAATAAAAAACAAGGATATTTTTATTTATTTAAAAAACTTTTGTAACATAAATTACATTGCGGACCTAATGCCTGAGGCATTCTCTACCAGTCAACCGTAGGGTGGAGCAGAGATAACATGGTAGGTGCAATTAGGTTAAGATAAAAAAAATTGTTAAAAAAATAAATAATTATGTTTATTAATACATAAACTACTTTTACTTTTTACTACAAAATTAAACGTAAACTAGTATATAATTCATAAATAGGACGTTACTGATATGATTTTGCCAAGGTTTTCTCAAAAAAGAGCATACGGACTTTATTTTTAAAACCGTTACGACTCGTAGCCATACTGATTTCAAGAGGTAGCGCATTCCATAGGAGAATGGACTGGAGTATGGAAGGAGGAGTGTACAAAGTCAGATGTATTGGAAGGACAGAGAAGGAGAAGATTATTTGTAGATCAGAGATTCCTACTATGAGAGGAGCAAAGGTATTGAAAATGAGGAGTGAGCTAATAGGCATTTCGAGAATTAAGTAGGTAGCGAAAATAGTGTCGTCAGCTCGTACACGTCTCTGCTGGCGAATGGGCAGCCACTTTAGCTCGGACCTTTATTGCAAGATGTGGTCATACTTTTTTTACGCTTAAGTAAATAATTAAACAATATACGTACAGAAAAAGAGAATCTGGGACTTTGCACAGCTTTTATTTTCTACGGAACCGCACAATTTTTTCGTAGAATCATCATCATCATCATCAGCCTCCACTAGTCCACTGCTGGACATAGACCTGCACGCCACTGAGCATGATCCGCGGCTACTCTCGTAGAATATGTCGATGCAATTAAAATAATAATTTATTTATTTGACCACTCATAAAATAAATCTATTGGCCAATGTTAGACTTGCGGGTTGGTACGTGAAAAGTAGCTTTATCCAACATTTTGCAGTAACCTGCTTTCAACCCTTTAGTTCATAATCTGGGTGAAAACGACAGCAGCTGCGGCGGCGGGGCGGGTAGCGGCGGAAGTTTGCAACTCACCTTGTTTGTCACCAGGAGGCACTGATTCGATGCCATACAAATTCTTGTATTCGTTAACATAATAGAATGGTGGGTAAACTTGCACTAAGCGCTAGTGAACAGCATATCACTTTTGATCTGGTAAAGGTCGCAGGTAACCGCTGGATGTGAGCAGCAAAAACCGGTCGTTGTTGAGATCTTTGGGGGAGGCCTTTGTCCAGCAGTGGACGTTATTTGGCTGAGATGATGATGATGAAGCACTAGTGATAAAAGAGACTCGGACTTTTAAGGCCTTTAGAAAATACTAAGTATTTCATTTTACACTCAAGTCTGAAAGAAAACTAGTTTCCAGTCTTTGGTAATAAGACTAAAAGACGTTACACTAAAAGACTTTAAAGACTCGAACTGTTTTTAAAAAGACGCGCCGGAGTTGTGCTTGATATTCAGTTCGAGATCTTAGTTTAAAATGCGATGTATTTATAGTTGGGTGTGGTTTGTATCTTATTTAAACGACTTAGACTGAAATTAGTCTTCAGTTTTGGTCTTTTGACTAGGTACTACTAAAAGACAAAAACTGAAGACTAATTTGAGTCATCGACTTGAGGGTTACAAGGCTAGTCTACACGAGTAGACATCAAAAATTAGTAATATTTTTTACAAGCCTTATAAGACTGAGCTTTTTGCATCACTACAAGCACCAAGCTTTTGGACGCTTGTTATTTTGCGTGTCTTATATTATACCGTAGCAATAAACGGAATCAGAAAAGCACTCTATTTCTTTTAGTAAATAAAAATACGTACCTATATATAAAAAAATATTTTAGTAAGTAATAAATAATAATAAATAAATATTTTTATGGCACTCCCTTCTTTTTGCTTTTATAATAAGGTTGCCAAATAACTCCCCTCTGCCTGGTATTTGCAGAAGCGCAGAGTCCAGATGCGACATGCGAGGACAGCAGTGGAGCAGGATTGTGCCTCGCTAGCTATCCTCACCTTGCCGACCCACAATAACGTATCCTACGTTATTTTCCATCCCCATACTTTATTATTTTAAATAAAAATAATGTATGAATACTTCATTTCCGACTAATGCGTGCGTTTGAACGGAATATTCCTGTTGACTTAATTTCTGAACTACTGAATGATACTCAGACTCAGGTGAAGTGAAACGAAACGCAACGCTTAACTGAATAAATTTGGGAAAATACTTTATTTTTTCTTCAAATCCTTTTTTTATACTCGTACTAGTTAGTGATAGATTTACTTAAAAAATAGTTGGCAACCCTACTCACACTTCGTTTGAAGAATGCCATATTGTAGGAAGGAGGAACAACGTGAGCTGGAAAGGAATAATTTTTTTTATTGGTGGTGCGACAGAAAAATCGTATAAAAAAATTAACGTACATAAGCCACACTACCAAGAATGGATTATGTGAAGCTGAAATAGAGTAAACATACTATGTAGGTATGCACACAGACAAACAAATTGTACCTACTTACTTAGTTCTTTAGTGGTCGAGGATTTAGGTTGAAGTTCGCTTCAGCTAGAGATTTAACGACACCTACCATCATTGTGTAAGTAATAACAGGGCTTAGGTGGGTACTATTAGTTAGGTATTCTGAGCTTAGGCTACATTTTGATATTATTAAATAAATAAAAAATACTTGCCTCCTCTAAGTAATAGGATCAGTTTCTTAGCAGCTTTTCCGCATATCAGAGAAACTGCCAAAAACTTTTCCAACACTACAAAGTACTAACAAACTATATATGCCTTCATTTAGAACTAAAGTAAGCATCCATCAAAAGAAAGTAAGAAGTGTTCTTGCTCTGTCCTGTCACTATGATACGACACCAAAGTTAAATAGAATTTCCAAATAAACAGTTGAACAGTGACGAACGAAGGAGTTTGCAATGCGATGCATCCCCTGCAAAATACTGACAAATCGTGCCAATATTTCCCGTCTGTTTGCGTTTTCCGAAAGCGGTGACGATCTACAAATGTGTCTTCGGAAGATTTATAAGAGCCCACAGTAAGATTTCAACTTTCGTCCGTCCGTATCGTGAAAAACATACTGCGCGCATGCGCGTCGCCGACCAATGTTGTACGTGTACCGATGTTCCGTGATGTTGGTAATGGGTTAAGAAGGGAATGTCGATATCGATGAAATGGTTTGGTACTTTTTTATTAAGCTTTCTTGGATCTCTTTCTTTATATGTGGTAAGTTTTCATACACACGTAAATGAAATATACTTTTTATGGATTACAAGTACCTACTTCAAAGTGTTAAGTTTCTACTTGGTACGTACCTACATACCAAGTAGAAACAGGCTTCTCCGAAATATTCATTGACTGAAATTAAATAAATTATAAAGTTTTGTTATATTTTTTCTTAATGTATGTCAGCTAGCCAAAAAAGTAAATACTTAATGAATGAAAGGAATCGCCTTAATTTTCTAGATAAAAATGTTTACGACGTACCCGCCTAAGTACTATCTTGTTTCTACGATTCTCTTAATTGTATAAGAAACTATCGATCGAATTACGGAAGCCGTAGAAAACCCATAAATAGCTATATGTCTGCAATGTTCATCTCGAGGCATTTATAGCTCGTATTGTAAAATAGGAAGTGTGTCATCGAATAATAACATTATTGCGAACAATAAAAGTCGATGTGGGGCACGTCCCTAACAGCAGATTTCGCCACCATTCAGTGTGATAAAATGTTTGGGACAAGCGGAGGGAAGCGCGCGGCCTCGCGCCCCTATCGCGCCAACGGGAAATTCAAATTTGGAATCCGTCATGCAAAATTAAAAAAGTGAAAATCGTGTAGTCTCCATTTTTTTTCTTTTTAAGGTTGATTAAAAACATTAAAAACTTTGCGCGCACATTATAAAATATCGAGTGGAATTAATTGGTAGTGTATGTTTTTCGAACTCCTGTGCGATTATGTGAGTGATGGTATCGAGAAGAACGTAAGTGCGTGTTTGGGGACTTCATGAAGTTACTTTTAAAGGTAAGTCTGAAAAGTTATAATTAAGAAAAATTTGAGTGTTCATTAAAAGTTTTACTGTGAAAGAGAACCCTGAAGTTATGATACCTACCTTTCAGATAGCTCGAATAATTATTATAAACTTGGTGGTATTTATCGTGATCAGGTAAAAAGTTTTTAAGTAAGTAAGGTAGTGGCGTTCAACAAGAACCAGTGATCGTTTTTGTCCTTAGTCACTAGAAATGGGATCAGCGACTGATTTTTTACTTTCGCAACAATTATTCTAGCTGTAATCCAATAAAATTTTAAATGAAATTGTATGTGATTTATGGTGACGATAACTGGCGTTGATGAGCACTGGGTTACTGTGTTGAACACTGGTGCTACAAACATATCCGCCTGTATTTCTGTATCAAGATCTAGGTATTTTTAGGTATTCTTCTTCAGTATAAAACTTGGAAATTAATCTAGACACTTAGGTCGTGACTGAAATCAGACAAAATAGAATTGCACAGCATATTACATAATTTTAGTAAGTAGGTAGGTATCTAATGTTATTAAACGTTAAGACAAGCATTTAACATTAAAGTGAGTATGTACTAACTAAATCCAGTAAAGTAATAATAATATTAAGTATATTTAAAGTAAGTATATTTTAAGTTGCTTCAAATAGAACAAGATGGAAAGAGGGTAGGGAGGCCTTTGCCCTCCAGTGGGACACTACAGGCTCATAATAATAATAATTTGCCAAAAAAACATAGACAAAAAGGTCTACTTATGGCTCAGTGTTTGCACACAAACCCTGTAATTCTACCATAGCCATAAATTTATACATGGATTAAAACAAAAATTGTAGCTATATCTAAACTTACAACATTTAATCTACTTACAATATTATTTATATTATTTACCTTTACCTAAGTATTTGTAATTAGCTAGTGCCAGCGACTGCTCATGGAGCAGCTAGTTGCGAGAACTCTCGCGAAACGTTGGTAGCGAGAGATTAATTAATCAGTAAATTAAGTAATTAATATAGAAGAAAATTAAATACCTAATTGTTGTTGAATAAAATTGTATTGCAATGAATCACATGGCGCAGTGGTTAGCGAGTTCAGGTTGCAACCTTACAAGTTAAGCAACTTTCCTAATGCTGGGTTTCGGATGGGTGACCAAACTAAAATATCTTGTGCTCCTTCCTGTTCAGAAGTAACGGTAAGCCGTCGGTCCCGGTCGTTACCTATCTTAAAATGATCGTCAAACCTTTCAGTTTGATGTATCATAGCCCGATCCCCCTCATCTCCTAATACTTACCTATTTGTGGGGAGGCCTGACCAGTGCCTCTATACAGTGCCTGCCCTAGGCGTAGAGCGAGTGGAGCGGTCACTCTAGGCGCTCGGTGGCAAGGGGCGCCAAAATGCTAAATGCCAAAACAATTTCGACCAATGGCGCCATTTGAGATGAATGAGTGATATCATGCTTTATTTCTCGCTCTACCCTGATCAAGGTCTAACGCAGCGCTATCTCGATTCTGCAATTTTGAAACCTTTACAAAGGTGTCTCTGTGACCTGTACTTGACATTTGGACTATGAGCTCTAAGCCAGCAGTGGCGGTACCTTCATATAAGTCTTAGAGCCTTCGTCCACGTCCGATAATCGGTGACCGTTCTTTTAGTCCGTGAAGATGAAACGTATGGAATTCTATGTTGCAACGCACACGTCCCGTATACAAAAAGTCGGTCTCATATCGGTACTAAAACCTCGGCGAAAAAATCGGTTCGATTATTATCGGTCCTACAAAAAGTGGGTCGGGGGGCGGGAGCCGTTAGATACATGTAAATAATCTAAGGTTGCAATTCTCTATTTAGACATGAATACTGAGCATGTATATAATCTAAGATAAGCCTAAAACCAATAATATTGCAGTTGTGAAAGCGAGACCCTTATGATCAGAATGTCTAACTTTCAATTCGTCTACGAAGCAAAATGACTAAAAGGAAAGTCTACGCCGCAAAATACTTAAGCAGTACCGTGTAGCGGCATATGATATCTAAACGTGTCTAGCTCGACCGTATCAGGTGGGTAATAATCTCGTAATTGGGATTAGAGTAATTATTAACGGGATTCTTATCATGTTTATTAGATAAGATAAGATAATTTATGTAAGATATGATAAGATAAGATAAGATATATTTTTATTGCCATAAAATTGTAAATGAGTATTCGATATTTCGGGTACTCAGTTAAAATAAACACACCTAAATCCCGTTAATAATTACTCTAATGCAAAGGACCATGATAGTTTAAATGGGTTCGTCCACCAGGATCCCCTAGCCTGATCCTCCGGGGGATCCTCGTGAACTCATTAGTTCGCAGGATCCCCTTTAATAAAAAGTAAGTAATGACAATATCACACTGGGTATTTTTACTTACAGTAAATTAATAAAATTAATAGTAGGTATAATAATAGGAATGTTGCAAACCACAATAATTAATTCCGGAACAGTAAACGTACAAATGAAATCACGTAACAGTTCTTAAAAACATTACCCTTTTTTATTTGACCTAACACGAATTTCTGTAACCTAAAATAGTAGATTGTATCGTAAGGGAGCAAAACAATATTTTACGGCGAGGGCGCTTTTTTGAATCCAGAGCTAAGTGAGGGATTCTAGAGTAGAATCCCGAGCGTAGCGAGGGGTTCTTTAGTAGAATCCTGAACGTAGCGAGGGATTCAAAGTACATCGCCCGAGCCAAAAATATGTTTTGCGCCCGAGTGATACACTCTACTTTTCATCACCCTCTATGAGAAAATAGAAGGCGCCTCATATTTTATTGTAATATTATTATTATTTAATAAAACATAGAGAAAAAACAACTAAATTAAAATTAAATAGTATCTAATAATAAAACAACTAAAAACTTATATTTACATTTAAGACATTTTTGCAATTATGAAAATTTATTGTTACAGTTTTATTTGGAATAGAGATTGTTGTAGATTTTATATTCTGCGTGTTTGAAATAATGTCCGAATCTGGCTCATTTTTAAGAAAATGTGACGGTGAATCTTGTTGTTTGGATGTAGATGGGCGCGGCGACAGTGGCATGGATGGATTAACTGATGGTTGCAATTTAATGTTTTCCACGATGCGTTCACATGTTTTGGCCTTGTTCTCAATGGAATCTTCTATATACCCCTCTGCTACAGCACTCGACTTCCATCCTCCATGTCGCTTGGGAACAGTTAAGTCCGTTCCGGAATCTGCCAAAAGGGTCTTGCATTTCTCCATTCAATAAAATTACCATAGGCTTTCATATATTTCTCCCGCGATTTTGCAGGTAATAGATTATCCATCACATTTCTTGCGTCAGTTCTAATACTTTTAGGAGTTAATTATATAGTTTCACTGTCACTTGAAGAATTTATTTTTTAAAACAAAACCATAATTTTCTAACAATCCGTGAAAATTTACGAAAACGCGGACTGTAGGTCGCGCGTTTTTAATTTGATTCCTTTTTTTATTCAGCCGGCGCAGCGGGCGGCGCGACTATGGGCCGTCGTAGGTACCAGCCAGTCTTTATTCAAACAATATTTGCGTTCGATTTCTTTGGCGCTGAACACTAAGATGTTCCAAATTCAAAAAGTGCGCGGCAAAGATAATTGCGGCGCACTTATAAAGAGGATTAAAAACTCATTACTGCCCGCTAAAAGTTTCTTATAGAAAACACCACCTTTGGGTGCACTTAAAGGCGAACCAAGTCATCCTTTTCGAATAGGTGGAATGAAAACAATATTTGCGTTCGATTTCTTTGGCGCTGAACACTGAGATGTTCCAAATTCAAAAAGTGCGCGGCAAAGATAAGTGCGGCGCACTTATAAAGAGGATTAAAAACTCATTACTGCCCGCTAAAAGTTTCTTATAGAAAACACCACCTTTGGGTGCACTTAAAGGCGAACCAAGTCATCCTTTTCGAATAGATGGAATGAAAAGTTATTATAAAACACACAATTGGCAAAACAAAAAAGTGACTTCATAGGTTTCATTCCCCTACAATTTTTTTAGATTAAAAGTTGATGAAGTTGACAGTCGCTAAAATCTTTCTCTATTGACAAACCTAAATCACAAAACACCTTATTTTGTGCCTTAAGTCTACTACCCAATTATACCAATAATAATAAAATCCTTTTAATCACAAACAAGTAAATCGTCTAGCTAGAACATGAAGCTGTAGATATGAGCTAGAATCACCTTATTTGTGAGAGGCAACTTTACAGATAAAATATATAAGTACTACTATTGTATATATAGACCATTAAGCCCCACGCCTCCGAAGAGGAAAAACGTTCTAATATTAGAAGTGTGGGGGATATCTGTAATCCTACTTTTATTATTAAAGTAAGAGCATGGTATGTTTGTCTGTTTGTTGCTCAATCACGCTGCTACGGCTGAACGGGTTTGGACGAAGTTAGGTATACATGTAGAGCATAGAATGTGGCAGCAGCGTTGGGCAGTAACCAATGATCGACATTTTTCCTTATCAACATTAAAAATAGGGGTCAGCAGCAGATTTTTTTTTTAATATGTGTGATTGTCCTTTATATTTTGTGTTTTTATTTGTGATGGAAAGTGTCCTTTTATGATAGGGCATTTTCCAATATTTTTGACGCTGTAAGGGAGAAAAGAGCTGGACACTTGCTGAGTTTCTTGCCGGTTCTTCTCAGTACAAGATCTCCCGCCCAGAGTAGACTTACGAACCGATGGCTGGATGGAAGTTCATAAGAGCTATTTGTAGCCTAAACTGAATAAATGATTTTGAATTTTGATTTTTTTTTAAATTTTATATAATTGCTGTTGGCATAAAAGAATATGTGTGTGTGTTGCTGTGTATTGTGTTATGTATGGAATACAATATCGTTGAAATGTCCGCCGCAGCTTCCCACGGTGGCACGGATCCCAAAACTCCAATTTTCTATTACTCTGCCGCAAAGATTCGGCTGAATTTGAGCGATGGCCTGGGTTATGTTGACTTTAAGGGCATCTGTTGATTGTCAAAGACCTGCGACTTCAGAAAATCCCACAAGAAAAAATCTAGAGGGGTCATACACACGATCTTGGTGGCCAATTCACCACTGCGAGAGATAACCATGCCAAATCAATCAATCAATCAAACCGTTCATGCAGAATGTCCATTGTGGCGTTCGCTGTGTGGCACGTAGCGCCGCCGTCCTGCTGGAACCACATGTGATCTACGTCCATATTGATCAATTCGGGCCAAAAGAAATTGGTTATCATGGATCTGTAGCGATCGCCATTGACGGTGATCGCCTCACCAACGTCGTTTTCGAAAAAGTACGGACCAATGACGCCGCCGGCCCAAAATCCGCACCAAACAGTAACTTTTTGTGGATGCATTTCCACCTGGTGAACCTCGTGTGTGTTGACGTCGTCCCATATACGGCAATTTTGTTTGTTAACACAGCCATATTCATCCAAAAATGCGCTTCGTCGCTAAAGATGATTTTTCGGCCAAGATCGGGGTCCTCTTCCAAACGCTCCGAAGCCCAATCAGCAAACAAACGGCGTTGTCTATGATCATTAAATTTAAGCTCCTGGGTCAGTTGGATCTTGTACGGGTTCTAGCCCAAGTCTCGGCGCAAAATTCGCCAAGTTGAAGTCGCAGAAGGGCCAAGGTCTTGTGAACGGCGAGGAATTGACTGCCTCGGGTTCTCCTGCACACTTTCACGGACAGCGGCGATGTTCTCGGCTGATCTAGCGTTCTTTTGACGTACCTACGGGTGTTGGCGGACTGTTTATTAAAACGTCTGCCGTAAAATTGCCGCAACACGCGCAAAGTTTGCACTAACGAACACTCGTTTTGATAATAAAGTTTTATTATTTGGACGTGCGGCTCAATCGTGTAAATTGCCATGGTATTTGGCATCAGTGACTAACAATTTTTTTTTGGCATCAGTGATAAACAATAGATTTGACAGATGCCGCCAAAATAACATGGCCGCCACAGCCTGTCAACATCGACCATGAAGCGGACATCGACCCGCCCTTATTGGAAAACAAAACAACAACAACATTCACTCTGACAAAACCTCAGAACAATAACTATAAGTTATTATACTAAGAACAAAACATAGTACCGAACCCGAACCTTTAAGTTTGACACCGGTAGTCTTTCCACAAGACCTACCGAAGTTTTCCTCTCAGTAGCATTTTGAGTCATCGAGTCACCGTCATCCTATGTTGGACTTGACGTACTTACTTACTCATACTCTGGCCTAAAATTCAACTGATTTAATACGAATTTGTCCTTGCTCGCCTAAAGGGTATAGTCGACCATGAAATTGCTTTATCATTTTTGACAAAAATTTCCATTACAATAAAATTTCGCTAGGCTCATTGTCAATAATGTCAACGTATCTGTCACTTGGACATTTAAACAAAAATAGAACTTGTTGTTATAGATGCAAACAAAATTCACTTCTAAGGTGGTACAGCAATTTTATTGTCGACTATACATGAAACAATTAAGGCGACGCGCACCTTTAAACAATTGATCTAATACGGAGCGTTTACGCCCCGTACCATAAGAAAACTGTTTTTTTTCCTCCAAATTAAAACTTCAAATTATTTAAAAAAAAATGAACTAGCATATTGAAGTGTGTGTTAAGACTAATATATTATGAAAGATATTTAAATCGGTCTGGTTTGCCTGTAAAATGCAAATCTATGTTTTAAAAGAGGTTACTTTGATATTTTTTTCTCTGTTATAAAAGTTGACAAATCGTGTTTCTGCAACTAGCAAAATGAAGTCAATTAAATGAAAAATCATGACATCAAAAATCACTTTCATATGTTTTTAATTGTTGGGAAAAATCAAGATCCCCGCCACGTAAATTTCCAATGCGTCGCGTTAAAGAGAAAAAACAAAACAATAACTACCTATAAAAATCCTTGAAGCACTGTGGTGGTCTTACCAAAAGGTCACAGAGCCGGTCGTACAATCTCAAACTTGCTGACTCCTACGACCACGTTGCACTTTACTTCAACAACCCGGTCAACCCGATCCGAGATCTATTAGCCTTTAGAGGCGCCTTCGGTTATTCCCCTCCGGATCCGATCCGAAACCCTCGTACCATCTAGTAGGGCACGGGGACACGCACTAGTGCGTGATGCCGTTCCCCCTAAGCAACCTCTGACGGTGCTTCGTTTCACACGGCTTTAAGAACCCTTTAAGTTTCTCGCCGCCCCCAAATAAGCCCGGTGAAGCTGAAAATGCCGTTTGAAACAGTCAGCAAACTCTCTGAAAAAAAAAACGTAGCGCTGAATCACCCCCGGGATCTGTGCTTAAGTTTTTATCTAAGCAGGTCACCGCTTTCCCTTTTTTAATCCTTATCCCTTCGCGCAAACGTTTACCTAACTTCTCATTTGAATAAAAAAAATATACCTTGGGTAGTGGCACACGGTAGGAACCATTGATCGACCAGTATTCATCAAAAAAAAGTGATAGTCATTTTTTTCTTATCGTCATCATCATCATCATCTTCAGCTCATTTTATGTCCCCACTGCTGGGGCACAAGCCTTCCCTATGGATGGATATGGAGAACGGGCCATAGACCACCACGCGGGCCCATTGCGGGTTGGTGGTTGTTAACGACTGCTAATGCAACCAACGGCTTTACGTGCCTTCCGAAGCACGGAGGAGCTCCAGATGAAACATTTTTGGTCACCCATCCGATGACCTGCCTTTGCGAAAGTTGCTTAACCTCAGCACTCGCAAACCGGGCGCGTTAACCAGTGCGCCATCGAGCTCGTCTTTTTTCTTATACTCTTTAAAAATAGAAGTCTGCAACTGATTTTAGTCTATAGCAACAATTGAATAAAGATACAGACCACCTAGTTAGCTGTGATACCGTAAATTTTTTTGGCAATGAAAATTGCGTCGTATGTAAATCTATCATCAGTTTGTCAGTGCGCGAAAACTTTATTTACTGTTATTGTTTTAAAATGCCAAGGAGAAGAGGACCTGACTTAGGTCGTCAAAGTGAATCAAATGTGCGACGAGCTAACTCACGTGCGAACCGCACTGACGACCAGCGAGAGACAGATAATGATAACATTCGTTTGTATGGCAGAATTGCGTTCCACAGTGAATAATAATGAAGTAGATGGGCTTAGAATCGAACGAGTTCGGGCACACCAAACACAACAACAGCGAGTACGAGTGCGTGACACAATGAAATAGAGCGATTCCGCTGACGCTGTGTTCCTGTAAACCTGGAACGAGTAGCATTCCACTACGACCCGGAAATAGATGATTGTGCCGTAACAATTGGGGAAATGACAACCATTTGTCAATATTGTAAAGCGTTAACGCTTTACAATACTGCGGTGAATCTACTAGATTATGTTGTGCTGGTGGTAAAGTAAAATTGCCACAATTGGTCCCACCACCACATCCATTACGCTCATTAGTTTCTGGGATGGGAAATTAATAATTTATCAAAAACAATAATTATGGTTTTGGATGTTGGCCAAGAAATGTTTAGAATAATTTCCCACCTCAGCCGATAATGTTTAAGTTTTGACCATATTTTTCACCAATACATGTAGGTGATACGAAGTTCACCGGGTCATCTAGTTGGATTGAATAAAAATAAAATTACAATAACATAAACATACAACAATAGAGCACTGAAGTTATTGAAAGAAGGAACATTGATTTTGTCGTAACTGCGTAAATTATTTACCAAAACTAACATATCCAATAATATCTAATTTTTTGTTAAATATTTATTTATGCTATATTAAGAGTACACTTAAAACAATATATTCAACGAGTATATTATTTTTATTTGTGAGTTTGTCACTGAATAAAACATTTTCTTTTCTCCCTTTCTTCGACCAACTAAAAATGTATAAATTTCAAAGTTATAATGAAGAACCTTTTATTCAAATCACCTTCGCCCCGATATTCTGTAAGTGTTCTTAAAAACCTTGCTTTTATTGAATAACAGTCTTGTTTATAACGTTGTTACTGAACTGATTTTATTTCATGTTCCAAATAGGTATTGCTTGTAAAAGTTGTTCTAAGTTTCATGATTTTCAATTCAATAGAGGTAGTAGTCCTACGATAGTGTTCGTTCTTCATATTGATTCTAGGGCTTGCGCTTGTCTGCGACTTCGTACACTTAAACATCCGTATCCCGTGATCCCGTGGGAGGTTTTAGCAACAGAGTCCTGAGTATGATAGAAGAGAGGTTGGATTCTGCTCTCCTTGGTCAGTTCATCAAACTACATGTTGAATGAGCAGGCCAAGCAAGGGGACTCCTCGTGTTTTTGTCTCTCTTTTTCATTTATTTTGTTTTGTTTTGAGTATGTTAAAACAAAAATTGTAATACTAACAATAGGTTAAGGAAATTGTTACGAACGTCTATGAGGTAAAAGGCCTCGAGATAAATATTTATTTTCAGTAATGCTCTTTTAGCTGATATATATATACGCTATAAAGAATCTTCCTACGATTAATGTATGTATGTATATGCTAATGGCCATGCAATCACACTCTTAAAAAGTACGTCTCTCTGCGACCACGGCGCACGGATGCGTTCACATAACAAAATCATAACACTACGGCTAAAATACTTATGAATGATCAAATAGAGAGGAGTAGATTGAGTGAAGAGTTTATATTTAAATTTAAACACTAATGCCTCTTTCTTCCGCTAAGCCAAGTAGTATTAAAAGAGGAGGTTTCTCAATTCGACTCGTATATATTTTTTTTTTATGTGTGATCGCGGATAACTTCGTTGTTTATAAACCGATTTTGATGACTTTTTTTTTTGTTGGAAAGAAGATATCCCAAGGGTGGTACTATGATAACGAAACCAGGATCTGATGATGACATCCCCGAGAAATCGAGGGGAACCTTCGAAAATCGTAGTGGCGACTAGTGCGTTTGTTAATGTTTTCATTAGGTATTTTAAAGCACTACTATTTAATGAAGGTCTGGAGTCGATCTAATGATGGAGCCGAAAGACAGTCGAGGGAACTCTTCAATGATTTGCAGCAATTACATGGTGTTTAGGCTCGATTAATTTGTATTAATGAGAACTTTACACCTATGGATTGTGACTGTCATTAGGGGTCTGGTGATGAAGACGAAAGACAATCAAGGGAACTCCTCAACGTTTTACAGTAGCTACCTTGTGTTTGGTCTAAATTCATTTTTATTGATAAGAACTTTGCACCCATATGGGTTATAAGTGCCATTACAGGTCTGATAATGGAGACCATAGACAGTCGAGGGAATCCCTTAACGATTTACAGCAGTTACGTTTTGTTGGGCTTACTTCATACGGTTAAATATGCCAAAATGATTGTTTCGTACAAAAATAATTCCTAATTAAGATTGAAGTTTTACATAGGAATACCACTACCTACTAGGCCGTCGTTTCCTCATCCAAGAAGGATTTTTGTTAGGTCTACGTTTACCCATCACTAAAAATCGTAAAATAAAATAATTTTTAACAAAAAAACCGCCTTCAAAAAACAGGAAACTTAAAAAAGTTAAAACAGCTCTAAAAAGCAAGAAATAATATTGAAATCATATTATTAATTACCTAGCCTAACCATATTATTACTACGCATATCAGTTTAAAAAAAAAGTTTACTGAAGTCGGGTGGGGCCTTTACAATAAAAAAGTGGAGATAATGGAACAACTGTAAAAGTTTAAATGAAACAAAATTGTCCCCCAGTCGACCAACGACCCGACTTCAATTGAACTGATCGACCTTCTTTGAAACTGATATGCGTATCTAGGTACTTAATATTATGATTTCAATATTATTTCTTGCTTTTTAGAGCTGTTTTTACTTTTATAAATTTCCTGTTTTTTGAAGTCGGTTTTTTTTCTTAAATAGTAGATTGTACAACAAGAGCATAAAACGAGCCATTTTACCCGAGTCGTGCATATAGCCACCATAGCCGGTACGGCGAGGGTGGATAGTCACGTCGAGGGTAAAATGGGTTGTATACTCGAGTTTTACACTCTGCTTTTCACTTCGATTGCAAGAAAATAAAACAAACCGCAACACAACAAAACCTAGTTTCTAGTTTTGTTTGACGAATAATTAGCTTCCCGCCACACAATTTTTCTAATTTTTTTTTTAAATTTTCAACTATATGTTCGACTATGGTCTGAGCCGTAATGCCAAGTTATTATAAATATTTGCGTTATATTTTTTTACGTAAATGCACGCCCGTATTAATCGTAAATTTGTATTTAGATAGTAATTCATAATTAAATTAAGATATAACCAAAATGTCATAAAAATATATCAATTAAATGAAGGTGTATTTAATTGTGTATGTGGCTGTAAGGCCTCATTGCCTTAGTCTTATAAGAAGAAATTACTTTATGCACAAGAGCATAAAAACACTTTTCTCGACGTAAAGAACAACTTTACGAGCATAAGAAGTGAAAAATTATTTTGGATTGCTTTGTTCAGGTTTGTAGGGTCCAGTGTAATTATTGGATATACTCGTAGAGGCATAACAACTAAAGCTTCAGGTTCAACAATATGTACGTCATGTAGCCTTGGTAGCAAGCATCCACGGGCTACGGTAGCCGTTTTTTTTTTATTTTTTTATTTTTTTTTAATTCATAGCTCGGCAAATGGCTCCACTCCACCTGATGTTAAGTGTAAATGGAGTCCAGACGCAAGGACAACTGGTGCAGCGTGAAAACAACGCAGCATCAGTCACCCTCACCCTGCCGGCCCACAAGGTGCCTCTTCACGCCTCGTTTGAAAGACCCCATGTCATAGGAAAGAGGGAAAACGTGTGCTGGTAGACTATTCCATCTTTTAGAAGTGCGACAAAGAAATGAGTCACCAAATTTCTTTGTGTACGATGGAATATTCGGGACAGTACAGCGGTGACTCCGGAGAGCAGCACGCGTACTCCTATGGAGGAAGGGAGAAGGTGGGATGAGGTCAAAGAGCTCTTCAGAGCACTCGCTCGTTTTAGATCAAGCGAGCTGCGTGCTCGTTTGCACGCACTACCAGTACGGCTCTTTACTTTAAGCCTGCTACTGATATACCTCCTTTCTCGTGTAGGTGGGGCGGGAGAAGAGTCCCACATAACTTTATGCCTCCCCTCACTCAGTGGTACGCGCAAGGCGATTTCTCCAGTTCAAAAAATGTTTAGTAGCATAAAAAACATACACATAAAACGACACGATTTCATTGTGCGTTTTATTCCAAGAAATACGTTGGGTAGATAAGAACACCAGTTTCATTATCGAAACCTTATTGCTTTCAAAGAGATTTAAATCTGGTGACCGTCACTTACATTCCGAAACGCAGAAAACGTATTAAGCCTAAGCATTTCTGTAACCCCAAGTGAACGCACCCAAAAACACACTAATATGAATCTTAATACGTCTGTAAAAGGTCGACTGTTCTTTTAAGGGTAAAGGTTTTTATTTAGGTGCGAATGCTCCATTATTCGACTCTCAAAAGCTAGAGAGCTCTTAACCTGTGATACTTCGAGATTCCGGACCAATTAAGCTAATGACCGGACCATGGGCGGAGCGTATGTGTCAAGTGAATTACTGTGAGTACCTACAGTTAGCGAAAGAGAAACAAAGCAGTTCGTTTGTTTTATTTTATATTTTTTTTGTTTGTACTCTGCTTCTTAACATCAGGCAGACCCGAGTCATTTGTTGCTAACCTTAATTTATAAAAAATACCTATATGCGGATTTGTCGCTCAACAGTGATTTCTTCCAGACAACCTATTAGTGGAATAAATAATCTAATAACTGTTAGGAAGGTACATAGCTATATATACAGGGCGTCCCACGACCATGCCACATGGAGGGAAAGTACCTTAATTATTGTAGATGGAACATTTTACTGCAAGAAGACTTTATTTTAATTTTTAAAACAATTTTAACTGCATTCATACATTTTTTAAAAATTGCCTGGTTTAACCGGGAATCGAACCCGGTACACGAGAAAAAAATCATTCTGTACTTTTATCATACCGATCGGAAGGCTTCATCATAAGGATTATTTTTTGCTAATAAACATAGCATCAGAAATAAAAGGAAGACCATGAATTTTGACATTTTTAATTCAAATGTAAAATTTAAATGTAAAAAATTTAGTTTATAAGAACCGGTATGAAAGTCTCCACGAGCTACAAACAGAACTTAGACGTATTATTCTAAATATTCACCATAACATGATCAAAATGCGTCAGGGAGTGAAATAATCAAAAGAGTACGACTTTGTATTCAACAGAATGGGACTCATTTTGAGCATTTAATAAATTAAATTGATTAATTTTGATTAAAAATGTCAAAATTCATGGTCTTCCTTTTATTTCTGATGCTATGATTATTAGAAAAAAATAATCCTTATGATGAAGCCTTCCGATCGGTATGATAAAACTACAGAATGATTTTTTTCTCGTGTACCGGGTTCGATTCCCGGTTGAACCAGGCAATTATTTAAAAATGTATGAATGCAGTTAAAATTGTTTTAAAAATTAAAATAAAGTCTTCTTTCAGTAAAGTGTTCCATATACAATAATTAAGGTACTTTCCCTCCATGTGGCATGGCCGTGGGACGCCCTGTATATATATATAAAAAATTGATAACTTTGCAATTTATAATTCCGAACATTTCGAACACATCAAGTTAAAAAAAAAGAGAATATATTAAATTTGAATAGTCGAAATCACGTCGAAATTGACGACGCCAAAACGTATAGTTTATAGAATTTGAAAATAATCATACCGACACGGATTAAAAAGAATAAAACTAAAATTCATTAAGGCCGTGGATGAACGGCTGAAATCAATCAAGCATGTAGCACGCAGCATTAAAGCTGTGCTCGCTTCGCTCGTTTCGTCGGGTCACAATAATATCTAACCTACCCTATCTGCCGTGTTTCAGCCAATTTGTGCCTGCAACATATTATGTTCGGACTTTATAGCTAAGTCACATTACCGTAGCTAAGTAAGGTAAGATATACAAAGACGACAAAGATTACGGGAATTTTGGTAGAAAGAGAGAGTGAGTGTGTGTGTGAGAGAGAGAGAGAGTTAATAAAAATAACGATTACTTTTGACTTGATAATTGTATTTGTTGCATAACTATGTAGGCAAACTATATGTTCGGACTTTATAGCTAAGTCACATTACCGTAGCTAAGTAAGGTAAGATATACAAAGACGACAAAGATTACGGGAATTTTGGTAGAAAGAGAGAGTGAGTGTGTGTGTGTGAGAGAGAGAGAGAGTTAATAAAAATAACGATTACCTTTGACTTGATAATTGTATTTGTTGCATAACTATGTAGGCAAACTACTCGAAATGGAGTCCCGATACGAAGACAGCTGTGAAGCAGGATTGTGCTGCTAAGTTAAGACCACCGTTTAGGAGAACATATGTTGTACGAAGGTAGAATATAATATTTTAATCAAACCGGATTGTCTTACATTGCGTATACACATGTACAAATAAAATAATGGCGAAGCCCCTTACGTAGAATGCCTAACGAGTTTAACCAAAACGAGGTGAGTTGCAATTTTGCTATAAAAACTCGCTTCCGGCACTTTGTATTACAAGGTGCCTTGCGAGTTTCATTCGCCATTCGATCAAAACGTGAATTTGTATGGCAAAATTTTAACTCTTCTCTGCTTCAATGGTGCTGCTTTAATGCCATGCTAATTTTCGTTTTCGTAAACGTAATCGAATGAATACGGATAGTAAACAAAACTCACACTAGGCCCCTGAAGTGTAGTCAATCATGTTTGATATAATGTTGCAGTGTACATTATTATTTAAGGCGACGCATTGGAAATTTACGTGGCGGGAATCTTGATTTTCCCCAACAATTACAAAACATATGAAAGTGATATTTGATGACATGATTTTTTATTTAATTGTCTTCATTTTGCTGGTTTCAGAAAACCGATTTGTTAACTTTTATAACAGAGAAAATAACATCAAAGTAACCTCATTTAAAACATAGATTTGCATTTTACAGGCAAACCAGACCGATTTAAGCATCTAAATTTTCTTAGATTAGTCTTAACACACACTTCAATATGCCAGTTCATTTTTTTAAACTTATTTGTAGTTTTAATTGTAAAGAAAAAAACAGTTTTTCTTTTGGTACGGGGCGCAAACGCTCCGTATTAGATTAATTGTTTAGCAATGCGTCGCCTTAAACTGTTTTTTAACTAAGTACGCGGTATGGGCACCACAGTGTTCGCTACGTAAGCCCAGCGTTCGACACAATTTTCATCACCAGAAAATAATATAGATTTTTATTGAAATTTTACGGGATGGCATCTAAGAAGTAGGGTCTGTATTCAATTGTTGCTGAACACTAAAATAGGCCCTAGTTTTTTTTTATAGATAGCTCGGCAAATGACTATCCCACCTGATGTTAAGTGGAAATGGAGTCCAGACGCAAAAACAACTGGTGCAGCGTGGAAACAAACGTAGCATCAGTTCAGCTTCAGATCAGCATCTAGAGATAAGATAGCCAGTGCCTCACTAGTTGAGGTTCCCGGGTGAAGTGCGCTTCCATCATTGGCCTTATCATCACTTAACATCAGGTGAGATCAAGACACTGTGCTTATCCGTTAATATAAAAAAACCCCATATCATAGGAACGAGGGAAAACGTGTGCTGGTATGGACTATTCCATCTTTTGGAGGTGCGGCAAAGAAGCGAGTCACCATATTTCTTTGTGCGCTATGGGATATTTGAGACAGTGAAGCCTTGACTCCGAAGAGCAGCACGTGTACTTCTATGAAGAAAGGGAGAAGGTGGGATGAGGTCAAACAGCTCTTCAAATACGATAAACGATTATAGGAAAAAAACGATCGTTCACTGATTCCTATCGAACACTGGTGATCGTGACCATCACGTCTGGTGGTGGAGATAAGCACTCTCCATCTGGCATGTCACCCGCGATGGGGATGGACTCGTGTAGCCACTACTCTACATACATAAAAAATTCAAATCAACTCCACCAAAAAAAAAAGACTATCTCTAAAAAGCGTCGTACACTTCGTATTATTTTGATCTTGAAAAAGGTTCTTGTTGTCCTAAGTACGGTATCATGTCCACACAGTAACTAAATTATCCTAAACTGGAGACATTGCGAATACATACACGTAACATTGGTGCCACACTTGGGATCAAAAGGATAAAATACGTAATACCCTTGCAGTCAACATTATGGAGCTTTTCTACCAAAGTGGACTGCGTAAAAAATATCCCCCAAATAAATGTAAGCTGGGAGATTCTTGATCGTATTTAGTCAAGCGGCTGGACTACGGGATCAATGTGCTTTTGTTATTGAGTGATTCACAGCAGGGTTAGTCTTGTGTCTTAGGGTGCTTTTACTAACTCGGTGCTTGTCATTCGTGATCCCGAGCCATCCCCGTGGCAGGGAAGGGATGGTACTAGGTTTTTATTTTGTTTAGTAGGTATACCTCCTCTTTCGTAGAGGTTTTAGTAGCTGGACGAAGGAACTTACTTCTATGTCATATAAGAGTTTGTACCTACTGAAAATCAAAGCTACGTGTAATCCGTAGCTCATGCTGAGTGCAAACCCTGTTTGGCGACACTGTGCATGCAGCAACGTATGCGACAATCGGCAATGTACTTCTTTTATAGTCTTTCTTTCTTTTGATTAAATTAACATTTAACTTTTTGTTATCAACTTTTGCTTTACAATTTTATTTTGTTTTTAAATGTTTTTTTATGTACAGTGTTAGTCAAAAAGTAGGTACATATTATATTCTATTCTAATTTATATTATTATTTTCGGTAATTTTTGGACAAATTTATTGTCAACCAAACAGTCGCACTAATTAGATAGTTAGTGGTACAGGTTAATTGACACGCGTGTCTCATTAGCGTGGCTGCTGTGTGTCGCGGATCATTAGACAACAATACTGGTTAATTGAAGTGAACCGGAGTCTTTCAATGATTACTATTAAAAGTTACTCGTTTTAGCCGCTTTAGCTTTTATTTGATTTGCTCCTTTTGTAGTTATTTTAAAGAGGTAATGTTAACAGCATTCTTGAGACCACCCCTTAACTCCCGATCCGAGCCGAGCCCCTCGGAGACTCTAGTAGCTTCACACGGCTTGAGGAACCCTTTAAGTTTCTCGCCGCCCCCAAAAAAGCCCGGTGAAGCTGAAAATGACGTCTGATGCAATCAGCAAACTCCCTCAAAAAAACCATAACATAATTTATTTACAGTTATTTAATTTAATGTTTGTTTTTGTTTGCTAAGTTATGTTTCCTTTATGTGTTACTTGCGGCCGCTCGCAGTTTCACCCGCGTGGTTCCCGTTCCCGTGGGAATATCGGGATATAAAGTATCCTATGTTTTAATCCAGGTTATAAACTATCTGTATGCCGAATTTCATCCAAATCCATTCATCCGTTGCAGCGTGAAGAAGCAACAAATATACACGCATACATACACAAAAACTTTCGCATTTATAGTATTAGTGTGATTAAATCATGATATTTAGCTTATCAATTAATTTAATTTAAATAAAGATACTTTGCCCTTGACTTTGCCTCACTAACTTACTAATTCTTAATAATAGCATTTTTTTAAATATCCTAGTTGTTTGGCATGACATTTTGAGACTTTGATTACTAAGCATTTTTACCACATCAGTTGAGTTGAGATATTACTTCCTGAAACGATAACTTCCAGAGAATGTTTACAGACAATCCGCTTATTTTGAACTCCTTATATTAAAATGTTTCTAACCGCACACGTTAGAAGTTTTACGATGTTATTAATACATAATAATGTAACTTTTTGAGATAAAAATAAATCATATTATATCGACAGTGGAAAGGAAAAATTGCTGAAGCGCCGCCATGACAACTTTGTAGGAGAGCAGAGGTGATACGTTTGTTTTATAGACGAAATAGTAACTAGTGTATTACAGTTTTTGGACTTACGTGAAATACTCTTCATGGAAAAAGAGTTTTTGTATTATTAATCCTTTCTTGCACATATAAAGCACATATTAAAACTGACGTTATATAGGACATATACAAAGATGAGCTTATCCCTAGGAGAGATCTCTTCCAGCCAACCCTAGCTGTGGTGTGGAACGAAAGTTTGCGGGACTATTCTACCAAACTGATTACTGATACATATGCATACCTTTTTTTTTTTTTTTTTGATGCGGAGTGTAAAATCTGCTAACAGACGCATCAGCAGGCAAGAGGGGTCCCGCTGGCTGTCCGAGGATGGCTTAGACTCTGTTCCAGGGCCGAAGCCCTAGAGAAAGCGAGTCGAAGCCGACTCGGTAAAAACCACTCCGATGTCCTCTCGTCACCTTGGAACCAGCAGACCGGCGATCATCGCGTCGTCCTCATCTGAGGAGGACGCATCGAACGCCGGCATGGTAGAGCCTGACGAGGTCATGGGAACCCTTTCGGACACTTCCACAACCCCGTCGGTGACTGCTCGCCCTGTAGATGGGCGAGCCCCTCTTCCGCCCCTGATTGGGGCGGGTGACCGCCCTCGAAAATGATGGGCGGACACGCTTGACCCGTCATTTGGTGAGACGGGTCGCCGACGCGCCGGGACATACGGGGCGTCGGCCCTCAGTGGGGACCTGTGCAATGCACGGTCGAAGCCCCCCCTAGGGCTTGGACTGCGCTGGTTTCCCACTGGTTGGAGAAGGCGTTGGTACTGCCGCCTTCTCCGCAGGAGGCGTCTGCGGCGGCACGGATCTGCCAGGGGGTCATCCTCCCTGGCCCGTTCCGCCTCCTCCTTCAGCGTCATGACGTCGACGCAGAAGGAGTTGACCGCCTCCCAGGACCCCTCGCTACCGAGCATGAACAGAACCACGGTCGGCAGGGAGAGGTCCGCGCCAATCACAGTGACCAATGCGGAGCGCTGGACATCGAACGCAGAGCACACCATCAAGGTGTGTTGCGCCGTGTCCTCCGCTGCTCCACAATGGTGGCACTGTGGGGTCGGCTCTCTTCCAATCCGGTGCAAATAGCGTCCAAACGAACCATGTTCGGACAGTATTTGCACCAGATGGTATGTGAGCGACCCATGGCGCCGCTCCGCCCATGCTTGGAGGACGGGACGTAAGGCCTCCAGACTACGCGTTTGCGTAGCCGAGGCCCCTTCGCCCAGGCCCTCAGACCATAGGCGGAACATCTCCTCACGAGCTCCTTCAAGAGCAGCGCGCCTCTCTGGAGGGGCCAGGCGATTGCCACTGGCCCTCTCCTCTGCTCGCTGCCGGTATGCTGCAGCGAGCACCTCTGCCATTAGCTCCCACGGGGGTGTCCCCGCGAGAGCACACGCCACTTTCCGGGACACCGTTCGGTAGCCCCGGATCGCCCGCAGCGCCATTGCGCGCTGGGCCCGCTGGAGAGAGGCGATGGCGTGTGGGCTCAAGCAATCAGCCCAAACCGGCGCCCCATACAGCGCCATGGAGCGCACGATGCCGCCGTAAAGTCGGCGGCACGCCACGCTCGGGCCCCCCACATTGGGCAAGAGACGCCCGAGGGCATCTGCTGCTCCCAGCAGCCGGGGCTCGAGGAGCTTAAAATGTCCCCCGAAGCCCCACCGCCCGTCGATCACTAGCCCTAGATACTTCATCTGGGGCTTCAGACTGACCCTCTCGCCCTCCACAACGACCGACGCACCAGCCGACGGCCGTCTCCGAGGCCCATGGAACACCATGGCCTCGGTCTTGTGGAGGGCCACCCCCAAGCCCAACGTCCGTATCCGCCGCACGATATGGCTGACGAAAACGGACGCCAAGCGCTGGACATCCTCCAGTCGCATCCCCCAGACGGTGACGAGCGTGTCGTCTGCGTAGCAGAGCAACCGCACCATCGAGGGAAGGCCACATCGAAGGACGTAGTCGTATCCGACGTTCCACAACAGGGGCCCGAGGACCGACCCCTGTGGAACGCCGCGGGACACCCTGTGACGGCCAAGCTCGCCGCCACGTCCCACGTATGCTACGTCCCGGTCCCTCAAATAATCTCCCACTATTCGGCGCAGATATGGAGGCATTTGATGAAAACGAAGCGCCTCCATGATGACGCCGAAGGGGAGACTATTGAAGGCATTGCGGATGTCCAGCGACACCGCCAACACCATCTCCCGCCTCTCGATGGACCCGTCAACGAGTGTCCGGAGATCGGACAGGGCGTCGATCGTCAACCGTCCCGTCCGGAAGCCGTATTGGACCTCAGAGAGATCGGGGCCCGTTACCCCTCCCAGCTGCTGGACTATTCGGGAGGCGATGATTTTTTCAAACACCTTCCCGATTTCGTCCAGCAGCACAATGGGGCGATATGCCGAGGGGTCGTCCGCCGGACGCCCCTCCTTGCGAAGCAGGCATAGCGCTCCCTCCTTCCAGACCTTTGGAAACTGTGCGAACTTCAAACTAGACTCGCACAGCTCCCTGGCCCTGGCCCCTAGATGCTTTAGGGCCAGGTCCAGCACCCGCTTCGGGACGCCGTCAGGTCCCGGTGCCGTCATACGCCCTTTAAGACGGGCGACGGCGTCTTTCCACTCCTCATCATCAATAAGAGGAGGGGGATCTCTCTCTCCCTCCACGTCCGCAGCTGGCGGGGCCATCCGAGGGGGAACAAAATCCTCCTCGGCTGGGGGAAACAGTCCCCCGATGACCGACACCAGGAGATCGGGATCCATCGTCTCCGTGATGGGCGTGCCACGCACTTTCAGCTGCTTGCGCGCCAGCTTATACGGCCGCCCCCACGGATCCCGATCCAGACCCTGCAACTGCTCTTCTCTAGATAGCTCCTTTGAGGAGGCAATCGCAGTTTGCAGGGTCTTTTTCGACTGCCTGTACAGCTCGTACAGGCGGTCCTCCTCCTGAGTGTCCCTGACGTGGCGCCGACGGGCCCTAGTGTAGGCCCGCCTTTGAACACTGCAGTCATTTCTCATGACTGCAATGTCCTGGGACCACCAGTGAACTTCACGGCGGTCCCGCGGAGGCTGCGCCCGAGGCATAGAAGCCTCGCACACCTCCGTTAAAGCGCCGCGGAGACGGCGAGCTGATTCGTCGACGTCCGGACCGGACATCGGACTCGAGAACCAGTCTTCGAAGATCGCCGTCTCGTTCGCCAGCTCCGGCTTGAGCCTGCTAAGTGCCCAGCGGGGAGGCCGGTCACAGCTTATGGGCTGTGGGGGCCTATGGTGCAGGGTGGAGCTCTCGAATCGGATATATCGATGGTCCGAGAGAGTCTCCACGTCCTGCACCACCCTCCAGTCACTAATCGTGCGCGCGAAGGCCGGGGTGGCAAACGACACGTCCACCACCGAGCCTCCATTGTGCCGCACGCACGTGTGGACTGCGCCCCTGTTGAGGAGCGACAGACCAGCAGCGGCTGCCCATTGCTCCACAGCCTGGCCCCTTTGGTCAGTCGCTGGACAACCCCAGACGACCGACTTGGCGTTCAGGTCTCCAAGAACGAGAACCTGACGCGGGGCCGCCCTCCTGATGGCTACGCCGACGACGCCTAGAAAAGACTTGAAGTCGGCGAGCGGTCTGTTTGGGGAGAAATAGGTCGAAAAAATAACCATATCCTCCCAAACAACCGCCGCGTACCCAGCACCCCGCTCATACATTGAGGGGGGTGTATAACCAGGGGTCGCACGCACCATCACGGCGGCAAAGTCGCTTGTGTCCCCGACCCAGTTGGGCTGGTTGGGGATAAAGTACGGCTCCGACACCGCCGCCACGTCCACTGACCATTCCGCCAGGCTCTGGTGTAGCAGATCCTGAGCCCTGGCAGAGTGGTTCAGGTTCACCTGGAGAAAGTTGATATGGGGCCGTCTTAACATTGCTCGAAAAGCCTCATTGTTTTCCACCCATCTAGGCTAAGGGGGGGAAACAAAGACGAGTTAAGGTGACGCCCTGGTCAAGAGACCTCTTGCGATTGAATCGCCTTAAGGGTGCCCAGAAGGGGCACCGACACTACTCCCTTCGCTGCGCCAGAAGGGGGCAAGCCTATGGGTGCTGCACCAGAAGGGGCTAAGCCAATGGGAGGTGCGAGGCCCAGAAGGGGCTCCCGCCTGTGCGCTGGATGTTGGCCGTCGAGTTTGCATGCTCATTCCCACCTCCATACATATGCATACCTACTTCAACTAACCATAGCGTATATACATACACATATACATAGTTATATACATATAATAATTTTGATAAATAATTATATATAACGTAACTGATTACCAGTGTTGGAACACTACCTTTCCAACATCTTTCAACTTATGTTTGAATGATTCTATCGATATGTCGAATGTCGGCAGGCAATTTATTCCACAATTTGGCTGCATGAACGGAACGGGTTTCTATCACAAAAATCCGTCTTTATTTTTTTTAAGTAAAGTGGACAAGGGCGCGCTATAACAGTATTTCCTTTCCATTGTTGATATAATCGCACTGATAAAGACTAACTTAATTTACTTATGTACAATCGAAGAGAAATGCAATAGGATTTCTTTGTATTGACTTCCAATATCAAAGTTTAAAGTCTCCATGTTTTTCTACACGCGAAGATTAAAGTCAACAACGAAGGATTTTTATCGTGTTAAGAAAGTGTTTGTGCACGTTAGGGTTGGCACTTAAAATGTCGATCATAACTTTTTTTAAAAGATTTACCTAAACGTTCTATCGAAACCTTTGGTGACCTAAGATTCAGCAGGCAGGTACCCAAAACGCCAGCCGTCGGCATTTTGAGTAGTACCTACATTACATTACATGGGCCGAACTTTTTATACGTGATGTAGTTCGAGTTTGTTTTAATTTTAATTAATACAGCAATACATTAATCTTTTTTTAATAATAAAATTAGATTATTATAGAATTATAGGTACAATAAATATTTATTTATTAACTTATTAACGCTTAATTAAAAAATAGTCACCGGCTATCGCTAATTAAAACACGGCCAAAACATCGACTTTTCCCAAATGAATGTCTAGGCTACCTACCTATCTATACTATAGAATAGTTTAGAAAATGCGTTTTGAAACTATAATGGAACACGAAAGTCAACATAGGTATTATTATTTTTACGATAAACACAGGTTTTGCCCGAATATATATACCTCAAAATCAACAAAAACTATTACTAATTTTCGGCTACGCTAACATTTTACAATTCTACTAAAACTACTAATATCTTACTATTACACCGCATACGTTAATATATTTCTATCGAATGTGTTAGATCGAGTTTATCGATGCCGTATCACGTCTCCAATTACGTGCACATCCTTATTTAATAAAAGAAGTTAAGCGAGTAGGCACCTACCCGGGTGGATGCCGAGAGGGAATCATACACGCCCCGCAGGATCGGACGCTCACCGAGTTAGCCCGGGTGAAAACAACTTAACTCTTATAACTTCACTACATACCTACGTACATTTTCAGAAATTCTAACGTACCGATAAAATACAATAAATATAGGCGGAATCTAAGTTTTAACGCGGAACCTCACTTTTGCACAATGTCAATTTCGTAGAGAGTTATTTCCGCACAATGTTACTATCGCAAAATGTAATCTTGGCAGAAAATCATTCACACTAATTCTTATAAACTCAAAAAACTTAAAAATTACCAATTAAATCTTTGTCTTCCTGCGAAAGTGATATTGTGCGAAAGTGACATTGTGCGAAAGTGACATTATGCAAAAGTGACATAGTGCGAAAGTGAATTTGTGCGAAAGTAACTTTGTGCAAAAGTGACTTTCTGCGAAATTGACGTTGCCCGAAACTGACCCAACTTTTTGTGGTGTTATTTTGCGTGTGAAGTGACGTGAAGTGACGTTCCGCAGCAAAACCGGAATCTGTATTAAAAAATAAACGCAATTACGCATGTATTCGAGCGGATAAAGTTTATATAGTTTGCACAATGTATTACCCCTGAGACGTAAAAAAGGGTAGACGTTATGGAAGGAACCCAGGATATACAGGAAACCGTAGTAGTATTTTTAAAGAGGAGCATGTATCAGTGTTTTTGTTGTCTATTTTGTGTCCCACTGCTGGACAAAGGCCTCCCCTCAGCGTCTCCACTCGTCTTTATCCTGGGCCACCATAACACGGTGTTAAACCATATGTGAGAGCAATTCAATCATTTATATTAATTGCAATTGTACAGAAAGTGCATCCATACTTTTCTGGTGCAGATATTGCTATCTGTTTGTCCATAAGAATATATTAATGCTCGTGTTTTGTATGTATTTAAATATTTTTTAGACTGGCAACAATGTTATTTAGCAATTTTTAAGTTTTATTTGTGGTAACACTCCACTTTTACCTTACTTTGTCATTAAACAATCTAAATATAAAGTTAGATCATTTAAAAAATAGTAATACGTATATTTTACTTCCTCACTTTGTTTTATTTCCAACAGTCAACATCTAACATAATGAAAATTATCTGAAACATGTATGAAAATGCGAAACCCCAAGCGTTACACACGAAATAAAGCATCGCCCCAAATGAATAAACCCGGGGCAGTTCTCAAGACGTTGCCACAAGTAATTGGCGGAATGCAATTAGTCCGCTCTTTATGGTCGGACAATAAAAGAGCTGACCAATGTTTATGGGACGGAGCTGTGGGTAACAGCCCACCAAACTAGTTGGAGAATAACTCTTCGACGGTGGGGTAATAGTTTTGAGGAAATTGTGGGTAACCTGTGCGCTACATCACTGGTTTGTGTTGCGTAAGTGTGATTGAACCGATTTTGGTAATCCTAAGATTGTAGCAGGCAATATTTATTTATTTATCTATTACTATTGCCCGCGATATCATCCGCGTAAACTCCCGTATCCTGTGATGGTTCTACCAGCTCAAAAACTTTTTTATATACAAATCTTGTCGTGACATTCAGCCAAATCGGTCAAGCCGTTCTCAAGTCATGCTCTATCATATAACTACGAGTATTATTTGATTTTTATTATTAAAATACACACCAATTTATACGTACCTCTTGCTCACAAATGCTAAGCATATTCTATATAGCAAGACCTTTTATCAACATGGAGTAACAAATCGGATGTGATAAGCTAAAAATGAAAACCTAAGTATGCCAATATTGGTTTAATTTGAAAAAAGTGTTCGCACCTCCATGACATGCTGGGCCAGGTGCGTTACTATTTAAAACTATCAACTCTTTTGGCTTACTTACTGTAAGCCATACATCCACAATCGTATCTCAATGAAGATAAGAGATTATGATGATGATGATAAAATTCTAGTGTAGTTGACCTCTTTTTACAATGTTCCTGTAGTTCTACTCCTAACAATTCAATGCTGCAATTTTGGTTTTTTTTCTAATAAGCTTTGGATAATGTGATTACGTCCTAAACTATGTACCTACCGAAATCTTGCATAGGACATGAAAAGCGTCCAGTGCCTTAAACCATAGTGCTCGTAGTCAATATGCGGTCAGCTTTAACCCGACTGCTGGCAAACTACCAACTCTCTGTTAATTAGACAATAATGGTTGCAGCTTAGCCATTCCAGCGGTCCGCTCTACAGTTTCCGTGGGCATACAAAATAACGATACCACAGAAATTAAGCTTAATGCGTTTGAGCAACGCACAAATAGACCCTCTCACGGACACGGAATCTCGGACCATCTCGAACCGGTCGGAGCGTAGCTGTGGCGGGATTTCGTGTCCGTGTAAGGTAGGGTTGCCAACTTTTTTTAGACCAAATATAGTATTTTTGGATTCAGTACCCATAAAAATATATAGATTTTTTTTATTTATTTTATTTCTATGAATGAATATTTTGTGTGTTCCGTTTTAGATCGATTTTAGCGACTTCGCTGATTAAATATACTCGTAGTAGTTTCGCCTACTATAATATATTTTTAAAATATAGGTAGACACCTAAAATAGTAGGATACTATATTATACAACGTTAGTCGGAACGGGGGTACTAAGCCGAAAGGAGGGTACATGATAGTGAATAACTTTTTTTTTAAACTTTTTTATTTTAGTTTTTTTTTATTTTTTGTTTTTTTTTGCAGTAGACGTCTTTTGGCTAAGATGATTATGATGATGATTATTTTTATTTACATTTGATTGGTCTACAAAAATCTAGTAGGCTACGGTTTAGACAAAGGTTCTCAGCAAATAGGTTTACTTCTAATGTCAATGTACGGGCATTGTAAAGAGTCGAGTTTTCTCTCCATAATTGGACTAATGTATCCAACATTAACTTTTGATTTGTTTTTTTTTTTGTGACCGCCAGGGCTACTACAGCGTAATTTCTTTTGAAATCTTAAAAAAGCTGTTAATCTAAAATTATCCATTTTTAAGGAAAAGTTCTTAGACAAAAGTTATTTACTATCATGTATTACCCTCCTTTCGGCCTAGTACCCCCGTTCCGACTAACGTTGTATAGTAGGGTTGGCAACCCTAGTGTAAGGTGACTATGTGTGCGTTCCTCGAGCGCGATTGTACGAAGCTTACCTTCTGTAGTCTCTTTATATTGTGGTAGGCATGCGCTTTTGGATTTCGTACAAATTGTGGGGGAGTGATCTCTACCTTTGAGTTTCAGCTTTATCTGTATTCTGTGAGAGAAGCTCGTTAATGTAGCTACTAGCGTTGGATAGCAATTTGTGCTAGTTATGCAATTGTGAGGAGCTCGATGGCGCAGTGGTTAACGCGCCCGGTCTGCGAGTGCTGAGGTTAAGCAACTTTCGCAAAGGCCGGTCATTGGATGGGTGACGAAAAATTTATCATCTCGAGCTCCTCCGTGCTTCGGAAGGCACGTAAAGCTGTTGGTACCGGCTGCATTAGCAGTCGTTAACAACCACCAACCCGCACTGGGCCAGCGTGGTGGGTTATGGCCCGTTCTCCCTGTCCATCCAAAGGGAAGGCTCGTGCCCCAGCAGTAGATATAAGATGAGCCGATGATGATGCAATTGTGAAGTGTCTGTAGCGGAACGGATGGATTCTAGAGTTAAATGGGAGAGCTCGTGGTAAAATCACCATTGTTCCGCTGACTACTGACTTGTATTTAAAGCTAACTGGCAATAAAAATATTGAATAACATACCAGAGTAAAACACGCAAGTGCCTTTATGCAAATTTAAAACTACATTACGGATGGTTGATTGAGTATACCTTATTATAACATTGACGGGTTCCTGAGACTAAGTAAATATTTAAATTATATTATTACACAAATGAATAAAATTATTATCAGGAAAACAGATAAAAAAATATTACGTACTTAATAACAATAATAATGAATGGGTCAGATTCAGAAAGTACTCCTTGACACGGCACGTATTGTCAGGAGGTTCCTCACTCTGCAGCCCTGACCACCGGTAGCTTGGGCCCTGCCCCGCTGCTGGCAGTACTCTAGGATTAGGTTTTTATAATGTTTTTATATTATTGTTTTTATATTAAAATATTGTAAAAATGTAAAAATCTAGTTTTAAGAAAGAAAATAAGTTTAAAAAAAAAACAAACAACCACTTTTTATAAAAACCTAAATCTAAGATTTAAAGATAAGATAAGATAAGATAACTTTTATTGTCATAAAATTGTGTAAATACATAGCAGGTGTTAAGCATATTATAATTGGGAACAAACAATTTACCCTAGTCGGGCATGCAATTTTTAGTAGGTAGGTACATGTTATAAAATGAATAAAGAGTAATAATAATATTAGTCCTCGAGAATATATGTCCTGTATAACAGAGCGCATCGACTTCCTGAAGCAGAAGGTTTGTGCATGGGCGAACCGTATTCGCCGGTATAAGCGTCGGGTCGAGCGATATGCTCAGAATCGTATGTTCCGAAGCGATCAGAGGTGGGTATATAGAGCTTGGGAGCGACCTGAACAAAGTGTGGCTGACGCGCGGCGACCGGATGATGACGTCACGTGTACATTCTGGCGAAGCATCTGGTCGGTGCCCGTCTATTATACTGAGGCTGACTGGATGCGTAATGTCAAGCAAGTGTGTGAAAACATACCAGAAATGGAGGAAATTATAATCTCTTCTGCAGACGTAGCCAGTGCAATCCGCACGGTACCGAATTGGAAATCACCGGGACCGGACGGACTGCACAACTTTTGGTTAAAATGGCTGCGTAGTTCACATACTCGCTTAGCATCCCAGTTCCAGTCATCTTTAGAGTCTGGGTCGCTACCACAGTTTCTAACAACAGGTGTTACCCACCTGCTCCATAAGGCAGGCAGTCCCGCGGAACCCAAGAATTATAGGCCGATCACATGTCTGTCAACGGTCTATAAACTTCTTACATCCATTCTGAGAGCGAAAATTACTACCCACATAGACAACAACTCTATTATGTCTACCTCTCAGAATGGATGTAGGAATGGATCCCGCGGTACGAAGGAGCTGCTCCTTATTGACATGGCCATAAGCCAACAGGTTCGCCGTTCCCGAAAGGATCTGTCGACATGTTGGATAGATTATAAGAAGGCCTATGACTCGGTACCACATACATGGCTCATGAGGGTGCTGGAGTTGTACAAAATAAATGCAACTCTGCGTACCTTCCTGCTGTCGTGTATGGGGCAATGGAAGACAGTCCTTCGCTATCCCGGATGTCGACAAATTCAAGGAAACGACGATCCTATAAGGATTGAGCGGGGAATATTTCAGGGCGATAGTTTGAGTCCACTATGGTTTTGTTTAGCCCTGAACCCTCTCAGCACATTGCTGGAGGATTCGGGACTTGGCTATTCATTGCGAAGAGGAGGTCAGGTAATATCCCACCTGCTTTATATGGATGACCTGAAACTGTTTGCCCCCAACAGATTGCGACTGATGGAGTTACTGAAGGTAACTGAAACTTTCAGTAATTCCATCAGGATGGAATTTGGTGTAGACAAATGTGCAGTCATGCATGCAAAGCGAGGCAGGATTGTAGAATCTGAGGGATTACAACTCTCAGATTCTATAAACCTGAAATCGCTCTCCGCAAATGATACATATAAATACCTGGGTATGTCAGAGGGGTTAGGAATAAGTGTGGCTGACATGAAGCAATCGTTGCTGCAGCGTTTCTTTGGTCGCCTGAAAAAGGCGCTCATAAGCTCCTTATCAGGCGGCAATAAGGTGCGCGCCTTCAACGGTTGGGTCATGCCAGTCCTGATGTACTCCTTCGGCGTACTCAAGTGGACGCAGACAGAACTGGATGCCCTGGATAGGCGAGTCCGTACATTGCTGACCGCAAATCGGATGCATCACCCACGATCGTCGGTAATGAGGCTGTACATCCCGCGGAAGTGCGGGGGTCGAGGTTTTTTAAATGCTAAGACCCTCCACAACCGTGAGGTGTGCAGTCTCAGGGAATATTTCCTAAAAGCCGATGTGGGTATGCACCGAGATGTGGTATCAGTGGACAAAGGACTCACCCCGCTGTCCTTGGCTAAAGAGAACTGGCACAAACCCGTAGTACTTAGTGCCAATGACCGCAGGGAGGTATGGCAAGGCAAGGAGCTCCACGGGCGCTTTTATCGGGCCCTCCACGGACCCGATGTAGACTTTTTAGCGTCCGTATCCTGGCTGCGTTTCGGTGACCTCTTCGGGGAAACTGAAGGTTTTGTCTGTGCAATTATGGACGAAGTTATGCTAACGAATAACTACCGGAAATTTATTATGAAGGACGGGACGGTTGACATATGTCGGGCATGTCACCGTCCGGGTGAGTCTATCAGACATATTATTTCTGGCTGTTCTCGTCTGGCTAACGGCGAGTACTTGCATAGGCATAATCAAGTGGCCAGGATTATACACCAGCAACTTGCTTTGAAATACAAACTTGTGGATTCTGAGGTACCGTACTACAAGTATGTGCCCGACCCAGTTCTCGAAAATGATCATGTCACGTTATACTGGGATCGATCTATCATCACCGACAGGACTATTGTAGCTAATAAGCCAGACATTGTGGTGATAGATCGATTGCGCCGCACGATGATTGTCGATATCACCATTCCCCATGACGAGAACCTCGTGAAAGCTGAGAAAGAGAAACAAATCAAATATCTCGACTTAGCACATGAGGTTGTCGACATGTGGAATGTGGACTCGGCTGTCATCGTGCCGATTGTTGTTACGGCCAACGGCCTGATGGCCAAGAGCCTCGATCAACATCTCATGAGGCTCTCGTTAGGCGGCTGGATCAAGGGCCTGATTCAGAAGGCAGTTCTCCTCGATACGGCACGCATTGTGATCAAGATTTATGGCTAAATGCTTAGATAAGACGGTGGTAACTAGACAGCCGGACTAAAAACAAGTCCTGCCACCAACCAAACCGCGTATAAACATTTACCCTCTGCTGGGAATCGAACAAGGCTACACTAGGTCTGAGACCGGTGGATGACCACCGAGGCAGTTAGGGATTTACATGGAAAATTGTGAAAGTAGGGATAGGTTTTTTGTGATGGAAAGTGTCCTTTTATGATGGGGCACTTTCCAATATTTTTGACGCTGTAAGAGAGAAAAGAGCTGGACACTTGCTGAGTTTCTTGCCGGTTCTTCGCAGTACAAGATCTCCCGCCCAGAGTAGACTTACGAACCGATGGCATAATGACGTTCATAAGAGCTATTTGTAGCCTAATCTAAATAAATGATTTTGAATTTTAAATTTTGAATTTTGATCTGATCTGAACCTCCAATCCAATCCCCTCGGAGAATCTAGTAAGGCACGGGAACACGCACTTGCTTGATGCAATGCCCTCTAGAAAACCTCAGACGGTGCTTCGTTTCACATGGCACGATGAATCCATTCTCGCCGCCCCAAAAAAACCCGGTGAAATTGAAAATACCATCAGATAATTAATAGAATCAGGCGTTATTTTGCGGAAATCCATAGTACAAAAAATGTAATTTAAATAATATGTAGTGTTAATTCCGCTATTGTTAGCGGAATTAACACTACATATTATTTAAATTACATTTTTTTAATACCATCAGAGCCAATCGGCAAACTCCTTCAATAAAAAAACAATTGCAGACCCAATATCTTATTAGTTCCTTTTACGACATGCTAGGGAAGTAGCACAGATGGTACAATATTTTTAAGTCCAAGACCAACATGCGGAATAATCTTGCGTTGAATTGTCAAAGGTGGGTAGGTAATCCGTTTACAATTCGCGGAACCGAGTAATCTCGCAGTACATGTTGCTAACCGCGTAGTCAATAGGCGTTCTTGAAAGATCTCGCCTGTGTAAATAAAATTTGTGTACGTAGGTTTATACGACTCGGTGGCCGGTTGGCAAAGCGTTTTGTTCACTTGTTTTTGGTGTTTGTTTATTTTTTTCTTCCTTTAATAACCATGTGTGCCAGAGCATCTACTTTCTTTCCACACTTAATACCACTGCCAATAAAGACGGAGTGTCGCTACGGTTTTATGAAACGCCACTTCATAAAACAGTAGTTACAAAAAAACAAACACCAAGCTACTATAATATTAAGCAATGCACTTTGTAATCTTAATGTGATAGTACACATTTTACGATAAAAGATTTCTGCAGTGTGCGAGCTGGCAACACTCTCCTTTCGGTAACAGTGTAGCGAGTTACGATAACTCGGGGAAACAAAGTTAGGAAAAATAAATTTCCCCACAAAGTGTAGGGGCCGGGGAAAAGATAAGGTTTTGTGGGAAGACGGTGCCCACCGAATCCGGCCGGATTATAGGAGTTAAACGCGTTGTAGAATGTATTTAACCTTTTTCGTGATACGGAAAGAGTTGGGTTTCTATGTGGCCGGCAGTTGAATGTTATGTTTTTTTTAGTGGTGTGGTGTTCTGGAGTTGACTAAGGTGTTGGTCGTTGCATAATTAATTAGTAACTTGCATACCTTGAAGAGCTAGCTGGCGCAGTGGTTAACGCATTAAGGCAATGATTTGTTACCTACTTTTATGTGTTTGGCAGTAAGCTTATCTTAATATATCTCCCTGTGTGGTGCCGGGGATAAAGAATTGCACCAACCCATCTCTTCCCATGGGTGTCGTAAAAGGCGACTAAGGGACCATTCCAGAGGATGGGCAGCAGCATCTCTCTGAGGTTACCCTCAACCTACTGCGATCGCCAACCCGCCTGCCAAGCGTGGCGATTACGGCAAATACCCCTCATATCCTTGGGGGAGGCCTTTGTCCAGCAAAGGACGTCTTTTGGCTGAGATGATGATGATGATGATGATGATGATGATGATTATCTTATTAAATAAATAAATAAGTGTAGTGGCCGTGTAAACTATAGAAAACCATAAACTATTGAATGAGTGTTATTTACTGTTTTGAAGATACCTACTGCTTAGAAAAAAGCAGCAGTGATTAGAACTTTAATAAGAGTTGACTTTAGCCTTGTAGCTTAGAAATCCTATTGTTCGCTCGTTCGTATTCTAAAAATGCAAAAGTCAATTCGCAGTATTCTACTGCTAATACGTCGGGAGGGATTAAAAGAAACTCTATAAACTAATTTTAGACTAGTGTCGACAAAGCAAAATGTATCAGAGTTGACACCGTCTGTTTTCCAACAGTATTTTTCAGTTAGTCACAATCTCGCTGAAAGTATTTTACACTCTGAAAATGCTTTGAAAGTATAATTTCTCTCTTTGATGTTGTACATACGAATAACTGTGGCAAATACAAATACACGAAAAGTAGTGAAAGTTAAGAAGTTAGGTTTATTTATACGGAACACCAAAAACTGCAAAAAAAATTTTTAAATTTATAAGCTCTAGAATTAGCCAGTTCTTATAAAGCTGTTCATTTCTATATTATTTATTTCTATATGCTCCCCTGTGTGGTGCCGGGGATAAAGAATTGCACCAACCCCTCTCTTCCCGTGGGTGTCGTAAAAGCCGACTAAGGGACTATTCCAGAGGATGGGCAGCAGCATCTCTCTGAGGTTACCCTCAACCTACTGCGATCGCCAACCCGCCAGCCAAGCGTGGCGATTACGGCAAATATCCGTATCATATCCTTGGGGGAAGCCTTTGTCCAGCAGTGGACGTCTTTTGGCTGAGATGATGATGATGATGATATGCTTGGCGAAAATGCAGAGGTCTAGTGAGTTGTGACATGAACGTTTTTCACAGGGTAGACTTTACAGCGTATTTTCTAGATGTAAAGTCTATACTCTGAAAAGTTTTCACTCGGATGAATAAACGTTTTTTGAAGGTAGACAAGTACCTCGTGAAAATTTTATTTTAATGTCCTACGTAGATGTAGCACGAGTCTATTGTATATAATAATATTAGGTATAAAACTAATAGTAGGTATAAAATAAATGATAAAACTTTTCACTTGGGAAGTAACTCGAAGTAAAGTAAGTAAAGTTATTATGGTTATTTTCTATGTTTTTATTGTACGAATGTGCTGCTCTTGTGCAATTATAATATGGTTAAAGCTTAAATGCCTGTATTTTTTTCCTGTCATTTAAACGTCATTTCAAACTAGAGTAAAAGAGACAAAAGACGGAATAACTGTTTGAAGCTTATTCTCTGTTTATTTGTAAGATTCTAATGTGCCTACAAATAAACAACGAATAAGGTCCGAATGGTTATTCCGTGTTTTGTCTCTTTTACTCTAATTTGAAATGACGTTTAGATGACAGGAACAAAACACGGAATAACTAATCGGACCTTATTCTTTGTTTATTTGTAAGGGGCTAAGTCTAAAAGTAAAGTCTTAAATAAATCTAGTGTGAGTAATAAAGTGTTTATCTATACTCGTATATCTGTCTAAAATCTCTGCGGATAGAATCAACAGTTCTGTGACATGGCAAACAAATGAATGTCATTTTCAACTCTCCAGCTTCTAAATGTTGCAGGCAAATTGTATGATTTCGCCGTTTACATACAGCGTCGTCAGTTTGAAAACGCTCGCGGTTATGTAATATGCCGTAAAAAAACAGCCGTTGACGAATAACAAGGTTTTTGAGGTATCCGACACCTAAAGAATGCTAAGGTATCCATAGAATCTGGATCTCGGAGGATTTTTGTACCCACATTTTTGTCTTTCTTTGAATGTGCTATATGCCTTAAACCTGTAGTCTTTTTGAGGTTATGTGTCGTAACAATTGATGTTATTGAGCACCACACACCACAATCTTATACCGCTCCCCCCTTCCGTGACTGGCCCTCGCTACGCTGCGCTTCGTTCGGGAAAAAAAACTTAACTTAACCTAACCAACAGTAAGGATTTCTGTATAAATAATTATAAATAAATATAAAATAATAAAAATAATGGTTAAAACAACCTAAACGTAATTACTGTAACGCAAAATAACGTTTGTTAACATCTTATTGAAATCTTCATTAGTACCTACCTGATTGCTGAAATAAAGTCGGAGTTGTCCACATTGTGTTTTATCATGGTCACCCTAAAACTACAACCAAACAGCGAAATCAAAAGAACTGGACGAGTTCTTAATTTGCCTTTGGCATATTACATAACCGCGAGCGTGTTTACACTGACGACGCTGTATGTTAACGGCGAAGTCATATAATTTGCCTGCGACACATACATTGTCAGTGCTAAGGGTTTAATTTCGTTCAGTAAACACTAAGTAAGTGCCGGCGTAGCAAACTGCAGTAATTAGACGAATGAGTGCCCCTAGTGTGTCTGTGCAAAACTTATTGCAAGCATTGTACGCGAGCCTTCTCCGTGCACTTTGCAAGCGAAAGAGTCTTTGCAATAATACTTATATGAGATAACAACTTCAAATAAATCAGAACTTCAATTTATTTAGTTATTAGAAAATACTTACTAACCAAGAAACATTTATAGAGACTTTACTATCATCATCATCTCAGCCAAAAGACGTCCACTGCTGGACAAAAGCTTATTAGCAAGTAAAGAAAGAAACTTATTTAGGTATATATAAAACAGATATATGCATTTAAAATAAATAGGTACGCACAACCCGTAGCAAAAAATTTAAATTGCCAACTAAAAAAACTCGAAGAACTTTAAAGAAGATAAAAAACTTCTCTGGTTTTTTTTATTATTGTAGTACAATTTAACAGACATGAAAATTAGGTATGGCCTGTATTTAATTTATTTTTTATTAGGGAAACAAACAATTTAAATAGCATGGTGTTCTCGCCATTTAAAACCACATTCATTTTTTGAATGCCACCGATGACTTTTTGGATTTGCATTCGAAACCTTTCCACCCGTAAATTTCATTTGTTGGAACGGTCACGTTTTCCCGGGTTTTTAAACTGGGTTTCCAACAAAGTCAAATGTTAAATGATTTATACATTTCATCCCGCTCTAATAAACTGTACATATTTATAATAAGTTTTTAGCTTAGTTAATAACGATTCCTACGACATAAGTTTTACATATATACAATACATAGTTCTTAAGATATAGTCATTTCAATGACGCGCGGCGACACGCGGCAATTTCTTCGTAAAGCGTTCGACACCGGCTCGTTTTTTCCGACGACGCTGGAGGTGTAACTAGCACTTTCCCAGCGACTTCGTAGACGATCTATAATTATTTTAACTACGAAGTACACAAGTAGACTTTGAACTCTATGTATATGGCATAATATTGAAAATATTTCTAATGATTTCCCCCTATTTCTAATGGTAAAAGGTCGAAAACTGGTGCACACCCTATATCTAGGTATTTTAACACATTTGAAATAACTTACTAGTGCTTACTAATTAAATTTATAGAAATATTCTCTGACACTATGTACAGTCAACAGTAAAAGTAGATGATGGTCACTAGATTTTAAAATTAAGTTTCGATAGTGTATGTCGGTATTTTCTATATTATAACTACAGTAAAAGTCTGCAGGTCCTAGTAGACACTCGAAGGTTTTTCGATATGCGTTTAAAAAGTTTTGATTTTCATACTGATTTCATATTTTGAACCTTGACTAATCATTAGTTACCTTTGCTGTTGACTGTACTTAACTTGTTTTAATGTGGTAGCTTGTTATTAGCTCATAAGTTGTTAGATGTCGAGTATAAAATTGTAAATAACGCTGTTAGTTCCCCAAACAAAATAAATAAAGAAAAATAAAATAAACTACGACATTCATCATATTCTTTCTAACACTGAGTAGATACCTAATTACGTCACTAACCTTAATGTGCGAGTCCCTAACATTTATTGTTTATTCCCATCACTTTCGTTTCCGAACGCCAAAAGAAGTGCGACTCAAAAAAATAGTCAAAAGAAAAGAAATAAAACTGTCAATTTGCCGAATGCGACCGTCCATTGAGTCCCCGCTCTTTTTCCGTGTCCCTAAATCGCGACTCCTCACGTTTAATCTGTCCAGAGATTGAATAATCTCGACCTATTTCAACTTGACATACGTCGCAAATTGAAATTAGAGCCGTTCGGATGTTCGCAGTGTGGAGTTGATTTTCTTTTTTTTATAGACTTGAGAAACAAAAGAAAAAGCTGTATATTTATTCAAGCGGTTAGATTCGAGTTGACGATACGTATGTAGAAAAACTATTACTAACGGCAAGATGAAAGTCCCAAGACTTCGCAAAACCTTCAAAATACTCACTCGGAAGGCATCACGTAAGGCAAAATAACAAACGCCCTCAGCCTCCTGCCCGACCAGGAAATTTAACCCAGGACCTCCGGATATCGGGCTTGACGCGGTGTTAATCAGCCAAAAAGGCGTTACGCAAATTGACATACATTAATAAATAAGAATAATTTGAAAAAAGAAAAAGTGTTGAAAAAATTCCACGAGCGGAATTCGAGCCCGCATCCCATGACATGCCGGGTCAGGTGCACTGCCAACTGTGCTATCGTGGCTCCATCCATGGCATGTCATGGGGTGCGGGTTCGAATCCCGCTCACTCGCTAATAAAAATAAATCGCTAAATGTGTTGCTATTTGCAAAACTCGAGAACGTTTCGATTTCATTTTTGTTGTATTTGATGAAGTCTGAGGAAGGTTCTTATAGAGCGAAATAACGTAGAAAATACGAGGAAAATAGTAAAAACAACAATTTTCTTTTCCCATACAAACCACTCTGTCCCCAGAGGTCAAACATTTGACGTCAATCAAAACAAAACAAAGACGCGTTAGGATTATCTTTGGTATGCCTTCTAGTTTTAGAGCATGCTTCAAGTAAGCTTCAAGTTGATTAGAAGTCAGATTTATTTATTTACGCGCCAAGTAATCAAACAAAAGATGTCGTGTACCTTATGGCATTACAATAAAAATATCATCACATTAGTTATTACTAAATTCTTTCAATGTTATTTAATTTCTATTAGACTGCGACAGATATATGTATATAAAAAAATCAATGTAACTTTGTTTAGAGAAATAGAGCAGAACAAGGTCTGCCGGTACAACTAGTCATAAATAAGAGTAAGAATAAATTTATTTCTGTATAAAACTTAGTCTAAATATATCAAACTTATAAAATAACATTGTTTAAAAATTAAATAATGCATCATCAATACATAGTATAAAACAAAGTCGCTTTCCGCTGTCCCTATGTATGTATGTATGCTTAGATCTTTAAAACTACGCAACGGATTTTGATGCGGTTTTTTTTAATAGATAGAGTGATTCAAGAGGAAGGTTTATGTGTATAAATACATGCTGCATTGTATGCATAATATAGTAGAGAAACACTGATAACTTAAGAGGTTTCAATTTCTTTTGCGCTTACATTGCAAACGCTGGCTGAACCCTACGAGATAGATCAAAATAATGAACTACAGTATTGTACACCTTAAAAAGGTCTAAAAAAAAGTCCGCGATAGTATATGTCTATCTCTTAGGGATAACCCACAATAATCATTTTGTATCCCTTACTTTTTACGAGAAATAATGGCTTATTTACAAAGCAATTTCAAGCAATACAGCATTAATCCTTATCCAATTAAGTACCTTAAATACATTGTGCATTTAATATAGATAGTTATGGCCCTTTACAGCATGTAATTTAAATGAATATTTTCGAAGATATTACAGATTTAAAATGCAGGGACATAGCGGTTGCGCGTATCAGCATCAGCATTATTATTATTATTAATATATAAAACAAAGTCGGGTTTGTTCGAACACTTATAACTCGAGAACGGCTAAACCGATTTTAATGGTTTTTTATTTGTTGTATTTGTCTCCGTCCTGAATAGCAGAATAACTATTAAAAACATTGGAAAATTGATAAAAAAATAAAATAAAAGAAAAAAAAGAAAAAAAAATGTTCATGGGTTTCGTAAATGTCAAACATTAAATGTTCACCCGTCGATAAGGTAAACTCTACCCTAAAATTAAAGAACGTATTTAAATAAAGGTTTCGAATCGACAAGATATATACACAAAATTCGGTTAATGGCGATAATTAACTATTTATTTATGCGTGCGTTCAGAAATTTATTTTGAGTAGACTAAGACTAAATTATACACCAAATGACAAATTAACAAATGACTAAATTAAAAAAAACGTCAAATAATTGGTCTAAATGAAAAATTTACATCGCGAAAGTGTTTATTTACTCTTGATCGCGGCATCATCAAGATCGAGATCAAAATATCTTTCCCAACGTAGTCGTAACGCAATTAGAGTACGGAACATTGCGAACCAATTAACTGATGAAGAACGACAAATTGTACGAATACCATAGAATGCTAAAAGTGACTTCGGGGATTTAGTGGTCAAAAAACAAAAAATGTAGTATATCACAAAGTGCTTCAATGAAGAGAAATAAAACGAGTGCAACCCATGCTGCACAATCATAATTATGATAGTTTAATTCAATCATGTCTTGCTAACACGCGATTGATATACTAAATATTTGTACTTTTTTATTTCTTTTTATTTTATAAACTTACTAAGGTAGTGAACTTAATTAATTTTGTATTAATTGAATTACTTTCATAAAATCATAAATAAAGTTCAGCTAAACTGTAATACGACATTTATCAATTGACTGTTAGGCGGTACGAAGTTCGCCGGGTCAGCTAGTTAATATAATAATATAAAAGAATTTCACAGTTTATGGTAATCTAATATGTAACAAAGTGCTGTTGAAATTAAACATTTTACACGGACTCTACCCATAAAAGTCCCTAAACGTGAGCAGATAAACTGTATTATCTTATTAACTGTGAGTCTATCTCATCTGTTTTTAAACAAACGTCTTTCAACTGTATTATTATTATAAACTGTAAGTAAAATTTATCACTAGTTCATATAAAACAAACGCCTGCCAACTTAAACAAGAGACGATAAAATATCGCTAATGCCATCTTTTACATTGTCAAGGAATCTATGCCGTAAGCAGATAACCAGTATCAAGTTTATAAACTGTAAGTCTATCTCATAGCTAATAAATATAAAACAAACGCCTGTCAATTTAAACAAGAGACGATTAAATGTCGCCAAGGCTATCTTTTATATTGTCAATTTATCAGTATTATCTTTATAACCTGTAAGTATAACTCATCGCTAATAAATATAAAACAAACGCCTGTCAACTTAAACAAGAGACGATCAAATGTCGCCAAGGCTATCTTTTTTGTCAATTTATCAGTATTATCTTTATAACCTGTAAGTATATCTCATCGCTAATAAATATAAAACAAACGCCTGTCAACTTAAACAAGAGACAATAAAATGTCGCCAAGGCCAACTTATACATTGTCAACTTATCAGTATTATCTTTATAAACTACGAGTATAAGTCTATCTCATCGCTAATAAATATAAAACAAACGCCTGTCAACTTAAACAAGAGACAATCAAATGTCGCCAAGGCCAACTTATACGTTGTCAACTTAGCAGTATTATCTTTATAAACTACGAGTATAAGTCTATCTCATCGCTAATAAATATAAAACAAACGCCTGTCAACTTAAACAGGAGACGATCAAACGTTGCCAAGGCCACTTAACAGTATTATCTTTATAAACTACGAGTATAAGTCTATCTCATCGCTAATAAATATAAAACAAACGCCTGTCAACTTAAACAGGAGACGATCAAATGTAGCCAAGGCCACTTAACAGTATTATCTTTATAAACTACGAGTATAAGTCTATCTCATCGCTAATAAATATAAAACAAACGCCTGTCAACTTAAACAGGAGACGATCAAACGTTGCCAAGGCCACTTAACAGTATTATCTTTATAAACTACGAGTATAAGTCTATCTCATCGCTAATAAATATAAAACAAACGCCTGTCAACTTAAACAGGAGACGATCAAATGTAGCCAAGGCCACTTAACAGTATTATCTTTATAAACTACGAGTATAAGTCTATCTCATCGCTAATAAATATAAAACAAACGCCTGTCAACTTAAACAGGAGACGATCAAACGTTGCCAAGGCCACTTAACAGTATTATCTTTATAAACTACGAGTATAAGTCTATCTCATCGCTAATAAATATAAAACAAACGCCTGTCAACTTAAACAGGAGACGATCAAATGTAGCCAAGGCCACTTAACAGTATTATCTTTATAAACTACGAGTATAAGTCTATCTCATCGCTAATAAATATAAAACAAACGCCTGTCAACTTAAACAGGAGACTATTAAATGTCGCCAAGGCCACTTAACAGTATTATCTTTATAAACTACGAGTTTAAGTCTATCTCATCGCTAATAAATATAAAACAAACGCCTGTCAACTTAAACAAGAGACGATCAAATATCGCTAAAGCCATCTTTTACATTGTCGAGTCCTTTACTGCCGCCATCGCCATGCCAATCTCGGCGTGGTTGTCAAACTGTCGTAAACGGAGCGGCGGGTGCGTGTTTACGATTACACTTTACAGCAACCTTCGGAGATGAACCGGAATATTTAATGTATGAATGGGTTTAATGTTAAATGCGTTTTATGTTCTTAGCACGTACCGAATGTAGCGTAGTGGTGAGACCACAGTTTTAAGACATGTCTGTTCTGGGTTCGATTGCCAGCGGTGGGACTACTATCAGCTAAGTTGTGGTACAAGTATCAGCATAGTGTAGCTCAGAGTAACTCACTCACACATGCGAAGTCATTGCGTAAGGCACGCAAAAAAAGGGAGACACACAGTAGAATTGTAATCAGCTAGTGCAGTCACCAAGTCGCTAATCACTTTAGTATAATGTCTTATTAGCGTGTGTGTGTGTGTGTGTGTGTGTGTGTTTGTATATGGGCGCGTGTATAGAATGTGTTATTTCAGGTGTTGTAAAAGTAATTCTGCTTTCTCGTTATCAAGTGATTCTAACTACTTTTTAAGTGCCATCTTTTTACAATCATTATATTGTTTGGTGTAAATATCTATTGTTTTTATTAATTCTATTTTCGATGACGTGAACGAAAACGACAATTTATAACTCATAGTCATAGTCATAGGTATTTATTGCATCATGTTGTACAAAGATTTTATAAAAACAGTATTCAGTCCCAAACATGGCCCTGCAAGGGCATTGCAACAATAAACATAATGAATTATTTAATAAATTTAAACTTAATCTTAATTAACACGAATTCTTGAGATCGTAATATACTTAAATAACTTAACTATTAAAAAACTCTAGTAAACTATAAAAACAATTCTCTGCTAAATGTTTCTTTAACTTGACATAAAACTCTCTATCTTTAGAAATATTTTTAATTGCAGTAGGTATTTTCTCACATCCTGTCGTTACCAGGAGGCGCTGCTATACTTACTTTTACGAATTCTCGTTTCCGTTATGTGTTCAAATGGTGAGTAAAAGCAGTAAAAGTTGGACTCAACACCTTGTACTTTATTTTGTACAATATCCGCACATGACTCCATCAACATCACCATCAACAGCTCATTTTATGTTCCCACTGCTGGGACGCAGGACTTACGATGAGGACACACACCACCCACCACACACCACCATACACCACCATAAGGAGAACAGGCTACTGTCTGTTCTCTTTATGGTGGTGTGTGGTGTAAGCACCAATCCGTAATAAGCCCGCGTGGTAGTAACCACGCGAGCTTATTGCGGATTGGTGCAGAGCAATGCAGCGGGACCAATGGCTTTAAGTGCCTTCCAAAGTAAGGACCGATGACCGGCCTATGATATAGTTGCTTACCTTTATTAATAGCAGACCCAGCGCGTTTACCACTATGTTATCGAGCTCCTCTCACACGCATCGCACGTAATTCAATGTCACCTTATATAACTCAATATAACTCAATTTTGAAATTGGATTCAATAATATTTAGTTTAGTTATATTCTAAAACTAGCGGCCGCTCGCGGTTTCTCCCGCGTGGTTCCCGTTTCCGTAGGAATATCTGGATAAAAAGTATCCTATGTTTTAATCCACGTTTTAAACTATCTGTATGCCGAATTTCATCCAAATCCATCCATCCGTTGCAACGTTAAGAAACAACAAATATACGAACATACATACACATAAACTTTCGGATTTATAATATTAGTGTGATAGATAACAAACAAAACTGTTACCCATAGATAAATAAAAGTGTACTTAACTACAAAGTCAAACTGAGTCCAATAGAGTCTGTACCCATTATTCAGAATCGCTTTCCGAGAGATACATTTTCATTTATGATTTATTTGTCTGCGTAACTGTGTATGAATATGAAAAGAGACAAAGTAAACTATCTGTAACAAAAATGGAGGTAGTAAATAGTGGTTATGTTCATTCAAAGTAAAAGTCAAAGTCAAATCATTTATTCAACATAAGCCTTCACAGTAGGGATGCGCGATCCGGGTCGTCGATCCGATTTTTCGGATTGTAATATCCATTACAATCCGAAAAATCGGATCAACGCCACGATTCGATCTGATCTTTAAGAAATCGATCCGGATCGTATGCAAATAAGTAAGACACAATTAATTTTAGATCTTTAAAGCAACACGTCCGTCTGATGTGATAATAAGGCAAATACAGAGACAGTAACAAATACAAACTAGTCAAGTCACACATTTTATGCTTATATTATATACCTACCCACAACATTCGTTTTTAATAATTTAACAGCTATATCAATCTACCCGCAAAGGTTGCCGCCAAAATCAAAATGTAAACAAAGTTAGAACACGTTCGTAACAAATGAACCTAAGTATATACCCATTTTTTTTTAAAGAAACCGCGTTTTAATTAATACGATCCAAGCGATCCGATCTTTCAAGTTTTGTATCGATCCGGCAAAAGTCGTATGACCTCGATCCAATCCGAAAATCGCTGGATCGTATGCCTGCCGATCCGATCTTTCAAAGGATCGGATTGGATTGGCGCATCCCTACTTCACAAGCACTTATTGATGTCAAAACTATAGTATCCAAATAATAATAAAAAACTAAAAGAATTGTTTAGACTAAACTACTGAATCTACTAGTTCGGATTTTGGGAGAACCTTCGACCGAGTAGAGCTGGCAAGAAACTCAGGAGGCTTATTTCTTTTTCTCTATCTCAAATTCCATTCTCATTCCAATAGGTGTGGGTAATAGTAAAGGAGGACGGGCAAAAATATATGGAAGCATACCTAGGAACCAATAACAACATGCGATATATAATTGGAATGATTTTTTAATGTACTTTAATTATTGTTATAGTGGAAAGTCTCAAGCTGCTGTGTAAAAAAAGTTAAGACGCAATAAAGCCAAACTCTTCCTTAAAAATATTAGGTGTTTATTTTTATGTTTATCATCAATGTCTTGATGTTTTTTTGTAAAACAACATTAGCGACTAGTATAACATATAGCAAAAATCACAGAATCCGATAAAAAAGTCAAAGGTGGATAACATAATAATATAGCAAAAATCACAGTTCGCTAAACAAAGCCAAAGTATTATTTATTTATTACCATTAGCAAAACATGCATACATATGATATGATATATGATATACAAACATGCATATATATGATCTATTGACGATCGATTAATACTTATCGGTTTTAGTTTTCTATAATGTATTATTTTGTAATTTTACGCTAATATTGATAAAGCTTATTCGACTAGTATTTGTCTGCACAGACAACTTGAGTTTTAGTACCTATTTAAAATGACGTAATGCTTGTTATACCATTTTATAAAGAAATTCTGAAAAAAAATCCAATGATATATCGCATGTTGTTATTGGTTCCTAGGCAATAATGCCCGTCCTCCTTTTATAATATACAACGTGTAACAGAAAGGTGTGGTCAAAATAAAAAGGTTCAAAGTGTATCCGATCCAGATCTTGTATGCTGAGTCCCTTAGACGGACGGCGAAGGGGCCGTCCGTCGGTTCTCGCGTCTCCGTCTCGTGTGCTGAGCGAACCGGGCGGTGCGTTGCTCTGCGCTCAGTGTGCACCAGGCGCGCATAGGCAAGTAGGAGTATGAGTACACAAGGTTCACACTAGTGATGGGACTTGTTTATTTTGATGTGAAGTCACTAATATAATTATTAAATTAACAAATGCCTTATAATTTGTAAAGTTAATAATAACGTCTAAGTGACTCTGCATACAAGATCTAGATCGGCTACACTTTGGGTTGTTTAATTATGACCACGCCCATATGTTACACGTTGTATAATAGTTAGCGACAACTACAATTAATTTTATCCTCCCCTGAATCCACTAAATGTCACTACACATTCACATGATACACTAAACATATTAAAACATATTTAAAGATCTCGTGAAAAAATTATACCTTTCCGATTAACCCTGTCGTGCTGTAAAACTGCCATATCCGCCACTTTCCTAACTGAGACTACTATTATGTTTAAGTAGGTTTATTTGTTTAGATGGTATTTATAGGTATAGTATAATATGTTTATCATTATTATTATTATCATTCTCTTTATTTATTTTCTTTCTTAAAACTAGATTTTTACAATATTTTAATATAAAAACAATAAAACATTATAAAAACCCAATCCTAGAGCACCGCCAGCAGCAGGGCAGGGCCCAGCTTATTATCATTATTATTATTGTTTTGCTTCGTTTATAAAATACACATTATTCTAGTATGTGTTCATAGTTTCACCTCTGATCTTAAAGTTAATTAGCTCTCTCCATCCAACTGGTTGTCTGGAAGAAGTCGCTTGAAAGCGATAAGACAGCCAAATTTTAACTTTGTTATATATATATTTTTTCTTTTGTTCATGTTTATGTTTTATATTGTTGCAATAAAAGTATTATCTATCTATCTATCTATCTATCTATCTATCTATCTATCTATCTATCTATCTATCTATCTATCTATCTATCTATGTGTTTACATAGACACTCGCACAGCACTCGCATAGGACCAAGGCACCGTACTCATAGAACAAGGATACGACGACCCGCAGGCATTTAAAAATGCAACCGGTTGTTAATTGTACAATTGCAACGAGACTGCTCTAGTTGCGATTGATAATTTGGCATTACCGACAAAAATCGCTCAATGTAAGGAAACTATTAGGTCCTTACCTATGAAATTGACGTTTTTTTCTCACTTATTAATAAGTGTATTACTTCTAAAAGTCAATACCGGTTGTTAACCTTTAACGCTCTTTTTTTTTTTAATTTACTAATTTTTTTGTTTGCGGAATTGTCCTATTGTTTCATTGTAGCTTTGAAGGGACTTGATTTTTTTTTTATGTCTGCTATATTTAGCTAGTGAAACAAACACATTACTCTAAAATTTATTTAGTGTTACAATAAGTAGATGCTATGAAAATTTAAACAAACATTAGTATTAAAAATAAAATCTTCATACAAAACGCCAATTTCATAGGTAAGGACCTAATATTAATTATACATTTTGATCGCAAATGCACTAAGCGAGCGATCATTGAGCGATTTGTGTCCGTAATACCAATTTATCAACCGCAATAGAGCAGTCGCGTTGCAATTGTACACACGGCCGGTGGCAGATCAACCTAACCTAACCAAACCTGTCAAATTTCTCCAATCAATATTGATTCTTATTACCAAAATTTATAGTTCAAAATTGATTGTAGAAATTTGACAGTTTTGGGTAGGTTGATCTGCCGCCGTGTGTACTATTAACAACTGGTTGCTTTTTTAGGTACAGACATGAGCCTAGTATAAAGCGTAATGAATGTACTTACATAAACATACTCTCACGTCCTTCTTTTAAAAAGGGTAAACAGCATCAAAATCATAAATTTTTAGTAAAATTGCCATTACAGGATCCGACGCCACATTTAGTATAACAGTAGTGAGCGATGGCTTGCTAGCCGATCGCCTGCTGTGCGAGTATTTTGGAACCCTTGTCCCTCAGTCGGCTCTTACGACACGCACGGGAAGTTAAGAGAAAACACTAAGGTCGACTGTATTGAAAAATATGTATGAAAAGTAAACAAAATCCACGTTTCGTGGTCCCCTGATTCCTCCTCCAAAACTGGACCGATATAGTTACTTTTTTCATTAAAAATTTAGAAAAGGCTTCGGCTGTGTCCCTACGTTTTCATTAATAAAGATATAAACCTTTAATGATCTTAAAAAATTGCCAGATTTTCCGCTGTGTTTCCCAAATTTGAAGAGATTATATAAAAACAAAACAAAACAAAACATAGAGACACAGCCAAAGCCTTTCTTTAATTTTTAATAAAAAAGTAATTAAATCGGTTCTGTTTTGGAGGAGAAATCAGGGGACTACGAAACGTTGATTTTGTCTACTTTTCATACATATTTTTCAATTCAGTAGCAGCTGATTCATTATTTTCACGCCCCAGGCCAGCATGGAACAAATGTCATTCACAAAGTAAAATTCCATAATCATAACTATAATTCAAAGAGATCCGAGTGAAAATCTTGACTGGCCAACGGTCCAGCGCTACTCCGAGACGTTTTTTTTCATCGTAATAATTTTACGAGTCAATGAAATGCTCGAAACGGCCTTTTGATAGTACCTCCTCATGTAAGATTTTACATCAACCCTCTTTTGAAACATCGTTTATTGAAAAGAGCAATCGGGAACGCACTCGTAACTCATAACTGGCGAGATATTGCAACAATGTTTTTTACGGCGAGTTAGTACGAAAGATATTGTTTCGAATCGTGAATATTCGCGCGAGAGGAGAATTGTTATGAAAAGGGTTGTCACTTTCATTTTAGCGAGTCGAAAGTTTCGGCAACGGACTTTCTAACTAAACAAACAGCTCCAACGGACGTTTGGAACATTATTTGTTGAGGTGTAAATACTCTTTTAATAGATTTATAAAACTTTTATTTATAATCTGTCAACTGTCTTTTGTTTTGCTTTTGCTTCGTTTCGTCGTTCAATTATCATTTGTTTCGGAATGTTTTCCACCTATTTCTATAAAAACGCTACGATTTTACTTTGCTTTCCTATTATTTTTTAAGGACTGCATTAATTATTATTTACCTACTATTTGTACTTTGTGGACAGTTCTCTGAATACAAAATAATACTGATGTTGTTATGGGTGTTCAAGTTTAACAGTTTCCAATAATGTATACTTAATAATATAGTATAGGAAAGTAAAGCACAAAATTACAGCCAAGATTTCAATGATAAAGTTAAAAGGTTATAAATACACACGCCTGCACATCATACTACCCCAAACTGTCAAATTTCCTCAATAGACTTTGAACTTTATGTCTAAGGCATATGGTTGAACATTATAGTCTGTTCATTATAAGCTTGATACCCGTGACAGATGTCAAATTGTCATGCCTAGGTTTGAGAAAGTACTGACGTAATTGCATCAAATGTTAATTGAAGTAATTAATTGAACATCCTAATGAAGTATCTCCTATCTAATGTGCCAATTGATTTTATTTTCTAATTTTAAGAAGTCAATAATCAAGAAAAATAAATAAAGACTAACAAATTTATACTCCTCCTAGCCGATAGCTAGGAAGTTAAATTATTCGATTGACAATTCAAAATTCAAAATTCAAAATCATTTATTCAGTTTAGGCTACAAATAGCTCTTATGAACGTCATTATGCCATCGGTTCGTAAGTCTACTCTGGGCGGGAGATCTTGTACTGAGAAGAACCGGCAAGAAACTCAGCAAGTGTCCAGCTCTTTTCTCCCTTACAGCGTCAAAAATATTGGAAAATGCCCTATCATAAAAGGACACTTTCCATCCCAAATAAAAACACAAAATATAAAGGACAATCACACATATTAAAAAAAATTAAGGAGAAAATATAATAATATCTACATTTGCAAAACATCAGTTACCAGTTAAAATTTTCACAATGTCATACAGCACTAATAAAGGTCAAAAATTGTCTAAGGAAGAAAAAAACAAAAAAACAAAATTAAACTATAGTTAATAATAATAAAAATAATAGTATGCAAGAGCAGACCAGCCTCCACAGGCGGCACCCGTTCACGAGTATGACATATGAATCAGCCATCGCTTCACTCAATTGAATATCAATTGAGCTTCACTTGGTTTACTATCCCAACACTAGTATTTATCACACTATTATTATAAATGCGAAACTTTGTGTGTATGTATGTGTGTATATTTGTTGCTTCTTCACGCTGCAACGGATGGATGGATTTGGATGAAATTCGGCATACAGATAGTTAATAACCTGGATTAAAACATTGGACACTTTTTATCCCGATGTTACCACGGGAACGGCAACCATGCGGGTGAAACCGCGAGCGGCCGCTAGTTTGTAATGAAATGACCTTGCAAAGGAGTACGTTTATTTTATTGTAATGTTTTTAAATTCTGATAAATGTGTGTTATGCGAGAGTTTATTGGGTTTAAAGTTAATTTAACGTATAAAATAGAATCACAAAAGTAATTGTAGTATATTAAATAAAAGATTATAAAATATAACGTTATTCTAATATAGTCAAATAAATTCATACGCTTTTACAAAGTCACGTCTTCGATTTTGGTGACTTCTGTCACAGGTATCAAGCTATAATGAACAAACTATAGTTGAAAAAATATGACAGTTTTGGATAGGTCGATGTGCAGACGTCTGTACAAAGATAAATTGGTCAACCTGAGCCGAAGTCCTAGCCGGGTATCAAGAGAGGAGACCTCGAGAGCGCCTCGAAAGGTTAGGGCATCGGCTCGGCATGACCGGGTCGTGTAGGTGTCTCAAATTCAAATTCAAAAATCATTTATTCAGTTTAGGCTACAAGTAGCTCTTGTGAATGTCGCTATGCCATCGGTTCGTAAGTCTACTCCGGGCGGGAGATCTTGTACTAAGAAGAACCGGCAAGAAACTCAGCAAGTGTCTAGCTCTTTTCTCCCTTACAGCGTCAAAAATATTGGAAAATGGTCTATCATAGAAGGACACTTTCCATTACAAATAAACACAAAAAATATAGAAGACAACCACAACATGTAAAAAAACAAAATAAAAAAATCTAAGTTATCAAATTTGCATCAGGTAAAAGTTTCAACTTCCACAATGTCATACAGTACCACTACAGTACTCTAATAAAAGTCAAAAATTGATTACGAAAAACGAAGTCAAACTATAGTAATTAATACTAACAATAAGATAAGTATGCAAGAGCAGACCAGCCACCACAGGCGGCACCCGTTCACGAGTATGATATATGAATCAGCCATCGCTTCGCTCAACCATATTTTAGGGAACGTAACGACCCGACGCACACGCCACCACCGCAGAGACAATAAAGAGAGCATGACACACTCAAGATACTTTAAATAAAAACTTAATGATCTATTTAACGCAACGTCTAGAAGTTAACTTTTGTAGTTACTTTCAATGATATTATTAAAGGTGGATACGTTATATGCATACAAAACAACCGCCAAAAATTATCCGAAATCTTTCATTCGAATTTCAAACGCAGCGGCAGCACAAATACCCATATTTTGTTTCTCCTAATATTTATTCCATTTATTGTCAAATGATGTAAAAGAGATAATAGCGTAATTAAAGACATAAGAACAAAAAAGACAGCTAGTGTTTGTCATTATGCACTTTTCTGGTGAAAACAAAATCTAGGGATTTTGTAACCGGATCTGTCAACTGACTCAGTTGCCTGTCTGCTTCATCGAAAGCGACTGACACCAAAAGGATAAGTTTGCCTTCTTTTGTTCCACGTGTTTTCGGGGCGCTACTAGTAACGTATATCCCTTTTTCCTTTATAAAATATTATTGGTTGCTTAATATGATAAAATATTATGATCGGATGTTAATGACGGTAGTTGTTAACATTGAACTTTTAACATTGAACTGCTCGTGGAAATTTTTTCAACATTTGTGTTTTTGTAATTTGTTCGCAACAAAATTTGCGTTAAAAATTATATAAACATTTTGCTTAATATGATGTTCAGCCCTAGTTCAAGTCAGCAAGCCGCGTCGCTACGCTCGAGAGGTTGTCTGTCTTACGAGGCTCGCGTGACGGCAACGCTCTCTTTATAATTGTGACGTTGTCGTTGTGACATGACGTTTCAACTGGCGTTAGGTCACAAATAAAAGTATCTATTTCTTTGAGTTTCACCCGAGTTCTTTCCGTAATAACACGTGTTGTAACTTTCAAATTTTGACTCAATCTACAATTCTTAGTTAATAATAGTAATATTACTTGAAACTGGCATAATGCTAAACGCGAAAACACTAATTAGGATATAATAATAATAATCTACTTCTCTACCAAAATTATATAATTTCTTTTCTAACTATCGCGAACACTACACAAAATAAACTTAAACACAAATATGTTTTTAATTGCTCATATTGTAAGCACAAAAAACAGTGCAAATATCTTCATTTTGCACAGGACTATAGCACGTGGAGCTTACTTACCAGTAACTACAGTAGCTAACTCACTGCGATAGATTTCTCACGTAGTGCAGGTGGCCTGCTGTCGCGACTCATTTGTTTCGCATTTTATTTAATGATAAGTGTGTCAATCTAAAGTACCTACTTATCCTATGTTTACTTTTATTGTTTTTGCATTTTGTTGATGTTATGTGTATGATAAAAAAAAGATAACAGGCGTTCACGCTACAAGCATGTTTTTTCTATGCGATTCACACACGATATTTTCGGATGCTTGAAATGGCACTTCGTAATTGATCTAGCTCATATAACATTACATCGATCTAAACAAGCGGTACCAGAGCGGTCCAGACCTACTACACCATCTTTAGACTGGATGATTTAGTCTGGTTAAGAGTTTTGACTGATCTTTAGCAAAGAGTTTTGTGGCGTACGAAGTTAAAAACTATCAAAAGTAGACAACAGTCGGGGACAAAAAACATGTTAGGTACATATTATTATTCTAGAAATGTATGAAAATAAGTTACCTACGTCGCCAGTCGCCACCGCCAGCCCTCGCTTTTTGCAGTGCTCCAAGTGGCTCTAGAGCCTGTCTGACTTATGAGGCTTGCATGACGCAACCGGCCGAGCGGGCGGGGCGGTGTGTTTACGTTTGCGACTTGTTTGAGTTTAGCTGGCTCATAAGCTAGATTGATTGAGCGGCTACCGGCTAGTCATTGAGCTTGGTTCGAAACAATAAAGACTGGTCGACTTTAGCAACACATCTAGCTTTCTAAATTGGACGATACCACTGCACGTTTAAATTAAGCACTTTATTATTATCAACTCTATAGCTCTTTTGAATGGTTTGAATGTCACGCAATCGGTTCGTTTTTGTTTAAATATCTTATCGCTGAGCGCAGTTCTAATGACTCACCTGATGTTAAGTGATGATAAGGAAGCGCACTTCGCCTTGAATCCTCTAATACTGAGGAACTGGCTGTCTTATCTCTTGCTGCTGGAACACAACAATGCAAAATATTGATGTTATGGCGACATATTTAGATAAGATGCTGGTAGCTAGCCAGGCGGATAAACAAGCTCTATCACCAACCAAACCAGGTACACCAGGTACACATGCACCCCCCGACTAGGAATCGAACCCGGGACCTCTGGGTCTGCGACCGGTCGGTGGTCTTAACCACTAGACCACTAAGGCGGTAAATTTAGCGAAAGACTTTTTTTGATTAAAAGGGTTATCTTTTACCTCTTTCTATTGCAGGGTCATCAGTCTTAAATAAGATTATTTATTTATTTATTTATTTACATACACAAGACAAATTACAATTGTTACAAAGTTATACAATTAAAATAGTGGTTGTAGTCTGGATCGTAATTCAAAAATATATGTACCTAAACCTAAAAACTAAATACAAAAAGAGCTGGACGTTAACATAATTTAAAGTTAATTAGTACAAATTGTAGGTTTTACATGCTAAATGTGCACATCTGCAAATAACCATAGGTTGTGCAAGTGCGCATACTCAACATGGTTGGTTGGGAGAAAGATTCGATCTGAAACTATTTGGTTGGAGCTGATAGTCCGGGGTCAACACAGAGGTGAGTCCAGACTGACGGGTTTGGGGTAGAGGATATCTTTAATTGTTTTGATGAAAGATGTGAGTTTAGAAGTCAAGATGTCTAGCTCTATGTTATCTATTGCTAATATTGAATATACTGACGAGCCATCCTAACCAGGGGATTGTAATAGGATATATATTTTTTTTAATTTTTTTTTGGTTTTCATGGTGTCGCCATCTCTGAGGTCCCGGGTTCGATCCCCGGTCGGATCAATTTAGAAATACCTGTTTTTCAGAATTGTTTCGGGTCTGGGTGTTTCCTTTATATAATAAGTATTTATTTAAGTATATTAAGTATGTTTATCCGTTGTCTAGTTAACCATTTCTCGAGATCATAAGGAAGCTTTTCTTGGGGGCTAGATAATTGGTGTGAGTGTGGAAAACATTTATTAATTGATTTATTTATTTATAAGTCTGCAAAAAGATTCGAATTATCTGACCTACGTGCGCTATACTTAATATTAAAAGTAAATTGGGAAAGTAATTCTGGAGTGTCTAAAAGAGAATTAATGATTTTATACAGGTATATGATTTCTAAATATTTTCGACGGGTCTCTAGCTTTTGTACATTAAATTTAACTAACCTAATTTTATAATTATAATTGGTACGTCCCAACTGTAGGCGGTAGCACAACATCCGCAAACACTTCCTCTGTACTCTCTCTATTTCATCAACATGTACTATGTAGTGTGGTGACCAAAATTAGATTAGTGAAAATACAAAATAATAGTATTTTAAATTATATGATTTTTTATATGTACAATGTTATATTCGGACATTAAAACGAAAACCTTACTTGTTTGAGGCAAATATTCGAATAATACAAAAATATACATAGGTACTCGTACTGACTATATTCTCTATTTGGAATGACCCTTCTGTTTTTTCATTTTTTAGGGTTCCGTACCTCAAAAGGAAAAAAACAGAACCCTTATAGGATCACTTTGTGGTCCGTCTGTCCGTCTGTCTGTCTGTCAAGACCCTTTATCTCGGGAACGCGTGGAGGTATCGAGTTGAAATTAAAACCATATACTCAGGTCTGCAGTCCCTTAAAAAAAACTTCAAACTTCTAAGTTAACGAAAAAAAAAGATATGGCCGTTTATGTCGCAAAAAGACGTATATTTTGAGACTCTCAAGGGAGTCAAAATTCATAGGGTACCTACTTGCCGTTGACCTAGAACTATGAAATATGGCATGTAATATCGTCTTATACTACAAGTACAGGAAAAATCTGAAAACTATCCATATTTAATTAAATCACAAAAAACAGAGTCTTTATGCAAGGAACGAGGGTCCAAATTTTGAAGTAAGTTAACCGTGTCATGTGGGGTATCGTATGAAAGGGCTTCATTTGCACAAGCTTAAACAGATTTTTAATTATTTTTACGATGTATAGTTTTCGATTTATGACGAAGAATGAAAAAAGAAATACCTTGAAATCTGAATTTCGGGAAAAGTTCAAGACTCGATTCCTGAACTATATAATTATGTACCCTCGGTGGGCAAGTCCGACTCGCACTTGTCCGTTTTTTATTTAAGGTATTGTTATTGGCTTTGTGCACGCTTTGGCAATGTAAGCATTTGAACTGTAATAAATAATTAAATTGGGCTAACTGAAATTTATGGTTCACCTCTGTATGTCGTAATTAAATTAAGATAATTATTTATGTATTTTGTTGATGAAACCATTTGCCGTTACAGTTTTGTACGAGTATATATTATTAATACGTGGAGAGAAACTTACGAATGTTGAATGCACATTCATAAAACGTAAAAACTTTATATTTTGTGAAAATCGGTGGAGTTTCGACCATTGGGCAACCATTATTCTTCTACTCGTATATTTCTATATCTAAATACTCTATACTATCAATAAAGAGATAACGTTTGTAACTTTGTTTGTTTGTTTGAGGAGGGTTCTCAACTCTGGAACTACTTGGTCCAATTCCATTTTTTTGAACTGATAGAATACTATGTTTTTGGCGCGTTACAAAGGCTATTTTAATTTGATAAAAAACGGTCTTAGATCCATGCGGAAGAAGACGCGTGTAAATGCTAGTAGTATATAAAAAGAGAAGTCCTGACTGTCTCAAAAACGACCATCATTTTAAAGCCCAAACGTTAGGACTTATTACAATAAAATTTTGCAAGCAGGCCTCTTTCATGACGTAGGCAAGAGATAAGACGGGGATTATCTGAAATTCTCGGGATCGCAGATTCGGGTGTTTACGCGTACGATGTCGTGGGCGGTCGCTGTATCATATATTATCTTCATAAGTTCGTTCATATCTTTTGCACAATAGCTAAGAGGGTTAGGAGAAGCTGGAGTGGTTTGTTAGTACGTTAGAGATGGATATAGTACTTAGATGATTGTTTTTCTTAATTGTTTTAATTTATATTGTTTTCTAAAGTTTACGCGAATACTACAACATTGAAATTACACTACTTTTACGGATCTACTCGCGTTTATTTCAAAGTAATTTCATTTAATGTTTATCCTCTGACCACAAACCCTGCAAAGGGTTCGAAACGTCAGGATAAACATTAAATAAAATTAATGTATAAAATAAACGCGGGTAGATCCGTAAAAATAGTTAAATTTTAATGTTTTAATTCAGTATTAAAGTATTGTAAGTATATTTTAGCCACTACTTCTGCTCAGTATCCGACTATTTCTGACGCCAAGCAGTACAGTAACGAGCATTTAACATGTAGACACTTTTGACTAGTTTTGACACTTATTCCATTGTAATAAGAGTTACATTGTTTACATGTAATGCTCGTGACTACTCTTTGCATTAGTGTTTTTGTTTGACCCACTTGATACAACGAAATTATAGGGTAAAAAAAGGACTTAAGAGCTAAAGCTTCAAGATGAGAAATCCTTAGTTCAGGTAGACCAGTCGAGTCTTATAATATACTAGCGACCCGCCCCGGCTTCGCACGGGTGCAATGCTGATACACGCAACCGCTATGTCCCTGCATTTTAAATCTGTAATATCTTCGAAAATATTCATTTAAATTACATGATGTACAGGGCTATATTGATCTATATTAAATGCACAATGTATTTCAGGTACTTAATTGGATAAGGATTAATGCTGTATTGCTTAAAATCGCTTCGTAAATAAGCCATTATTTCTCGTAAAAAGTAAAGGATAAAAAATGATTATTGTGGGTTATCCTTAAGAGATAGACATATACCATCGCGGACTTCTTTGTAGACCTTTTTAAGGTGTACAATACTGTGTTACATTATTTTGATCTATCTCGTAGGGTTCAGCCAGCGTTTGCAATGTAAGCGCAAAAAAAATGTGAAACCTCTAAAATTATCAGTGTTTCTCTACTATATTATGCATCATGCATGTATTTATACATAATATAAACCTTCCTCTTGAATCACTCTATCTATTAAAAAAATCGCATCAAAATCCGTTGCGTAGTTTTAAAGATCTAAGCATACATACATACATAGGGACAGCGGGAAGTGACTTTGTTTTATACTATGTAGCGATGATGTAGTGATATATAAGCACTTTTGTATCATGTCAAAGTAACTACTGTTAATTTATATTCCATGGCAACCATTAATATAGAAGAGCGACAGGGTACTTTTACTGTTGAGATATAATTAGGCTTCAAAAGCCGTATGTTCCTTTGCCAAAGAAAATCAGTTTCTAAAATAAAAACACCTTTTAAAATAACGTTAAGAAATGTAGTTTGTAGAAAACTTTGTGTTTTCTGTCTTCCAAACCGTCCCTTCAGGCGAATTTCACATAACCCATCTGCTTGATTGCGTTGAAATTGCGAAATCCATAAGGCTGACAAGTCGTTTGCTAACGACCCTTCTCAGAACAATCGTCAACGGTAAGCAACTCGAAATGTAAATAGTGTGTAGTGTAGATCACATCTGTCTTTGCCCAGCAAATGTAGAGTAAACACTAGAGGGTAAAGGCCCCGTTGCCTATGATTGTCACTTTCGTGGGGCTTCATCGCCGCGTCTAATCGTGTTACTCTGCGCTCTGCGCGACTGTCATTACTTTTTTTATTGTTTTCAAGACAATTTGTTGTTTCTAGTGAGTTGTTGGTAGCTTGTACCCTATTGTTGATACAAGGTGTAATGACCGACATAGATATGCGATGGCGGTTTTTATGATAGCAAAATAATGTTCATATTAGTTTAGCTAGTTTATGTAAGTAAATAACCGTGTTATATCTATTTTACAATTATTATTTTTATCATCTACAATATATCGTGGCGGCACCAGGTTTCGACCAATATTCATCGCCAAAATATCACATTTCATTTAAATTTAACGGGATGGAAGCTAGGAAGCAGGTGCTCTATATTTAATCTACATTTAATTTAATAAAAGTATGTATAAAATTAAAAGAATCATTTATGTTAAAACAAAATTAAACTTTTTGATTGGAAATCAAATATACTAAATATATTTTGTTGCTTAAAACTAAAATCAATTGCTGGGACCATGACCCTATATTTAGGTCATTTACAACCTATATTGTTCTCCATGTAGGAACCTCTTTGGAACCCTTTGCACTCTGAAAGTAAACAATTTGACTAAACCAGTATTATCTATCTTTATCAATCATAAAAAAGAACTAAAACGTTGCTAAGGTGTAATCCTATACTAAAAATAGTACTTAACAAAAGTATGTCTTCAAATTTAAGTAATTCAAATTCACCTTACGCGAGCTTCATACTAAGTACATTTAAGCTTTAATCGAGTTAGTACCGATCTCCTTACTGGATTTCGTCGGATTAAACAAATTTAATACAACGAACAAATCTTGGACTTATTTCGGTAAGGCATCCGTGATTTTGTCTTTAAATAAAAAGGGTAATTGTGGTGTATTTGTTTTTATGAGGTGAGATGATTAGCATGTTGAGGGCTATGTGAAGATCTTTATAAATACACTAGCGGCCGCTCGCGGTTCCAGCCGTGTGGTTCCCGTTCCCGTGGGAATATTGGGATAAAAAGTATCCTATGTTTTAATCCATGTTATAAACTATCTGTATGCCGAATTTCATCTAAATCCATCCATCCGTTCCAGCGTGAAGAAGCAACAAATATACACACATACATACATACACACAAACTTTCGCATTTATAATATTAGTGTCATATGATTATTTACATATAATTTTACGCAAATATTGTTGCGAACAAATTACAAATTGAAAAAAGACAGTGAAAATTCCACGAACGGGATTCGAACCCGCACCCTATGACATACCATGACAGAGTAGATAGTGTTGATAAGTTTCGGCGAGTTGGATTGAGCCACGACAGCATAGTTGGTAGTGCACTTGACCCGGCATGTCATGGGGTGCGGGTTTAAATCCGGCTCGTGGAATTATTTCAACACTTTGTCTTTTTTCAATTTATAAATACACTTCATCATCATCATCATCAGCCTACACTAGTCCACTGGACATAGTACTCTCATCCAGCTCTTGCCAGTCACCTTGCGAAGATCGTCGGTCTGAGGGCGTCCTACACTACGTTTGCCGATACGCGGTCTCCAATGGAGAACTCGTTTAACGCAACGGTTATTGGCTTTGGGTGTCTAGTGCGAGTTTTTACTATTTTATTTTTACTATCCGTATTCATTCGATTACTTTTATGAAAATGTAAATTAATGTGGCATTGAAACCAGCGCTTCCTGGAGGCATATGTAAAAAGAGTTGAAATTTTGCCATACAAATTCTCGTTTTCGTTAACTGGATCAAATGGCGAATGAAACTCGCAATAAGTAATTTAAGTAATATAAGTATAAATAATAGTAAGTTCGCCAGTCTAAACTTTAGAATAAATTTTTTTGCCTAAATAGGTAGGAAAAATAAGAACAAAATGTACGTAAGAATTGCTTCGGAAGGCACGTAAACCAATAAAATAAGCTGTTGAGTATGTAGAACTGGAGAAAGGGAGGAGCTCGATGGTGCAGAGCTTACCACGCCCGCTCTACGATTGCCAAAGTTAAACAACTTCCGCAAAGGTCGGTCATCGGATGGCTGACCAAAATACTTATCATCTCGAGCTCCTGCTTCGGAAGGCATGTTAAGCCGTTGGTCCCGGCTGCATTAGCAGTCGTTAACAACCGTTAACAACCACCAATCCGCACTGGGCCCGCGTGGTGCTTTTTGGCCCGTTTTCCCTATTCATACATAGGGAAGGCTCGTGCCCCAGCAGTGGGGACATAAAATGAGCTGAAGAAAAATATTTATACTAATAACGAAAACAAGAGAACACAGTTTAAAAAGCACTCATTCCTCGGTATCAGTTATTAAAAAAGTTTTTAGTTTACTGCTTTAGCAACTTCATGGTTGCATTAAATATCGCAAATAACCTAAATAACCTAAAACCGCATATCATAATACATATATGTTATGGACCAAGTAATAAATTGGGGCATTTTTCATAATGCCAGGCATTATGAAGCTATTTAAAGTAAAGTAAATATAAGTATCTCATCTCATCTCATCTCTTCCCGTGGGTATCGTAAAAGCCGACTAAGGGACCATTCCAGAGAATGGGCAGCAGCATCTCTCTGAGGTTACCCTCAACCTACTGCGATCGCCAACCCGCCTGCCAAGCGTGGCGATTACGGCAAATACCCCTCATATCCTTGGGGGAGGCCTTTGTTAGCAGTGGACGTCTTTTGGCTGAGATGATGATGATGATGATGTATGAATATAAGTGTGATAAATTTGACGTTATTTTGTAAAAAACAGTAATAAAACCTGGTTTCAATTACTCTGCCCCATAGGTGATAAACATTATATATAATGCCCGGACGATTTGATTATTTCAATAGTTGTAATCAGAATGCCCTGTCATATTGGGCATTTTTCAAACTGCGCATGCATTTTTTATGATGCCATATTAACTACTTGGTCCATAACATATGCTTAATGAAATAATGAATGAATAATTTGCTGAAACCTAAATCATAATATGAAATATTATGCTTTAAACAAACTACCTACATTCTGCTAATGATATTCCCTGAACTTCGGTGCAAATTATATCCTCTGTAACTATAGATGTGCTAAACAGCGTTCAGTAACTAATGGGCAGCGTCAGTAGTTATTTCATTAGTTGTATAGGGTGTCCCAAACTTTTATTATACTATAAAAAAAATATTGTTTGCCATTGGAAAAGCTTGAGTCATTTCTCGCGTGATACTCTTGAAAAGTGGTTGAAATTTTTTAAATTGGATTGTAAGGACGGTTTCTAAGCTTAAGTATGCAGATTTTTTTTTATCTTTTTGAAAAAATATTCTAATATGATTCGATGTTGATTTTATTACTGTGTCAAATCATACTTAAACATTAATTCGCATTGTTACATCGCAGTAACAAGACGTCGATTGAACAAGGCTTCTGTTGGAATTACCAACATTTTTTATTTTAAATTCTAATAGCTGGCAATATTTTTAAATATTTTAATGTTTTTCTATGTTGACAACATTACTAGCCAAATAATTAAATAATACAGCCCGCTTCGCAATGATAGCTTCGCAGTAAAACTGTTCGCAGTTTTTCGATGTAACGAAACATCGCAGTAACAAGACGTCGATAATCGATTCAACAACGCGTCGCAGTATAGACATGTCGTTGAAAGGTTTTCGAAGAAACAAAATTCGATGAAACAGCTTTCGCACTCAAGTAAGTATCCTATACTATGGTATCGCAGAAAATTTTGTATACTGATCTCCGAACTTCAGTATGAAGATAATACACAATTACTTTTAATTTATCTATATATTAATGCGTGAAGCAAAAACTTTGTACCTCTTTTTTACAAAAATTGCGCGGACGGAGGAGTATGAAATTTCACACACTTATAGTTTATATAGAGAAGGTTATCCAAATGTTAATATTTTTTAAAAAATATGCATAAAAATACATTAAATCAATAAAACAAACATTACACACACTACCATATATTTGACACACACGCATACGTATTTGACACACACGCATATTATACTCTTTTCAAAAATTTCAAAAATGCAAGAGGAGCGCCCGAAATCTGTCAACGCCAATCCAAACTCACATTCTATCTTTTTAATTTTTCATTGCTTAGGATACAATCCGTGCAGCCATAATAAAATTACGGTCGAATTTCGACCACTGGGCGACGCCCAGTAATTAATTAAATTGTTAAACATTTCGAGACACCCTATATAAATGATTGCGGAACGCTGCTGCGTCTGTCTAGTGAACCATCTCAATATAATGATGCAAGCCAATATGTACTGTTATTAGTTCGTTGTTTGAAATAATATTGTTGGTACATTCGTGTATTGTATAATTGTTTTAGGGGCACACACACACACATCATCAGCTCATTATATGTATGTCCTCACAGCTGCAGCACGAGCCTTCTTCCCTATGGATGGATAGGATAAAGGATATTTATTTATAATTATGGTTATGTATAATTTTACGCCAATTTCATTGGGATCAAATTACAATTTGGAAAATTGTTAAAGAAATTTCTGCGAGCGGCGTTCGAAGAAGCCGAAACCTTTGCATACCGGGTCAGGTGCACTACCAACTATGCTGTCGTGGCTCTGTCCAACCCGCCGAAATTTAGTATCACTTTCTACTCTTAGGGCTGATTTTTCAATCGTCAGTTAAAGTTTATTCATTGAATAATTTGACATAATGACAGATTCTCTTTAGATAATATGTCACAATGACAATCTAACTGCCGTAGTCAGAGACGTGACAGCAAGAGACTTAATTGACGTCTCTGAGTACGGCAGTTATTCTTTGGATAAGACTGAGCTGAGGATTGTAAAATCGGGCCTTAGTAAGTCCAAAATACCTAATTTAATGTTGACAACAACGTCATCAAGATCTGATTTTAATATTTAAGATTAGTTAAGAATTTATTTAGAACAATATATTTATAATTTCCAAGTCTTTGCCGGTGCTTTTAGAAAGGTTCTCTATGTTATCGAATCTTCGAAGTAATTTCCACTTAAAACCTGTCATGTAATCATATTTCGGACCGACAATTCAGGCCTTGTCGTTCTCAATCTTTAACAGAATGTGTAATATGTCTTTGTTGATAATGTTACATAAATATTTTAATTTAATTTTAAGTAAAGTGCTGAGTTATAAAGGTTACTGATTTGTTGAAAGGTTGCTGCGATAATTAAAATATCTCTGATATAAAATAGTGTTTATGAGCACGCTATATCCAAGGGTACGTGAGGCAGTGTTCCCAGCGTCACTAGTTCGCAGAATTCTCATTTCCCAGAGTCCCCCAAGGCTAGCCGACTGCACTGGAAATAGATTATTTGCTATTGATTGAATTGTCGGTTAAGCCCTTCCACTCCGGGTAAATAAGATTTCTTGAATACACCCCCATCTAAATTGTGATCGTAATCGGAGGAGGCATTTTTAGAAAGGTCACATGTTCGTTTAGCGTTGATAAAATGTTGTTGGAAGGAGTTTGGAGAACATCTACCCTGTTTCATAAATGTGATGGTATTGTTGTACCTGCATTATATCTCGAGCATTTCATGCATTATATGCATGAAATGCTCGAGAATTTCATGAAATGGTCACATTTCATGAAATGTTTCACTGTCTATTGGCCTCATCATGATGTGGTTTGGGCAGATCAATGATAAGAAATCGTTTCTCGATATGGGCAACTAAACGCGCCGTTACTTCATGAAATGGTCAAACTTTAGTGATCATATAGTAAAATATTTACATTACCCACCGTTAGAGGCGCTGATATCGTTTAATTTTGTGTCGATACAATCGATTTGTACAATCTTATGCCGCTCCCCCCTTCTGTGACTGCGCGCCCCTCTTCCGTGACAGGCCCTGCGCTTCGCTCGGAAAAAAAAGTTACTTAACCTAACCAACAGTAAGGATTTCCTACATTAATGATATGGCCAAACTTGGTAGGGCATATCATCAAACGTTGACGCTTTAAAATATCAGTATGATTATCAATATGATCAGTTTAAACTGGGCATATCATAAAATACAACCATTAATATCACGAAATGGTTGATTACATCATAAAGTGATCAATTTTAAGATCCGGCCACGACATATACATTGTACTTTAATACTAGCGGCCCGTCCCGGCTTCGCACAGGTGGACATTTCTTTTTTAATATAGCCTTTGTTACTCAGCGCTAATATAGCATTCTAATGGTGTAATAATTTTTTAAATCGGTCCAGTAGCAGTTTTTGAGTTTATTCGTTGCAAACATACAAAAATACAAAAATACAAAGCTGTCCTCTTTATAATATCATAGTATTAGTATGATATGATTTTATAGTCCTGTTAGCCCATCCAGAAAAGCATATACGCTTGTTATTAGGTATTGCTTCACGTCTGTAGTATAAGGAGCTATGGGTATTGAACCACGGTTCTCGCATTTAACCCGACCGTCTATCCGCTTGGCTTCCGACGATTTACGACGATATCTAACTTCGGTAACTAGATCATAATTTCTAGCAAATGCATCGGATGTTGGATCTTGGATAGAAATAAGATCAAAAGCCTGAATAGGTAGTGGCTTATGAAACAACTTTTACAAAATGTTATTTATTATTTATTTATTTATTTATTCTTACATTCAAAAATAATCGTAAATATTACCTACATTGTGTATTAAAACCCTTAAGGGTTTGTTTATACACATTGGTGTCACCGACGGTGACCAACATATACATTTTGTTACAAACTCTTTCGTAGGTATGTAACTATTTTTTTTCTTTTTTTTAAAGAGGCAGACGACTCTGCTATTAATCTGTTCAGTGGGGGTAGCCAAAGTAACATTAAGAAAACGATAGCGAAGTTCGAAAATAATAAAATGTATGGGATTGACGTAAGATTGACCACGTGATTTAGCGCGGCTTATGTCAATCCCATACATTTTATTCTTTTCGAACTTCGCTATCGTTTTCTTAATGTTACTTTGGCTAAGCCTACAGTTGTACATTACAAAGCTAGACTTCTTGTCGGGAAAGAGAAAAGCCAGCGGTATTGTTTTATTATCTAAAATTCGTGTTATGTCCAATATTACTGTGAAATAATGGTGGATTATTAACCGTTAATTGTTCGTGAGTGTGCATGAGTGTTGGCAAATGAAACAACCCATTGCAACGTCACTTTTCAAATTCTCATAAGAAGTCAACGTAAGTAAAGCACCACATCTTTACTGAGATTCTCAAGGGGTTGGGGATATATCATTTCTCACTTGTCATTTCTATTAACATTCATCAACATCATTTATATATAAAAAAAAGGAATATCGTATATTTATAACTTGTAAGAACATTACTTTGACACTGACTAAATGTGCAAATCGCACGAAGCCATAAACAAAAGAAAAAAAATATTACACAGCTACAATGAATAAAATCAGAATAGAAACTTATCGGTTAAAACTCTTTTAAATTAACTTACCTACTTTAGAAGGCGCCGTGAAGGTTTGCTTGCGTCTCTGCCCTACTTTGCCGCTCTCGAGGTAAATTAACAACTTAACGTAGGTACCATAAATTCATTTGTCTTTGTTGACACATTTTATCTTAGTCTGTGTTTCATCTGTCTATATCTATCTATTTATATATCTTCTATACTACTAATTAAATGCTTTACTAATATAGTCTGTAAGAATGTATTAACTAACACATTTATACTAATTCATTGTCCGAAATAAAGTTTACTTAAACATCATCTATACTTACAAAATCACAAATGTTGAAAAAATTTCCACGAGCAAGATTTGAACCTGCACCCTTCTGACATACGGGCGGGCATTTTCGGCGGGCTGGTTAGAATCACGATAGCTCAATTGGGAGAGCACCTGACCCGGTATGTCAGAAGGGTGCTGGTTCGAATCCTGCTCGTGGAAATTTTTTCAACATTTGTGATTTTGTAATTTGTTCGCAATAAAATTTGCGTTAAAAATTATATAAACAAAGCAAAAACATTGTATCATCTATACTATAACTATAACTATTAATAAAGAGGTAACGTTTGTGGCTTTGTTTGTTTGTTGGTTTGAGGAGGGCAATCTCTGGAACTAAAAGTCCAATACCAAAAAGTCCTTCACTGATAGATCATAGACTATATTAAACTGATCATAGACTATATAAGACTGAGAGATCATAGACTATATTAAAAAAAAGAGTTTATTTTTAAAATCTGTAATCAACGCGGAAGAAGCCGCGTGTATAGTCCTCCTCATCGGTTTCGATGACGACAACCCCGACAATTACAACTACAATTTACTATTACCCTGACAATTAACTATCTAATACCTTTATACGAGCCTTGTATATATATGTATATATATATTAGAATAAATATTATTAACGGGATTATTACCATGTTTTTTGTTGTGTTTAAGTATCCGATATTTCGGCACAGTTGCATGGGCCAAGATCACGGATGTACTGAAGTTATTGCGGTTGGCTGATTATGAGCAGACAAAACGATCTACCCTCTTCCTTAGTCGTTTTTTGCGCTGGATACTCGTCGTACCACTGTCTTATAAGTCACTATTCACTCGAACTTGGTCTCGACACACTACACTGACCGTATCAGATCGCGAAACGGCACTTTTGTTCTTTTTGCGGTCTTTACATAGGCTAATCACTGGATTCCAGATAGGCGACGGTTTAATATAATAATCCCGTTAATAATATTTATTCTAATGTGACCATGATAGTTTAAAAAGTTATATTATATATATATAATCTGAATCTTGAAAGCGGCTCCAACGATTTTCATGAAATTTAGTATGCAGGGTTTTCGGGGGTGATAAATCGATCTAGCTAGGTTTCATTTTTAGAAATTTCCAAAAAAAATACCGAGCATTAAAACGCTCGCTCATCCAAGTACTTATTATTATTAAAGTTATCACGTGTTTTGCCTTCTAAAATGAGCTCTAATATGACTGGCAACACCAAATTTAGCTTTAAAGACTCTACTGCAGTGGGTGCAATAGAGCTGGCCTCGTGAGTTGTATGTGTATAGTGGTAAGACCGTTTAGGTTTTTCTTTTTGGATTTGTCGCTTCCTGTCTAGCGTCTTGAGGCAGCTGTGCTCGAATTTTCTGATCTGTTGGTTGACAGTAGAACGCCAGGACGATATTTTAGAAGCAAGCTCCTCCCAGTCGGTGTGGTCGATACCGCAAGCATTTAGGCGTCTCTTAAACTCGTCTTTAAAGCGTATAAGTATTGCCCGCCGAGCTTCCGCTTTAAAATCCTTTTCAAAAAGAAGCTAATCGGCTTAAATGTGCAAACCTTAGTTTATTATTTGGCATTTTGGGCTATGCTCGGGGTTTCTCTGCGTGATCGAATCAGTAATGAGGAGATCCGCAGAAGAACAAAGGTAACCGACATAGCCTGAAGAGTTGCCAAGCTCAAGTGGCAGTGGGCAGGGTACATTGCTCGCAGGACTGATGGCCGCTGGGGCGGAATAGTCCTTGAGTGGCGACCGCGTACCGGAAAGCGCAGTGTGGGCAGACCTCCAACAAGGTGGACCGACGATCTGGTGAAGGTCGCGGGAAGCACAAAACCGGTCGTGCTGGAGTTCCTTGGGGGAGGCCTTTGTCCAGCAGTGGACGTTTTTTGGCTGAGATGATGATGATGATGATGATGATTATCAGCAATAGAATTTGTGTCGAATCTACAAAAAAAAAATACATAAGAAATTACGCTCTGCTTTTCAAGACTAGATGTGGGTGGGACTTAAACCTTCTTAGAAAATCATCCTTTCTTTCTTCTAAAACTCTTGCGATTGAAGTTTCAAGAATATTTATGTTGTTGTTATATTGTTTGATACACTATTGTTATCCAGCGTTTCATCCACTATTTGTAAAGCATCAACATCAGCATAAACTTCGTGCCTAACGGCTCATCGCACATAAACAAAAACAGTAGTCGGTTCTTAACAAACTATTTTCAAAGTGTGCGTTTGCTAGGTAACACGTTGTATATAGAAGACACAATAACAACAAATCTTTTGGCTTAACTGATTACAGTAAAGACAAAAGATTAGTCTTTTCTATAAGACAAAAGATTGGTTGTAACATCGCACCGCACCAAACAGTTCATATAATGTGTTGAAAGCGACAACTAATACTTCAGAGACGCCAGCGATTGATCGATGGCTTGACAGCAGCCGCAATCATGGCTTTAGGTATCAGCACAGAGTAGGAACCTCTGCATAAACTTTAAACTAAATAGCGATTCTAGCTGCGGCAAAATAAAGTTCAATTCAGAACGCAGATTGCAGACGAGGAGCATTTAAGAGACGGTTGCGATTGGTGAAGCAAGAGACTCCGTCCTTTAAGGCTTTTTAAAACTACTCTTCTTCATTTTACACAACTCAAAGACTAGTTTCCAGTCTTTAATTATAAGACTCAGACGTGACACTAAAATACTAAAAGCCTCAAACGACTTGTCTGTTTTTAAAAGAACTAGCGCCTGAGTCGTGTTTCATATTGAACACAGCTCAAGCTCCTAAAAACTAACCTAAGTTAAAATGAGATGGATGTGGTTTGTACACACATTAGTTTGTAAACCAAACTAGGCCAACTGTATAGCAGTTTGTCGGCAAAAATTCTCTTCTAGTTTTTTTTAAAATTATTTTACATTAAAACATTTACTTAACTTTTAATTAGCAGATAATTATTATCTACTTATGTTATGTTACGATGTCTTACTTAACTATGACACAAAAGGAAACAGAGAAAATACTGTAGCTATATCAGCGTTTGTTTCACAACCATAAGGTCAGTTGCGTTACGGCGTTCGTGCGTGATAGACGTGATTGCATTCAATAGTCGGTCGGCGCGCTCGGTGCTCGGTGCATTGTGTTGCGACCTTGAAGCGAGTCTCGGCCGGCGAAGCGGCCGCTCGTCCGATTCTTACTAATTCAACCGTCTGTTTACATAACTACGCGCTTTACGTGACAACTTTTATAGTAATGAATGTTCGATACTATTACTTTTTGAAGGATGGCGGATAGTTTTGAAGAAACTCAACACAATTTAGTATACACTAACATCCTATCAGGTGATAATTCGGTAGTAAATGAAGAAGACATGTCAGCTGAGATTGAGGAAATATATAAGGAAGAGAATACGGAAGACAAAGAAGAAGAAGAGATAAGGAGAGACAATACAGAATTGGGAGTTATGAGTACTAAAGCAACAAAAAGAACGAGAGAAGATACAGACGCGGAGGTAGGATGGATAGAAGTTCAAGCAAAAGAAAAAAAGATAAAACAAAAAGATGCCATAGAAGTTCATATTTCTTGTAAAGAAAAGTTGCCTAAGCAATTTTCTTTAGCGAAGTTATTTAAAGAAGAGGGAGTAAAAGGAATAACGAAAATAAAATATATTAATCAATATAGAATAAGAGTAGAATTTAAAGAAGAAGAGTTTGCCGCCAAGTTGGAAACCTGTAAAGTATGCATTGACAAAGGATAGCGATTCAACCGAGCTATGGAGTTAACCACCACCTACGGAGTTATTAAAGACGTAGATATGGACATGACTGACACAGACATTATGGAAAATATTAATTGCCCCGACGGTATCCAATTAATATCAGCATACCGCCTCAAAAAACGAAATATGAATAAAAATGAGAAAGAAGAATCGTGGATCCCGAGTGAAGCAGTTCGCCTATGCTTTAAAGGCTCTCAGATTCCGTCATATGTGATCGTAGATGATCTAAGAATAGTGGTGGTGCCTTACATATTTCCCGTAACACAATGCAGCAAATGTTGGAAATTCGGACATACAGCTAAGACATGCCCGATAAAAGGCCAAGTTTGCCCAAAATGCGGTGACAACCATGCCAACTGTGAAAGTCAGACATTCAGATGTTTCAACTGCAAGGGAAGTCACATGGCACTGTATAAATCATGCCCAGCATATCTTAAGGAGAAAAAGATAAGAAATATAATGGCTGAATTTAATTGCACGTATCGAAGGGCCTTGACTATGTATGTGTCTCCTAGTACTTCTAATAATGATGAACATGCGCAAGTCAATCAACCATATATGTTTACACCGATTGCCAGAATGGAGCCAATACCAATCTCCTGCAGTACACCGACCTACGCTAATGTCGTCAAAACTATCAACACACCCAAGAAGCAGTCTAACAGACACTCTAGACATTTTCCACAAAAAAGAACTCATAGGCCTAGTACCCCAGGCTTCCGCTTCAATAAAAATGAAACTATTGAGGACACAGGTAACTGCAATACTTCTAAAATTGAGCAAACTCACGAGAAGAAAAAAGATGTTAATTTTAAGGAGTTATTGTCTAGATTAAAAGAGATTATTTTTTTGCAAAACCATTCAATACAATCTAAAATTAATGAGGTGATTAAATGCTGCGTACAGTGGTTAATTTTAGTAGTAGTCGATAACGTTGCAGACTGGCCTATATTGAAAAAACTTTTAGATTTATTTAATGGATAAAAAGCCCACTAGTTTAACTAAGCTTAATATTATTCAGTGGAATGCTCGAAGTTTACGCCCTAAATTAGTCGAATTTGAAAATGTTTTAATTCAAGAAAAGATCCACATTGCTGCTCTAAGTGAAACTTGGTTAGAATCAGATACCTTTTTAAAAATAAATGGATACATAATATACCGTAGGGATAGAGATGATAATTATGGAGGTGTAGCTATTGTAACACATTCTTCTATTAAATCTCAACTTCACAGTTTGCAAATTAGTAATGCCCAAATTGAGATCATAAGTATTAAATTATTCAATTGCCAGGATATTCAGTATGTGGTCTCAGTCTACTGTCCACCATCAGTGCGAACCACGAAAAATGATTGCGATGAACTTTTCTCGAAATGTAAAAATAAAACATTACTGATTGGGGATTTTAACGGACATCATGGCAATTGGTCATCAAAAACCGATATTAGAGGCACCCAAATTTTTGACGCATTATTAGATCATCAACTCATAATATTGAACACGGGCACTCCTACACGGATTAACTTAGTTAATAACTGCATTCAGGATTCGTCTCCAGATTTGTCACTAGCGTCGTGTGACATAGCACTTAAGTTCAGCTGGTCGACGTTAAATGAGACATTGGGCAGTGATCACTGCATGATTAAAATATCTTCGAGTCAATACCCGATAGAAACCTCAATAGGTAAGCCTTCATAATATTCTCCGCAGAAATTTTAAAAAAGCTGACTGGGCAGCGTATAAAGATTTACTATCAAATATTTTCAGACAGTTTAAATTCTCTGATAATTTACAAGAATTCTATGATATATTTGTCGAATCTGTTAATTTAGCTGCAGATTTACATATTCCTTTCATCAAAATTAATCAAAATCCTTGTGAAAAATTTACCCCTAAACCTTACTGGAGTGTGGATCTATCCAAATGTGTTGCCGAACGCCGTCGAGCATTGGCTAACTTCAGGCGTAATCCAACCCCTCAGAATTTCGATACACTCAAAGGAAAGATAAGTAAAACCCAAAATTCCATACGTACGGCAAAATTTGCATCCTGGACCTCATTTTGCTCTTCGTTAGATGAGTCATCCTCTCCGAATGAAGTCTGGCGTAAAATGAAATGGATCAAAGGTTATAAAACGCGTAGCGACCACATAGACGAAATAAAGGCCACTCAACTTTTGCGTAAATTAACTCCAGACTACGCGAGGATTGATGATTTATCCTTTTCGACACATAATCCTGAATTAGAGATCAACATTACGTTACAAGAACTTGAAAAAGCTATTCGATCCAAAGACACATGTCCTGGTCACGACAATATCTCCTATTCAATGATAAAACATTTACCACAAACCGGAAAGCAAATATTGCTGTCTATGTATAATAAGTTTTTTTTGCAAGGATTTGTACCAGGCCAATGGCGAGACATCACTATTATACCGATACCAAAACCGGGTCGAGATCCAAACAGCTTAACATCACTTAGGCCAATAGCAATGATCTCTTGCGTATGCAAAGTTTTTCATACTATTTTAATGAATAGATTAGAGTGGTTTATAGAAAAAAACAATTTTCTGTCCAATAACACTACTGGCTTCAGAAAATGCCGTTCAAGCCTGGACAATCGAGCAAATTTAATTTTATCTATACAAGCAGGCTTTACAAATAATCTTCCTACAGTTGGTTGCTTTATAGACATAAATGACGCGTATAATAATGTAGACTTGGTCAGTTTTTTACGAATAATGGATCGACTGGGGGTGGGAAGCATAATGTGCACTTACCTTTGGAATTACCTTAAAGAAAGAAACCTTAAAATCTGCTTAAACAACTTTGCTATATGCCGCACCACAGGGCGAGGATTGGCACAGGGCGATCCACTCTCGCCACTCCTGTTTAATATTGCTACCCTATCGGTCTGTAAAGAAATACGTAATGTGTGTGTGTTGCAATACGCTGATGACTTTGTTTTGTTCACAACCGGCAGAAATTTAGCAGATGCGAAAAAAGAACTACAAACGGCGTTAAACTCACTATCTAAACTACTTTCACAGCTAGGTCTGGAAATTTCGGAATCTAAAACTAAAGTTTGTATATTTAAAAGAGGATTTAGGAGGGAAACTATCGATGTTAGAATTAATGATACTATGCTCCCGGTTGTGGACAGTTTAAAGTGTTTAGGGCTATGGCTTGACCGATCGTTAAGATGGTCAAAACACATAAATGAAATTAGGGAAAAAAATTTAAAATTTGTGAATATATTCAAAGCCCTCGCTGGCAGTAAATGGGGCGTTCACCCAATGCATTTGCGAAGATTATATATTTCTTTGATTAGAAGTAGAATGGATTACGCCTGTTCCTTTTATGATAATGCTTTTCAGACACATTTAAGCAAATTAGATAAAGTACAAAACATTTTTATGAGATTAATTGGGGGATTCATTAGAACCACGGCTATTCATATAATGGAAAACGAACTTTGTCTTCAACCGTTATACATTCGTAGAAAGTATTTGACAGGTAAATTTTGGCTGTCATCCAAATCATTTACAAAAAATCAAATAATGACCCTACTAGACATCCTCAAAAACCAAATGGAAAACACATATTGGAGACGAAAGAAGAAACCATTATTACTTTCTACTCATGAATACCTTCAAGCTACACAAATTAATACTAGTTCCCAGTTAGAAATGTTCACTTTAGACACATGGATCACCAATGTGGATCTTTCAGAAATTGTAAAGCCAAATATAGAAAATATTGACAAAGGAAAAAAACAATACAGTTCCAACAACATAAAGAACATTTGTATACAATTTCTAAATGCGAAATATAATGGCTCTTACAAGATCTTTACCGATGGCTCAAAGTATGACGGCAATGTTGGAGCGGCGTTTTTTGATCCACAGACAAATACCTCAATTAAAATTAAAATAAATTCTAATGTGAGCATAATGTGCGCAGAACTCATTGCTATAGCTGAGGCATTGTCATATGTGGAGTCATGCGGTAGTGAGGATTTTGTTATTATTTCGGACTCGAAAAGCGCCCTTCAACATCTTATCAAATGTACTAAAAAAGAACGTGGTCTACCCATAGCTTACATCATTTTGAGAAGTCTCAGGAAAATCATTAACAATAATGGAAATGTCGTCTTACAATGGGTCCCAGCTCATATAGGCCTAATTTAGAATGATAAGGTGGATGAACTAGCTAAAGAAGCTGCGGTTGACGGCTTAGATACTTTATGTGATTCGAACTTTTCTGATTTTTTCATTGTCGTTAGAAATCATTGTTCTCAACTTTGGACGGAATATTTCGACCAAAGGTCTCTGACTAAAGGTATTTGGTACCGAACAATCCAGCCTAATATAAATAGATTCCCTTGGATCGATCAGGCCAATATGAGCAGAGCCAACATGACCATGGCTATGAGACTGCGCTCCGGGCACGTCCCACTAAACAGCTTCGCATACCTTATGGGTAAAGTCAGTTCACCTATGTGTTCTGTCTGTAATATGGTTGAGGACGTACAACATCTTTTAGTGGAATGTATCAGGGGGGAGGCTCTTAGAACACAATGATTCGCTCGTGATTTCAATGTTGGTAAATGTAACAGCATTCTCGCCTCGCCTTTATCTGACGAGGCAAGAATGCTGTATAGTTTAGTAAATGTGATTGTTGGTAATAGAGAATAAGTAAATCTGTTTTGTGTTATATGTGCCCTCAAGGGGGTGGCATTGTCACTGTGTGACAAAACCCTCTTTCAAAAATAAAGAATAAAAAAAAAAAAATCATAAGGTGGAATGAAAGCTTCGTCATTGTAGAGGAAAAAGAAACAGAAAATGTATCTGAGGGCCTAGTGTGAGTTTTGTTTACTATCCGTATTCCTTCGATTACGTTTACGAAAACGAAAATTAGTATGGCATTGAAACTGCGCCCCTGGCGACATACGAGAGGAGTTAACATTTTGCCATACAAATTCTCGTTTTCGTTAACGTGATCGAAAAAAAAACGATAAACGATGAATTTGAATCTTTTATTCAAATTCATCGTTTATCGTTATGAAATAAAACGTTAAATAAAACATAAACAAAGTTGGGTTTGCTCTTTCGCTTTTTTATGGTACGGCAATACCTATACTGTTCTATGTCATTACATAAAAATATTGTTTGTGACTGGCTGAATGCCACATCGAACTTCGTTTGCAAGTAAGTTCGTTATAGAAAATCGATGAAACAGCTGGCGAATATTTTATTTTTTAGAATGCTGCAAGTTAAAATTGCGATAGGCTTTTATGGCGGTCGTTAACTCACACAATTGTTTTGTTTCTGAATTGGCTAATAAGTGTAGACACTGATGGAAAGTGGCCATAGCAGCCCATAGACGCTTGCGCAAGTACAGTGCATCTATTTTCTTAATGTCTCTCGGCAAACTTCGTGTTTCGGCTGGCGTCGGATATCCATCAGTTATAGAGAAAATAGAGCTGCTACTATTCCTTTTTCATATTGTTAATTTGTTTTAGAATGACGGGAATACTATTGTCTCACATGTAATTGATATACGAATTTACGATTTATAGTTTTACAAAGATTTTACAGCTCTATATAGTTCACACGAAAATCTAAAAACAAAACAATAATAAAGGACGTTGTTCTAAATTCAAATTATGAAATGAATAAGTGTAATCTAATGGACTACTTGGCGGGAAAGTGAAGAGTCATGTCTGCGGTTTTGTTTTATTTTGAACTAGCGGCTGCTCGCGGTTTCATCCGCGTGGTTCCCTTTCCCGTGAGAAAATCGGGATAAAAACTATTCTATGTGTTAATCCAGGTTATAAACTATCTGTATGCCGAATTTCATCCAAATCCATTAAGTAGTTTTTACGTGAAAGAGTAACAAACATCCATCCATACTTACAAACTTTCGCGTTTATAATATTAGTAGGATATTAATGTGAAAAGATGATTTTTCACCGTTAAGTGTTTGTGAGTGTGCATGAGTGTTGGCAAAAAAAACAAAACAGTACAACGTCACTTTTCAAATTCTCTCAAGAAGTCCGCTCGAGGACTTGGTAATACCCCACATCTTTACCGAGAAACTCGAGGGGTTGGGGGTATATCATTTCTCACTTCCCATTTCTATTATTATTCATCATCATCATACAGGAAGAATATATGTTTATTTATGTACAAGTATTACTTGTAAGAAAAATTACTTTGACACTGGCCAATTATTTATAAATTTAATAAAGTAAGCGTATAGTTAGCATGAAATCAAGTTACAGAATAATTGCCTTATCATTGTATCATACTTTGTGTACAAAAAATTAAGTTATATGTGCTGTATGTTTCTCGTAATGCAAAATAAAATTAAAATAAAATATACTACTATATGCTATAATAGTATGATATATAACTATTTAATCTATCATGGTCGCTTGCATTAGAGTAACGGTGCCCGCCCACGACCGACTTTTTGTAAGATTGATAATCGGACCGATTTTTTCGCCGAGATATTATCACTCTAATTACTCTACTTATGATATACTTTAAATTACTCTTTGATCAAAAACAATCCTAAAATCTACTAACTGTTTATCTACGACGGCTATACTCTAGCCATTCTCTACGATGACGTCAACATTAATTTGTCAGATATACAAACTACTTAGCATGGATGGCAAGATTTATAACATTCCGGATCGTTCGAACTCGTCTCGGATACTTCCTGGAACTAATGAATAATTTTCTGGATTGTTGGGAAACTGGGACAGGCGCATAGCTATCTCACTATATCAACAGTAAGTAGCTAGGATCGTCTGAATAAGTACCTAATGGTCTGATATATGCAACGTTTGTATCTTATGACGACCTCCTTGGTCGAGTGGTTTGTACACCGGTTTTCATGGTGTCGCCATCTCTGAGGTCCCGGGTTAAATTATTATTATTTTATTAAATTATTGTTTTTCTAAATTGTCTCGGATCTGGGTGTTTTTTATGTATAAGAAGTATGTATTTAAGTATTTTAAGTATCTGTATCCGTTGTCTAGTAACCATTTAACGAGTTTCATAACGATTCATAATTTTTTATTTTTTCTTATATAGTTTATACATTAAAGTATAAGACAACATCACATACATTGTTCTGATTCCAATGTAAGTAGCTAAAGCATTTGATTTATGGATATCTGAAACAATGACGGTACCACAACCACCCAGACCCGACACAATTCGAAAAGATCGTTTTTCGACATTGGCCCGACCAGGAATCGAACCCGGGACCTCAGAGTTAGCGCCGCCCAAAGTCCGGCGTGCAAGCCACTCGGGTACGGAAGTCGTCATAACATTATATATTTTGAGCCTAGCTCACTGTTCAAGAAGTACTTCTTTCTAAGGTTGATGGTAAGGTTTTTGGATATAGTTTGCTGATTGCCTCATGCAGCATTTTAAGCGTCACCTGGCTTTTTTTGGGGGCAGCGAGAAATTTAAAGGGTTCAAGTCTTGTGAAACGAAACACCGATATAGAGGTTTTCTAGATCGACGCATGAGGCACACTAGTTCGTGTCCCCTATCCCTGCTAGATTCTCCGAGGGGTTCCTCAGATCGGGAACGGAACAACTTAAGACTAGGTAATCAGTAGTTATTGATTATTTTCTTATTTAGTTATTTATTTGATTTGTATATAGTTTATGTATATCGTTATGTTATTTTTTAGCATATTTTAGCAGTATTCTATGTTTATTTTTGTAATGTACGAGTATGTATATTTATTCAAGTATTTATGATACATATATATTTAAAACCTATATAAGTATTCTGTTTATAATTGTCTGCTTTACTCTTTTATTTAGAAAAAGTTCTGTCATAAGGTCAGGTCATGTTTTGCATATGATTTATTATATATATACTTTTTGTAAAGTTAATTGTTAATGTTCGCCTTCTAGGTGTTATTGAAAATGTAAAATGTGGATAGTCATAATTGGCCTTCAAATTGTACATTTCAATAATATAAGCTAGTTGTAAATGTGCCGTGTACTATCCCTAATAATAAATAAATAAATAAATAAATAAATAAATAAATTAATAAATAAATTAATAAATAAATAAATAAATAAATAAATAAGACTAGGCCTTCGGCTCGGGTTGGCAGCGTCGTGGGGGTGGGGGTTTGTTAAAAGTCCGCCTAGCTAGCATCAATGTTAGTATCATTGGTTTTTAAGCTTTTTCTCAAAATAAACTTAATAATATCATCATAATTAGCCCACATCAGTCCACTGCTAGACATAGGCCTCTCCCAATGCATGCCACTGAGCCTGATCTTCGGCTACTTTCATCCAACCACTGCCAGCCACTTTGCGTAGGTATATCGTTGCTCCACCGCGCCGGAGGGCGTCCTACCACAAAGTAAAGAAATAGTCCTACACTACGTCTGCCGAGTCGCGGTCTTCGCTCTAGAACACGTCTACCCCAACGGTTATCGGTCCTGCGGGTTATATGACCAGTCCATTGCCACTTCAGCTTGCTAATTCTAAGAGCTATGTCAGTAATTTTGGTTCTCTGGCGAATTACTTCGTTCCTGATTCGATCCCTTAGAGTAACACCTAGCATAGCTCTCTCCATAGTTTGCTGAGTGACTTTAAATTTGTGGACTAGTCGTACCGTGAAGTAGCAGTATCATGGCCGTAGAAAATTAGGGCCATGATACTGCTTGTTAAAAACGTCCACGCAACAGTGTCTGAAAATACAGTGCAGCGCCATCTAGCGATGTAAAATATAGAAAACAGTATTTTTTAATTACATTCAGGTAAGCAACCTGAGAAATAAACATACTCATTCCTATTTAACATTTGGAAATAAACAAAAACCACTACGCCTCACCTCTGAACGCTCGCTTAAACGAACGATCCATTTAGAACAGAATACGTCATTCGGCTGATCCTTCTGTAACGATTCTACATTTATACTAAATATCTCTAAACCGTCACTGGGTGACGGTAAGCGTAATCTCACCTGATGTTAAGTGATGATAAAGCCGAAGGTAGAAGCGCACTCCACCTGGAATCCTTAACTATTGAGGCACTGGCTATCTTATCTCTAGCTGCCGCAATGCCAACAACATTGATGATGTGAATTAAGATAAGATGGTGGCAGCTAGCCAGGCAGCCAAACAAGCCCTACCACCAACCAAACCGAGTACACAATCATGTACTAATCCCTCTCCCTGCTAGGAATAGAACCCGGGACCTCTGGGTCTGGAACCGGTGGCTGTAATCACCATACCACAAAGGCGGTTAAACAGTGTCAGTGGCCTGATTCTGACATTTCTTCTATACCTAGTCCTAATGTCAAAATCAGGCTTTCGACACACTATTAAGACTTACAGAATTAATGCCCTGGTTGTCATGAGCATAATACATTAACTCTTTCAGCGTCAAAGGGATGTTTATGCCCACCTCATTTTGAACTTTATGTGATTGAGATAAGATTAAAAACCAAATGAAATATGTGGTCAAAAAATCAACCACCATGCCTCAAAGAGTTAAGAGAAGAGAAGAGAGAAGAGCATGTATGAAGAAAATAATGAAAGTGGACGAAGCGAAACAAGTATGTATGGATCGTAGCAAGTGGAAAAAAGTGGTCTCTGCCTACCCCTACGGGAAAGAGGCGTGATTATATGTATGTATGTATGTATAATACATTACAACAACTGGTAACGGTATAATCCGGATTTAAGCAGAGTTGATAACGACTTACAAGTTAAAGCTTGATCAGTACATCGGCTTAATCACGTCTGTTTAAATTTTACACAGTTCTTTTATTATTGCACAGGTCTTATTTATTCTATCTATGCATAATATGGCTCATAGTTTATAATTAATCTAATAACATGAATCTTAGTTTTATAAACGTCTTGAGCGTTTTGGTGGGAAATTAAAGTGAGTGATTTGAAAGCCGTGCAACTAACAATACCGAAAACAATAATTATGTAACCGAGAATCGAACCCTTGCCTTGTTTGAGACCGGTGGTCTGACTACTGGACCATAGAGGTGATTGTGAGTGATACGATGCTTAATTAAAAGTTAAGTTTACGAATAAAGAATCAAATTAAAAAGTTTTAATAACAATTTAGCCACGCTTGCGTACACCCAAATAGCATAAAACCTTACGAAAATCGTATTACACACGATTCATTTGACAGTTGAACCTGAGGCACGATATTGCTAGGCTGAAATCTCAAAACTTTTGGCAATTTCAGAAGTCCAGATAAGGTACTTAAGGCCTGAACCTTGAAGCCGCAAGCGCTTGATCTTATTTAAAGTTTTCGAGTATCCCGTGTCCCCTTTATATGAACGATGATCCGGATAACGTAAGTCGAAACTCAAGTTGGTGTTATTGAAATCAAGCCTTCATGATAGACGTACAGTGCTACTTAATATAGCACTCGACAACAGAGAATTCATTCAACGATTTTAATCAGAACCTATTTATTTCATTAAAGATCAAGCATTTTTAATTTAAAATTATGAAATAACATTATACCGTATCATCATCATCATCAACTCATTTTTATGTCCCCACTGCTGGGGCACGAGCCTTCTCTATGGATGGATAGGGAGAACGGGCTATAAACCACCACGCAGGCCCAGTGCGGATTGGTGGTTGTTAACGACTGCTAATGCAGCCGGGACCAACGGCTTTACGTGCCCTCCGAAGCACGGAGAAGCTATGATATGATAAATTTTTGGTCAGCCATCCGATGACCGGCCTTTGCGAAAGTTGCTTAACCTCAGCACTCGCAGACCGGGCGCGTTAACCACTGCGCCATCGAGCTCCTCATATTATTATACCGTATATATAGTCGGTAATAGTAGAAGTGGAAGCGTCGGTAGCTAAACAGATATCATCATCATCATCTCAGCCAAAAGACATCAACTGCGATACAAAGACCTCAAAGATCTCCACAACGACCGGTTTTGCGATGCTCGCATACATCGGCTACCCGCGACCTTCACCAGATCGTCGGTCCACCTTGTTGGAGGCCTGCCTACTCTGCGTTTTCCGTTGAAGGGCTACATCGGAAAATGCTGTGTACAATGGATATGCTCAGGTTTAATGCGAGAAGTCGTGGATCAATTCCCACAGCTCCCTTCGACTACTGAGACAGATTAAATAATCTACTCACGTAAAACCCACTCCTAACACAAGCGTATTCGCTTTTTGAATTGCTTAACAGGCCTCTATAAAGTATTAATGTGCCACTTTCATTGCTCCATTCATGTTTAATAATAGAGTTACTTTTTTCGTTTAATAAATAAATAATGAATAAATAAACTTTCCTACACTCACACCAATTATCTAGCCCAAGAGCTTAGTTATGAAACTCGTTAAATGGTTACTAGACAACGGATAAACATACTTAAAATACTTAAATACATACTTATTATACATAGAAAACACCCAGATCCGAGACAATTTAGAAAAACAATAATTTTTAAATTGACCCGATCGGGGATCGAACCTAGGACCTCAGAGATGGCGACACCAAATGACGTCAAAATGTAAGAAATGAAAATAAAGGGCGCAAATAAAGCGCATTAAATTCAGATTTCACAGTTATTAAAAAAGTCCTAACAAAAGGAGACATTCGTACCTAATATTTATGCTTTTGAAAAAACTTTTGCGAATTCACCTTGTTAATTGCATAAGTTTTCTCAAGTAAACCGTGCAATGTAAAGCCACCTCTCGGTCTTTTTTATAAGACATTTATTTGGTCTATGTTTTGTGTTGAGTGAAGAAAAAGGAAAAAAGAGAAGTTATTTAAAAAAGAAACACTTTTATGGGTCTACGAGTTATCATTGTATGGTGTAAAAGTCATATTGTGCAGCAGGCACACCGCTCACTGCCGATCTTAAAATTAATACTATCAAACATAATATTTTTTGCATTATTTTAATCTGATTGTTAAGATAGATAATATTCGAGAATTTTTTTGATAACAAAAATAACTGAAAATTGAGCTCACGTAATTGATAGGGTCGGGTTATCACTCGTCAGTTTCCCTAATTAGTCAGTTTACCTCATTCGTCAGTATCGCGAAATTCGTCAATAAGTCAGTTTCCTTTTTTGTCAGTTTCTATAACTCGTCACTTTACTTAACTCGTCAATTTATGAAATTCGTCAGTCTAATACAGTCATGTTAATATTGTCTACCTACCTATATTGGTTAAAACTTAGAAAACCAATATCTACCTATATTGGTTTTCTAAGTTTTAACCTACTTTTAATAATGAATGTACCTATATCTTGAGTGTTTGAATTATGACAATATTAACATGACTGTATTAGACTGACGAATTTCATAAATTGACGAAGTTTAAACAAAAAAACAATTAAAAATAAAGACAATTAAAAATTGATATCATAGCATCATCAGCTATACGGACGACATGATGCTGCTGAATGCGTCTGTTAGTGGGTTGAGGAAGCTCATCGCTATATGTGAAGCATACGCAGAGACTCACGGATTTGCCTACAATGTAAAAGAAGAGTCAAGTCATGGTTTTTGAGGCCAAGATAAGCCTCCTGTTACTATCCCATTCATGTGTGTTAGAAAGAGTACATACGTTTAATTCAGCAATAAAAAAAATCTTTAATTTTTATATTTGCTAACTCATATACGGTTCGTGGGCACTTGCATTGTGATCACATGGAGACTAATCATTGCACAAACATTACAAAGGATAAAGTGTTTTATTTTAGTGTGTAATAAAGGCAATGATGAAGCATTTTAGGCGAATCTATTCGCGTTTGATTTGCAACGCAGTGATATAGTTTGATACTATATTGACATTTTGAGCCCTTTACAGGATCCGTGGTCACAGGGAGACCGAGTTATTATTAGACTTAAAAATAATTTGTAACTTGCGTACTATTTGTATCCGATGCGTTCCGTTTTACGCAAAAGTAAACATGTATTTTCTTAAAATATAATAAAGCTGTTATTATAATATTATGTGTTCGAAAGTACCACTAACAATTGAACTAACATGGTTGTATCTGAACTATGATTAAATAGTCAACATTATTATACTTGTTTCTTAGGCCAATATCTGAATTAGGGACAACCACTTTTTAAGCATAACTTACTGCACTAACACCGATTACAACCGTTTTGTATAAACAATCCCGGAGATTAACCCTTGAGTGGGGAACTTAATGCCCCTTAGGGATCCTATGTAAACATGGCCGGCCAAAGACAACATGACACTCTTAAACGACACTTTAAGTTGTATAACTGTTTGCTGGAGTGCTCTGTAGTGGTAGTAGGGTCATTACCGCTACACAAGACGGTCAACTATGTATAAATAAAATAAAGTTTTTAAATAGCGATTGCAGGAAATTCTAATTCTACTTTTAAATGGCACTTTAAGTTGTATAACTATTTACTGGAATACTTCGGGGTGATAGGTTCATTACCATGTAGATAAGACGGTCAATTATGTATAAATAAGTTTTTAAACAGTGAATAGAATATAATAGAAGTATTTATTGTGAAATGTAGGTCAGTTTCTCATTGATATATATTTATTGGTATCACACTTTTCCTTCTTCCATACATTCTTCCATTATTTGTATACCTTCATCAAGGTATACAAATAATATATATATATAAGTATTCACAAAATAATCAAAATCAAAATATTAACAGTTATTTTATTTTTAATTTTTAAGTAGGTACTACCCACCTAATTACTGCACTTAAGCTGAATTAAATGTTTATAAATATGGGTCGGGTAGGCATTTAATTTTTCACTATATTTTAAAATTATGATAACAGTTAATAAAATGATGTCAAAATAGCTTGCAGAATAACAAAAATAATTTTATAATGTCATAATTAATAAAATAAAATTTAAAAAAAATCTAATTATTTAATGGAAAAACTCCTGGTCCGAGTACTGAGTAGTAAGTTTTGTAAACGAGCAAAGTAGTCAAAAGTTTAAAAAAAAATTAAGTAAGTATCTGGTAAGTGACTATGATAGTTTAAAAAGTTATACATTGGTTCCCTTATATTTCTGGGTTCCTGTTGTACATGCTGTGCCATACGTCCACTGCTGAACAAAGGCCTCCCCCAATGATCTCCACAACGACTGGTTTTGTGGTGCTCGCATGCAGCGGCTTCGCGCGACCTTCACCAGATCGTCGGTCCACCTTGTTGGAGGCCTGCCCACTCTGCGTTTTTCGGTACGCGGTCGCCACTCAAAAGCTGTTCCGCCTCAGCAGCCATCAGTCATACCAAAGTGATGGCAGCAAATTCTAAATCCACTCTTAAACAACACTTTAAGTTGTTTAACTGTTTGCTGGAGTACTTCGGAGTGGTAGGGTCATTACCGCTGCACAAAGATGGTCAACTATTTATAATAATATAAAGTTTTAAAATATTGATTGTGTGATCAGAATCTAACTGGTCGGTGCTACTTAAGGGGCTGACAATCATGAAACAGCGCTCTCTGTCGCAAAATGGACGCAAATAGTCAAGAAACTTGAAAAACGCTATTTTTTCTAGATGTTTTATTAAAACTAGTGGTCGCCCAGTGGTCGAAATTCGACCGTAATTTTATTAAGGCTGCACGGATTGTATCCTAACAATGAAAAATTAAAAAAGATAGAATGTGAGTTTGGATTGGCATTGACAGATTTCGGGCGCTCCTCTTCCATTTTGGAATTTTTTGAAAATTTCGTGTGTGTCAAATACATGGTAGTGTAATGTATGTTTTATTGATTTAATGTATTTTTATGCATAATTTTTAAAATGGGTCCATGGGGGCCGGAGGCAAAGCAGCTTGTTAGAGCGTTAAGTGCTCGCCTTATCGAGCCCTCCGGTGACAGGAAGGCTGGCAGCTACCTCTGCCAGCGTATTAGTTTAGCATTCCAAAGGGGCAATGTTGCCAGTATTCTTGGGACCGTTCCCATGAGCTCACAGTTGGAGGACATCTTTTATTTGTGGTCTTTTTTTTAAATTTTCTAGTTATTTTTCTGTTTTTTTTTTTAAGTTAAGTAAGTAATCTTTCTTTTTGTTGTGTACATATTTATATAATAATATGTCTTGTTCCTTTATCTAATTTTTAAAAAATATTAACATTTGGGTAACCTTCTCTATATAAACTATAAGTGTGCGATATTTCATACTCCTCCGTCCGCGCAATTTTGGTAAAAAAGGGGTACAAAGTTTTTGCTTCACGTATTAATATATAGATATAAAGTTTTAAAATATTGATTGTGTGATCAGAATCTAATTGATTGGTGCTACTTAAGGCGCTGACAATCATGAAACAGCGCTCTCTTTCGATCTGCATACAAGCAAAATGGACGCAAATAGTCAAGAAACTTAAAAAACGCTATTTATTCTAGATGTTTTATTATAATAATTGTTGCTGATCCTTATTTTTTATGAATAAAGGAAAAAGTGACAATCACTGGTCCCTGTCAAACACAGGTGCCACGACTCCAATAATTATTTAAAAAGTTTAATAAACATTTAGTAGCTTTAGTGGCTTGGTAGTACAGCGGCTGCCCGGGGAAAGCGAGCCCGTTCCATCACCGTCTACGAGCTCAACACCAACACGTACGGCCTGAAGTCGAGTCCCTTCATTGCCATCCGGTCACTGCTGGAACTGGCGGAGCAGGAACGGGCTCGCTTTCCCCGGGCAGCCGCTGTACTGACACGTGACGTGTTCGTAGATGATATCTGCACAGGGGCAGCCTCTCTGGAGGAGGCGCTCATCATCAGGAATGAACTTATCGGCCTCCTCGCGGCTGGTGGTTATGAGTTGAGAAAATGGTTATCCAACGAGCCACAGCTTCTGGTTGGGATTCCGGAAGATCACCAACAGAATCCTCAGCTATTCGAGGACGCAGGAGACCCGAACTCTATCGCCGTTTTGGGAATTAAATATCAGCCGGTTCACGATATTTTCACATTCCGGGTAGAACTGGAAACTACAAGAGTTTGGTCGAAAAGGACGGTCCTTTCCACCATCGCTCGGATGTTTGATCCAAATGGATGGATCAGCCCGTGCATTTTTATGGCGAAGTGTTTATTGCAAACACTGTGGACACTCGGAGTCTCGTGGGATGAGCCACTGGTAGGGCTCTCACTCGACACTTGGCTCGCTCTGATATCTACGATCGAGGCGATCAATCAGGTGGCGTTGCCGCGGCGGATCTTGCCGCGGGGCAAATACAGGGCAAGCCTACATGGCTTCTGCGATGCGTCAGAACGAGGGTATGCCGCAGTGGTGTATCTGCGAACGGTGGACTCGAAGGGTCGAGTCGCCGTCTCCTTGCTTCTGGCTAAAAGCAAGGTGGCTCCCCTCAAAACTAGGCTGACAATCCCGAAGCTGGAGCTTTGCGGGGCGCATTTATTGGCCAAACTGTTGTGCCACGTGCACAAGGAACTGACGTCTACCAAGCAAATATGGCTGGATCATAGGTTATCGTGTGTTGATAATTAAATAGTTTTATGTAGTAATAAGGGCATTTGGAGCCGTATTATTCTACTTAAGTGGATAGTGCAAATTGTGTGTGCGTCGTAAACTAATTGTTTCGGGAAAACAATTAGCCGGGATGCCGGCCACACCGCTACGGGAATAAAAGGTATTTTCATTGGGAAGGTGCACTTTGGGGTAGTTTGGGTGTGTTTAGGGAACCCCAGAAGACCCGGAGCCGGATTCGGGCCCCATCGGACCATATGGATCCCGTTCAGGACGGCGGGAGCGGCATGGAACTGTGAGTGGACTTTGTTAATTTTAAGGTAATTTTGATGTGTAATTTTAGTGTCTGTTGTGGGTTTCCGCAACATTTTGGTAGCAGAGCGTGGTTAATACCGGACCTCTAGGTTAATCGGTGTAATTTTGTGTATTTTTTGTTAGTTCGTAATAGGTTAAGCTCATTTTGTGTAAAATCGCACTTCCGGGACAGGTGCGGTTAAATTGTAAGGTTGGTAGTACCGTTGTTTTGTTCGTTCATTCATTTGGGCTGGGACATTTCTCAGAACGTTAATTTAATTTAATTTCGTTCAATTGAAGGCATCGAGTCGATTCGGATAATCGATTCCGTGTTTTCATTGACTCGTTTTAATTTTGTGTTTAGGTTTATTTAGTTTAAATTATTTATAATGACAGCGTCACGGCAGGAGTTGGCTCAGCAGCTCCGGTGGTTCACCGGGCTGCTTGCATTAGTAGATCGGCCTAACCGGGAGGACGCCTTGGAGACGCGTTCGAGGGAAATGCAGGCTCGTTTCTTGTTGGCCGAGCGGTCGGTAACCGCCCTATTGTCAACCGACCCGGTCGGGGAGAAGGAGCTGGCCCTCCACGCCCAATATGTCAAGGATCTGGAGCACATCCAAGACATCTACGACGAGGTCCTTCAGCGGGTGAAGGACATCGAGCGACTGCGGGAGGGGAAGCCTGTTGCGCGCCCCGCTTCGCTCCACACCCCTGGACCCAGCGCCATGGGAAGATTGGGTGCCCTGGAGGTCCCGCATTTCACCGGATGTATGCGGGACTGGGCTGGATTCCGGAACATGTTTTTGGCCTTGGTGGATACTCGGAAGGATTTCACCAAGGCCGAAAAGCTGGCATATCTCCGTTCCTTCCTAGACGGAGAACCCAGACAGCTCGTACAGCATCTGGAGCTGCAGGATGCGAGCTACGACACCGCCATGCAGCTGCTGGAGAAGCGGTACGAAAAGCCGCGTCTTCAGGCGGACGCGCACGTGACCCATCTGCTGGGATTGCCGAGGGTCAACCATAGGGCTCAGCTGAGGGCGCAGCTGATCACCCCGCTCACCGTGTCCTTAAACGGGTTAAGGACGCTCGGACTGCCCGTCGACCAGTGGTCCTTCCTTCTTCTGCACATAGTTCTGGCCAAGTTGTCGCAGGAGATGAGGGACAAGTTCGAGCGGAATCGACTGGTTCACAAGGATCTCGGCAGCGTTCTGCCCTCGATAGGGGAACTTCTGGAGTTCCTGGAAGAGGAGGCTGGCCTGCTGGAAAACCAGCTAGCCTCCCAGGAGGCTCCGACAAGTGCGCCGGCCCGCACTTCCGGAGTCTACGGCGCCCAGCCGCCACGCAACCCAGGGAAGGGTCGCGGCAGGCTGGTGGCTGCGGCCGCCATCAACCCCGGTTCTGGATGCCGGGTTTGCGGACAGCAGCACTTAGAACAGCTATGTCCAGCAATTCTCGGGCTGCCCACAAAAGAGCGCCGAAACCTCGTTCGGACACGAGGATTGTGTTATGCCTGCCTGGGAGGACATAGGTATAATGAGTGTCCCCAGGTGAGGCCTTGCGATGTGTGCGGCGGACCGCACCATCGCTTACTGTGCACCCGTAGTGCTGAGGGCTCAGCACCGGTTCGGGAGAGGGGATCTCCCACGGGTGGCGGTTTGGGGCCGGGGTCAACTCCGCCTCCGGAAAGACGGAGTCCGCCACGGCCGCCACACTACAACCCCTCGTACACCCCGGCTCAGGTGAGTTGGGGACCGCCGGAACGGAGCCAGGTTCTGGCTACAACCCGGCACCCGGCGCGACCAACACCTGGAGTTGGTGCCTCTAAGGGCCACTGGGTACAGGGAGCCCCACCTCCGGACCCAACACCCGGATACTCGTACGCGTATCCTCCGCCGCCGTTACCGGAACAACAACGACATGAGAACCGTCAACAGTTCTCACCGGTACTGCACGAGTACCCGAGGTTGGAATACCACCCACCCTATCACCGGTATGGTAGGGCACCTGGATACGCACCACCCCGGATGGTGGCCTGCACGCGTCCGACTTACTGGCCGAGTCATCACGGTTCGACAGGGTCGGCCGCTGGCTCTGACGCGTGACTAGCCTGTGGTCGGGCTACGTCGGAACCGAGGACGGTTCTTTTGCCCATCGCGCAGGTACGCGTTTGGGGACCTAGGGGGGACTTCGTCCGGATACGAGCCCTCCTAGACACTGGGGCACAGGGCTGCTTAATTACTACGAGGGTAGCGAGGCGCCTACGTCTGGAGTGCGCGCCTCCCTCAGTTCCGATTCGGGGAGTCGGAGATACAGAAGTGGGGGGTCTGTCCGGTCAGACCCACATTCTCTTCTCTCCTGTGCATTCCGCTTCGATACGGATTGCGGCGGTCGCGATCGTACTCGACAATCTGCTGGGTTGGCATCCACCGACAGACATTCCGCGGGACGCAATGCCTGACACATCAGGGCTCATGCTGGCAGACCCTCATTTCGAGGAGCCGGCTCCGGTGGACCTCATATTGGGAGCGGATGTACTGGGCTGGATCCTTTTAGGGCCTCAGCGGAGTCTGGGCCGCTCTTCGTTGGTAGCTATACCTACCATCTTTGGACACGTTTTAATGGGACCGGTTTTCGACCAGGGGACGCGGGATGTCTCACCTGTCGTCGCTACTACCTCCATCGCTAGGACGATGCAAAAATTCTGGGAACTGGAAGAGCCTCCCATGGTCTCCCGTCTGGATCCGGAGCATGTGGAGTGCGAAACCTTTTATAAGAATCACACACGCCGGATGGCGTCGGGTAGGATCGAAACTCGACTGCCCTTTATCGACTGTCCCCCTCTCTTGGGAAAATCGAGGGCGTTGGCAGAGAAACGACTCTTGTCCATGGAGCGTCGTATGTCTCGCGATCCGGTACTTCGGGAAAAGTATATCGAGTTCATGCGAGAATACGAGGCCTTGGGGCATATGTCGCGGGCGACTGTCGACTGGACAACGACAGATCATTTTTTCTTGCCTCACCACGCGGTGTTGAAGGCATCATCTGGAAAACTACGGACTGTTTTTGACGGATGGACTGTTACGCGTTGGAGGTCGCCTCAAAAATGCCGACCTGCCCTTCGGTAGCCGTCATCCTCTGCTACTCCCCAAAGGAGGACCTTCCCAATGAAAATACCTTTTATTCCCGTAGCGGTGTGGCCGGCATCCCGGCTAATTGTTTTCCCGAAACAATTAGTTTACGACGCACACACAATTTGCACTATCCACTTAAGTAGAATAATACGGCTCCAAATGCCCTTATTACTACATAAAACTATTTAATTATCAACACACGATAACCTATGATCCAGCCATATTTGCTGTCCTCGAACCGGTCAGCTTGAACCAGCCCAAATGAATGAACGAACAAAACAACGGTACTACCAACCTTACAATTTAACCGCACCTGTCCCGGAAGTGCGATTTTACACAAAATGAGCTTAACCTATTACGAACTAACAAAAAATACACAAAATTACACCGATTAACCTAGAGGTCCGGTATTAACTACGCTCTGCTACCAAAATGTTGCGGAAACCCACAACAGACACTAAAATTACACATCAAAATTACCTTAAAATTAACAAAGTCCACTCACAGTTCCATGCCGCTCCCGCCGTCCTGAACGGGATCCATATGGTCCGATGGGGCCCGAATCCGGCTCCGGGTCTTCTGGGGTTCCCTAAACACACCCAAACTACCCCAAAGTGCACCTTCCCAATGAAAATACCTTTTATTCCCGTAGCGGTGTGGCCGGCATCCCGGCTAATTGTTTTCCCGAAACAATTAGTTTACGACGCACACACAATTTGCACTATCCACTTAAGTAGAATAATACGGCTCCAAATGCCCTTATTACTACATAAAACTATTTAATTATCAACACACGATAACCTATGATCCAGCCATATTTGCTTTCCAGAGACAAGAGAATAAAAAAAGAACAACTAGTGATGGGGCCATTATGCCACCAAACAAAATTGAATCTCGATAATCGATTCGTCCATAATACAAATCAAAGATTTATTTCTAACAAAAATAAATGCCTGTTTATTTGCAACATCCCGCCACCCAAAGCGGACGTACCGCTTTCTAGCCTGAAATCTTAAACTAGTCAACCGGTAATCGAGCTAAGGTCGCGACCGCGCGATTTAGCACCGATCCATCAACCAACACTTGCGCCACACGCGGAGTCCCGTCCGCGCCCCAGATTAACTTTAAAATGCGACCTCGTCTCCAAAATAACGATGGCAAATTAGCCTCTTTTAATAAAACCAGATCCCCCTCCGAAGGGGGCGACGTCCGGTCTGTCCACTTTACACGCTGCTGCAATAAATGCAGATACTCCAGTGACCAACGACGCCACAAGTCCTGACTCATTTGTTGTATTCATTGTTTTATTGTTTTCTGAGCATCTATCTACGTTAACACTATAAAAATTGTAGAGTAGTGTGTTTGTTTCACTAGCTAAATATAGCAGATATTAAAAAGAAAAAAAATCAAGACCCTTCAAAGCTTCAATGAAACATAAGGTCAATCATTCTTATTATTGAAGCCTTAGCATTGACTTTTAGAAGTATTACACCACACCTATTAATAAGTGAATTGAATTGATGAATGAATTTTGAATAAAAGAAAAAGGAGCTCTATCATCGCGTGACAATTAGTCACCGGTTCAAATATCGCACCCAGGGCTCCTAGTGTCTAGTGCGAGTTTAATTCATCATTTTATCACGTTAACGAAGACGATAAGTTTTTTTGTTTTTATATTTATTGTGTACCCAACCAATCAATTTTCTTTTCGATCATGTGGTGCCCTCCTTTAAGTAATTGTAATAGAATAACCTATTAGTATGAGTATTAGTGAGAACCTATTAGTGGTTTTATGTGTAATACTTTGTAAACTAAGTTTGTAACCCTATTAAAATTTTGTAAACCTTGGTTTTCCTAAGATAATAAAATAAAATAAAATAAAATAAGATTGAATGTATTAGTGTACTCATTTTTGTGAGAGCCTAAATAAGTAACAAATAAACAAATAAATAATTTGGCAGAAGTGGCTTTGAAACAGCGCCTCTGGTGACAAACGAGGTGAGTTAATTTTTGCAATACCTACAATTTTTGAAGTGAAAACTTCTTTAGCGGCGTTGTACACTTTTTTTGTAATGGGTAAAAAATGTTAAATTCGCGTCAGGACACGTGACCCTGATCGAAAATTCGTAAGACGGATGGAGAGTAGACAGCCGGCGCGGCGTAGGAGAGGAAGTATCCCCCTCTCTTTCTACGGGGCGGCGAATATGTATGCCTGCTGTTTCGTTTAGGCGGCGCAGGGCGCTTGCTTGAATAAATTGTCATGTTTGTGTACGATAGCGCAATAAATAAATATTGTATTCTACCACATAAATGATAGTACTTTTATACTGATAATTGAAGCAATTCGTGCAAAATTATTCCTTAACCATTCCAAAATATCAAAAATGCACAACGTTAATATTCAAGTTTTCACTTCTGCCGGCACTCCCGGAGTGCAAACCGTCGTTTTTTTTATTTTCGTTAAGGCAACGCATAGGAAATTTACGTGGCGGGGATCTTGATTTTTCCCAACAATTACAAAACATATGAAAGTGATATTTGATGACATGATTATTCATTTAATTGACTTGATTTTGCTAGTTACAGAAACACGATTTGTCAACTTTTATAACAGAGAAAAAAATATCAAAGTAACCTCTTTTAAAACATAGATTTGCATTTTACAGGAAAAAAAACAGTTTTTCTTATGGTACGGGGCAGGACCAGGACAGGCTATTGCAGGACATTCGTGTGACTCCGCGTTCCGGAGCGCTTGAACGATGGTACATAACCTATTGAAAAGAGACGTTCCTAAAAGCATTCTTCCAACTAAGTCGGATACTGTCATGGCTGCAATGCGCAACGGTTAGGCGGGAAAGCTATAGCACAGTATAAGGAGGTATATACCTCGTTATACTGTGGGTACAGTTTTATTGCTTTCCCATACTAGCTTTAAGACTATTTGTGTGTGTCAAATAAAGCCAGCCATAAAGTGTATATTCTTCCTGCATCATACCTAAAAAAGTTTTGAAGTGATACTCTTTTTTTTTTGTTTAAAACAAACTTTACACACACGCATTTACATTTGACACACGCGCATATAATACTCTTTTCAAAAGTTTCAAAAATGGAAGAGGAGCTGCTGAAATCTGTCATTGCCAATCCAAACTCACATCTTATCTTCTTTTAATTTTTCATTGCTTAGGATACAATCCGTGCGCAGCCTTAATAAAATTACGGTCGAATTTCGACGACTGAGCGACCACTAGTAAATATAAAAATAAATAAAACTAATATTATAGTTGTATGCAAACTTAATCATCATCATCATCAGCCTATACTTATTAGTCCACTGCTGGACATATGTCTCTCCAAGTGCACGCCACTGAACCTGAATGCAGGCGTGTAAATGTCTTGTCAAATAGGTACAAATTATTGTGTTTTAAATATAACCAGAGTCATTTTGCTTTACCTACATAAATTCAATTTATTTACTATTAAATTTACGCCACAGGCACTTTAAATAAATACACATCATTATCATCCCAGCCAAAGGATGGATGGACTGCTAGAAAAAGGTCTCCCCCAAGGATCTCCAACAACAAACGTTTGGTGCTGCTCAATATGAACGTTTTTATCGTACACTGTGTGATTGGGACTCCTTGCTTCGGGCAGCTCTGTGGCACACGACGTGATCTGAGTTTAAACGTAGAACATTAGGAATAAGAAAGAAAAACCGGCCAGATGCGTGTCAGGCCACGCGCAGTGTAGGGTTCCGTAACCCATCTCAATAATGCGGATACTACCGGTTTCACACACCTGACAACGTTATTTAAGTAGTTCCCAATGAGGAATTTGTACTGTGCCAAATACATTTAATAAGTTGGTCGACTGTTACTCGTTTATAAAGCCTGTGATATTTTTCCTTTTAACTTCGTCATATTTACAACTACCGTGAATTTTTTCACGTATCCAAAAGCGTAAGCGTCAGAACCCCTGGACCAAGTGCGATATTTTATGTTTGGAGACTATCAATGCTCAATACCTTTTTGATACTATTTGATACCTAAATTTAATTATCTAGTACCTCGACGAGCAGTGAAAAAACATGAAAAGAAAGTGGCCAGACATTCTGACGTCAGGTTGTCTGGACCACTTTTTTTTCACATAGTTGGAAACAATATATCTTAATTATTTATTTGTAAATATTCAATACCTTTTCAATACCTTAACATATATATTTTATTTAAATTTTATGGCTTACCAGGAAAAAGTTACGGATGAATACTATACTTACTATACTTGTCGTTTCTAAGCGATGCTAGCGCCATGTCTCCGACATATATATATATTTTTTTTTAATGAAAATCTATGTTATTTTTTTGGCGATGAAAACTGTTGAACACTGGGTTTAAAGTGTCGGTTTTGGTGCTAGTCCTACTAATATTATAAACGCGAAAATTTGTAAGTATGGACGGATGTTTGTTACTCTTTCACGTTAAAACTACTGAATGGATTTGGATGAAATTCGGCATACAAATAGTCAATAACCTGGATTAACACATAGGATAGTTTTTATCCCGATATTCCCACGGGAACGGGAACCACGCGGGTGAAACCGTGAGCGGCCGCTATAGTACCCTATATTAATAAGTACATGTATCTTGTCCAGGTAGCTTACCATACTCTTAAAGCAGTTTTGTTGCAACTGTTGTTTTATTTTAATATATTTTTCATTACAATTTGTCAAGTATACATTTAATTAATGTAATTGGTGATATAACCGTGTTAATTAATTTAATGAATAAATAAATCGGAATGAATTCGCTTCTTCTCGTCCAATACTGCAAATGGACTTTACATAAACACAAATATTGATACTTATACGAGTAATCATCGGGGAAAGTATATTTATTTTACTGAAAAGCCTGCAGCTTTTGTAGTGGGCGACACAGATAACACAAACACACTTATTGCTTATATTTACATATAATTTAGTAATTTCTCATTTCTATTTCTCCTGTTACAGGTAATTCAACAGAATATTTAATTTTCAACCGGTACTAAGGTATGCATAATGTTACTTTAATTATTTTTATGTAGGTACTTATATTTAAGGCAATGCAAGTTATTTAATACTTTATTGTTCATAACCGCCTCTGTGGTCTAGTGGTTAAGACCACCGGTTGCAGACCTATAGGTCCCGGGTTCGATTTCCAGAGTTTGTTTACTCGGTTTGGTTGGTGGTAGGTAGGTAGAAATCTTATCTAAATATGTCGCCATAACATCAACGTTTGAATCATTGTTGTGTTCCGGTAACTAGAGATAAGATAGCCAGTGTCTCAGTAGTTAGGGATCCCGGGTGAAGTGCGCTTCCACCATTGGCCTTATCATCACATAACATTAGGAGAGTTGAAGGCACTGAGCTTACCTACTCGTAAGACATATAAAAAACTACACACATTGATACTCGTAAGACATATAAAAAACTACACACATTGATACTCGTTACACAAGAGACTTAGACGAGACGTGAGATTATTACTTGAAAAGATCTCTTGCCCTTGCTTCTCTTGATTCTTAGACCATATGCCATAAGCGATGATTTGTACGTATTACGTTTTGTTCATTACCGGGTTCAAAAGATTGCCTTCGAAATGGTCTACAGCCTTTAGCCTTTTTGATATCTTTAGATAATACTTTTATTGCAAAACTATAAAACATAAACATGAACAAAAAATAAGTAGTTTACAAAGTTACAATTTTGCGGTCTTACCGCTTTCTAGCGATTTCTTCCAGACAACCAGTCGGATGGAAAGAGCTAATAAACTGTAAGATCAGAGGTGAAACTTTATGTGGTTATTTATGATACTGCCCGCCCCGTCATTGAACTCAAAAGGGGAGAAATGCCAGTCCTACTTATTAAAACCCCTTTGCCGGTCCCGTAACAAAAAAGTGAAACCTCTCTTATACCCAACCATATGAAACTTATTGTCATTAATCTAGGCCTTGCCAGTGACACATAATCCAGCGGTCTATGTGGAACATTGTCAATCTCACCAACTAAATAGGTTTCTTCGAGACGCGGCCACTAAAGCGAGAGGCTCTCACGCGCTACTTACATTAGCCCCGAGTCTAAATTGGACATGTATCTTTATGACAATCTTTTTTTAGAGGACAGCCTTATCTGATCTCCACAGAGGCCGTATACCTAACGCCAAAAGGTTTTAATTGAATAGAAACTTGTTAGTGCAGAGAAAATGAGTGCTTTATTTTGTTTATACTCGTCATATACTCGTATACAATTTTAAACGTAGATTTCACTACTTTTTGATTGGTAACAATGAGTGTGTGTCTTTTTAGTACTGTAAGGAGGTTATATGCAGCTCACAGTAAAAGTTAGTTTAATTTATTTGTATGTAAGCCTCTTTAGTCTGGATGAGTATTAGGATCATCGAACATGTAAAATTAAAAAGGTTTGCAACGGTTTGACACAGTCGTAAACAGGAGACAGCACGGCTAAGAGCCGACGTGCTCAGAGACCGATATAATATACTGTAATGTTTTTATTATGACGACCTCCTTGGTCGAGTGGTTTGTACACCGGTTTTCATGGTGTCGCCATCTCTGAGGTCCCGGGTTCGATCCCCGGTCGGGTCAAATTAGAAATTTATTGTTTTTCTAATTTGTCTCGGGTCTGGGTGTTTTCTATGTATAATAAGTATGTATTTAAGTATTTTAAGTATGTTTATCCGTTGTCTACTAACCATTTTAACGAGTTTCATGACGAAGCTTCTCTTGGGCTAGATAATTATTTTATTTATTATAATACACAAAGTTCAGTGCAACTGTTATTCATATTTTACATCCACCCTACAGTACCTATCTACGAGCACATTCAATTAAGTTATTGGTACGGCTTGTTTTTATTCCGCCTAGCTGGCTACCACCACAATCTTTGTAGTAATGTTTCCGACAAAGTCAAAGTCAAAGTCAAATATTCTTTATTCAAATAAACTTTAGAAAAGTGCTTTTGAATCGTCCATAATTTTTTTACCTACTACCCATTCAGGACGTCTATATTTTAGCTGTGGAGAAGAATGGGCGCAAGAAACTCCACAGCTTTAATTCAATATGTAACGACACTTACAAAATTATATGCCGTTACGTTACCAAGTTATACAAGTTTAAAAAAAAAACCTTAACAATATTTTGGATTAGAAATAGATTGGAGCATTTTAAACCCATGCTGTTTTGTCTTCAATGTAATCAGACACTTTATAATAAGCTTTTTTATAAAGCTTTTCTTTAATAGCGATTTTAAATTTATTAATATCTAGTTTTTGGATATTACTTGGAACTTTATTGTAAAAACGTACACACAGGCCTCTAAATGAATTATTTACTTTGTGGAGCCTAGTATTAGGTACTGCTAGTTTGTTTTTATTTCTAGTGTTTACATTGTGAATATCACTGTTTTTAGAAAAAGTTTCAATATTTTTATATACATACATTAGGTTCTCGTAAATATATTGTGATGCAACTGTCATTATATTAATATCTTTAAATCTCTCCCTAAGAGAATTACCAGCTTTTAGATTATAAATTGCTCGAATAGCTAGACAGTTAGAGATAAGACAGCCAGGTTATCAGTGCTCGAGAATTCCGGGTGAAGAGCGCTCCTATCCTCGGCCTTATCTTAGTCCTTGACATCAAGTAGGTTAAATGCCAAGGGTTTTCCCATTGCTATAAAAAAGTAAATAAATACATGTTACACCAGTTTTCCTTAAATTTCCCCAACCCCAAACACTCGTTCGAATCGCACAGGGACGATTATTTAGGCTCGACAATCCCCCGGAGATTCCAAATTGATGGATGTCGCGTGCATTACCATAAAGAATATCGCAACTGAAAGCTGCCGCTCCCTTTTTGTGTAACGTTAATTCGTTTGTGTATTTTTGTTCATCATAAAGTATTATCATGGCAATGGGATTTTATAATTTAAGCGTCCTCCTCTTTTATATAAATTAGACTTAATTGGGGACATTGGAGAGGGCTATGCTCGGGGTTTCTCTGCGTGATCGAATCAGAAATGAGGAGATCCGCAGAAGAACAAAGGTAACCGACATAGCCCGAAGAGTTGCTAAGCTCAAATGGCAGTGGGCAGGGCACATTGCTCGCAGGACTGATGGCCGCTGGGGCGGGATAGTCCTGAAGTGGGGACCGCGTACCGGAAAGCGCAGTGTGGGCAGGCCTCCAACAAGGTGGACCAACGATCTGGTGAAGGTCGCGGGAAGCCGCTGGATGCGAGCAGCACAAAACCGGTCGTTGTGGAGATCCTTGGGGGAGGCCTTTGTCCAGCTGTGGGCGTCTTTTGGCTGAGATGATGGGGACATTCAAATGGAGTGATGCCAGAGGAGCTCGATGCTTAGGTTAAGCAACTTTCGCAAAAGCCGGTCATTGGATGGGTAACCAAAACCTTTTTTTCTATATATCCTGGGAAGTGCTTGGTCTGCATTTTACCTGATAGCGACTAAGGCCGAAGAAGAGACGGTAGCAAGACTGGTGGAAGCACTTTATTTTTCAATGAGGAAGTCTATATCTTATCTTTTAACTTTCGGAACGCAACAATACTACTAACATTGTTGTTATTGCGATAGACTTATAAGATAGGCTGGTAGATAGCCATGCGAACTAAGAACAAACCCTATCACCTTCCTGGCCTGATTTCACCTGATTTGGCTCACCTTTGACCTTTTTGACCTTTTTGTCTCAGCAAGTCCTTGTTTTTTTCAAACTTTCTTTTTGCTGTGTTTGTTTTTTCTACGTTTCCTTCTTTTTTTTTTCTTTTATATTTAGTGAGTTGCTGTGCAGTAGATACAATTTAAAGCCACGTAAATTTTTTGATAGGTATTCTATTGTACTTTATTTGTTATAAGCTACAATTTGTTGTATATCCACTAAAACTAAAAATAAATACGAAGAAAAGCATCAGGAAAGTCAGAGTATAGAAACTCCCGAAAAAGAGTCCAGCTGCAAAAATTCACGTGAAATCGGATAAAACCCGCAGAGACCTCTATCAAAATTCAATTACTAGGTCACAGGGCCGAAAGGAAAAAGCTAACGCATAGCGTAGACCAAAGAAATAAGTTTTGTTTCGTATGTTTTTTTATATTCCACAACGGGATTGCGTTTGGTTTTCAACCTTATGGTAAGGCCGAAGATGGCAGCGTACTTCGCCAGGAATCATCAAATAGTCCATGCTAATGTGAAACTTGCTATCTCGACAGTAACTGTCGTAACACAACAATGATACTTATATTTTTGTATGGTTACAGAGTTGAGATAAGATAGTAGTAGCCAGGCTGATTTAATAAAATAAACCGAGGTTTGGTTGCGTTATAGGACAGGTTCTTAGTAGGTAGGCCCCTCCTTCTCTGGAATCCCAGTCGAGACCCTCGGTCCTGGGCAGGGAGGCGGGAGCTGGAGGGGAGAACCCCACATAACCATCCTCGCCTGCTGGTTGTGGTGGTACTCGGACGACAGGTTTTCCACTGTCCAAAAAGAAAAAAAAAGATTAGTAGTACTTGCTGCCAAAAACTGCGATAAATTAAATGTAAAATTAGCATTTCAGTAAAGACGACTTGCCTCTCAAGGACTCAAACCCACGACCACGACCTTCCGCAATCCTGACGTGTTTCAATGTAAAAATAACAGAATAAACTCTGTTAACATATATTTAAATCTAATAAAAATAACTACAGAAGAACCTTAACGACTCATAAGTTCCACTTCAGAATTATCAGGGGATGAAAACTTTACGAATAAGAACGAACTTTGACAGCTTTTAGTCCCAGAATTGAATACTAAATAGGAGGATTTGTAAATAGGAGAGAGGGTTACCCCAAATTGAGACATTTTTCAGCCTCAATCTGTTTGCGACAAGTCTATTCAAATAATTAGTAAGCAGCTTTGTTTTAATCAAAGGATTTGCAAAAGGATTCATTTAAAATCAAAGGGAATTTAAGGGATTCGCTTTTTAGAAATGTAGCAAAATTGAAAAATATGTTATATTCAATCGCTACAAATGAGCTCTTATGAAAGTAACTTACTAAGTTGATGGCTAGGGTCCTTGTCCTGAGAAGAACTACTAAGAAACTCAACAAGGGCATTTTTTTTTTTTATATTTTACAGCATTTAACACATTAGATAATGTCCTACTCGTATATTAAAAAAGGGCACTTTCCATTACAAATAGATATACAAAAAGATCTAAGAGTATACCACGCATAGCTCGCATATGCACGATGTATAATAACGTCAGCGCGAAGTCTTGAATATGTTTGGGGTATCGCATTCGGTTTTTAGGAGTGAACTGCTGAATCGGTTTCACTTGAGTTGATCCTCTTTCTCTTATGTAAAATGTAATTAGTTTAATAATTAAAGTAGAATTAATATTTGTAGAGTAGTTAGCAATATTTTAGTGTAATTTTAAATTTCTTTAAATAATGTAATGAATGATGTGCATGCTATTTATAGGCCTGCACATAATGTAATTTTAAAAGGAAATGATTTGTTACCTACGTTTATGTGTTCGCGTTTATCGAACGCCTTGGTGGCCGAGTGGCAGAGCGCTCGGCCCGATACCCGAAGGTCTTGGGTTCAATTCCCAGGTCGGGCAAAATGTATTTTCGGATTTTTCGATGCGTAGCCCGGGTTTGTGATCACCAACCCGCATTTGGCGGTTGACAAAGCGTGGTGATTAAGTCATTACCCATCAATTGTAACGATGACTTGATTTTAATGATGGAGGCATTTGCCCAGCAGTGGGACAATTATAGGCTGTTAACTTACTTACTTACTTTATGTGTTTGGCTGTAAGCTTACCTTATTAAATAAATAAACAAATAAATTAATATAAAATATATGTGGTGTAAGTGCCACTTTAATTTGAACAAATAAACCAGCCTAATTAAGAATTATAACCTACAGGAGGTTTTATCTACTTCTTGCCTATCTCTCCAAAACAGTTGTTAATACTCCCTAAAAGTAACTTAAGAACATGCCGAAAAAATACAAGTACATTTTCATGGACAAAATTATCTTCCCAACTCCGAAGGTTCCAGATCATTTCATCACAATCACGTGCTAAAGAACCCGCAAAGTGCAATTAACACCAAGAATGGAGTGACAAGGCAGAAACATCCATTTACGATGCGGTAGAGAGGGACCACACGCCCCGAAGCAATTGAATTTGGGACTCCGATACCGCATACCCGAAATATACTTTAATGGAATTGAAGTTGACAAATGGACGTAATGAAGTGCATCTGAGGTAGTGTTTTGAATACCGTTAAGTATTAGGTAACGCTGCCGCTATCATACGAAGATAACGTTAATAGCAAGGGCAACGTTATTAGCAAGGGCAACGTTATTCTTGGTATTATTAGGTAATACAAAATATTGGGTCCTTACCTATGAAATTGACGTTTTTTTCTCACTTACTGATAGGTGTATTACTTCTAAAAGTCAATACCGGTTGTTAATCTATACTAATATTATAAAGCTGAAGAGTTTGTTTGTTTGTTTGTTTGTTTGAACGCGCTAATCTCAGGAACTACTGGTTCGAATTGAATAATTCTTTTTGTGTTGGATAGTCCATTTATCGAGGAAGGCTTTAGGCTATATAACATCACGCTGCGACCAATAGGAGCGAAGCATCAGTGAAAAATGTTGCAAAAACGGGAAAAGAGCCTAAAAAATTAAAAATGCTGCCGAAAGTCACTATTCCACGCGGACGAAGTCGCGAGCACAGCTAGTATTATTATACACCTTTAATTAGGACTATGTTACTTAGGCTTCAGTAATAACAATGATTATTAACTTTGTGTCTTTATCGCCCAATATTTTTTTAAATTGACTCCTTTTTTGTACGCAGAATTGTCTTTTTGTTTTTTGCAGGGACTTGCTTTGCAGGGACTTGATTTTTTTTCTTTTTAATGTCTGCTATATTTAGCTAGTGAAACAAACATACTACTCTACAATTTTTATAGTGTTAATAAAAATAGATGCTATGAAAACTAAAAAAAACGTAAGTATGAAAAATAAAATTTTATAAAAAATATTTATACAAAACGTCAATTTCATAGGTAAGGACCTAATATAATTAAGTAAAGACGCCTGCACATCAATCTATCCAAAACTATCCAATTTCTTCAATATACAGGGTCTAATCAAATCAATAAGCGAATGTTTAAGGGCGGCATCTATTTATCTTTCTGAATACAATGACAAACAATGGGCTCCAGTTTTATAGTGATTTTTCAAAGTTAACAAACTAATCAATTAAAATAATGCACATCATGAAACATGCTGTATCTTTAATAACACGCACGCAAGCGTCAATAAAAATATAGTGTACAGATACAGGAAACGGTTTGGAAAGGGTGTATTATTTGGTGAATTATGATAATGTTTTGATGATTATCTCGGTAACGAGCCTGTAGTTTTGGACCAAATTTGGTGAGCATGCTCAGTGTGATGTATAGATGCTCCCCTTAAACGTTCGCTTATTGATATTGTTAGACCCTATATGTTCAACCATATGCCTAAGACATAAAGTTCAAACTCCATTGAAGAAATTAAAGTAAATCTATCACTAACTAGTATAAAAAAAAGGATTTGAAGAAAAAATAAGTATTTTCCAAATTTTGTTTATTTAAGCGTTGCGTTGCGTTTCACTTCACCTGAGACTGAGTATCATTCAGTAGTTCAGAAATTAAGTCAACAGGAATATTCCGTTCAGACGCACGCTTTTGTCGCAAATAAAGTATTTTCCATACTTTATTTTTATTAAAAAGAATAAAGTATGGGGATGGAAAATAACGTAGGATACGTTCTTCATTGTACATTGAATTATTCCTTACATTCTCTTTAATGTATGTAGGTAGTTCACTTAGGTTCAGTAAGTTCAGACTAACCAGTTTCAGTTCCAGTCACTTTGCCTTTTCGCCAAGGTTTCCCCTTATGGCTCGCCCTTGTTTATCTATTTCATGCCGCTTCCTCCCCTTCTCTGATCTCGTTCTACCCATCTCTTTTTTTGCGACATTGCCGTTAGGCACGTGCTCTCTATGTGGATTGGCTAAAGCGCATTAGAAAGAAAAGTAACGATACTTTACTAGATAATGTTACCTGCATTCAAAGTCAAAGTCAAATCATTTACTTATTTAACTTATAGCCTTCACAGGCAGCTGACGTCAAAATTATAAAATCCATAATAAAATACAAAAAAAAATTGTTTAGAAATTGAATTCGCATTTTGGGAGAGCCTTCGACCAAGAAGAGCTGTGGCGGTAGCCAAAGTAACATTTAGAAAACGATAGCGAAGTTCGAAAAGAATGAAATGTATGGGAATGACATAAGATTGACCACGTGATTTAGCGCGGCTTATGTCAATCCCATACATTTTATTCTTTTCGAACTTCGCTATCGTTTTCTTAATGTTACTTTGGCTAATCCTACTGGCAAGAAACTCAGGAGGCTTATTTCTTTTTCTCCATCTTTTCAACCAAATTACAATCATGAAATATAAAATATAAATTTTGCAGGCGACTTTTTTCAACACGCATTTGTTTGCAACATAATAATTTACCTTATAGTAAGCTTTCTTTGTCCAGCAGTGGACGTCTTTTGGCTGAGATGATGAGATGATGAAGCTTTCTTTATTAAAATATGTTTAACGTGCGTTTTTAATTTAGTATCTACATTTGACATTACCACTACCAATTTAACTTTAAAGAATCAATGTTACATAACGATACTTATAGGTGTGAATTTGGTAACGTTATCAAACCCTGATCTAAGGAATACAATTCGGTAAGATTGTAAGGGGAAAAAATCACCCATAATGTGCGGAACATAATGTGTTAAAGCCAGACTCGAAATGAGTGACACTGACTGAGTGGTAGAGCCACGCTGCGTTGTAACACGCATTGGGCCGGCTCGCCCGGCGTAATACCACCCTCTCACTAAATACCGGCGTGAAATAATAGCACTCGTTGCTGTTGTGTTTCGTCCGGTCAGTGATAGTTCCGGAGGCCCTTCCCCCCTCCCCCCCCACACACACACAATTGATATGGCAGCGAACTTAAATTTAGATTTACTCCAGGGTACACCTCCAGTGTAGGAGAATCCCCCCCTGAGCGTCCACGCTCAGGCTGCCCTACGTATTCTGGGGAGGGCAAAAGTCCGCTCGTATCAGCACATGCTGCAGGCAGGAGTAAGGCAAGACATTCGGCACCCCCTCCTACGCTTCGCGTGGACTTCTGCAACATCAGGGGAATTCACTCCAACTTAAGCGCCGTCCATTACCACCTTGAGACGGAGAAGCCGGCCTTGCTTTTCCTTACTGAAACGCAGATATCCCCCCCTCCTGACGTCTCCTACTTGCGCTACCCGGGATACAATCTGGAGCATTCGTTTGTACCACGCGCCGGTGTTTGTGCTTACGTCAGGGAGGATATGTGCGTTTGTCGCCTCGGCAATTTTGAAGTTAGGGACCTCTCCATCTTATGGCTGCACGTCGACTGCGGACACCACCCTCGCGTCTACGCGTGCCTGTATAGGTCCCACAGCGGTAACATTGAGACTGACCAACTTGTCGAGAGCGTCCAAACGGCCACAGATTCCCTTCTCCAACGGATCCCCTCTGCCGAGATCGTGGTGCTGGGAGACTTTAATGCCCACCACGTCGAATGGCTTGGTTCACGCACTACTGACCACGCGGGTAGAGCCGTTCATGACTTCGCTTTGGCCTACAGTCTGTCCCAACTGGTTGCCGAGCCTACGCGGGTACCAGATGTGGAGGGCCATACACCTTCCTTACTGGACCTCTTGTTGACCTCGCACCCAGACGGCTATCAAGTGTCCGTTGATGCACCACTAGGTTCATCAGATCATTGCCTGATTCGGAGCACAGTGCCTCTCACGGAAACTTTAAAATCGCAACGTGCGGTTAGCCGTCGGGTCTGGCATTATAGGTCAGCGGACTGGGATGGGATGCGAAGTTTCTTTGCGTCGTACCCATGGTGGCGAGTTTGCTTCTCGCTGGATGATCCTGATGTCGCCGCCGATTCTGTCGTTGATGTGATACTGCAGGGAATGGAACTCTTTATTCCAAACTCTATGGTTCCCGTTGGCGGCAGATCCCAACCATGGTTTGGTCGATGTTGCAAAATAACATCTCGCCAGAAGCGCGAGCATTACCAAGCCTGGGCTAATGCGGTGTCATCAAAGGATCCAAGTACCAGTGTGCTCAAAAAGAAGTACAACTTTGCTGCCAGGTCTTTTAAGAAGGACATTGCCAAGGCGAAGTCATCATTTATAGGTAGAATTGGGGAGAGGCTAGTGCGTCTTCCTTCGGGTACGCGTGCATTCTGGTCTCTCGCCAAGGCTGTCTTGGGGAATTTCTGTCGACCGTCACTTCCACCACTGCACAAGACCGATGATTGCCTTGCCCATACTGCAAAGGAGAAAGCCGATCTCTTGGGTACTCTTTTCGCATCAAACTCGACCTTGGACGATGGGGAAAACTCGCCACCAACAATACCGCATTGCGCTTGTTCTATGCCAAACGTTCGGTTCCTGCAAAGGTCAGTTCGTAAGGCTCTTTTTTCCCTTGACATTCATAAGTCGAGTGGGCCTGATGCAGTCCCTCCCATTGTGCTTCGGACGTGTGCTCCTGAGCTGGCGCCGGTTCTAACGCGCCTCTTCCGGCTCTCTTACACGACTGGCGTTGTCCCGAGTTCTTGGAAGACAGCCCTTTTTTTATATTAGAAGGAGGCAAACGAGCAGGCGGGTCACCTGATGGAAAGCAATCACCGCCGCCCATGGACACCCGCAAAACCAGAGGAATCACAGATGCCTTGCCGGCCTTTTGTCCACCCGATTCCCAAAAAAGGTGATCGCTCAGATCCGTCCAACTACAGGCCTATAGCCATCACCTCTTTGCTCTCCAAAGTAATGGAGTTCATTACAAACTGCCAGCTTTTGAGGTACCTAGAAGAGAATCAGCTACTAAGCGATCGCCAGTACGGTTTTCGCCGCGGTCGTTCGGCTGTTGATCTTTTAGTGTACCTCACTCACTGATGGGCGGAGGCAGTCGAGAGGAAAGGGGAGGCACTGGCAGTTAGCTTGGACATAGCGAAAGCCTTCGACAGGGTATGGCACAGGGCTCTTCTCTCGAAACTTCCATCATACGGGCTCCCTGAGAAATTGTGTGCGTGGGTCGCCAGCTTTCTTTCTGGGTGTAGCATCAAAGTCGTAGTTGACGGATCATGCTCTGACCTGAAGCCCGTGAATGCTGGAGTCCCGCAGGGGTGTGTGCTGTCGCCTACACTGTTTCTTCTGCATATCAACGACATGTTGCATAACAACAGCATTCATTGCTATGCAGACGACAGTACTGGGGATACGCTTTACACCGGACGTACTAATATTTCTCTGGAAAGCGTCATCGAGAACCGGAATAAACTTGTGACTGACACTGAGAACATGTTAAGTCATGTCTCGAATTGGGGCCGACTTAATCTAGTCCATTTTAACCCTTCCAAAACACAAGTTTGCGTGTTTACCGCTAAAAAACATCCCTTCGTCGTATCTCTAAACTTTGAAGGAGCTCCCCTTGATACCAAACCGACCATTGGAATCCTTGGCGTCGATATTTCGAGTGACGTTCAATTTCGCGGTCATTTGGAAGGTAAAGCTAAATTAGCTTCGAAAAAGCTGGGTGTGCTCAATAGAGCGGGACAGTATTTCACGCCGACCCATCGCTTACAGCTTTACAAAGCACAGGTCAGGCCTCATATGGAATACTGTTCCCATCTTTGGGCTGGAGCGCCCCAGTACCAACTCCTCCCATTTGACCGCATTCAACGCAGAGCTGCTCGAGTTGTCGGCGGCGTGGTAACCTCTGGTCGGCTCGATCCACTGGCCCTTCGGAGAGACGTTGCATCTCTCTGTATATTATATCGCCTTTATCATGGGGAGTGCTCTGAGGAATTGTTCGGTTTGATCCCTGCCGCTGATTTCCTTCACCGCACTACACGCAATCGACTGTCTTTCCATCCACACCATCTTGATGGATGGCGATCTACTACTGTGCGTTTCTCACGTAATTTTTTACCACGAACTACAGTGCTGTGGAACCAGCTCTCAGCGGCGGTATTTCCGGACCAATATGACTTAGGAATCTTCAAGAAACGAGCCTATTCCTTCCTTAAAGGCCGGCAACGCATCTGTGATTCCTCTGGTTTTGCGGGTGTCCATGGGCGGCGGTGATTGCTTTCCATCAGGTGACCCGCCTGCTCGTTTGCCTCCTTCTAATATTAAAAAAAAAAAAAAAAATTGTGGGTTTTGTAGGATAATTTTTCTGGACATAAAGTTGCTTCCGGCGTTATTAGTTATTAATTGTTACTGGACTCCATCAATTATGCTCAATTCGAATTATCTGGAATTAACTACCAATAAAGCTGTCTTGTTAGGGCGCTGAACACTGTGAAATGCGCTTCTTTATACATGTTTTCTATAAAAAGTATACAACATATAATGCCAATAAAAATATATGTTACAATATACTATAAATAAATCCCTGTGTGGTGCCGGGGTTAAAGAATTGCACCACCCCATCTCTTTCCGTGGGTGTCGTAAAAGCCGTCTACGGGAGCATTCCAGAGGATGGGCAGCAGCATCTTTCTGAGGTTACCCTTAACCTACGGCGATCGCCAACCCGCCTGCCAAGCGTGGCGATTACGGCAAATACCCCTCATATCCTTGGGGGAGGCCTTTGTTCAGCAGTAGACGTCTTTGGCTGAGATGATGATGATGACTATAAATAATTAAATATTAGACAACATCACACACATTGTTCTGATTCCAAGGTAAGTAGCTAAAGCACTTTTTTATGGAAAATCAGAAACGACGGTACCACAACCACCCAGACCCGACACAATATCGAAAAGTTCGTCTTCGACATTGACCCTACCGGGAATAGAACCCGGGACCTCAGCGATAGCGCCTTAAGTCCGGCGTGCAAGCCCACTCGTCTACGGAGGTCGTCACGTATAAGCACAAAAGTTATTATTTTCAAAATGCAGAATTATAAAGTTTTGTTGATAGGAAAAAATTCATATTCTACTATATATTCATTCTACTCTAAACAGTCTCTATAAACATTTTAACTCTTTAACAGGATAATCTTTTTCAATTACTTACCAAATTTAGTAAACTAAGTAAATTAAGTATACGTATTATTTATTACAAAAATGCTTTTGTTTATTTTTTAAATAACACATTTAGATTTAAAATAAAAAGCGTTTTAATTTTTTTTATTTGAGTCCAGTGGATCACGCACTATTTGCATCCCTTTTGCTTTCATGCAGAACGACAGAGAGGGCTGTTTCATGGTTTTCGGTGCCTTAACATAGGTAGGTACCCATTCGTTGATATGTCGTTTTGCTGCGGTTAAATACTTGTCCCGATAAAGGAAATGATGTGGGAAACTCATTATCAAACAACAAATTGGACCGGGTTGTGCCAATATGATTTAAATCCCATATAGGTCAAGAACACCATAGGTAATCAATCACATTTTACAAACACATATACGGTTATGGATTTATATATGTCGTGCCTGGATCTTAAAATTGATCACTTTAGGATGTAATCGACAATTTCATGAAATGGTTGTATTTCATGATATGCCCAGCTTAAACTGATCATATCGTTAAAGCGTCAACGTTTGATGATATGCCCTTCCACGTTTGGCCATATCATTAATATAGGAAATCCTAATTGTTAGCTAAGTTAAGTAAATTTTTTTTCCCGAGCGAAGCACAGCGTAGCGAGGGGCAGTCACGGAAGGGGGGAGCGCAGCCACGGAAGGGGGGAGCGACATAAGATTGTACAAATCGATTGTATCGACACAAAAAGTAAACGATATCAGCGCCTGTAACGGTGGGTAATGTAAATATTTTACGATATGATCACTAAAGTTTGATCATTTCATAAAGTAGTCGCGCGTTTAGTTGCCCTTAACGAGAAACGATTTCTTCCTGCCTGAACCACATCATGATGTGGCCAATAAATAGACAGTGAAACATTTCATGAAATGCGATCATTTCATGTAATTCTCGAGCACTTCGTGAAGTGAGCAAATCTACGATATGGCTACGACAACTATCTATCTTCTATCTATATATATAAAATTCTCGTGTCACATGTGGGTTGCCATACTCCTCCGGAACGGCTCGATCGATTTTTATGAATTTTTTTATCTATATGGTAGGTCTGACAATCGGTCGTAATCTATTTTTTATACCCCTAAGTAATAAGGGTGGTCCACCCCAAACATTTTTTTAGTTTTTGGAAATTGCAAATTTTGTTGCGAACAAATTACAATTTGAAAAAGAAAAACAAAATGTTGAAAAATTTCACGAGCGGGATTCGAAACCGCACCCCATGACATGCCGGGTCAGGTGCACTACCAACTATGCTATCGTGGCTCTATCCAACTCGCCGATATTAAACAACACCATCTATTCTATTCTGTAAGCCAGAGGAGCCCTATTCAATGATGACAACTAGATAGCATAGTTGATAGTGCACCTGACCCTGCGTGTCAGGGGGTGAGTATTTGGGGGTAAAATGGTATTTCATATTATATTAACATACTCTTAAGTATACATAGGCATGGACTAAAGGTTTGCCAATTCTTCAGTATTTAAGTATTCCAGTTGACGTGCGCTTCTATCTTCGGCCTTTAGTCACTTACTAACAATTGAGATGAAAGCCCTAAACCGTTGTAAATTTATACAAAAAATACCGTCCAACCTCCAACAAAACAATAAACGGTAGTGACTGCGATATTAATTGTATCGCTTTTTTTTATAAAAAAAAAACTTTTATCCTGACGCTTCGAACTCTTTGCAATGTCCGTGTTCACAGGGATACCTAAATGACCGAAAAAAATTTAACCGTAAAATAAACGCGAGTAGATCCGTAAAAGTTGTTTTATCTAAATGTGTAATGCTCACGTCAACCTTAGACAACAGTACAAAAATATTGGGTTTATCTTCCAAATTCTTTTGTAACTATTAAACGCGAAAGTCTTGAAGTAAATATATGCTTTTTTATTCTACATCGAAACACCGGCCATACCACAAAACATGCACTAAGCACAAAACACATTACCGCTAAACATCATTGCCTATAATATAAGTTGCAGTACAGACGAGGTCGCAGGCGTCAGCTAGTTCACTGTAAGCCGTATTTGCAAAGTGCTCGTTCGTTTTCAATTGCGCTCTCCACTCTAGCTTTCACCGTACAACGAGTGTCGTTCAAAGCCCACTACTGACGCACAATTACCACCACATTTAGCATATTTTGCTTTGATGACGGAATTATTAATTAGGTACATACAATGATATTATATAAAACGAGAAGCAGATATGTCATAAGCGCGTTGTGAAGACTCATTTATAGCCCAATTGTCTCATTTCGCAATCAGTTTGCGTCAAACAAGCCACAGAGATTGATTGCACTCTAAATTAAAATTATAGCTATCTCTTTTGTTTTACTTAACAGTGAAACTTGTCAATGTGTGCAGTTTTGGATTGCTCGGAACAGATTTAAAACGCAAATTACTATGAACGTAACATATCTATAGTTTATAATATCTTTGGGTACATACTTGTTTTGATTTAAAACATATTATTAGGAATTATGAAGGCTATTCCGGTTTTTTTTGAGTGAGTTTGCTGATTGTCGCTGCGCAGTTTTCAGCTTCACCGGGATTTTTTGGGGGCGTTGAGAAATTGAAAGGGTTGCTCAAGCTGTGTGAAGCGATGCACCGTCAGACGTTTCTAGATGGAATGGCATAGGAACGGCATAATGCATTAGTGCGTGTCCCCGTGCCCTACTAGATTCTCCGAGGGGTTCGGATCTGATCGGGAGCGGAATAGCCCAAGGACGCTTCTAAAGGCTAGAATCGGGTCGTGTGGGTGGGGAGAAGCGCCCAGGTACATGTTTGTACCTGGTATTGAGCGCGTGTGAACCAGCTCGTCGTACCCTTGTTCTACGAGTACGGTGTCTTGGGACTAAACTAGTGTGCATGTTTAGTGTATTTGTAAATGTGTAGTGGCATTTAGAGGATCGGGCGGGAGGGGGGGGGGGGGGGGATTCATGTTAATTGGTTGGTCAATGTGTCTCCTTCCTTCACTCCAGGAGCAATCTATTAGGAACGAATACGAATGGGGACACGCTTGCGTGATGCCGTGATGCGATCATACGGCTTGAGGAATAATACAATACCTAAGTTTCTCGTCGCTTCCAATCAAGTTCGGTTCTGCAAAGTACCTTCTCGACGCCTTGGACAGATTGCAGCGTCGCGCTATACGTATTATCGGCAATGCAGAGGTCACTATAATACTCTCGAACCCCTGCAGTTGCGCAGAATGTCATCGCTCAGCATCTTTTATCGCTCATACCATGGCGAGTGCACTGAAGAAATCTTTGACCTCATCCCACCTTCTCCCTTCCTACTTAGAAGTACACTTGCTACTCTCCGTCACCCCTGTACTGCCTCAAACATTTCATCGCGCACCAAGAAATTTAGTGATTAGTGTCCTTGTCGTACTTCCAAAAGATGAAACAGTCTGCCAGCACACGTTTTCCCTCCCTCCTATGACACGGGGTCCTTCAAAAGAGGCGTGAAGAAGCACCTTGTGATCAGCTAGACCACCGGTAGGCTGAGGGTGACTTTTGCTGCGTTGTTTTCACGTTTTACCAGTTGTCTTCGCGTTTGGACTCTATTTCCACTTCACATCAGCTGGAGTGGAGTCAAATGTAGTGTAACGTATTAAAAAAAGGTCGGAATATCATGCATAAATAAAATGTGGAAATAACGCGAGAAGATCCAAATAAATTGTTCCAAAATGAGATGTAGTGTCGCGCATTAGAAAAAAATCTAATTATAAAAACATCATCATAATTTCGCAACGTTATTTCTTTTTAAATGGAAACGCATTCTAAAAGCATTATGTGGCAACCCTACTTACGCCGGTTCTTTTTTCAAATATTATTTCGTTGGGAATTCCTTTGTATCAGCGTGATAGATGTGCTTGTTTATGCCGATGTCAACACGATGTATTTCATGTAATAAAACAGGCCTCAGGCCAAGGAGATTGCCATCACTAAAAATGGATTGAGACCTTTCATTTTTTTACCGACCATTTTTTATACCATTATTTTAGATTGGTAATTTATTAGTTGAATTAGGTTTTCATCGATACACAATTTTTGTATAAGCATCACTGCCCTGGCTCTTATGCTTCTATGATGGGTTTAAACGACAGCCATCTTACGTTAACATGCAGCACCAACGGCTTAAAAGGCCATTCAAGGAACGGAGAGCTCAACATATTTTAATTTGGTCACCGATCCGATGACTTGGCATCGAGAAATTTGGATATAATATATATTACTATTACAACACAACAATGGATATAACTATTACTTATAATTATGTTTTATTAAAAGTATAGTAAATACAACGATATCACGCCAACCTACTAGCCCAATAAAACTAAGACACCAAGGAACATGAATTGGCTAAATTGTACAATAAAAGAATGTTATTAGGAGCGGAGCCAAGTGGCCAATGATCAGGGAATAGTCATTAGGGTGAAAGGATCGTTAACCACCAACCAACGCTGGCTTTAGGTCAGGCGCGACTCTGAGGCAGCAAAACAAAGTTATTCTTTTGCCTGTTCATTTGAATTAAAAAAAAAACACAAATTTTTTTACACTTTTGTTTTTGTTTTGGCCTTTTATGGCGGGAAAGTGAAGAGCCATGTCTGCGGTTTTGTTTTATTTTCTAAAATATGTAATAAGTATGGTGGATTATTAACCGTTAAGTGTTCGTGAGTGTGCATGAGTGTTGGCAAATTAAACAAAATTTTCAAATTCTCTCAAGAAGTGATGAGCATGAGGACTTAGTAAAGCCCCACAGGGCCCACATCTTTACTGAGATACTCGAGGGGTTGGGGGTTATATCATTTCTCACTTTTCATTTCTATTATCTTTCATCATCATCATACAGTAAGGAAATATTGTTTATTTATGTATTACTTGTAAGAAAAATTACTTTGACACTGGATAAATGTGCTAATCACACGAAGTCATCAACTAAAGAAGAAAAAAAAACTTTTGTTTTTGGCGAGAACGGGCAGTGGGCTTTGTGCGTTATTGTTTTGTTTTCTAATATTTGTCTATTGTCAAAATATTAATATTGGTTTTAGCAGGTTTAATCGTCGGTATCCGAACGATTGGATGCTCGGTTAATTATAAGAAATCGTGATTAAATCACAATAGCTCCAATAGCTTTTCGGATAGGTTAACAGAACTGTTGTTTTGTTCCGATGATTTATAATAATTATCTTAATATTTCTTCTCATTAATAATAGGTCTTATTATAATACAAGTAATTTTATATCTTCCTTCTCCCTATTGAGATTGTAGGAAGCCGATGGTATGGAGAAATGCCATCGACATTCGTGTTGAATAATGTGCGACGTATGCGGTAGGTGGAGCCGTCACATCACTCCCCCCCTGAGACCGGAGGTCGATGTCAGTGAGTGTGCTCAGCAGTCAGTGCGTCAGAGCTTGCAAACGGCAGCGAAGAGAGCAACCCACCGAGCGATGTACATTGAGTTGCCGTGCGGGTACCGCCACATCATTATAGATTAGATTTAGGACTCTCTATGTATTTGAATGTAGAACTACATATGTTGCGAATCGTGTGTCAGGGTCCGGGCTTGTCTTATTATTCAGCTCAGAGATAAACTAGCAATTACCTACCTTTTTTAATTTCACCCTAGTTCATTTTTAAATAACACGTTTTGTGAGACTCCATTTAAACTCACTGTTAAATTCTTTGACAACTATTACTATAATATTTGAAATGCGTGTACCGTGAAGCCGATAATTAAGATTAAGAATTACCTCTTGTTAAACGTTGCAAAAATATTAAAGAGCGAACTCTTTAGTACTATTTCCAACTTTTTATAAATGGGTAATTTCTACCGCCGTTAAAGTCAGTTACAAAACTAAAAAGTGTGACTGTTAATCAGTGTCTCAAAGAAAGTCTTTCTCCAATGCTTAAAAGTTCTTGCTACCTTTGAACAGGCAGAACCGCTCAACCATACGCTACCAAAAATAGAGATCAAAGTGACTAACCACAGAAATAGTTACGTCCCGCCATATTTGTATGGTCATTTGCTGCTGATGGTAGTCCCTTTCTTCTCCGAATATCGATTGTCCGAAAATCAAAATCCCTAACGCGTTTGCTATAATCATCACTATCCATAATGTTCGCGTATACGAAATTTTATTATACCTAATCGTCTTTAATTCTAATGCTTTTGTTTCATAATATCGGGTACTATAATAATTAGATATCCTAATTTTTCTTGCTATAAAGTCACATGTCTTAAGTGTTATATTGTATAATGTATGTTAGTCCGAATGGTGGTTTATAATATTTTTTTATTTTATTAGACAACAGAAATCTTAATAATTTTGATTTTAGAGCACGTTATATTATGAGACATTACGTTAGGGCTTATAACTATTATAGAAAAGCCTTTTATGTGTTTTAAATATTATAGATTGTAATATTTATAGGAAAAAAAATTAGGTCATATTATATTTTGGGATTTCGATTTTAGGGCAACTGATATTATGACACATTAGGCTACTTATCATTCGGACACATGATGATTATGTCATAAAACATTATGACACGTTAGATTATGGATAAAAAATTATGAGACAAAATAGAGAACCGCTGCTGATACTATGCCCCGTACCTTCGTCATGAAAAACTAACCAGTAGGCTTAACCAAAGTAAGATTAAGAAAACGATAGCGAAGTTCGAAAAGAATAAAATGTATGGGATTGACATATGCCGCGCTAAGTCACGTGGTCAATCTTATGTTAATCCCATACATTTCATTGTTTTCGAACTTCGCTATCGTTTTCTTAATGTTACTTTGGCTACCGCCACTGGACATTTTAACAATTATATTTTATAGGTTGGTACGTAAGGCTTGTTTCGTCACGTACCAAAACCACACCACACTGTCGCGACAAAAGGTGGTCAAGCTGTGGTTACGTAGTGTATGTAATAGTGTCGCTGAGGCCTCTTGCGGATGCGTTGTGTTACCTATAAAATGTGGATGTGGTTGCGTTGGCGCTAGTGGTCGATGTGGTTGCGTAGCGTACAGACAGACAGTTCGACTCCGGTTAGTTCGCGGTGTCGCTGGGTGGTTGCGTTGTAGTGGCGACGTGGCTGCGATGTAGTCGGCATTATATTATACACACGCGGTCAATAATGATGGCAAAATGTGGCCCGTGTGAATTCAACTATTAATTTTCATACAAATTACCGCCCGCCCACGTGTTGTGATTGTGGTGTGGTTGTGGTTGTGATGTGATTGTGGTGCGTGATTTTTTGTACACACGCCTGCACATCGGACTACTACAAACTGACAAAGTTCCTCAATAGACTTAGAATTGTAATTTTTTATTTTATTTTTTATATTAGGAGGTAAACGAGCAGGCGGGTCACCTGATGGAAAGCAATCACCGCTGCCCATGGACACCCGCAAAACCAGAGGAATCACAGATGCGTTGCCGGCCTTTAAGGAAAGAATAGGCTCATTTCTTGAAGATTCCTATGTCGTTTTGGTCCGGAAATACCGCCGGTAAGAGCTGGTTCCACAGCACTGTAGTTCGTGGTAAAAAATTACGTGAGAAACGCACAGTAGTAGATCGCCATCCATCAAGATGGTGTGGATGGAAAGACAGTCGATTGCGTGTAGTGCGGTGAAGGAAATCAGCGGCAGGGATCAAACCGAACAATTCCTCAGAGCATGATAAAGGCGATAGAATATACAGAGAGACGCAACGTCTCTCCGAAGGGCCAGTGGATCGAGCCGACCAGAGGATATATGGAATAAGGTTGAACATTTACTAAAGAAATTTGTCAATTTTGTGCAGGCGTCTGTACAACCTTAATGTCCACTAATATTTTATATTTATATTCATAATTTTATTGCAGGTCACAACATGTTACATAATTTTAATTTAACAATAAGTATTGTACACCCTGTAAGGGCGTAGCAATTTATAATTCTACTTATAAAACTTTAATTTCTTTCTTCTATTATCACTTTATTATTTCTTTATTTCATTATTTTAATGAATTATCAAATAATATAAGAAACGAAAAAAACAGCTAGTGTTTGTAATTTTTGAATTTTATAACAAAAACTAAATCTGAGAATGGGATTTTTTTTTAAAGTTCTTACAAGTTTATTTTTTTTAAATAAGTGGTGTTTCCATTCACAATGGAGCAGTCATTAAATCGCACTCATTAGGGCAGCTCCATTAAGGTCCGGATTCTTTCTGTGGAGTGAATTATGCGCCGCTGTCGAGATTGGCTCCATTAAAACTAAAGTTGCAACTAACAATTGGAGAGGTCACTTGTAATGGAGGGGTTTCTGATCACATCATCTCTGTGTAACACGGAGAATTTAAGTATAAACAAAACAAACAAATATGGTTTATAGGGTATCGTAATTGCACCAGCGGTCACAAACTCAATATTCATAATAATTTATTCAGTTTATGCTACAAATAGCTCTAATGAACGTCATTATGCCATCGGTTCGTAAGTCTACTCGAAGCGGGAGACCTTGTACACACGGCGGCATATCAACCTACTCAAAACTGTCAAATTTCTACAATCAATTTTAAACTTTATAGTTTGGTTATAAGGATCAATATTCATTGGAGAAATTTGACAGATTTGGGTAGGTTGATCTGCCGCCGACTGTACTTAGAAGAACCGGCAAGAAACTCAGCAAGTGTCAAGCTCTTTTCTCCCTTACAGCGGCAAAGTAATTGGAAAAATTTACTCTAGATAATCAGTACCAAAACCAATTACTTACACAAAAACTTACATGTCACATCAGTTATAACTAAATCGCAATTATTGTACGACCACCGCCATTGTCCACAACAGAGATTATCTTATTATTCTTCTTCTTATATCTCTTAATAAGTTATTATTTCGCGATAAGCGAAACTCAAGAATTACGGCAGCTGGTTTAATTTAAAGCGTCTCTTGGTGTTGTTTGCCAAATTGCCTCCCAACAGCACCTAATTAAGTTTAAAGCAATGGCTATTATCAAATTTGTTCAGCGGTGCGGGGAGAATGAGATGAGAATGGTCCTTTTGCATCGTTTGGCAACTGTTAATGTTGTCCTTTCAAATTCCAAAATTAGATACGGGGTTGGTTGCGTACATTTATCTGGATATTAGGAAGAAGTGAATAGTTTATTCACTTCTTCCTGTGATATTTCTATCCATAGGGAAGGTGGTTATGGGATATAACATGAGCTGGCGATGATGATGATGATGATGATGAATAGTTTATAACCAAAAAATACTTCATCCTATACTTAAAGATATAGACAGCGTTTTACTTTCAATGTAAGTCCTTTTGAAATTTCTCTATAATAAATAAATAAATAAAAAATAATAAATAAATAAATAAACCTTCCTACACTCACACCAATTATCTAGCCCAAGAGAAGCTTCGTTATAAAACTTGATAAATGGTTACTAGATAATGGATAAATATACTAAAAATACTTATATACATACTTATTATACATAGAAAACACCCAGACCCGAGACAATTTAGAAAAACAATAATTTCTAAATTGACCCGACCGGCGATCGAACCCGGACCTCAGAGATGGCGACAACATGATAACCGGTGTACAAACCACTCGACCAAGGAGGTCGTCCAATAATAAACGGACGTTGTGGAGATCCTTGGGGGAGGCCTTTGTCCAGCAGTGGACGTCTTTTGGCTGAGATGATGATGATGATGATGATGAAATGAATTTTAAATAATAATATGTTTGTGTTTATTTTAGGGATATTTTTTAGAAATCTATATAACTTATTTTTATTTTGGTTAATGGGCAGTCACGAGCATAAACGCGTTTTAGTAGCAAATACATATTTGCTAGTGAATATGAGGACATTTTGTCCATATGGTTGCACAAGTTGTCCTCATAATTATATTTTCGCTTCAATACATATTTGACGTTAGGATAACAAGCAACTAATAATTTATCATAATAATTAAACTGCATTCGTATTAGGTACAAATTGTTGAATACATTTATGTGCAAATTTTGATGTCGCTTTGTCCATCTCTTCTATCTATATAAAATTCTCAAGTCACATGTTAGTTGCCATACTCATATGTATGGCAACTAACATGTGACATGTATGTTCGGTAGGTCTGACCATCGGTCGTAATCTATTTTTCACCCCAATTTTTTGTTTAATTTTGCAATACAAATGTCCCTAGCTGTGAAACATATGATTTGTTTGTTTTGTTGTCATAGATACGATTTGATTGTATTGTTGACATAGAAACTGTCAAAGCGATACGAAGTCCTTTATTTTTTTTGAGGGAGATTGCTGATTGCCTCAAACGGCATTTTCAGCGTCACCGGGCTTAAGCGTTACGAAGTCCGCTGGGTCAGCTAGTAGTTATATAAGATTTATGCTCTTGACTGTCCCTTTCCAGTGAGACAGCTTTAGGATTTCATCGGATTTTTAATCGATTTGTTCTATTTATTCTACTGAGTCTGCAAATAAGCATACTATCTGCTACAGCAACCCACTAACACTTGGGAAATCATAAGAACGAATATGCTCCAAAGGCTAAGACCGCTGCCCGGGTTAACAGGGTTGTAAGGATAGAGAGAAGCGCCCAGGTGTATGGTATATGTCTGTATAGAGCGCGTGTGAACCGGGTCTTTGTACACTTATTCTACAAGTACGGTGTCTTGGGCCTATGCGAGTGTGCATGTTTGGTTTATTATGTGAATGTGTAGTAGCGTTCTGAGGATCGGGCGGGATCCTCTAAATATAACTAGATACGTAAAACCGGTTCACACGCGCTCTATACCAGGCAGACATGTACCTGGGCGCTTCTCTCCTCCTCCACGGCCCGGTCTACCCAAACCGAGGTCCGTGCCTTTAGAGGCGCCCTCGGGTGGTTCCGCTCCCCGATCCGATCCGAACCCTTCGGAGAATTTAGTAGAGCACGGGGACGCGCACTTTTAAGTGTGCGATGCCGTTCCCTCTAGAAAACCTCTGAAGGTGATTCGTTTCAACACGGCTTGAGGAACCCTTTACGTACCTCACCGCCTTCAAAAAAGCCCGGTGACGCTGAAAATGCCGTTTGAGAAAATCAGCAATCTCTATCAAAAAAAAAAATGGGCTTGTAAAATGTACTGAATAGACTCGGGATTTGATAGACAATGTTGTCAACCCTCCGTATGGTAATGGGCGAATTGGTTTCACCGACGCGTTTGGCGACGTGACTTGGCTTTCGGGATTGGCCGTGGCTGCAGAATTCGAATGGCTATGTACAAGGATTTACTTAGTCCGATCGTGTTTACATTTTGGTAGTATAATCTAAATAATAGGTAACAACAACACTCTTTTTATTTCCCCCGATCCTATCCGAACCTCTCGAAGAATCTAGTAGGGCACGGGAACACCATTCCCTCTGGTAAACCTCCGAAGGTGATTCGTTTCACGGCTTCAGGAACCCTTTAAGTTTCTTGCCACCCCCATAAAAGCCCGGTGAAGCTGAATATGCCGCAAGGGGAAATCAACAAACTCTCTCCAAAAAAATTTTTTTTATTTAAAATACTTATTGTTCTCTAAAGTTTACGCGAACACTACATATTAAAATGAAACAACTTTTACGGATCTACTCGCGTTTATTTTACACATTACTTATTTAATGTTTATCCTGACGTTTCAAACCCTTTGCAGGGTCCGTGGTCACAGGGAGTCTCCCTGTGACCACGGACCCTGCAAAGGGTTTGAAACGTCAGGTCAATTAATAAGTAATGTGTAAAATAAACGCGAGTAGATCCGTAAAAGTTGTTTCATTAAAATACTTACTTAAAACTTTATAAGATTTCTCGTTCGCCATCTACAATTATGAGAGTGCTATTAAATTCTTCGGTTTCGTGTGTCAAGATGCAATAAAGTATGCAGTTAAGTTAAGCCAAACTCCTTGGCTTTTTGATATAGGTTGATACGTTTGCTGAAGAAGGCATTTCAACAATCTTGTGCAAGTTTGTTTTTTTATTATGAACGTTTATATTTTTAACACAAAGTTTTAATGGAAATTATAACTAGGTAAAAGAGCCAACTGTTAAGCATTTGTCCTATTTAATTTTATGCACTGACGCACTGACTACATCATGGTTTGATAATGAATCTTTGCCCACATAACGAGTCTTTGAAGACATTTTCTTTATGTTTATTACTAAATACATTATTTCTATTTGTCCATTCAATGTTTTCATTAATTCAATTAATCATAATTGACATTACAATTATAAATTAATATTGCAACAAAGATTTTATTCAAATAATCAAAATATTTAAAAGTATTGGAAAGCGACGTGTGTCGTGCAATTAATCGAAAGCTGTGAGCTTCTGTTCGTTCACGTTAATTGATCGAAGCGTTGGGCATAAAATTCTCACCGCCTTACAAATAAACAAAGAATAAGGTCCGAATAGTTATTCCGTGTTTTGTTCCTGTCATTTAAACGTCATTTCAAATTAGAGTAAAAGAGACAAAACACGGAATAACTATTCGGACCTTATTCTTTGTTTATTTGTAAGGAGGTTAGCGTCTTACACATAAACAAAGAATAAGGTCCGAATCCGATTAGTTATTCCGTGTTTTGTATCTTTTACTCTAATTTGAAATGACGTTTACATGACAGGAAAGAAAACGTATTCGAGAGGCCTATGTTCAGCCACTGCTGATGGTAGATAATAGGTAGACTACTATAGGCTGATGATGATGATGATGATGATGATGATACCTATTTAGGATTGCCGTATTTCTGAGATGTAATCCTCACCTTTTGCCTCGTGTGTCGGATAAAGTAGTTCAAAATCGTTGCGATCAAGTTTGCATCATGCCAAAACAGTTTTGTTAAAAAACATCGTGGCTCTGTAAGATACGAGTATCTCATTTTAAATGATTATTGGTTGATAGATAGATGCTTGCTGTATTAAACAGCCTTTAAATGCCCCACTGATGGGCAAAGGCCTCCACCATTGAAATCAAGTATCGCTACAATTGATGGGTAATGGCTTAATCACCACGCTTGCCAAATGCGGGTTTTTTTTTTTTTTTTTTTTTGAAGCTACTCCCCGCTATTTTTGCAGGACTTTGTTTGTCTTTTTTATTTTTTTTTATTTCTATTTTTGGGGTTTAAATAATCTGGAGCTATAAGAGCTCGACTCTTTATCTTTTTTATCTTTTCTTTTATCTTTCTTTTTTTTTTTTTTCTTTTTACAATATCAGTCTTAATGCTAATACAATTTTCTTCTATTTTAATATTTTACAATGTTTCTTATACTCTAATACAGTTTCTTATGAACTAGTACATTTCTTTATTTTTCTAAAATTATTGTTTACATTATTTCTTTGTTTCAAATCTTATTTATCCACTTCTTTCCTTCTCTTCTTACATTATATTTGTTACATTTCTTATTTTATTCCCCAAAATACATCCTGCCACTTTTGTGGTCTTGCTTTGCCTTTACATATTTTATTAATAAATAATTTTACTACATAAAACATTAATATTCATTCGTCCTTATTTCTTTTATTTACAATAGTTACTATCTTTTTGGCAAATTTCATTAGTCGTTTCCTTTCTTTCTTGTTACTTATTATCTCCTTAAGGGTGTCTTTACTCAATTTAGTGTCAAGTTTCTGCTGCAAAGTGTACCTATCTTGTGTGTGTATTGGGCAGTCAAGTAGAATATGGAAAATGTCCTCGTCCGCCGTCGGGTCACAGGCACATGAGGGGCTGTCCCTGCACTTAAACCTGTGCAGGTATGCACAGAATCCCCCATGGCCCGTCAAGACCTGCGACGCGGTTCGGTCGATGGACATCTTCCTCACAGTGTTATATGCTTCCACCCCATTCGGGAAAAATACCTTGGTGGTCGCGGCTGTGGCTTCCGTCCTATACCTGCTGTCCCACTGCTCGATTGTTCCCGCCCGTAAATGACGTTTAACATACGAGATGGGGCAGCAGTCATAGTCCGCTCTGGTCTTCAGTTTGAGGGCGGCTTCCTTCGCTAATTCATCCGCTCTCTCGTTCCCTCCTACTCCGACGTGGGCCCATATCCAATAAAGAGAGACTAGTTGGTGGTTGTCTCTCAGGAATTCTAGGTTACCCTGTACCGCTTTAGTGATTGGGTGCGAGGAGTCTGGATCCATCAGCGTCTGGAGAGCCGACCTCGAGTCGCTCAGAATAGCCGCTTCTTCGAATTTCTTGCCAATGATAATTTCAGTCGCTTGGAGGATAGCGTACAACTCGGCTTGGAAGACCGTACAGTATGGCTCCAGTCTGAATTTTCGGGTACACATCTCGACCTTCCCTTTCCAACAGGTCAGGGCAGCTCCGACTTTCCCCTCCAGCTTGCTGCCATCAGTGTAGATCTTTACCAAGTCTTCTGCCAGCTCGCTATTCTCTTCCGCGTTTTGCCAAATGCGGGTTGGTGATCACAAACCCGGGGTATGCATCGAAAAATCCGAAATACATTTTGCCTGACCTAGGAATTGAACCCGGGACCTTCGGGTAGCGGGCCGAGCGCCCTGCAACTCGGCTACCGAGGCGTTCAAGTATGTATATGGGTTGCTGTAAATTATGTATATTATTTGATTGATGATATCTTAAAGCTAAAATAGACTAAATGATTTAAAAAAAAACAATTAATTAAGATATCTGTTGACAGTAATTAATAATAACAATAATAATATTTAATTGACTTAAAGAAAATGTATTTTACATTCTAATATTAATTCTTAATTTAAAAATTCATTACTATAATACTATAACATAAATAAAATAAAAATCATTTAATACGTGCAAAATAGCCCATATTACATCGCACATCAAACATAACAGCACAACATAGCAAGAAGTAAGTAAATTAACATTAGTTTAATGTTCTCATCTTATACTTCAGTATACAAAATTTTCTGCGATCCCATTATGCTTGTTTTAATTGGCGATAACTAAGTCCAATCCACTTTTTGATATCGTCCAGCCATTTGCGTCGCGGACGTCCTGGAGCTCTCTTTCCCGGGATTTTGTTTACTAATCTCCAAACTACAGTATGAAGATGGCACTAAATGATGATGATCCTATACATCGAATCGTATGGAATATAGAAAGCACTTTACCTTAGAGATTTCGATCACAGGTAAAGCATGAATGAACCTTTCGTCTGCTTAGTGCCGTATTCACAGCAGACGGCAGGTAAAGTCGATTGAACAGAACAGTCGGGAGTTCATTTCAAGCCTCCAATTCCGATTGGGCGAACAGTGGTTAGTCATCTCCGGTCGGTTTTACAGTTCCGGATTGTAGTCCAAGGGACTGGAAACTACACTCGGCGTCAAAAAAATCGCACCTTTTAAAAATCATCTTTAAAAATTCTTAAACCTTATGTAGAGGATAGTGTTGGGTATCATTAGAAAGGTAACAAAAAGGAGTATCAAAAAGCAATTAAATTTAACTTTCTGTTTAATTATAATTATACAAACAACATTAAAATTAATAAAATAATAAAAATCCTTAATTAAGTCCTAATTAACAACAGATAATTTACAAAGAAAAATGTACAAAAAGTGTCTTAAAATTAACTTAAAATCTAGTGTTACCCCCCCTTGCCCTGATCACGGCTTCCATACGGTCCCTCATGGACCTCACCAACTTCAGGAGCTCTTCTTGAGGGATAAGCCCCCATTCTTCAATCACCGCGTCTTGGAGCTCCTGTAGAGTCGAAGGAGCTGGATCCCGAGATCGAACCTTACGTTTAAGATGGTCCCAGAGGTGCTCTATTGGATTCAGATCCGGACTTCGCGCTGGCCACTGCATCACAGAGATTTGGGACCTCTGCAAGAAGTCGCTCACGATGCCTGCAGTGTGAGCGCGAGCGTTGTCGTGCATTAATGTGAACCCCTCGCCAAAAGATTCGGCAAAGGGGACCACATGCACTTCCAGGACCTCAGTGACATAGCGGCGAGCAGTCAGCGACCCTTGTCCGCGAGCACCTCCAGTCCGGGAGACGCAGACAAGGTCGGTTTTGCCGGCAGCAGACATACCGCCCCAGAACATGCAGGATCCGCCACCATATTCCACCGTCTCCTGGATGCAGGCTTGGGCGAAACGTTCACCCTGCCTCCGGTATACTCTTCTCCGTCGGTCGTTGCAGAAAAGACACACTCGCGTCTCGTCTGAGAAGAGAACAGCTCTCCACTGCTCAAGGGTCCAATCGACGTGGTCACGAGCAAACTGCAAGCGGGCTCGCCGATGCGCTGCAGTCAATTTTGGACCCGTGGCAGCTCTGTGGGCCGCTATCTTCTTCTCCTTCAATCTTCTTCTAACCGTAGATACGCTTACGGTGCGTCTGCGAACTGCCTGGAGCTGCTGTTGCAACTCAACAGCGTTGGAGAAACGATTTCTCAAAGAGTTCGACACAACGAACCGGTCGTCTCTTTCCGAAGTGCAGCGACGTCTACCCGAACCGTGTCTGCGGATATAGCCACCGGTCTCTATGAAGCGCTGGTACACTCTTCGAACGGAATAACGGCTCAGGTTCAGTTGCCGGGCGACATCACACTGCCGCACCCCTGATTGCAGTAGTGCAACCACTTGAGCGGCTTTATCAGCTGTGGTATCCATCAAAATCTGTGCGTGTGTCCTCTTCAACGGTTGAATAGCGAATGACCCACATTGAACCCGTGTTGACCGTTTTATACCCACAAAGGAAGCGCAACTAGCAACTCTCACGGGTAGCAAAATTTGCATCGAATTTTTGTGACACTTTATTTGTTGCATTAGGTTTTATTTGATAATGAAAAGTAATGTTTTTTATTAAGTTAATTAAGTAACCTTGTAAATAAAATCATAATTAATGCGACTGCATGTGCATATCAAGAGTAAATGACATTTGAAAGTGATTTTCTAAGAGGTGCGATTTTTTTGACGCCGAGTGTAGTATAGTATATCAATTCAATTTAATTTCCATTAGAATATTGTATGCTAATTATTAATTTAAATTCCATTTTTTATATGTGATGTTACTCTCATTTTGTAATTCGTGCATGCAGTCTTCACCTTTAATTATAGTGACATTTAGTTTAGTTATTTTATAACTATTTAAACTATCATGGTCACTTGTGTTGCAGGGTTCCCGTAGTTAAATAATAACACAACTGGTTAATGTATCGGAGTATAATTTCTGACTAGTTTAATAACATAAAAATACAAGTATATATATTAATCTATAAACAAAGAAATTGGCGGGGGAGATTTGTTGATTGTAGAAAGTCACGAAACAGGAACTAATAAGTTTTGCTTAATTTACATAACATGTCTCTATATTTAATCACGTTATTAATTATCTCTATTAAATATCACGAACATTACGTGCTATGAATGTTGTGCTGACGGCACATTACTTCCCCCTTAGAAAAAATAAAATAAAAATAATAATAATAATATTATATAAATTACAAAATAACATTAATAAAAACAATGCATAGAACCCTAATTAAAATTACGAACAATAACTTAGTGGTATAGTAATAGTAATTGCAACCTTGCAGACTGCGCGTAAATGAATAATGCTGATTCCGCGTCTTGTTCTGTTTGCTAGCGCCGATAATACTTCTTTATTCTGAACGTAAATGTGTGACATAATACGATAGGTGCGACTTATAACACTTTTGGGAACGTGATTATAAAGCGAATCTTACCTGAACGTTCTTATCTGATCGTGTGCTTACTATCTGCTTTGTCAGTGGTTCTTGATCGGCTTTCAGTACGAACGCTGGTTTGATTCTGTCTATAGAGATTCTTACGCGTTTGTCGCCTTGCAATATTACGAAATTTTTATCACTTCTGTCAATGACTTGATACGGACCATCGTATGGAGGACTGAGACTAGGACGCAAACGATCACATCTCACGTACACATGTGAACATTTTGACAAGTGAGGATGAACGAAAGTATTGTTATTCGAGCTCTCTCTTTTGGGAATAGATATTGCTTTTGTAATATTTTCTCTCAGATTGGTAACGAAATCGTTGAACGTTTCCTGTTGCTCGCAACCAAAAAATTCTCCTGGTAGTTTAATCGTGGCGCCATATACCAATTCGGCGGCACTGAAACCAGTATCTTGACGAAAACAAACACGAAGTCCCAATAAAGCGGTGGGTAACTCTTCCATCCAGTTGGTTGTATTGCCTCTTGCGATCAATGCTGTCTTTAGCGTCCGATGTAAACGTTCTACCATGCCATTCGCCTTGGGATTATATGGAGTAGTTCGTATCTTATGAATACCCATTAGCTTGGCTAATTCTTTAAAAAGGTTTGACTCAAACTGTCTCCCCTGATCGGTTGTGATCATCTCAGGACATCCAAATCGCGATATCCATCCTCCGTACACGTGACGTGCGACTGATTCGGCTGTAATGTCTTCAACTGGAAAAACTTCGGGCCATGAAGTGCATCGGTCAATCATCGTGATTAAATACCTTTTATTTTGAGATACAGGTAACGGTCCTACAATGTCTAAATGAACGTGAGCAAAACGTTGAGCAGGCATAAACTTTCCGAGTAGCGAATTTGTATGTCTAAGCACCTTTGAGCGTTGACATTGTAAACATGACTCACACCATTTGTTTATATCCGTATTCATGTTAGGCCAAATTAACTTTGTATTAATCATTTTTCTCGATGTATTTTTTCCGGGATGGTTTAAACAATGTATGCTTTCAAATGCGGTTTTTCTGAACTCCTGAGGTAAGAACGGTCTTGTTTTTCCCGTAGAAATGTCGCAATACACCGGTATTCCGTGTTTATTTGATGTGGCCAAAATCATTTTTAATCTCGGATTTTTAATAAGTTCTTGGAGTTCGGGATCTAACTTTTGTTTAATAGACAACTCTTTGTAATCTATGTTGGACGGTATAGTTATTTCATCAACTGTCCTTGAGAGTGCATCTGCAACTACGTTGTCGTGACCGCTAATGTGACGTATATCGGTAGAGAATTGCGAAATGTATTCCAAGTATCTCACTCTACGTGGTGTGTCATTTAGTGACGGCTTTTTTGAAAACGAATGAACCAGCGGTTTATGATCCGTGTAAATAATAAATTGCCGACCTTCTAGTAGTCGTTGAAAATATCGGACTGCTGCGAATATTCCTAGCAGCTCCCGGTCGTAGGTTGAATACTTCATCTGAGCTGTAGTCAATGCTTTTGAGTAAAATCCTAGCGGCTTCCAACCTTGTTTACATTTTTGATGGAGCACGGCGCCCATACATTTTAAACTCGCATCAGTCAATAAGGCAAGTTCAGCTGTTGGAGAAGGGTGCGTCAAAATTGCGGCATCCAGAATGTTTTGTTTGCAACTCGAAAATGCCGATTCCGCTTCCTTCGTCCATTGAATAACGGAATTGTCGTTTTTCTTTGTTTGCTTTAAATAGTTGTTGAGAGGAACTTGATGTTGGGCAGCTAAACGTAGGCTTCCTCGATAAAAATTGACCATGCCCAAAAATCTTCTAAGCTCCTTAATGGTTTTAGGTTAAGGAAAATCTTTGATCGCCTGCACTTTCTCACTTGTGGGGCTGATGCCCTTACTTGAAATGTGGTAGCCCAAAAAATCCAATTCTTTCTTCCAAAATTCGCACTTTTCCAAGTTTATTGTAATGCTGTTCTCTTGAAGTCGCTTAAATATAATCTCCAAGTGTTCCTCATGCGTTGATTCTGTAGAACAGATTAGTAAGTCATCTACGTAGGCAAACACGAACTCTAAGTCGCCAAATATTGAATTCATAAACCTTTGAAATGTCTGTGCAGCATTACATAGACCAAACGGCATTCTGGGAAACTCAAACAGTCCAAATGGAGTAATTATCGCTGTTTTTTCTACGTCTGCAACCTTAATGCAATGAAAATCTTTTTTAATATCAATTTTGCTAAATAAAGACTTTCCTTGTGCGACGTACGTGAAATCTGTTAACCTTGGCAAAGAATATCTGTCTGGAACTGTGGCTTTATTAAGCATGCGATAATCGCCACACGGTCGCCAGTCGCCATTCTTTTTCTTCACTATATGCAGAGGACTGGCCCAGGGGCTATTGGATGGTCTACATATTCCCATCTCCATCATTGTTTGAAATTCTTTCTTGGCCACCCGGTTTTTATCCGGGGGTAGAGGTCGCGCACGAGCATACACTGGAGGGCCTTCCGTTACAATATGATGTTGCACTCCATGCTTTGGTTTGCACTTAAATGCTGTCGGGCGGGTCACGTCTGCGTACTTCTCAATGATCCGCCTAACGCTATCCGGAAGGCGGGAGTTAATAGTAGTGAAGTTTTCCGGGATCGCCTACGCTGCAGCTATTGTGCTGACGGCACAGCTTGCATTAGAGTTATTATTAACGGGATTCTTACCATGTTTGTTATTTATGTGAGTATCCGATATTTCGGGGTGCCGATTATATATTTTATATTTTGTTTACAATAGCTATACAATATCGCAAATCAAACATTATTTGGCGTCGCTGTTCAATTTTCCGTTTCAAAAGTAAGTGTCAAAAGTATTTGTCAGAGCCGGTCGCCGGTCGCAGCTGTTCATCGCGACTTACACGCGCTAGCAAGCGAACTGTCCGGGCACAATTACATAGCGACCCGACCACTACATACCAAGTTGGCGCGAAGCCAACAAATGCAGGCATTACTCCAGACGCTTACTTGAGGGTGGTTTCTTGAAAATCTACAGGAACACTCTGTGGTTTTAGCCGTTCACACACACATATACAACAACACACACACATACAACAACACACACACACCCTCACACACACACACACCACACACACACACACACACACACACACAACCACACACACACACACACACACACACACACACACACACACACACACACACACACACACACACACACGCGCACACACACACACACACACACACACACACACACACACACCCTCACATACACACACAATTCAGTAATTACGGACGAATTAAACACGGAGGAGCTCGAGATGATAAAGTTTTGGTCACCCATCCGATGACCGGCCTTTGCGAAATTTGCTTAACCACCTCTCGGAGACCGGGTGCGTTAACCACTGCGCCATCGAGCTTCTATCATCATCGAGGGTACATTGTAAAGTTTACAATATACCACAATTAATTTGTATTTTAACCTCTCATCTGAGGCGAGCACTGATCAGTGTTTCAAACAATTAAATCTACTGTTGCGGAAATCCACAACACACACTATGCTACTGTTTAAAATTAGGTTACAACTAAAAATCTCCAAAATCCACTCACTGTTTCATGCCGCTCCCGCCGTCCAGAACGGGATCCATATGGTCCGATGGGGCCCGAATCCGACTCCGGGTCGTCTAGGGTTCCCTAATCACACCCAAACTACCCCAAGTGCACTTTTTCCCCCGAGGAAATACCTGTTTACTCCAGCAGCGGTGACGTCGACAGCGGCGAATTGTACTCCCGATGCGATTCGCTTACGACGTACACACTCACAAACACAGGTTGCACAATACACTTAATTAAAGTAATACGGCTCCAAATGCCCTTATTACTACATAAAATCTATTTAATTATCAACACACGATAACCTATCAACCAGCCATTGTTGCCTTCCCGAGACAAGTGTACCAACAAAAAAAAAAGAAGAACAATTAGTGATGGGGCCATTATGCCACCAAACAAATTGAATCTCGATAATCGATTCGTCCATAATACAAATCAAAGTTTTATTTCCAACAAAAATAAATGCCTGTTTATTTGCAACATCTACATTGTGGCTATTCACAGCAGACGACAGTTTAAGGAAGAGCGACTCCTTTTGGTACAAGTGCAATATGTGCATAATAGAAATAATAATCATAGTTAATCCCTGCCTCCTGTAAAACGGCTTGGTAATGTGACGGAAGTAGGTGTAACAGTGTGACAGGAAGTCGAGGAAGCGCGCAAGCGCTCGCCATTTTGTAAATTTAAAATCGATATTATGAACATGACATATTATTATTATATGTGACATATTGTGTCACTTGACTATCAAAGGTCATTTTGATAAGTCAATTGTCTTCTAATGAGTATTTACTGCATTTATTTTATAGTTATAAAATGATGTAATACCTGATCCATTTTTTCAGAATATAATGTTAAAATTGCTTATTACTAAGGTAAGATGTCAAATGTTACCTACACATATGCGACTACTGTAAGGCTCGCTCGTTTTTTTTACATACATACTCTCACGTCTCTCTCCCAAAAAGGTGTAGAGAGAGCGTAGAAATCACCAATTTTGAGTATACACGCCATTAGTGATCCGATGCTACATTTAGCATAAACAAGTAGGAGTAGGAGATAGGAATCCGAGAGATACATCAGTGATGGGTTGCTAGCCGTCTGCCTGATGGTCGAATATATTGGATCCCTTGTCTTTTAGCCGGCTCTTAAGACATTTACGGTTATTATTTACACAGGGGTGGTATTCTTTTTGATTATTTTTATTACTTAACCTATTTCACCCCACTGCTAGGCAAAGCTCTTTCCCTTAAATCCTTTCATAAGTCTTGGCGGTTTTCCACCAATCTCTTTTGTAGATAACCCTCTGTTTTTATATGTACCTAATGTCAGCTCGGGCTTTATATCTAGAGCACATACTTGCTGATTCCAGATTACGTACATAATTTTAAGTACCTTTTATATTGTATTGTAACGGTGTACACATATTGAAAAGCCAAATAAATAATTAAATATCATCACCATCATCATCATCATCAGCTCATTTTTTGTCCCCACTGCTGGGGCACAAGTCTTCTCTATGGATGGACAGGGAGAATGGGCCATAAACCACAACGCGGGCCCCGTGCAGATTGGTGGTTGTTAACGACTGCTATTGCAGCTGGGACCAACGGCTTTACGTGCTTTCCGAAGCACGGAGGGGTAAATTTTTGATCACCCATCCGATGACCGGCCTTTGCGAAAGTTGTTTAACCTCAGCAATCGCAGACCGGCGGGCGCGTTAACCATTGCGCCATCGAGTTCCAATAATTAAACAAAGTAATAATTAGTATATAAGATGTATACGTAAATAAACATTGCTCCTAGCTCTCAGCTCACGAAGCTTTAAAAAAACAGTGGCTGTTTCATTTATCTCCCACGCTAGGAGCCATATTGGTGACCACACCTTTATGTGACGTGACATTAAAAAAGAGTCTTATTTACGTATTTTAGGTAGGTATTTTTTGTTTATCATCATTAGTTAACAAACGTCCCATTGCTGAGCTCAGACCTTGCCACCTCATTTCAACGTTACATTTTCAGTGATGGTTATTATTAAATTCTCTAAAAGCAGTGTTAAAAATTACTTCACTTTAAAAATATGTCAAAGAAATAAATTAATTTGAAAAAGTATGGATTATTTTTATCTCATAAAATTTACTTAACAGGTTGACCGCCGCGCCGTCGCCGTCGGTCCCAGACACAATAGAAATTCAATTGTTTGTCGGACATATGGCGTTAAAGGTGTGATTATAAAATAATAATAAATACATGGATCTTGTATATAGTTTATATGAGAAATGGTGCTTGAAAAGACTTTGGTAGCCCGTGAATAATCACCAGCCCCTCTAGACAAGTGGCATAACTCTAATATAATATAAATTAAATAGAATAATTATTGTACGGAATTTCACCCGAGTTCTTCCCGTGATGACACTTGTTGTGAGACTCCATTTTAATTTATAACTACCGTACAATTGTACCCTTACCACTATTAGTAAAATATACTTGAAATTGGCTTAATGCTAAACGGGAAGCCATTAATTAAGATATTTAACTAATTGTACGGGATTGACATAAGTCAACGATACGTACCTATAAATGACGTTTATGTCAAACCCGTACTTCGGAAGGCACGTAAAGCCGTAGGTGCCGGCTGTATTTGCAGTCGTCCTCACTGGGCCCGCGTGGTAGTTTATGGCCCGTTCTCCCTATCCATTAATAGGGAAGGCTCGTGCCCCAGCAGTGGGGACATAAAAATTAGCTGATGATGATGTCAATCCCATACAATAATCATTCTATTTCATTTCTATTCTATTAGCGTTATGCCACTTGTCTAGGGGGGCAGGGCCACTTCTATATAGTTTTGTTAAAAGTAAATCAAAATTCGAAAAAGTCAAAATATACAATTGTAGAGTGTAAAAATATATACAGCTCATAGTGTTCCTTTTGTAGTAGGCATCTTGATCACCTTCGATGTAATTCCGATGTAATTCGATGTAATAATTTCGATGTAATAATAAAACTTTGCAACTTTCGGACATCGTCTCTAGGAGTACGTGTGCCAGTGGGTTTTGCGGCGTAATTCATATTTACTTATGCTGTGCCTTGGTTGCAGCCTCGCATAGCAAATTCATCGACTTAGAGCCTTCAGACCAGCGAGTGCGGAATACGGAATGGCATAATTTATACGGCTCCACATTTTGTGGCCTTCGTACATTTAATCAAAGTTCTCTTGTCCACTTTGCATGTACGGAAGATTTCTAAAGGGTACGTTAACAACTTTAGTTACATTTTTTTTTACAGAAAAGTTGGCAAAGGACTTCGCGCTGCCTGACGTTAAGCAGAATCGGAGTCCAAATGCGAATCAAAGACATGTGGAGCAGGATAGTGCGTTACTAACCGTCCTTTATATTAATTTATTAGTGCTACTACAACATTATCAACATTAAAATAAACTATAAAAAAAATATAAAATATTAGAAAACATCGCGTACATTGCCCTGACTCCAAAGATAGTAGCTTAAGCACTTATGTTACGGAAATCAGGAACAACCATGGTACCAAAACCACCCAGACCCGAGAAAATATAGAAAAAGTTCGTTTTACTACATTGAACCGACCGGGAGTCGAACCCGGGACCTCGGAGATGGCAACACCAGAAACCGGCGTGCGAGCCACTCGACTACGGAGGTCGTCAAAACATAAACAAATATTTGATTGAAATAAAGCACAAAGTAGGCATTAATATATATCTGCGTAAAACGTTTTCTGTGTGCCAAGTATTCAAGTTATTTCGGAGAAAATTGACATTGACAGACAGGCGGACAGACTGACAGACACATAAGTGATTCTATGAGGTGACAGCTTTTTAATCGTATGTACGGAATTTGTGATTGCGTAGGATGTTATCGCAGACATAAACCATGAATATATCGTGTCGCTATAAATATCATTGATACGACCACGCACAAGCTCTTGGTTATAAAAGAAAGTTGTGCATGCTATAAATACTTATTAGTAATGGCTAATGATGAACGTACTATTCGGTTATCGGGCGGTAAACCCGAGTAGAGGTAGTCTTTGGGTTTTCGCCCTTATCATCGGCCTCGAACGCCTTTGAGGGCCTTTTTTACCCTTTGAATCCTCCTTACTGGGATACGAGAGCCTCAAGGCCCTAGTTATGTGGCAGTTCTTTCGTCCCTTACCTGCCTGAAAGCTAAGACAATAGCATCACATGCCCACTAAACACAGGAGGCTACGCGGCTGCGGCTGGCTGCCTGTACGGTACTTATCGACTAGCGAGGTGCCCATGTATAAGTCTGTACCTGGTATAGAGCGCGTGTGAATCGGGACTTATTTTAATTTTAGTGTGTATGTGTAGGAGCTCGATGGCGCAGTGGTTAACGCGCTTGGTCTGCTTGAGGTTAAGCAACTTTCGCAAAGGCCGGTCATCGGATGGGTGACCAAAAATGTATCATCTCAAGCTCCTCCGTGCTTCGGACGGCACGTAAAGCCACCAAAAATCACCAATGCACCACGCACTGGGCCCGCGTGGTGAATGGCCTGTTTTCCCTATCCATCCAAAGGGAAGGCTCGTGCCCCAGCAGTGGGGACATAAAATGAGCTGATGATGATGTGTAGTGTATCTGAGTGTGTAGTGGCATTTGGAGGGTCGGGAAAAGGGAGAGGGATAGTTGTACTGACATTGTTTTATCTCAGTGTGTAATGTTGGCAGTGTTCTAGGTAACTATTATGTGCTCACAAGGAACAAGGTTCATAAAGAAACTAAATTAGATGTACGGCAGGATTAAAATGTAAATTTTATTAGAATACCGAGAGAACGCTGGAAAAATATCGTATTTTCCACTAGAAGTTTAATGAAAGTTGATACGCGATCCCATGTGTTGAAATGAATTCTGTTCATGTTACCGGTTTATGTTACTGGCGATCTAGTTTCTAATTTTTATTTTATATTTTCTTCCACGCTTGTAAAAGATAACGTCGTTGAAACTGCAATACTGCGTAACCAACAGTTGCTAATAAAGCTGAACTACAAAAAAAGCAAAATTGAGATTTCGCGCGTATAGGTTCTAAATAGCCATTGGCGTCGCCCCGTGTGCTAAAGTAACTACATCTTTAAATATATTTATAGTTTAATCAGACAAAGCCGTAGTTCTTTATTACTATGTAACAGGTTTTTTTTAGAATAAACTAGAATTAAAAATAGATGGTCTCGTGGTCACAATAAGTGCACTAATAAGCAACAAAAACTATAGACAAGAACTAATAAAATATATGGAGGCATAAAATGTGTATAAATATGTGTGTTACAATATAATAATAAGAGGTTTTAGATTTAAGTAGGTAAGCAATTTCTATTTAAGTAGTATAGCATGTAAATACGGGTAGATTAACAAAATTACATTAGCCTTAAGAATCTATTGTTTAGTAAGAGAATGTCGTTCTAATAATAATATTAACAGGTTATACACACATTTATATAACAGGATTTTTCGCTCTCCTGTAAAATTGGTCACTACCAAGTTTGGCGGTATTGGTTCGGCGATATTGCAGTATCAACAGCGTTTCAGTGGTAAAAACACACGTCCTACTAATATTATAAACGCGAAAGTTTGTAAGTATGGATGTTTGTTACTCTTTCACGTAAAAACTACTGAATGTATTTAGATGAAATTCGGCATACAGGTAGTTTATAACCGGGAATAACACATAGGTTACTTTTTATCCCGATATTCCCACGGGAACGGGAACGGGGTTAAACCGGGAACCACGCGGGTCAAACCGCGAGCGGCCACTAGTTTGTTATATTTATAAGATAGCATTAAGAAGTTTGGGCACAGGTAATTTACGCCTAAATAAAATAAACCAAATTTTGATCATCATAATATATATATTTTATGACAGATTAGCTAGAGGTTGCTATGCTAGGCCAGTGAAAACCCTAATAATGAAATAACTATATATTTCCAGTTTCCAGTGGTGTTAAGACGGTAACCATAATCGTATAATCGTGCAAATCACTGGCTTCATTACATAATAAAACACAGATTTACTGGGAGAAGGCATTTACACAAAAAGCTATCTACATCAAATGATCAAACATTATAATGGGTGTCCGAACAAATCTGACGAGGGTGAATGCGAAAGTGTAATAATTAAGTACTTACACCTCGAATGGGAGAGGGACGCGATTCTAATAAGATACCTGTAACATTCATTATTCTTCCTTGTTTTCGAAATTAGGCTTATAGTAATATCATTTACGAAAACGGTTAATCGGCGCACCGTCGCGCCGCGTCGTCTGCGCGCGCGCAGCAGGTGTACGCGGGGGGGTGAAGGGCGCGCGCGGAAGGGAAGCATCGGTGACCCCCACCAGCGAACGATCTGCGACTGCGGGCCGAGCGAGCTCCTCTCCTGCGTCAGGCACGACTCAACTTTGGTACGAGCACCTGTGTGCCACTCGATCCGAAAATCTTCGAGATACGTCTATCGCTAACTACGTGAATTCAAAATATTGGTGTACTTAGTGTACTTAATATCCTTGTTTGTGCAAACGTTGAACCTGTTGCAAGTGCGTTATAGCGTAATCCCATACTGGGAACTACGTTTGGGTTTGTTTTAACCCTCGAAGTTTGTGTCTGGCGGCTGCCAAGCTGTCGCGGCTTCTCATCTGGACTACGGGGGAGGACTAAGTCGCAGCTCAAGAAGAAGAAGAAGTTCCAGGGGAGTGCCACTCCAGTGACCTTGCTATTCCCCATATCTCAAACCTACCCACGGCCTTGAATCTTAAATTTAAATAATTAACATAATAACTTGAATTTGCCGTTTTATTTATGACCTATATATAAATAAAACGTGACATACCGTTCGATTCTAAACTCTCCACCAGTTAATTACTGTATCTTCTAAGAATCTTTATAATATACTAGCACTTTTCCCGCGTCTTCGTCCATTTGGATTTCGTATTGTACATAAAAAATATCAATAAGTATTTAATTAACAAATTAAAAAAAAAAAAATTTCAAAATAAAAAAATTGCCTATGTTATCAACAAAAAAATTTGCAATCTATCAGTGAAATCATTTTTGGAATTGGACTAAAAGTTCCAGAGAGCTAATCTCTAATCTCCCGACAAACAAACAAAAAAACGGTCCTGCTCCTGTTTATAGAATAACCCTTGAGCGATATAATTGTAAATAGAAATCACTGTTCGCCGTTCATCGGTACAAAGAGAATATCACAAACATTACCTCTTTTTTGACGACCTCCTTGGTCGAGTGGTTTGACACCATGAAAACCGGTGTTTTCATGGTGTCGCCATCTCTGAGGTCCCGGGTTCGATCCCCGGTCGGGTCAATTTAGAAATTATTGTTTTTCTAAATTGTCTCGGGTCTGGGTGTTTTCTATGTATAATAAGTATGTATTTACGTATTTTAAGTATGTTTATCCGTTGTCTAGTAACCATATAACGAGTTTTATAACGAAGCTTCTCTTGGGCTAGATAATTAGTGTGAGTGTAGGAAAAAAAATAAAAAAAAAATTCCTCAACGTGTCTTCCTCAACGTGTTATTAATTTAATAGTATAGATATAGATAAAGTCAAAAATTGTTATAATGAAGTTTACTTAGTAAATACGCTCTTTAATTATTTATCAAACGGTTCGAAATAAAATAAAATAAAATTTTGTTTCGCATAAAATTTGGTACAAAAGGTCTTAGGTAGATAAAAGTTTCACACATTTTACCAGAAGCTGGCATGCAAAATTTAATTTAAACTTGGTATGTAATCAGTTAACATATTAAGAACTTTTTTATTTGAGTTACAACAACGTCAACGAGTTCAATATAAGAGAAACTGTTTGATTTTCGATACATGTTTTTGTTTCTATTAAATGTTTATCTACTACCCATTCAGGATATCTTTTAGCTGTGGGGAAGAATGTGCGCTAGAAACTGCACAGATTTATAAAATAGTAACGATATTTCCAAAAGTACGTGTTACTACAATTTAACTATTTATTTATTTAATTAATTAATTACACGACCGCGGTTAATCACTATAATTAATATTTAAAAAAATAATAACAATAATAATAATTCAAATTCAAAATTATACATTCTCATAATTATACATTCAAAACTATAAATTGACGACCTCCTTGGTCGAGTGGTGTGTACACCGGTTTTATTTTAGTATTTTAAGTATGTTTGTCCGTTGTCTAGTAACCATTTAACGAGTTTCATAACGAAGCTTCTCTTGGGCTAGATAATTGGTGTGAATGTAGAAGTTTATTTAGTTTAGTTTAGTTTATAAATAAAAATGAATGTTGCTAAGCGCAAAACTCGAGAACGGCTGAACGGATTTCGATTAAATTTTGCACATACACAAATCATGACCCGAACTAGGACATAGGATATTATTCATTCGGATACTATGTTCCTGTGGGATACATAGTCGTCACGAACGAAGTTGTGGGCCACAGCTAGTTATAAATAGATTTTCCTTATATAGATAAATTTTTTTAACATAGTCAAGATATTAAAATTAATAAACATAACAAAATTAATCAAAACAATAGAAGCAATAAAAATAATAAAAATTGTTAAAATAATAAAATAGGTTTCGATTTACACAACTTAATAAAAATTTATAAATTATCATTCACACATTCTTCTCACAGAACTCTATCTCTCAGACAAAATCATATTCCATAATAATATTTGGAAGAGAGCTGAAATACAAAAACTAATGTTTGTTTGTTTGTACCGTACGCGATATATAAGGGACTATGACTAAAGCTATGCTACGGTTTTAACGTCTACGAGAGTCATCTACAAGTCCATGTAGTCTCAGTCATAGAACGTGACACCCACCCACACTAACTGTCACATCAACATTTATTCGGTTGCGATAAAGCTATGCTAAGTTGTGCTCTCTCCCGCGAAGAATCAGAGTTAGTACAACCATCACGGGATTTGGGTGTCCACACGGAAGAAGTTGCATGAAGGCCGCTTTTTAAAATTGAATGAAAAACTCACAAAGAACAAGAGAATAAGTGTTATTTATTTAGTACGTGGCTGACATAAGCCATCGCTAGACTGTAAATTCGTCTACGCTAGACTATTGTACAAGGCCCTGGAACTAGAACCTTTGTTATATGGTCAGTATGGTAACTAATACAGTGACTGCGACGTTGACCTACACAAATAAAAGAAGCACACATTATTTTTGTCTATATGTATGGGGTAATCTCTAGACATATTAAAAGGATTGTCAATATTTTATTACCTATGGATAGTTACACTAGCCTTTAGTATGATAGGCTACCTAATAAGTCAAATACGATGTTAACACATCACGTAGCAAAGAATTTTCTGACAAACCGACTTACTTAGTAGCCTGTTAATAAAAACTTTGTTTATCTTTCAAACGTGCGTGCGTTAAAATGAAAAAAGCAAACCACTCCATAACGGACCTACGTTGGATCGCAATAAGAGATCACGATAATGCCTCTCACACTAAAAGGCCATGCAAGATACCCAGTATAACAGATCCATTAACAGTACCAAATGTTAGTACATTTTTCATGTCACCGATACCCTTCCATTTCTTGACGGACAAGCAGAAAAGCTTACATCTCGTCTTTGCACATTAATGGGAACATAAGTAGGTACCTAGGAACCCGCATCCCGGGTGATCTATCAAGGCTACACCAAGGATAAGAGATATGCCGGCTAGGGGTGGGGTAGTGTCGATACTAATTAATATGTTTAATAATTTATGTGAATATTTAAGACGTTGTTTTAATACGTTGTCAATATAATAAATAAAAATAATGTTTTAATAAATAATGTGGTGTGTGGCTTGGTAGGCGGATGGAAATATGTACGAAATTAATACCAATTTTTAACTTTTATATTAAGGACATCGTCGGTGATAAATAGTGCCCGCGTAAATCTTTCTAGTTTCTATTTAAAAAAAGACAAAGTGTTGAAAAATATCCGCAATATTTGCGTAAAACTATATGTGAATAATTATTTCTAGTTTATGTAGTAGTTTAGAATGAAATCAAGTGTTTTAAAAATCAAAAAATTAAATGTCGTCAAACTCAGAAGCGATTGTGGACTTGTTAAAGTAGCAGGTTGCTGTTGTTTCCTGCTCAATTAGTTGTTTTTTTTTGTTATTATGATCAAATGGCAAATAAACCTTATACTACGCCTCGCTTAATTAAAGTTGATCTTATTATTTTTTATCAAAAACACTTTAAATAAAAAAAAATAATAAAAAAAATATAAAAAAATTTTTAATTCAGATTTTTGTCCATATATAGTTAGTAACAATTAAAGCTTATGAACTATGTTAGTAAATGAGGCAATATTTTTTTATGAATGGAAAAACCCACTCTGCCCCTCCGGTCCACCAGGCATATCAACGTGTATATGCACCCAGTGCCTCCAGGATGCGACATTCGGGCTTCTCTCAAACCACACTCAGAACACTGTTGGAGCTTCCCCGCACTCTGCGCATTAAAGAAGCGATCCTCCCACTCAACACCGCATAGAAGTCACTAGTGAGAGCCTGCGCGAACATGGTCGAGGCGCTGCAGTAACGTGGAAGCCCCAACATCACCCTGAAAGCGTTGTTGTATTGTACTCGGAGAGCGTTGAAAGCCCTCTGCGTATAATTGAGACAGACTGCACGTGTACAAGTTCTTACAAAAACTTTAAATAGAGTTAATTTTTATCTCTGTACAACATAGCGCGAATTAGCGGGCCAACATATTACATTGGACTGCCAAAGCTCTCCTTTCCCCCTCTATGTCCTCGTCATCCTTCAGGTTTTCTGTAACCACATGGCCTAGGTATGTAAAACTTTTCACCCTCTGAAGAGTTTCACCATTTAGTTTGATCGGGGGAATGTGTGTCAACTTTTACAAAAAGAAAAAAAAGAAAAAAATGAAAAAAGAGAAAAAAAAGGAGAAAAAAAGAGAAACTAACGTACGTTATCGTTAATTCTATATTCTATTTTCAATTGTAATATCGATTTCAAAAGGTGAGGTGTCAAATGTTACATATCTTTTGAGACTACTGTAAGGCTCGTTAATTTTTTTTAACATTATATCTCAGGCCATGTGACTCAGCATACCCTTCACATATAGAAATCAGCCTCCTTAGGGCTCTTATGGTCGGACTCAACAAAACTTTATCGTCCGCATAACTAATGCTAATAACAATTTTTCTTTCTATAGAGCATCCAACATCGGTTTTGCCGAGCTCAACAATCAACTGATTTATATACAGGCTGAAAAACGTTGGCGACGACAATCCCCCTTGCCTGACACCGAATTCCAGCCTGTACTCGTCCGAAAATGACCCAAGTCACCTGATCTGGTTAGTTTGATGACCATACCAATATTTAAAAATACGTATCAGCTCCATTGGCACCCCTCTGTCTTTTAATTTGTTCCACAGTATGTCATAATTAACCAGGTCAAATGCCTTCGAAAGGTCCAGGTATTTTGACTAAATTTCAATTTCTGTTTAAATATTTTTCTAGAGGAACACATATCATATAGGCGACCACAGTATGGTCTATTATGCCATACCCAGTTTAAAAACTTTTGACTAGCGTCCTGGTGAACACAGCGGACGTACCCATTTCATCTCCGTATACAGCAGTTTCCCTGGTTTTTTACGCCACTGTGACCAACATAGGTACTTACTGCTGCCTCTTGCAAAGTATTTTTTTATATAATTTTACAATTATATAAAAAAATACTTTTACAATTTTATTATATAAAATGTATAATTTCTAAATTTTTACAATTAATATTTTACACATAAAATCACACATAAATTTTACACATTTACTTAATTCGCTAGGAAAATCAATAGACTTTAAAATCTCATTACAATATTGTATAATTTAATTTGATCTTCATCTCGCTCACCCCATATTACCTTATTACGAGAAGTAGATAACGTACTCGAAAGATCAGAAGTTGGCACGACCGTCCCCAAGTTACATACTATTTCCAGTGACATATGATCGAACCAATAAGTGCCATACTGTATTTTTACTGATGTTATTGACTGCCAGGCTACTTCAGTAACCAGACAGTGGCCGAGCTACCTTCTACTCCCGCATATTTCATTAGCGTGACTCAAATTCGCTTTAATAAAGGTTTCTAAAGAAACAGTAAATTTTAGTATCTATTTTTTACGATGTACTTACAAACATATCGATATCAAAGTATACTTTTCCTCACTAGCGTTGGCCGTGATAATATATAATAGCTTTTTGTACCAACGACAAGTCGGCTTATTGAAAGCTAAGAAACTTTGTAAAAAGTTAACAATGTTGCAAGGCGTGTCTTAATTTATCGTCGCGTCGTCGTCGGTACCAACTAAAAATTAAAACAAGTCTTTCGGAAAAAAAAATATTGAAGGAAAACAGTGGCGGTAGCCAAAGTAACGTTAAGAAAACAATACCGAAGTTCGAAAAGAATAAAATGTATGGGATTGACATAAGATTGACCACGTGATTTTGCGCGACTTATGTCAATCCCATACATTTTATTATTTTCGAACTTCGATATTGTTTTCTTAACGTTACTTTGGCTAAGTCTACTGGTTTTGTATGTGGTTTAGTGATGGAAAAGGTAAATTTATGCCATCTAAGTATTTATTTCAATTACCTCGGTGGTTTAGTGTTAAAAACCGGCCAAGTGCGAGTCGGACTCTCGCACGAAGGGTTCCGTACCATAATCTATAAAAATATTTCAAGTTTCTACCTGTCATCGTTAATAAGACCGAGAAAAAAATTGGCAAAAAAAGCCCCCTTAAATATAAATTTTATTCTGTTTTTTTAGTATTTGTTGTTATAGCGGCAACAGAAATACATCATCTGTGAAAAGTTCAACTGTCTAACTATCACGGTTCATGAGATACAGCCTGGTGACAGACGGACAGACAGACAGATAGACGAACGGACACCCTGCTACACACTACTTTAAAGTTTATACTGACACCCCCCACCAACCTCACGATTATAAAGTTAGGTGTCAGACATCCTTACGCAAGCACAAGGGGCCATCTACGTCAAGTCATAACGCCAGATCAGAACACGCCGGTTATGCATCCTTCATCCGGTACTTTTAAGACTAGTGTCTCGAGCTAGTTGTCCCGTGGACACGTATAGACGGACGGTCAGCGGAATTTTAGTAATAGGGTCCCGTTTCGGTTTTACCCTTTGGGTACGGAACCCTAAAAACTACCGAACTTAGACCAAGAGTTCCCGGGTTCAATCTCTAGCGAGGGGTATATGTTTGTACAAGGTTTAGTTGGTGGTGAAGCTTGTCTTTAGTCCACTAGGCTAGCTACCACCATCTTATCATATTAAGAAATCATGTTACAGATAATTAATAATATATCTTATCTTTTCAAATATTTTTTTTTATATTATTTTTATTTGTTAGTTTAATTACATTTATTTTATTTTTCTAGTTGGCGTAGCACTATGCAGGCTTTTGTCTCTTAATATTTTTTACTTGCAACTATCGGATTTTAGTACCAGACAGTTTGTTATTATTAGTACAATTTTAAACGCGAGGCGCGTTGCGCGTTTTCTCCACGGGTTTCGGCAGAATATCAGTGTTGTGACCTTGGTTGCAACAAAAAAAAGCTGAGTCGGAGCCCTTTGGTTGACTCGACACTTACATGTTACACTAAGGTTGTATTTTTAGTTGGTATTTTAGTTCCTGTTATTTTTTTTTTATTGTGACTTTGTGTATGTGTCGTGTTTTACCAATAAATGTTATTCTTTCTTTCTTTCTTTCAAATAAAATTAAAAATAGGTCATTATGTTAAAGGGATATAGACATTATCCAATATTCTGATGCATCAAAAGAACTGGATAATTGAAACGCTCAAACTGAGTTTCTTACCGGTTATTCTCAGTACAAGGTCGACTCAGGAACCGATAGTATTATAGACTTTCATAAAAATTTAAAACAAAAAAAAACTAAAAAAAACAACTAAAAATAACTATATTGGTAAAGCAGTCTTTACCAATATAGTTATTTTTACATTAAGTTACATGAATTGAACATATTAAGTAAGTAATTTTATATGGTAAAGAAATTTTGTATATAGCTTCTCCCTTAAACCATGTTACAAATGTTATAAGGAATTAAGCCTAAATTGAAAAAAAACTAATGATTCACAAATTACACGTTACTCAATTTAGAAAAAGTTTAACGTAACTAAATTAAAAATTGCTTGTAAAAATTACAACAGTATATTTTTGGATTATTTTTGGACCAGCAGATTGATGGTCTGTTTACCTAATAAAGTGTTGATGAAATTACTGCTAATATTACCTTCATTACTGTGCAGCCTGACCTTATTAAAAACTTAAAACAGAAGCTCTAATTTAGTTGGTTCGTTGGACCAGTAAATCCCTAAGAGTTAATTATCATCAGTATACTATAAGCTTGATTATAGTTACTGTTTTTTTTAATAGTGATAAAGAGCAAGGTTGAGCAAATGTCAGTACTTTTATCAGCTCATAATCGTACCATAGCTGGGCTTAGGTCTTCCAACATGAGCTTGGGGGAAACAGGGGCCTTTTCATAATATAAGAAAGGGTTTTTGGGTTTTATGACTTCCATTCCATTATTGTTTTTCTGAATTGTCTCGGGTCTGGGTGTTTTCTATGTATAATAAGTATGTATTTAAGTATTTTAAGTACCTATGTTTATCCGTTGTCTAGTAACCATTTAACGAGTTTCATAACGAAGCTTCTCTTGGGCTAGATAATTGGTGTGAGTGTAGGAAAGTTTATTATTGTTTTATTTATTCCAAGATGGATCTCATGAAGGGTTCCATTCCAAGATGCTCACAAATCAGGCGATCGGCTAGCAACCTGTCACTGATGTTATCTGTTCTGCCTCGGAACCCTACTTTGATTATGCTGAATGAGACGAGGCAACTGCGTCTTTCGGTGCGCGATCACCACTTGATCTTGAAACTATCGTTATTGTGTTAAAATTATAATATACTAGTGGACCCGGCGGACTTCGTACCGCTTTGACAGTTTCCATCAAGTGATTAAATTCTCTTTGTTTCCATGACAACAAAACAAACAAATCATTTTGTATAGGAAAATTCAATTGTCGTTTTTAGTATATTTATAGTGTACTTCCCGTGGGAATATCAGGATAAAAACTATCCTATGTGTTAATCCAGGTTATAAACTATCTGTATGCCGAATTTCATCCAAATCGTGAAGCGTGAAGAAGAAACAAATATACAGACATACACACAAACTTTCGCATTTATAATATTAGTGTGATGTGATTAATAATAATGGTGCATTTCAGGGTTGCAATGAAACGAATTAATCTGTAGGGTAGGCGTGCAGTGTAAGCACGTCCGTTCACCTCGCCGCTCGACTGACATGTGACGCGGACGGTCTCATCCCGCAGCCTATACGCAATTATTATGTTTCGTTTTTTTTACATCTTACGGGTAGGTACTTGGCTTTTCTCACCTGATGTTAAGTGATGATAAGACCGAAGGTAGAAGTGGACTTCTCCCGGATTCCTTAACTACTGAGACACTGGCTATCTTATCTCTGCTGCCGGAACACAGCATTGCTACAAACATTTATGCTAAGGCGACATTTTTAGATAAGATGGTGGTAGCTAGCCAGGCGGGCATACAAGCCATACCACCAACCAAACCGAGTACACAAACATGTACCCCCCGCTGGGGTATCAAACCCAGAACGTCTAGGTCTAAACCACTAGGTGGTCTTAATCACTAGACCACAGAGACGATTAAATGTCAAAATAACCTTATTTTAAATAACAAGAAGCTTCTTTTGAATGCTTAAGTTCTAAACGCGTATTGATTCTCACTCCGATTCCGAGTCGTATCAAAACATCTATTATCGTAACACTCCGACCTTTCCGGCTAGGAAGCGAGAGAGCCCAATCACAATTCCACCCACGTAGTGTCTCTCTCATGTTAATGACTTTATTTATTCAAATTACCACCTCGAGCACTTTTTAAACGTGAGTGTACGTGCGAAACGAGCGAATTAACGATATTCCAACATGTTGGAGGGTTATTTAAAGATTCCGCTTTTAGTACCTTGTTTCAGTGCGATGTGGAAAAGTTTAGAGAGTTCCTTGTTTCATACTATTAACTGTTAGATAGACTGTGCTATAATTTTCAAATAGTTCATTAAAAACAAATAAAAATATTGTAACAAAAGTATTGTAAGAACATTGAGGAAGAGCGGGGTCTCCGAAAAACAGGTATAGTTATACTTAACTGGAGATCTTTGCCATTGTAATTGTTTTGTAATCCATCTGTTACTGAATAAACATTTTTGATATATATTTTATTTATATATTGAAATGTCAATCAAAGTTATTTACTCATTTAGTAGAGTTAGTATCAGTTGGTCTAAAACGCAACTGGTTTAAAACACAACTGGTCTACTGATCTAAACCACAACTGGTCTACTGATCTAAATTGCAACTGGTCTAAGTAGCGAGTGGTGTAAAGCGCAACTGGGGTGGTCTGTAAAATAAAATATTTTAACTTTATTTGGATTTAGTCGTTTATTATATTTATTTTTAAAGATTAGTTAGGGTAGCGACTGGTGTGTTCGTCAAGAACCAGTAATCATGAACTTTTTCCTTTAATCATTAAAATAGGAATCAGCATCTGATTTCCCAGCTGTTATCCAGTAAAATTATAATGATTAATGAGATTCTATTTTATATTTTAGCGACGAAAAGCAAGTGTCGATTTGTTGGAAAAAACAACTTGTTTTAGGCGGGATTCAAAGCTACGACCTTCACAATCCGGTCGACATCACTTTGAACTGCTATTACCAATCAATTAGTTCCCCGTCGATGTTCAAGTGCTTGCTTAATACGCTATTATAGCCAGAGTTGTTCCATCAATGTCCGATACTATACCGATACCGACTGTCCTATCAGTGACAGGTTGAGGCACGGCCTAGAGCTAAAATTGGACCAGAAAGTTGACGCAACTAATGTTAGCGCATCATCATCATCATCAGCTCTTTTTATGTCCCCACTGCTGGGGCACGACCCTTCCCTATGGATGGATAGGAGGATGGATGGAACGGGCCATTAATCACCACGCGGGCCCAGTGCGGATTGGTGGTTGTTTACGACTGCTGATGGAGCCGGGACCAACGGCTTTACTTGCCTTCTAAAGCACGGAGGAGCTCGAGATGATAAATTGTTGGTCACTCATCCGATGACCAGCCTTTGCGAAAGTAGCTTAACCTCAGCACTCGCAGACCGGGCGCGTTAACTGCTGCGCCACCGAGCTCCTCATTATTGGAAAATAAAACAGATAGAGATGCAGTACGGTCCGATCACCAAGGTCCAACTCCCTAAATGTCCAGTTTTCGAAAGTCTATTGTCTGAAAGTCTATTCTTCAAATGTCTAATTCCTTCAATGGCTATTCCCCGAACGTCTTTTTACCTGTCAGCTAGTTTGAATATATAAACTTACATTAGACAACATCACATACGTTGTTCTGATCCCAAGGTATGTAGCTAAAGCACTCGTTTTATGGAAATCAGAAACAACGACGGTACCACAACCACCCAGAGCCGACACAATATCGAAACGCTCGTTTTCGACATTGGCCCGACCGGGAATCGAGTTGTTTTCTAGTTTATTTATGTTAACCATAGTATCTGGTTTAGGATTATTTATTTTTATTATATAGGATGAGGATAGGAGAGGATTATATAGTTTTAAATATGCTGTTGTAATGTTACTTGTTACTTGTTGAAATAAATTATTCTTATTCTTATTCTTATTTTTACTTGTATGTCTAATTACCTGTATTCACTAAAATTATAAAGTTTAAAAAAAAAACTTATAGGGAACTTGGCTTTCGTCTCACCTGATGTTAAGTGACAATAAGACCGAAGGTGGAAGCGCACTTCACCCGGGATCCTCAACTACTGAGGCACTGGCTATCTTATCTCTAGCTGCCGGAACAACAATGCTACAAACATTGATGTCATGGCAATATATTTAGATAAGATGGTGATAGCCCGACCGAGTAAACAAACATGTACCCCCCGCTGGGAATCGAAGTCGGGACCTTTAGGTCTTAACCGGTGGTCTTAACCACAGAGGCGGTTATAAGTTACGTATAGTGTATAAGAATGTATAGCTACCTAGTGTGTGTTAAATAAAGTAGAATAAAATGTACAGTTAAGTTAGAATAAGAAAAAATTGTTAGAACTAAAAAGTCTTCATACTATATTAAGTCTTTAATCGCCGTAGTGGTCACCGGTGACCGACTAACAATCAATTTTCTATTGTCTGGTTTTGCGGCAGTCAACGTGTTAAGGTGGAAAAATTGCAATTAAATAAATAAATAAAAAAAATCAAACATCCATATTACACAAAACAACAATAAATTATAACACTGTTTTTAATTAGTCTTATGCCTGATTTCACCATTGACCCCTAAGTTTTAGGTGACCCCTAAGCCATGTTAGGTGACAGTTGTTGGAGCCAAACCGTCACCTAAAATGGCTTAGGGGTCACCTAAAACTTAGGGGCCAATGGTGAAAATGGGCATTAGTCTCGGTAGGCAAGTGGCATAGCGCCCGGCCCGATACCTGAAGGTCCCGGGTTCAATTCCCAGGTCGGGCAAAGTGTCTTTCGGATTTTGTCGACGCATAGCCTGGGTTTGTGATCACCAACCCGCATTTTGCAAGTGTGGTGATTAAGCCAAGCCCATCATTTGTAGTGATGACTTGATTTCAATGAGGCCTTTGCTCAGCTGTGTGACAGTTGTATAGGCTATTTACTTATTTTTAATTAGTACTATTTTGCATTCATCATCATCATCATAAGCTTATTTTTGTTCCCACTGCTGGGGCACGAGCCTTCTCTATGGATGGATAGGGAGAACGGGCCATAAACCACCACGCGGGCCCAGTGCGGATTAGTGGTTGTTAACGACTGCTAATGCTTTACGACCAACGGCTTTACGTGGCTTACGAAGCACTTTGCATTGTATGGTACAAATGATTTTAAAAGTCTTGTAGCATTGCCTATCTTTTTATTAGAATTAATGAGCAATCTGTGGTTAATTTGTTTCTAGTTATAAGGTTACATTATATTATACAATATTTACTGTGTTTACTGTTGATTGACACAAGTAAGGAGAAAAAAAACATCGGAAATACAAACATTGCTATTTACAGTTTTCAATGTAAATATAGTATATAGTAGATATAGGAAACGCAAATAACAAATTCAAAAATGTGCATATTTTGTTAAGTCTTATTTTTAAAATTTTTGATATATGCCAGACCGGGTGCTTCGTGGAATAAAGCCAGTAGAATAGAAATGGAATACAATTATGGACGTGTAGGTTTGACATGAGTCAATCAACCGTCTTTTATTCAAACTTATGTCAGACTCATACTTTGATCATTATATTATTCCACTAGCTGAGCCGGCGTACCGCATTTACAGTTTCTATGACAACAAAACAAACAAATCGTTGAGTAGTTTACGCGTGAAAGCATATCAAACAAACAAACAAACAGACTCACTTTTTTGTTTAATAATAAGTACCTATCCTAAGTCTTTGATTAACCTTTTCACCGCCCAACTATCCTGCACGCGATGTCCCGCTGTACGCCAACGTATAAATGTATTTTAATAAAGTAGGTACAAAGAAGAACATCTATAGAAGTGCTGGCGTGGACGGCACGAAAATCTCGAACTTCTATAGAAGTTGTTGGCGGTAAAAAGGTTAATACTCTTAAGAATACGTGTAGGTACATTTCATGATGATCGGTTGAATAGTTTACGCGTGAAAGCGTAACAAACAACAAACAAACTCACTTTCGCATTGATAATAACTAGTGGTCGCCCAGTGGTCGAAATTCGACCGTAATTTTATTAAGGCTGCACGGATTGTATCCTAAGCAATGAAAAATGAAAAAAGATAGAATGTGAGTTTGGATTGGCATTGACAGATTTTGGCCGCTCCTCTTCCATTTTTGAATTTTTTGAAAAGAGTAATACTTGTATGTCAAATACATGGTAGTGTGTGTAATGTTTGTTTTATTGATTTAATGTATTTTTATGCATATTTAAAAAAATATATTAACATTCGGATAACCTTGTCTATATAAACTATAAGTGTGCGAAATTTCGTACTCCTCCGTCCGAGCAATTTTCGTCAAACAGGGGTACAAAGTTTTTGCTTCACGTATTAATATAGTATAGATAACATAGGATTTCTATTCCATTAGCGTTATGTCATTTCTCTAGTTCATTTTAGGGGAAAATAAATAGATAACTTTTTCATAATAATCACAAAGGAGGTTGAGAGTGTAAAAATAATGGTACCCAAAGTCTTAACTTTCCTTATCTGTGTTTTTTCGTCCTATGACAGGTTAGGGTAGCCTAAAAAGCGTAGCGCTTCTGCAGCAGACGTCCCGAAGACAAATGAACTAGCTCTTGTAAACAATGCGGGGATAAGAGCCATTGTGCACTGTCTCAACCGCCTTTGCGAGAAATTGAGCTACATTTGTATACTGTGTGAAACAGATCATTGTTGACGCGTACACTCAATTTTGAACTCTATCCGAATGGAATAAGACCGACAAATTATAAGTTTGTTTTGTCCGTTCCTTGGTGTAACGTATTCTCGCGAACTAATAGGTATGTATGTAGATAGTAATCTAGGGTGAAGATTTACTCCTTTAGTCGTCAATCACTTCACACACCACTTCCTGATAAGTGTTAGTTAGTATATCCGGAGCATAAGTATATGTAAGTTTTACGCACATTTATAGCAGAAAAATATAATATCCCTTATTGTGGTTTTTTTCTCCGAGCGGGGTTCGAACTCACACTCTCTGACATGCATGGTCAAATTCACTACCAAAGCTATAGTGGCTCTGTAGAACCTTTTTGAAGAATTTGTTAGCCAGAGGATCCTTATTTATTGTTAACTGCCAAGTCGATCAAACTATTATATCATGATTGTATATTTTAGTGCTTATTCATTCATAGTCTTAGTCTCTTTGTAGTTGAATTCGCGTCTATCTTCGATTTCTACTTACTATCAGAAAAATAGGAACCTAAAGAAATATATAGCAGCTTATGCAAAAATAAAGTTTTTTTATTGCCAAAGAGTCGACTTTTTATTAGAGTATAACCCTGAGTAACATATCCTATAACCACCATGATAACCACATCTACGACCACAGCTTATACTTGCTTGAATTTAGCCATGGTGTTTTTATTTCGTAAAAATATTTGAACCTTTTTCATTAAAACTCAATGTAATCATTAAAAATAGGGGTCTAAATTTTTTATCTTAAATAATTATAACATTTCTGCCGGCCAAGGAGCATTTATTCTGAGACAAATAGATATCAACCATAATCAAGTTAGCTCATTTATGTCCCCACTGCTGGGGCACTAGCCTTCCCTATGGATAGATGGGAGAACGGGCCATACTTGGTGGTTACCAAGCAGGCCCAGTGTGGATTGGTATATGTGCCTTCCGAAGCATGGAGGAGCTCGAGATGATACATTTTTGGTCACCCATCCAATGACCGGCTTTTGCGAAAGTTGCTTAACCTCAGCACTCGCAGACCAGGCACGTTAACGACTGCGCCATCGACCTCCTCTAATAAATCTATTGTTTATTTAATTATAATTAGATGGCGGGTTACAATCGCGGGCCGGATTGAATCTTGTCGCGGGCCGGACTTGGCCCGCGGGCCGCCATTTCCCCATCCCTGGTCTATGTATTGCTCTAACGCGTTTGTATGAAACTTACCTTCTGTACACGGAGAGTGGCAAAACGCATCTTCTACTCTGAACTAAAGGAGGGTAAGCGAAAACAAGGCGGACAACTCCTCAGATACAAAGATGTTCAGAAGCGTCACATGAAAAGATGCAACATAGAGCCCTCTCAATGGGAAGGTGTGGCAGCACAACGTCCTGAATGGCGCGGGATTGTGAAGAGGCGAGTCCGCGAGTTTGAGGAGCAGCGTAAAGCTGACCTCGACGCTAAGCGCGACGAGTTAAAGGCCCGTCCACCCGCAGTCATTAACTATAACTATATAAGAGGTGTGCTCACGTGCCCTCGTTGTGCACGAGAGTTTACTGTCAAGATCGGCTACATAAGCCATCTTCGGGCGCACCAGCGCCACCAAACCGACTAGGAGTCGAAGTAGTCGCCATGGCCAAAAACGGTCGGAATGATCATCATCATTTTGTGCTTATCTGATGGCATGTATTTATATTTTATTCCTCATCAGTTCATCTTTATGTCCCCACTGCTGGGGCACGAGCCTTCCCTATGGATAGATAGGGAGAGCGGGCCATAAACCACCACGCGGGCCCAGTGCGGATTGGTGGTTGTTAGAGACTGCTAATGCAGCCGGGACTAATTGAAGTCTGGTGACGCTGAAAATGCCGTTTGAGGAAATCAGCAATCTCTCTCAAAAAAAAGCCGAGAACAACGGCTTTACGTGCCTTCCGAAGCAGGGAATATTTTATTGTGAAGTCGTTATTGCCCAAATAGTGACGAGTAGACAGACGTGATAACACAAATTACTATAAAAAAATTAAAAAAAAATTAAACTAAAAAAAATTACCACTGGTGACACTCGAGCTGGCGCGTATTTTGGCCAACGCCTGAGTTTGGTCATCCAAAGAGGCAACGCCGCTAGCGTCCTGGGCACTCTCGCGCTTGGCAGAGATTTGGAGTCCCTTTTTTATTTGTAAAAATTATGTGTAAATTTCTATATATATATATTTTTTAACTTCTCTTAATTATAATATTTGTACTTACTTAATAAAGATAGCTCTTTTTAAGTACATTATATATTATGTAAATACTTTAAAGTTTAAATGAAACAAAATTGTCCCCCAACTTACTGACTGTAATCTATATAAAGAATAAAATATTAATAAATTACTATTTCACCAAAGTCACAATTTAATAAAAGCGAAATTAACGCAATTTTAACTTGTGAAAAAAAAACCAGTCGTTGTGTTGTTGAAGCATTTGTCTACGAAGTGGTAGACTTTTCGCTGGGATGATGATGATGATGATCCAATTTCTTGTTACAATTAAATTCAATTAAGCAATTTCTTAACGCAACATAATTTAATCTTTTCAAGTTAGTGAAAATACGTCCATTTTATTAGCGTTTTAGCTGCGCTGCCTAAATCCAGCCCAGGATTTCTATTTAAATGCAAATTAGGTACATTCGGATCAAGGAGGTGCGGTATTCCAGGAAAGAAATTCGTTAACAAGTATACATGTGTATATGTTTTGGGCCATCGTCGAACCAACCTACACTAGCGTGTCGCCGCACAAAAAATAACATTAAATGTCACTAACATTTTACTGGACTTCTTGCGGAAAAGTGAAGAGTCATGTCTGCGGTTTTGTTTTATTTTCGTCGAATATTAATGAGAAATAATGATGGATTATTAACCGTTAAGTGTTCGTGAATGTGCATGTGTGTTGGCAAATGAAACAAAACAGTGCAACTTCACTTTTCAAATTCTCTCAAGAAGTCCGCGTGAGGACTTAGTAAAGCCCCACATCTTTACTGAGATACTCGAGGGGTTGGGGGGTATATCATTTCTCACTTCCGATTTCTATTATCATTCATCATCATCATACAGAAAAAAAAATATTTTTATTTAGGTATGTATTATTTGTAAGAAAAAGTACTTTGACACTGGCTAAAATGTGCTAATCGCACGAAGCCATCAACTAAAGAAAAAAAAACATTTTACTGGATGACAGGACAGGACATTAGGATGCAGGATGCGTCTGTTCAATAGTTGCTTATATGGCCCCATCAAAGAGCAATGGAGAGGGCTGTGCTCGGGGTTTCTCTGCGTGATCGAATCAGAAATGAGGAGATCCGCAGAAGAACAAAGGTAACCGACATAGCCCGAAGAGTTGCTAAGCTCAAGTGGCAGTTAGCAGGGCACATTGCTCGCAGGATTGATGGCCGTTGGGGCGGGATAGTCCTGGAGTGGCGACCGCGTACCGAAAAGCGCAGTGTAGGCAGGCCTCCAACAAGGTGGACCGACGATCTGGTGAAGGTCGCGGGAAGCCGCTGGATGCGAGCAGCACAAAACCGGTCGTTGTGGAGATCCTTGGGGGAGGCCTTTGTCCAGCAGTGCACGTCTTTTGGCTGAGATGATGATGATGATGATGGCCCCATCTCTAAATCTATTTCCCCATCCCTGACATAGACCATCTCCCACGGACCATCTCAAATCAGTATGACCGCAGCAGTTGCGAGTAACCGTGTCCGTGAGGAGTTGTCTATGTGTGCGTTGCGCAAACGCGTTTGTATTAAGCCTACCTACTGCAGTCTCCTTATTTTTAAACGGTTTTATTTAGCTTGCCCTGTGGCGGTAACCAAAGTAACATTAAGAAAACGAGGTTTAGGCTACAAGTAGCTCTTGTGAATGTCACTATGCCATCGGTTCGTAAGTCTACTCGGGGCGGGAGATCTTGTACTGAGAAGAACCGGCAAGAAACTCAGCAAGTGTCCAGGATAGTCCAGAATATAATAGTAATTGTATTATTATTATTTGTTAAGCCCGCATTAGATTTATATTAAAGAGATTAGAGATTCTAGTTAAATGTTCAGTTTTGATTGTATTTCTTACACGCACCAAGACGAGGTCTTCTGATGACATGGTATGAATCAAGTAGTGCACCCGTTATTAAAATTAAAATTACGTAAATTGTGCCATCAACATCATAATTAGCCTATAGTCATCTCTCTGGACTAAAATGCGGGTAGATAAGTTTAGTCAAGAACCAAACATAAAACAAAAGAATAGAAGAAGAAAAAAAAAATCATCATCATCATCATCAACAACGGCCTCGAACAAAGGCCTCTCCCAATGTATGCCACTGCCATTATTTATTCTAACCGGCGGACTTCGTATCGCTTTGACAGTTTCCATGACAACAAAGCAAACAAAACCCTGACAGTTTCCATGACAACAAAACAAACAAATTATTCGTCCGCTTAAGAACACCCGTATCCCATGATGGGCCCCTATAGCAGGTCCAATTGTAAATCTAAACTATTCTTGAATCCACGTGAACACACAAAAACTTAGGGGTATAAAAAATAGATTACGACCGATTGTCAGAGCTACCGAATATACATATGAGATTTCATAAAAATCGATCGAGCCGTTTCGGAGGAGTATGACAACTAACATGTGACACGAGAATTTTATATACTCGTATATAGATAAAGATTTGTAATTTCGTTTTTCTTTTTTTACAGGTACATACCAATCCAGGAACTTGAACTAGATGGTAACTAAACTAAAGTACATTAACTATGGCAGCAGCTTGAAATGCCGAGCGGTCGGACGGATGACTATATTAAAATACCTCGAGTGCCTCTTTGCATCGTAAGGTACAAACGCCAGCATATCAACCTACCCAAAACTGTCAAATTTCTTCAATAAATTTTCAACCATACGACTAAGAATTAAAGTACAAAGTCTGTGAAAGAAATTTCACATTTTGGGGTAGTCAGGTGTGCAGGCGTGAGTACGTTAAGGCGTCGGGCCCGGTTGTTGTCGTAAAGTGGGAATCCATACAATTATAACTCATACAACAGAATAGGCCATCATTTCAAAAGATATATATGCAGACGAAGTCGCGGGTTTTCGCTAGTATAATATACTAGCCGTGCCCCGCGGTTTTACCTGCGTTAATTAGCGAACAATCTATTAAAAACCTATTTGATCCTCTAAAATTTTTTCCCCCCTGTTTTTGCAACTTTTTTCATTGCTGCTCCACTCCTATTAGTCATAGCGTGATGTAATATAGCCTATAGCCTTCTTTAATAAATGGACTATTCAACACAAAAATAATTTTCAATTCGAACCAGTAGTTCCTGAGACTGGTGCCTAGGCAATTTTCCCCACACTCACGTCAGGGTCAACCTGAGCCAGGCCGAGTCTTTAGAGGCGCTCTAGGATGCTCTGCTCTTGTCAGCCGACTCAAATGCCTCGGACAACCCCGCTATACACGACTTTAAAGTTTATACTGACACCCCCCACCGACCGTTAGGTCATAAAGTAAATGTAAGTAAATGCCTCGGACAATCTAGTAAGAGACAACCCTTGTATACACGACTTTAAAGTTTACACTGACACCCCCCACCAACCGTTAGGTGTCAGATATCCAAGCAAGCACAAGGGACCATCTGCGTCAGGTTATAACGCCAGATCAAGACGAGCCGAAGCGCATTCTTCATCCGGAACTCATAAGACTACTGTCTGAAGAGAGTTGCCCCGTAGACTCATCTAGTCTACTTCCTATTTTCCAGATTCAATTGTCAGGAGCATTTGCAGGAGGTGCGCGAACATAATGGAACATGATGGTTTATTGCCCAATCACTCTATGTGCTATTGTTAAAGTATTAAAGGTGTGCCCAGCGGTGGGACGTCAATTCTCTGACGACGAGTAATTATATCGAAAACAACTCATGTACGTAGTTAACAGATACGTACGAGTACTTTAGAATGAATTAACTTTACAAATTTAAAAAACGCTGACATAAAGCCATGCCTTAAATACTTTTCTTTTTTAACCCTTCCTATAAACCCCACCTTTACCTTTGAACGCGTCGGGGGCCAACTGTCAAACGATTATAAAAATAACAAGTTCCGGCGGTGCTTGTCTAGACTTCATACAACCTTTGGGTATGCAGTTGTATACGTATAGTATGTATGTATATGTATATGTCTCGGTGATGATAATGTCATAAAGTAACTGGGGAAAATATGAGCTATGGATAAGTTTACAACGGTATTTGATTTTTTTATGGCATAATATAAGCTTTACGATAAATGCTTATACAGTTAAAAATAACTTGAGCTTTTATCACATACTTATCATTTTTTTAATGTTGCAGCGAAGAAGCATTTGGTCTTCTCGACTGATGGTAAGTGGTGATAGTTCCGAAGATTAGTGCACTTCACATAAAAATTCAAAAGCAAGCTGTTATTTTAATATCATCATTTAATTTTATTTTAAAAGATAAACGGACATGACAACATTTTTCAGAAAACAAATAATACGTTTTACAAATAATTAATTTGACCAAAATACAATATATATTTTTTTAACAATACAATAATAATCTTAAAAAGCTTCTTTCTGCCGCTTCGCCGGCTGCTGGCCGGAACATTGCCAAATGTCTTACTGGCCAAGTAACCATTATATTGAATTAAAATTGATTAATAGATCTTTGTCCATTTGACGTATTTGTGATAGGAAAAAGTAAAATGCAAATCTATTGCAAAATGAAAATTTACAAAACAAATACTTTATGAGATATATGTTTGGTGAAACAATTTTACATGGAGTGTTGATTTGTGAAATTAACTAATATGCGATGCGTTGCTTGTTAACTGAAAATTTGTTAAATAACTGTCGAACTTTCGAATGGTACCACAAACTTTACTACTAACTAAACCAAATACAATAATATAAACAGTCTCAGCTTAAAATCAATGTTGTGACCTCTACCAATTGACTACAGAGACGATAAAATAACGTCTATTAAGCATCAAGATGACGACGGACGTTTGCCTCGAGAAACTATTCGTTCAAGGACGTATGTTAGCTTATGTTTGTTTGGCATTCAACATTATATTTACAATATGCTCAATTATCGGTCGCCAATATATTCTCCTTGGTCTGTGTGACTGGAAATAGCACTTATATAAATTGGCCAAATGATAAGAACAGAGAAATTGGCAAATAAACAGCCTATTGGATATTTAAAGCGATTCCATCTAAATTTGGGTCAGCTCGGGGCGGAGCGGCCCTGCCCTTAGGATTGTTATTCGCACATTTGAATAAGCCATGGATACCCCTGATTTATTGGTACTAAGTCAGATAATACTGAGAGATTTTCTTTTGGTCTTAGTCATTTACAGCCAGCATTTTTGATAGCATAGTTCTGTAAGGATGGCTTTATGTTAAAGTTAACAAGTTAAATGTTTACAATTTTTGACTTAAAAATACATAAGTAATTTTATTGGTGGTAATTAACGATTGTCTTCTTACGACTACCACTTAACAGCGCACGTACCTTCTAAAGCACGGAGGAGGTCGAAATATTTTAACTTTGGCCCTTTGACCAGTGTGTGTTGCCAGTGATAACATACGGGACTGAGACATAGTCGCTCACGATGGGCCTCATAAAAAGGCTCAAGGTCACTCAAAGAGCAATGGAGAGGGCTATGCTCGGGGTTTCTCTGAGTGATCGAATCAGAAATGCGGAGATACGCAGAAGAACAAAGGTAACCGACATAGCCCGAAGAGTTGCTAAGCTCAAGTGGCAGTGGGCAGGGCACATTGCTCGCAGGACTGATGGCCGCTGGGGCGGGATAGTCCTGGAGTGGCGACCGCGTACCGGAAAGCGCAGTGTGGGCAGGCCTCCAACAAGGTGGACCGACGATCTGGTGAAGGTCGCGGGAAGCTGCTGGATGCGAGCAGCACAAAACCGGTCGTTGTGGAGATCCTTGGAGGAGGCCTTTGTCCAGCATTGGACGTCTTTTGGCTGAGATGATGATGATGATGATGATGATTTACCCTTCCCATCCCATGCTAGCCTGAGACGTAAAAATAATGTATCAGCCACTTAACTTCCCGTGCTACATGCACGTAAGACCCTACTAAGGGACAAGGGTTCCAAGATGCTCGCACATCAGGCGATCTTCTAGCAACTCATCTAAGGTCACACTTTATCAACTGCAAATATTTTGAGGATAAACTCAACAACATATATAAACTATTTTTATGAAAAAACTTTAAATTTTTATACGCTATTTTTCAAGAAAAACGCCAAAAGACATTTCGATCAAAAAGTAAATAAAGCACTTTCGGTAATTTCAATTCGAAGGAGCCGAAACAGAGACGCCGCAATGCCTTCACCGCTTACACGTGCCCGTAGTTTCATTCAAAGGAGCCGACAGAGAGGCCGCTCTTAAAAATATTACAATTTCTGTGTCAGGAAAAGTAAAAAATAACTAGCCTGATTTTTTTTAAATGCTAGGGTCTTATTTTTCTGATATAATTAGATGCTTCGTCAAAATATTTGCAGTTGATAAAATGTTCCCTGTGTGGTGCCGGGGATAAAGAATTGCACCACCCCATCTCTTCCCGTGGGTGTCGTAAAAGCCGACTAAGGGACCATTCCAGAGGATGGGCAGCAGCATCTCTCTGAGGTTACCCTCACTACTTACCTACTGCGATCGCCAACCCGCCTGCCAAGCGTGACGATTACGGCAAATACCCCTCATACCCTTGGGGAGGCCTTTGTCCAGCAGTGGACGTCTTTTGGCGGAGATGATGATGATGATAAAATGTGACCTTATATATCACTGATGTATCTATTTCACTTCGGCGCCCTACAGTGATTATGCTAAATGACGCGTCGAAGTCACTAACGACAGGTTTACTCCAAATTAGTGATTTTAATGCTCTATTTACTCTGTCTACCGGAAGTGGTAGCATGAGTAGTTCAAACGTTATCCAATGCGCCATCGAGCACCTCTGTATGTCTGTAAGCTCTCAAATAGTAATAGTGTCCAAATAATATGAAAATTTACCTTTTTTGCCGAGAAAATGTCTCGTCATCCATCCAAAGCTCGCGACAAAAACTGTCCGGTTTGTTATGAGCGACGGCACTGCATCGTTTTAATGATAAATTGCCTGAGGCCAGATTTCACACATGCCGCCTTTTTGTCTTCCTAGTGATGTGACGCGTACGAGTATTAGAGGAAACCTTTGGCAAAAGAGGTTACAAAAAGTACAGGCTAAAAAGAAATTTCAACGACGGGCTCTCACTCGCAATGTTCATAAAAATAAAACGTCGTCGGTTCATAATCTCTTTTTCAGGAAACAATGTTATAGTATTGTGGTGCTATATTTGACAATTTTGATATTTTTTTCTTAATAAACGTGTTTATTTATTGAGGTATTATGAAAATTGAATTTACAATAAAATGTTATTAATACATTTTTATTTTTTACGAGTAGAAACGAATTTAGATACTTAGTAATAATTTAAAAAATTAACCAACATATTTAAAATTAAAAAAGTACTAACTCGAACAAACCTTGGCCACTAGGTATTGATAGACTCACCTAGTTTATTGTAACTTTCGTCCATAAACAGGTGTTTTACCGGCCCGTCGTAATGTACTATTCTCTTCTTTGCAATTATCACGAATTATGCACTCAGATAATATGTGCTAAAACAAAACAAAATTTCGATAAAACAATAATGGTTTCGCAAACGCCTATGGGTATCACATCACTACAACCCATGATATATTAAATGTGTCGGGCCTCACAAATGTAACATATTTCAGAACTATTCTCCGAGTAGACAAAGATAGTAGCGTAAGAAATTAGAGTCATCTCTCACTAGCCACGAGTATGCAATGGGTGAGAAAGATTACTCATGTCATAATAATAATTTTTGAGTGCCAAAACTATTGTTTTAATGTCTCGCTTGTTTAAATGTATGAATACATCAGAACGACAATAAAACAACAATAAAACGAGTGCTTAGATTAGAAAGAGACCATTAGGAAGATTAGGAAACATTAAAGTAACAAAAAAAGACTCATTTCTTGCTGAATGAATGAGTTTATAAGAATAGGGCTGTCTTGATTAGAGACGGAGGAGCACATAATAAATCAAACGATTGAAACCTAGTAGAAAGATTTAAAAGGACAACACACGTTTTGACTTGCAAATTAAATGTAATAATTTATTGTTCTCGTGGTTATAAAACTGCAATTTTTACAAAATAATGCGACCTAAATGCGACATGCTACAAGGGCATTTTATAACATTTATTTAACAACTAGCGGCCGCTCGTGTTTCATCCGCGTGGCTCCCGTTCCCGTGGGAATATCGGGGTAAAAGCTATCGTATGTGTTAATCCAGGTTATAAACTATCTGTATGCCGAATTTAATCCAAATCCATTCAGTAGTTTTTACGTGAAAGAGTAACAAACATCCATCCATACTTACAAACTTTCGTGTTTATAATATTAGTAGGATGTTTTATTTTTTATCTTTAATTCCTCTACGACGCGTAAGGAAGCACTTACCTGAGATGGTAAGTCTACAGTAGAGGTTCGAGTTTTTACGTAATCGCTTTCAAAATCGTAGCGTTAAAGTTATTACAGAATGGCTTAGCTGAAATCGGCGTTTAGGAGCGAACGTCGAGAATAGACTTTTCAGTAACGACCAGTACTTCCCATGATACTCTTTTCACGATTGTCTACCAATACTTCCGTATTACAGAGGAGCTCGAGACTTTAATGTATGATCATTGATTACCCATTGTCTTATAGGCTAATAATAAATATAATAATAATTCTTACATCCATTCTGAGAGCGAAAATTACTACCCACATAGACAACAACTCCATTATGTCTACCTCTCAGAATGGATGTAGGAATGGATCCCGCGGTACGAAGGAGCTGCTCCTTATTGACATGGCCATAAGCCAACAGGTTCGCCGTTCCCGAAAGGATCTGTCGACATGTTGGATAGATTATAAGAAGGCCTATGACTCGGTACCACATACATGGCTCATGAGGGTGCTGGAGTTGTACAAAATAAATGCAACTCTGCGTACCTTCCTGATGTCGTGTATGGGGCAATGGAAGACAGTCCTTCGCTATCCCGGATGTCGACAAATTCAAGGAAACGACGATCCTATTGATTGGATTGAGCGGGGAATATTTCAGGGCGATAGTTTGAGTCCACTATGGTTTTGTTTAGCCCTGAACCCTCTCAGCACATTGCTGGAGGATTCGGGACTTGGCTATTCATTGCGAAGAGGAGGTCAGGTAATATCCCACCTGCTTTATATGGATGACCTGAAACTGTTTGCCCCCAACAGATTGCGACTGATGGAGTTACTGAAGGTAACTGAAACTTTCAGTAATTCCATCAGGATGGAATTTGGTGTAGACAAATGTGCAGTCATGCATGTAAAGCGAGGCAGGATTGTAGAATCTGAGGGATTACAACTCTCAGATTCTATAAACCTGAAATCCCTCTCCGCAAATGATACATATAAATACCTGGGTATGTCAGAGGGGTTAGGAATAAGTGTGGCTGACATGAAGCAATCGTTGCTGGAGCGTTTCTTTGGTCGCCTGAAAAAGGCGCTCATAAGCTCCTTATCAGGCGGCAATAAGGTGCGCGCCTTCAACGGTTGGGTCATGCCAGTCCTGATGTACTCCTTCAGCGTACTCAAGTGGACTCAGACAGAACTGGATGCCCTGGATAGGCGAGTCCGTACATTGCTGACCGCAAATCGGATGCATCACCCACGATCGTCGGTAATGAGGCTGTACATCCCGCGGAAGTGCGGGGGTCGAGGTTTTTTAAATGCTAAGACCCTCCACAACCGTGAGGTGTGCAGTCTCAGGGAATATTTCCTAAAAGCCGATGTGGGTATGCACCGAGATGTGGTATCAGTGGACAAGGGACTCACCCCGCTGTCCTTGGCTAAAGAGAACTGGCACAAACCCGTAGTACTTAGTGCCAATGACCGCAGGGAGGTATGGCAAGGCAAGGAGCTCCACGGGCGCTTTTATCGGGCCCTCCACGGACCCGATGTAGACATTTTAGCGTCCGTATCCTGGCTGCGTTTCGGTGACCTCTTCGGAGAAACTGAAGGTTTTGTCTGTGCAATTATGGACGAAGTTATGCTAACGAATAACTACCGGAAATTTATTATGAAGGACGGGACGGTTGACATATGTCGGGCATGTCACCGTCCGGGTGAGTCTATCAGACATATTATTTCTGGCTGTTCTCGTCTGCCTAACGGCGAGTACTTGCACAGGCATAATCAAGTGGCCAGGATTATACACCAGCAACTTGCTTTGAAATACAAACTTGTGGATTCTGAGGTACCGTACTACAAGTATGTGCCCGACCCAGTTCTCGAAAATGATCATGTCACGCTGTACTGGGATCGATCTATCATCACCGACAGGACTATTGTAGCTAATAAGCCAGACATTGTGGTGATAGATCGATTAGCGCGCCGCACGATGATTGTCGATATCACCATTCCCCATGACGAGAACCTCGTGAAAGCTGAGAAAGAGAAACAAATCAAATATCTCGACTTAGCACATGAGGTTGTCGACATGTGGAATGTGGACTCGGCTGTCATCGTGCCGATTGTTGTTACGGCCAACGGCCTGATGGCCAAGAGCCTCGATCAACATCTCATGAGGCTCTCGTTAGGCGGCTGGATCAAGGGCCTGATTCAGAAGGCAGTTCTCCTCGATAGTGAGGAGGAGGATTGTGAGGAGGTTCCTGTCTCTGGAGCCCTAATCACCGGTAGTTTGGACCCTGGTCCCGATGCCGGTGGACCCCTATTTTTTATATTTTTAAATGTTTGTTTTGTTTTTTAGAAAATATTTAAAAATGTAAATTAATATGTAAAAAATAAATAGAGAGATAATAATAATAAGTAAGTTTATTATAGATCAAAAAATGCAAAATAAACAAAAACAAACACGATATTGGCGCACTAGGTACAACCACCCACCGTTAGAATGGTTGTTGGCCCAAGTTGGTCCAATAACCCAAAGTTGCAGCATCGGTGAGTCCCAGCGGTCAGAAATGGTCACCTAATGTTAAAAATTAAAATGGCAAAACGAATGAACACAATGCTGCTGTGACCATTCAATCTGGTATACAGTATAGCCGTTTATTGTCTCATCATTCGGAACACTATGTTTACAACCGAACTGACGAACTCATAAAATAACAAAGCGTTCAGAAATGAATAACCGGCCCCGATATAACTTCGACCCTCGACTTTATGTTTTTTCTTTGCGCAGAAATAAAACTACGCGAAACTTATTACGGCGGACAGTCGAGCGAGAAATAATGGAGTCAATTGTATTTATTGTACGTGTTTTACTGGTGTGTTGGAGGGGAGTGTGGACACGGACTTTGTTACACGACGATACATTATAACAATGAGGTTCACTCGAACATTACACATTGCAATGATATAATAAAAAAATAAAATCCACAATATCAAAGTCGATCTAATTAGTGAAGATGGTTTAAAAAAACAATACGAAATTGATATTTTCTTAGGTCGCATGCATCATTTTAAGACAAGTCTAAGAATTGTTCTTTCGGAAATGTGAAATCTAATAAGTGACTATCAATGTTGTATTTTGTATTATGTATTATTTTAAAGTCAATTTGCATGTACTTATTCTGTTTTTACTATTATTATTGTTAAATTGAATTATTTTTATTATTATTATTATTTTTGTTAAATTAAAATATATTTTTTATTGTTAATTGAATTATTAAATTATTATTGTTATTACTTTTGTTAAATTAAATTATATTTTTTATTGTTAATCAAATTAATATTATCTTAATCTTAGCATAATTTTGTGATTTTTGCTGTAGCACTTTTGTATGCATGTAGTTTACACCCATAATTGAGGTGACACTTATCAAGCGTCTTATTTATACAATGTTATTTTTTAATGTAATGGTGTTTACTGTGTTGGTGTAACAATAAAAATAAATAAATAAATATACTAATAGATACACCACCAATTCGCACTACGTCCGCGTGGCGGTTTATGGCCCGTTCTCCCTATCCATCCATAGGGAAGGCTCGTGCCCCAGCAGTGGGGACATAAAATGAGCTGCTGAATGATGATGATACTATTTTAGGTTAAAGTAATAAATTCATTCTTTAAGAATATCAGGAGAAAGTGTTATTAAATTTGCGTAGGTAGCAGCCACGATAGCCTAACATACATAACACAACACATTACAGGCTAAAAATAATAACAGCCCATGTACGGATGCTTTAATTCAGAACCGTAAACTGAACAATTATTTTTTTACATTGCCATGTTATTTTCATTGTGTGGATACTAAAATAATAGCACTAAGAAAATTGTAACAGATTCACATAGAATATTTTTTTTTTCTTTTAGGTGATAGCTTCGTGTGGTTAGCACTTTTAGCCAGTGTCAAAGTGATTATCTTACAAGTAAATAGAAACATATCTTTTTTTTCTATGATGATAATGAATGACAATAGTAATGAGAAGTGAGAAATGATAAGCCACCCAACCCCTTGAGTATCTTAATAAAGATTTGAAAGGGGCTTTACTAAGGCCTCACGCGGACTCCTTGAGAGAATTTGAAAAGTTATGGCGTTTCACTGTTTTGTTTCATTTGCCAACACTCATGCACGTTCACGAACACCAAGGTTAATAATCCACCATTATTTCACATTCGTATTCAACATAGTTAACACAAACTTCAGAAAATAAAACAAAACCGCAGACACGACTCTTAACTTTCCCGCCAAGAAGTCCAAAACACACTTCCTGTTTTTTTTTTCAAGTTTTGGATCCTGCAGTGGAACTTTTACAGGCTGCTGACGATGATTTGTATTTTAGTAGTTACATAGTTTTGCACAAAAGACAATTAAGCTCCACACTTCCAAAGCAATTTATGCCTTATCGATATTCCGATGTCGTCCTACGGTTGGGTTCAATCCATCACCAAACTTTACTTGGCGCTGCAAGGCAAACAGACAACAGTTGCATAATTTCTCACAATGTCTGAAGACTGCGTTGTTTGTTCACGAACTTTGTTGTACATATCTTGTGTGTTTCTGCGCGCCTGGTATACGATAGGAGCTTTTGTATTACACCTGGTTGTTTAGTGAGTTTCTTTTATATTTGGTTTATATATTTCAGTATGCCCTATAAACTTAATGTAAAAAAATGGTTAAATAACCCTTTGCATTTACTTTCGCCTAAACTTTATAAAATCATGTCGACGTACGTGAGATACGAGTTCGAGATTCGAGTGGTGTGATTAATGATTCCACGTAAAATGCGATTCTATCTCCATCTCTATCGTCGTTGAAGTGGAAATTAATACGGAAACTGATGATGAAGACTTTCCCTTTATAAATGTACCATATGACATGTAAAAATAACGCCAATGGCAAATTTAATAGCTTCGGGCCATTCAGCGTTCCCTAACACCCTCCTACTGATAACGTTAGGGGACATGTATCATCATGTATTATCTTTGTGTTCAGACGCTTGGTAAGATACGAGTATACGCAGTTTCTATAGGCTGGTTCGATGCTACAAATACATAGGTTAATTATAGGTTGCTACAATCTTAGGTCTAGATAACTAAGCGTTGTTTGAAAATAGTGACTATTTTCTTGTTTTAAACTTAAATCTGTTTATTGAATTAACGTTGGAAAAGAGCTGCTCGCCTGAATTACAAGATGTCTTGACTTCATCTTCCACTTTAAGTAAGTCGTTACATATGATACAAGTTGTCATTATTAGACCGATAGCGCTAGGTTCGGAGGTTTCAAAAATATTAAAGTTGTTTGTTTTTCGCATATAGTTTCCGGACCTTTTGCCCAACCTAATACATTAGTTTGTGTCATCCTAGGTACTTGCATAGGTAGAAATTTAGGTGTTTGTCGCTTCGATCAGTATTGGACGAAAAGAAAATTAGAGATGAAATTTTTACTGTCATGACAATAACGAAGTAGTAACTGATGTATATATACAATTTGTGTCATCTCTGTCCACGAAAATCCTGATATTTAACCAGTACCTAACACGTCGCCCAACTAGCTCTGAAAGAATATTACAATCGGTTAAATAAGTGTTACGCGTTTTAGAGTACTGATATCTGTTGTTGAAAATATTTTGTGTCGAATTCATCCACGACATTTATAGATATTTATTTTTTTACTACGAATTCCTGTCAAAGCCACAAAAGAAAGTGCAAGTTATTAGAGTTTACGTGTTTTGATTATTATGGTGTAACAAAACACTATTCATAATTTGTGTTGTTTTTATCCACGAATTCTTATTATTTAAAAGAAACAGACTTCTAAGCACGTAGGGCGAGCGCGAGGAAGAGCGCGGGCGCGGCGCGTTGCGTGTTGTTTGTTTACATTCGGCATGTGCATTCGGTCTTCATATTCGGTGCAAGTTGCGACAAGTGCGTGCGTTATTCGATTAGTGCGTTATATGTGGTCTCATACTGAACGTTAATAGTGATTGTTAAAGAAAGGGGATTAATAAAGTTCATGGAATCGAGCATTGTAAGGGATGACGGAAAAGCAGACTGTTTTAAGGACCGCCGTGCAAAATTTTAAAAATAAAAAATAAATGCCGTGTTAAATAAAACTACACAAAACCTGCCGAAACACATATAATAATCCGAAATGTATTGAAGCCAGCATTACTCGCAAATAAGGTGGTGTCATCTGTGTACCGCAAGTTCGAAATTTTGTAGCCACCAATCACAACACTATCGGTCCAGTCTTCGAGAGTAATTCGCATAACAAGCTTGGTGTAAGCGTTAAATATTAACGGTGATATTATGCAGCCCTGTCGCATGCCCGCACTTGGGTGGAAACTATCTGAAAGGAGTTCATCTATCCGTACTGTAACTGTTCCCCCTTCGTATAGATTCTAAAGCAGGTGCACGAGGTGTAGTGGTGTGCCCATATCTAGTAGTGTTTTCCACAACGTTGGCCATTTCACCGAGTCAAACGCTAGGGAGAAATCAACTAAGCATATGTATGCTAGCCATCATCCCATCATCTGCTACCCGACTAAGATGTTCCATAAGTCGAGTTGTCTCCATGTCGCCATATTATGGTAGACGCAGGCGTAAACACGGCTATGAGAGCCCAACTCGACGTGTACCACAAGAAGGGAAAAGGAAGGGTCCTTCAGACAACGCAGACGGCGACAGCAAACATCTTTCCAAACGAGCAAGTAAACTCCGGCTTTGGCTTTGAAGGATTCTTCAAGCACAAAGCCCGGATAGTGCTTGCTGCTAGCTGGTGTCGGCCGGACAGATTATTTGCGTCTCCGTCAAAAACAACATTGCTGGCCGTGCCGTCTCAAGATAGTGGTGGACGGCATTGAGGTTTGCATGGAGTCCGCAGATGTTAGCGAACTCGTCCTCAAACGGTATGGTTGTTTGTGGCTTGCTTGTACTTGCTGAGTACTGTTTAAAGTAATTTGTGTTACACAAATTATTATGTACTAACGCGAACTTACTCAATTGTACCCATAGGTACAACAGATACATGTAATCTGAGGAGTTCCACCATCAGAAACTACTCCGTCAGACTGGTCAAGTGGTCACCATCACCACACATAAAAATGTAAAAATTTTTTTTACTTCGTATTAATTTTGTTTTGCTGTCTGTACACTACCTACTCGAAGCGGGGCGCGCGCAAGACATACCGCGAGCAGAGGTATAACGAAAAAGCGGTAGGTAGGTATGCTGATATTCCGAAGCACAGAGGAGTTCGAGATGAAATTTTTTTAGTCACCCATGCGATGACCGGCCTTTGCGAAAGTTACAACTGCGCCATCGAGCTCTTCGTCCATCGCACAAAATTCGCACGTCATTATTGTTATCTCTATAGGTAGGTACCTTCGAAGGTAGGTACACATTTGTTTATTACGTAGCGGAGTTAAGAGTCAATCAATACTCATATGATAGATAGGCATGTCATTTATTTATGAACACTTCGCATTGAAGAAATCGTACCGAACGAACGTGTGTGTGCGTGCGTATGCCTCCCGTCCGCTGTCGCCTGCCCGCGTCCGCCCGCTTCTACCGAAACTATTGTTTTTGTGTTTTATTCATTTAAATATCGTGCATGAAAACGGCACAAATTTACAAAGTCGATTTTTCGTGCATATAAGATATTGAATATGTGAACTCTAATCATTGTAATGTTTTTTTAAAGCGTTTGTAGCTTGAAAAAGCAAAATAATAAAAAATATTAAAATTGCGTGGCCTAATTTGGCACAAAATTATTTAATGGGCTTATGTAAGTGATCTGAGATAGGAAATAGATATTTAAATCAATTATAATTTTTTTTTGCACTGTTTTTACATACTGACCCTAAGTCAGTTTGCACTGGACAAAGATGACACAAACTGTGTTTGCACACTCCGCAGGCTATCCTAGATATGATACCATCATTATTTTAAACTTTAAATTTATTTAGCCACTTTTAATTTGAATAAAAAAAATCAACCACAAATCATCGAATTGCTGAAAATGCAAGTGACAGATGTGACACAAAACACAATAATAAGCTTTATAGGTACGACTGTATCCACATGCAAGAGAAAAAATAACTTTAGAATTTTTTAAACTTATGCCCTCAAAATAGCCTAGCGCTATCGGTCTATATTATATGCCTTTTCTAGTGATTGTTTAAGTTCGCCGAATATCGGTGAAATATTAGTATTAACTAACTAATGTCAAGGCATAAAAATTAAGTCGCATTTTGCTCCATAAAATACTTAGTAACACATGAATTGTAAAGTGCTAGCGATCACCCGTGACTTTGTCCATGTGAACACTCGTATCTAATAATCTATATATTAATACGTGAAGCAAAAACTTTGTACCCCTTTTTACGAAAATTGGCTATCTTTTTAATTTTTCATTGCTTAGGATACAATCCGTGCAGCCTTAATAAAATATTGTTTAGTAAACAGCTTTTTATAAAAATTGCGGTCGAATTTCGACCACTGGGCGACCACTAGGAATTTCACGGTAAAATATATAGTCAACATTTCACAAATTCATATTTAAACAAATATTTATTTATTTGCTTCAAAACATGGGAAAACTCAGGGATAGTGTTTAGCTTCCTAATAGTGAAATATTTTTTTAATTTTCAAGTAATAATCGGTAAACTGTTCAAACAGACCAACAGATAACACATCTTTATTATTAGCATAAATGTAGATGTCTAAGGAATGAAGTTAATTCCGGTTAAATTAATTATATTGACATGTTGTTTGTCCGAAGTATTTTTAACCGAATTTTATTTCGCCTTCAACGTTTCACAAAAGTATTGTTAACCCAAGTAACGTTTTCCCCATTTTGTTTCGCCGAATATTCATTAACTAGTATAATTGGTTTAGTCATTCGCAAATTCACAAAAAGTTTGCATGAGTTTTCATTTATTGGATGGATGATTTATTAAAAAAATGAGTTGACATCATCAAGATTGTAAACAAGATCTATGGAAAAGACAAAGGTCTAGTTACACACGGTAGTAAGTAAACCTAAAAGGTGAGTGCACACTACTTCTTCATATATACACACGGCACTTAATAACCGTTTTATTGTTGTGTAAAACGTTTATATTGAAGCAAGGTAGAGAAGCAAATATTGCAGTTAAATAATGAGACAGTGGCCCACAGATAAGATGGCGTTCCAAAGAGTTACAAAAAAATGTATAAGACATCAGCAGCATTCTTCTCGTTCAGTGTTTTAACCCATATGCGAAATTAAGAGTTGCACACTAACTTAAACTTACAAAAACTAAAACTCAAAAATAGCTTAGTTAATTTAAATTGACTTAGCATTATTTGCACTATTGAATCGCCTAAAATATTTTTAGGAAGACCTCGATGGCACAGACCATCAACGCGCTCGTTCTGCGAGTGCTGGGGTTAAGCAACTTTCGTAAAGGCCGGTCATCGGATGGGTGACCAAAAATTATCATCTCGCGTTCTTCCGTGCTTTGGCAGGCACGTAAAGCCGTTGGTCCTGACTGCATTAGCAGTCGTTAATAACCACCAATCTGAAAGGGACCGCGTGGTGGTTTATGGCCCGTTCTCCCTTTCCATCCATAGGGAAGGTTCGTGCCCCAGCAGTGGGGACATAAAAAGAGCTGATGATGCAGATGATGCTGACATTTTTAATAAGAGTACATCAGAATCGACCAAACATATTTCGTCGTTTCGACAGAGCACCATATCAACTTTATGTTTTGTGGTGATGTGCGTCGGTCCGGCACGTGTATTGTTTGTTTACTCGCTGATTGCGGCTGCGATTTGCATGGCCTCCTATTGTGTATGCATGAGCTTTTTAAACTAGTGAGAACAGCGGTGCGTCTCTTGTACACGTATAAGGGCGGCCGCACGAATACGGTTCCCTGATCCGGAATTCCAGTTCGGAAACCTGAATGCTTTACATACAAAATGTGTGACAAGGCGCACACGTTCGTTTATATTCCGATCGGAAAAAAACCTGATGTTCGTTTAAATTGGTGTTATAAGTTCCTAATACACAAATCGAATGATTGCGATAGGCATACGGAATTCCGGATTGGAATTCTTGATCTGCGGTAGCCCCTTTTGGCAGCAGCTTTTGGCCTGTGACTTCTTCGGCATAATAAGTAGCATATATCACTTTTATTCATTGAAAGAAAGAAAGAGAAGAAAGAAAAACATTTGTTGACACACACACACGCACACAAAATTCAATACAGTCAAAACAAAACAAGAACTAATAAGATTGAAATTTATCTTTATTCGTAACTCCTTTTTGACGGAAAGAAGAACATACCCCCTAAAGATTCTCCGTGGAGATGGAATCAGTTTCGAGAGTGGGAAACCCGAGAACGCCTTTAAAGGCCGTGTGGTGGAGCTGACAGCTACTCTGCGTATATCTGTGCTCGATTTAGCTATAAGGCAGCCTATATTATGTAGGGTTTTTTATTTTTTTATTATCTTATTTCTTTGGAGGCTTTTTTCTAATCATAGACATGTCAGCCTCATCGTAACTTAACCTTAACGTTTAACTTAATCTACTTACTTATATAAAAGACAGGAAAGGGACTCAGTGATGTGACAAACAGTCCACCAAACATTTTGCAGCTTTCTAAGTTGGCTCTGTTAGGATAGTTGTAAATGCCCCCTATCATATCTATTAACATTAAACTTTTGCGTCATTGAGTCCCTTTCCCTTCGATATTTCGTACATTCCGCAAGAATGTGCTGGACATATTCAACTGCACCGCAGAGATCACAATTTGGTGAATTAATCTTTCTCATTAGGTAGGCAAACTTATTAGCAGGATAGTGTCCGGAACTCAATTTGTGTAGCATCCTACTAATATTATAAACGCGAAAGTTTGTAAGTATGGATAGATGTTTGTTACTCTTTCACGTAAAAACTGCTGAATGGATTTGGATGAAATTCGGCATACATATAGTTTATAACCTGGATTAACACATAGCATACTTTTCATCTAGATATTCCCACGGGAACGGGAACCACGCGGGTGAAACCGCGAGCGGCCGCTAGTTACAATACTCGTATAGTATTTTCTATTTATCCTTGAATTATAAAGCCATGGTATTCAAGGAGGCTGACATTGGATTGTTTTAAATCAAATTATGTAGGGTAGAGGCACCAGTGTTCGACAGAAACCAATAATCGACATTTTTTCCTCAAAATTTAAAAAAAAAAGTTCAACAACTGATTTTGTCTGTGGCAACAATTGAACTCAACCTAGTTACCTGTTATCTATCTGTTATCCCGTAAAATTTATACGAAAATCTATGTTATTTTTTGGCGATGAATAATTAATGTTTCCAACAATGGGCTTATAACGTCCAACACTAATATTAAATTAATATAAACATCACTGACTTAATAAATCTCAAAAGGTTGGAAATAGTTTTTCTGTTTTTAAGCAAAAGTCCGGACTTCCTTTCCAACTGGCCGATGCGATGCTTTCTGGTTTTTGCCCTTTCAAGTAAAGTGAGTTATGACATTGCACAGTGCCACATTGCAGAGTGCTTGGATCTAATGCTACGGCCACACTATCGCGCTGTCGCGAACATTTGCCGTTTTCACGATAAGCAATAATTACATTTTTGACCGTGTTCTGAAATGTGACTATTGCTTGGCCCGACTTGTCATGAAAACGGAAAATTTTCGCTACACCGCGATAGTGTGGCCGTGGCATTACGAATGTAGCATTTTTTACGTAGTAGGTATATTTAAACTCTCGCGTTCCATTTTAAGCAAAGTTTTTAACGGCATTTCACGCCAGCTAGTAAGTCAGCCTGTGATCACGGCCGGTGCAACTTGGTGAAATTTTTTTATTTTTTTTTTTATTTGGGCAAACAAACAGTGTAACAATGAACATTCATAATAAAATAGTTACATAAATTTATAAAAGTACACCAACACCGTTTACCACAGAAAACTAAAACTTACAAAAAAAAAACTAGCTTAAAGAATACAGGCCACCGCAATGAAGTTGTGAAATTATTATTACTAGTGGTCGCACAGTAGTCGACCGTACGTAGTTTACAGACTAAGCAACATTTAAAGAGTGTAAGGAATGTAATGTAACACAGTTAACACACATACATCAACTTCTTACATATATTATATATTTTATATTACGTGAAGACTTCAACTATACCAAATCACACTAGTGTGTGATCTGGTATAGTTGAAGTCTTCACCCCTTCCCCTTTTTAAGCACATTGCACGCAAATAGTAGTCTATTTGCGCGCAATGCGTCCAAAAAGGGGCATGAAGTTTTCTCTTCACGTATTAATAACAATAAAAAATATGGTATTACTAGAATACCTTCTAAACAGTGCGTAAGGCATTGTTTTGAAGGCACTCCAGCACTTGCTTTTTATAACTGCTAGGTTTAATTATAAACATGTCAATGTCATTAAAGTAACAGTTATAGGAATTTACTAATTGAAACAGCGGAGATCTTTTACCTGCATTGGTTTTACATCGTCTGGTTGCAAAAAGTTTACATGCATTTCTGCAGTGCGTTCGAGTAGGTATTCTGTAACTAATTTTATCAATTAACGGAACGCAGTCGTATCTACCATGCCAAATATCGTAGAGTAACATAGCTCCAAGTTGTAAGCGTCTGTTAGTGAGCGTAACAATCTTATATTTATCTTAGGACAAACGATTACGAAAGCATTTAAATTGGACACAACGTAAAAATTTCTTTTGGATTTTTTCTAGAGTAACATGGTATTTAAGATAAAAAGGATTCCAAATTGGCACAGCATAATCTAGTTGGGAACGAATCAGAGACTTATATAAGTGCATGTATGTAGATGGTCTCACAAACCTGCTACTCGAGCGCATAACGAATCCATACAATTTATAGGCTTTACTGACTAAACGGTCAATATGTAAATCTAGGTGCAATTTTGAATCAAGAGTAATCCCCAGGTCTCGCACTGAATTCACACTTTCAAGTATCTCACCACACAGCCTGTAAGTAAAATTGCTATTTTTTTTTTTCTAGTAAATTTAATAGCTTTACATTTATTAACGCTGAGACTCAATTTATTCATTATACAGTAAGCCGTAAAACGATCAAGATCCTCTTGCAACTTGTCATGATCATTAAGGTTTTCTATTCTTCTAAATATTTTTAAGTCATCAGCATATAATAAAAAGTTACTATATTCAAAACATTTATATACGTCATTGACAAATAAAATAAACAGTAAAGGACCAAGAATAGACCCTTGGGGTACACCGGAGTCAATTGGAACGAAATCAGATTCAAACCCCTTAATGACAACTTTTTGAGTTCGATTTGTTATATAAGATTTAAACCAACGCAATAAATTTCCGCGTATACCATTATATGCCAATTTGTCCAGTAGTATTTTGTGATCCACTCTGTCAAAAGCTTTCCGGAAGTCAGTATATATATACTGTCAACTTGCTTATTAATATCAATACTTTCAAAGAGATATGTTGTATACAGCAATAGATTTGTAACTGTAGACCTACGTTGTACAAAACCATGTTGCTGTGGTATAATAATGTTGTGAAGGGATGGATATATATTAACGTGGACTAATCTTTCAAAAAGCTTCGACAGAGTGGGCAGTATAGATATAGGGCGGTAGTTCTCGACATTGGTTTTATCGCCACCCTTGAAAACCGGGACTACACGGGCTGCCTTCCAAATAGCCGGAAATATTCCTTGTTTAAGGCACAGGTTGTATAAGTAGCAAAGTGGTTTATAGATATTTGCGGCTGTTGATTTAAAAAAAATGGGTGGTATGTAATCTAACCCAGGGCCCTTCGTTAGGTCCAACTTCCGTAATTCCTTAAGTACTGAATCTTCGCGGAGTTCAATGTCGCTAATAACAAAATCGCCACTTGGTTTTGAATCAATAAAGTTACCTATGTCATAATTTGGGTCAATACAAGACGTTTGAAAGCTAGACTTAAAAAACAATGAAAAAAGATGGCAAATATCATCTGGATTATTTGCAGTAAGATCTCGATACGTCAGTTTATTAGGTAAATCATTTTTTTAATTCATATTGTTAACATGATTCCAAAAATATTTAATGTTGCAGCTAATACTGTCTTCGACTTTATTCATATAATTTTTATAACACTTTTTTGATTCTATTCGAAAACGGTTTCTAAAAATAGCAAATGTCTCATAATCTGAAATATTATTGTATGTCTTCCATTTTATCCATGTTCTGTTTTTATTTTTGAATATATGAATTAAAGCTCTTGTAAACCAAATCGGAAATTTTGAAGATTTTGCTTTTTTAACTGTCAGTGGTACATGTACTTTTATCAAGTTATATATTTTCTCATAAAAAGCCAGAACTGCATTTTCAGCATTTAAACTAAAGAAAATGGTATCAAAGTCTAATTTAGAGATCTCGTCATTTATTAAAGAATAGTCTACGTTATTGAAGTTGTGGTACACCTGAGCATTACCAACTAGGCTGGGGAAGTTTGTATAAATTGTCATCAATGCAAAAAAAGCTGGGTGGTTCGTGTCTGGATTTACAAAGGGGACAGAAGCAGAAGACACTACTGTAGCATCTATATACGTTATCAATAAATCTAATATACGATTTTTTAAATTTCTAATTTTATTATATTGTAAGCAATTAAGTTGATTGAGGAAATTTGATAAGTATTTATTTGGTAAAGAGTCATTCTCACATATAATAGGTTCCAAATGTGACCCACAGTCACGCCAGTTAATCGTGGGTAGATTATAGTCACCTACAATAATAAATTTACTAACATCAGACATCTCTAATACGTAACTTAGGTAGTCAAAATGTGACAAGTACACCGTTTGATTAAGTTTCGGTGGAACATAAGTAGCACTGATGACAAGGCAATAATTTTTATTTCGTATCTCAATAAGTAAATGATCTACGAGCGGTGACTGCGTCGGCGGACAGCCGGGAACGACACTCAAGGTCGCGCCCAGTTCCCGTTTCACCGCCACCAATACTCCACCGCCATCACTTCGCCCGCTGCTTACCCGATCTCGGTCGCATCTAAAAACCCTATATCGATTGTCAATAAATTCATCATCTGATATATGCTCATGTAGCCATGTCTCTGAAAGAATTAATATGTCATAGTCATGCGCCAAAATAGTCATATAAATTGTGTGTAATTTCGATCTAATACCTCGACAATTCTGATAGAAGATATAAATCACTCTTTTATTCACTGTGTATCATTGCAATAAACAATATTAGATAAACAATATTAAATAAATACACAATCAATAAATAAATGAGGTATATGTTTACATAGGCTAACTGCCATGGTAATACTATATTGAACAAATTCACTAATATAACGATAATTACGAGTACATAGACTAAACAATGAATGAGATTGTAGTTGTTTGCCGGCCATAACCTATTATATTTATTAATTTGTCTCCTAAGAGATTGTTTAACAAGAGCATATGCCAATTTGGAATTTAGTAATAAAGATGGTAAAACATGTAACAACAAGCTGATTTTACTATCTTGCAATATGATATATGTAACGATCTCATAGCTCACTAAACATATAATTTTACTTACGCCATTTTGATATTTTAGACACAACTGCATTAAAAATATAACCCTAATTATATATATGATTACTATAAACATAGAATGCACTGTTATGTAACACTCAAGAGATACCTTATTATAATATCCTACTAAAAACGTGTAAATGTAATTACTTAATTTTATCCAGGTCACTCGCCGATCTGATTGCAATAACCGGTGACGTATCGGTTTTACGAGCCAAGATGGTGCCACGTTCGACCCATACGTATTTAAAGTCCTTTTGTTTCTTGGCCAGTTCCCGACACTGTCGAAACAACATCTTGTTAGTTAATGTGAGATGCTCATTCAGATAGATGGTAGACGGGGTTCCCGAGATAGATAGCTTGGTAGAATCAAGTCCTTTCAACGCCGACACACGGAAAGCTGAGATAATATTGTCACGCAGTATTTTACTGTTGCATATCACAATCACGTTTTTTGGTTGCTTGTTTTGTTAATCAGCGTGAGGTACGCGATGGACAGCTACGATGTTTGAAGATTGTATGGGGTGCTTTATTACGTCACCTAAACACTCGAGGATATTTAATAGGTTCTCTCCGCGACGCTCCGGAAGACCAACGATTTCCACATTGCATTGCCTGGCAAACTGCTCCATGGTATGTATTTTATTATCAAGTTGCTGCATTTGACTCGCTGAAGCAGTGCAGATAGTAAGTGTGTCTTCAACTTTTTTTACACGTGAGTCGAGCTTGTCCTGTTTTTCTGAAGCAAAGGATATGGATGACTCCATTTCGTTTAAACGTCCGTTCACTTCAAAGAACGAGTTTTTCAAAGTAACACATTCGGTATTCAGTTTAGTCATATTATCACTGATTTCAGAAAGAGATAAAGAGATTTTGGCCAGTTCGCTGGTAACTGTAGTATTTACAGCAGCAGCAATACTACTTTCAATGCACTCTGTAATTTTTGTATTCCAGTTTGACATCTGTTTACCGAATTGTGCCTCCAGCCGCTGCATAAAAGAATTCATTTCATCATTTTCCGGCTGTTTACGTTTCCTTGTAGAAATCAGTTCGTAGTCCAGTGATGCAGGTATGTTCGTGTCCGATAAAAAATTAGGTGGTGAACGCTGCATTATGTAGGTATATGTGCACAATCAGGTGGTTGATCTAATTAGTGCGACAGAGTCAAAAATATGTTTTATCCTTTATCGCGTCGGGTGACGACCGTGAGATGCGACGCGAGAACGAGAAGAAAATACTTCTTGACGAATTCTGTCTCATACAGGCACTGCACTTCGTTATTGAAGATAACACTTAATTATTATGTAGTATTGTCTATAATCGGTTGCACTCAATTTAATAAATTAAGGCAGAAACTAAATGCACGGCCACTCTCAAAGCTAGCGAAAGACGACTGTTGAACAAGAACAAAATGAACAAACAAGAACCCAGTTTTATTCAAATGTTGCCTAAAAGTGAAGTAAAAAGTGCTTCGGAAGGCACGTAAAGCCGTTGGTCCCGGCTGCATTAGCAGTCGTTAACAACCACCAATCCGCACTGGGCCCGCGTGGTGGTTTAGGCCATTCTTCCTGTGGTATTTCCATGGGAATATTACAGGTTACATATTACAGGGAAACCTCGTGACCCAGCAGTAGGAACATAATATGAGCTAAAAACTTATTTACCCGCATAAAAAAAATAAAAAAAAAGAAGTATAATAAAAATAAAAAATACAGAATAGGGCTAAATAGGCACAACAACCACTGTCCAGGAATGAAAGGGACGTATGAATGTGAAGTATGAAAGTGCGAGAGGAATAAATAATGGAACTGGCATGAAAGACAAATAGCACAGAATACCTCCGATTACGTTGGAGAAAAAAGAAAAAAAAAATGAGCTAGTGATGTAAGATCATCAGCCTATAAACGTTTCACTGCTGGGCACAGGCCTCCCACGTGAACAATAGCACGTGGGGATATTGGGCCATAACCCACCACGCTGGCCCAATGCGGGTTGGTGGGTTATAATATGAGTGATGTAAGTAAATGTCCCACTGTTTGGCAAAGGCCACTGTATGTTCCTTCTGATTGTCACTTCTTGTAACAAGCTATTTTGCAATACGCTCATCTATAAAAGAATATTATGAATAATAAGAAAATCTGATTTCATCGGAACTTCAATTTGCTCATTTTCATTCATTAGCTGTGAGGCATCAAATAACGCCGTGAAACAAGGAAATTTGCTTTGAAAACAACAATTTATTTGAAGAAAGGGTAAGTCTGGTTTGCTTTTAAATTGTATTTCATAGATTATTTATTGCTACTAAGTAGCCTAAAGGGTAAGAAATCTAGAAATTTTTTTCAAAATAAACACAATAATAAAAAAGATTTTCTTTATTTTGAATATATTTCTAAACGGGCGGTTTTTAATAGATATCAATAAATATAAGTAAAGAAAAAACTTTGTACCCTTTTTTAAGCATTTGCGCGCTTTGAGGAGTGTGAGATCTGGCATAGTTCATTTGGAGTGCAGAAAGATATTTTTTGTATAATAGTGTTATGTTAAATTGTATAAAATAACTACGGTCGAATTTCGACTACTGAGCGACGACAAGTATCAATAAATATTACTACATTCAATTTCGGTTCTAACAAATCACTGGGGTTGTTTGTAGCCAGTGATGCAATTCCAAAACACTTTTGATTTATCGAACAAAACAAAATAGGAACGAAAAATGTGAACTCTTGTTCTTGTTTTCATGATACGAGACTAAAGAAATTTGTGCCGGGATAGCACCCTAGATATATTTCCAATCTCTACAAAGCCAGCAGTCTTTATAGACACAAGTGCTTTTCAATTATTTATTTTCTGATTGAGGATATTGGAGACGGTATTCAGTTGTTGAGATAGCATAAAGTTTTAGTTTGTCGTATCATACTGCGCTATATCATCATCATCATCATCAGCCTATTCTAGTCCACCGCTGGACATAGGCCTCTCCAAGTGCACGCCACTGAGCACGATCCGCGCCCACTCTCATCCAGCTCTTGCCAGCCACCTTGCGAAGATCGTCGCTCCACCTAGTCTGAGGAAGTCCTACACTGCGTTGGCGATACGCGGTCTCCACTCGAGAACTCGTTTATCCCAACGGTTATCGGTTCTGCGACTAATATGACCGGCCCACTGCCACTTCAGCTTGCTGATCCGATGGGCTATGACGGTCACTTTCGTTCTCTGTCGAATCACCTTATTCCGAAGTCGATCCTTGAGAATAACTACGAGCATAGCCCTTTCCATAGCTTGCGGAGCGGCTTTAAATTTATGAACCAACCCTACCGTGAGTGACTACGTTTCGGCTCCGTATGTCCTGACGATACTGCGGTTATGTATAAGTAAAACTTAAAGTTTATTGTTAAAATTTGAAGTGGTTCTAGTTATGTTCATAAGTCGAAGCATTCCACGTCAAGTCCACTTAACAGCTTATGGCATGCTAGTCATTCCATCTTCTGTATCCAAGCAATTTAAATATGGGGCACTGCGTAAAAAACTAAATAAGGTCAACTTCAAGTACCTAGCTCAATAAAAAAAGTTTTTTATTTTATTTCTATACCCACATTGCTAGTAAGTGGATTTTGTAAATTCTTTAGAGGCATAAATATCTTTTATCTTATATTTGACACGATCTTAAATAAAACAAAGTTAGTGGACCTATAAATATTAAATTATTAGTAAAATTGTAAATCAAGTATTACTTAGCAGGACTGCTGATTCCTTGATGCGAGCGATGAACTTCTAAACAAACTAATAACATTTTAAAATGTATGCACAATAAATAACATAAATAAAATTAAACAAAGAACGCATTTCTTATCTTTAACATGGAAACCCTTAAAAGTAATGTAGGTCCATATTTTATTTAATGCCGCGCGGTCATACTAATTTTGTATGGGGAATTTAACGTGTTAAGTTGAAAAATAATAATTTATTGGTGACTAGCTGACCCGGCCGACTTCGTACCGCTTTCACAGTTTCCATGACAACAAAAGAAACATTTTTTATTGGAAATTAATTTTTTTTTTACTAATTTCCATTAAATGTTTATATAATTTTTAACGCAAATTTTGTTGCGAACAAATTACAAAAACACAAATGTTGAAAAAATTTCCACGAGCAGGGTTTGAACCTGCACCCTTCTGACATACCGGGTCAGGTGCTCTTCCAGTTGAGCTATCGTGGTTCTAACCAGCCCGCCGAAATTATTTAACACTATTTACTTTTTACTTTGAAAGCCAAAGGCGCCCATTCAATGTTAACAACTACCGTCATTAACATCCGATCATAATATTTTTACAAATACTAAAGATCAGTTAAGAAGTAGGCAAGCTATTTATAAATGTTTATATAATTTTTAACGCAAATTTTGTTGCGAACAAATTACAAAAACACAAATGTTGAAAAAATTTCCACGAGCAGGGTTTGAACCTGCACCCTTCTGACATACCGGGTCAGATATTCAGTTTGAAGCACAGAATCGTCCCGTTCATACAGATTCTCACTCAGTTTCCCGTTTCAATTATCCCTCCACATACATTCAGTATACAACACCGTTTCTCGGTGGGTTGCGCGTATTTGCTACGTCATACAAACCTGAAATGGGTATACTGACGCTCAATTATATGTAATAAAATTGGTATTTTACAGCTCAGGTACTCGTCCGGAGTCGTCCTAGGCACTGGTGTATCTTAGCTAAAATGTGTCTACTGTTATACTGTCCAACCACGGACTTCAAAATATTTTTTGCCTTGTCCACCGAAGCTGGATATCGAGTAGCAGGTAGCGGTCCAGGATTATTGGTTGTCGGCCAGAAGGCACAAAAAACTATTTACCAACTATGTTCTTATTCGTAGATACAAAATATCAATAAATTGAGAACTGTAATAAATTATATTATTGTCTATTAGGTAATACAGTATAGTATTTTATGTTACATACTTGCGATAAATTTGAACTTCTTCGTGGCATCTTGTTAGGTAGGTAGCTTTTTAGAGGTAGATCACAGGACACAGAAAGAAGTTACCTCTAATAAAAAAAAAACTATCTTTTAATAAATCTTATTTGAAAATTAATAAGATCTTAATAAGTACTGAAATATTTAACAAAATTTATGAAGGTACCTTCATAAAATGTTTTAAAAAACTTTTACACAATGAATAATTAATAAAATTTTAAAATTATTAACAAAATAAAAATAGGTACTTGTTGCATTGCAAAACATCAAAATTTCCTTCTGTTCGTTTCAAAATTTGAGCGCCAATTTTTTTTTAAATTTTCCTGTTCTCGCGTTTTTTCACCAAATAGATTTAAAAAAATAACATTAAGTATTTTGGGCAACGACCCAAAGGTTTATACAGCCAAGCTATGTAATTCAAGATATCTTCTATGTGCAATATTTTAAAAAATAGAGACATGATTTTGGGCAATGATACAAAGTTTTATACAGCCAAATAGTAGAGAGTAGGTAACGTTTCTATGCATAACTACAAAAAGAGACATTATGTTGGGCAACGACACAGAGGTTTATACCGCCAAATATAGGTAATGTTTTAACTTTTAACATTTCTGTGTATTAGAAAACTGCAATAAGCTCCGCGCGCAGGCGCGACTAAATAGCCATATTATTATTGGTTATTTTGGAAAATGAAACAAAAGGTGTACCTATGTACAGCCAAGTTTAATGATGTGCGTGATTTCGAGCTTGTTTTTATTTTCCGTCGCTTTACTACTGCGGTGCTAATGTTCGCTTAGGTGCCTCACAGATTTATAAAGGGTAGGTTTTACCTTAGAAAGTAACAAAACTTTTCTAAAATAATAACTCAACGAACGTATCTAACAGTTGGTCGCGTAAATACGTCTATCATAATTTGTTTAACATTTTTCGATTTGTATGTTATTCTCCGAAATTTTCTAAGCATTTTGGTGATAACCGCATCAAAATCGGTATTCTCATGACAACAACTATCAATGACAGGCTCAAAAGGGCAAAGAACCCAGAGCCGTAAAACACGATAGCAATAGAGAGCCAGAGCCTCAAATGCCAGAGCCGTAAAACTCATTAAAAAAAATTCCCCTATGTTACATAATAAACAACAGTTGCCAAGCAACCAAGGATTAAATCCCGGTTTAGACCAAATCAAAATTTAACAATTTTCGAGTATTTATGTAGCCTATGTTATTCTCCGGAATTTTCTTAGCATTTCGGTAAAACCGGATCAAAATCCGTTCAGTAGTTCTCGAGTTTATCGTGTTCAAACAAACAAATAAACAAACAAACAATTTATTTTTAAACTATTCTATCGTGTTCCGTAAGTGATTTTAAAGTATTTTTTTTATATCTTGCAATTACAGATTTTTTATCCTTACGTTCTTAATATACAGGGTGTCTCATTTAAATCGGTCAGTATGGGAAAGTCTGAAACTATAAGACATACGAAGATCTGTTCTTAGGAACCATGTCATTGATTTTAATAAGAAGAAAAACTGCATTCAAACATTTAAAAAAAACCTGTACTCAGCTCGGGAATCGAACCCAGTTGTTTTGAAAAAAATAAACTTACACTATTTCTATTTAGATATCGATTGTGTAGGTCTTAAGCAGTAAATGGCTCTTTGAAACATGATGTCTAAAATGAATAAAATGCATTGTTTTCACATACTTTTCTTGTATAGAAGCTCTTAGTATAAGTTCATACAACAGGTGAGACATGTAGTGTTTTGGTGGAAAATAAACAAATTTTTATTTTTTATTTATACTTTTATTTATTTTAGAAGGTGTTCGAAGTGACCACCGTTTTTTTCAATACAATATTCAACACGTTTAGGTAACGATCTTACAATTACAAAACCAGCAAAGAGGTACAAATAACCATAGAGACAATTTTACATGCCTGATCTTGTTGAATGTAACGGTGGTCACTTCGAACACCTACTAAAATAAATTAAAGTACGTGAAAACAATGCATTTTATTCATTTTAGACATCATGTTTCAAAGAGCCATTTACTGCTTAAGACCTACACAATCGATATCTAAATAGAAATAGTATAAGTTTATTTTTTTCAAAACAACCGGGTTTGATTTCCGAGCTGAGTACAGGTTTTTTTTAAATGTATGAATGCAGTTTTTCTTCTTATTAAAATCGATGACATGGTTCCTAAGGACAGATCTTCGTATGTCTTATAGTTTCAGACTTTCCCATACTGACAGATTTAAATGAGACACCCTGTATTTTTCGAGTATTTATGTAGCCTATATTATTCTCCGAATTTTTCTTAGCATTTTGGTAAAAACCGGATCATAATCCGTTCAGTAGTTCTCGAGTTTATCGACTTCAAACAAACAAACAAACAAACAAACAAACAAACAAACAAACAAACAAACAAACAATTTTTTTTAAAACTATTCTATCGTGTTTCGTAAGTGATTTTAAGGCAACCTGTGTATTTTTTTTTTATATCTTGCAATTACAGACTTTTTTATCCCTATGTTCTTATTATATGTATAGATTGTTTAGTCAAATCAGAGGTACAATCATTTAGATTAACTATAAGAAATCAATTAAACGCCGCCACTCGTTTTCATGATTTTTGCCCAACTTTGAATGATATTGTAGAAAAAACTATAGTGTGTCATGAATTTATGGTTCGGTCTAATTGTAAACACGTTCCCTTTGATGCTAAATATTAGGTCCTTGCCTATGAAATTGGCGTTTTGTATGAAGATATTTTATAAAATTTTATTTTTCATACTAACGTTTTTTTAATTTTTTTATCATCTATTTATTTTAATACTATAAAAATTGCAGAGTAGTGTGTTTGTTTCACTAGCTAAATATCGCAGACATTAAAAAAAAAAAACAAGTCCCTTCAATGCTACAATGAAACAAAAGGACAATTCCGCTAACGAAAAAGTTAGTCAATTTAAAAAAAGTATTGGGCGATAAAGACACAAGATTAATAATCATTGTTATTACTGAAGCCTAAGTAACATAGTCCTTATTAAAGGTGTTTAATAATATTAACAACCGGTATTGACTTTTAGAAGTAATACACCTATTAATAAGTGAGAAAAAAACGTCAATTTCATAGGTAAGGACCCAATATATGTTTTGTTTATGTAATACGATAGTATTTTCAATTATATCAAATTAACCGTGACTGCACTTTTGGCATTATTTGGTCGGCGCACCCTTAAGCTTCAGTAATGTGAATTACTTAGTTATCGTCAGATAAAATATGCCACATGAGACCGCAGGAAGTTTTGTGTACTGGTTTCCAAATTCAGTATGAACACGGCATTAAATCATGATGATGAGTGTGAAAGACTGGGTGCTTGAGTTAGGTTTTTTGAAAAAACCCTTATTACAGTGCACCAGTGCCCTACTCAAAAGTAGCACAAAAAGACCTTGACATCGAGTTCTAAAACACGAAATAATTACGGAAAAAAGAGACCATAACCTTTGTGGGAGCGCAGTTTTTTAACAAACTCCCATCTAATATAAAGAGTGCGGACTGCGGATACTTTCGGGGCGTTTATTACAAAATTTTGTAAGCGTAATCATGCCTATGGACTATATTCTGCTATGAATGAGCGCTGAGTGCCAGCACTCTTAGAAGGTAAGGATAAAGTTAAGGATACCTTTTTTACTAATTACTTTGCGTTAATCCCCGTTTAAATTCTTTGATAGAATATTATTACCCTATATTCTTATTTAAAGGAAAGTAGGTGTCTGATACATCTGTAGATTTATACATCTTTTATGTATTTATAAATTTTTAATTTAGTATTGAATCTCCTCTTTTGTTATAGATATCCTCTTTTGCATCAACGACAAGTGATGGTCGATGATGATTGATGGATTCAATTCTACCATTTAACAAAACCTTAATTTCTTTGCAAAAGAATTGATTATCTTTTAAAAGGACCACGGTATTTTCTGCATTTACAATACTAAATCTTTATGCTACCGCGAAATTGCGTTGACTCAGCAGTTAGTTCGTAGTCGTAGCGTCGTAGCATCGTAGCTCGTAGCTAGTAGCGATGTAGTTGGCGGTCAGTCGTCCACAGTCGTACTGTATCACCACGAGACTACGAAAAGCCAGCCGCAGCTTCAATGCGTTTTCGTACGAACTTGACCCTCACGAACAAGTACGAATATGCATGACACATCCCGACTAACCTCGCACACTAGGTATAGTCGACAATGAAATTGTGTTACCACCTTAGAAGTGATTTTTGTTTGCATATAATAAAACAGCAAGTTCTATTTTTGTTTATAAGACTAAGTGACAGATACGTTGTCATTATTGACAATGAGCCTTAGCGAAATTTGATTGTTATGGAAGTTTTTGTCAAAAGTAATAAAGCAATTTTATGGTCGACTATACGTACGCACACAAATTATCGTACGAAAACGCATTCAAAGTGCAGCCAGCCTAACTGCTGATTTAACGTATGTCACTGCACTACCTATCCCACCACAGGTCATAATATTGCCCCACTGCTGAGGCAACAAGCGAAGCCCGGAGGAGCTGGAGATGATAAAATTTTCGTCACCTATAGTCGATAACCGCGGCCTTAGCAATCGCAGACTTTGGCGCGTTAACCTTTGAGCACCTCACACTACCTATGTTCACAAGTAAAATAACAAAGGAAGAGAGAAAAAAATCAATCCATCTTATATGTGCATTGCCGCAGAAATGCCTCTTCTCTCAACCATTATCTATTCCCGAACAATGGCACCGCACTTACACATTATATTTGCCCAAACGTTACTCCACGGCTATCCATAAACGGTCACGAACGTATCAAGTTAGCCACTCATAAATTCTTAGATATGTACGCGCCATACGTCTCCATTTAGCTCCGAAGCAATCCCATTGTATGGATAAAAAAGGGATAGGGGGGAGATACGGAGAGAGGACGGTCAGCGGCACCTACGTGATGTAGAACTTTGTTCATTTGGAGGCACGTGTGAGCTTAAACGTTATTTACAGATAGCTGCACTAGAATCTATTATTAGTTGATTATAAGAGTGTTGTCGACGTTACCTGCGTCTTTGAATATTTAGTATGTTTAGTATAGACAATTATGATTCAGCTATTTTGATGAACTGAACGAAAGAATTTAAGTACTAGTCAAAAGATAGAGAGTTGATGTTCTCTCGTTAGAGTATTAATTATAATCTATATTAATATTATAAAGCTGAAGAGTTTGTTTGTTTGAACGCGCTAATCTCAGGAACTACTGGTTCGAATTGATAAATTATTTTTGTGTTGGATAGTCCATTTTTTGAGGAAGGCTTTAGGCTATATAACATCACACTGCGACTATTAAGAGCGAAGCATCAGTGAAAAATGTTGCAAAAACGGGAACAAGAGCCTAAAAAATTAAAAATGCTGCCGAAAGTCACTATTCCACGCGGACGAAGTCGCGAGCACAGCTAGTGTTTTTATATTTTTCGGCTTTTCTTTTATTTTGCTCTTTGAATCGGCCATTTTTCTATTTCTGTGCTGTTATAGTATATTTTACATTAAGACACAGGTTTGATATTATCTGAATAACCAGTCTCATTTCTCTATTGCAGTCCTATTCTATTGATAATAATAATAATATGTACATATAGCTCCATGTAAGGTTAAAATAGTTATGTAAAATGAACGCGAATAGAATAGATCAGTATACAATTTCTGATTATAACAACTTATTTTTGAAATATCAGTGCTATTTTTTATATAAAAGGTGGCTGCCTCAGAAGGAACTTGAACCCACAACTTTTCGTTATGCAGGCAACAGTTTTCCCAATTTGCGCTACCTAAAGGTCGTTGGGTTGATTCCCAAAGTCACTTTGTTCAACTGTAATAATTTCGTTACTAACAATGTCTGCATTAAAATTACCTCCATTACAACTTGAATAGTTAAAAACGTAATCATCTCTTAATTTAATAATTTAATGGCCTCGCAAAAAGGTCGTATATTACAGTTTGGTTTATGCAAAAGGTAATTATGCTTCCCTCTGTTACCCATTAACAAAACTGCAGTACATACGAGTTTAGTAATATACAGCGTGTAACAAAAAGGTGTCAAAATGAAAAGATCCAAAGTATATCCCATCTAGATCTTTTATGCAGAGTTACTAACACATAATTATTTACTTTAGTTTGTAATGCAATTTTTAATAAAATATTTATATTGTGAGTTTGTGACGTCATTCACATCAAAATAAACAAGTCACATACAGCCCTAGTGGTTTAGTAACCTCTGTGTACTTACATTTATGATCACTGCTGCTGGCTTATGCGCGCCTAATAAATAAAATAAATAAATAAACTTTCCTACACTCACACCAATTATCTAGCCCAAAAGAAGCTTCGTCATGAAACTCGTTAAATGGTTACTATACAACGGATAAACATACTTAAATTACATACTTATTATACATAGAAAACACCCAGGCCCGAAACAATTTAGAAAAACAATAATTTCTAAATTGACCCGACCGGGGTTCGAACCCGGGGCCTCAGAGATGGCGACACCATGAGAACCGGTGTACAAACCACTCGTCCAAGGAGGTCGCCTAATGAAATGAAATAAATGAAATGAAATGAAATATAATTTATTCACATAAAATAGAGACATTAGGATGGAGTGTGGTAGGTATAGTACGTCTATCTTGCCAACGCAGGGCATGTGAAATGTAGGTGAAGTGAATTTAACATGCATGAGACAACATAGTAAATATAAAATGTTAACTATATTATTAAATTGACATAACTTAATTGATGTTAGATTATAACATTAATAATTATTGCCATATTACCTATTACCTATTATTTTATGTCTATTATTATTACATTCACATAACTCGATTGATATTAGATTAGGTATATTATTATATTACATTTTAAATGTCAATTTTACAATTTAAATAATCATTGACCGAGTAAAAACATTTATTTTTTAACCATTTTAAAAGCTTTTTCCTAAATATAAGTACATTAAGCTCAGTTAAGGAATGTGGCAGCTTATTATACATCTTTATACAACTAGGAAAACAATTTCTCTTAAAGAATTGGGTTTGCATTTTGGGTAACAATAACTTTCCACGATACCTTCTACTTCTACACGAATCTTGATCTTTTTGAGTAAATAAATATTGGTGTTTTTTTACAAAAACGCAACACTCTAATATATATAAAGAGGGGAGAGTAAGTAAGTTCAATTTTGGGAATAATTGCTTACATGACGTCATAGGTGGCACGTCGCAGATAGCATGTATACATTGTTTTTGGGATATGAAGGCTCTGTTTAAGTCCGTTGAGTTTCCCCAAAGTAATATCCCGTATTTGAGATTTGAAGCCACGTATCCGTGGTAGGCAACCAAGGCAGCCTTTTGATTTATATGTGTCGTTAATCGCCACAGTGCATAAGCAAATCTGTTTATTTTGGAGCATAATTTTTGGATATGCTGTTTCCATGAGCATTGACTGTCTATTGTTATGCCTAAGAAAACGATTTCGTCTGATCTCATAATGGGTTCATTATTACTAAGGACGGTCAAGTTATCATATTTAGCTTTTCTATTGTAAAACTGCATGTACTTAGTTTTTGGAATGTTAATGTATAACCTGTTCGCTGTGAGCCATTTTTCAATATTATTAATTGTATTGTTTATGTCACTATTATAGTTTAAGTTAGAGTTTCTTGGTATTACTACAGATATATCGTCAGCATACAAGTTACATTGATGAGTAGTCACGTAGGGTAGATCATTAATATAGATAATAAACAACAATGGCCCTAGTATAGTACCTTGCGGGACCTACCTCTTTATCTTCGTTAACATGTTTTATCTCTACATATTGTGAACGATTTCGGAGGTAGCTTTCCAACCATTTCAGCGCATTACCCCTAAGACCATATTTCTCGCATTTGGTTAAAAGTATGTCATGAGAGACAAAATCAAAAGCCTTGCTCATGTCGAAAAATACAGCTGTAGTGTCTATATTCCTATCAATGTTATCGGTCACATTTTTTATCAGGTTAAAAGCTGCTAACGAAGTCGATTTATCCTTTCGAAAACCATTCTTCTAAGAACGTATATATCCTAACATGCATAGCTTTTTCAAAAACTTTAGCAAGTACACCTGTACAGACATAATGAACAATTACAGACCTATCGCATTAATACCTATTAATGCGATAGGTCTGTAATTGTTCATTATGTCTGTTTCACCTTTTTTATGTATAGGTTTTATTATGGACAACTTTAGGGCTTCAGGAAACGTACCTTCAGTCATTGAGAGGTTTACTAGATAACTTAATACGGCAGAAAGAATAAGAGCACAATACTTCAAAATGCTTGTGGGAAATTCATCATAGCCGACTGATGTTGTATTATTAAGGGATCTTATTATTTTAAAAATTTCATCGTGTGTAGTTGGATATAGAAAAATACATGTGTCTAAGGTTCGAATATTAATATGAGATGTCAAATTTGTATCAGGCAATTGATTTGTAATATCAATAAAGAATCTATTAAAATAATTGAAAATTTCAGTAGGATTTGTGATGGTTGTATTATTGAAAGTTATTTTGTTTATATAACTAATAGATAATTCAGATTTTTCATATGATTTAATAAGATTCCATGTCGTTTTACAAACATTTTTGCTTTTCTGTAGTTGGGCCTAATTTATTAGTTTTCTTGACTTATTAATACATTTCTTTAGAATGGAGGAATATTTTCGATATTGAAGTTTACTGGATTGAGATTTTTTTTTATAATATGTGAAGCGTAATTTTCTCTTTGTTACGCAAGACCTTCTTATACTAGCTGTTAGCCAATTTGATACTCTAAATTTATTTTTTAACTTAATTTTACAAAGCGGGAAGCATAATTTTAAGAATAAAGTCAATGTCTCGTGAAACAAATTGAAAGAGGTGTTTAGATCAGCAGTGTTATACACCTCTGACCAACACAGGCTAGATATACTTTCAGCGAAATTTACCATATTTTCTGTGTTAAAGTCTCTTTTGTAAATATACCGCACTTTGTTTCGTTTTTGTTTATCTTTTATTGGAATCGTAATAGTTTGACATGTATCATGATCTGATAGTCCAAGAGGATGTGTTTTACCAATTGCTGCTGGAACATTACTGACTATTTGATCCAAACAAGATCCCGCTCGTGTAGGTTCTTTAATATGTATGAGAGTTCCATAGTTTTCGTTTATTCTTATATACTCTGCTTGAATATTGTTTTCTTTTAAGATATTTATATTAAAATCACCGGCAATTATAATTTTTGTATTCCTTTTATGTCTCATATTTGAAAGCAAAATCTCGAAGCGGTTGAGAAATATATGAGGGTTTGATTTAGGAGTTCGATAAATGCAAATAAATATGCATTTTATTTCAGGGATTTCAACGCCACAGCATTCAAATGAAAACTCAAGTGCTAGTTCTTTAAGAATAGAGACCTTTTTAAAGGTAAAGTAATCTTTACAAAGAATACATACACCACCACGTCGCTGTTTAGGTCTAGAGTAAAAATCGGCGAGGCAAAAGCCATTAAAATGAAGGTTCTTTTCCTCTCCCGATCGAATGAAAGTCTCACTTAAGCAAATAACTTCTATATGATGGCCATCTTTGTATAATTCTTCCAGTGCGATTTGTAACATGTCTCTTTTACTGAATACTCCTGCGATATTTTGATGCAATAAAACTAAAGTGTTATTGAAATCATTTTCGAAAAAACAATTCCTGACTTGTATTAGTTGTAGGGGGAGTAGTTATTGCATCATTACCACCTATGCGCACATGAGAAACGGGTATAGGAGGCAGTGAATTGGAATATTTAGGTAAGTGTTTTCTAAACGGGACTCTTCGAAAGAAATCAAGTAAAGTTGTTTGTATTTTAGTTTTTGTGCGATTACTTTTACCCAAAATGTTGTTAGTAGTAACTTGAAGTGTTGCATTACAACTTTGCTTTCGATGCATATGGGCTAAATTTTTGTTGGATTTATGATTTACATTGCTATTTTTATAAAATGGTAGGAACTTTTCGTAATAGTCCTGACAGTCAATGAAGAAGTTTCTCTTTTTAGTAATGTTAGGTATATAATTTTCTATGGTAGGGCTAACATTTAGGTATGTGCAATTTTTAAAATTATTGCACATCATTTGCAATTTTTTATTCAATAAATTAACATTTATTTTTTTATTTTGTAGTACATTCAATATTATAACAGTATATTTATTAAGTTCATTAAGTATTATAGGTAAATCAATAAAAAATTTGGTCGGGTTACAATCATTTTCGCCAATACATAGGATTACCTTATCTCTAGAGTTAAAATTAAAATGTTTACATCCCTTTAATATCTCTTCAGCAGGTGCATGTGGCTTGATAATTGCACTTACGTTATATTTTTCATACAGGCTATTACTCCTAGAGCCTGATATTGCCGCGGCCAGCCCTGTGCATTGTTGTGTGCCATAGATTATTATGTTTCTTAGTATTTTGTCCGATGATTTGCGCTGATGTTTAATAAACATATTGCTTTCCTGAGTGATGTTTTCTTCTTGACTAAACAATGTGGTTTCCATAATGCCGGTTGTTTGAGTGGTCTTATCAAGGAATGTAGTGGAGGGCCTGTTATTTGTCTTAGAAGGTGAGTCTGTTTCGGTGAAATCAATTTTCCGTTTTGTAAGTGATCGTCTTTTACGTTTTGAATTCGTCAAACTTTTGTTGCCATTTGAACAGATATGTAGTAATTCGTTTATTTTAAGGTCATTCATTTTAATTTTATTTTGTAAACAATTATTTTCTAGTAAAAGATTATCAATCTCAGTGTGTGCGCTGCTTAATTGAAGTTTTAGATCCTCAATTGTCTGTTTTAGAATAAATATTATTAACGGGATTATTACCATGTTTATTGTCGTGTTTGAGTATCCGATATTTCGGCACAGTTGCATGCGCCATGATCACGGATGTACTGTGCCGAAATATCGGATACTCAAACACGACAATAAACATGGTAATAATCCCGTTAATAATATTTATTCTAATGCAAGTGACCATGATAGTTTAAAAAGTTATATTGTCTGTTTTAACTCTTCAACTTCATCATAGTTTAATGTTGACAGATCCGGTAAACTATTCCTTCCATTGGATGATAAAGATAAAGGCGAGCTATTCACTAAATTCGGTAAAGACTCGGTTGAGTGGTTCTTTTCCTTGTTTATTTTTCTTCTCATTGTAATATAATTATCTTCCATTTCGATAGAACAGTGTTAAAAACTATTGAAAAATAAGAAGAAAAAAAAATATTCTAATTTGTTCCGGGATTTGAACTCAGAATCGAAGAATTCTATTCCACCTTGTAACGCGCTCGGCTACGCAGATAGTTGTATGTCTCGACGAATGTAGTAAATTAGAGCTGCTTCGAGTTCAGTTCCTTAGTCATAATAATCAATGCTTTTAGTTGTATCTGCTAATTGCAAGAGATGGCGCTAGACAACTGCCGTGTTTGACAGAAAACGATCAATAAATAACCAGTAGCTGTTGACGTATTTTAATGATAGATGGAGGAGTTTTTGGTTGAGATAAAATAAACAATAAGTGCAGAGCAATACGGTTGTTTTTGCTTTGACGGTTTTAGAATAGTTTGTCAGCTGTTTCAAATATCCAACGATTTTTGCACTTATGATTCATAGAATTTGTTAGTTATTGAATTATTAGCACTTTCCAGTAATTAATAGTCATGTAGTCGTTATAAATTCCATGTTTACTAAGAATTATTAAGTTTTTAGGACTATTGTGCTAACATTTACACTTTTTTGGTATTGTACTGACCATTGTCCATTTCCACAATTGTTTCTTATTGATGGCACAGTTCACAGAGACAACACTTTACAGTCGGACACTCACTGGTTTTTATATGATTATAACTTTTTTTCGTTCATTAGAGAGCATTTCAATTTATTAAAGCAATTTTAGTACGGAGTTAATGTTTACGTATGAGCGCCACCTGGCGTGTCAACTAATGCGCAAGACTTCACTAATATAAATATTTAATTTACAATTGCTTGACAAATTAAAGTAAATAATTACGTCTCAGTGACAACACATACATATAATATCTAGATCGGATACACATTGGATTTTTATTTTTACCTCACCTTTCTGTTACACGTTGTCTAAGCACTATGTACTTTGTCAATCATCATCATCATCATCTCAGCCAAAAGACGTCCACTGCTGGACAAAGGCCTCCCCCAAGGTTCTCCACAACGACCGGTTTTGTGCTGCTCGCATCCAGCGGCTTCCCGCGAACTTCACCAGATCGTCGGTCCACCTTGTTGGAGGCCTGCCCACACTGCGCTTTCCGGTACGCGGTCGCCACTCCAAGACTATCCCGCCCCAGCGGCCTTTAACTTTAACTTTTTTTTATTAACTTTGTCAATGTTAAGTGTTAATTATTTTACCATTATAATCACCATCGCCAGTTCATTTCATGTCGCAACTGCTGGGGCACGATCCTTCCTTAAAGATGGAAATACCACAGCGAGAACGAGCCGAGATGGTTGTTCACGACTGCTAATGCAGCCGGGACCAACGGCTTTACGTGCCTTCCGAAGCACGGACGAACTCTAGACGATATTTATTTGGTCACCTATTCGATGTCCACCAGCCATTGCGAAAGTTGCTTAACAGTACAGACAGTGAACTCGCAGACCACATGTAGTCTGTAACAATTGATTTAACCATTGTTATAAGTTTTGGACAGTGAACCAGTTAGCTTTTTTTTATATTAACGGGTAAGCACAGTGCCTTGATCTCACCTGATGTTAAGTGATGATAAGGCCAATGATGGAAGCGCACTTCACCCGGGATCCTCAACTAGTGAGGTACTGGCTATCTTATCTTTAGCTGCCGGAACACAACAATCCTACAAACATTGACGTTATGGCGACATGTTTAGATAAGATGGTGGTAGCTAGTCAGGCCGACAAACAAGCTAAACTCTGCTCTGCACTGTACTGCAGCTCTGGGTCTAAACTGGTGGTCTTAGCCACTAGACAAAAGAGGCGGATAACTTTAGCAATCGAGACTAAGCGCGTTAACCACTGCGCCATCGAGCTCCTTTAGGGCATATGTTTTATGGCAACCATTTATGCAATAGAGCGACAAGGACCTATTACTGTTGAGGTATTATTAGACCCGATTAGCATTGAGTTTAAATGCAAGTTGGCAAGATTGGCGTCTTGTTGTGTAGGAAACCAAGATCCGCTACGGGGCACTGGTGAGCCAGTTTGGAAAATAAAATGTAGTTACGTGTTTGTGTTAGTTTCAAAATGTAGTTTATTCAACCCTTTTTGCTTTATGGTCCATATAAAGAGGTTTATCTACTGCGGAATAGAAGTGTGACGTCACGTCCGTCGTCTGTTTAAACAATAAATTGTTGAACCGCATCCCAGGGACAAACACAAGACAAATCTCTTTCAATCCAATCACATTCTTTATCTTAAGTGAAAAGGGCATATGGGGAAAGTTTCTCGCGAAACTTCACTTAGAATTTGCTGAGCTTCGCTTGGATATCATTAATTAGTTTGTGCAAGTTCTAATCTGGATGTTTGGAGTCGCAGGAGTGTTAAGTGATTTATTGGAGAGTTCACTTGATAGTTTCTGGGTGCAAGACGTAATCGGTATTTAATAAAAACAATTAAAAAAATTAAAAACTTTTTTTTTTACGTAAGCACACAATTTAGTCGTTTTTACTCGTTAAATGGTCGTGATTCGATCCGGTTTGGATCACAGTCATCTATCAAGAAGAGGCAATAAATTGGGTAGTTGTTCCGTTCAAAACACAAAACTTTTGGCTTACAGAGTAAGAGTAGACAATGTTTATAAATATCGGCGGGATGGACAGAGTCACGATAGCATAGTTGGTAGTGCACCTGATGGGGTGCGGGTTCGAATCCCGCTCGTCGAAATTTCGACAATACTCGTTTTTTAAACAATACGTATTATATATTATGGGTAAATTAATAAATACATTTTACTTTTTTTTTTCAAGTGCTAATTGCTGCACTGAAGCTAAATTAAATATATATAAAATTTCTAAAATACGGGAAATATAAACGCCTACCCGACCCAACCAGGAATCTAACCAGGGTCTTCCGCAATCCCGGCGGCTGCACTGACCGCTATGCTACCGGGAAGGCTGACGTAAGCGCTGAATTTTTTCTCTGCTTTTTTGAGTGCTAATAGCGGCACAGTGCGCCTTCTATCCAACGGTTATTGCAACCTATGGCTATGCAGATTCATCTTTTTTATTTATTTTTTATTTTCAAGAATCCAACCTGGTTCTTCCGATTCCTGCCTGGGTCGGGTAGGCGTTTAATTTTTACAAATATTTAATTAATAAATATTATCCCGCCTAATGAAAAAAAAAAACACTTTTCCAAACAAAAATTATGGTTAAATCAAAGTTTATATATTTGGTATGTATTTTGTTAGGCATTATTTCACCATAGGGAAGTGCTTAGCTTTCATCTTACTTGATGTTGAGTGACGTGAGTGTAAATCGCGAAGGCGAACCTTTTCAGGAACACTCAACCACTTTAAGGAAATAAACACTTTGATAACAAACCGTTTATATGGAACTACTCGCGTTTATTTCACATATAATTAGATCCTGACGTTTTCAAACCCTTTGCTGGGTCCATGGTTGATTTTAGACAGTCTTTTGATATAGATCCGTAAGTCGATTCGTAGTTTCATTTCAATGTATAGTGACCTACTGAAAACTCTGAAACTATATTTGTGAACAACTTTTATTGACAAATGGCGGCTGGCGGAGCTCGATTCCATATAAATTGTAGTGATCTTGTACTTACTTGATTGAATAAGGAAAGGATCCCGTAGTAACTCGGAAAGCTGCAGTCTTATACTCTTAGCCCCTTACAAATAAACAATCAATAAGGTCCGAATAGTTATTCCGTGTTTTGTTCCTGTCATGTTAACGTCATTTCAAATTAGAGTAAACGAGACAAAACATAGAATAACTATTCGGACCTTATTCATTGTTTATTTGTAAGGCACGTATACTTCTCTATCACGTTAACCAAAAAAGATAAATTGTATGTCGAAATTGCAACTCACCTTTAACTGGCCCATTATTGTTACTAGGTTAACTCAACACTAGTATTTGGATTATTCTTTGGGTTTGTCTACAAACTATTAATGTTTTTTTTGGGAAATAAAAACTTTTTTAAACTTCGTTTGCCACTATGGTTTATTCACCATTTGATCACATACTCTATGGTATGGTATTGAAGCAGAGAAGGTGACAAATGAAGACAGACAGACACAGTAAAATTTTTGACAAACATTCTCGTTTTCAATAACGTGATCGAACAAAATTCGATGTTGACACGATCTATTACATTTAGGCGATTTTGTTTCCTTAGTTAATGCCTTTGTGCTGATAGCACATTTAGAAATTTAGATTTTGTGAAGTGACATCACTTAGTTTTGTTTTAGATAAAACCAACACTTATATACGTTCAAGAACACTTAACGGTTAATAATCCACTATTATTACACATTAATATTCAACAAAACACAAATTTTGGAAAATAAGACCAAACCGCAGACATGACTCTTCACTTTCCCGTCAGAAGTCCTAGACTCATTTTATGTCTTAAATTTCTCATTACATTACGGTCCGAGCCACGGTTCGTTTCAATTATGTGAAGCAAATGAGAATCTGTCCCGTAAATTACGTTGAACATGATAAACACGACACCTACCATGACTAACTCGGACTTCTTAACTTAATTATAAAAACGCTCTAAGGAAAAAAAAACTTAATTGAACAATTTTCGACTTTTGCAACAAGGGGAAGGAAGACTTTAATTTTTTTGCAGATTATTAAGGATGGTAATTAATGAAGTTATTATAATCGGGAAAGTTGGAATTCTTGTTTTTTTTTAACAGAAAGGACCAAAAAATTGGGGTACAAATGCTACAAAAAATGTTGCAATGTTAAATGTTGTACTTTCAAGTTTGAGGCCAATGTTTTAAATAGCTGACTGGGAAGAGAGTTCAAATTGTCGTTATCGTTAAAATGATGGAACGGAGAAAAAATTCGCACTAGGCTCTCTGGAATTTCAACTAAAACGCAAACTGTTCTAAAATTTACCTCTAGTTAAAATTTTTAGTCAGCCATTTTGTATTTCCACTTCTGAGACCATAAAAATAAAACACCAGTAGTTACGATATCAGCTCCGCCCGATCAGCAGGGAAAATATTGCGTTCCTGTGACGTCAGCGGAATGCAATATCATCGGAATTGGGTCTTCTGCACCTACGTGCAAGTTTCCACTTTAGCAAATTACTAGCGCTTTTTATGGCAGCTCATAATGCTTGTAGCTGTATAGGTGATTCCTGTGACATCGTTGTTACTACGTCACTCAGCACATAATATGTTAAAAGCTAACTGATTCATATGACGTGCTATAACTAGTGCTCTTTAGCACAGATTATGTTTACAGCTATGTGGTTCATGTGACATCGCTATTACGAGTACATAAATGAGCGTTTATTAGCATAGATAGTATTAGCCTATAGCACAGATTAAGCTTATAGCTATATGATTCATAAGGTGTCACTTTTATTAGAGCACTCTTAGCACATACTATGCTGATATGTGGTGATTCATGTAACGTACACTTTTAAACTTTCGCGTTCCATGGTTAACAAAGAATTTAAACAAGGATTAACGCAAACTAATTAGTCTATCTTCAGCGTGGAATCCAGTTTTTGCCAAAAGACAACTTCGTTTTTCTTTGCAGTCGGTAAACAATTAGACTAAGGCTTGTATACGTAATAGGGTCACCGCTAGTGTTGTGTATGGCAGTAGTTGGGAAGGTAATGTGATGGTGGATGAAGACTCTGCCGCGCAATCGGAGGCGCAACATCGCGAAAGCAGTCAGCCCGTGACCACGGCCGTTGTAACTCGGTCAAAACGTCGGGTATAAAAAAGGTATGAAACCTTTTATTAATAAGTTTTTTTTTTTTTATATTAGAAGGAGGCAAACGAGCAGGCGGGTCACCTGATGGAAAGCAATCACCGCCGCCCATGGACACCCGCAAAATCAGAGGAATCACAGATGCGTTGCCGGCCTTTTTTAGTTTGCGTTAATTCCCGTTTAAATTAATATAATGCTGGTAGCCGTGTGCTTTGTATAGATTATAGATACGAGTATATTGGTAATACTCGTCATGAGACTATGATCCTGCTTTGTGTAAGTATTCATGAGAATGAATGGCGTTGACGACATGCATCACACTATTTTCTTTTTTTAAATATTTATATATGTATGTTGTTTATTTAACTTTTTATGCAGAGCTGGGTGGATAACGCAGCGGCTTATGCGTTCGTGTCGCGATATTGCAAGTCAAACTACTTTCCTTTGCCGGATTATTGGATGGGAGTATATTTCCCACATTTGGCTGGCGTTGCTATGGACCATTGATAGTGATGGATGGCCTTGACACCAAATGCCCTGACCACTTCGACAGTGATATCCGGATGGATATTAATACGTTTACCTCATAATACATACCTACCTTAATAGCAGTGATGGGCTTATCAGCATAGAGTTTCTATTAGGATCTTGTATAGCAACAACAACTACCTTTTTTAATATCTCGGTATTGGTAAATAGTTGAGTATTATTAAATGGCATTAATTATTAATTTAATCCCTATGCTAAGGTTTAATATGAATTAAGGTTTTCAAAGTGTATGTTTGAACTATAAGTAATTTGAATCCTGGGTATTAAGTGTAGGTTAGGTACCTATTTATTATACAATTAAGTATATCTATCTTTTCTTTAACGTTATTAAAACAGGGGTTTGTTTAAATAAAAGTGGTTTTATCAACTCTTTATTGGATCCCATCTGAAACTTTCCCAAGTAACCCCTATTTTCATCGCTGCTCATTAGTTCAGGTTAAAGCTACAGAAATATCAACAATAGCACGCTAATTTCGCATTCCTGAGCGCGCAGATCTCCCTTCCGCCCAATTTATCAGCATTCGACCGAATAAATTATCCCCATTCTATGTTTGACAGTTACGCGGGCGACGGATCCTCGGTCGACTCGAGAAAAATACCAATCCATCTTCGTTCGACCGCGTCATTCGGGTATTGAGAGGACGAGACGTCTATACGCTTTTTAGGAAGTTTACTTTTTTTTACGAACAAGACACTTTAGAATGAGAATCGTTATTTCAAGTAGCATGACATGTGACATGGCTGTATGGACTAGATCCCTTTGCTTGTCCTACGAGCAAACTTGGTTGTCTACAAGCAGTATAAGCTCCGAGTAGAAGATAACTTAAATGTTTCTCAGCACCGCAACGGCACAAGCTGAGGCCGGGTCCTAGTTGGCCTTCACACACATTCATGCTTCCTTATTTATTTATTTTTATTTATTTATTTTATTAAGGACTTCCAACAAAACTTGTATCAAAATATTAAATAAGTAAGAAAAAATAACAATCGAAACTTATAGCTAAACACAAATCTTACTTAAAGGAAGCCACAGCATGTAACAATCTAAAGCTAATAAAAGCTAATAAAGCTAATATATGAAAAAAAAAAAATTTAAATACAATTGAAAAATAAATATATAATCTTATTGTTGTTTAATTATTATTGTTATTTTTTAAATGTTTTCTTAGACACTGTTTTTTTTCTGTAATGTCAATAAATAATTTATTTCATTCTTTTCTTTCTAAATATACAATAAACAAAATAGGGATGTTGACCACAACAATAACTAATTCCATAACATTAAACGAATAAATGAAATCACGTAACAGTTTTTTTAAATAGTGATAATTTTTATTTAATTTGACCTTAGCATGAATTTCTATAACCTAAAAAGCTATTAATAAACACTCATTCGACGGAATAAAATATTGACGTTATAGTTGCCATTCCAATACAATATTTATTGAAAAAAAATCGTTTTGACATTTGCTAAAAGTTGCTCTATTGACTAACCTGTAAATTTTTTTTTTCTTTTAGTTGATGGCTTTGTGCGATTTGCACATTTAGCCAGTGTCAAAGTAATTTTTTTACAAGTAATACATAAATAAACAATATTTCCCTTCTGTATGATGATGATGAATGATAAAAGAAATGAGAAGTGAGAAATGATATACCCCCAACCCCTCGAGTAGCTCAGTAAAGATGTGGGGTTTTACTAAGTCCTCGGGCGTACTTCTTGAGAGAATTTGAAAAGTGACGTTGCACTGTTATGTTTCATTGGCCAACACTCGTGCACACTCACGAACACTTAACAGTTAATAATCCACCATCATTTCACATTAATATTCGACATAACACAAATTTTAGAAAATAAAACAAAACCGCAGTCGTTACTCTTCACTTTCCCGCCAAGAAGTCCTAACCTGTCAACTTACCGTGGAGGTGGACCATAAAGCTGTTTATACAACGAGTAACAGAAAGGTGTGGTCAAAATGAAATTATCAAAAGTGTATCCGATTTAGATCTTGTATGTGTTATTACTGAGACATAATTATTAACATCATGTAATTGTCATGTAATTGTAAATTAAATACTTAAATAAGTGAAGTCATGCGCGTCAGGCGCGCATAAGCAAGCCGCAGCAATCATAAATGTAAGTACACAGAGGTTACTAAACCGCTAGGGCTGCGATTTGTTTATTTTGATGTGACGTCACAATTTAAATATTTAATAATAAATTGTATAACAAACTGAAGTTAATAATTATATCTCAGTAACTCTGCATACAAAATCTAGATCGGATACACTGTGGATCTTTTTATTTTGACCATACTTTCTGTTACACGTTGTATAAAGCTTCATGAGGTGGACACGCATAATTATGAACACGTCACGAAAAGCTATAAACAAACCATAAACAACTGTAAACAAAGAAATTTAAAAAAACGGCTACTTTATAGTTAATCATGCACCTCCTGGATCCCACAATTTCTGTTAGCAATTTAAAACAAAAGAGGTTGCAGGACATCGTGGCCGCGGAGATTGCTCGATATCTCAGCAACTCAGCAAGAACGAAGCTCAATCGAGTGGATGTAACGTCCGAGTAACGAGGTTGGGCCGCGGGCCGCCAGTTATATGAACCAAGAATAGCCGCAAAACGATTTTAAGAAATCATCTAGACACGTCGACTTTTGTACAGTCAACATCATGATACAATATATCTTAGAATAAGCGCACAATCTGTAAATAGTTTGTTATGAATCGGCAAATGAATATTTCAGCCATTTCTAAATATAGAAAAAAAATGGTATTGGGTGAAAATCATTTAAAATGACCATTTTGACATCAAAATATGTCCACGCGCGATATTTCACAAAATATTCTTAAAACTAAAGCAACTAGTACTCACATTAGTAAAAGGGAACATTTCTACGAGTATGGTGTCTTGGGCCTAAATTAGTGTGCATGTTTAGTGTAGGCGGGTGGGGGGGGGGGGGGGGGGCATTCGCAACTGTAATGGAATCATCGGGGTCGTTTAGGACGTGCTTAGGACGTCTAGACGTGTACCGTCTTGCTGTGGGAAGGCCTTCTACATTAGTTGGCGGCCGCCACAACAAGCGGGTTAGGGTGGTGATGGGGGGCGTTATCAAAGTAAGACGTCCTTGATGAAGTCTTTGATGGTGGGAAGATCGAGATCACGGTGGATACATTGCGATAGTGATACGGACAACCCGTAGCACCACGCATGAAGCGATTTTGGAGGGCTTGTAGGGGAAACAAGTAGGCGGGCGCGGTATGCGCGAATACTACGCTAGCGTAAGTCATGACTGGCAAGTTACCGTGCACGCTTATGACCATATTCCAAATTCGCAACTTGCCAGACTTGCAATCGACCATAACATCTAAATAAATATACTAAAAAACAGTACTCAAATAAGTGGTATATTTTTTGGTTAAAACATATTATTTGTAACTGATATCGGGTTAAACTATTTTATTTTCTTGTTTCTATAAATAAATATTTGTCCTCAAATAAATGTCCATTATTGTGTTCATTTTCGTTATTCATTTTTCTAACGATCTAATTTAGTATTATTTGTTGTTTACCAAATGGCAACACTCGCTCTCTAAGGAGCCAATCAGATGACAGAAGCAATTATGTGTCGGCCATTTTGTCATCGCACGAAATAGTGAGTGAACGCATGGTTTTATGTCTCCGAGCGAAAATTACAATTTTGATTCATCATTTTTGTTGCTATACAGTTAAGAAAATACTTATATATATTTAATCGACTCATATAGATGGTTTGTTTTCGACCTTGATTGAAATGCAAAGAGCTTTTACTCATGACGTTCTTGTTTGGCTTAAAATATTTTTGATTCTATTCAAAGTAGTAAGTTCGTTCATTTTTGTTATGACTCGTCACGTTTTTTTCTCACGTAACAAAAATGAACAAAAGCCACACTCACAATTGACTGTTTTTTTTACCCAACTACGGTGATGATGTCCAAAATGATGGTTATGCGTTCAATTTGTGTTTTTATGTAGGTATGTTCGTATGTTTGTTTGTATGTATGTATGTTTTATGTATGTATGTATGCATGCTTTATGTATGTATGTCTGTTTGTATGTGTGTTTTTATATAAGTTTATACATATGTATGTTTTATGTCCGTTTCTTTGTTCCCTCGTAACTACTAAATGGATGAACCAATTTGGATAAATTATACGTCGTTGGATTGGCCCTGATGAACGATTGTCACTGAATACATAAAAAATTGCGAATAAAAAAAATTAACACCATTTTTTAGTGTTCCATTTTTTTAACTTCTTAACTCGAGTGAGGTCAGTTTACATGTTTTTTTACTGACCTCTTAAAAGAAATACGTCATTTAATTAGTTAAAAACAATTTTATTTTTTTATTTTATTTATTATTTTTTTATTTTTGATGTTGCTGGAAAAAAAAATCAGTTTTATGCGACTTGTGAAGAGACCCTAATATTTCAGTTTTGTTATTTTTTGTTACGGGTTTCATTTTTGTTATGGTTTAATTTTTTTTTCATTTTTGCACAACAAGGGTAATTTTTAATAATTTTCACCCTATTTCATTACTTTGTCGCACCACCAAAACATGGAATTCCCTCCCAGAACACGTATTTCCTTCTTCCTACCACATGGGGTCCTGTGTGAAGAATCAACTTACGGGTAGGCAAGGTAAGGACGGCTAGTAAGGCATTATTTTGCTCTACTAAGCTATCTAGATTCTGTTTCTGCTTTACATCAGGCAGAGCAGATTCCTTTGCCTAACTGTTTTTCACGACCTCCTTGGTCGAGTGATATGTACACCGGTTTTCATGGTGTCCATCTCTGAGGTCCCGGGTTCGATCCCCGGTCGAGACAATTTAGAAATTATTGTTTTTCTAAATTGTCTCGGGTCTAGGTGTTTTCTATGTATAATAAGTATGTATTAAGTATTTTAAGTATGTTTATCCGTTGTCTAGTAACCACTTAACGAGTTTCATAACGAAGATTGTCTTGGGCTAGATAATTGGTGTGAGTGTAGGAAAGTTTATTTATTTATTTTATTATTTTACTGTCTATATAATAAAGAATAATATGAGTAATAAAATATGTAAATTACAGTTTTTACTTTGTTGAAACATACAAACAATAAACTTAGACTACTGACGTGAACCAATACCTAACACAAGCATAATTGAGCTCTCTAGGTGGGTTATCAGTAATGTTATTAATGTGATAGAAGCGCATTTAATAATGTTTAAAAACAAAAAGTTTACTTAATATATTTATTTTATAAAATACAGTGAAAAAACTAAACGCCTACCCGACCCTTTGTATATTGTATTTTATAAAATAAATATTTAATTTAGACTCAGTGCAGCAAAACTTAAAAATAAAAAGTAAAATTTACTTAATATGTTGCACTAATACATATGATGGTGACTGTACATAATAGTTCTAACTAAAATTGGGTTGTGACTGAACATAATTGTGTCAATTGTGTGTGTTTGGGGCTTTACCTCACGCAGACTTCTTGAAAAATGCCGTTGCACAGTTTTGCTTGATCGGCCAACTCTTACGTACGCTCACGAACACGGTTAATAATCCATTATTATTTCACATTAACATTCGCCATATCACAAATTTAAAAAAATACCGCGGTGATGACTCCTCACTTTCCCGCCAAAAAGTCTTCAAATGTTTACAAAAAGTTGTTGTGTTGTTCGAGAATATATCCTCTTTTTTAATCTGTCAATTGTGAGACTTAATGTTGCCAGTATTCTTGGGAGCGTTCCCATGAGCCCTTAGCAAGAAGTAATTCTTTATTTACAGAGACTTAGCCATAATTTACATTTTCCTTGGAATGTACTTGTTATTTTGTTATTATGGGTTTTCCTTGTAATGAGACCTTTCAGACCAGAATTTATGTCATAAATTATCTCGTTTACGTTAGAGAATAGAATAGGAAAAATCTTTTATCGTACTTGTACATCACACGTATACGTATAATGTGCTATCGCGTTTGAATAAAACTCACTAAGCTCCCTGTTTGTGTAAGTGACTTAAACTGATGGCTGCTACTTATTTACACAAAATGTTTGGCACAATAGATCCAGATGGGTCAAAGTGCTGCCATGGGAGAGGGAAACCTCAGCAGCCTCCACTAAGATAATAAAATAACAAAAATAGCCCTTATTGTTATCATGAACCTGTTTGGGTAGCTACAATCAAACGGGGCTACCGTTTGATTAATAATATCGTACCTAATTCTGCCGACAAACAGCTGTGACCTGCGTTGTTATGTTTCAGTTCAGAGGGTATAGGCAAACATTGTAGCCAATAACAATAGCGATTTAAAAAGGAGAGGTTTTTACCATTGTGACCATTTAAATTCGGAAAAGTGTTAAAAAATCACGGGCGGAACTCGAAGTTGCATCCTCTGACATACAGGGTCAGATGCACTACCAATTAGGCTATGGAGGTTCTGTACAACCTCTTTTTTTAATTGCGTAACAATTTACTGGGTAAGAATTTGGCCACCAACCTGCTTAATAGTGAGCAGGATGTGCCTAAAGTTTTACATGCTTACATAGACAATCCCTACTCACTCTTGCCTTAACAGCTTCCCTGTCCCATGAGTCACATGTGATACATAACAATTGATTATCTATTGTTTTAATTTTTGGACAGCGAAACTGTTAAAGATACTCGGTTGTGCTGATCAGAGAACACATGAGCAGGCTTACCGAATTCCTCTTAAAACTTTAGGATCAAAATATTTAATTAGGCTTAACGCAAACTGATTCAACCAAATGCCACCGACCCCGTCGTAGCTGACAGAAATTTTATTCTATATAAAGCTGGCCGCACTCGTACGGTTTACGTTACCTGAATAGGTTTCCTGATCAGAAATTCCGGTTCAGCCTGGATGTATGTCCTAAATCCTGTCCATGGCCTAGATCATAGTTTTTAACCGAGTATTTGGGATTTGTCAAATCTTATTTAGTTAATGGTTAGACATGCTCACATTACGCGCTAGGGGTTTTTGCGCCTATGCTTACGTCAACACAATGTTGGTTTTACGCGGGTTCCCGACTTTCTTTTTGTTTGCCCGCAGTAACAGACCTTTTATGCGTAGTTTAATTTAACAAGTCAGCTTCTTTGAAGGTGATGTAACACTCGACATGTCGTAAAAATTATGTAACCTTCTTTGAAGGCAAGAAGTATGTCTTGATTGAAGCTCGTTTGAAAAGGTTTCCAATCTTGTCTTATGTAATTTTTGAAAGAAAAATATTTGGATATTCAAAATATCTTTAATCAGTTCAATCTATAAATATCGCTCATAAGAATTTCAATGTCAATGTTTGTTAAACTTACGAATATGTGATTTCATTTCTTTCATACTTCGCTTTATATTTTTTAATATTTAAGTTTTTTTTCGTCTTTCGAACTTTTAGTTAATTTTGCATTTCTTAAAAGAAAAACACTTGGTAAGCCTCCATATCACTGATAGTAAGCGATGATAAGCTCTAAGGTGGAAGCGCAAATTATCTGAAATCGACTACTAAAGAACTGGTTATCAATTTGTTGAAACGGAGTTGTTATTATAACTTTGGTATGTTACTGTTAACTCGTTGCTGTTGTGTTTCGTCCGGTGAGTGAAAGTACCGGAGGCCCATCTCTCACCCCTCCCCCCTCCCAATTCTTACTCCCTCCGCAAGATCCAACTCCTTCTTCAAGGTGGGCAACGCATCTGCGATTACTTTGGTTTTGCGGGTGTCCATGGACGGCGGTTATTACTTTCCATCAGGTGACCCGCCTGCTCGTTTGCCTCCTTTTAAATAAAAAAAAAAAAATGTTACTTCGAAAACATTTGTGCACTCTTAATTGAAAACATCAAAGTGTGATAAAAATCGCATTCCTACATTACTAGTAAGATAGATTCCTGCTGATCAGTATGAAACGGTTTAAAAAAGTATGTGAAAGAAATGTTCTGGAACTTTTCTAGAACATTTTCAGATTGAGTTGCGAAGATAGAACATTCGAATAAATTACCTTAGTCCAACTTCGGTATGCTAAAGAGGACTACCATTTGTTCAAACAGTTTTTCAACAAAATTAAATACTGATTATTCAATTTTAGTCGGGTATTTTTAAGTATATTTCTTTCTTCATAAGTAGAAGGTTAAGAATAAAAAGATGAACCTATGCCCCCTTCTTCATGACATAAAAATATATAAAAATATATATATTTGGACAACATCACATATATTGCTCTGATCCCAAAATAAGTAGCTAAAGCACTTGTTTCATGGAAATCAGAAAAAACTTCGACGGTACCACAACCACTCAGACCCGACACAATATCAAAAATTTCGTTTTCGCTATTGACCCGACCGGGAATCGAACCCGGGACCTCAGAGTTAGCGCTGCCCAAAGTCCGGCATGCAAGCCACTCGGCTACGGAGGTCGTCAAAACATAAAATTAAAAAAAAAACAAAATTCAAAATCATTTATTCAGTTTGGGCTAAAAATATTATAGCTCTTATGAATGTCACTATGCCATCGGTTCGTAAGTCTGCTCTGGGCGGGAGACCTAATACTGAGAAGAACCGGCAAGAAACTCAGCAATTAATGTCAAGCTCTTTTCTCCCTTACAGCGTCAAAAATATTGGAAAATATCCTATCTTATAAGGACAATTTCCATAACAAATAAACACACAAAAACATAATCCTATTAATATTATAAACGCGAAAGTTTGTTGGATGTTTGTTACTCTTTCACGTAAAAACTACTGAATGGATTTGGATGAAATTCGACATACAGATAGTTTATAACTGGGAATAACACAGAATACTTTTTATCCCGATATTCCCACGGGAACGGGAACCACGCGGGTGAAACCGCGAGCGGCCGCTAGTACATAATAAATAGTAGGGTAATAGGGTAATAGTAGGTAAGCTAAGGGAGGGGGCAACAGATATTGGGTTTTAAAAGTGTTATCTTACGATAACAGTCTGAACGTGCCTTCCTGAGTACAGAGGAGATCGAGATTTTTAAATTGGTCATCTAAACAGTAAAAAATTTGCAATGCCATCAAGCTCTTGCAAAAACAGAATTTTAAAAAGGTATTTAAGCGTTCCATCTTCTGGGGCCTTGGTAGCTCAGCGGTCAGAGCATTGGACTGGTTATCCAAAGGTCGTGGGTTCGATTCCCATTTGAGCTTCCTGAGGCTGGTTGATTTTTTCTTATTCCGATAAGCTTTATAACATTTTATCTTATAAAGTGTTCCGGGTCAGTTGCCACCAAGTACAGTACGATAGCATAGTTGGTAGTGCACCGGACCCGGTATGTTATAGGATGCGGGTTTGAATTCCGCCCATGGAAATTTTTTCAATACCGTTTTCAAAAAGTTTGTTTTAAAAAAAGAAAAAACTATAAAAACTTTTTGAGATTCTGATTTTCCAAGAGCTTGATGGCGTTTCAACTTTTTTCTGTTTGTTTTTCTTTTTTTCTTTTTATTTGTTTACAATTTGTGGCGACGTTCCTAACGGTAAGTATAATAATACCTGTATCAGGGCATAAGTTAGTGGATTTAATACTTCGAATACATTTCCGCACATTAACGCTTGATTTCTTTCTAGCTACTGGTCAAAGGTCGTTGCGCTGTATGTTAGTACACCTCGCTCCATAGCTCGAACATCTGCCTGCGAAGGCTGCAATAAATCATAACTTTCGGTAGCAGCTTCCTATCTTGACAGATGGTTATGGCTGCCTACAGTATGTTTCCCGTGTTAGATTAGATAATATAAGTTTGTTGGATTCACAGGGATTTAGCGGCTATACATTAGTGTAGGAAATGCGAAAAAAGAGTAACGTCCTATGTGAATTATAGAATAGAAAATATTTTTTTGCAGAAAACGTAGTAATGCATGAAAACTTTTGCCACAATTTGTACTAATTTAAATGGGTAGGTTGTAATAAAAATTATTTTAAAAGGTTATTAATATACCTATGCGGGTTTGATTTTTTTTAAATTTTTACTAGTGGTACCTACATGTGATAACACTGATTAAAACTGTTAGGAAATTACAAAAACACAAATGTTGAAAAAAATTCCTGCTCGTGGAATTTTTTTTCAACATTTGTGTTATTGTAATTTGTTCGCAACAAAATTTGCGTTAAAAATTATATAAACAAAACAAAAACATTTTGTTAGGAAATTCTTCAGTTCCAATAATGTATATATATTATTATGGTACAACACCTGTACAAATATAATGATGCTAATGTTATTACTTTAAGTTCTTTTTAATTAAATATAATTTTAAAATTGCATCGGTAAATTTATGGTTAATATCTTAAATCGATGAATTTGTTATTAAAACTGAAAAAGGTTCACATGGTCGCAAGTTGGGTTTTAACGGTTGCCATCTTACGACAGCTACCGGGATCAATAATAGCTGCGTCTTCTGCACGAAAGTGATTGGTCACCCATCTAGTGACCTAACACCGTAAAGCTTAACTTGTAAAATCGGTACTCGAACGCTCTAGACGGCTACACCTACGAGCTCCACTCCAATTTTTTTTTTTTTTTTAGTTGATGGCTTCGTGCGTATTGCACATTGAGTCAGTGTCAAAGTAATTTTCTTACAAGTAATACATAAATAAACAATATTTCCTTATATGATGATGATGAATGATATTAGAAATGGGAAGTGAGAAATGATATACCCCCCAACCCCTCGAGTATCTCAGTAAAGATGTGGGGCTTTACTAAGTCCTCACGCGAGCTTCTTGAGAGAATTTGAAAAGTGACGTTGCACTGTTTTGTTTCATTTGCCAACACTTCTGTACACTCACGAACACTTAACGGTTAATAATCCACCATTATTTCACATTAATATTCTACATAATACAAATTTTGGAAAATAAGACAAAACCGCAGACATGACGCTTCACTTTCCCGCCAAGAAGTCTCTCCACTCCAATTATGAAGCAAATATAAAAAACAAAAAAACAGCGACCTTAAGATATTGTCTTGGATAAAAAAAAACAGAAATAACTAAAAAGGTTTTCTTAGAAATGCTAGCGGTAGAAATCTCAGTCTCCCGAGCGCACTCACAGCCACCGTGTATGAAGAGTCATCAGTGCGTGCTTTATGGAACAAAGGTTACAAGCTACTGGGGTACACTTAAAAAAGCTTAGAGGCAAGTTTTTACATGGCTTGCTTTATTAGATACCAGTGGACCCGGCAGACTTCGTACCGCTTTGACAGTTTCCATCAAGTGATTAAATTCTCTTTGGTTTCCATGACAACAAAACAAACAAATCATTTTTTATTGGAAAATGAAATTGTCGTTTTTAGTATATTTACCTATAGTGTGATTTCCGTGGGAATATCGGGATAAAAACTATCCTATGTGTTAATCCAGGTCATAAACTATCTGTATGAATAACCGAATATCCGAATTTCATCCAAATCCATCCATCCGTTGCAGCGTGAAGAAGCAACAAATATACGAACATACATACAGACAAACTTTCGCATTTATAATATTAGTGTGATTATACTATCGTGTGGCACTAGTGTTCAACATTTTTAGCCCTATTTCAAAAAAAGACAGTGTTGAAAAAATTCCACGAGCGAGATTCGAACCGGCACCTCATGACATGCCGGGTCAGGTGCACTGTCAACTATGCTATCGTGTACGAGCATACTTACTACATAGCACCTGACCCGGCACGTCATGGGGTGCAGGTTCGAATCCCGCTCGTGGTATTTTTTCGACACTGTCTTTTTTCAAATTGTAATTTATTCGCAACAATATTTGCGCGTAAAATTATATGTAATCACTTGAAGGCCAGTGTTCGACATCGTTGTCGTCGGCAATAAATTAAATAAATTAATAAATTAGGTATGAGGAGCTCGATGGCGCAGCGGTTAAAGCGCTCGGTCTGCGAGTGCTGAGGTTAAGCAACTTTCGCAAAGGCCGGTCATCGGATGGGTGACCAAAAATTTATCTTCTCGAGCTCCTCCGTGCTTCGGAAGGCACGTAAGGCCGTTGGTCCCGGTTGCATTAGCAGTCGTTAACAACCACCAATCCGTACTGGGCCCGCGTGGTGGTTTATGGCCCGTTCTCTTATTCATCCATAGGGAAGGCTTGTGCTTCAGCAGTGGGGACATAAAAATGAGCTAATGATGATGATGATGAAATTAGGTATATAGAATGTCATTGAAAATTTACTGGATGACAACTGGGAAGTAGATGATATGTTTTCAACTGTCGCTAAAGTCAAATCAGTTGCGGACCTATATTTATAATGTAAGTAAATAGTAAAGTAAATAGCATAGGTATTTATTTATTTATTAGTGGGTCGCCCGCAAAACTTCGTCTTTATTTAACAGATTTTTTAGGAATTTCGAAACCTATGAGACAGGTTTCTTTATTTTTCTGCACATCTACTGCTGGAGCTCTTCAAAATGAGACTATAACAGATTTTTTATGTTCAGCTATCGTCCCATCGACATCGACATGGGAATTGAACCCGGGACCTTCGGGTATCGAACCGGGCGCTTTGCCACGGCTATCGAGGCGTCATTAATGATATTTCGATTTTCGATTATGATGGCGTATTCCTTATGATTAAAGGAAAAAGTATCCCTGCTACTACGTCATCAACATCCGATATTTACGACGATATCCTACTAATATTATGAGTATAAACGCGAAAGTTTGTAAGTAAGTATGGATGTTTGTTACTCTTTCACGTAAAAACTACTGAATGGATTTGGATGAAATTCAGCAAACAGATAGTTTATAACCGGGAATAACACATAAGATACTTTTTATCCCGATATTCCCACGGGAACGGGAATCGGGAACCACGCGGGTGAAACCGCGAGCGGCAACTAGTCTTTAATATGTAAATGTTTTAGAAAATACGCTTTACCTGAGTAAGACGAAAGGCCATACGCAACAAAATACAAACACATCTCTTCGTTTAAATCACGAGCAGACAACACAACAGATATATGAACTAATGGGTAAATAACGTGAACACCTAGGCGTAAGTCCGGAAACACCGTCCGCAAAGTTCTGTCGGGACGGAAAGTTTTCCTTATTTGCACTGCGTTCACGGCTTGTCTAGCACTCTTTGTCGGCTAGGTACAGTCACAGAATACGTACATACAGAAGGCTAACTTCGTTTTAGGGTTCCGTACCTCAAAAGGAAAAAACGGAACCCTTATAGGATCACTTTGTTGTCCGTCTGTCCGTCTGTCCGTCTGTCCGTCTGTCTGTCAAGACCTTTTATCTCGGGAACGCGTGGAGGTATCGAGTTGAAATTAAAATCATATACTCAGGTCTGCGGTCCCTTTAAAGCTGTGAAAAAAATCAAACTTCTAAGTTAACAAAACACTAGGACCTTGGCTCAGGTCGTCGTGGTGCCTAAACGCGTTAATACGATGGCTTTAGTATAATTCGATTTGATGGCCATTTTGCCTCCAGATTCACAGTGCGACGGCAGATGGCACAAAACTTTTGTCGTATTTGATTACCAACATAATCAGATTCAGAGGCCGCCCTCAGAGTTAGGGACGGAAAGTTTATCTTACTTGCACTATGTTCACGGCTTTTCTAGTACTCTTTATAGGTGGGCTAGGTACAGAATAGATACATACAGAATGCAAGCTTCATATGACTCTTCTTTCTCACTCTAAATGAATAAATAAAATGCTAAATTCGTTTTAGGTAGTGGTCATCATGTGTCAAGATCTTTTATCTCGGGAACGCGTGGAGGTATTGAGTTGAAATTAAAATCATATACTCAGGTCTGCGGTCCCTTGAAGCTGTGAAAAAATTCAAACTTCTAAGTTAACGGAAAAAAAAGATACGGCCGTTTATATCGCAAAAAACGTATTTTTCGACAATGTCAAGGGAATCAAAATTCATAGGGTACTTGCCGTTGACCTAGAACTATGAAGTGCTAGTTAGTTGTAGGACTTGTTTAAAGTCCACTTGGTTAGCTATTACCGCACACTAGCGCCACTTAGTTAAATAAGACGTTACGGCCACTTTTAACTATAACGCCATATTTAACTAAACCATAACATGTTAGGTGTTCATTAGGTGACGTAAAAATGCTAAATTACTTCATTCAGATAGTTTGTTGAGCATAATTTGATTTTCTATCTCTAATTACTAGATATGTTTTTTTTTTCATTGGTGGCGCTAGTGTGCGGCGTAAACGCTCTTAAGTCTGTCGCCATTGGAACTTTGTTGTCTTTTTCAGTTGGAGATAAAATAGCCAGTCCATCAGTGCTTGAGGATTCTGGATTAATTTTCCTGACATTAGGCGTGAGACACAATCTTCACTTACCAACAGGTAACTTGAAAAGTTTCACAATGATGTTTTACAGAATGTTCATTGTTCTAACGATCTTTCTTGCTGCTGTATGTGAGACCGAATGTTTTTTTGAGAGAGATTGCTGATTTTTTAAGGCGACGCACCGCTAAACAATTAATCTAATACGGAGCGTTTGCGCCCCATAAGAAAAACTGTTTTTTTCCTTTACATTAAAACTAGAAATTATTAAAAAAAAAAATAACTAGCATATTGAAGTTTAGTTAAGACTAATCTACTAAGAAAATATAGATGCTAAAATCGGTCTGGTTTGCATGTAAAATGCAAATCTTTGTTTTAAAAGAGGTTACTTTGGTTTTTTTTTTCTGTTATAAAAGTTGACAAATCGTGTTCCTGCAACTAGCAAAATGAAGTCAATTAAATGAAAAATCATGTCATCAAATATCACTTTCATATGTTTTGTGATTGTTGGGAAACATCAAGATCCCCGCAACGTAAATTTCCAATGCGTCGGCTTAAACGGCATTTTCAGCGTCTTCGGGCTTTGCTAATATTTATGCTTATGCGTTGTGTAAGGAGTCACCCTTCTGTATGCACCTACTCAAGGCAGCAAGCAAGACTTAGTAGTGCAGTTAGTTCACCGTTTATACCTGGTGCTTCGTTTTATTTGTAAGTTGCGGCTCAGGGGCTTTACTCTGTAATTAATACTTGAATCTGGAAAGTATTTTTTTATTTAACGATGACGGGGAAACGCTTGGCTTTCATTACATCTGACTGTGGCTGACGATAACGCCAAATGTGAAAGCTCAGAATAATAACTAAAGTGTGGAAGCACACAAACTTTGACAGTATGCTATAGACTTTTTTCACATTGTATTTCATACTAGCACTATACCCGCGTCGTTGTCTGCGTGTATTTGAGACTATTAAGCGAAACAATTATGTACTGCACTAGGCTCTCTGACTGTGGCTGACGTTAACGCCAAATGTGCACACAAACTTTGACAGTGTAGGTATCTAATGACTTTTGTTTTCTAAAGTTTACGCGAACACTACACATTTAAATGAAACAACTTTTACGGATCTACTCGCGTTTATTTTTACACATTGGTTTATACTATTTTATCCTGACGTTTTGAACCCTTTGGAGGGTCCGTGGTCACAGGGAGACTCAATCGTTTGTTGTTGTTGTTGTTTTATTTATAAACATCACATTTTATTTCATATAATTAGATCTGAGTATTTTTTTAAATTATTTTTTGTTCAAAAGAATACACATTTTTTTTTCTTAAACCTAAACATCCATCCTTAGCAAAACCCCGTGGGTTTGTATGCTTTGGAGAGTTCGTTTACACTCGACATTATATAAAAAATAAAAAAGTAAAAAACAAAATACTATAACAAAAAAAAAAACACGCACTCACGTCTGACGGAGCCCTCGCACCAACATCGGCGGCTTGCACAATGATAATAGTACCGATGTTAGTGCGAACGCTCCCCACACTAAGTAGCACTAATTACTCATATGAAATTAGGTTCTTTTGTAACTGTAAAATATTTCTTTAATGATTTTTTAAAGTTTGGATTTTTAAGTAAATATTTTGCATAATTATATTGTGGTAGGGTGGGTATTAAAGATTTTAGGACACATTTATAGTTTCTCGCGCCGTATATACGAGTTATTATACTTATACCTTTTAAATTGGTAATCGTTACATATCTTTCTTAATCTTTTATCTCGTGTATAAAAATATTTTTTTTATATTACAGTGTTCCTCTTTTAGAATAGCAATCATTTTATCCAATCCCAAAATTATGAAGTAAAAGAATTTTCTCAGACTATCTTGCAAGATAAATTCCATGTTGTATACATACATTAATATTGTGCGCCTTAGATCATTGTTAGGCCTTGGGCGGATGTATATTGCCATGTAAGCCTGGTAAATCGATTTGAATATCTTGTACCTACTATGTATGTACACGTTATTCTACAAGGTACCTATTACCACTGAATATTACTCGCATACAAGATATACTATAATACATTGTGATTGAGTACTGGGTAGTAGTGGACAATCTTTATTATAATGTACTGTCTCACTGCTGGGCAAAGGCCTCTATCAATGAAATTTAAGTTATCGCTACAGTTGATGGGTTTTGGCCTTATCATGGGCCAATTTTTGGTTACCCACCATGGGACCGGCCTTTGCGACTGTTGCTTCATTTCAGCAATCGCAAACCTGGCGCGTTAACCCCTGCGCCATCGAGCTTACTTATAATCATCATCATCTCATTTTTATGCCCCAACTGCTGGGACACGAGCCTTCCCTATGGATGGATAGGGAGAACGGGCCATAAAGCACCACGCGGGCCCAGTGCGGATTGGTGGTTGTTAACGACTGTTATTGCGGATTGGTGGTTGTTAACGACTGCTTACTTATAATACTTAGATTTAATATCACGCACGCAAGCCGTGGGTGAAATTCATGGTGTCGCCATCTCTGAGGTCCCGGGTTCGATCCCCGGTCGGATCAATTTAGAAATACCTGTTTTTCTAAATTGTTTCGGGTCTGGGTGTTTCCTATGTATAATAAGTATGTATTTAAGTATATTAAGGTATATTTATCTGTTGTCTAGTTGACCATTTCTTGAGTTTCTTAAGGAATCTTTTCTTGGGGCTAGATAATTTTGGTGAGTGTGAGAAACATTTATTTAATTATTTATTTATCACCGTCCAAACCTTCTGAGATGACTCACGTGATACAAACGAGTAACTCTTACTATTGAACCAACTCCCTAAATCGAAAATAAAATTCAGCTCAGCTTGAAAAACATCAATATTTATTCGACCAAAATGTATGGAACACCTGAATTTTATTTTCGAGTTAGGGAGTTGGTCCAATAGTAAGAGTTGTTCGTTTGTATCACGGGAGTCATCTCAGAAGTTTTGGACGGTGATAAAAAGGTCAACCTGTATAGTTACAAGATAATTTTTCACTAGAAAAAATCAGCTTCTTAAAAGGCTGGTTGATTATTTTTAGTAAAATAGTATCTTGTCTATCGCTGTTCAACGCGGAAACGCGGCAAGTGTGTTGGGCACCTTTGCACCTGGAATGGCGCGGGGAGGGTTATTTGATTGAGCAGTGGTTGTTTTTATTTATTTTTGTTTTATTATAATTATTATATAATATTTTTAATCTTGTATATGATAAACATAAAAGTCTTAAGTATAAGGAATAATAAAAAAAAAAAAATCTTGTAACTATAATACCATTGTGAATGCAACATTATTAAATAATAAAAAAATACTTAAAAAGGATGATTCCTTTTTAAATATTTTTTTCAGACGTGATCGTCTGTAACGATTGTTAAATACTTGCAAAAGTGTTCTTTCGACTGTGAGGGTAGTAACTTCACAGTGACGTAATACCGCTGACTTGCAGCGTAAATCACAAACTACTAGCGAAAATCAACGAGTCTTCTGGGGCCTCGGTAGCTCAGCGGTCTGAGCATTGGACCGGACCAAAGGTTCTGCTTACTGTGGCCGGTTGATATTTTCTAGTAAAAAAACTATATTTTATAGAAATTTATTGAAATTTTACATGATGCACAGCTAGAAAGCAGATGGTATGAATGAATTCAATTGTTGCTAAAGACAAACATCAGTTGCTGACCCCTATTTAAAAAATTGGGAGTCGGAAAAGTGCGAGTCGGTTCCGTTACCGTACCATTATCTATAAAAACGGAAAAAAGATCACGTTTGTTGCATTGGGCGCCCCCTTAAATATTTATTACTCGACTGTGTCAAAAGGAGGATTATGTTTTTGGGCATAGGCTCGAAAAACATAATCCTTACTTAAATACACACATACATAGGTATGTGTGTATTTACTTAAATAATATAAATAATAATAATAATATGGATTGGGTTTTTATAATGTTTTATTGCTTTTATATTAAAATATTGTAAAAGTCTAGTTTTAAGGAAAAAAATGAATAAAGAGTAAAATAATAATATAATAATATGTATTTACTTAAATAATATGAAATAGATATACATACATACTTATGTATGTATGTATATCTATTTCTTTGGCACGCCTTACAGCCCAAACAGCATGGTGGATTTTAAGTAATTTTAACATATGAGGTGTCATTAGATTTTTTTATTCTGTTTTTAGTATTTGTTGTTATAGCGGCAACAGAATATAATATCAATTGTCTAACTATCACGGTTCATGAGATACAGCCTGGTGACAAACGGACAGATAGACGGGCGGACGGACGGACAGTGGAGTCTTAGTAATAGGGTTCCCGTTTTACCCTTTGGGTACGGTACGGAACCCTAAAAAAAGTGTAATTTATTGGTTCCTGTTGAAAACTAATGCCACTACCTACTAGGGTTGTTTTTAGGCAACAAATGCCTCCACTACGGGAAGTTCTTAGGTTTTGCATTCATCCACAAAATTAAAAAAATTATATATCAAAATCAAGAAGAGGATGCCTATGTTCGAAGACGAACCCAAAGGCTGATATAGATATATATCAAAATCATTCTTTAGTTTAGGCTTCAAATAGCTATTATGAATTTAACTATACTATCGGTTTGTAGATAAGAACTGACAAAAACTCAGCGAGGGTTTTTTTCTTCCTCACAGCATCACATACTGGAAAATGTCCCCCCATCCACTATGGGTTGCAGTGCAGAACAGTTAATCACTGCAACCCGTGGAATAGATAAAGTCGCCTTCTTTCATGCGAGCCGTATGTCATCTGCTTCGCAGTACCATCCGAAAAAGGATCTAAGTACTTTTATCATAAAGTAGAAAGCTGTACAGACCAGGTCACTTAATATTAGACTCAAAAAGGGTTTGTGCATTCGCATTCCCTCGCTGCGGTTCACCAATTCTCTAACAAAGGCGAAAAGCTCATTAAAATTAGCTATCCGAATTAAACTTTAACCTTATACGGGCTACGTAAGCTGAGGTTGTCACTAATATGGACTCTGAATTTGGTGCAAACTTAACTCTTTTTGTTTAGACTATTAAGACTGAAACACAAAAGCGAAATGCTTTTATTGGTAGGCTAGGCTGATCTACTTAAGTGTTTTTTTAAATATGTGAGGAGCTCGTTGGGGCAGTGGTTAACGCACCCGCCCTGCGATTGCTAAGGTTAAGCATCTTTCGCAAAGGCCTGTCATCGGATGGGTGATAAAAGATTAATCATCTCGAGCTCCTCCGTGCTTCGTTGTTAACGACTACTAACCCGCACTGGGCCCGCGTGGTGGTTTATGGCTCGTTCTCACTGTCCATCCATAGGGAAGGCTCGTGCCCCAGCAGTGGGGACGTATATAAGATGGTGATGGTTGTTAGTTTATCTGGTAAGGCCTGAGAAATATGCGAAAACACTTCAGTTTAAAATATATTAGCGGCGGCGGCTTCGCACGGGTGAATATTTTTTTTGAATATAGCCTATGTTACTCAGCGCTAATGTAGCATTCTAATGGTGAAAGAATTTTTAAAACCGGCCCAGTAGTTTTTGAGTTTATTCGTTACAAACATACAAAAATACAAAGCATTCCTCTTTATTATATTAAGTATGATAAAAAAGCCTTTCGCTCTTGCTGATTTGCGACTTTACAGCATCTTACTGGAGTCTTCTTAGTAAAAACAACTTCTCTAACCAGTGTTTTAATCACATTAATCTATTATTTATTAAATTATTAAGTACATAATAAAGCAATTTTAATTTTAATTTTATTACCAGCAGTTAGTCCAGAAGGATGATGATGATGTATATTTATAATATGTACACCGTAATTTATAAAATATACAGTGTTTAAAATATAATATAACACATTATATATAAATCTTCTGTGCGTGTGTATGTCACTAAACTCCTTCTAAGCGGCTGGACCGATTTGGATAAAAAAAAATGTGTGTGTTCAAGTGGATTCGAGAATGGTTTTACAATTGGACCCGGTAGGTGGCGCTGCTATAGGGGTCCATCATGGGACACGGGTGTTCTTAAGCGGACGAACGATTTGTTTGTTTTGTTGTCATGGAAACTGTCAAAGAGGTACAAAGTCCGCCGGTCAGCTGTAACTATATATTTTTTTATCTCTCTGCGTTCTTTCTTCGCCTAATCTTTAATTGTGCAAGGTTTTCCTTTTCGTATTGTTTATTAGTTTGAGGCTTCGATCAAGTCTATACTAGATTCCAGATGAGCGCTTGAAAAGCGGTACGCGACTTTGGTGCCACGGAGCCACAATGACGTTTGTGGCGATGACAGTAAATATTAAGTACAAATATTTTGCAACCTTTATTAAATCTTTATGTTTAAGATTTAAGGTTCACAGTACGCTGAAGTTGTTGATGCTATCCAATATTTTTCAGATTTTGTTATTCGAAATTCAAATGTAAAGGTATGAACAAAGATGACTACTTCTGAGATGCATTTTTGTTCCGGGTCCTATAACTGGTACATGATGGATCGAAGGTTTGAGGTTACCCCAAAGCTTTTTATTCTAGGCACCTAACATGGCTTAAGGGTCGTAGGTAGGGTTGCCAACCATACTTTAAAATAACGTATCCTACGTTATGTTCCATCCCCATACTTTATTCTTTTTAATAAAAATAAAAAAGGAAAATACTTTATTTCCGACTAATGCGTGCGTTTGAACGGAATATTCCTGTTCAATTTAATTTCTGAACTACTGAATGATACTCAGACTTAGGTGAAGTGAAACGAAACGCAACGCTTAAATAAATTAATTTGGAAAACACTTTATTTTTTCTTCAAATCCTTTTTTTTATACTAGTTAGTGATAGATTTACTTTAATTTCCTGAAAAATTGTTGGCAACCCTAGTCGTAGGTAACAGGCATACATTGAATAAAGCATTATTTTAATAAAAAATATTAACATGTTCTTTATTTTTTTTCTTTTTGGTAACCATCCATATCAAATTTATATTCAGAGTGCAATCGCAATAAGAGGAAAAGCTAACGCCAACATTTGAGTTACGAAAACATCAGATATTTCTTTAGTCGGCCCGCTTTTAATCGCGTGACCTAAAAAGGGTTGAATAGTATTTGTTTAGGTATGTATGTGTACACGGTTAAGTGTTTATATTTATTTTATTTTGTTATCAAAATTTAATTCGGTCACTATTTTTTTTACTGGACCATGTCATCACTCTCTATTATTATTACTATTTATATTTATACAACGCAATTCGTAAAAAATATTTTTCATCATCACATTCAGCCTGTACCAGCTTACTGCTCGTTACTATACCTAGACCACACAGACCTAGGCCTTGCCTAATAACGTCCTATACTCTGCCCATTCGAGTGTCGTGGGGAAGGTCATCATCATCATCATCAGCTCATTTTATGTCCCTACTGCTGGGGCATGAGCCTTCCCTATGGGAGAATATTAGGGAGAACGGGCCATAAACCACCACGTGGGATGCGGATTGGTTGTTGGTAACGACTGCTAATGCAGCCGGGACCAACGGCTTAACTTGTGTTTGAAGACTGTCCGGTTAAGTAGTCGAAATAATTAGCTCCTATTAAAAATTAGTTAATGATTGTTTTTATGCTTATTTAAGACTAAATTTGTAAATCAGTGATTAAATTAAGTGACAAATAACATCTGCTAGTGTTTTTTCTGACAAATATTGTGTAGTTTTTAAATTATTTGATATTGTAATTTTCCAACTGTCATCGCCAGCTGACTGTTAGAACAAATTTTACAAAAATTTGTTAAAATAACTACTTTTGCCGTGGACTGCTGCAACATAAACCGGGGGAGTATTGTTTTCATTCCATTTATTATAGATACTAGTAACCTAAGTGTAAATCTTAAATAAACACTTCATTCAATTTGTATAAGTATCGATGTACTAAGCCAATTAATCGTTATTTTTTACTTTGTAATCAGATCAAAAGATTAGAAAGAAATAGAACACTAATTTATTGTTATCAGACCTTTTGAATTAATATTTTTTTTACCACTGACATTGAGAAAAACTATTTCTAAATACTATTACTAGGTACATGTTTGTTCTATATAACAACAATACTACCTACCATACTCATTACTTTACAAATCTCACATATTGTGAGTATCGTCACACCTCAAATACGATTTGGCTTGGTTAACCTCTCTTGACTTGACTATATGTGGAAGTGAAGTTGATGGTGACTTTGTTTTGCCACAGACATTCATACACTTCAACACATTACAACCAGAACGTGACTGCTTATTTGAAGCTCATAACTTAATTAATTTAATTTCTAGATTAGGTACCTACCTAGTAATAACTTGGAATTACAATAAAAAACTCTAATTTTAAACCTAAAACTTTTGTGTGTCACATCTACCCCCCACTTATTATTTTAAAATCTCATTTTAAATTATCTTAATAGCTGCACATAGAAATTAAATAAAAGCTAGATAAACTTAACTTGCAACATATAAATCTTAATATATCTTAATATATAATTCTTTAATTTTCAGGTGCTTATAAAACCAACTTCACAATGCTGACCCGTAAGGCTGTTACTCAAACTACTGAACTGAAGCTCAGACAGGCACTTGGGCAGCTAAAAGCACTCAAGGAGTCCTGCAGTCAACTGCTAAAAGAGAGGGATGACAGTGAAATAGAAATAAAATCTATGATAGACAGAAACTCACAGCTAAAGAATGAGTTAGGCCAACTGCACATGCAACACCAGGATGTGCTTCACCAGCGTGACCAACTGCAAGATGTCATCTCCAATTTTGAGCAGCAGCACAACACCTATGAAAGGGCACTTGACCGCATCACCGAGTTGGAAAGGGATTTCAGTGCGGCCAACCACCAGATTTCCCAATTTGTTGAGTTGCAGCAGCAGCATGAAGTGGAACATACTCAGTCCTTATTTGAAGAGATTATGGCATCACCTGGTGGTATGTCGTTACAACAAGCTCAAAACAACCACAAAATAAATAAATCCAGCAAAACTAAAATTAAAAAATATGTAAATTTAATAAATTTATAAGAAAAACTGAGAAGTTAATTAAAAAAAATAACTGTTTTTACAAAAATATTGCCCTTAGAAAGGAACGTACTAGCCTCATGGATTCCCTAGATATATACAACAGTAAATTAATGGAAAGTAGGCAGATGTATGACCGGGACACAAAGCAATTACAAACTGATATCCAGCGGTTACATGAGTCACTTGATACAATGACCAAAAAATATTCAATTTCACAGAAACAGATTGAAGAACATATCCAATCAGCTACAGAGTTAGTTGATCTGTGTAAGTACAATGCTGATCGTTACAACTCTTTAATTAATAATGAAATCAACCTAAACAAAGAGTCTTTATCGCTGAACTCTAATATCCAGATGAACACACATAAGTTATCTGTTTTGGTTCCCAGTCCTACATTGGCCTCACCTCAATCACCTCAAACAATACATAAATCTAAGGTTGTTAGATTAGTAAAAAACACAGTTATGTACTCTGATAAACTGGGTCAGGGCTTAGGGTTGCTTATGAATGGAAATGTTAACCATTCAATTACCAATATTTGTACCCCAGGTCAATCTTTGAATGCTATAGTAAATAATATATCACAGAACTCACTGAATAGTTCCACTAATGTTATTGTATTATGTGGTGACAGTTCACAAACTAAGAAACGTGACATTATAATAGTAGTTTATGCAACTGTCATATAATGAAGGGTATTAAAACACGAGTGTGAGTTTATGAAACGAGCGCAGCGAGTTTCATAATAGTAACGAGTGTTTTAATACCCGTGTTATATGCAGTTGCATACACTACTTTATCTTCACTAATGCAATTAGTCAAACAACAAGAGTAAAAGCTGACAATAGTTTATTTATAATAATTGTTCAAATTTTGGATGGTACAATTTTGAAAGTTAATGTTAATTATTGATCCAGCAGCTGTAGCGGTCGCGGGGCAAGCAGTAGAGCTCGTAGACGGAGTTGGAATATTTATAATTACTTCATTCGTCTTGTTTTCTATACTGTTCAAGATCGTATTTGAGACTTGAATTTCATTCATTAAAGTCTCATCAATGTAGCTTTCAGCCACAGTAGAAGACTTCCACCCCCCGTGTCGTTTCAGTGCGGTCAAATCACCACCGCTATCTATGAGAAGGGTCGCCGAGGTGCGCCGGAAGCAATGCCCCGTGTACAACGCTGGGTTAGGCAGATTCAAAAAACTTGCGATAGTTTTTCCCAGAGCACCAAATTTATTAATACCAGTTCTTTGATCGACGCACTTCCCCGATCTATAGCTCAAGAAAAAGGCAGGGTTTCGACAGGGGGTGGGTCGAAGTTCCATGTATTTTTTACATACGGCATAGCAGTTGCCCGTCACAACGAAAGAACGATCTATTTTCGTTTTTGTTTTCGAAACTTTCACCATGATTGTACTGTCGTCTATGTTAGAGACTTCATCGAACTGGATGTTGTATAGCTCTTGCCTTCGGCATGCCCCCATTATGCCGAAGATTAGTGCAACCTGTAACAATAAACGATATAATAAGCTTGAGGTACATAGCCAAGGCAAAAACTATGATTTATGAAGTAGTAAAGTGTAGGTACCTACTACCTAATTTATACACAAAGCGCTTAAACGAAGTGTCTAGATAACTTGCGTGTGTAGTACGTAAGTACTAGGTAGATTAAATAACAGAACTAAAATACACTTACCTTTTCAAAAAGATACAAAATATCTGGTGAATCTTTCAGGAACATCTTTATTTGACCTGATGTAAACGTCAAGGACTTTTTTTCCTTGTGTCCTTCTGAACTGCGTTTCAGGAACGCTATGACTTTTGAATACTTCGTGATATCAATATTGTTGTAGATACTCAGTGTGGACTTGAGCATAGAATATTTAGCCCACATAGAAGATGGCTTGAATTTGTCGGAGAGGTCTTTGAGATACACAAGAATGACATTTTCAGAAAATCATGTAGTTTTCTTTTCGATCTTCCATGCCAAAAAGTTATTATATTCTTTTTCATATAATTTTCTAGATTTTTCTGGCAAAAGATTGTGAGTTACTTTTGTTGCCAATTCTAGAATATCCGGAGGCGTACAAATATCATCGTCGCTGTCCATTTTTAACTTTTAATTTGTATTTTAAAAACAAAACACATTGCGAAACATTAAATTCACGCGTACGTGTATTGTCACAGTGAACTTGCCGCCATTAAAATCTAACCAATGAGAGCGCAGCTGCGCGCGCAGGGCCAACCAGGAGCGAGCGCGCGCTGTTCTTTTTTTATTTAATTGGCACAAGATCTTACCAAAGAGTTTTGTGTATGTAAGTTTAGTAGTTTCGACGAAGTTTTCACGTATAACCCAACTGTTTTCAAAAGCCAGCCTAATATCAAAATTTTATACAACTTGTATGAGGATTTTGACATAAGGCTCGCCAGGTTAATTGGTCGCGTTTTATTGATGTTATAATGAGATTTTACGATATCGATGTGGATATTATACCATCATGTGAAATTGCTTAAATTGAGTGTTTTGTTGTCTGCGCTATAACAGTAGTAATTATAAGTCAAGTATTGGAAACATAAGTAGAATGTTACAACATTAGTGTAGATAAATAATTTTAATATTTTAACAAAACTACAATCGGACACAAATTGTAAGTTAATAATTAGCGCTTTTCCCTATTGTACAAATTTGTCCTGGGAACAAAACAAGCGCGTTTATGATTTAAATTTATTATTATTTAATTTGATTTGTCGTCATAGTGACAATATTTTATATTTCGATATTAATAAATTTATTAATAACTTTAGTTTGACGTCAGATACTATGTATCTTTCTAAGAATTGTAGGACCCTTAATAGCTAAATTGTTAGCTTATAATATACAGGATACAGTTATAAGTGTTATAACTAAGTCTTTACGACCTAACAACGTAATCATTAGTAGTTCTACTAATGCAACATATACAACTAGTAATAAGGTAACAACCTCAAGTTTAAACTGAGGTCTAAGACAAAAGCCAAGTCCTCATTAATTACTATTATACATCAAAATATTCAAGGTTTGGCTGGCAAAGACTTAGAGTTAGAATTATTTGCAAAGAGTCAGACAATTCATATATTTTGTTTAACTGAGCATTGGCTAAGAAGTCATGACACATCATTCCATGTAAATAATTTCGAACTAGCAAGCGCGTACGTGCGAAGCTCAGCTATTCACGGTGGTTCTTTAATACTAGTAAGAAGTAATATAAAATATAAAGATCGCAATGATATTGTAGACCTATCAGTGGAGCGTAATATTGAGCTATCATGTGTGGAGTTTGATAGCTTTGTAATAGTGTGTGTATACCGACCCCCATCGGGCAATTTCGGTATTTTTGAATCTGTATTGGAGGACGTACTAAGAAAATTAAAATTAAAAAATAAATTTGTTTTTGTATGTGGCGATTTTAATATAAATATTCTAGAGAGCACTTCAATGAGTGTTCGTCTTCTTGCCTTGTTTAAATGTTTTAATCTCATTAATCTATTTCTCGAACCCACTAGAATAACTTCACATTCAGCCACTTGTCTTGATAATGTTTTTACAGACTATGACCCTGTTTCTAAGTCAGTCATTAGTAAGCTTACGTCTGACCATTGCGGTTTGATGGTGACCTATGATTTTAATATTAAGGATGAGCCAAAAATAGTGAACTGTAAACCAGTTACAAAGGAGCGAGTGGAGTGTTTTAAAAATAATATAGCGTGTAAAATTAATGCATTGCCATTTGTACAAGATGATCCAGATGTATTATATACTAATCTTTTTAACTTCATAAAGACTGAGTACGACCAAGTGTTTACACAAAAAACAATAAAAATTACCCATAAACTTAAATTCTGTGACTGGGCCACGACTGGTATATATAAAAGTAGAAATAAATTGTATGAGTTATATAGTTTGAGACAATATAACCAAAATGATATTTTTACGGAATATGTAAGAAAGTATTCGAAAACATTTAAAAAAGTGTGCATATTAGCTAAATCTAATTACATTAAAGATAAAATAAAAAAGTCTAACAATAAAATTAAAGCCACTTGGGACATTATAAACCGTGAAACAGGTAAATTAAAACCACGGGATAATACTTTCACTATAAAAGTAAACGACAACCTTGTGAATTCAGATTTGCAAATTGCTAATATTTTTGATGATTATTTTGTAAATGTACCTGTGCTGACAACCTCAAATTTAGATTCATCACCTGAAGCTGCACAAACATTACTCCAAAAATATGTACCCAAATGTAATGTTTCTTTTCATTTTAAATATATTGATTCAATGGATATTATAAAAACATTTAAATCACTGAAAATGAAGAACACATGTGACTTGTAGGGTATCTCTATAAAAGTAATTAAGAATATTATATATTCTATTGCACCATATCTTGCTGAAATTTTTAATAACTGTGTGAATAAAGGTATCTTTCCCGATCTTATGAAGTTTAGTAAGGTCATACCTTTGTTCAAATCCGGAAACAAAGAAGACCCCAGTAACTATCGACCTATTTCAATACTACCAGCTCTAAGTAAAATTTATGAAAAAGTTATATTGGAACAATTGATATCGTATTTTAACATAAACAATCTTTTACATAGTAAACAATATGGATTTACAAAGGGACGTTCTACTACTGATGCAGGTGTTGCTCTAATAAAACATATATTTGATGCCTGGGAGAAGTCTCAAAACGCCCTTGGAGTTTTTTGCGACTTGTCCAAGGCTTTCGATTGCGTTGAGCACAAGACTCTGGTGATGAAGCTACATTACTATGGTCTCAAAGATTACGCACTAAATTTAATCAAGTCGTATCTCAGCTCTAGAACACAGACTGTCGATATTAATGGAACTAAATCATCTGGTTCTCATGTAAAAATGGGAGTTCCACAAGGTTCCATTCTTGGCCCTTTTCTGTTTTTGATTTATATTAATGACTTGCCATTCTTTGTAGAGAACTTCTGTGAAATCGTATTATTTGCAGATGATACTTCACTCATTTTTAATGTAACTAGGTGTACGAATAATTACGACGATGTAAACAAAGCTCTTTCAGATGTACTCAGTTGGTTTACTGTTAATAATTTGCAGCTTAACGCTAAAAAAACAAAATGTATTAATTTTAGACTACCAAATGTCAAGAATAAACCAACCGATATAAGAATAAACGGCGATCGATTAGATTTGGTAGACTCAACAGTTTTCTTAGGTATAACCCTTGACTCAAAACTTCAATGGAATCCTCATATATCGAAATTGGCCGGCAAACTCAGTTCTGCTGCCTATGCCATTAGAAAAATAAGGCAGTTAACAGACGTTGAAACTGCTAGAACAGTTTACTTTAGTTATTTCCATAGTGTTATGTCGTATGGCCTCTTACTGTGGGGAACAGCAGCTGATATTGAAACTATATTTATTTTACAAAAACGAGCAGTAAGAACAATCTATAGACTAGGTTCACGAACTTCTTTAAGAAATCTTTTTAAAGAAATTGGTGTCTTGACAGTGGCGTCTCAATTTATTTATAATTGTATAGTTCTTGTACGTTGCAATATCAACTCATTTACTAAACACGGTGACGTACACAATTTTAATACTAGAAGTAAGTCAAAACTTGTAATGCCACTGTTTAGGTTACAGAAGGTGCTTGGTTCTTTCTTGGGGCAAGGTATACACTATTACAATAAAATACCAAATACTGTACTAGATTTACCTTTAGATAAGTTTAAAAAACATGTAAAGTCTTCTTTACTTAAAAAAGGTTATTATACAGTCAAAGAATATTTAGATGATAAAACAGCCTGGCTATAATAAAAAACGCATACTTTACTACTTTTTATAATAACAAATTATACTGATATGATAACCTCTATAAACAGTGTTCTACAGATAACAAATAGCGTTGCGTTGAACATTTCAATTAGTCTTGATTTTAGAGTAGCTTGGGTGTGTCATGCTCTCTTTATTGTCTCTACGGTGGTGGCATGTGCGTCGGGTCGTTACATTCCCTAAAATATGGTTGAGTGAAGCGATGGCTGATTCATATGTCATACTCGTGAACGGGTGCCGCCTGTGGAGGCTGGTCTGCTCTAGCGTACTTATTTTTATTATTTTTAACTATAGTTTAACTTTGTTTTTTTTTTTTCTTAAACAGGTTTTTGACTTTTACTAGTACTGTATGACATTGTAAAAAATTATACTGGTAAATGATGTTTTTGCAAACTTAAATATTTTTTCTTTTTTTTCTTTTTTGTGTTTTTTTTTTACATGTTGTGACTGTCCTTTAAATTTGTGTTTTTATTTGTGATGGAAAGTGTCCTTTTATGATAGGGCATTTTCCAATATTTATGACGCTGTAAGGGAGAAAAGAGCTGGACACTTGCTGAGTTTCTTGCCGGTTCTTCTCAGTACAAGATCTCCCGCCCAGAGTAGATAGACTTACGAACCGATGGCATAAATGACGTTCATAAGAGCTATTTGTAGCCTAAACTGAATAAATGATTTTGAATTTTGAATTTTTTTGAATTTTAACGTGCCTTCCAAAGCACGGAGAAGCTCAAGATTATAATTTTTTGGTCACCCATTCGATGACCGGCCTTTGCGAAAGTTGCTTAACCACAGCACTTGCAGACCAGTGGCGGTAGCCAAAGTAACATTAAGAAAACGATAGCGAAGTTCGAGAAGAATAAAATGTATAGGATTGACATAAGATTGACCACGTGATTTAGCGCGGCTTATGTCAATCTCATACATTTTATTCTTTTCAAACTTCGTTATCGTTTTCTTAATGTTACTTTGGCTTAGCCTACGTGCGCTACTACGCCATCTATAGCCCCTCGCATCGTGGGGAAGGTCGTGGGGGTATTATGCAGAGACAAGGGTCCTTGTTTGCCTTACACACTACTTTTTGTTTATATTTTAAATTTTATTCTATTTTTCTTTTATTTACTTTGTTTTGTGCTATTTTTTTGATTGTATTGTAAATCGTGTGTGCTTGTCAATTAATGTTTTTCTTTCTTTTTGTCGTTTCTTTCTAAATTGCGTTATAGTAAAAGAGTGTTGATAACACATTTAAAAGATATTTTCTTTTATTTCTTTAGGGAATTCCTACAATCCTACTCCCTCCTCAAGATCCAACTCCTTTCCAAGGTTGGTAACGCATCTGCGATAACTTTGGTTTTGCGGGTGTCCATAGGCGGCGGTGATTACTTTCCATCAGGTGACCCGCCTGCTCATTTGCCTCCTTCTAACATAAAAGAAATAAAATAAAAAAGGGATAATTACTTGATTTTAATCTTACCTAATATTAAGTGATATAAGGCGTCGGGTGGAAGCACACTTTAAACCAGATTCCTCAACTACCGACGAACTAGCTATCTCACCTTTAGCTGTCGAAACACAACAACGCAACATTAAATAAATAAATAAATAAACTTTCCTACACTCACACCAATTATCTAGCCCAAGAGAAGCTTCGTTATGAAACTCGTTAAATGGTTACTAGACAACGGATAAACATACTTAAAATACTTAAATACATACTTAATATACACAGGAAACACCCAGACCCGAGACAATTTAGAAAAATTGCCAGATTAAATTGACCCGACCGGGGATCGAACCCGGGACCTCACAGATGGCGACACCATGAAAACCGGTGTACAAACCACTCGACCAAGGAGGTCGTCAACATTGATGTTATGACGACATATTTAGATAAGGGTGGTAACTATATTTGACTAATATTTTGTTGAACTTCATAATTAGTATATTTATTTGCTAAGAATAGGGTTTTCTGGCTTTATTTTGATTTTTTATATCTGATACAAGGTGAAATAATGATTTTGCAAGTTGTGTTCTCATCTTGTAAGATACAAACTACTGCATGTATATAACTATAGGTATGTTTAATTGTTAAGTTTAAGTGTGTAATCGGTTTTGTGAATCAATAAATTAAAAAAAACTATAGGTACAGATGGACTGAACTCCTTTTAAACGTTTTTGTTACCCACAATAGTAAGCTTAAAAGAACCTTGAAAAATCGCGTTCAACCCTACCTCTATTCTATAACAGTTCCACAAGCTTAGTGTAAAGAAAATATTTGCGTCGAAAGCGGTTTACTAAACAATTTGTTTATAGCTGTGAACGACTGCTTAATTAAGATAGGACGCTCGAATTAAGGCCTGATTGCGACCAACCCCCGGCCTAATATAATCTGCCTTTAGTGGAGAAAATATGACTAAAATTTTCACATTTAACCTCAATCTGAAGACCACGTTTTTGTAAGGGACTGGCCATTCTTGGGGCTCAACTGCCTCGCTCCTTATTTGAAGCCGAAAGACAAATACACCGTTAATTTTAAGTGGTTGTTTTCTCTTAAGAGCGTTTACGCCGCACACTAGCGCCGCCAATGAAAAAAAAACATATCTAGTGCCGTAAAAATGCTAAATTACTTCATTCAAATAGTTTGTTGAGTAGAATTTGATTTTCTATCTCTAATTACTAGATATGTTTATTTTTTCATTAGTGGCGCTAGTGTGCGGCGTAAACACTCTTAAGTAGGTGATAGTAAATTTAGCCGCCTATGTGGTCTAGTGGTTCAGCCCACTGGTCTCAGCTGGTCTCAAACCCAGAGGTCCCGGGTTCGATTCCCAGCGGAGGGTACATGTTTGTGTACTCGGTTTGTTTGTTGGTAGGGCTTGTTAGGCTGCCTGGATAGCTACCACCATATTATCTGAATATGTCACTATAACATCAGTGATTGTGGCATTGTAGGGTTCTGGCAGCTAGAGATAAGATAGCCAGTGCCTCAGTAGTTAAGGAATCCGGATGAAGTGCGCTTCCTCCTTCGGTCTTATCATCACTTAAGATCAGGTGAGATGAAACCCAAGTATATTCATAAGATATAAAAGAATAGGAACAACTTTTGTACGGGGCTAATCTGAATTCTTAAAAAAAAATCCGCTGTCCTAGCATTACAATAAAACCAACTCACCCAAAATGTATGGAACAGAAGATTTTATTTGGCCCAATTGCAGACGTCAGTAGTGACGAAACACGACACTGTTTCTGGCTTTTTTCTATGACAATGTCTCATTATGAACATCCTGTCAAGATCAGGTCTTTCAATGGCGCTATTAATAAGGTTTTCTGATCGCTAATATTTCGCCAATAACTCAAAGAACAAACTTTTAACAAGTTTGAGTATTTGGTGATGAAACCATATTGTATCAATTTAGTAATTAAACTATTTTTAAGTTTACGCTTTTTTTTAGTGTAAAACATAATTTTTAAAATGAAAAATCTGAATGGTAAACGTAAAGTTAACGAGAAGTTGAATATGAGCCTATTACGCTGTTTACCAATTTTCCAGAGAAATTTGACTTTAATTTCACACAAAACCGATACGTGCTATGCGTAATTTGAAACCGTTACATTTATTATCATTCGATTGATCGATACATCGTCGCTGCGAATCTGATTTATTATTAAGATGATAAAATAAATCACTAAACACATTGGTATTCCGAAAGTGAAGCTGTAATAAGGAATCCCTGCGTAGCGCGATAGATAGCCCCTGGACATAATTAAACTATACTTCGTTCGAGACTGGGGTAACCACACTATCATGTTTATGAGGATTTCAGGTTTTTTTTTCAGGTTTTGAGTATACTCAATACGTATTTAATAAATAATATTCTTTATTGAAGACTGTACTTTATTTTAAATATAGACAAGGTTTTTGTCCCTCTTTTTTTAATCCTTTTCAATAAATACATATTGTAAATTTTTACTTTTATTTTCAAGTGCTAATTGTTGCACTGAAGCTAAATTAAATATTTATAAAATTTATAAAATACAGTGAAAAAATTAAACGCCTTTCCGAACCAGAATCGAACCTGAGTCTTTCGCAATACGGCTGCACTGACCGCTGCTTCCGGGAAAGCTGGCGTAAGCCTGAATTTTGTCACTGCTTTTTTAATTTTTTTGAGTGCTAATAGCGGCACAGTGCGCCATCTATCCAACGGTTATTGCAACCGATGGCTATGCAGATTTATCTTTGCAGATGAAGTACCACAAATTTGATAACACAACGCTATAGTAAATTTTTACTTTTTATTCTCAAGTGCAAATTGCTGCACTGAAGCTAAATTAAATATTTATAAAATTTATAAATTACAGTGAAAAAATTAAACACCTACCCGACCCAGCCAGGAATCAAACCGCCTAGGTCTTCCGCTATCCGGGCGGCTGCACTGACCACTATGCTACCGGGAAGGCTGACGTAAGCGCTGACCTTCAACTTTAAAAATTAAAGTTGAAGAGGAAATCAATTCATACTAATATTATCAAGATCTGAAACAGTGTCCTTAAATGGCCGGAGAAGGGTGGTCACCACAACGTCGGGACAAAGACGACGCGAACCAAAGGATCCCCTGGGACGAAACAATCCCGTAATTAATCGGGGGAACTATTATACTGCTGTCAAACGTCTCGCACAACTCTTTGGGGCTTCCTACTTGTTGTTAGTCATTCATTACTGGGATGTCACGTAATAATTTATTAAAGAAATTCATCATCATCATCCTATAAACGTGCCACCTGGGTTAGACCTTCCCACTTGAGTAAGTAAGTAAATATAAGGAGACAAAAAGGATAAATGCGTTTTGATACGACCAGACCGCCAAAAATTGCCAGAACGCGGTCTCCAAGGAAAGAAAAAACCAACCACCCAACTCGTCCTGAAACTTCAGACGGTGATTGGTGAAAAATAAATAGGTAAATAAAGTTTATGAGACATAGGTATTAATACTTTGATGAGAAAGTACTTCTATATTTATTCATACTAAACTACAATGTTTATAATCGATGTCGGAACCTAAAAATGGTATTGTAATTATTATATTTTTAATGTTGGTAAGTAATTGAAATAAAATAAATAAAAAAGCGTTTTTTTAAGTACTATGAGAGGACATAAATTAACTTTTTTATTTTTTTAACACCTTAAACGTCATTTAACCGACAAACAATTGAATTTCTATTGTGTCTGGGCCCGACGACGGCGTTCAACCTGTTAAAATCTGTATCACATTTCGCTTACCCTGGAAAATTCGAAAACATTTTAGCTCTCAAAGAATTGTGGTTATCAAAAAGAGTACACGAGTAAACACGCGTCTCGTTTCCACAACTGCAATAGCATAGCAGTAATAGGAACTGCTTTAAGAGCTCATGGGAAGGCTCCTGGTCATAATCCACCACTCTAGTGTAATAAGGGTTGGCATTTTACGATAGAGACCTGGACCAATGGCATAGTGCCTTCTTAGTGCCTTCAACCGCCTCTGTGGTCTAGTGGCTAAGACCACAGGTTTAGATCCGGGTTCGATTCCCAGCGGGGGGTACATGTTTGTGTATGTCATAACATTAATGTTTGTAGCATTGTTGTGTTCCGGCAGCTAGAGGTAAGATAGCCAGTGCCTTACTAGTTGAGGATGCCGGGTGAAGTGCGCTTCCATCATTGGCCTTATCATCACTTAACAACAGGAGTGATCAAGGCACTGTGCTTACTCGTAAAATATAAAAAATAAAATAAAAAAAAAGCACGGAGGAACTCGAGATTTTTTATTACGGTCACTAACCCTGTGATAGAAACAGCATCAACAAACAGCATCGCTGTTCTATCAATCGTCATCATCATCAGCTCATTTTTTAATGTCCTCACTGCTGGGGTACAAGCCTTCCCTATGGATGGATAGGGAGAACGGGCCATGAACTACCACGCTGATTGGTGGTTGTTATCGACTACTAATGCAGCAGGGGCCAACCGAACCGGGCATCCGAAGCACGGAGGAGCTCGAGATGATACATTTTTGGTCACTCATATCCAATGACCGGCTTTAGCGAAAATTGTTTAACCTCAGCACTCGCAGACCTGGCGCGTTTACCACTGCGCCATCGGGCTCCTCGTGTTCTATCAAAGTACTCCTGAATTAGAATTAACTATTAATTATTACCTTAGAAAACATTTTGTGTTTATTAAATAAAATAAATAAATAAATAATTTTCCTACACTCACACCAGTTATCTAGCCCAAGAGAAGCTTCGTTATGAAACTCGTTCAATGGTTACAAGGACAACGGATAAACATACTTAAAATACTTAAATACATACTTATTATACACTGAAAACATCCAGACCCGAGACAATTTAGAAAAATTGTCAGATTAAATTGACCCGACCGGGGATCGAACCCGGGACCTCAGAAATGGCGACACCATGAAAACCGGTGTACAAACCACTCGACCAAGGAGGTCGTCAAATATTATTTTATTATATTAAATTTACCACGATAGCATATATCGCCAGAATCGCAACAACAAGTAGGAAGCCCCAAAGAGTTGTGCGAAACGTTCGATCTGGGAATTGAACTCAAGACCTTCGGGTATCGGGCCGAACGATTGCCTACTTGGCCACCGACGCGTTATATAGGTACATTTTATTATTATTCATTTGTTAATGGTACTGATGACGCAAAGGAGAGCGCTCAAGGTGCGGTCATGAAAGTTAGTCAATTTTCATTTCGGAAAGCACGTTAAGCGTGTTCCGGTTCTTATCTTAAGATGGCGGTCGTTAACAACCTCTAACTAGGGCTGGGAATACCGGTCTCCCTCCTAGCAAATCGGTATGTTATCCATTAAAAAAATTGTTACAAATAAACAAACAAAGTTGTAAAAAACCAACAACTTGTAAAAAAATCATAATTTTTTAAATTTTCTTTTTATTTATACTTTTTTTATTTATATATTTTTTTATAAACATCTTTAGTATAGTACCTATGTAGTAACACAATATTTACCTTTTCAAGGTTATGTAAAACTTCAGCACTAACGGCTTCTTAGAATAGTACCTACCTATCGTAAAAGTATCGATAGGTACTTGTGTGCCGAAATGGAAAATATTAGTATCGATAACTTTATCGGTATCAAGCTTTGCCTTCAACACACGTTGGTCCAAAATATGTGGATATATTTAAGATTTTTAATAATTTTTGTTTGTTGAGGACCTTTATAGCGCAATGGTAAAGGCGCTTGGTCTGCTATCGCTATGAAGTGAAGCAACTTTCGCAAAGGTCAGCCATCGGATGGGTGGTGTAAAATGTATCATCTTGAACTACTCCGTTCAGCGGAAGGCACGTAAAGCCGTTGATCGCGGCTGTATTAGCAGTCGTTAACAATAACAACCACCAATCCGGTTTAGTCCTGCGTGGTAGTTTCTTTATATGTCATTTCCTTATGGTGTTCATTCATAGGGAATGTTTCGATATTAGGGAATAAAGCAAATAGTCTTAGCGGAAAACTCAAATCTTTATTATTAATTTTAAAGAAAATCTCTATAGCGCCATTCAGGCACAACGTGAACAGCGCCATCTAGTGACGCGCGGATGGAACTATTATGTTGGGCTGCTCTTACTTTCTAAACAGGGAAGGTTCGTGCTCTAGCAGCGCGGACAAAAAATTAGCGGGTGACGATGATTAATACTTTTTGTGTGCTGAAATAGTTTCAAATGATTTAAATTTATATCAGGACTAACGTTTAAAATTTATATTTTACATGAATGCCTTCTATAAGTTGCCTCTGCAGCACAAATTAATAAAGTGGATTTAACGGAACTGTATTAGTATTGAGCTATTATTAACGCAGTGTGGGCAGGCCTCCAACAACGTGGATCAGCGATCTGGTAAAGGTCACGGGCAGCCGCTGGATGCGAGCAGTACAAAACCGGTCGCTGTGGCGATCCTTGGGAAGGCTTTTTTCAGCAGTGGACGTCTTTTAGCTGATATGATGAGCTACCGAAAAAGCAGTCGCCCGCATTCTAAAAGCATCAGTGGCATTCAATATCATTTTGATATCCATACATTCGTTGTGTATGCAAAAATAACAATTTCAAATTTCATCATACGATTTCTCCGTGGAAGCTTATATTTTCCGTTCGTTAGTTTCCGTTGCCGGATGCAAAAGAGGTATTGCATTGTGCTCTAAGCCTTAGGGCATGTAAACATTTCTTCCACGGTATATTTCCTGCGTTTGTGCATTTTGTGTTGCATGTTGTATCTTAAAGATTTAAGATTTGTATATACATGTGTCGAAATTATAACTTGGTGGCTGGCTATATCCGGAGGTCCTTTGGTTCAATGCCCCGATCCGACAAAGTGTGTTAGGTAATTGTGACGACGGAAGTCATTCTAAATCTAGAAACAGATTCAGCTATTTACAATACCGAACACAAGTTGTGCCCCCGGGAAATCGAACCCGGGACCTGTAGATACGGGGCCGATGATCTCAGCAGTCGACCGCAACGGCTCTACTGTAGCTTCAAACAGCATAAACAATCACCTTCCATTTGTTATTTTGCTAGAACAAAAGTAAGAACGTAATAACACGGTGTAATAAATAAAGTGTTTGCTATCTTATAGAGAGGTGTTGAAGGTACAAAATAACTTGTAAGTTGTTCTGTTCAGTATGTATACATAAGCTCGGCTAACTTTTATGTCCTCATTAGCATCCGCCTACACTTTCTATAAATTTCCTGTTACCACCCTACCACCATTTAGCCGCGTATAGAAACTGATGTTGAATCAATTGTCTAATTTTTAACCGACTTTAAAAAAGGAGGTTTCTCAAATTCGACTCGTGTATATATATATATTTTTTATGTGTGTTCGCGGATAACTTCGTCGTTTATGAACCGATTTTAATGATTCTTTTTTGTTGGAAAGGAGATATCCTAAAGGTAGTACCATGATAAGGAAACCAGGATTTAATGATGGCATCCCAGAGAAATCAAGGGGAACCTTCGAAAATCGTAGTGGTGACTAGTGCGTTTGTTAATGTTTTCATTATTTTAAAGCACTACTATTTAATGAAGGTCTGGAGTCGATCTGATGATGGAGCCGAAAGACAGTCGAGGGAACTCTTCAACGATTTACAGCAATTACGTGGTATTTGGGCTTGATTAATTTGTATTGATGAGAACTTTACACCTAGATGGGCTGTGACTGTCATTAGGTGTATCATGATGAAGACAAAGGACACCCAAGGAAACTCCTCAACGTTTTACAGTAGCTACCTTGTGTTTGGTCTTAATTAATTTCTATCGATAAGAACTTTGCACCCATATGGGCTATAACTGCCATCACAGGTCTGATGATGGAGAGCATAGACAGTAGAGGGAATTCCTCAACGATTTACAGCAGTTACCTTTTGTTTGGCTTACTTCATACAATATGCCAAAATGTTTAGTTCGTACAAAAATAATACGTAATAAAGAAGTTTGACATAGAAATACCACTACCTACTAGGCCGTCGTTTCCTCATCCGAGAAGCATTCTTGTTAGGTCTACGTCTACCCATCTCTAAAAATCGTAAAATAAAATAATTTTTGACAAATAATAACTGACTTTAAAAAACAGGAAACTTAAAAAAGTAAAAACAGCTCTAAAAGGCAATAAATAATATATTGTTTTCTAAAGTTTACGCGAACACTACACATTGAAATGAAACAACTTTTACGGATCTACTCGCGTTTATTTTGCACATTACTTATTTAATGTTTATCCTGACGTTTCGAACCCTTTGCAGGGTCCGTGGTCACAGGGAGACTCAAGTAATATTATTACAATAATATTTAAATAATATAATATTTAAATAATATAAACAAAAAAAAATATTATTAATTACCTAGATACGCATGCCAGTTTAAAAAAATGACTACTGAAATCGGGTGGGGCTTTTACAATAAAAAAGTTGAGATAATGAAATAATTATAAAAGTTTAAATGAAACAAAATTTTACCCTAGCCGACCACCAACCACCCGACTTCAATAGACATTTTTTTTAAACTGACATGCGTATAGCTAGGTAATTAATAATATGATTTCAATATTATTTCTTGCTTTTTAGAGCTGTTTTTACTTTTTAAGTTTCCTGTTTTTAAAGTCGGTTATTATTTAATAATGTATTATGTATTATTCCAGTCGACAACAAATACACACCTAGTAGGTTGTAAGTATAATAGAATCATCATCATCAGCTCATTTTATGTCTCCACTGCTGGGGCACAAGCCTAATGTACTAGATAAAGAATCCGGAAGCAAAATGCATCTCGAAAGTAGTTCTGTTTGCTCTTCATACCTATACATTTAAATTTCGAAAAACAAAATCTGACAAATCATTGGATAGCATCAACAACTTCAGCTTACTGTGAACCTTAAATCTTAAACTTAAAGATTAATTAAGGTTGCACAATATTTGTACTTAATATTTACTGTCGCCACAAACGTCATTGTGGCTCCGTGGCACCAGAGTCGCCTACCGCTTTTTCCGGGTGCGCGCCCACTCGACCCGCTCGACCCGAAGAATAGTAGCAGATGTTTTTTCCAAGCGCTCATTGGGAATCTAGTACTAAATTGATGGAAGCTTCCCTATGGATGGATAGGGAGAACGGCCCATAAACCACCACGCGGGCCCAGTGCGATTAGTGGTTGTTAACGACTGCTAATGCAGCCGCACAGAATTTTTTTTAACCTGAAAATCGGACATAATATTTTTTAAAGCCAGGGAATAGAGTATTCTCCAACAAATGCCTCATTACATTATTGGTCACCCATCCGATGACAGGCCTTTGCGAAAATCGTTTACCCTCAGCACTGGCAGACCGGGCGCGTTAGCCACTGCGTCATCGAGCTCTTCAGAATGGAATAAAGTAGAATAATGTTTGCAGGTACTGTGTACATTTTTGTACGTAACAATATAATACATAGGTATCAACAGGGAATACCTATTACGGGCATGCAATATTACTGTGTAAACAACATACTCGTAGTAGATTTTTTGTACAAAGTATTTATTCAAACTGTAAAAAATGTTATTAGTTATGCAGCCAAGTTTCTAATGAGAGTTTAAACTTTGGTATATCAAGGTTTTCGATATTGGAAGGCAGGTGGCTATGGTAATATTTAATTTTAATCAAATTCTGTTATTCAAATTGGAGGTTAAATACGGATCTAGTCACATTACATTTATATCTCTCTCGCTCTATGTTTTACCTCTTTCTCAAAGCCCACATTTACGCTGCTAGGTCCATTGCCAGCATCTTCGGTGATATCTAGTATTTTTTTTATTCAACTATCATTATTTATAGGAAGATCAGGGTACGTACCCAGCTTAAAGCTCAACGGGTTAAAATAGTAACATTTCTAGTAAACGTGAAAAACAGTAGTTGTTTATATTTTATAAAACAACGGTTGAAGTCATATTTAAATAGTCATATTATATACTCGCTAAAGTATACCAATTCATCTCTCTATCTCTAGGCTGATACGCTAATCTATTGACAATAAAAACCATAGAAAATTAGATAGAGAGGATTGATAGTTGTTAATAAAAAAAATACACTTTAATAACGAATCGCTTAACACTTAATTAGATACCTTATTTTCTACTATTACTTTTAAAAAGATAATAAATACCAAACACCTACTATACAACTGAATACCAATGACCGATTTATAAAGAGCTTAATTGTTTTCATTTTCAGGTAATGGCTTTTCTGTGTCTGCTGTAAGGGTCACGATCAGCCCAGCCCACAGTTCGGTGAGATATACTGCCTATTAATTATTGATTTCACGACCTCCGACCTCCCTTGCAGACAACTGAGTATTTTATTTCATTGGTCGGTATTTTTGTTTAGGTATATGTTTCGGTGACTGAGTGGTAAAAGCTCAGCTCGATACCCGCATTTGCATGGTCAATTAAGCCTTCATCTTCATCACATCATCATCATAATTAATCTGTATTGAGCCTACGAGCCACTGAGCACGGCACAGCTACTCTCATCCAGATCTTGCCAGCCACCTTGCGAAAATCTTCGCTCCATCTAGTCTGAGGGCGCCTTACACTTCGTTTGTGGATACGCGGACTTCACTCAAAAACTTAAGCTCTAATTATTTTTATTTTATTCAAAATAACTAAGTTAGGAGAAATGTTGTGTTTCGTCAATTCAGACAGGATGAAACAGACGCGCGATGCCGCAAACGAAAGCTAGAAGTCAGTAATAATACCTTACTGAAGTGACCGGCAAAACAGGCATTGATGGTAGAACGTGAAAACATTCGTGAGTAATTTAAATGAACGAAATGAATGTTGGTCATGAAGCTGTAGATATAAGATATTGGTGCGTGAAACAAATTTTGTTTCTTTAGAACCATGAAGCTGTAAATACAGCTCCATGTTTAGATCATCTTTGTCTTTGCAGCCAGTTCGAAATTTAAATTAACCTTTTTGTTTGCCATGTTTCGGAGTGAAAAGTTCGTTCCATTTTCAAATAACACGCCAAATACGGATTTTCATACATAGATTTTTTTGATTTTTTGATGGCTTCGTGCGATTAGCACATTTAGCCAGTGTCAAAGTAATTATTCTTACAAGTAATACATAAATAAGCAATTTCCTTCCTGATGACGATGATGAATGACAATAGAAATGAAAAGTGAGAAATGATATACTCCCCAACCCCTCGAGTATCTCAGTAAAGATGTTGGGCTTTACTAAGTCCTCACGCGGACTTCTTGAGAGAATTTGAAAAGTGCCCTTGCACTGTTTTGTTTCATTTGCCAACACTCATGCACACTCACAAACACTTCACGGTTAATAATCCACCATTATTTCACATTAATATTCGACATAACACAAATTTTAGAAATAAAACAAAACCGCAGACATGACTCTTCACTTTCCCGCCAAGAAGTCCCAATGTCCCGTACATAGATTGCTGGCCGCCATGGACTAATAAATATGGCCGCTAAACGCGACAGATATGGATTTTTAAACAAACTTACATTGCTGGCCACTGCTCGCGTGTATTTGGCCAGTACAGCCATTTCGATTTATCTCGAAGGAGGTTGTTAAAATAATGCAATGTCATTTCCAAGCATGTTTGAGAAAAGTCATATATTTGTACATGCAGGTATATACTGAACAACCGCAAATACGAAATACGGGCTCATCAAATCGATGGTACCGGCGCCACCGGGCCGCGCTTCCTTCCTGTACTTCGACCGGGAAGCGCGGTTGGATTAACTGATTTATCTATCCGAGTAACTTTATTGGAGTCAGATGGAACTTTTGCTGTTTGACCTGCGTGGTGGGCTGTAGCCATGCTCTGCTTCTGCTGCGAAGTTGTTAAATGAGGATTGTTGCTCAGTTTCGGTGTGTAGGGTACATACAGTGCTTCATCATTGAAATCAAGTCATCGCTACATTTGATGGGTATTGGCCTAAAAACCACATTTGGGTGCTAACTACACATGCGGGTAGGTGATCACAAACCCGGGCTATGCATCAAAAATCCGAAACACATTTTGCCTAACCTGGGAATTGAACCTAGGAGGATCCGAGCCGAGCTCTTTGCCACTCGGCCACCAAATTAGGTATATTTTTATATATAATTTTACGCTTTTGTTGCAAACATATTACGTTATATTACATTTACCGCTTATACCATGGCAAGTGCTCTGAAGAGCTCTTTGACCTCATCCCACCTTCTCCCTTTCTTCATAGGAGTACACGTCCTGCTCTTCGGAGTCACCGCTTCACTGTCTCAAATATCCCATCGTGCACAAAGGAATTTGGTGACTCGTTTCTTTGTCGCACCTCCAAAAGATGGAATAGTCTACCAGCACACGTTTTTCCTCCTTCCTTTGATATGGGGTCCTTCAAGAGAGGCGTGAAGGAGCATCATGTGGGCTGGCAGAGTGAAGTTAACTGATGCTACTTTTGTTTCCACGCTGCACCAGTTATCTTCACGTCTGGACTCCATTTCCACTTAACATCAGGTGGAATGGAGTCATTTGCCGAGCTAACTGTAAGAAGAATAAAAAAATAAAAAAATTACAATATGCAAAAAAAGTGTTGAAAGAATTTTCACGAGCGGGATTCGAACCCGCACCCCATGACAGTTCAGGGTGTGAACTTCATAATAATGTAAATAAATAATGTTAAAATCATTATTAAATATTGAAGTCAATATAATTTTTCTACCTCCGATATTTAAGACAAAATTAAGCGTCAGCACAATATCTGTTAACACGACACGCATTAAGCAATTTCAAATGAAATCAAGCAGAAAATGTGAAGCAACAAAGCTGATTCTAAGATGGCGGGTCGGTAGGTGGTTAGTTCCGAGCGATTGCCTCCAATCCACGATGCGCCAGCTCTCACGGAAAACCGGCTAACAGATTTCGTATCTACATCATAAGGGATAGTTCAAAAGCGTGTAAGTAGCATTGCTTTAGACACAGACCTATACAGGCCTGTGGTTTGCCAATACGTTTTATGTCAAAATAGCCAGCCATTTTGTGTTCGTGATCTAACAGGCAGTAAGTTACAGCACACACGAAGCTACAGACGTGTTAGATTAAATTTTGTCATTTTTTTTGGAAATATGGATTTTAACTTATCTAAAGCTTTTTTGGTCCTTATTTTTAAAAATGGATATTTCTCCTAAAAACGCACAAAGATTGTTACTTTGAGCGAACTCAACAATGACTCAAAGGGATATAGCTAAGGAGTGTGGTGCAAGACTCCGAAAAAAGTATTGCACGACAAAAACAAAGCTAATTGAGGCAGTAATTCAGGTATGGTTTAGAGACGAGCAAATATCAGAAAATTGTAAAAAACTTGTTGGTTCTAGGCCAAATCGTGTACAAGAAGTCATAAAAGTCAAGAGAGGACATATTTCGTACGAAAAAAAGAATGAATTGTGTTGCAAATAAACAGGCATTTATTTTTGTTGGAAATAAAACTTTGATTTGTATTATGGACGGATCGATTTGGGAATCGATTATCGAGATTCAATTTATTTAGTGGCATAATGGCCCCATCACTAATTGTTCTTTTTTTTTTGTTGGTACACTTGTCTCGGGAAGGCAACAATGGCTGGTTTATAGGTTATCGTGTGTTGATAATTAAATAGATTTTAAGCAGTAATAAGGGCATTTGGAGCCGTATTACTCTAATTAAGTGTATTGTGCAACCTGTGTTTTGTGTGTGTGTACGTCGTAAGCGAATCGCATCGGGAGTACAATTCGCCATCCGTGTTTGGATGTCAACGTCACCGCTGCTGGAGAAAGCAGGTATTTCCTCGGGGGAAAAGTGCACTTTGGATAGTCGTTGGGTGTGATTAGGGAACAAGAGAAGACCCGGACTCGGATTCCGGCCCCATCAGACCATATGGATCCCGTTCTGGACGGCGGGAGCGGCATGGAACTGTGAGTGGATTTTGTGGATTTTAAGGTGTAACCTAATTTTAAACAGTAGCATAGTGTGTGTTGTGGGTTTCCGCAACAAATTGTAATTGTTTCTCTGTTTTTTAACTCAATAAAGATTTTTTATATATTTTCGGATTCATCACTTGTTGCCACTGTTGTTGTCACTAATTCGCACAGTACTGTACGTCGTGATGTTGCGACTCTCAGCGCCTTCTATCAGCTTTACTATGACGAGTGCTCTGATGAACTAGTTTCCCTTTATCTCCTTCTCCTTTCCTTCATAAGTCCTCGCGTGCTGGTCTTCGGTGTCACAGGTTTAATTGGGTTCTTGGTTTGATTTAAGTATTTTGCAGGTTGGCAGGGTTGGGATGGCTAGTGTAGCATAATCCTGCTACATCAGCTGTCCTCGCGTTTGGACTCTGCTTCTGCCTAACATCAGGCAAAGCAAAAAGTAAATGTTAAAAAAAAAAAAAAATTCCAAATTTATTATATTATTTTTATTATTTTTTTTAATTTGTTCGCAACAAAATTTGCGTTACAAATTAATAGTATAAGTATTTTTGTAATCAGGCAAAGCAGATAAGGCAACTCTTTTAAATATAAAAAACCGGCCAAGTGCGAGTCGAACTCGCGCACGAAGAGTTCCGTACCTTTATCTATAAAAAAATGGCAAAATAAATCATGTCTTTTGTATGGGGGCCCCCTTAAATATTTATATTATTCTATTTTTTTGTATTTGTTGTTAAAGCGGCAAAAGAAATACATAATCTGTGAAAATTTCAACTGTCTCACTATCACGGTTCATGTTCACAGCCTGGTGACAGACGGACAGACGGACAGCGGAGTCTCAGTAATAGGGTCCCGTTTTACCCTTTGGGTACGGAACCCTAAAAACAAAGGAACTGTTTTAGCTCCTGCATTAAATAATGAAGTGACTTTCATATTCAGATTTTTCAGATTTTATTAATATTTTCATATAGTCTCGAAGATCAAAAGTACGTTAATCATAGTGTAAAGAGGCACTTAGATGTTTTGATCGCTCCGTCGCTGAATATCATAAAAGCAAAACATGATGTTCGCAAAATATCATATTAGCAAAACATCATATTCTCAAATCACCACTTATCCATCTTTAAGTTAAGGTTATGTGGTATTTACCAATGCTACTTACGCGCTTCTGAACTATCCCCGGCGATATTATTATTTATATCGACGAGCCACGGTACACATTCGAATTTCGCCGACATATTTCGTTGGGTGATTTATCTATGCTATCGACATCACTCAGTGTCTATGGTTATCTGGTGGGTGGCCAATGAAAAGAAAAAAGAGGTTTCGGAATAAGCTCATTTATATAAGAATACGATGCCATAGAGCCAGACCATATTGTAGGTCCGATGCGATCAAGACTAAAGAGATAAGAACCTCAAAATGTCGTTGAAATACATTTGAAGAAGGTTGGATAAGGCTCTAAGATTCCTGCCTGTGATAGGATTTTGCCTAGAATCCGAATAAATATCGACCTCCTTAGTACCTATTTAGGATAGTATACTGTGTCTTGGTTTGGGAGGCATGTACTTGGGAATTACTATTACACCCTGTAGGTGAGGCAAAAGAAATAGATATATAGATTATAAAGAAATGAAAAACTTTGGTTATGTTTGTGGATTATTTATTTGACGACCTCCTTCGTCGAGTGGCTTGCACACCAGTTTTCATGGTGTCGCCATCTCTGAGGTCCCTTCTTTTCTCTGAGTTTCTTAACGAGGCTTTTCTTGGGGCTAGATAATTGGTGTGAGTGTGGGAAACATTTATTATTTATTTATTTATTTATGATTAATTCATTAGAATTTTTCCCACATGCAGGCGTGTGTACATAATACAAACGAACAACTCTTACTATTGGACCAACTCCCTAACTCGAAAATAAAATTCAGCTGTTCCATACATTTTGGTCGAATATTGATGTTTTGTGTGGAACAGCTGAATTTTATTTTCGAGTTAGGGAGTTGGTCCAATAGTAAGAGTTGTTCGTTTGTATTACGGGAGTCATCTCAGAAGGTTTGGACGGTGATAAAAAAGTAACCCTGTAGGTATATAGATGTTATTTGTCTGTAAATATTCCTTTAAAATAAATAGTAAACAAAATATACCACCGAGTGAGATGAAGACCAAACGCTTCCCCATTCTTGTGTAAAAAAATATACTTTATAAGAGTCGACGCTCAACGATAAGAATTATTTAACGCAATTAAGTTGCGAACAAATCCTTTAGCTAATGTCATTACCGTTAAGCGGTTTAGGGGCCACTGAGGGTCTCTTTCCATTTTAAAGGGACACCCCAAAGTTTCTTAAATAAAATTAACAAGTTCGCAAAAGTGATATTTTCGAAGTTTGCCGAAGATAACGAGCGAAGTAAAACTGGATGTTCAGAAATGGCATGCTAATAAACGGTGTAGAGTTTTGTAACTGAGTTTGTGAGTGTTTAAACTAGTTGTTAGCTGTTGTTTTGAGTATCCGATATTTTAAACTATTGGATGCAAAAAAAATAATGAAAAATACATATATACACACATACGTAAATACATACATACACATATACATACATATAAAAAATAAATAAAAAATGTAAATGTTTCCCACACTCACACCAATTATCTAGCCCCAAGAAAAGCTTCCTTAAGAAACTCGATAAATGGTTAACTAGGCAACGGATAAACATACTTAATATACTTAAATACATACATAATATACGTAAGACACACCCAGACCCGAAACAATATAGAAAAACAGGTATTTCTAAATTGATCCGAACGGGGATCGAACCCGGGACCTCAGAGATGGCGACACCATGAAAACCGGTGTGCAAGCCACTCGACCAAGGAGGTCGTTATACATACATGCATACATACATACATAAATACATACATACTCTCACGTTTTTCTCCAAAAAGGGGATTTCTCCAAAAAAAATCGGAAAATTCGGTTAATAATAAATCTAGATAAGTAATTAGTGTAAAAAGTTATTATTAGACAATTTTTTTTGTTTTTTTGTTTTTTATTCCTTACGAGTAAGCACTTGGCATTCATCTCACCTGATGTTAAGTGCTGATAAGGCTGAAGGTAAAAGCGCACTTTACCCGGATTCCTCAGCTACTGAGGCGGGTGCTTAATATTCACAGAAAACTTAAAACAAACTTAAAATGAAAATCGTTAAACTGTAAAAAGTCGAAAACGTGTGACATTAGTAACAGAAAACACGGGCTATAATTTTATATTACGCTATAAAAGGGAAAATAAGTATCCGGAACAAACGGGCCAATACTGTGTTTGTGCTAGTAGAAACTCAATCGTAGAGACTAAGCAACTTTCTTATCGTTTAATAATTATAGTATTACAATGTATTAATTAATATGTGTAGTATTATTTAGCTAGTTTTTTGTATACACTTTTAAGATTTCGCGTTCCATAGTTAAACAAATCAGCCCGTGACCACGGCCGTTGAACTCGGTCGAAACGTCGGGTATAAAGTAGGTATGATATACCTTTTTACTAATTAGTTTGCGTTAATCCCCGTTTAAATTTGTTTAGTTTTTGTATTTACCTGTTGTTACTTTTATATATAATATATATAGTGAATGTATAGTACAAAAACTGTTGGTAGGCCATTTAATATAAATAAATAAATAATGTTCGCGTCAGTAGACTATGGAGCTGTAGGGTTATTAGGGATTGAACCACAATTTTTCGCCTTCAACCCAAGCATCTATCCGTTGTGCTACCGCCGACGACACGACGCTTTGTTTAGTATAATACTACTATTAAATAGCAGTTTATTTAAATACTTGTTCCTTGATTACTTATGTATTGTTTAAATATTCACTATTCGCAATTACTTTCATAAAAATTGTATGTATCTGTCTTCAATGTGGAATTGCAAGCTTTATTTATTTCAGCACGTTTCAAAGTTACTACGCATACACAAGTTGTGGGTTGAACCCAGAGGCTTGTACTGCAAAATAAGAATAATAAGAATAAGAATAAGAAACATTTATTGACCTGCACAAAAACAAATACAAACAGATGAGAAAAATAAAAATAAAATAAAACAGAAGAACATCTTAAAAGCAATTAACACAATCACAAAAAAAAATAGAAATAAAATAAAAGAGAAAGAACACTATAAATAATTATGATATGTGCAAGGCCAACGGCAAAACAGGGTTTAAAGTTAAACAATGGCTAAGTACGCGTATGAAATATTGTGTCTCTGTCTAAAAATATTAGCTAAAAAATATAGACGTCAATTATCACTTAACACCTACAATTTTTCAGACGGAAATGTGCTTATAACGTCACAGTTAAAGACAATTTCAATTCAGACAATAGACAGTTTTAGGCACTAAATAATCATTAATGATAATAGACGTCTTTAAGTGCGGCAGTTAGCGTTTTAAAGTTCAATTTGTACGTTCAAGTTGAAGGCCAGCCCGCATAGCATATAACGCCTCGACCTAGATCTATCGAGGGATTGAAGGCGTCGATTTCTCCCCCAAGGCACGTCTGTGCGGATGATTGCGAGGAATGTGGCGCCTATCGATTGCCGTGTTTATGTAACTGGAACTCCTTTATTGAAGTTGGTACCTACTAGGGAGATATAATAACTTTTTGTCTATCTACGAGATTAATAACGTCTACTTGTATCTAAGACTAAAAAATTCAAATTCAAATTCAAAATCATTTATTCAGTTTAGGCTACAAATAGCTCATAAGAACGTCATTATGCCATCGGTTCGTAAGTCTACTCTGGGCGGGAGACCTTGTACTGAGAAGAACCGGCATGAAACTCAACAGCTGTCAAGCTCTTTTCTCCTTTCATCATCATCATCATCATCATCATCATCATCATCATCGGCCTATCTTAGTCCACTGCTGGACATAGGCCTCCCCTAATGAGGGTCAAAAATATTGGTAAATGCCCTATCATAAAAAGACACTTTTAAATAGCACTTTTTAAAAGCAAAGTTTGTTTCGGATTTTTCGATGCATAGGTAAGTAAGTTTTTGTTCTACCGGGCAAGCGTTGATGATTTATAGCCAATGTATAGTCGACAATGAAATTGTTTTACCACCTTAGAAGTAAATTTTGTTTGCATATAATAAAACAACAAGTTCTATTTTTGTTTAAAAGACCAAGTGACAGATACGTTGTCATTATTGACAATGAGCCTTATCGAAATTTCATTGTAATGGAAGCTTTTGTCAAAAGTGATAAAGCAATTTCATGGTCGACTATACACACGAGCATTACATGTAAACAATGTTACTCTTCATACAATGGAATACGAGTCAAAAGTGTATACATATTAATGCTCGTGACTGTACACACGCCTGCACAACATACTAGCACAAAATGTCAAATATCCTCAATAGACAAAAAAATGTAATTTAAATAATATGTAGTACAAAAAAATGTAATTTAAATAATATGTAGTGTTAATTCCGCTAACTCACTCGTTTATACAGCTTGGATGCAGTACGCATGCACCGCCCTCCCGCCCGCAAAAAGTATGCACATGCAGGAGAAACAATGCGTGCAAGCGAAAATGCACACCAACACCGATACCCGACACGTGTTTCGCCCCTCCACGGGGCATCCTCAGGAGCTGTTGACTGGTCGAGAGCTGCGCACCGACTGTTACGGCTACTTTTTTTTTTTTTTTTTTTTTGAGAGAGACTGCTTGTTGCCGAGGGGCATTTCCAGCTTCACCGGGCTTGTTTTAGGGGCGGCGAGGTACGTAAAGCCGTGTTGAAACGAAACACCTTCAGAGGATTTCTAGAGGGGTACGGCATCGCACACTTAAAAGTGCGCGTCCCCGTGCCCTTCCAGAGTCTCCGAAGGGTTCGGATCGGATCGGGGAGCGGAACCACCCGAGGGCGCCTCTAAAGGCACGGACCTCGGCTCGGGTAGACCGGGCCGTGGAGGAGGAGAGGAGGAGCTCCCAGGCACATGACTGCGCCTGGCATAGAGCGCGTGTGAACCGGTTCTTCGTAGCCTTGTTCTACGAGTACGGTGTCTTGGGCCTAAAACAGTGTGCATGTTTAGTGTATTCTGTAAATGTGTGCTGTCATTTGGAGGAACGGGCGGGGGGGCATTCGCAACTGTAATTGCGTCGTCGGGCTCGGTTAGGACGTGTTTTGGACGCCTAGACGTGTACCGTCTTGATGGTGGAAGGCCTTCAACATTATAGTTGGCAGCCGCCACCACAAGAGGGTTGGGGTGGTGGGGGGCATTATCGAAGTAACGTCGGGAGACGTCCTTGATAAAGTCTTTGATAGTTGGGAGATCGAGGTCGCGATGGAGGTCTACATTACGAACGTAATGCGGACAACCCGTCGCGCCTCGCATGAATCGGTTTTGGAGGGTCTGTAGGGGGTACAAATAAGAGGGCGCCGAGTGCGCGAAAACTACGCTAGCGTAGGTCATGACTGGGCGGATGCAGGCTTTGTAAATTGTCGTCTTACTTCTAAGAGACATTTTACTCTTCCTGCCTATAAGGTGGAATAACCGACCTAATATGAACGCGGCCCTGTTACGGACGATCTTGAGATGCGGTGCAAACGACTATCTCCTATCGAGGGTGACACCGAGATATTTCACCTTCTGCCTTCGCGACGTCGAAGAAAAGAGCTCCGGTGCCCGTGTGACGGTGTCTATTGAAACCGGAAAGGATATGCTCCGTGAGGCGGTGCAATTGGTGAGTACACGAGTGTTTGGGCCGGAACCCAAACTGCTCGTTGATAAGGAGGTTATTGGATAGGACGTAGTCCTTTAATCGGGAGACTAATACGCGTTCGTACAGTTTTCCCAACGATTTGAGAAGACTGATGGGGCGATAACTAGAGGGGGCGGTACGCGGTTTACCGGGCTTATGAATACCTATGACCACCGCATCTTTCCACGCAGCGGGAAAGATGGCGTTAGTCATGGCGCTATTGAAGATAGCTACTATTAAAAGGATGAGCTGAGCGGGTAAGATCTTAAGGATCTTGTTTGAAATGCCGTCTGCCCCGGGGGCACTACGGGGTTTAAGACGCTTAATGAGCGTTTGCACCTCATCTTCCGTAACGGGCGGGAGGGTCGCGGTGGGAGGGAGGGACGAGAGTCTTTCGACTTCGCTGTCTACCATTTCGATATGGTTCGAAGGGACTGGGAGGGTGCTAGGCGAACATTGGGCCTCGAGGCTGTCGGCAAGGCACTCGGCTTTTTCGTCGTCGTCAAAGACGACCGAATTGTCGGGTTTCTTAAGAGGGGGCATGGATGTGACCGTATCCGACTTAAAGGCTCTCGCCAACCGCCAATACGCTTGGTGAGAAGGCGTGATGTCTTTAAGAAGGCCATGCCACTTCGACTCGCGGAGCTCTTGTATGCGCTCTCTAGCAGCGCGCTGCAGTGAGCGCATACGAGCCCGGTTGTCCGAAGTGGGATAGGAGTCGAAAGCGCGAGTGGCGGCGTTCTTCGCCCGCAATAGTCGCCTCATATCGTCCGGCAGTTTGAAGCGATGGTCAACCGTCGCTACAACCCGCCGGGACGATTCGCTTATAGCGTTAGTGAGGTGACTGCCGAGGGCGTCGATCGCGGCCACTGTCTCGTGAGGCTAGTCAATGACGTCCGGAATTTGGTTTAATGACTCACTGGCGGTAGGTTCGAGAAGCTTCTCGAGCTTATCCCAGTCAGACACCACCTTAATGACGGGGGTGGGGTCGGTGGGGGGGCCTAAATGTAAGACAACCGGCCTATGGTCGGAGGAGAGCGCGTGGATCACTTCTATAGAACGCAACCGCAAGGTTACGTTCTTTAGAAGTGCCATATCTAGCGGGTTGGGTGTGAAATTCTCAATTAACGGATAGTGGGTGGGCTCCATAGGCACGACGATATCGAAGAGCATTGACTCAGCGAGGTGGCTCAACACCCGACCGTTACGGTTGGTTGTATTGCAACTCCACTGAGCGTGTTTGCTATTGAGATCGCCGGCAATAATGACGGCGGTGTCCATGACAAACAGCGCTTCGAGATCGGGTTGTTTCAAAAGCTTATTTGGGGACAAATAAGCGGAAGCGATTGTGATAGACGCGTGGCCTGTCATGCCTAGCCGACAGACTGAGACCTCTAGATCGGAAAGTTGAGGGGGATCGAGCGGGACACAGTGAAGTGACTGCTTGTAATAGATAAGAGTGCCGCCTCCGCGGCCATCTCTATTATTACGGACGAGGTTGTAGTTTGACAAGCGAGGGTCTCGGTAAGAGGGTTTCAGGAAAGTTTCCTGTATGAGTAAAACGTCGACGGAGTGTTCGGTTAAAAACTCGGACACTTCGTCGCGTTGCTTTAAGAAACCGTTCGCGTTGAAAAACGCAACCGTTAGGGATCGGGGTTTAATTCTCGAATTGGGCGTATTATTCATTATGGGACTTTAGGGAGTCGAAAAGGGACGTGATCATGTCCAAAAGTGGACCGTGATCGTTAAAGATCGCCGCCATGATAGTGGCGGGGCAAGCGGACGGGTCGGACGCGGCTTCGCGCAGCTTCTCCACCATCTCTACGATTTCGTCCTTGTAACGGTATAACTTTACAATTTCGACTGCCGTAGACATGGCGGTGAAGCTAACCGGGCAAGCACCAACGGTCGCGGCAAACGGGTGCTGCGGGCGGGCTTTGGGTTGGGCCTTAGGGGCCTTAGGGGCGGGGGCCGGCTTGTTAGCCGGTTGGGGCTTGGCCTTAGGGGCCTTGGGCTTGTTAGCCTTGGCCTGAGGGGCCTTGGCCACAGGGACTGCGGCCTGAGGGGCCTCGGGAGGGCTTTGCTCCATAGGAGTAGGGGCCGGAGGCGGAGGCGGAGGTGGGTCACGAGCCGGGCCAGCCGCGGGAAACTCGGCGAGCGAGTTTAGCGCGGGGGCCTGCGCCGCGAGCTTAGGAGCTAGCGGTGTAGTCCAAGCGTTGCGGGGCGGTGGTAAGGGGGCCGCGGGGCGGAGCGAAACTTTCGCGATCTGCGAAGGCGGAGGGGCGCGGGTCGCGGGGTTACGGCGCGGTCCCGACCCGCGGGTTGCGTTACTGCGCGGAGCCTTGGGGCAACCGCGATAATTCGCGGTATGACCCAATTCAACGCAGTTTACGCAACCGGGCGGGTCGTCGGAGACCGGTGCCGGCGCTTTGGGCCTCTGGCACGCTTCAGTGCCATGGTCGCCCAGGCACTTAACGCACCGGGGGCGCGCAAAGCAGTTACGGGCGGCATGCCCGTAACGTTGACATTTGTGGCATTGTCCGACAATGCCACGCTTATGGGGGGCCTCGATCGATAGACGAGAGAAGCTCTCTATCGCCTTGATATTGAAAATTGCTTTACCCTCAGGGGTATTATCTAAGATAGCCTTGAAGAGGCCTAGGGGCTTTTTGTTCCGGCTGAGCATCCGGGACACTTCATGGACCGGGTAGCCTTGCGACTTAAGGTCGTCAAGGACTACTTGGGGTTCCCAATCCGAGGGGAGGCCTCGGATTACAACGGAAAGTACTCTCTCCTCGGGGAGCGAGTACGTATGGAACGGCACACTATTGGTGCGTTGAAACGCGGTAATAGTGCGGAATTCGTTGGAGTTAGAGAGATTGACCTTAGTCATCTCAATATCGCCTTTTACAAGGCAGGTCCTAAGCGGGATGATGTTAAATCGCGCCTTAAAAGATCGCGAAAGATCGGGCCACCGTACAGTGTTTTGGATGAAAATTGGCGGGGGCTTTTTGTCCTTGCGCGGCTGGGCCGGCTCAGGCCTCGGGGAGCTAGGACGGGAGTTAGGCGCGCTACTCGCTTTCGCGGCCTTAGGCGGGGGGACGGAGGGAGGGGCGGTCTTGCGGACGCGCTTACCGTTTTTCCCGACCGTCTCGTACTCCGAGTCGGATGAGTTCTCATCGGATTGCGATGAGCTCTCCTCGGACTCGGAGCCCGTGACGTACGGGCTATCCTCTTCCGCGTTAGAGGCGGAGGGGCAAACCTCCATCTCTAACTCGGGAGCGGGCGACGGCGCTACGGGAGCGAACTTGGGCATGAGCGTTGGGCGCTCGGGCTGGGGCTCGATATGAGCGAGTAAGGGCTCGTTAAGAGGAGACGGGGAGGCTGGCTGAGGCAGCCGAATAATGGGCCTATCGTCGGACGGCGGAGTGCCGAGCGCGGGGCTAAGTAGGGCGGTTAGAGGGGCCGGTAGTGTCACTGCCGGTTTCGCATAAGGCGAGGGACGCGCAGAGGGCGCAGAGGAGGACAACTTGTTCTTGTGGGCTGTCTTAAGGACATTTAACGCATCGGGGTGACTTTGTCCTATAAGGGACTCGATCGCCTCGATCTCCATCTCAGTGTGTGGCCTAAGGCCATACACCGAGATGCGTGAGTAGTGTCAGACCCTCCCTGTCTGTAGACAGGGAGGCGTGAGTTGAAAAGGGACCTAGCTTGTAGGCCCTAATAGTGTATCCTTCGGTGAAAATCAATTCACCGTAGGGTGTGTTACTAAAACTAGACTCTAGTGTAGCTAAAGTTCTGAGTTGACTAGGAGATCCCCCAAGGCCAACTTTGCCAGAACTCTTCCGGAGTGTTTTCCCCCCAGGAGGGTCAGGAGGGCAGCCGGGTCAGTGCCCCAACTGGCTTAGTTGTCACGGTTACGTATCCACCAGTTGGCTGCTAAGCGCAGACTCGAAAATGACACCCTGTCGTGTGAAACGGCGACAAGCGCTCCGCGATGAAAACCACGACGAAAGCGCTTGAGACGCGGCGTACCGTGCACCGGAGCCTTACCGGTACACGATAATAAGGACCGAAACAGCAAACGGGATCTTGAACCGGGCGCGGAGGGAGCTCGAACGAGACGTGCGTCCGGCGCGCGAGCGAAATCTGGTATGGTTACGGTTACGCAGCTCCCGGCCCCTTTTATAAAGCGCCATCGTTTGACATTTGTGACGTACTACCCGCGACAATCTATACTAATATATAAAGCTGAAGAGTTTGTTTGTTTGTTTGTTTGTTTGAACGCGCTAATCTCAGGAACTACTGGTTCGATTTGAATAATTCTTTTTGTGTTGGATAGTCCATTTATCGAGGAAGGCTTTAGGCTATATATTATATAGTATATAACATCACGCTGCGACCAATAGGAGCGAAGCATCAGTGAAAAATGTTGCAAAAACGGGAAAAGAGCCTAAAAAATTAAAAATGCTGCCGAAAGTCACTATTCCACGCGGACGAAGTCGCGAGCACAGCTAGTACGTAATAATGGGGATGGAACTAAATTTGTTTGGTCATTCAACAGCGCATGACTGTCATTATTATGTTTCATTATTTCTAATTGCTCCAACACACACAACCGAAAACTTTTATTACAAACATGCAAAATATTATAGCTGTTATTGTCGCACAAAGAATGGCCGGTATCAATTAGATGTTTTGCGAAATGTGATTTATCTGGATGGCCATTCCTATACGCGGCAATATGTTCCTTATATCTAATGTCAAAATTTCGGCCTGTCTGACCTACATAGACCCCATCACAGTCGTTACAAATTAATTTATAAACACCGGATTTTTTTGAGTTTTCTAAACGATCTTTACCGTTACAAAGGTGACGTATATTTTGGTCTGTTCTAAAAGTAACGTAGATCTTGTTTTTCCTAAGGATATTAGTGATTTTATTTGAAATAGGGCCTACATAAGTCAGACTACCTACATATTTTATAAATTAATTTGTAACGATTGTGATGGGGTCTATGTAGGTCAGACAGGCCGAAATTTTGACATTATATAAGGAACATATTGCCGCGTATAGGAATGGCCATCCAGATAAATCACATTTCGCAAAACATCTAATTGATACCGGCCATTCTTTGTGCGACAATAACAGCTATAATATTTTGCATGTTTGTAATAAAAGTTTTCGGTTGTGTGTGTTGGAGCAATTAGAAATAATGAAACATAATAATGACAGTCATGCGCTGTTGAATGACCAAACAAATTTAGTTCCATCCCCATTATTACGTATTGTCGCGGGTAGTACGTCACAAATGTCAAACGATGGCGCTTTGTAAAAAGGGGCCGGGAGCTGCGTAGCCGTAACAGTCGGTGCGCAGCTCTCGACCAGAAAACAGCTCCTGAGGATGCCCCGTGGAGGGGCGAAACACGTGTCGGGTATCGGTGTTGGTGTGCATTTTCGCTTGCACGCATTGTTTCTCCTGCATGTGCATACTTTTTGCGGGCGGGAGGGCGGTGCATGCGTACTGCATCCAAGCTGTATAAACGAGTGAGTAAGCGGAATTAACACTACATATTATTTAAATTACATTTTTTTGTACAGTCGGCGGCAGATCAACCTACCCAAATCTGTCAAATTTCTCCAATGAATATTGATCCTTATATCTAAACAATAAAGTTCAAAATTGATTGTAGAAATTTGACAGTTTTGGGTAGGTTGATCTGCCGCCGTGTGTACTATGGATTTCCGCAAAATAACGCCTGATTCCATTAATTATCCTCAATAGACTTTAAATTTTATGTCTATGGCATAAGGTTGAACATTCAATGACAAAACCAGTGGGTCAATATGTAAGATATAACTTTTTACTTTGCTCCACCGATTTACCCTAAACAAGTGCAAAAAATTTAGATCCTAATCAAATTCAATCGGCCGCTGGGGTAATGCAACCCTTTTACCCCACGCCAGGGTAATCTGCACTGTCCGAAATTAATCACATGGATTTACTCAGACACTAGAATGTCAGATCATAGGGGAAAAGTAAGGGTGGCTTGTTGACCCAGTGACCTATTTGGAGATTTGACGGTAGATTGATCGGTGTGCCAATGGAAAGTGTAGGCCGTCAGGCGACTGTGCCTTATCTCTATGACGCGTTTGAGTATGAGAGTAAGCTTTGCCAGTAGCCAACACCAGTTTTCCTCACCAAACACTTATATAGAACTCCATTGAATATTACTGGATAACAGCCAAGCAGGTTTGTTGCTAAAATTAAAAATCTGTTGCTAATCCCTATTTTTAATGTTAAAAGAATTACAAAAACACAAATGTTGAAAAAATTTTCACGAGCAGGATTTTTTTTTTCAACATTTGTGTTTTTGTAATTTGTTCGCAATAAATTTGCGTTAAAAATTATATAAACAAAACAAAAACATTTGATTAAAGGAAAACAATGTCGATCACTGGCTGGTTCCTGTCATACACTGGTGATAATCACACTAATATTATAAATGCGAAAGCTTGTGTGTATGTATGTATATTTGTTGCTTCTTCACGCTGCAACGGATGGATGGATTTGGAAGAAATTCGGCATACAGATAGTTTATAACCTGGATTAAAACATAGAATACTTTTTATCCCGATATTCTCACGGGAACGGGAACCACGCGGGTGAAACCGGGAGCGGCCGCTAGTACACTATAATTATTTTGAGGCGAGAAATCCGACAGCCGTCTTCACCACGACTTGGGAGTTGCTTCTTCACATCTCGTTTAAAAGAACTATTGTAGCGGATAGAGGTAGTAATTACGAGTTATTTAACTATATACTTGCTTGTATGAACCCACCAACCCGCATTGGGCCAGCGTGGTGGGTTATGGCCCAATATATAACGTGCTTTTGTTCACGTGGGAGGCCTGTGCCCAGCAGTGGGACGTTTATAGGCTGATGATGATGATGATGATGATACTTGCTTGTATTTGTGTTTGTCTTGTTAACTGTCCGTTAAATAAATAAATATGATAAAAAATAAGAATATTAATATGGTTGTTTTCTAAAGTTTACGCGAACACTGGAACATTGAAATGAAACAATTTAATAAAAAACGCGAGTAGAACCTTAAAGTTGTTTCATTTAATATTAATATTGGGTTAATTAGATGACAAATGAAGAATTTTGCTTAAATATACCACAGCATTTAGGTAACTCAATAATATAATTCTAAATCACACCGTCAAACATTTCAATATCTTGCGACCTGCTAAATTTGCTCTGCTTTTTTTTCCAACTACCTTAACTAACTTTATTATTTAGATTAGATGCTCAATATTTTGCACGGCTCCCGTTTGCTTTTAGTTAATGAATCTTTGCCTCGTTACAGTTAGCAAATTATAAATTTTGCAATGGTATTATTAATTTAGTTTCAAATTGCATGCTCGCTGTTTAAATTTTATTTACGCAAGTAATTACTATGTAATTTCTCATTAAAATAAATGTAAATTTCTTTAGAGAATAATGAAATAAAGTTTTAGTCATTATCAACTTTATTAATGCATAGATCAAAATAAGGCCAAACACTAACATACGTCTACGTCTACAATTGAATTTTAATATCAACTTTCGCGTAAAGCGTCATGTACACACGCCTGCACATCAACCTACCACAAACTGTCAAATTTCTGCAATAGACTTTGAACTTTATGACTTAACTATATGGTTGATAATGTATTGAAGAAAATTGTCAGTTTTGGATAGGTTGATGTGCAGGCGTCTGTACGTACGTACCCATTAAATGTATACTAGCGACCTATTTTAGCTATTTACGTAAACACTAATGCCCTCGGGGGCATTTCGGAAAATCCTGTTGTGCAAGTTGATCGTTCAGTCAGTCAGTCAGGACTTCGCTTTTAATTTCACATAACATCCTAGGTAGGGTAGAGGCACCAGCGTTAAACAGGCAACAGTTATCAAAACTTCCTTCATCATCATCAATCATTAAAAATCTGTACTTTTTTATTTTTTATTTTTTAGGGACTGCTAGCACGCCGTGTCTGTCCCATCATAACTTATGCCTATAACATCAAATTTATTTACAAGTACTTAATTAAAATATTACTTGTATGTTTAAAAAAATTTCGACAACTAACTTAACCGACACCGACACATATCGAAGAAAAAAAAAGTATTTGCAACTGTTTCTTTACAATAGCAACGATTGAACACAGAAAAATAACATAGAATATGTTATTTTTTGGCTACGAAAACTGTATCGAACCAATACTCAATATTTGACGACCTCCGTAGCTGAGTGGCTTGCACGCCGGACTTTGGGCGGCGCTAACTCTGAGGTGCCGGATTCGATTCCCGGTCGGGTCAATGTTGAAAACGAACTTTTCGATATTGTGTCGGGTCTGGGTGGTTGTGGTACCGTCCGTCGTTGTTTCTGATTTCCATGAAATGAGTGCTTTAGCTACTTCCCTTGGGATCAGAATAATGTGTGTATGTGAAGTTGTCTACTACAACGAATGCCACTACGATACCAACATTAAACATATACAAATTACATCGATACCTATGTTAAGCGGTTTGCTTTAAACTCTTTAAACATTTTATGAATGAAGGATAGTTCCTCAATTTTTGAATCATCATCATCATCTTAAACATCTTTTATGTCCCCACTGCTGGGGCACCAGCCTTCCCTATGGATGGATAGGGAGAACGGGCCATAAACCACCACGCGGGCCCAGTGCGGATTATTGGCTGTTAACAACTGCAAATTTTTGAATAATTAATGAGAATAGAGTTGAAAGTTGAATGACCTCGAGCACGGTAAGCATTAAATCCAAACCGTTTTGTTGAATTCGAAATTTCGCTCAAAGGATTAAGTACGAACCCGACGGAATGTTCGGATTGGGAACATCATTACGGGCTCTTGTTTAATCAAAACATTTTGATGTAGGCTCTTCATCTGGTAACAACTTTGGACGCACAAACAAACGCTTTATTGTTTGTGCGTCCAAAGTTGTTACCTTTATACATTTGACTACAATCTATGCCTAATGCCATAGTCTAATGCCTCGCGGATTACCTGTGGTTTTCATGGATTCGTATTCCGAAAAAAGTTCATTGTTTTGTAACTTAGCTGTATATATTTTTTTAATAACCCTTATACCCTACTGCATGGCAAAATTCTCCTCAATTTTTTTAATTCTATTTTTTCCGATCTTGGTTGTCTCCGGCCAGTCTGTGTGGATTCGTTCATTTAAAAAAAAATATTTTACGGGTAAGGAGTGCCTTGATCTCACCTGATGATATGTGATGATAAGGCCAATGATGATGGCCACTTCACCCGGGATCCTCAACTAGTGAGGCACTGGCTATCTTATCTTTAGCTGCCGGAACACAACAATGCTACAAACATTGATGTTATGTTTTTCTGTTACAAAATCCTTGTCTAATATTAACGATCGGATTCATTGAGCTGGAATAAATAAATTGTAAATACATGTATAGTTACTCGATCCGAAAATTAGTCCTTCGAGCCTAGCTGTAAGATCTTGTAAAATCAAATTTTAATGATCTTACAATAACTCAATAATTTGGAATTTGACTGTTGCAGCAATCATTTTACTTAATACTCGTAGCATCTGTGAAAATGATAATATAATATTTTTTTCATCACCACTTTTAAGGTTAAAGAAATGTGTGTTCAGGACACATAAAAAAAAAATTGTTTTGGGGAACTGCTAAAGGTATACCTGAATTTCTTGGCGGGAAAGTGAAGCGTCATGTCTGCGGTTTTGTCTTATTTTCCAAAATTTGTGTTATGTCGAATATTAATGAGAAACAATGGTGGATTATTAACCGTTAAGTGTTCGTGAGTGTGCATAGGTGTTGGCAAATGAAACAAAACAGTGCAACGTCACTTTTCAAATTCTCTCAAGAAGCTCGCGTGAGGACTTAGTAAAGCCCCACATCTTTACTGAGATACTCGAGGGGTTGGGGGGTATATAATTCTCACTTCCCATTTCTAATATCATTCATTATCATTTAAGGAAATATTGTTTATTTATGTATTACTTGTACGAAAAATTACTTTGACACTGGCTAAATGTGCTAATCGCACAAAGCCATCAACTAAAAGAAAAAAAGAAGGTATACCTATGATAGTAGACTTATCTAAGTAGTTAGCGTTAATTCCTATTTAAAACCTTTTACTTACACCCTCGTCCCGTTCTAATAGAAAGTGTACAAGTTTCGAATATTCGAGTATCCATGTTTTGTCTCTTTTACTCTAATTTAAAATAAAGTTTACGGAATATTTACTCTAAGCTTATACTTTATTAATTATAAGGCCCCTTATGATTTGTAATGCGTTGTCATTGTCATCAATATGCCCGTACCTATTTATTGACAAGTGTACATAAATTCTTTCATATACAATTTATTAGCTGTCTAAAAAAAAGCCACCTTGTAGCCACTTTCGCAAGGTGGCTGGCAAGAGCTGGATTAAAGTAGCCACGGATCGTGCTCAGTGGCGTAAGACTGATGATGATGGAGAAACATGGAAGAGTCATCACTTTCTCCATCTGACTCGAGATATAGCATAACTAAAAAAAATATATTTATTCGTTAGCGCTAGTGTGAATCTGTCTTTACAACATTTGAAAATGTCCTCCGCTATCTTAGATCTTGCAGCCAGAATTCCAAGTGTCGGCAGAAATAAAATATGTTTTGTTTTCGTCGAAATTAAACGTAAAGCTGTTGATTACGGAAGACAGGGAAACGTCGGGCAAAACGTTATAGTCCGGGGGTGCTGACATTTTTTTGTTTACTGATTTTGTTTTGTTATTTTAGGTTGTAACAGAGTATCTTTGGTTTTTGTTTTACCGTTGTTCCGCGAAGGGTCCTTAACTTTTGCTGGTAGCTATAGGATTTTTAAAAACATTATACTTAAAAGATTTTGGATGAATATATATTCTTCTTCTAGTCGTTAAAGAAGAGTTGTGAAAAAGCCTTTCCCTGGTAGTGGAACGCAGTGTAGGACTTACCTCAAAACATCTAATATCCGAGTGATTGACTAAAATTTGTTGTATTATTAATGTTTTTAATCTATGAAAACTGTGTACTTATAGATCGTGATAAAATTAAACGTAAAATATACACAAGTAGATCCATTAATGCTTTTTTTTCGATATTAAAGTGTTTGCGTAAACATTAGAAATCAATTGCAACTTTTAATAATAAAACTTTTTTTTTTTAAATTCTTTTTAAATAAGGTTTTATTTGATTCTACATTACCTTAATTTGACAGTTCGTAAGCTGCGACGTTTACAGGTTTAACGCTACAATGGAGGTTATACGACATAACGACGACAGTTTAAATGGCGCGGAGAGAACATTACTCTGCTAGTCTGGGAGCTTATCTGACAAGACGTCGTGGCGCATTTACAATGATACGTTGCATCCACACCGCGGTTGCGTAACTGCGGTGTGGATGCAACGGGTGACAACAAAAATTCAAAGACTATATTATTATTATTATTATCTATGGAAATATTGAAATAAAAACATTATGTACGACCCCTTTACAGTCAACTACCATGATAACATTAATTAAAATTCTATGTAATTAAGACGTATCTATCAGCTTAATTCTATCATCATCTCATCTCAGCCAAAAGACGTCCACTGCTGGACAAAGGCCTCCCCCAAGGATATGAGGGAGGTATTTGTCGTAATCGCCACGCTTGGCAGGCGGGTTGGCGATCGCAGTAGGTTGAGGGTAACCACAGAGAGATGCTGCTGCCCATCCTCTGGAATGGTCCCTTAGTCGGCTTTTACGACACCCACGGGAAGAGATGGGGTGGTGCAATTCTCTATCCCCGGCACCACACAGGGCTTAATTCTATGCCCCGATCCAATCCGAACCCTTCAGAAAATCTAGTAGTGCACGGGGACTCTAGTGCTCTGATGCCGTTCCTTCTAGAAAACTTCCGAAGGTGTTTCGTTTCACACGGCTCGAGGAACCCTTTAAGTTTCTTGCCGCTCCCAAAAAAGCCCGGTGACTCTGAAAATGCCGTCTGAGAAAACCAGCAAAATTAATACGATGGTCCGTAAGTGCTGCGACGTTATAGGTTTAACATACTTATATTTCTCTATGGGTTTAACGCTACAAAGGAGCAACGGCTTATCGACGACAATTTGATTGGCGCGGAGAGAACATTACTCTGCTAGTCCGGCAGCTTATCTGACAAGACGTCGTGGCACATTTACAATGATATGGAGTCTATGCTCAGCGGTAGAAGGAAATGTGTGCTAGGTATGTTTACTTCCAAAGTTCTTATATCCGATTAAATGACTTCTAATAATAATGTGTGAAATGTTTAAAAAAAAATGTATACAGCGTGGTTTCATACATGTCAGAATAAAAAAAAACTAAAATAAACGATTAAGTAATTCAATCATACAATATAGAAAACAAAAGCAACTTTTAATAAAAATAAATAAATCGTACCAATAAGGTTTTAATATGATTCTCTATTACTTTGATTTGACAGTTCGTAAGCTGCGACGTTAACGACGACAGTTCGAATGGCGCGGAACATTACTCCGCCAGTCCGGGAGTTTATCTGACAAGACGTCGTTTTGGCATTTGCAATGATACGTTTGCGTCCACACCGCAGTTACGCCACACGATTCAAATATTATATTAAGTGCTCAATGTTTTGTATGTAAGCATACACGCTGGTCTAACAGATTATTTTAAGTATAGATAGTGGCCGGAGACTGGTGCTGCAGCTGGTAATCCGGCCAATCAGTGTCTGTAAGGACCGGTTTACCAGGCAATACTACCAATAATCCGGCCTCCATATTCACATACAAGATCTTTTACCTATAGTATTAGTACAGAATATTTTAAAGGTCGAAGACTGGACATGAGGTTAACTCGAATTTAAGTGGGACATTACTAATAAAATTATACTTCACGGCATACTCACTAGATAATAAAATACACTAAATCAGCTTAACCCTCAAACCCAACGCCCGGCCAGGGTAGGCCGGACACTAAAAGTAGTTTGTTTGTGGTCTAGTGCACCGGCCCTCGATTTTTTAAATTACGGTACTAAATAACGCATATTTTACTCCTAAATAAAATAAATAGACACATATATGTCCCATAAAACACAAACTTATTTAACATAACGTTAAAAATAACTAGAACGCACCATTTAACCCTCTCCACAATTTTTTTTACTGGGCGTGGTTTTTGACACGCGTGCACTAACCTCCGTTTTCGTATGTGTACTAAAACTCCGCTGATAACTTACAGCAGATGTCACTGCGTCTTAGTTGTAGGTAATTAAAAGTAGCTTTTAAAAACATCGGATTTAGAGTCGAATCATAAGAGGATGCCTAATATCTTTAAAAATATTGTCGCGTGGACGGACATTCTTTCTTTCTTTCTTAGACAATTTTTGACCTTTATTAGTGCTGTATGACATTGTGAAATTTTTTATTGGTAACTGATGTAAATATGCAAACTTAGATATTATTATATTTTCTCTTTTGTTTTTTTTAACATGTGTGATTGTCCTTTATATTTTGTGTTTTTATTTGTGATGGAAAGTGTCCTTTTACGATAGGGCATTTCCCAATATTTTTGACGCTGTAAGGGAGAAAAGAGCTGGACACTTGCTGAGTTTCTTGCCGGTTCTTCTCAGTACAAGATCTCCCGCCCAGAGTAGACTTACGAACCGATGGCATAATGACGTTCATAAGAGCTATTTGTAGCCTAAACTGAATAAATGATTTTTGAATTTGAATTTGAATTGAATTGAATTGGTGGGGGCCGGCCGGTACACTAGACATGTTACCCTATACGTGTATTTTACACGTATAGGGTAACATAATAATAACATGTCGTAATAGTAACATACACGGTGACTAGTTAATATACACGGTGTATATTCCCATCGCTTCGTTTAGTTTTTAAACCTAAACTCATATTATAATTCGTAACTATAATTTTGTTTTCCTTTGAATACCGAAACTAATAACATTTTTCCATTAAGCTGTATTTCCATTTATGCGCTATTATTAACAGTATCCAGTTTACGATATTAAAATATATTCGGTAGGTAGCTCCATAGCGAAATCCAATGTTCACGAATTGAAAATCCAATACCAACATTGCGATTTCCATTGCCAAGAATGATATCCGCACAATTTTATAGCGTTTCGGTGGTATTGTTAATGCGGGGGGTGTGGGGGGGGGGTATATATTTATTATGTGTTATATAAACTTTATTAACTCAGGAATATAATTGAACAGATGCCATTACTTCATTATTCAATCATCATTATACAATCATTACATTGTATAATGATGATTGAATAATGTTTTAATATGTGGTTATGCCACTGAACTCCTGCTTTAACGGCCGGATCGTCTTTGGTGAATTTTTTATGGGTCTCTGGATGGTTTCGATTTACAATAAATTGGACCCGGTCGGTGGCGGTATAATAGGGCTGTTCAAGTGGACCAAGTCGCGAGGGGAGCACTAGTTGTAACAAATTTTTTTTAGCGTTGTATGTTGTATACTTTTATATAAACCATGCATAAGGTAGCGCATTTCACAGTAGTCAGCGGAGCTTATAGTAGGCCACCAGACCAGTATGAGCAAGCAGGAGCTATTGACAGGAATATATACACAAATGGAAAGCAATTTGTAAACTTTTTAATAAGTATTTTTTCCATATTTAATAGACGGTGTTCCGTATTACTTCGCAATTTGTTATTAAAAACTTTTGAGTAGGCTTTTGAGGAAAATAAAAAGTGTGTTGTGTGCGACTTTTGGCTTCCAAAGCGATTCTCAAGTTTTGGAATTATGGTGATTAGCAGCAGCACATTCTATTTAGAGGATGCTTATATTTAATTTTTAAAGGTATCTAGACATGCGGTAGCGTGTCAAACCAAGTTAAGCTAACAGAACTGGCGAGCCGCACCGTGTGTAATATTACACGAACCATTTGGAGCCACTTTTGACCCCCTCATAACTCAAAAACTTATTCACATAAACATGTTAAAGGCTCATATATTGAGACTTGCGAGATAAAATATGTGGTAAATTTCATAAACAAACCTCAAACGGTTATATAAATATTAACGTTCACAAATCGTCATTTTTATCACTAACTGATCTATAGATAGATCAAAATTCTAACCCAGTTCCAGATGACCTAGAAAGTTTAAATTTGGCATCCAGATAGGTAGTTGGGCGAATACAAAGGAATAAATCAAAAACTAGTCAATTTTGATCAATTTATTATATTTTTCAATTAATTGATTCTATTACTTATAGATGCCTGTAATGTAAGAATAGTCTTCACGTGAATATTTAACGAGTGGAATGCCACCCTTAATTTTTTTTAAATCCAAACATCAGTTTTAGTAGGTACTTATAACCAAGAGTATAGACAATTTTCGTATTTATTACGTTATTATTGACTGTTATTTAGTATTAATACCTACTAATAATTTCTGTACAAAAAGTAATGATATCCCATCAAAAACATAAATGTGAAATGAGAGCCAAGTTCAATATTATGATATATGCCTTGGTTGTTCACTTCAACGACAAAATAAGTAAGATCTAAATGGGTGCCAAGTTCAAAGCCTAAGGTCTGACTTGGCTAGTTTTCATATACGAATTATATTATAGCCTTCGCAAGTTTTATAGTTTTATAGCTGTAAGTTCTTATTATATTCTTCCGGGAATTTGGCTGGATGGTAGAAACTAGCCATCGAACATAGGGCTCTTCCATTACTATTTTAGTAAGTATTTAATAATAATTCGTATATGAGAACTAGCCAAGTCGACCTTTAGGCTTTGAACTTGGCACCTATTTAGATCTTACTTTTTGTCATTGAAGTCAACAACCAAGGCATATATCATTATATTGAACTTGGCTCTCATTTCACATTTATGTTTTTGATGGGATAATTACCTACAAGGTTATCAGTAAATACTTTTTCATACTCCTGTCATTCATTATCATTTATGGTAAAATTTAATACTCACCAACATTTATGGATTAATATTTAAAGGTTTCTGTGTAGGTCCAGTACCAAAAGTTAAGTACTATTCACGAGTACTATCACCTGCTTAAGGCAAAACAACGACTTTAATTTCACGGTGTATATCTCTATAATAAAATGGTTAAAAAAAAATTAGGTTTGTCTGCCTTTGTCTGTACAAAGGCCTCCTCCGAGGATTTCCTCAACGTCCGGTTTTATATTAATGTAAATTTTATGTCAATGGACGTCTTTCGGATGAGATAATGATGAGTCCACATTAAGCAACATGTTATACATGATGTTATAGAGGTATATAACTTATGTTATATAACATGTTACAAAACTAAAAGTATAAGGTTGTTTTATAAAACAACACTAATAAGACATGCTACATATCTATGCCATTTATTTTACTATATTATGTTTCTTGTATTCTTCTTATCCTTATAGCTTGTTTTGTCATATAGTCTGAACTCACCTTTAGTACATTAAAAATATACACGTTCTAAGTTGTTCTGGTTTGTTTGCTTTTGTCAGGAAATGTGTACTAGTATGCTTATGCTCTGCTCTTTGAATATAAAATGTCATTCAGTAAAATAACATCGGAAATATTAATCATTTAACTGTAGTTATGAGTTGAATAACGTACCAGGTATAAAGCTTTGAAGTTACCGCTCTAATCCTCATTCGCTTAACTATCCCAATTTAGACAAATCTTTTCATCACTTTGACGGAATTTTCGTGACCCGTGTATGCGCAAATTTCGTGGCAAATTGTTCCCTTTAAACAGGATGAGCGTTTCTTTGCATGTACTTGATGTGGCGTGATAAAAAGAATGATAGAACTAGAGTCTCATTATAATTTAGGCACAAATTATTGTTGGCTGTACGTTGTGAGATGTTGGTGTAGACTTTTTTAATTTTTTTATTTTTTATGCCTGCAATCGAGCACGTAAACACGGCGGCAGATCAACCTACCCAAAACTGTCAAATTTCTACAATCAATTTTCAACTTTACTGTTTGGATATAAGGATCAATATTCATGGGAGAAATTTGACAGATTTGGGTAGGTTGATCTGCCGCCGGCTGTACTTGCTAAATGGAAAGCGACTCACTCTTGCGTTACCGACCTTGAAGCTTCAGTCCGTATATTTCTATGCTTGGAAAGGTGACTAAAGATGAATAGCTAAAAAAGTTTTTAATAGAACTTTATATCACACTTTTTCCAATGACACTGAGTTCTGACCGTTAACTGAGCCTGCATGTATTTTTGTATTTATTTGTTACAAATGTTACTTTTTTTTGTAAACTTTTGCTAGTGTAAATACCTTAGCAAAATACATTTTAACTTCCTTTCGGTGAAGTACTTATATCAAAATAATACTTGTAACGAAAGAAGGTGAAAATAAATAAAGTGGACTACATTAAGGAAAGAGAAGATAATACGTATTTAAATAAAATAATAACCATTTAATATTATGCAAACATACCAATACCCTGTAACTCAGAATAATAACTAAAGTTATTGTTCTGAGCCCTGTAACGACAATGACATGACAAGAGAGAGAAAACAAAAGAAGATCGGCAGCTAGAAAAATTTAAAGGACATATTTATAAAAGAGTATCTTTATATATTATAAATTTTCTGTGCGTGTGTCCGTTATTTGAACTCCTTCTAAACGGATGAAATTTTCTGTGTGTGTTCAAGTGGATTCGAGAATGGTTTAGACTCGGACCTGGACCCGGTAGGTGGTGATACGCCCATGGGATACGGGTGTTCTTAAGCGGACTGTTACACCCTTTAAATGTCAGAGTTATTGCTGACAGCTCTAGGCTGCTTATTCAGCATTTTCTAGTTGGAACCGCCGCTCGTCGGGAGCGACGCTTCAGTCTCATTTGATCCGCGAGTCGCGAAGGTTGTCTGCCTGCCTTACTATAAAAACCAATTTGTTTAAATTCTATCTCTCGTCAATTAATAAATTCCTTTTTTAAAACCTCGACTCAGAGGCTCGTCGTAACATTTGGTGGCAGCGCAAAGGGATCCAAAAAGGATCCTCGGTACGTCTCGATACAACAGTGCGTTTTGTTTCCTAGTGACTCTAGTGTGGATAATAGTGAATCGCTGTATCCCGCTGTATCTCGCTGTATCCCGCTGTATGCCGCTCTGGACCTGTAGAACCAAGCCGCTGTATCGTGACCATAACCTCGCCGTATCCTGAAAGAAACCCGACCAAAGTCGCCGTGCCCTACCCCAGTGAAGAAGACCTGGAAGGCAACCATATAAACACTGATCCTACTGTATCACGCTGTATCCCGCTGTATCCCGCTGTACCCCGCTGTATCTCACTGCACTCCGCTCTGGACCTGTGGAAACAAGCCGTTACATCGTGTCCGTGAATCCGCCGTGTCCTGAAAGAAAACAGTCCGTCATATTACTAACAATTTTAGTGCGTCGCGCAGTGAACATTCGAATAAACTATTATAGTGCCCGTGACGCCCTTATCGCTCAGGAATGCGATCAATACTTCCCGTCGTCGCCGTGTACGCCGCTTGTGCAACATTGTTGCTGTGAGTTTGGTCTTGTTTATTTTACTATTAATCCTTTGTTGTATTTTGTTGAAATCAAATCGTAACTTTTGATTTCATTAAGTTTAATTTAAGCTTAATTCTAAACTTTAATTTTCTATTTTTGTTATTTTATTGTACTTAGTCAAGGAAAATAGACTCGTAACCTTCTTTGTTTCACTAGGCGTTTATTTTATTGTTTTCTATTTTTGCTGTTTGTTTCCGTTTATAATTTAAACTTAATCTAAATATGACAGACGCCAAGACAGAATATGTCCTAGACGCCGAATTACCTGTCGATACAGAGGACGAAAGATGTCCTAGCCCATGTATGAGCGAAAGGAAAACTCGCTCTAAAGGCATAAAGGTGCCTACGCCACAATCCGTACCTAGCTTAGAATTAAACATACTATTGAAATTTATAAAACCCTATGATGGCAGCCGAGACACTCTGAATTCTTTTATAATAAATTGTAACAACGCGTATGACCTTGCGAGTAATCAACAAAAACCAATTTTATTTAAATATATATTATGCCAACTCCAGGGGAAAGCCGAGCTGGCGTGCTCCATAAAAGAATTTAATAACTGGAAGCAATTAAAAGACTTCCTGAAAACGCAATTTAGTGAGAGGAAACACTACTCACACTTACTCAATGAACTACAAGAAAGTAGGCAGTCATCTAGCGAAAACGTTAACCAATATGCTCTCCGCGTCGAAACTTATTTGTCTCAGCTTTTAACCGAGATCACCTTAACCAATACTAAATTAAAAGAACTTCCTGGCCGCACTGCAGCCATGGAAGAATTGGCCTTGCATCACTTCCTTATGGGTTTACAACCAAGGATTTCTAACATTATCAGGTGCAAGTCACCGAAGACACTCAACCAAGCAATTAACTTCACTATATCCGAAGAACGCATTCAGCAGACATTATATAAAAGAAATTCCAACGTGGAAAGTAGACCTCCAAATAGAAATCAAAGGAACCCTAATCCTAATACTTCAAACTCGCAGTATCGACCCCAACCTTCTACGTCGGGTCCAAATAGGAATTATTCTCCTAATTATCAATCACAAACCTCCACTGTTTCCTGCAGATACTGCAAATTCCCTGGCCATACCATTGAAAACTGCCGGAAGCGAGAGTATAATAATAGGCTCCGCGGTCAACAGAATCCAGGCTCTTACCCAAATCCCATTAGGAGAGTCAACTTCAACCATAACCAAGAAGACGAAGGTCATGAGGAAACAGACTTCGATTCGCCTAATGATGAAAATTTAAACTAGATAGCGCCTCGTCCAGGTGTCGCACGAGTCGCCTGCTAATAAGAGAAAGACACCCTAATACCGTGGCCCTCGGATGCATTGAACCAAACAATTCTAAATCCACTGTATCTAAATCCAAAATCGCTGTATCTAAATCCGTGGCCCTCGGACACACTGAAATAAACAATTCTAAATCCACTGTATCCAATCCCAAATCCACTGTATCAAATTCTAAATCCACTATATCCAATCCCAAATCCACTGTATCAAATTCTAAATTCACTGTATCAACATCTAAATCCACTGTATCAAATTCTAAATCCACTGTATCAACATCTAAATCCACCGCTTCAAACACCGTATCCACTGCATCCCAACCATCTACATTGACTACGCAAACCCCTAAGTCTACCGAAGCTAAAATCTACAAAGTTTCATTCGACCCCTCTAAGAAGTCGTTACCTCACGTTGTTATTAAAATCACTGTCTCCAACTTGCCTTTATCTCTCCTAGTAGACACCAGTTCCTCGATCAGTCTCCTAAAAAACTCTGTAATAGAATCTAGATCACCACTTCGTAAAGAATTCTTAAAATTAAAAGGTTTTAATTCCAATGAAGACACTATTCAAACTTTAGGCTCTCTCGATTTAGAAATGTATCTGAATGACAAATCTAATAATCCCTTGAAGCACGAATTCCATGTAGTCGATGATGTAGACTTACCTTACGATGGCATTATCGGAAATGACCTCCTAACCAAATTTCATGGCAGAATCAACTTCACTCGCGAACTCTTACGACTAAGTAATTCTGATATCAAACTATTCTTCACAAATCCTTACTTCATAATTCCAGCACGCTCCGAAAAAGTAATAGAGTGCTCAGTATCAAATCCTAACGTTACAGATGGCCTAATCCTTGATCAAAGTCCGTCAAAAGATCTCCTAATCGCCAATTGCCTCGTCCGCGTAAAAGAAAATAAAAAAGTAAATTTAACAGTTGTAAATCTTTCCGAAACTCCAATAAATGTGAAGGTCAATCTTGGTCTCACACTCACTCCCATTGACTCGATTCAACAAGAAGGAAAAGTAGACGTAGCCTCAGTTAACTACTGCAACTACCAGCCTAAAACCCAAAATTCCGTTGAACGGACCCAGCAAGTACTAAATTTATTAAGAGTAGACCATCTAAATCATGAAGAAAAGGAAGCTCTTTTTCAAGTCGGTTCGGACTACTCTGATATATTTCATCTCCCTGATGAAAAGCTTTTGTGTACTAACGTCCTTAGACACGACATTAAAACTACCTCTGAAGGCCCTGTCCATTCCAAAACCTACAGATTCCCTGAAATCCATAAGATAGAAGTCGACAAACAAGTTAACCAAATGCTCGACCAGGGAATTATAGAACCATCTACATCCCCTTGGTCATCACCCATATGGGTGGTGCCCAAAAAGCTCGACGCATCAGGCCAACAAAAATGGCGTGTCGTAATCGACTACAGGAAACTAAATGACATTACGATCGGGGATACTTATCCCATTCCTAACATCACCGAAATCCTAGATCAGTTAGGAAGTAGCAAATACTTTTCCACCCTTGACTTAGCTTCCGGTTTCCATCAGATCCCAGTCAATAATCCTGAAAAAACTGCTTTCAATGTACCACAAGGACATTGTCAATTCACTCGTATGCCCTTTGGGCTAAAAAACGCACCTTCCACCTTCCAAAGACTGATGAATACCATTTTTTACAGGAAGTTTTCATAAGAGATTCATTATGTTCGAAAATTTGGGTATCGAAGGTTTTGTTTTTGTCGTTCATTTCTTTCAGGAATTGTGAATAATTTTCAGGTTCGAGGTTGGCTTCGATGGTGATAGAAGGTGAAGGATTGGGTGATATGGTAGGTTCGAGTTCGGAGTTAGAGGGATTAATATTTTGTGTTTCAGGACTTGCTGTTATAGGACCTGTAGGTGGAGTTTGCACAGGTAAGTATTCATTTTCGGGGTTTAGGCTTTCAGGATTTAGTATTTCAGGATCTGGTAATTCGGGATTATTCAATACTTCAGGATTTGTAGGAGTAGGAGGTTGAGAGCTCGTAGTCTTTGAAGGATTCTGATTCGGCGGACTGTAAGAGATAGGAAAGTCATCGTCTTCTAATATGTCTATACAAGGTAAGTTACTGCTGTCGTAATCGGATTCGCCAGGAAGGCTGACATTGAGGTCTTCTAGAGTTAAGGGGCTGAATGGAGATTCATTTCCTTCTTCATTTACGGTTGGTACTACTGATTCGGTTTGCTGAATGGGACTTGGTTTTGAAGATTGTTCTTCCGAGTCGGTTGGAATTATAGGGTTTACAGGGTATCGTGACAGGGCATCTGCTACGGAGTTTAGTTTACCTTTTCGGTATACTATTTCGTACTCGAACTCCTCGAGTTTGAGGCGCCACCGTTGCATTTTGCTGCTTGGATCCTTGTGGTTAAACAACCATTTTAATGGACGGTGATCTGTCACGATCTGAAATTTGTTACCGTATAAATAGGGTCGGTATGTTTTACAGCCAAATATGATGGCCAAGAGCTCTTTCTCGGTGGTGCTGTAATTAGATTCACTCCTATTAAGTGTCCTTGATGCATAGGCTCCTTTCTCTTGATTTCTCTTTTTTTTCTTATGATCCTTTCCAATAGGACCTTGGGATAGGACGGCTCCCACAGCATGGTTGGAAGCATCGCATGTGAGCACAAATGGATTGGAGAAGTCAGGGTAGGAGAGAAGTGGTGCAGAGGATAGTTTTTGTTTTAGAAGGTCAAACGCGATTTGTTGTTGATTTTCCCAGTCGAATGGGGTATCCTTTTTAAGAAGAGACGTGAGGGGCTTAGCGAGTTTTGAAAAATCGGGTATGAATCGGCGATAGTATGAGACGAGCCCTAGAAATGATTTGATGTCTTTGGATTCCTAGGAGTAGGAAATTCGACTACTGCTTTGACTTTGTCGGGATTAGGTTTGACTCCACTTGTCGATATTAAGTGACCAAGATAGGCGACTTCTCGTCTGAGGAATTCGCATTTATCTGGCTGTAGTTTGAGGTTAGATTCTCTAAGTCTTTGGAATACGGCAATCAGGTTTTTAATCATAGAAGAAAGATCATACGAATAGGTCACAATATCATCAAGGTAAACGAAGCAGCGAAGGTTAAAAATACCCAACTGTTGCCAAAATATAATGTTTTAAATATCACTGTACCATCAAACAATTTAGACTTTAATTTAATTAATGACTCATGTTGCAATATCCATAAGTTCAACAAGATAGCGAATGATGTACCCAGTATTAAATTGGAAAATTTAGATTTAGATAAAATAGATTTCACTATAAATATTAATAACACAATGATCACAGAACTAGATAAAATTATCCAAGAACCGCATATCATTAAATACGGGGCACATTATTCCGTTCTTACTTTAGTTATTATTTTAATTGTAATTCTCTTTGTAATCTTCAAGTTTTATAAAACATTAAAAATAAAAATCAGCGGCAACCTACACGAACGCAGACAACCAGACATCCCATTAACTAATCTCATAGAATCACCCAAAACAACAAAGGATTCATTGATTGACTCTGAATCTAAAATCCTGAAATTAAAAGAAATCCCTTCTGCTAAAATCCGAGTAAACGTGTAAAAGTCATATATTATTAAATCAAATATAGTAATAAATAAATAAATATGACATACATAAACATAAATAGATAGATATATAAATAATTAAAATATTTATTGAAATATTATATTAATAAATGATTAAACCTTTGAATAAATAAATGGTAATTAAAATTAAATAAAGTTTCAAACCTCATCCATAAACTTCTGGGAGTTACCCCTAAGTTTAGTCTTAATGGGGGGAGATGTTACACCCTTTAAATGTCAGAGTTATTGCTGACAGCTCTAGGCTGCTTTTTCAGCATTTTCTAGTTGGAACCGCCGCTCGTCGGGAGCGACGCTTCAGTCTCATTTGATCCGCGAGTCGCGAAGGTTGTCTGCCTGCCTTACTATAAAAACCAATTTGTTTAAATTCTATCTCTCGTCAATTAATAAATTCCTTTTTTAAAACCTCGACTCAGAGGCTCGTCGTAACAGGACGAATGATTTGTTTGTTTTGCTGTCATGGAAACTGTCAACGTTTTATTTGTTTTGTTGTCATGGAAATTGTCAAAGCGGCACGAACTCCACCGGTCAGCTAGTTTTATCTAAAAAACTATCTATTTTTTTTTCTAGAAACCTATCATTGAACCTTCACTGAACCCTAAAGCTGGTGTAGCGAAACAATGCGAAGAGTTTTACATAAAGCACTGTGCCAAGTGAGGACAAATTTTTCGCGCCTACTTTTCATTCGGCTTCAGATGTATTTGCACTTTACTCCGAAGAGTTTGAGATACTGGAAGTAACTTTTTGTGTATTTAGCATACGAGTTCTTTAAAGGGTCTTTTAGGTTACCGGTGGAGTTGTGAATTAAATAGCTAACCTTTTTAGTGATAAGATGTTATTATATTTTTTTTAATGAAAACTTCTTGACGGGAGAGTGAAGAGTTAATGTTTGCAGTGTAGTTTCTTTAAAAAATATATCTTATATTGAAAGTGTGAAATAATGGTAGATTATTAACCGTTAAGTGTTCGTGAAAGTGCATGAGTGCTGGTAAATGAAACAAAACAGTGCAACGTCACTTTTCCAATTCTCTTAAGAAGTTGCGTTACATCTCGAAATGTCAAAAATGCCAAAATCTGGTAACTGAACAAGATTGTGGACATTTAAAAAAAACAGAATTGAGACTCTGTTCGGTACCACTTACAAAAATATTCCTTAAAATAACTGTATTGTATTTATGTAGTACCAAATAAACAATTTCTTTACTTTTTCTTCTATACATCCGTGTAATTTTGTTTGTGAAGGTGCCTTCATCTCTGAGTATATGTTTTATTCAAGAGAGGCTTCCGCGATGTACCGATGACGACGCGAAAAACAAAACAGTTGCAATGCAAATACGACATTAAAGATAATGGGGGTAAAGTGGGAAATATAGTCATCGTGTTTACTACGAAGTTAGGCTTGCATAAAATATGCATGCTGCGTCTTCCTATAGACTTTTTAAAAAAAAATCTTGTATTGACTCGTTTTATTAGACATCGTAAGGCTTACTAATGTTGACAATGTGAAGGTGTGTCTATTGGTGCTTCACGTTAAAACAAAACAACGAATCGATGTGAATATTTTGCACAGAGATAGTTCAAAGGCCCCAGAATGATATAGTATACTTATTATCCTGGGAAAATACCTAATTTACTATTCAAAAACTTATTTATTAATAGAGTAAAAAAAATAATTCAAAGTACAAAGACGAAGCTGCAATTCGACGTCAATATAGAGCAATAGATTTAACCGCCTCAATGGTCTAGTGGTTCGACCACAGTTCTTAGAGTTGGAGGTAATGGGTTTGATTACCAGCGTGCCTTACAATCATGTATGTACTCGGTTTGTCTGTCGTAACATCTACGTTAGCAGCATTGCTGTGTTCCGACAGTTCAAAATAAGATTCCTTTTCCATTTCCAAAAAAGCCTGATTCTCAAAAGTTGAAATTTCCGGGTGAAATGAGCTTGCTTTTGGCCTTATCGTCACTTATCATTAGATAAGATGAGGGTCAAGTGCTTACCCTTAGAAGAATTTAATAAAATTCATCATTGATCCCATCAAAATGATAAAAAATATTTTTAATAATCCCCTAGATATCGTGTATCGGACGAAGTCGTAGGCGATATATTGTTACATAATTCTCACTGTATCACAATGACACAATACAAGTTACATGACTCTTATCTAACAGTTCGAAATCCTTTACGTAACAGACGGAACAATAGGACGTAATCGTATTGGAGGTAGCTATTTCATAGTACACACAAATGAAAGAATAAATGCCTTTATTTCGTAGCTATTCCTCATCATTGCTTTTACGATCCTCGTTTATTAATTTATTCAATAAGGTAAGTGTACAGCAAAACACATAAAAAGTAAGTTACGGAATCATTGCCAATTTTAAAGTTACATACGTGCAGGGTTACACAGTATTTAAAGGATTATGAACATTTATACTATCATATACTTTACAAATTAGTTAAATGTTCGTTATAGCTATTACCACATAAGAATTTTTTTGTAACGTTGTATTTACTGATGAGTGTGATGTATGAGAGACACCAACGTCTCGTATTTTACTGTGGCCCTACCATGAGTTCACACTGACAGTTCTCGTTATCGACTGCGCCTATATTTTACACGCCAAAATCTTTCATTTCGCGACATTCGCTAAACGCGATTGACAATTTCTCTCTAGTGACAGGACAGAGCGCTATATTTTACACGACAAATCGCGGAACATTTTATTCTTGATATTCTTGGGTCTTTAATGAGCGGATTTGACTAAGAACTAACTTTATTGACTTAATAAGCCGTTTCACTTATTGTCATTTTAAGCCATCCAATAGCGTTCATTCTTGATATGGTAGGCAATTCACGAAATACGACAGTCCACGACTTAATGGCCTTAAAGAACAACGCTCTCTGGTACTCACTAGAGATCAGTATTTATTTTGCCGCTCAAAATGGGCCGGCAGGGTGAGGGAAACTCGGCAACAGGTCGTAGGAGACCATGGCCTCTTTCAGTAAATCTGTTATTTCACTGAAGGAGGCCGTGGAGAGGGTCCGCGTGGAGTTCGATCTGTCGCAGAAGTGGCGGGAGCAGGAGGAGGCCATTTGCCCTCCTCATTCTCTGATGGGAAATCCTTAGCTGTCACTAGCCTCATGTATCTGGAGCATGCCTCTGGCAGGCTGATGATAAAGTTAACTTCGGTGATTGCCTAGTATGATCTCGGATTACCCTAATGGCAAGAGAGGGGAAGTACTGGAGTTTTTGTGAGTATACCTCCCTTCCTCTCTTACCCTAATGTGTTCTCAGGGACTTGGTGGGGAAATGAGGGGTCGCGAGGAGATTCCCACATAACCAACTGTGTTTTCCCGAAGCAGTGGTGTCTGATGCTGCGTCGTTTTCACGTTGCACCAGTTGTGTTCGCGTCTGGACAGCATTTCCACTTAACACCAGGTGAACTGGAGTAAATTGACAAGCTAAGTATAAAAAAGGAAATAAAACAAAACACAAATTAATCACTTGCGTGTATTGCTTTGCAAATCATTTTCGATGTGTGAGAAGTGTGTGAGTAAACGAATGGTAGGGCTGCAGATTACTCGTACGTAATTTCGAGCGTAGAAATGTGATGGAAGTAAGAAGGGACTGTGACTCGTATAATAAGTAGGTACTATAAAGGGGACAGACATCTTATCTATCTGCTACCTACCTACTCATGGGTAGCTTTTGGCATCTAGCTAAGTAATAGGAACTATTTTCGCGTTATCGCTGTACCTTTCCAACGTTAATCACAATTATTTAGCTGTTTGCTGAAATTTGGTGACTCGTTTCTTTATCGCACTGCCAAAAGATGAAATAGTTTCACACGTTTTCCCTCCTTCCTATTAAATGGGATTCTTCAAACGCGTGACTTTTCAGGCACCTTGTGGACCGCAGGGTGACTGATCTCCATAGAAGGCTGCTTTCCGAGCCGGTAGAGATTTACAGTACTCCATTTAGTCCGACCAAGTGTTTGTGTGTTGTTGTAAATAAAACTCTAAAAGTATTACATTAGGTTACATCTATATAATACTTTTAGGGGTGTTATAACACCCTGTCGGAGCAAGTGGGGTACTGTCACCGGTGTTCGTCAGGTACCAATAGTCAACACTATTTTCCTTTAACTGTTAAAAATAGTTAAAATAGTCGCAACAGCAACTGTTTTGTGACCTAAGCAAATTCGGTACAATTTCATCAATTCAATTGAAATTTTATATTATTTTGTGGCGATGCAAAGCAAGTGGCGATCACAGGTCCCTGTGCTGAACGCTGGTGCTGCTATGTTTATCATGACCGACCCTCTCCACTCGTGGTCCTGGCCGGCAGAGCCATGGTCACGATTACACCTGGATTTTCTCGGTCCATTTAATAACAATTATTATTTGATTGTTATTGATTCACACTCAAAGTGGATCGAAGCAGAAAAAGTTAACTCAACGTCGGCCAGTTCAGTTTGTGATTGTTTGAGGCGTCATTTTTCTCGCTTCGGTCTACCTAAACGTGTAGTCAGCGACAACGGACCACCGTTTTCGTCGGCGGCTTTTGCTCAGTATTTGGAATGCAACGGGATAAAACACACTCTAGTGCCACCATATCACCCTTCAAGCAATGGAGCTGCAGAGAATGCCGTGCGCACGATTAAACGGGTGCTTAAAAAAGCAGAATTAGAGAGACACGATATAAATAAGGCGTTAAGCCAATTTTTGTTCATGTACCGAAACACTGAGCAGAGCACGACGGGACGCGAACCAACAGTCGCTCTGCTCGGCAGGCGGCTGCGCGGCCGACTGGACCTACTGCGACCCGACTCCGCGGAGCGCGTGCGCGCGCGCCAGCTCACTGAGGAACAGCGGACTGGTAATACAGCGTTAAGGGTGGCGCAGCAAAATGATCCAGTATTGATGCGTAACTACTCCAAGTCCGGCCGTAAGTGGACGGAGGGGGTTGTACGTGAACGAGTGGGGCCCGTTTCGTATAATGTAGCAACGACAGACGGTCGTATACATAAAAGATACATTGACCAAATACTGACTAGAAAGTCTCGCCATTCGCTTAGCCAGGTAGTAGATGGTTCACCGAATAAATCAAAATCTGCCCGTTCGGAGGAAGAAGACGCGTCAGATGGTAATGACCACGACGACTTCTTTGATAGTGCGGAAGGAGGTGCGAGCGCAAGCGCGGGGTCCCCGCAGCGAGCAGCGTCGTCGCCGCTGCGATCTCCAGCGGCACAGCCTACAGGCAACGACAGGCCGCGCAGGGAAGCTGCTATGCGTTGCCGGGAACTTCTTAAAACAGTAAATTAATAAACTTGTAACACGCTTCGCACATATAGCCATCTGATCTCAGGATAGTACACATTAGGTGCTTTAAGTTAAAACTATTATAAATATATACTTGTATAGATATAGGCCTGTTGACAGGCAACAAACAATAATGCATAATATAATTTAGCTTTGTTTAATAACTAGGTTACTAGTTTTATTTTAGAAGGGAAAAGTGTTATGTATGCACCGCGTCCCGGCGGTGAACGATGAACGAACATTAAACCAGTCTACGCCCAATCGTTGTTTCATTGACACGTACCTATCAGCTACAAACATTGATGTTATGGCGACATATTTAGATAAAATGGTGGTAGCCTAGCCAGGCGGACAAACAAGCCCTACCACCAATTAAACCAAGTACACAAACATGTACCCCCGCTGGGAATCGAACCCGAGACCTCTGGGCCTAAACCGGTGGTCTTAGCCACTATACTACAGAGGTGGTTACTTTTGAAACACTTGGTAAACTTAAATATTTTTTATTGAAACATAGTAGTCTAACGTACTGTGTGATCCATTTATTACCTATAGCAAAAGCCTTTTCTGTGACTTCATATTTTTGAAGAGCTTTCAATTATGTGTTATGTCACAACAATGACTATTCAATATTTCTTATTAGATTAGACGCATGGCACAATACGTTTTCGCCTCTCCCGAACATTTCGCGCGGCCACATCCCAAAAGAGATTGTGTCAGGTACAGTCACCATCAAATTGTTCAAAGTTGAAGTCAAAATATTTTTAATCAAGCAAACTATTTCATAAGTACTTTTGAATCCTCCGAAAAGTTTGATTTAACCTCTTTTTCCTTTATTACGATATAAAAATACATATTAAAACAAGACATAGTTATACAAAGGTGAGCTTATCTCTAGAAGAAATCCTACTACACATTCAGTAAGTACATTTAGTTCAGAAATGGTCTTATTTTAAAATTATCTGTGAGCTGTAAAGAGGGATGGGCGCAAGAAACTGCACAAATTTTATAAAAGTAATGATATTTGACAATTGACAATGACAAACAAGTAGGTATGTCAATGCAATTTAAGTGGGCAAAATATCACCATATTTAGGTAAATTTCTTAATACTTAATACGTAAGCACATAAATACCTATTCAAAGAAAGTAAAAAAAAATAGGGTTACTGCTGATTCGCCCCGAAAAATAGGGTAAGTCAAAAACATATATCATGAAAGTAAGGTTTGCATTTATTCATCATCATCATAATCAGCCCGTATCAGTCCACTGCTGAACAAAGCCTCTCGTAATTTATGCCACTGAGCCCAACCTTTGGTTTTTCTCTTCATACTGATGCTTTATTTTTATTAAATGGAAAGATAAATATTGTTATATATAATTTTACGCAAATTTTATTGCGTACAAATTGCAATTTAAAAAGGTTTGGTTTTTTTTTTCAAAATCAAAATATTTTATGCTTTATAAATTTGACGATCACTGTACTTACGTACTACATAAATCAATTTCGTAAATGGCTCTTTACCGCATTGTAGAGCCATAGTGTGTTCAGGCTATATTCGTGGGTGACATACACTCTATTAAATGAGACGTGATAAAAAATATTTTGCAAATTTACAAGCCCATTTAGGTTTTATATACTATGGAGCAAAATGGTTTAAATTATTATTAAGTTTGCTTTATCTGTCTTGTCTATCTAAAGGTGGTCTGATACATAAAATTAATGATTCTCTCTAAAGTGTTTTGGTACAATAAAGCACTTGATCTCATCTTTATATAATTAGTAATATTAATGGATTCAGGCGTTACTTTGCAGAAATCCATGGCATACTGTAGTATTCATTCCGCTCACTTACCTTTATAGGCCGATCGTTTTGCCACTCGGCCTCCGAAAGGTTTTTGTATACTTAAGTAGGTAAATATCCTATAACTATCCCACTGCTGGGCAAAGGCCTCAATCATTGAAAACAACAAGTCATCACTACAATTTATGGGTAATGACTTAATACCACGCTTGCCAAATGCGGGTTGGTGACCACAACACAAACTCAGTCTATGCATCCGAAAATCCGAAACATAATTTGCCCGACCTGGGAGTTTAACCCAGAACCTCCGGGTATCGGGTCGAGGGCATTGCCTATCGGCCACCGAGACGTTACTTATACCACAGCGTAAATAGAGGTTTGATAGACTGACTTATAATTTGTACACAAAGACTTTAAAAAAATATTAAAAGGTCTCCTCCCTCCTTGCATCATATTCCTCAATGCTGAGGGTCGTGACCTCCAGGATATAATTTGTCTCTTACGATGTTCCGCCATTTTTTCCTATTTGAGGCGACGAGGAGGGCATCGTAAAATTTGGTGTGTGTCGAGGGTGGTGCGGATCTGATCTCACCAACGCATTGGGCTGCGACCTCTTGGTCTCTTTCCGTTTAATTTGCCAGTGATGAGCAGTCTTTCGAGATTGTTCCCGTTTTTCCTGGCTATATGGCCGAAAAACTCAAGGATCCTTCGAAGGCAGATGGTGGATAATCTCTTAGTGATCTTCAGCTCTTTAAGTATCGATGCGTTGGTCCGCTGTGCTGTCCAGGATCTGCAGCATTTTCCTCCAGCACCACATCTCGAAGGTGTCAATGCGTATGCGATCAGCTTTCTTCAAAGTCCAAGTCTCAGCGCCATACAAAAAGATGGAGAATACTAGAGTGGTCACTAGTTTCTGGAGAATAGAGAGTAGAGAATACTAGAGTGGTCACTAGTCACTAGTTTTATTAAAAGGTCTACTATCCTATCAAATATCTTTGTTCATATTGAACGGTAAACCGTTCGAGATATTCAGTGTAAAATTATATAGACAACATCACATACATCACATACATTGTTCTGATCCCAACAAGGTAACTAGCTAAAGCACTCGTTTTATGAAAATCAGGAACAACGGAGATACCACAACCACCCAGACCCGTCACAATATTGAAAGTTCGTTTTCGACATTGGCCCGACCGGGAATCGAACCCGGGACCTCAGAGTTAGCGCCGCCAAAAGACCGGCGTGCAAGCCACTCGGCTACGGAGGTCGTCAAACAATTATCACTACATAGTTTAAAACAAAGTCGCTTCCCGCTGTCCCTATGTATGTATGTATGCTTAGATCTTTAAAACTACGCAACGGATTTTGATGTGGTTTTTTTAATAGATAGAGTGTTTCAAAAGGAAGGTTTATGTGTATAATACATGCTGCAATGCAAGCATAATATAGTAGAGAAACACTGATAATTGAAGAGGTTTCACATTTTTTTTGCGCTTACATTGCAAACGCTGGCTGATCCCTACGAGATAGATCAAAATAATGTACTACAGTATTGTACACCTTAAAAAGGTCTACAAAAAAGTCCGCCATGGTATATGCCTATCTCTTAGGGATAACCCACAATAATCATTTTTTATCCTTTACTTTTTACGAGAAATAACGGCTTATTTACGAAACAATTTTAAGCAATACAGCATTAATCCTTATCCAATTAAGTAACTTAAATAAATTGTGCATTTACTATAGATCAATATGGCCCTTTAAAGCATGTAATTTAATTGAATATTTTCGAAGATATTACAGATTTAAAATGCAGGGACATAGCGGTTGCGGCGGTACCGGCCGGGGGGCTATTTACGGAGCGATTTTAAGCAATACAGCAAATCCTTATCCAATTAAGTACCTTAAATACATTGTGCATTTAATATACACTGGCCTGCAAAATTAAGTATCACACTTTTAAAATTGCAATAACTTTTAAGTACACAAGATATACTTTCGAAACAAAAAGGAAAAATGTTACTAATGTATAATTTACTTTAGTTTCAAAGAAAGCTGATAAAAATTGCTGCAAAACGATTTTATTTAAAAATCTCTAACTTCTATAGTTTAGAAAATAAATAAATATTAAAAGTGTAGTACTTATTTTTGCAAGCCAGTATAGATCAATGTGGCCCTTTACAGCATGTAATTTAAATGAATATTTTCGAAGATATTACAGATTTAAAATGCAGGGACATAGCGTAGCTCAAGATGAGCACGATTGAACGTCGATCAGAAAAAGTATTCACTACATTACTATCATCAATTGATAAGAATGAAGGAAAAATATTTTTCCTTGATGCCCCAGGAGGTACAGGAAAAACATTTTTAATCAATTTGCTTTTAACAAAAGTGAGATCTACCGGAAAAAATGCATTAGCTGTCGCATCATCCGGCATTACCGCTACGCTTTTAGAAGGAGGCCGAACCGCACACTCTACATTCAAGCTCCCGCTGAAAATCGCCACCAATGATGTTATCAGCGTCTGTAGTGTTTCTAAACAGAGCAGTATAGGAAAATTGATGCGTGAATGCTCATTAATAGTCTGGGACAAGCCACCATGTCAAACAAAACGTCTGTGGAAGCACTGGATAGGACAATGCGCGATTTGCGTAGCAAAAATTCACCTATGAGTGGATGTACAATTCTGTTCTCAGGAGACTTTCGTCAAATCCTACCAGTTATGACTCGAGGAACACGTGCTGACGAAATAAATGCTTCCCTAAAAGGGACATGGCCACATGTTAATAAATTAGAGCTTAAACTAACATGAGCGTTTCGTTGTCTTCACGTAAGAACAGGCTTTTTTCAGAGATGCTGCTAAAAGTTGGCAATAGAGAGTTAACACAAAGTGATGGAAGGATTAACCTAGAAAACCTTTGTGTTTCGACAGACAACCAAGAGTTGGTCAACAATGACTATCCCGCCATTGATAACATAAGTTGTAAGACTATATCTTGGTTTAAAGAAAGAGCGATTCTGTCACCAGCTAACGAACAAGTAGATAAGGTAAAGGTAACTTAATTCTTTCAAAGATTGATGCGCCGACGTAAATATGCTACTCGGTCGATACTGTTCTCGATTTGGAACGGATCGATGGAAGAATCTGTCCATTTTCCTACAGAATTTATTAATTTTTTGAACCCGTCTGGACTCCCTCCTCCTAAAATGGTGTTAAAAGTAGGTTGTCCTGTTATTTTATTAAGAAACCTGAATCCACCTAAACTTTGCAATGGCACGCGTTTGCTGGTAAAATCACTAAAAACTTTCATAATAGAGTGCACAATACTCACCGGATGTGGTACCGGAGAAGATGTATTGATTCCCCGAATTCTACTCTTCTACCATCGGATTTACCATTGCAATTTAAACGCCTATAATTTCCGGTAAAGATATATTTGCAATGACCATTAATAAATCGCAGAGTCAAACTTTCAACGTTGCAGGCTTAGATTTGAGCGTTGAGTGTTTTTCACATGGCCAATTATATATCGCTCTTTCAAGAGTAACCTCTAAAGAAAACATGTTTGTAATGTCTAATGACAAAAAAGATGTGAACTTTGTATATAAAGACATTATGTAGTATATTTAGTATCAGCATTGCACCCGTGCGAAGCCGGGGCGGGTCGCTAGTCAATTTATAAAATACAGTGATAAAATTAAACGCCTACCCGACCCAGCCAGGAATTGAACCTGGGTCTCCCGCAATCCGGGCGGCTGCACTGACCGCTATGCGACCGGAAAGGCTGATGTAAGCGCTGAATTTTGGCACTGCTTTTTTAATTTTTTGAGTGCTAATAGCGGCACATTGCGCCATCTATCCAACGGTAATTGCAACCGATGGCTATGCAGATTTATCTTTGCAGATGAAATACTTAAATTTGATAACACAACGCTATAGTAAATTTTTATTAAAAAAAAAACAATTATCAATTATCACTAGTGATATTTAATAAAAGCCATTAGTGTTTGTCGCTGGTCCAAGACCCCCCGCACCCCTGACACACTTTATCCGCATCAGTCATTTCATGCACCCTCTTCTATTTTTGGTAGTTCTGAAATAGCCTTATTTTAAAATTATCTGTGTGTTAGGTATGCTTAAGTCGACCTATACTGACTCTTCCATTCACACCCTGTTTTATAGACAACTTAACATGACGCACTCCCTAAGAGTACTCAGGGTTCTAGAGGTATAATGATTCACACACAATTCATTAGCAAATTTTCGTTCCACAAGCAACATTTGTCAACGTTCCATTACACAAACTATTGCTTTAACAATGGCACCGAAACGTAAACATTCAAGTGGCAAGCTGTCATTATATAAATCATCTTTTTATTTTATCTTAAAAGATATACTGACATGTCAACTGACTGTTTTTCAGAAAACAAAATGTACGTTTTACAATTAATTAATTTGACCAAAATACGAAATATATACCTGCATTTTAAACTATACAATTATAATCTTTAAAAGTTGGTTTCTGGCGCTTCGCCGGCGGCGAAGAAAAGTAACAGTAACAAATAACAATAGAAAAATAACAAATGTTCTGTCTGTGTCATTCTGAACATCAATGAATGACACAGCAGCTTATGCTGAGACAGGGCCCTTTAACTTCACACACTACCTACCTATTTTATCCTATTTTTTTAATAACCATTTGTTCTTTTTTTTCCTGTCTATCTGTTTTTTCTTTTTTCATTTATTGTTGTATAATTGTCATAATTAAGTGTGTATGTTTACGACGATGCCTAATGAAGTAAGACACCGTAGAAACAGAAAAATTCCTTTATTCGGATTAAAATAAAATATATAAAATAAGGACGCGCGTACGAGATGAAATTTGAAAGATGTCATTGTCCGGCCGTCGCCGGTTACGCTGGTGTCAATGCGTCGTCCTTGCTCCTTCCCCCATTGCCGTCAGTATGTTTAACATCCTGCCCCCCCCTTGGAAGCTGAGGTTCCAAGGAGCTTATGAGAATCTCCTGTGGGCAGAGCGCAAACTTTAGAAAATGCTTTCTTCATGATGCCCTTGGACGTAGTGATATCCACAACTCTGCAAACACCGTCAGTTCCAAAGTACAGTTTATCGATGCGTTCTAGGATCCACTTCATCGGTGGAAGGTGCTCCTCTTTAACAAAAACCATGTCTCCAACCTGTATGTTTCGCGTACAATCCTGTTGCCATTTTACGCGTTGTTGAAGTTCACACAGGAATTCTCGCGACCACCGCGTCCAGAAGTGCTGTCTCATGCGCTCCAGCTGCTGGTATCGGTTGATCGTGATCTTGGTTGTTGCTGGAGACGGTAACGATGATAAAGGACGCCCGATAAGGAAGTGCCCGGGTGTTAATGGTGTGAGATCAGATGGATCGGATGACATAGGCGTTAATGGACGGGAATTTAATATTGCCTCAATTTGCATAAAAAGGGTGGCTAATTCCTCAAATGTTAAGTTTGTATTACCTGCTACATGCTTTAAATGGAACTTTGCAGATTTAACTCCAGCTTCCCAGATCCCGCCAAAGTTAGGAGCATAGGCCGGACTGAATTTAAAGTCGATACCTTCACACAAACCTCTTAAATTCTCTTTAATTCGTTGTTTGCCCCTACGAAATTCGTTCCGTTGTCGCAGTATATTGTGCACGGCTTGCCGCGCCTAGAGATGAATCGACGTAAGCAAAGTATGAACGCGTTAGTGCTCAGTTCACTCACGACCTCCAAGTGCACAGCTTTGGTGAAAAAACAAACAAAAAGACATAGGTAACATTTGCTTGCTCTAGCACCGCGACCTTTGCGATTTAAAATCAAAAAAGGACCAGCAAAATCAGTACCACAAGTCTCAAACGGGGGAGCTGGGTTAACACGTGATTCAGGTAAGCTGCCCATTATTGGTTGCATATTTTTTCCCTTTATTTTTGCGCACTGAATGCAGTTATTAGTAATCTGATTAGCTAGAACTCTGCCGCCTATAGGCCAAAAATCTTCACGTATCAACGATAATAATTGTAAAGGTCCGCAATGCAAAAGACGACCGTGTTCATAGTTAAAAAGAAGTTTGATAAAATAATGTTTGGAATCAATAATGATGGGATGTTTTTTATTATATGGAACTAATGCCTTTTGCAAACGTCCTCCAACACGTAATACACCATCACTATCTAAGAAAGGATTTAATGACAAGATTCTAGATTTACGATTCAGATATCCTAGGGTTTTTAAAGAATGAATTTCCTGTTTGAAGGATTCTTCCTGAGAAAGCTTAGCCAAAGCAAAAAAAGATTGTATTAACTCTGTGAATGTCAACTTACCCTTCACTTTATTTTCCGTTCTACAATTATATACGAAGCGCTTTATACTATATGCCATAATTCTTTGCATTCGATATAATTTTGAACAAGTACGAAATAGAGTAAAATTAGAGGCTGGTTCGATTTGTACACCCAACGATACCTTTGTTTCAGGTGGTAAGCGTTGTATTATGTGTTGGCCATTCGTCCTCTGGCTTCGTCAGAAAAGGAGCTCCATGCCACCACAATTTGTTATGTTTTAGATGTTGCGGTTTTACTCCACGAGAGGCCAGATCAGCGGGATTACTATTGGTCGGTACATGTCGCCATTGATACTTGGAGGTAAGTTCACGAATCTCTTCGATTACTAACGAAAGCTTTCAATGTTTTTGGTTCAGAATTAAGCCATCCTAAAACTATAGTTGAATCGGTCCATAGAATACACCGCAAAACTTGAAAATACTTGGAACGCAGCGAATGAACCACCTTTGTAAGTAATCGAGCTCCCAACAAAGCACCCATCAGTTCTAAACGAGGTATTGTCAGTTCTGGCTTTAAAGGAGCCACTTTAGCTTTGGCACAAAAAAGATTAACGGTAACTTCTCCTAAATAGTTGGTAGATTTCAGGTATAGACAAGCACCATAAGCCATTAGTGAGGCGTCGCTAAATGAATGCAATTCTACGTTAATTGGAGATTCACAAACGATGTGCCTTGGGACTTCTAAAGTAGACAAATGTTGTAAGTTATTGAGGAACTCCTGCCACTCAGTTTGTATGTGATCTGGGATAGGATCAACCCATCCATTTTTAAGTAGCCATAATTTTTGAAGTAGACCTTTAGGAATGATTGTTATAGGTGACAATAACCCAAGAGGATCAAACAATTTCGCTGAAGTTGAAAGAATATTCCGTTTAGTAACCTTAGGATCGGCTTCAAGCGTAGACGAAAACCGTAAAGTGTCTGTTTCAGGAGACCATTTTAGCCCCAACACAGTAGACTCTTTACAAAAATCTTGACTCTGGGATGTCATAGGGATATTATTAAAGATATCGGGTACATTTGTACGAAACTTTCGCAACAAAAAACAAGCTTCCGACAATTTATTAACAACTCCTTTTATTATGGCTTGCAGATCTTCCTTACAATTGGTACCAGTATTTAAATCATCGACATAGAAATCATGGCGTAAGACGGTAGCTATGTCGGACGTACATTCCTTAGACAGTTCTAATAAACATCTTGTACTCAAAAAAGGAGCCGAAGCAGTACCATAAGTAACTGTGTTAAGTTGTAATATTTGTAGTGGATCAGTTTCGGCGTCCCTCCAGATAATCAACTGTAGATGGCGCTGTGACTCATCCACTTCAATTTGACGGTACATTTTTTCAATGTCCCCAGTAACAACAAACGCATTTTGACGAAAACGTAGCAAAATCGAAAAAAGATCATTCTGTACCACCGGCCCTATAAGCTGAATGTCATTAAACGATTTGCCGCTCGTGGTCTTACAGGAAGCATCGAATACTACGCGCAAGCGTGTCGTCTCACTCGCATCACGTATTACGGCGTGATGGGGCAGATAATATCCGAAAGAAGGACGATTGATTGGCGATAAATGGCCCAACCGTTCATACTCATGGATAAAGTTTTTATATTCTTCCTTCAACAAAGGAAATTTATTAAATTTTTTCTCTAAGCTAAAAAATCTACATTTAGCTGAATTAAAAGAATCACCCAACGCTTTATCTGGAGATTCACTCAAAGGTATTTGGACAGAAAAACGACCTTCCTCGGTACGCTTTGTAGTTTCCAAAAAATGAGATTCACAGATCTCTTCAACCTTCGAGAACTTCTGCCTATCAATAGCAGGTAACTCTTCAATATCCCAAAACCTCGACAGCGAGTCGTGGATACTTTGAGAAAAATTACAAATTTTATCTTGACTTCCAGAGTTTACACCAGTTGGGCCAGATATCAACCAGCCCAACTGTGATTCCTGGAGAGTAGGCTTATTTCGCCCAAGCTTAATCTGATGACCATGTACGACCTCCCAGAATACATCTGCACCTAACAATACATGAACATCAGAGGGATTAAAAAAGCTTGGGTCAGCCAACTCAATATTTGAAGGCAAGTTAAGAGTTGACGTGTTTATTTCAACAGCAGGTAATTTACTTGTAATACTTGGTATAACAAGGCAAGGTACCGTTATGTGAAAAGAACTAACTCGAGACTTAATTTTTATATTACAGTGTTTTGTTGCTGCACAAATAGAGTTATTAATTCCCATAATATTAATAGGATTTTTATTATATATAGGTAAACCAACTTTGTTTTGCAGGTCTTCTGTTACGAAAGACGACTGGCTTCCACTATCTAGAAGCGCTCTCACCAGATAAGTTTTATTATTTTTAAAGTCAACAATTTCCACCCGGGCAGTACACAGCAGTACTTGGCCAGGTATCGCTGCGGACAGCGACACTTGGTTACTAGGTGTATCATATTGTAAAGCTGAAAGTGAACCAGAAGGTAAGTCGTTTTTTGTATACAAGGTAGTAGCGTCTGTTGATTGTTTAAGTAATAACGAATTATGTTTTGCGTTACAGATCTTGCAGCCCTTTCTAAAACAACGAGAGGGGCGATGGCCAGGGCGAAGACAGTTAAAGCACAGTTTATGTTTTGCAATTTGACTCAATCTAGTGTCCACATCCATATTTTTAAATTGGTCACACTCATGTACAAAATGGTCTTTGGTACAAATAAAACAACCTTTAGAAGTCGAACCTTCATTGGAAGCAACAAAGGATTTAGTAGATTTTATTTCCCTATTATGAGCATGTTTCTCAAACTTCAAAGGTTCGTTTCTGCAAAATTGTACAGTTTCTAAAACGTCAGCGCGACTACGCAAAAATTGATAAAATTCGTCGAGACTAGGTGAGTCAGACAATGAGTTTCTATGCTCCTCCCATTTACGACTTGTGGCACTATCCAATTTGGACGTCATCATAAAAATAATCAAGGTATCCCAAGACTCGGTAGGTTCCTTCAAAGTACCCAGGGCTCGTAATTTTTTTGTAAAATAATCAATCATATAACGAAGCGATTGATGAGATTCCCTTGCAATAGGTTGAAAAGCAAATAATGATTTCAAATGGTTGTTTACAAGGAGTCTTGTATTGTTATACCGGTTGCAAAGGAGGTCCCAAGAAATTTTATAATTATCTGCCGTAAACTCGATTGATTTAATAACAACAGTAGCACTTCCTTCTAATGAGGAACGCAAATAATGAAACTTATTAATTTCCGGAATCGATTCATTTTCATTTATTAGTGAGTTAAACGTATCCCGAAACTCGAGCCACTTTAAAAAGTTTCCATCGAAATGTGGTAAATTTATAGTTGGTAACTTTATATTGAAAGATTTACGAGTAGTAGGTTTGATCGAATTTGATGAACCGTCATTATCGTTATCAACAGCACGCACTTCTAAACAACGCCCAATGAGATTTTGTGCTTCGGCAATTAAGCTACAAAAATTATTTTCCATAGTTTCTCTTTCTGTAATCTGGTCGTCAGGTTCCGAAACTAATAACTCAATTTTTCCTTGAACCTCATCAAATTGAGACAATAAACTTTGAAATCTACTTAATTTTAATTGTAGCTCGTCAATTTGAACCTTTGAAAAATATTTACTGAAAATAGTTATTCTCGATTTAATCGTACCTCTAACTTGAACAGAAGCTTTTAATTCGTCCCCCATTGTTATTGATATAAAGGGCAAACAACAAACCAAACAAAATACTAAACAATAATAAACAAATCAAAGTCCAAACCGTAAAGGCCGCTGTAGGTATGTTCCTACAACGGTCGAATTCGCTAGTCTGCCCAGTCACTGATCCCAGTAGTGGACAAGCTCAGCGAGCTTGATTAATCTTCCTACTTTGTTATAGGTATGGCTTGGATCCAGGAGCTAGTATGGCGACTTTAGTAGCTGAAATAGTCAACAAACTTTGTTTAACTTAAAATATAACTTTACTTGCAAGAATTAAAGATAACAACATAAAAGCCTTATAGCACCAACCAAAATGAAACAGTGAAGCTTAGCTTTCCTTAAGGCAATTAATTGTCTTAAATGAAATTGTTATCATGCAACGCAATGAATGACATAATAGGTATCATGCAATAAAATGTCAATTCCTTAGACAGCAAATAGAGACCCTTATCTTTGGTCTAATTAAAACGCCTTATAAACAATATTTGCAAAACAAAGATAGTCTGCGTAAGCGTTACATATAAGAAATACAAGAAAATTTATACACAAAGTTTTATGGCAAAAGAGGCAATAAGTATAATGGCAATTGGCTACTTCCTTGACCGAGCTCCAATGCAGCAACACCAGTACAATAATCCGGCAGCCGTCAGCCGTCAGGGTACGAGTAATCCAAAATTTTCAACAACTTTGTTCCATTCCTTTACCACCTTGCAGTAGATCTTGTTTGGTAATTTGGCTAATTCCACAATCGATGTCCAATGCTACAGTACTATCCAAGCTTTGAAATAATCAGCAGCAAACCAATCGAAGGGATCAATGCACAAACTCATCTATACATTTTTTCGTTTTCGATCGCCATTTTGCACGCGTCCTATAAGCGCACAAATGTTACACGGTAGCCGTGCGATAATTTTCGTTTTAAATCTTCTTATATTATCGCCGATTCTTGTAACCAATATCACGTCGGGGTCACCAAATGTTTACGACGATGCCTAATGAAGTAAGACACCGTAGAAACAGAAAAATTCCTTTATTCGGATTAAAATACAATATATAAAATAAGGACGCGCGTACGAGATGAAATCACGTTGAAAGATGTCATTGTCCGGCCGTCGCCGGTTACGCTGGTGTCAATGCGTCGTCCTTGCTCCTTCCCCCATTGCCGTCAGTATGTTTAACAGTGTATGTTAATAAAAAAAAATCTATTTCTATTTCTATTTAATTTATAAAACAATTACGTTTTGTGAAACAATTTTATAAGGAGTGTTGATTTGTGAAATTAACATTTGCGTTTCGTTGCTTGTTATCTGAAAATTTGTTAAATAACTGTCGAACTATCGAATGGTAACCGTACTTAGTGCTTCCTTCCTTCCTTTCTTCCTTTCAGCATAGTAATGTCCACTGCCGGACGTATGTCTCCCTGTTCGGTGAAGGTAGATAATTTGTTACTTTTTGTAAGGTACATCTTTATTTGCATCGGTTGAGCAGAATATTACATCTACGAGCGTATTGGTATCCCATCAAAAACGAAATGAGAGCCAAGTTCAATATTATGATATATGCCTTGGTTGTTGACTTCAACGACAAAAGAAGTGAGATCTAAATGGGTGTCAAGCTCAATGGTCAGTCCTGAAATGTATTTATAACAACCTAAAATATTTTATAACAACTTAAAATATCATTTGTTCTTATAACTTAGGATATATTGAAGCCGTCTGACTTGGCTAGTTTTCATATACGAATTATAATTATAGCCTTAACAAGTTTTAAAGCTGTAAGTTGTTATTTTATTCTTCCGGAAATTTGGCAGGCTGCTAGAAACTTGCCATCAAACATAGGGCTCTTCCATGACTGTTTTAGTAGGGACTTAATCATGCAGTAAATAATAATAGTAATAATTTGAATAGACAAAACATAAAATTTAATATAAATAGTACATGCCAAACCAAACCAGAAATTATTGCAAATTATTTCAACACATTCTTTGCACAAGTTGGAAATACAAACATTTCTTCACTGCAGAATAAAAATAACAAACCAGCAAGAGTTTTAAATTACATCGAAAATACTTTATACTAGCGCCCAGTAGAGTTAATCAAAACATACTCAGCAATAATAGTAGATTGTACACCAAGGGGATAAAGCACTGTATTATGTCACGGGCGCGATATTTGAATCCTGAGCGTAACGAAGGACTCCAGATTTAACTCCCGAGCGTAGCGAGGGGGTTTTGAGTTGATTCCCGAGCGAAGCGAGGGAATTAAAATGGAGTCCTGAGAGCAGTGAAGGATTTAAGCGCGCCCAAGGCAAAATCAGTTTTATCCCTGAGGAGTATACTCTACTTTTCTCACCTTTTGCGAGACAATAAAAACCAAGACTACTAGAAAAAGTATTTTATTTATTAAAATACTATTTTCATTACTAATTATATATAATTGGCACAGTAAATAACAATAAAAAGTAAATTAAAAATTAAAATTGATGTTTGATACATTAGTCCAGTTATGTAAAGATATGGTTATATTTTTTGGTACGCTTATGTTAGTTGAGGTGGAATTTATTTGAGTAGCAGCACCCAATACATCAGAACCTTGCGTGTGAGGGTCGTTTGGCACAGTAAAGGTTGGGGAAGGTGGTGCTTGAGGCAGTGGGCTTGACGGGATATATTTTGAGCTAGATGGCTGTGGTGGCAAAGGTTTCCAAGGATCATCAATAATGGACGTAGTTTTCAGATGAATGTTGTCACCAATACGACAGCTTATCTTGTTTTTGTTTTGTATGGAATTCTCTATGTAGCCCTCCGCTACTGCATCGGATTTCCAGCCACCATGACGTTTTATCTGGGCCATATCTGCTCCTGAATCTGCCAACAGACTTGCCGATGTTCTCCTCAAACAATGACCCGTATAGAGCTCGGGATTTTGCAATTTGAGGTATTTTGCAATTTTCTTTTGGCATGGCGCTGATTTTATTCTTGCCAATGACTTGCCTGGTGCATTTGCCATTACTGTAACCGATAAAAAATCTGTTGGTGTTTATATTAGAGGGGCGCAGAGCTTGGTACTTTTCAACAATTCTTGCATAATCTTCACGAACTATGAACGAACGTTCTCTATTTGTTTTGGTATCTGGTAAGTTAATCAGCAATAAATCTGCATGTTTTTTGATATCATTGACTTTTATGTTTACGAGTTCATTTCCACGACATGCGCCATTCACTCCAAAAATCAAGGCTACCTGTAACAAAAAATAGGATTGTGAGTAAATAGATAGATACACTACTACATTTTTTGACCTTTATATTATAAAAAAAGCTTGCGACAAAACCTTAGAATGTGTATTTTTTAAATGTGTGCCATTTAAATACCCTTTTATTCATTAACTATTTTATAGAGCTATTATAGGTAGGTACTAGAAACGTAACTAAAAAGTAGGCAGTACTCATACTTACTTTCATGGCCAGAAAGCTGTGATCAGGAGCCTCATTCAGAAAAGTTTCCACATCTTGCGCTGTCAATACTTTTGACTTCTTTGCTCGATGACCATCTGAATTCCTCTTTAAAAATTCCAATAACTTGCTATATGTATTTATCTTAATGTCGTGTTTGATGCTTATTGTTAACCTGAGCATCGAATAGATACACCACAGGCTGCTGGACTTCTTTGTACACGATAAATACTCGAAATAAACAAGAAGCACTGACTCCGACACAGACTTTGCGCCTTTTGCAGTTTTCCATTTGTGGAAATCGTCGTAAGCTTTCAAGTATTTTTCCTGCGACTTCTCTGGTAGTAGGTTATTAACAATACCTAAGGCGTCTAATTTAATGGACTCCGGAGTTAAATCACTTTCGTCACTCGACATTTTCTTAATGTTTTATTCTATCTTCTTTTGCAGTTTTGTCTGATACTGATTGCATCGTATTGAAATACTCGCGGCTTTTGTTTTAAGTATTGATTTTTTTTCGTTCGGCTTGCCGTGGCGTGGCCAGCTCGATTTTCGAATAAGTTCGATTTTCAAATAAATGAGGCGCGGCGCGCGCCGCCGTCCACCTCCTCGCCGTCGGCCACCAGCAGCTGCAGCAGCCGCGCGCCGCGCGATTTTGACGAAATTAGACTTTAAATGCATAACAATAAGAACTTCTTAGTTCTCTTGAAGTGAGAATCACATTACTGCCCGGCGGGTTATAATGAAATTCAGTACAACATTACACCCCGGCAAAAGACAAGGGCTATAATGATTTACTTTGAGTAAGGTTTGCATGATATATAATGAGGCATTGTCGAGCAGGTGGTGTGAAAAAAAAATAAAAAAAATAAAACAAGTTATGGTATTGACAAAATTCCCCCCACATTTATTAAAAAATGTGCAGACCTATTTATACCACTCTTTTAAACCAGTCCTTTTTAGAAGGAACTTTTCCAGATTCCTTAAAAATATCTATTATAAGGCCAATACACAAAAAAGGCGATAAAACGGACCGAACCCCCTTATTCATAAAAACTATTTAAGCATTATTTAATTAATCATTGTTTTGTCTATTTTTCTCAAATTCAAAAAGACGTTTGTGGGACGTTGACAAAACAATATTTAACTAAATAATGCTTAAATAGTTTTTATGAATAAGGGGGTAAATAATTACACGCCAGAACTCTCTCGCTCCATGTACCGTCGTCCCTGCGACAAAATTTAATGTACCCGCAACGCAGTGCTACTAATTGTTAATATTATATAATCAGTTAGCATCACTTGTCTGTCATTTGTTTGTGGCTTAATAAGCGAATGGAATCATTAGGGTTGGATGTACTAACATTTTGATACCATGAATGTATGTCATAATTCATTATAATATGTCAATCCTATACGTACTGCTCTGTTTTGCGTACTCTTTGGTGGCTTTGCCATACATTTAAATGTTGTTATGTAAATTAATTGCTTGAAACTCGATGGCGCAGCGGCTAGCACGTACGAGTTGCGATTTTGCAGGTAAGTAACTTTCGTGTTTTGGGTCACAAGATGGATGACGAAATTAAAATGAAAACACAAAATGTTGAAAAAATTTTCACGAGCAGGGTTTGAACCTGCACCCTTCTGACATACCATGAAACCATGAAATGAAAATGTCTTGAGTTTCACAGTGAAGGAAGGCACGTCGAAATAGATCATGATCATGACGATGTCATTAAAATATTAGCAAATAAAAGATAGTAGCTATAGAAGTCTGGCCTTTTCCCACCAAGTTGGCCCAATACCGGTAGATGGGAATCAACAAGTACTTTTTCAAACGAATCAAAGGCTTTTCGAAGCACTCGGCTACAGTTCAACTGTCTCGTATTGTGACTTGAAAATCAAAGCAAAAAATAAAATGAATAAAGCCGGTTGCGTCCGACGCCTCTTAAGAGTTTTAATTAATTTCGAAGTTTTCTAGCGTTCCCATTTTGTCCCAAGAGAGTTGCCATATTTTCATAAAGTGTGCTATTTTTGTTCTTCTTTCAATCTGTATTCCAAACAGATGGACCGATAATCGGTGTCAAAGAGTTACTTCAAGTTATTTTGCGTATTATAGTCGTTAAACCATGCTAGTCTGGGACACCCTGCTACACACGACTTTAAAGTTTATACTGACACCCCCTTACGGTTACAAGGTTAGGTGTCAGACATTCTTGATCATCTGCGTCAGGTCATAACGCCAGATCAGGACGCGCCGAAGCCCATTCTTCATCCGGTACTTTTAAGACTAGTGTCTCGAGCTAGTTGCCCCGTGGATACGTATAGTCTTACCTAATATCCAGATAGGTAACCGGAGCTGTAAGCTCGCTCTCTTCTCGTTGCACTAAAAGCACAACTCTCAGATTCCACTGCTCGGGTCATCAACTCTTAAGTCGACTACCAAATGTCCCTTTGATGGCGGAGTTGAGCCCACTTACTTCTCAGTACCCATCCAGGCACCTCATCAGTTCCAAAATCCTACGCGGCTGATTCAACCGGAGACATTGCATCTAGCGGGCGCCTCTACTAGTTCTCCAGACTAGTGCCGGAGATGTTGGAAGCCTACTCAATGAAAACCACCGAGCAGAACAACCTTTTGTTCTGCTAGTCTAGGACGTGAAAATAACGTATCAGCTGCTTAACTTCCCGTGCATGTCGTAAGAGCCGACTAAGGTACAGGGTTCCATGATGCTCGTACATCATACCTCGGAACCTTACTTTGTATATGCTAAATGTGGCGTAGGGTTACTAATGGCGAGTATTCACAAAATTGGTGATTCCTGTCTACCCCTTTGGAAGAAGGGCGTGAAAGTATGTATGTATGCACACACCTGCACATCATCCTATCAAAACCTACAAATTCCTTTGATAAATGTTCAACCATTATACCTATATACATTACATACATTGTAACTATATCATCATCAGCCTACACACGTCCACTGCTGGACATAGGCCTCTCTAAGTGCATTCCACTGAGCACGATCCGCGGCTACTCTCATCCAGCTCTTGCCTAGTCTAAGGGCGTCCTACACTACGTTTGCCGATACGCGGTCTTCACTCAAGAACTCGTTTACCCCATCGGTTAACGGTTCTGCGGCTAATATGGCTAATATGACTTAAAATATGTCGACGACTTTGGTTCTCTGTCGGATCACCTCGTTCCAGATCCGGTCCCTCAGAGATACCTATATACATTATGTATATTATACATAAAGTCCAAAGTCTAATGAGGTAATTTGTCAGTTTGTAGTTTGATGTGCAGGCGTGTGTACCTATGTAGTCGTTATAACTCACTAAATTGTATTGAGCCAGCTTATTACATAATGAACTAGCGGCCCGTCCCAGCTTCGCACGCGTGGACATTTTTTTAATAGCCCTTGTTACTCAGCGCTAATGTAGCATTATAATGGTGAAAGAATTTTTTAAATCGGTCCAGTAGTTTTTGAGTTTATTCGTTACAAACACACATACATAAAAAAAAAAAGTTTCCTCTTTATAATATTAGTGTAAATGACTAATTTGCTATTATTTATGTGGGATTGTTTCAATTAAAAATTAGAAAAAATACTGTAGGATAGTTTTTTTCATGGTATCTAAATTTAAGCGTCCCTGTGGTTTAGGGGTTAAGGCCACCAGTTTCAGACCCAGGGTTAAACCCTGCTTAGAATCAAACCCGAAAATGTTTGTGCTCGGTTTGGTTGGTGGTACGGATGGTTGTAAGTCCTCCTGGCTAACTACGACTTAATAAATAAAATAAAATAAATAAAAATAAACTTTCCTACACTCACACCAATTATCTAGCCCAAGAGAAGCTTCGTTATGAAACTCATTAAATGGTTACTAGACAACGGATAAATATACTTAAAATACTTAAATACATACTTATTATACATAGAAAACACCCAGACCCGAGACAATTTAGAAAAAAAATAATTTCTAAATTGACCCGACCGGGGATCGAACCCGGGACCTCAGAGATGGCCACACCATGAAAATCGGTGTACAAACCACTCGACCCAGAAGGTCACCATAACATCAATAATTCAAATAGCCTTTGCGTGTTCCGACAGTTAAAGATAAGTTCCTCAGCGTTTGAGGTTTCCAGTTGAAGTGCACTTCGTTTCCAATTTTTGCACGACTCCCATTCCCGCTTCTTGAGATCATCGAAGAACTTGAGTTTGCAGATTCCACTGCATTCAACAGGATTCTATGACAAATCTTTTACGGTCCATGCTGCTCGCCTGTGGAATGCTTTGCCTGTGCCTGTAAGACGTGCGAAGTCTCTGACAAGTTAAGAAACTCGTCAAAGATCACTATATGTCATTGTAATTCTACTGTTAGTCCACTATTTATCTTTTTGTTCTTAAATAGTATATCATTATCCTACCACCATATATTACCATATATATATATATATATATATATATATGTTCTACATATTTATATGGTTGTATGTATGTATGTATGTATGTGTATATGTGTATTTATGTTTAAGTTATAAGGTAGTACTGTACACTTTTTTTTTCCTTTTTCAACGCCTCCATCTTATTTATTATCAATCCTCTCCATTCCTAGGTTGCCTGGAAGATATCGCTTTTAGTGATAAGGCCGCTCTTTGTACGACTCCAATTTTTGATTTTTTATTTTTTGTCATGTATCTGTTTTTTATGTGTACAATAAAGTATTTTATTCTATTGTATTCTATTCGCTTCCTTATCATCACTTAACATAGGTGCGATGAAGATCAAGCTTTTACCCCTAAGGATATAAAAATATAAATAAAAAAGATATAAATAAAGATATAAAGCGTTAAGTTTACTTTTTTAAAAATTTACTAAAAGCTAAAAAATAGTTCGGAAGGTCCTAGGTACAGGTACAGGAAAAAATTAAAATCGTTGGGTGCACGTAACCTGCGTAAATATGTAAATAGCATCTTTTTATTATGATATAGCGGTTGACTGGACAGAAATTTCACACGCCCAACGATTTTACTTTTTACCTGTACCTGTCCCAAGGACCTACCGAATATTTTTTTTAGCTTTTAGTACAATTTTCAATAAAACCGTTTAACTTAAACATTGTTTTTACAACTTTTTTTTTATTTTCAAGTTTTTAGTTTTTAATTTTTAATTTTGTTTTCATGAAGAACTTTTCTACTAATGAAGCCCTTTCATTTGATATCTACCTATATTGAGGTAGTAGTGATAAAATATGTAACCTGCCATTATGTAGCGGCAGCCATCTTGAATTTACAATGATACCGAATGTATTGAATTACTAGATTTGGCCCAAACAAATAAACCAATCAATAAACAGGGCAAGCTAAATAAAACCGTTTAATTAAATGTTCGTTTAGTTTCTCTTTGGGTAACTTTCTAACAACCGCGTTTTCTCCATGCAAAAGCTTTATGAAATCTCGTGTCAGCCGCTTCGGAGAAACTTATAATTTATCCTGCAGTCACGCACAGACTTTATTAACACTAATTAATTTTAAGCGTAAACTAAAGACTTGCAATTTATTTTAAATTGGTGCTGCTGTTCTGCCGGTAAAACGCCAGGATAATGGTAATGAAAACCGAGTAAATTCGTAAAGAGGTACAATCTATAATTTAAATAACTATATTTTTTTTTCGCTGGATGCGAGCAGCATATAACCGGTCGTTGTAAAGATCCTTAGGGAAGTCTATGTCCTAAGGCTGTTTCATGTAAATACATAGAGCAGCGCTGCGTAAGGCGAGAGAGAGAGAGAAAGAGAGTTTTAACCGCCTCTGTGGTCTAGTGGCTTAGGCCACCAGTTTAGACGCAGAGGTCCCGGGTTCGTTTTCGTTTTTTATACTCGGTTTGGTTGGTGGTAGGGCTTGTTTGTCCGCCTGGCTAGCTATTACCATCTTATCTAAATATGTCGCCATAACATCAATGTTTGTAGTATTGTTGTGTTCCGGCAGCTAGAGATAAGATAGCCAGTGCCTCACTAGTTGAGGATCCCGGGTGAAGTGCTCTTACATCATTGGCCTTATCATCACTTAACATTAGGTGAGATCAAAGCACTGTGCTTACCCGTTATTATATAGAAAAAAAAAGATATGCACTTTGACACTGCCAAAACCGCCATATTTGTCCGCGACGGAGCACGGCGCGGGCCCCCGCGGCTTACGCCCGCCCGCGCCGCAGCGGCGCCGCCGGCGCCCGCTTGACGCAGCGGAAACCCTTATCGCCGTCGATCATTTGGTGCTCGGAATTTCGCTATTCGTTAGCGTGATTAAAAAGTAATCTTTACATACCTACGCTCGCAGCATGACTTGATTTTCCGGCCAACTTTAATTAGTTTTGATTAACATGCTAGTAAACAAAACTGTTCCCTGTGTGGTGCCGGGGATAAAGAATTGCACCACCGCATCTCTTCTCGTGGGTGTCGTAAAAGCTGACTAAGGGACCATCCCAGAGGATGGGCAGCAGCATCTCTCTGAGGTTACCCTCAATCTACTGCGATCGCCAACCCGCCTGCCAACCGTGGCGATTACGGCAAATACCCCCCATGATTATTTGGGGGAGGCTTTTGTCCAGCAGTAGACGTCTTTTGGCTGAGATGATGATGAAACAAAACAATATTTAATTGATTTATATCAAACCAACTTACTGGGATACCTGTTTATGATTCTGGGTGAAGTGGGTTCCACCTTCAGCCTTATCCTTACTTACCACCAGGTGAGGTGAAAGTCAGGTATTCCACTGTTTTGTTCAAGTATAAATACGTAAAGAGGAACAAAGTACGAACCGGCAAGATAATAAAGATTAAATCAGACTAAGAAATTGACTCCAGTTATCAGGCCGAGCGCTTAGCCACTCAGACACCGAGGCGTTGATCTAAAAAAAACACTTAACTTCAATAGCTAATAATAATACTAGCGGCCACTCGCGGTTTCACCCGCGTGGTTTCCGTTCCCGGGGAATGTCGGGATAAAAACTATCCTATGTGTTAATCCAGATTTTAGACTATCTGAATGCCGAATTTCATCCAAATCCATTCAGTAGTTTTTACGTGAGAGAGTAACAAACATCCATCCATACTTACAAACTTTCACGTTTATAATATTAGTAGGATGATTTTCTCATATAATTGATAAGAAAACTGCGGCTGTGCGACACGAAATATAAAATTACCTAGCAATAAAAAGCATCTCCGCGTAATGACTTTTTTATTTCAGCCGCGAACAGTCATTACGTCGAGGAGGCGACGAAATAAATTCCGTGTAGGGCTGCTACTACGAGTATTTTCGAAACGGAGGTTGTGTGTCATACCTATATTATATTCGACAGTTTCATATTTGGCTATTGGCTATCTATCTACTTGACTTTTAAAATAATATAGGTAAGCAATCTCAATAAGACAAAATAGTACTTTAAGTTATCTTACACAACCATCTTAATAATCATCAGCCTATATTAGTTTATTGGTGATGGTTCACAAAAGTGTTGTTGAAAATATTTTTTTTGTAGGTAGATAGTATGATAGTGTAGTGTTGTAGATAGTGGGTTTGACTAAGTAAATACTTCAACAGAATAAGGAAATATTACATTCTTTATTCTGTGGTACTGCTACTGAGTTCAAATACCTACGGTGCTTTTTTTCATAATTAAAAACAAAATTGTCTATTCAATGATAAAATAATCTCTAAATAGGCCTAGAATAAAATAATCGCCATTGGAACTTGGCTCGGGAAGCAGCGTCTCAATTGAGTCCACTCGATTCAAAATGACTGCGAAGGTCGAACACGACCTCCTTTAGCACGCCTCCGCCGCTCCGCTTAAAGATGCGAATACATATAAAAATATAGCACTGGAGAAACGTGATGATTTTTGCGATTATTGCGTAAAATCTCCATGGTTACAAGATAGAGTAAAGAGTTTACGTGGTATACGTAAAGAGACTGATAGTTTGTTGTTATATGCTACCTTTTTATAAACTAAACGATTTAGCCGGGTTGCATTAGCCGTGGCACAAAATGAGGACACTGCAAAAGGCAAGTTACGCACAAACGCGTTCGCGCATCTCTTACATAGACACCCCTGACGGGCAAGGAAACTCGCAACAGCAGCGCTCGGAAATTTCCTAGCTGATCCGTGTCCTTACAAGGGGTCTATGTGGGTTCTTAGTCTTCCTTATTTTGTGGCCGTGGTCTATCCCGTTATTGTTCTGAAGTCTGTCCTATTTGTTGACAGTTATTGAGAGTGTCCAATAATATATCTGCATTTTATAAGTGGTTTGTGTAATTGTCAATTTTAGTTCTTATTTTATAAACTAGATGGCGTTGATTAATTCCTTCCTACATTGCGCTATAGCTACGTCTTCGCCATTTACTTATGGAGCCAATATTTTGAGTTAATTAAATTCGCACTCACACTCATAGTAAATATACTTGAGTTTTGTTCCTGTATCGATTGTTTCATTTAAAGGCACCTTTGACAGAGAGCCTGAAAGTTTAAAAATACATAGGTACTATGAACGTTACATACGTACGATACAATTTTTCTACAATTTTACTGATTCTATTATTAAATTATTATTTTTAAACGGAACCCTAACAAAAGAGAGGGCAGGTACCTACAGCTGGAAAATAAATCGGTCGTGCATATTCAGAAGGTTGGCATCACTGGCTACATTAATCAGTGGAGGCTGTTGCGAATTTGTAGGCTGCCTCAGTATTGCATATTTATATTTTTGTGATGTTTTGTTGAGTAATCGTTTTGATGTATATCAACAACGGTTCGTATGGGATTAAAGTTTAGTAGGATTAGAACAAAGAAAGAAAGAAAAAAACCATTTACTAGGTATCACAAAATAACACATTCATCATAAACAGTATATGAAACTAAAACTAAAAAGTTTAAAGTAAAAAACCATTTTAAATGAAGCTTTTATTTAAATGCGCTAAAAAGAAAAAAAATAAACTTTTACTTTAAAACTTTTACTATCAACTTATAACGTCATTACACAATTTATATGATAGTAGCGGCCCGTCCCTGCTTCGCACGGGTAAACATTTTTTTTAGCCTATGTTACTCAGCGCTAATATAACATTCTTATAGTGAAAGATTTTTTTAAATCGGTCCAGCAGTTTTTGAGTTTATTTGTTGCAAACATGCATACATACATACACACCTAAAAAGATACAAAGGTTTCCTCTTTATAATATTAGTATAGATAAAAGGTTGTCGCGAGTTGTCGCGTAATTTAACACAGAAGTAGAATAACATACAAATAGACTATATTTTATTGAATGAAAATATATAGGTAGATAGATAGATAATACTTTTATTGCAACACTATAAAACATAAACATGAACAAAAAAAAATACTTTTTACATTTTTTTATTTCGTCCTTAAAGAATTCATAAATTTGTACTTACTAGTTTTCGTCAACAAAAACACGAAACTATTTTCAATCGAACAAAACAGCAAACAAAATATTGCGATAAAAATTCAAAAAACATGGAACAGTAACAATCGGGCTCTAAAAATACCCAAGCAATCTCAATAAGGACTTGGCACGGGGAAGTACCGCCTCATTTGAGTCCACTCGATTCAAAATGGCCGCGAAGGTCGAACTCAATCTCCTTAACACGGCGCTTTCAGGTGCGAATACATCACGGTATATAAAACCGACGTTAAGGGAAATGTGATGACACATTTATTGAGTGAAAACTGCATGGTTGAAAGGCAGAGTAAAGAGTTTGTTTCTACGGTGGGAATAATAAAACGCTTACTGTTTTTTAAAGCATGCACACTACACATTGAAATGAAAACTTTTTGAAATAATCTAGTATAGTGTTTTGTTTTAATATCTTATTTAAACAAAATATCTGATCACGTTTCAAACCCTATAAAAGTGTCTGACTTCTTGGCGGTGAAGTGAAAGTGAAGAGTCATGTCGGCGGTTTTGATTTATTTTCAAAAAATTGTATTATGTTGAATATTAATGTGAAATAATGGTGGATTATTAACCGTTAAATGGTCGTGAACGTGCATGAGTGTTGGCAAATAAAACAAAATAGTGCAACGTCACTTTTGAAAATCTTTCAAGAAGTCCGCGAAGTCCATCTTTATTGAGATACTCAAGGGGTTGGGTGGCATATCATTTCTCACTTCTCATTAATATTATCATTCATCATCATCATTTAAAAAAAAATGTTTCTATTTATATAACTTGTAAGAAAATTTCTTTGATACTAAATGTGCTAACCGCACAGCCATCAACTAAAAGAAAAAAAAAGTGTCTGTGTTTACGGAGAGACTAATTGTTGCTCGTCTATACCGTCGATGACATAAAACAGGTGCCACTGTTCTTTGATATAAATTAAAACTGTTTATTGTAAGTGCATGGTTCCGCTACAATTAAAGCGGCACGTTTCCTAAGTAGGCACTTATTAGAAAAAAAATGAAAACGTGTGTATGTGTGCGTGTGTGTAAGTACGTGTGTGTGGTTTAATGACGGTAGTTGTTGACATTGAATGGGCGCCTTTGGCTTTCAAGGTAAAAAAGTAAATAGTGTTAAATAATTTCGGCGGGCTGGTTAGAACCACGATAGCTCAATTGGGAGAGCACCTGACCCGGTATGTCAGAAGGGTGCAGGTTCAAATCCTGCTCGTGGAAATTTTTTCAACATTTGTGTTTTTGTAATTTGTTCGCAACAAAATTTGCGTTAAAAATTAAATAAACAAAAACATTTTACTAGACGATCTAACTAAATACTTACATTAATTACGGTTCCGCTAATATCCAACCCACAACTTAGTCTAAAAGGACCTAAAGTGTTGACTTATTGAGCTAGTCCACAACGAAGTATTATCAAACTTCGATGTGTAACACAAAAGGCTTCTATGGATTTGAAAAAGGTTTTCCTACCTCCATAAAACCTCTGTGCTGCGACTGTGAACGTTCCCCACTGATACCACATGATCTCCTTGAGTTACCTCGAATCCGGAACATTGTACGATGAAATGAAACGTAAGTAACGTAGTTAGATAAAACGGATCTTATAGTGAATTATTTATATATCGCTATCAATTTCCCGGTAGTGCTTGTGTGGAAATAGAATAATTTTATGTTTGATGGATTTTGATGCTGAGTATCTTTTTTACAAGCTTTTATTTAACTTGCAATGTATGTATGTATGTTTGTTCGGGTGGAATCTTGCAACTCAATTTTGAAGCAGATATCTTCAACTGATTGAGCTGAAATTTTGTTTGCATGTTCAGTTTGGATGACAATGCATGGTTAATTGTATGACGTCATTCTAAATCCAAGATGGCGGCACACCCAAGATGGCGGACTAATTATTTCTAACGCATTTCTACAATATGGGTACCAAATGAAAGCGCTTGCTGAGAATAACTCGAACAAAAAATAAGAGTAAAAACCTATTAAAAAACAAGCTTTTATTTAAATGCGCCAAAAATAAAAAATATACTTTTACTTTAAAACTTTTACTATCAACTTATAACGTCATTACACAATTTATATAATATAAAAGCTTGTCGCGAGATTTACTTGTGTAGATAAACAAGTAAATTTGATGTGCCTGATTTTAACTATTATAATCTAAGTAAATACGAGTTCCTACTTAAATCTCGCGACAACCTTTTATATCATTTGTGTAAAGTTGATATTTAAAGTTTTGAAGTAAAAGTTAATTTTTTTCTTTATAACTCATTGAAATAAACGCTTGTTTTTTTGAAAAAGGTTTTTTATCTATGGATAACCCTTTTTTTATTTGACTTTGCCGATTAATGGCATGCGGTCCGCCTGATGGTGAGCGATTACCGCCACCCATCTTTTTAAAAGGTAATTATTAATGTGTCGCTATCTGAGTAATTATAGTCCTGTTAACCCATGCAAAAAGCTGTGGTCTAACGGAGCTTTAAGTCGAAGTATATAACGAAACCAAACATAAACACGTACGTACAAAATAAATGAAATAAAATATGTTTATGTAATTTAAATAGGATATAAAATCAACATAGCTAAGATAAATGTAAATAATATCTCGTAGTTGAAAACATAGTGTGATATTTATTGTCACCAGTTCAAAAATCGCACCCCAGCTCAACGTATTTTGTATTTCATATTTCATGCCTCTTTAGGGAATTGGGTAGAAAACCCCAAAAAACAAAATAAAACAGCCCGTCATTTCACTGTGAGGAATCATAACATCTCTCCCGGGGCGTACCGAATTGAAACATGACGGCCGCTTAAAAATGCATGAGCTGACAAAAATTGTAAGTTACTAATTTAAAACGGCAAACGAATAGTTTTTATTCGCAAAAGTGGCAACGTTGCGGTTCGCCTGGAACAGCTTTGGCCCGTTTCCAGACGCCTGGATTATAAGGGCTGGTCCAGACTGACCCGCACGGCGCCGCACCGCGTCATTAGTGTAAACTTGTAATATTTTTTTTTTATCATTCACATGGATAATTATACTGTTTTAAATATGTTGTAAATGTGATGGTTTTCAAAACCTTAGTTAAAAAAACAATTAATATCAAAAATAAATGTAAATGTTTTATTTTATATTGTTGTTACATCCGGAGCTTTTTCCGGAATTTTTTCTATTTGTTGTTATTCAAGTTGATATTATATTTGTAGGTTTCATTCTTATATTCATTTTTTAGAGCAACAGCTAGCGAGAACAAAGACGTCCACCCGTAATGTGTAAACCTACCCTAATACTGAATCTAACTAGATGATACAGCGGGCAGCCGTCCGACCGTCTCATTGGAGAGTCAATGCGATTCGGATTCACCATACGTTGTAAGAATTTACAAATAAAATTGGTTCATTTTCTCATCATTCCGAATTCTACTACGAGTATTGTCACAGAATAAGTAATAGTATACGTATTGATTTCCTTTTTACAAAGAGAATGCGCTTGGCCTTTATTTCACTAAGGTGTTGAGTGAGTTTTACTCGTCAACCGATCACGATGACAAGAATTTGTAAGGTCACCTCGTTTCTTCTAAGAGGCGTTGCTTTCATTGTGAAACAAAGTTTCATTTGCATTAAAGTGATTCATTGGTGTATCAATCTCACACTCAGCGCTATGATGATGAGTGTCGGAGCAGAAAAATATTAATATTGTTGTTATGGCGACATCATAAGATATCATAGAGTGGCTTGCACGCCGGACTTTGGGCGGCGCTAACTCCAAGGTCCCGGGTTCTACGGGTCAATGTCGAAAACGAACTTTTCGATATTGTGTCGGCTCTGGGTGGTTGTTGTACCGTCGTCATTGTTTCTGATTTCCATAAAACGAGTGCTTTAGCTACTTACCTTGGGATTAGAACAATGTATGTGATGTTGTCTATATAATTTTACACTGAATATCTCGAACGGTTCACCGTTCAATATGGACACAGATATTTGATAGGATGGTAGACCTTTTAATATTTTTTAAATTTTGGAATATACAAAAATACTCAACATCATTCGTTCTTCTCAATGTATAAAATCAGTTACTAAAATGACACGATCACAAATCACTCATTCATTCCTTCACTCGTTCAACTGATGCTTTGTGTCAATTGCATTCTGCATTCTCCTCACTTAAATAAAATATTCATCCAGACCACAACGAAGTTTTACTTTGCCGTCACTACGCCCTATACCCAAATTATTATAGTGGCAACAAGCTAGGCTGACCTAGACTAAGTACTACCATCATAAAATGTTTTTGTTTTGTTTATATAATTTTTAACGCAAATTTTGTTGCGAACAAATTACAAATACACAACACGGTAGTTGTTGACATTGAATGGGCGCCTTTGGCTTTCACAGTAAAAAGTAAATAGTGTCAAATAATTTCGGCGGGCTGGTTAGAGCCACGATGGCTCAATTGGGGGAGCGCCTGACCCGGTATGTCAGAAGGGTGCGGGTTCGAGTCCTGTTCGTGGAAACTTTTTCAACATTTGTGTTTTATTTTTTACTATCATCATACAAACCTCTCACATATAATTAGGTATATCTTTTTTAATGTCCTACGGGTAAGCACGTGGCTTTCATCTCACCTGATGTTAAAGCCCGGGCTCGACCGCGAAATGAGCGAGATCTTAATGAGCCCTCTTTACTCGTAAAGATAATTTTCATAGTTGAGGCTCGACCGCGAAAGAGGCCAGCGGAGAGCCTCATCTATGAAAGTTATCGTTGCGAGTGAGCGAGGTCATAATGTGGGTCGTAATGGTTCTTAATATTGTTGAGCGAGTTGCTCGACCGCGAAATGAGCGAGGTCTTAATGAGCCCTCTTAACTCGCAACGATAATTTTCATAGTTGAAGCTCGACCGCGAAAGAGGCAACCGGAGAGCCTCAACTATGAAAATTATCGTTGCGAGTGAGCGAGGTCGTAATGTGGGTCGTAATGGGTTTTAATGTTGTTGAGCGATTGCTCGACCGCGAAATGAGCGAGGTCTTAATGAGCCCTCTTAACCCGCAACGATAGTTTTCATAGTTAAGGCTCGCCCGCGAAAGAGGCTAGCGGAGAGCCTCAACTATGAAAATTATCGTTGCGAGTGAGCGAGGTCTTTATGTGGGTCGTAATGGGTTTTAATGTTGTTGAGCGATTGCTTGACCGCGAAATGAGCGAGGTCTTAATGAGCCCTCTTAACTCGCAACGATAATTTTCATAGTTGAGGCTCGACCGCGAAAGAGGCTAGCCGAGAGCCCTCTTTACCCGCAACGATAGTTTTCATAGTTAAGGCTCGCTCGCGAAAGAGGCTATCGGAGAGCCTCAACTATGAAAATTATCGTTGCGAGTTAAGAGGGCTCATTAATGACCTCGCTCATTTCGCGGTCGAGCCCGCGCTTTTAGCGTCTCCGCTAGCCTCTTTCGCGGTCGAGCCTCAACTATGAAAATTATAGTTGCGAGTTAAAAGGGCTCATTAACGACCTCGCTCAATTCGCGGTCGAGCCCGCGCTTTAAGCCTCTCCGCTAGCCTCTATCGCGGTCGAGCCTCAACTATGAAAATTATCGTTGCGAGTTAAGAGGGCTCATTAATGACCTCGCTCATTTCGCGTTCGAGCCCGGGCTTAAGTGATGTGATGATAGAGCTGAAGGTGGAAGCGCACTTCACCCGGAATCCTCAGCTACTGAGGCACTGACTATCTTATCTCTAGCTGTCGGAACACAATTATGTTATTAGAAACTCCTACGCGTATTTTATTATTTAAGTGAAGCTTTAACTTTTAAAGAAACATCAGTTGTTTTATTAGGCTATAAAATGTACCTTTAACCCACTTTATATCGACGCCTTTTATTGTCAATTATGCAATACTAAACAGAGGCAATTGACATTAGAAAGTATGTTAGTCTGTAAGGTATCTATTCTATGGGCCTCTTTGTATTTTACCATCTTGTACACTGTTTGTTGCCTGAGATAAATAAATCCATTCTATTTTATACTAGAAGTTGCTATTTACATGTTACAGTATGTACGGTGCGTTGTCTTGTATATTCTCAGGACAGGATTAATTTTAAAGTAACGTGTTTCGCACACTTTACTTTACCTAAACAAGTCTCTTTATACACGTTTACAATAAAAATAGCAAACATTTTATTATAGCAAGTCAGTTAATTCAAGGACACCTTGCAGTCGCTAATATCACCTCGATTTTGTTTTTACTGAAGAAGTAACTAAGGAAATAATGCTAATTACTAGAGGTTTGCTTAAGAGGTAATCCTCTTAGCTGTAGCTGAACTTTTTTTTTAACCCAGAGGAATTCGATAAGAGAAGGAGGCCTGAAGGTTATATACCGTCCGCCTTTCCACAACCCACCAACTATCAGGAGACGCCATTGTCTCCAGTCGGAGAAGCCCAAGACCGGGAAGGGTGAGTCGGGTGGGGATACCTCTAACCCCTAGGTGACCAAACTGCGATACAGTGAAGACCGCGAGGCTTTTTACCCGACTGCAAAGGAAGGTTATTGTTTTTCGCGCATATCTTGTATGTACCTATGTCATATTCTTTATTATCTCATATCTCCAGACCCGCTGAACGGATTTACATAATTGAGGTATCGTTAGATTCCTCTTAGCTGCCCAAGTGTTCTTAAACAAGTTACGTTAAATAAACAAACATGGTGGCTCGGCGACGCCATTGGACTTGGTGAAAAACATTTTCTTTTCGAATACTACATAATATGGGTATCAAATAAAAGGGCTCAAGACAAGGATTTATAAATATTTAATATAGCTTAGTTGCCTAATACTTAAGGAACATCAGTGAACACGGGCATACCTAAATTACGATGCTAAAGGCACGTAGGCAATTAAATCAGAGCCAATATTTCAATACATTGGGTCGGACGATTCAATCGCTATTGTTTTGTTTTAGCAATTGTTCTGGCGCCCGGCGCGGACGGCATAAAGACCGCTTAATTGTTCCCTCTCTTCATAAAATGCTACCTCTGATTTCGAACATTTGTTTTCTGTTATACCTTTTCACTTTAGCTATAATTGCCATCGATTTTACGATTATTACACCGTGTTAACAAGATTTACTTCGGTGAAATCGTTTAGGAGAGAATGGTTGTAAGGTTTTAAATTAATTTTGTTGAGATTATCTAATTATAGGTTTGTATAAGTATTTTTTTTTTAAAGTTAATTATCTTTTGAATAAGATTTTTTGAAGTGAAAACTTCTTTAGCGGCTTTGTACACTTTTTTTGTATTATGTAAAATTACAATGTTGCCACCACGGAAAAAGTACTGATTCACCTTTATTCGATATAAAAATCGCGTTTAACGACAAGCAAGTAAAGGAATGAAGCTGAAATTCAAATATTTTGGTTACGAATAATATAACATTCACGCAAAAGACAAACGAACGTCGATTTGGGAAATGGTACACATTAGATGTGAAAATCCTCGACGGAGCAATGTCGCTATTGAGTATACTCTGAATGATTTATGTTGGTCCCCATTCGGATATTGCTTCATGTTCTCGACGATAAAGGGTCCGTTTCTTTACAGACATACACGACACACGTACTCCCTAAATAATATTATAAATGCGAAATTGAGTTTGTTTGTTTGTTTGTTGTTTGATACACTTTCCCGCGTAAACTATTCAACAGATCATCATGTAATTTTCTACACATATTTTCAAGAGTATAATAAAAGACATAAGATACTTAAATATTTATAAAAATTATAAAATACAGTAAAAAAATTAAATGCCTACCCGACCCAGCCAGGAATCGGATCGCTATGCGACCGGGAAGCCTTCCCGGTAGCATAGCGGCCAGTGCAGCCGCCCGGCCTTCCGAAGACCCAGGTTCGATTCGATTCGAATCGAACCTGGGTCTTCTGGGTCTGGGTTTAGGCGTTTAATTTTTTCACTGTATTTTATAAATTTTATGAATATTTAATTTTGCTTCAGTGCAACAATTGAAAATAAATAAATTTTCCTACACTCACACCAATTATCTAGCCCAAGAGAAGCTTCGTTATGAAACTCGTTATATGGTTACTAGACAACGGATAAACATACTTAAAATACTTAAATACATACTTATTATACATAGAAAACACCCAGACCCGAGACAATTTAGAAAAACAATAATTTCTAAATTGACCCGACCGGGGATTGAACCCGGGACCTCAGAGATGGCGACACCATGAAAACCGATGTACAAACCACTCGACCAAGGAGGTCGTCGAACTTGAAAATAAAAAGTAAACATTTACCATAGGATACATAATAAGTAATAAAAAACAGTGAGTTTGTTTGTTTGTTTATTTGTTTGTTTAATTTGTTGATTTAACGATTTGTTTGTTTTGTTGTCATTATAACTGTCAAAGCGGTACGAAGTCCGCCGGGTCAGCTAGTATTTATATGAAAACTAGAGGCCCGCTCGCAACTTCGTCCGCTTGAAAACACCCGTGTCCCATGATGAACTATTACAGCGCCACCTGCCGGGTCCAATTGTAAATCTAAACCATTCTCGAATCCACTTGAATACACACAAAAAAATCATCAAAATCGGTCCAGCCGTTTAGAAAGAGTTCAATTACAAACACACGCACAGAAGATTTATATATATAAAAGATAGAATTAATATAAGTGATAAAAATAATTCAAAAACAGTGTGGAAAGCTATTCCTTGAGCGGGTTTGCATTCGGCTTTATTTGTTTCCCGGAAGATTTACAGACAAATAACATCGAAATGAAACAACTTTTACGGATCTACTCGCGTTTATTTTACACATTACTTGTCTCCCTTTGACCCTGCAAAGGGTTCGAAACGTCAGGATAAACATTATTTAAAAGTAATGTGTAAAATAAACGCGAGTAGATCCGTAAAAACTGTTTCATTTCAAGTAGTGTTCGCGTAAACTTTAGAAAACAGCAAAACATCTAAAAAAAAACGAGTGAGCCTTAACAGTAGTCGCATAATGCATAAAATAACATACGGAAACTTTTCCATTAAGCAGTGACAGAAGTTATCCTTAAAATTTAAAAAAGCTATATACTGAAATATTTTATTCGAATAATTATTCATTATTACTTACTTGATCTGCACTTCATTGAGACTTATTATCATCAGTAAATATTTATTAATATAATGTAAAAGTCTATTACACACGAAATGGTTGAAATCAATATTACAATATAAAATAGAATATAGAATTAACCATTACATATATTTTTTTATAAATCATAAAAAGAATGCAGTAAATACTCACTAAAGGACATTTGACATACTTGGATTTATTATCAATGATCTGCACTTTATTGAGACTTATTATCAACAGTAAATATTTATTAATATAATTTAAAAGTCTATTACACACGAAATGGTTGAAATCAATATTACAATAGAAAATACAATATAGAATTAACAATTACGTATATTTTTTTACAAATCATAAAGAGTATACTCATTAGAAAACATTAATTAGTCACATGTTTTGTTCATAATATCGATTTTAAATTTACAAAATTGCGCGCGCTTGCGCTTGCGCTTCCCCGACTTCCTATCACACTGTTACAATTAATTGTTTAATTGTTGTTACTGTTTTATACGTCCAAATTCCGTCATATTTCACGAAATCTCTTAAATAGAAAACGAGCGAAAAGATCTTACACATTAATAATATATTATAAAAGGTCCATAAATTAACAAATGCTAGTAATAGATTAACATGCTAATCACAGTAGAGTGTACAGTAACATAAATAACTTTAAGAATTTGTTTCGCTATAAAGAAAGTAGTAACAAGTTAAAATAATTACTGTAAGTGAGGATAAATCGTCTGAATACTGGTAAAACATGATAAATCATATTTTTATCAAAAATGGGCTATGAATTCAAATATATGTAATTTTCGACGCTCTATCTAGTGGTAAAATGGAATAAACGCTAAGACCGTTTAACGCAAAGATACGTACGTTTAAAATATGGTAAATGGCAACAAATACCAATAATCATTCTGTTGAACAGAAGTAAATCGACATAACTGACAGAAGTAAAATGACTTATGAATTTGAGCAATGCGTCTGCATTTCGTCTACAGGTGAGAGATGTTAAGTCACTTTAAGTTTTTTCTTTCTAGGTTTGGTATTTACTTAACTATGAAGTTTATGGTAAGGTAAAATAAATTAAACTCACTTATTAACTTTTTTCATTAGCTTATCATTTTTATTGAAACTACTAAACATTGTGGCAAATTTAAGTTTAATTTCTTAATTTTTTAATTACAGCTAAAACAAAATAAGTGTGTGCCCTCGGTCAATAATATTAATTTATTGATAAATTCTCCGCAAGTGATGGTGCATACAATTAACACATATAAAGTAGAATATTTAATTTATTAATAGGCATGTAAAATTTTACAACAATTTAATTAAACGATAGTTAAAGATCGACTTGAACTTTCAAACCTTATTATCTCAATTCAACGAAATGTACACTTATTATAACTTATTAAAACTACGAAATTTGAAAAAAAATCTAGCACTAAGCTTACTTGTTATTTTGGGTTGTTAGGTGGGTGTCATGTTTGGCTTTAGTCATATTCTGGTTTGGTCATATTTATTCCGCTTTAACCATATTCTGTTTTAGTCATTTTCTTGCCTATACATTTTAATTTAATAAAATATAGAAAGGTAGACATTAAAACCTTGCCATTTAGATACTTATACTACAACAATTTCCGAACATGTTTTCTAACATTGCGTTATTGTTCTACATTGTTATTATATACCTACTAACAATTCTGAATTATTTAACAACCTACGCTATTCCCATCGGACGAAAAGCAAGTACATAGTACAGTCGTGTTTAATAATACGTTGTTGTTTAAAGGCCGGCAACGCATCTGTGATTCCTTTGGTTTTGCGGGTGTCCATGGGCGGCGGTGATTGCTTTCCATCAGGTGACCCGCCTGCTCGTTAGCCTCCTTCTAATATAAAAAAAAAACAAAAAATAACGTCGACGATTTAATGACCAGTTAATTTTCTACTTGAACCGGGCTACAATGTTTCTGAATTTAATGATTTTAAAGTGATTTTAAATTAGTTAAGTAATAATAAAAAATAATATTCTTCAGATCAAAACTGTTCTTTATATTACTGTTACGTATTAGTACCTAAACCAACTAACTATTATTAGTATCATACTTATTATGAATTAATAAGGGAACGGGAACATTTTTTTGACGAATTTTCTTTACCAAATCGAGGACCTTTTATAGAGTGGCCAGGGCAAGAGTATACATTAAACCGGCGAGCATGTATGAAGAAGTTAATGAGAGATATGAAGCGATAGACGTATGTAAAGATTGTTGCAAGTGGCATGAAGTGACATCTACCTGCCCTTATGAGAGCAGTGCTACACTGCGAGTTGTGCTCTTAGTGCAACGAGATGTGAGCGAGCTTACAGCTCCGGTAACCTATCTGGATATTAGGTAGTGGACTATACATGTCCACGGGGCAGTTGCCGAGACTCGCTCGAGACACTAGTCTTAAAAGTACCGGATGAAGGATGCGTAACCGGCGTGTTCTGATCTGGCGTTATGACCTGACGTAGATGGTCCCTTGTGCTTGCGTAAGGATGTCTGACACTTAACTTTATAACCGTGAGGTTGGTGGGGGGTGTCAGTATAAACTTCAAAGTAGTGTGTAGCAGGGTGCCTTTATGAGACTCAGGCGTGACTGATCAGCTCATTTTATGTCACCACTACTAGGGCACGAGCCTTTCATAGGAATCCCCCATCCATAGGGATGGGTAGGGAGAACGGGCCATAAACCACCGCGCAGTCCCAGTGCAGATTGGTGGTTGTTAACGACTGTTAATGCAGCTGGGACCAACGGCTTTACGTGCCTTTCTCCATGCTGATGCTTTATGTATGTGATAAGTTAATAGTTTAAGCAGATAAAATTACTCTTTTACTTAATTGGGCAAGATATGTTCATTAGTTATTGATTCTGACTGTACCTATATTCGTGATCCAATGGTACTCCCTCGAGTTCTCACGAATAATGTATGAGCGAATTGAGGATTCTCAAAATGATCTAAGAATCGTAGGAAAGGGTCACAGAACGTGCAAAGAACCCTTTTCTTTGCCGAAAAGGTTACCTATGTAAAAATTATCATGTAGTTAGATAAATACATTTGTTTTATTTTAGTTTTAGAATAAACAGATTAGTTTTATTTACTTTGTTGATTTTAACACAATTTAATTAAGTATAGGGTTTACTTAAAATAAAAAATGAACAATAAATTTAATGCACTGGCGACGCATTAGAAATTTACGTGGCGGGGATCTTGATTTTTCCTAACAATTACAAAACATATGAAAGTGATGTTTGATGACATGATTTGTCAATTAAATTGACTCATTTTGCTAGTTGCAGAAACAAGATTTGTTAACTTTTATAACAGATAAAAAAATATCAAAGTAACCTCTTTTAAAACATAGATTTGCTTTTGTTCAGGCAAACCAGACCGATTTAATCATCTAAATTTTCTTAGTAGATTAGTCTTAACACACATTTTAAAATGCTAGTTTTTTTTTTAACTTATTTGTAGTTTTAATTGGAAAAAAAAACAGTTTTTCTTATGGTTACGGAGCGCAAACGCTTCGTATTAGATTATTTGTTTAGCGATGCATTGCCTTAAGGCGAGAGTTTCCAAAAAAACGGTGTTTTTAAATGAGTTATACTCGAAATATATAAATTTTATTCATTGGCCTTTTATCTAGTAATTTAGGCTGGTATTTTCACGATATTTTACGATTTCCTGCATCGAATATAATATCAAACATACGTCTTATTAATAAACTAAATAGCATTTTATTCAGGCTATACACCGTTTCAGACAAAGAAAAATATACCAAACCAATTGTCTTTAAATATGTAATAGTTAAGCAACTTTCGCAAAGGCCGGTCATCGGATGGGTGACCAAAAATGTATCATCTCGAGCTCCTCCGTGCTTCGAAAGGCACGTAAAGCCGTTGATCCCGGCTGCATTATTAGTCGTTAACAACCACCAATCCGCACTGGGCCCGTGTGGTGGTTTATGGCCCGTTCTCCCTATCCATCCACAGGGAAGGCTCGTGCCCCAGTAGTGGGGACATAAAATGAGCTGATTTTGATGATGATGATGTAATAGTTGTCGGCCATTATAATTTTAATAATAAGTAGACGTTCAATAAAATCCACATTATTGTCTAATTCGACGCTCGCGCCATCATTCAGTCCCGAGCGGAACGCCTTGGAAATCTTACAGTCGGAAACGCTCGCCTTAACACATCTGTTAACCCCTTCTCCCCCTTCGCCCGATCTTCTAAATGCCACTATACATTTACAGAATACACTAAACATGCACACTATTTTAGGGCCAAGACACCGTACTCTTAGAACAAGGTACGTAGAACCGGTTCACACGCGCTCTATACCAGGTACAGACATGTACCTGGGCGCTTCTCTCCTCCTCCGCGGCCCGGTCTACCCGAGCCGAGATCCGTGCCTTTAGAGGCGCCCTCGGGTGGTTCCGCTCCCCGATCCGACCCGAACCTTTCGGAGAATCTAATAGGGCACGGGGACGCGCACTTTTAAGTGTGCGATGCCGTTCCCTCTAGAGATCCTCCGAAGGTGATTCGTTTCAACACGGCTTTTTTGTGGCTATGGGTTCACGTCATTATTAAAACGGAGCCATGGTTCGTGAGTCACGTCTATTGCTCGCATTCAACCCCAGCGTCTATAACTTTCGGATATCGACGCTTTAAGCTTCAATGTACTTCAATTGATATACTTTAGATACTTAAGTGTTTTTATCGTCACGCAATTTATATCTTTATATATATAAATCTTCTGTACGTGTGTAGGTATGTTATTGAACTCCATTCTAAACTTCTGGACCTATTTAGATGAAATTTTCTGTGTGTGTTCAAGTGGATTCGAGAATGGTTTGGATTTACAATTGAACCCGGTAGGTGGCACTGCTGGGTCTATCATGGGATACGGGTGTTTTTAAGCGGACGAATGATTTGTTTGTTTTGTTGTCATGAAAACTGTAGATGACGTAAAGTAAAAGCCCTTTTTAGTGGAAATAATCACTATATATTAAATAATAATACAATTAAAAAGAAAACGAGCTGGCCTGGTGCCCTGTTGCTATGTAAGTGTTTATGTAGATTTTCCATAGCAACAGGGTTGCCAGATCTGTCGCCAACAAAAACTGTCAACGTTTTGTTTGTTTTGTTGTCATGGAAACTGTCAAAGCGGTACGAAGTCCAAACCTAATATAATAGTCAGTAGTAAGTATAGTTGTTTACGTATACACACTTAGGTATTGTGTTTAAGGTATTATTAGTAATTTACATATTATATTATTTTTAAATTACTATGGTTTCGCAACAATAAGGTTGTTTAAAAAATTCATTGTGGCACCAAGTCGGGTAACGTTTTTCAAGCGCTTAACGGAAATCTAGTACAGAATTGATCGAAAGATATAAAGGACAAAGGATATCATAAGACATAGTAAGTAAGTAAAAAAAAAGTTAGTAAACAGCCCATAATCGTCCGACTGCTGGGCAAAGGCCTCCATTATTGAAATCAAGTCATCGCTACAATTGATCGGTAATGGCTTAATCACCACGCTTGTCAAATGCGGGTTGGTGATCACAAACCCGGGCTATGCATCGGAAAAATCCGAAAATACATTTTGCCCAACCTGGGAATTGAACCCGGGACCTTCGGGTATCGGTCCGAGCGCTCTGCCACTCAGCTACCGAGGCATTATATGTCATAAGACATGACAGACAGGTATGTATATGAGTATTACCATTCATTAGGTAGCAATGCACTGTTTTAAAGTTTATGATGTCCGTTACAGCTAGTATTAATTACGATAATTGGTGCGAAAACTGACCGGCGGGTGGCGGCGTTCCACACTGTCAACCATCTTGTCACTGGACGCACTGTGGTTAAACGCTCAATTAACTGGGACATGGTATATTGGTTTACCAATACCATTTCAATGTAGACTGTAAATACTCATTTACATTGTTTCTTTTTAATCTATCATGGTCACATGCTTAAGAGTAATTGCAAACCTAATTTTTTTTTTAATCCCTTACGTACAACTACCCCCTTATTCATCACCCCCCCCCCCCATCGAACTTTAGGCAACTCCTAGAACACTATCGAAGCAGCTTGACATTGATCTGGGTGACTAGTCTGAGATTTGTTTATTATCCGTGTTCATTCGATAATGTTTACGAAAACGAAAATTAGTATGGCATTGAAGCAGCGCCTCCTGGCGGCATACGAGAATAGTTAACACTTTGCCATACAAATTCTCCTTTTCGTTAACGTGATCGAATAGCGAATGAAACCTGCACTTGGCAGGTTGTGCAACACTAGCGAGGCGTCAATTAGGTGCCGCCTCAGATGTTCTTTGATCAGTCACATAATTAAGTAATATTTAACTTGATAAAGCATTATTAGTTGTTTATTATATTTGATATTATTTTCGTATAATTTTGTAAGCATTCATATTTAAAAAAAAGTAAAAAAAACTATTTACTTCAGGCTGTTGCCCATAATATTGATAGTAGGTATACAAATTACTTAAAAAAACTATGTTAGTAAAGCGTAAAGTATTTAAGTAGCTTTATGTGTATTTTGTTTGTTTATCACTTTACTTTATATTGTTTTTATTTGTGAGGACCTGTTAATGGCTTTCCGTAGCTATTTAAATGTTTATTTATGTATAATAGCTGTTGGTCATCCTAAAATAAAAAAATAAATAAAAAAACATGTTTATTATTTTTTAGTATATCCTAATATTTCGGTACGGTTTCATGCATCATGATCACGGATGTACTGAAGTTATTGCTTGGTGATGACCCTGAGCAGACAAAACGGTCTACCCTCTTCCTTAATCGTTTTTAACGCTCGACACCCCTACCAACGGTTTCTAAGTCACTATTCACTCGAAGTTGCTTACGACATACTACACGGTATCAGAACGCAAAACGACACATTTGTTGTATTTCAGATAACAGATACTCAACAAAAATAAACATAGTAATACATAATTCCGTTAATAATGTATTGGTTAGACATTGTAAGATATATTTACACAACAAAAAGAAAAAATACATAACTTAACTTGAAAAAAAAAAAAAAACAGAAAAATAATTAGAAAATTAAAAACTAAAGACCTATAAATAAAAGATGTCCTCCAACTGTGGGCTCATGGGAACGGTCCCAAGAATGCTGGCAACATTGCCCCTTTGGATTGCCAAACTAATGCGCTGGCAGAGGTAGCTGCCAGCCTTCTTGTCACCGGAGGCCTCGATAAGGCGAGCACTTAACTCTTTAACTAGATGCTTTGCCTCCGGCCCCCATGGACCCATTGTTTCCACCGCAAACGGAACAAATAAATAATTTGAACCTAGGTTTGCGTATTTGTGCCGTTTGCGATTTTCAGCACTTACCGCAGCCGCCCCCACATGTAGTGAAGTGGCGCGAACATGCGAGGGAGCCACGGTGTCAGCACAGGTTACATCAACGGCCTGCCAAGCTTCCAGGGCCCAATGGTCATTCCGTCAGGTCTCTTGCCATCACTGCGAGAAATACCAGCTGGTTCTAAGACAGCCGGTAAACCAATGGTGGCAAAAGCACTGTGGATGATGCTGTTTAGCGTCGAATGACGCATCATACGGCCAGCACTACGAGCGCAAGAGAGGCCGTGGTGGCCAAGCTCGTCAACAGCCTCCCCACACACACAGCGGTGAGGGTGGACTATTTTGGCGCCTAAACGGAGGCAGACCGCTAGAGTAAGAGACGGCCCGTCCAACAAGGTACCGACATTGGCAGATGGCAATGCCTGGAGCCAGTGGCCTGACTCTCTCTCGGAAACGGCAGTGAGACGAGCGAGTTCAATCGTGTCAGCCGATGTGGATATAAGCCCCTCCAAAACTTGTTTGCATAACGGCTCGTCCCGTTGCTTCTGCGATTGTGGTAATAAAGGTAAGCTAGAATTTTGACAGGCGGATAACCAAGCGTTACTAGCATCTGCCTTGCCTGACGACTCTACGGAACCCAAAGAAGGGTTGATAATCTTCCTGTAAAGATTGTGCGTGCTATGGGCAGAAGACAAAAACGCTGGCAGGGCCACACTGGATAAATTCCTAATTCCTAGGCCTCCGAAACGTACAGGAAGCGAAGCCTGTAACCAAACGCGGTCGTTCATAGAGCAATTTAAAACTTTAATAAGAGTTTCTCTTAACAAATTATCTATATTGGATAACATTGCTGGAAAAAGCCAAAGTTGGGAGCAACGTAGAACATAAGTAAATTTAGGAACAAAAAGACAAAAACGAATAATAAACAAAGCCATGTGTGGATTAATTTGGAATAACCGGTCTGCAGTAGAATTGAATTTAGTGATCGCATCGTTTATAAAAGCAGGGATGGCAGCATCGAGAAGCGGTGCGCCTAATAAAAATAATGAATCATCGCTAAGTATTTTGATGTTGGGAGCCAGGCGACTGAAGTCAGTTACTATTTGTGCTCTACGGTCCGAGGCCACGGAATTCGAAATATATAATTCACATTTAGAAATTTTTTGCTCCAAACCTATAGTACCAAACTGGTTTATCAAAGTTTGTAGGTCCTCGAGAACTAAACCAGAGTTTCCCCCTAAAGTGCCGTCATCGAGATACCAGACATTAAATTTAGAATTTAGATTCGAAATTATTTGGTGTATAGCTAAAGAAAAAATAGCAGGACCCAGAGGGTCACCCTGCTGGCAACCAACGGCAGAATGTAAAAGATTGTTACGGTAAATCAAATTTGTTGGTTCACCGTAACATTGCCATAAATATTTATATAAAATGGGTATTTCCTTGTTCACTTTCGCCAGCAGAGCACCCCTGTCTACGGAGTTGAAGACGTTCTTCACATCCACCTTCAACAGCACTTCACCACCATCATTCAGCAAGAAGGTGCGAGTTGAGTGAACTGCAGCCTCACTGCCTCCCTTCGAGCCAAACCCGAGCTGAATTGGCTGAAATTTTGAAGAAAGGTCAGACAGGATGTGCTTGACACAAATTTTGGCAACAATGCGCCGGATGGTACACCCTACGGCAATTGGCCTTATGCCGCCATCTTTCTTTTTTAATGCACAAAGGTTAGCGCCGTAGAGTATACCAGTAATGTTCTGTGGAACATTTCCGGCAAGCATGACATTGCAAAGCTGGGTAATTTTGGAAAGAAGAACTCTGCCGGCGTCTCCAGAGGTACCAGAAACCAAATCTTTAAAGTGCTGCGGCGATAGACCATCGAGACCACCTGCAGAGCCATTTTTAAAAGAAAGAATGTATTTGAATACTTCGTCTTCGTTGGTCGAAGGCGAAGCATCCGTAGACTCGGGTGGATCGGGGAGACGAAGCGTTGCTGCAGGAAGTGGGTGCTTTGAGAGTAGAGAGGCCACTGTCTCCTGAGAGTCAGGAGCAATGATATCACTAGAAAAAATCAACTGAGTGGCACCTTTTAAATCACCTAAGTTGATTTTTTCTACAACCATGTTAACATTAAATGACGCGAATGGAGATTTTTTATAACTAATGGGTGAACTATTCAAAATTGTTATGGTATTGGAGCAATTGTTTTTAATTTTTTGGGTCAATGTTAAATTTGAATTTTCATCTTTGCGTATATGCAAGATACGATACGCAAAAGTTAAAAATTGTTCCCAACTATGCGTTGTATTTTCGCTGATGACACTACTAATGGTTGTTGCGAGTGAACGAGCTACAGAGGTACGAGCTCCTCTCGGAATGCGTTTAATAATGGGTGTATTTTTCTTTAATTAACCTAATATTTGCCAAAATTGTAAGTCTTGTCCAGTAGGAGGGTTAAATGAACTCGGTGAAATGGGTGAGTGTGCGATGGGTTGGAAAGCTCGAGAGGTTTGGCTAGGTCTATGAACTTTACCTATATAAATATTCAAACCTCTCTTGCCTCTGAAAAATTTTGGATGAGAACAGAGCTCGCACCTCACAAATTGCCCATTGCCGGTATCTTGTGCTGAATTGGTGGAATGTTGGGACATCTCACAAATAAATACATTAAAATTATAAAACACCAAAAATAAAAATAGAAATAAAAATATAAAATAAAAATGACAGCTGCTGCTGCTGACGGCTTTCGGCGCAGGCGTGAGATGTCAGCAGCACTGAAGATCTCGCTCCGTATAGGCTGCCTCGATGCGGGGACGACGCTCAATGGTTATAGGAAGAGCGTTGCCAAGACGATAATTTGTAATGTACACGAAGACAGATAATAAAAATGTCTCCACAGTAGCCTCAGCGGCGGCGCACACGGATGCCAGCGATGGCGCAGGCGTGGCAACAAGGCGGGAATAAAAAAAATCACTACACAATAACTAATTTTGCGCCATTTTCTGTATAAAAATAATTATTTACAATATTATTATTATATGTGACATATTGTGTCCGTTAATAATTTCACTTATATTATTTAAATATTAATGTAGGCACTAGCTTATACATATTTGTCGGTCTTGTTGTAAGGTGTAGAAGCAAAGGTGCCACATTCTATGTCAACATCTGCGTGATCGACATACAAGCCGATCGTACTATATTTACAAACGTCTAGGTTAACTTTTTTTATACTTGTACGGTAAAGCAGTTGGCTTTCATCTCACCTGGTATTTTTTTTTTTTTTTTTTTAATTTAAAATGTCCCCCGACGTGGGTCATGTCGGAGATTTTGTTATGCTTACTTTACTTCCTACGCCGGCGGCTTGGCGCTCACATTTTTACTGCACACTTGGTGCCCTGTGTATACTATTCCCTGTGCTATTCTATTTACTTGCTAATACTTTTTACATTTTCTTTGCACTCAGGGTGCCCTATTTTTCTATCTTATTATATTTATTCCTTATTTTTATACATTTCTTTTGCATTATTCATGCTCTATCCTATTCTATCTATTCTTATTTCTAATTTTTTCCATTTTTGTTGCATATCATATGCCCTAGATCTTATTATCTATATCTTATTAACTAACTTAATTACTATTACATATTATATTTTAGGCCCACGATGACTTTCTTTCTTATTCTTTGTTCATTTTCTTACATTTACTTACATTATTATTTATACATTTTTTTTACTTATTTTATTATAATTATTCTTATTTCTATAGTTCTGTTTATTTATTATCTTATTTATTGTTTTCTTATTATTATAATATGTTGCTTCGAGTATAACAATATACTGGTAAGAACATACTTAAGTCTTATTCCGTTTTATGACTTGTTTAGCAACAGTTGTACAGAAATCTAGAAACGATTCTCTCGTATATTTGCTAGTTATTAGTTTGTGCATGTTTTCTTTGTTTACTTTCATTCCTATCCTTCTTTCATACCTCATTCTTTCATACTCATGGACCGGGCATTCCGTTATGATATGCAGCACAGACTCTTCTTGTTCGGGGTCGCAGATGCACGATGGGTTGTCCTTGCACTTGAAACGGTTCAAGTACGAGGAGAACCCACCGTGCCCCGTCATTACTTGTGTTATAATTCCTGTTGGCTTTATTTTTCTCACAAGCCTATATGCGGCGGTTGCATCTGGAAGGAACACCTTCGTCACGGAAGCCGTCGTCTCCGCGTCGTATCTCCGGGCCCATTCACCAATCGACTCATCACGGATGAATCGCTTGGCGAACGAGACCGGACACCGATCGTAGTCCGGCTTCTTCCGTGACGAAGTTGCAGCCTCCTTTCGCCAGTTCGTCCGCGCGTTCATTTCCGGGCAGTCCTGCGTGGGCTTTCACCCAAAACAAATGCACAGTTTTGCCCCGTGTGGAGGCCTCCTTGAGGTTTGCCCGCGAATTGTGCGCTATACCTGGTATAAAGTGATATAAGGCCGAAGGTAGAAGCAGATTTTGCACGGTATCCTTGACTGAGAAACTGGCTATCCTATTTCTAACTGTCGGAACTCAACAATGCTACTAACATTGATGTTATGGCGACATATTTAGATAAAAATGGTGGTAGTTAGCTGGGCAGACCTAAAACTAGCCCTTTCACTAACTAAATCAAGTAAAAACATTTACCCCCCGCTGGCAATCGAACCCGGGACCTCTGATTCTGAAGCTGGTGGTCTGACCACTAGACTATAGAATCATAATTAGTGCGTAATAATATTCATCAATGCCACACCTTCAGCTGACATCATCAGGTGTGATAAAAGTCATGCTTATTAAAAATAAAATATTAACTAGTATTTTCTAGAAACAAAAATATTTACGTCAACAAATGAATTCAATAAAAAAACTATTAACTTCCTCGATAACAAATTGATCGATACATCGCCCCATCACTAGTAACGCGACGAAAAGCGATGTCATTTTCATTCGCAAACCACCGAAGTGAGAAATGAAAATTGAAAGGTAAATTGCGTCAATGTGTCGCGCGGTTACACGCTGTGGTAGGCATAAGGGTTGGTTCAGGCTATAACGTGCCGTCATCGGTAACTATATCTCATATATATATATTATATGGTCAGATCCACTTTTACAAAGTTATCATGTTGATATGTGTAATGTGGAAGCGTCTATCACCGAACGGATTGAATGCGAGAAATCGTTTAAAAAAGAAACCGAGAAGAAATCAAAAGCAATTCGAGATGAAATAGAGATGAAGTCGATACCTAAACAATTAAAAAGTAGTACAAAATTGTTCAAGCTGTATTTAAATATAGGTACTCTTACAATGGTTAGAGTCAGCTACTTACACAATTCTTTACCCCCAATAACATGATATCGATTTCTTTCCATGTATTTGCTTTATTAAATTTACTCGAACACTTTACTAAAGTAATATATATTTTTTACGAATCTACGCGCGTTTCCTGTTATTATATATTATTATATTTTGTTCTGATGTTTATTTTACAATTCAATAACTTTTAGGAATAAGATGCGTTTTCCCGTCCCGAAGAGCATAAAAAATACCTTTCGATGTGCAAAAAACGTTGCAAGCGTCGTCAAGTTGAAAGCCAAGCGCAAAGTCTCAACACTTTTAAACATATTCCAATGTTCGAGTATTCCTTGGCGACTTTATATCGATGCGAAGTGAAGAGCACTTCTCGTTTCGTCATTTTGGTAGTGCACATAAATCTTGGCTCGCCTTCTTTCTTTGTTTGTGCATCTCTCAACGGTATAATTTGTACACCATTTTTGAGCATACTTCAAAACATTTGAATAATTTTCCCCTGAAAAGCTTTCGACATTTAATTTTTTTGTTTTACTTTAGCATTGTTTTCTATGATTTTCATAGAAAACAATGCTAGAAAGAAGAAAATTAGTCACTTTATGGTAAGTGATAACCAGTAGTATAATCACACTGCACCGTCATCTTCTGTCTACTGTAATCATCTACTGACGATTTAGCTATTTTATCTCTAATTGTACACCATTTTTGAACATACTTCAAAACATTTGAAGAATTTTCCCCTGAAAATCTTTGGACAAAGGTATGTTTTTGTTTTACTTTACAATAGCATTGTTTTCTGTGATTCTATTACGTGGAAGTGCTTGGCTTTTTTGTCACTTTATGGTAAGTGATAAGGTAGAATCACACTGCACCGTCATCTAGTGACGATTCTGTCTACTGTAATCATCTAGTGACGATTTAGCTATTTTATATGTAATTGTACACCATTTTTGAACATACTTCAAAACATTTGAAGAATTTCCCCTGAAAAGCTTTCGAAATAGGCATGTTTTTTATTTTACTTTACAATAGCATTGTTTTCTGTGGAAGTACTTGGCCTTTTTGTCACTTTATGGTAAGTGGTAAGGTAGAACCACACTGCACCACTGTACTGTTCTGTAATCATCTACTGACGATTTAGCAATTTTATCCCTAACTGTCGTAACACTACAATTTTACTGCACTGTTGTTATGGTGGCAAACTCAGATAAACTAGGTGGAAAAACGGGCCCCACAGCTAACTAAAAAGAGTCTACTATTGCCCTTGCTGGGAATCGAACCCGGTACATCAGATTGAACACACAACCCAATAGACTGTCTTGTGTAGTATATGTTATTAAAATATCTGGATGTGGTGTGCTCTGTTTTATGTATCATTAAACAAATAAATAAATAAATATATCCAAAAACACTAATGTTGAATAAATTTCCACGAGCAGGATTTAAATCTGCACCCTTCTGACATACCGGGTCAGGTGCTCTCCCAATTGAGCTATCGTGGTTCTAACCAGCCCGCCGAAATTATTTAACACTATTTACTTTTTTTTTACTTTGAAAGCCAAAGGAATAAAAATAAAATAAAATAAAATATATCCAGTAAAAAAAGGGAACAGAAACGAGATTTTTTAAGCAAAATTTTACTTTTCCTGTTTTGTCACAGGAGACGCTGCTTCAATGATATATACATTCTCACCCCCTCGATCCGGTCAACCTGAGCTGTGGTCCTAGTCTTTAGAGGCGCCCTCAAGTTGTTCCACCCGAGAATCTAGGGTAAGAGCTAGGGAAAGGGAATCTTGCTTGCGTTATGCCATCATTCCCAAAAACCCTGTGACGGCGATAAGACCACACGTCTTAAGGAACCCTTTAAGTTTCTCACCGCTCTTAAGTAAGTCATGTCTGGAATTGGGGCCGACTTAACCTAGTCCATTTTGACCCTTCCAAAACACTAGTTGGCGTGTTTACCGCCAAAAACATCCCTTCGTCGTATCTCTAAACTTTGAAGGTCCCCTTTATACCAAACCGACCATTGGAATTCTTGGCGTCGATATTTGGAGTAACGATCAGTATCGCGGTCATTTGGAAGGTACAGCTAAATTAGCTTCGAAAAAGCTGGATGTGCTCAGACACTTTAGAGGCTTTAGAGCGGGACAGTATTTCACGCCAACCCATCGCTTACAATTTTACAAAGCACAGGTCAGGCCTCATATGGAATACTGTTCACATCATTGGGCTGGAGCGCCCCAGTACCAACTCCTTCCATTTGACCGCATTCAACGCAAAGCTGCTCGAGTTGTCGACGACGTGGTAACCTCTGGTCGGCTCGAGCCACTGGCCCTTCGGAGAGACGTTGCGTCTCTCTGTATATTTTATCACCTTTATCATGGGGAGTGCTCTGAGGAATTGTTTGGTTTGATTCCTGCCGCTGATTTACGCACTACACGCAATCGACTGTCTTTCCATCCACACCATCTTGATGGATGGCGGTCTACTACTGTGCGTTTCTCACGTAATTTTTTACCACGAACTACAGTGCTGTGGAGCTCTTAGCGGCGGTATTTCCGGACCATTACGACTTAGGGATCTTCAAGAAACGAGCCTACTCCTTCCTTAAAGGCTGGCAACGCATATGCGATTCCTCTGGTTTTGCGGATGTCCATGGGCGGCGGCAATTGCTTCCCATCAGGTGACCCACCTGCTCGTTTGCCTCTTTCTAATATATAAAAAAAAGTCTGATAATGCGAAAAATGCATGCAATTTGTTTCATGCATTTTTCTCATCAACAGAAATCTCTCTTAAAATATACAAATTCCTCTTTTCATTAACCTGATCAAATGGCAAATAGAACTCGGTACTCTGAATAGTTTCATGCAATGGCGGATAATAACGACGGCTTTTGAATATCGATGACCAATTCAACGTTATTAATCTGTCGCCCATTACCAAAACCCCTTTAGGAAGTTTAAATCATCCATTAGTTAGGTCAAGATCGTTACGAGTCAGTCACAAGTGCTGTTACCCGCAAACTGAATTATTAAATGACTTGCTAGCCACTCCACAGGCTCACAATGAGTCACTAGTGAGGTGCGTTGACAGATCTGCTGTGGTAAGTTAACATTTATTTGGAGGAGTATTGTGTTAACATATATATGACAGACTATGTAAGTCAGTTCATGAGCCGTGGTAAGTTACCATCTGGAGGAATATCAAGTCATCATCATTCATTAATATTATCACCAGCTAATTTTATGTCCCCACTGCTGGGGCATGAGGCTCCCTATGGAAACACCACATGGAATATCGACTAAATATGATCTAATATGATATAGGTACATATTATGATTATTATAGTGATCTTTATTTTAAATAAGCAATTGTAACATTATATTCAATATATAAATTAAAAACTTAAACTAACTCGCCTGCCCTGGCAAGGTGCCCAAAATAATGGCAGCATTGCCCCTTTGAATGGCCAAGCTAATGCGCTGTGCGAAAAAATGACCTGATCTCCGGTCAACCGTTGCTTCGTACGGGCGAGCAGTTAAGTCTTTTAAAAACGTTTTTGCATTAGGTCTCCACAGCAAAGAGTGGAAAAAGTAAGTCTCACTCAAATCCCGGTATTTCCTAAATATATATATATATATTCCTTGATAAACTGCAATAAACGATTTTGATTTTGATTTTTTTTTTGATATATATATATTTCTTAAGCAGGTCGGTGTCTGCGGTCCTTTTATTATTGCTCTCATACATCCATCTTTTGTATGTATTTATAAAAATTAAAGTTATTGTCGGTAAAATACTTGATTAATAAATAATTTTTTTTCTTTCTTTCTTTCCATACTCGACAATGTCTTAATTTTTATAAGCAATTTGGTGAACAATACGTACTTCCTACTAATATTCTTGGTTAACAACACATTAACATATAAGTAACTATTATACAAAAAATTTACACATTGTGTGTTGTACAATGCATTAAAATGTATCTTATCTTATCTTACCATTGATTTTATCTTATCTTATCTTACCTTAGATGGTGATAGCTAGCCAGGTGTACCGGTAAACCGCCTCTGGGGCTTAGTGGTTAAGACCACCGGTTTAGACCCAGAGGTACCGGGTTCGATTTCCAGCGTGGGGTTCATGTTTTTGTGTACTCGGTTTGGTTGGTGGTAGGGCTTGTTTGTCCACCTGGCTAGCTACCACAATCTTATCTAAATATCTCGCCATCACATCAATGTTTGTAGCATTGTTGTGTTCCGGCAGTTAGAGATAAGATAGCCAGTGCCTCACAGTTGAGGATCCCGGGTGAAGTGCGATTCCATCATTGGCCTTATCATCACTTAACATCAAGTGAAATCAAGGCACTGTGCTTACCCGTAAAATATAAAAGAAAACCTCCCAACTAAATCAAGACCACGTTGTGTGCAATCAGCTGGAAACCGAACCTTTGGATCTGAGAGAGAACGGTGGGTTAACCACTAGACTTTAGGGATATCGTGGATATTATCTATACCAGTCATACTCAAAGTGTGCTCCGCAGAGCCCTGTGGCTCCGCAAAGCCTTTGTGGGGGCTCCGCGAGAATGACAGACATCAACATGGAGTCACTATTCAAAACAATGCCACTCAATGATTTTTGGTGCAGAATCCTTGATGAATATCCACTTCTTGCCACAATGGCCTTGAATGTTCTTTCGTTCCCAACATATTTGAGAGAAACAGGATTCTTGACCTATGCATCTACCATTAACAAAATACCGCAATAGTCTGGATGACGAATCTTATAAGACTTCAACTCTCTTCGATCAAACCTAATATCAACCGATTGATGTAAAATATTAAGAAACAGTTTCATACATCCCATTAGTTTTTTTTTAAATTTTATTATAGTATAAATAAAATGATTACCTATTAATAAAGAATGCACGTGACTGTTTCTTTTATTTTGGGGTTCTGTCAAAAAATTCACTTTTCAATAGCGTTCCGCCACCATAAAAGTTTGAGAACAGCTGATCTATACTAATAAAAAAGAGAAAAGCTTTGTATTTTTGTATGTATGTTTGTAACGAATGAACTCAAAAACTACTGGACCGATTTCAAAAAATGTTTCACCATTAGAATGCTAAATTAGCGCTGAGTAACATTAGGCTATATTAAAAAACTTCGACTCGTGCGAAGCAGGGACGGGCCGCTAGTATCCAATATTTGACGAACATTGGAAGCGGTGAAATTGATTTACACTGCTTTTGAGTAAAATTGGTTTGCGTATTCTATCGAAACTTGGCGGAAAGCATTTACGTGGCGACCGTTCGCAAAACTATCAGCAAATCTTTGTCTGTCAGTGCGGGCAAGCGATTTAATGAAATGTCTACCTACCCGCATTTAGATTTAATTTGGACCCGCTCTATGGAAGTTATGAAATTAATATTAAAAGATCTCTTTGTTACCTGCCTTGTTGTGCGTCTCGCTCGAGGCTCCTATTTTTCGTTTTTTAATATTCTTTTATTATTCGCTGATTACCTTGTCATTTATGTATCAGATTTACCCTTTTTTTCGGAAAACCTACTAGGATAGGTAGGATTTGTATTACAAGCGCACAAAACAAATATCAATTGGTATATATTTTTTTAATAATAGTTGTTTTGACCACTTTTTTGCCAGAGTGATATGAGGTGGCCGATGATAGAGAATAGTGGAGCCGCAAAGGGGAGGCCTTTCCCAGCAGTGGAACACAAAATAGGCTAATAAAAAAAATAGTTTCTTATAACGTTTTTATTGTTTTTACAATTATTATTTTTGTTAAAATATCACTCACTATGACCTCACTATGACAACGGAACGATTAAAAAAACCTCAAGCTAAATTAAAAATGTAAGCTAACGCAAGAAGAATCTGTATAAAGTTTTTTTATTTAGTGTGGCCTCAAGGTATACCGAAACTTTTAGCTGAGAGTGCGGCACTACTTCCTTTTGATGTTGCCTGAAACTGTTCCACGTGGCCTCGCTACTTGGAAACAACTTACACCTTTAGCACCATCTTAAGTGCTCCATTGAACTGTTTAACGTATGCAGCAAGCTCTTTTTAACCGACTTCAAAAAAGGAGGAGGTTACTCAATTCGACTCGTATATATATATTTTTTATGTGTGTTCGCGGATAACTTCGTCGTTTATGAACCGATTTTGATGATTTTTTTTTGTTGGAAGGGATTTCCCAAGGGTAGTACCATGATAAGGAAACCAGGATCTGATGATGGCATCTTAGAGAAATCGAGGGGAACCTTCGAAAATCGTAGTGGCGACTAGTGCGTTTGTTAATGTTTTTATTAGGTATTTTAAAGCACTACTATTTAATGAAGGTCTGGAGTCGATCTGATGATGGAGCCGAAAGACAGTCGAGTGAACTCCTCAACGATTTACAGCAATTACATGGTGTTTGGGCTTGATTAATTTGTATTGATGAGAACTTTACATCTAGATGGGTTGTGACTGTCATTAGGGGTCTGATGATGAAGACGAAGGACAGTCAAGGGAACTCCTTAACGTTATACAGTAGCTACCTTGTGTTTGATCTTAATTCATTTCTATTGATAAGAAATTTGTACTCATATGGGTCATAAGTGCCATAACAGGTCTGATGATGGAGACCATAGACAGTCGAGGGCATTCCTCAACGATTTACGGCAGTTACCTTTGGTGGGCTTACTTCATACGGTTCAATATACCAAAATGTTTAGTTCGTACAAAAATAATACCTAATTAAGATTGAAGTTTTACATAGGAATACCACTACCTACTAGGCCGTCGTTTCCTCATCCGAGAAGCATCCTTGTTAGGTCTACGTCTACCCATCACTAAAAATCGTAAAATAAAATAATTTTTAACAAAAAAAACCAACTTCAAAAAACAGAAAACTAAAAAGTAAATACAGCTTGCTTGCTTTTTATTATAGTATTACCTAGTAATTAATAATATGATTTCAATATTATTTCTTGCTTTTTAGAGCTGTTTTTACTTTTTTAAGTTTCCTGTTTTTCGAAGTCGGTTTTTTTTTAAAGTAACTGTTACTTTAAAGTAATGTAACGTACATAAAAAATGTCGGTTACAACCGTCCGTCGTCAAGTGCCTCTGCTATCCGCCCGCAAAATACTGTTTTGATTTGTATGTACTTAAAATCTTTATTGACAACCGTACTGTAAAAAGGGGTCACTTTAGAATCAAAGGGTAACATTGACAACAACTCCTGATTCTTAAGTAGCGTTTAAAAATGGTGTCGAAGTATATAATGTAAAATGCTCGAGCATCTTGGGTTGAAAACTCATTAAAGGCTCGAATCTCATCGAAAGGCTAGAGGTTTAGACTTTAGCCTTAAGTCCAAAGTTCAAGTTTTAGCCTCGAGCTCTATGCTCTGGAGCTGGAGTCGCTATTCGATCCTTGGACTCTATGCAAGGCTCGAGTCGATGCCCGAGCCCTCTATAGGGCGCGATCCTTTTAACAACACTACCTAGGCGTCTATTGTCTAACCACAGGTCGAACTAAGTCCAAGATTTTATTTATTTATCTTTATTCAGGAAACAAACAGCTTTTTTATATAACATAATCTTAATATAAACTATGTAATAGCACATTAGCTTAACAGTTTCCACTACTAGTTGGTACAGTTATATATATATTGAATGACAAAGTGCAAATAACTTACAATAGAAAATTTAAACAAAAAAAAATGACATAAAACTAAGTTAGGCTACTTTAAGTAAAATAGAAAAACTGATTAAAAAAATAAGTAAATTAAAACAAAGGCAGGCAAATAAGTATACTTATATAGTATAAGTAGTATACTCGTAACAATATATTATTTTTTTACGCCTAATAAAAGACTACGAAAATCATCATCTCATCATGCCTTTCATGCCACATCAGGTTTACACGAGAAAGAAGGATCGAATGAGAGTATCTCAAGCTGCCAATATAACAATGGATTCAAAAGAATCCCCAGTTTTTAAAGTAATTTGCCAACTCACATCTTCACCAGCTCATTTTATGTCCCCACTGCTGAATAGATGGATAGGGAGAATGGGTCATAAACCACCACGCGGGCCTAGTGCGGATTGGTGGTTGTTAATGACTGCTAATGCAGCCGGGACCAATGGCTTTACATGCTGGCGAAGCACAGAGGGGCTCGAAATCATACATTTTTGGTCACCCATCCGATGAAGTTTATCGGATGAACGGCCTTTGATGTTGCTTAACCTTAGCAATCGCAGACCGGGCGCGTAACCATTACTAACTAAAGCAAACTATTCTATTAAAAAAAGCAAAAGTGGTGAAGCAATAAAATCTCACGATAACGTTGCTCTTTAAATACAACAACTTCCTCCTCGAAATCGGCAAATATGTACATTTCCAGTGGAATGTGGGTACCTAAAATATAAGATGCGCTCGCAAAAGTTGATTCCAGTTCCCCGACGGGTGCTGGCTACGCGCCAAAACTTCTCTTTTATTCATACCAACAAACAAACTATAGCAATTGGCGCTTCCACGGGACACCAGCTGCAGTTGCATTGGAGTTTCGTTTTCACTGTTTAATTGTTATTGTTCTTCTCTCACAAGAGAGGCTGTTGTGGGTTCATTTTATACAGTTTTTATATAGTTACATACATTTTATATAGTTACCAAAGCGTTCCCGATCCGATCCGACCCGAACCCCTCAGAGAATCTAGTAGGGTATACGGGGACACGTAGTGATGCCGTTCCCTATAAAAAACCTCAGACGGTGCTTAGTTTCACACGGCTTGAGGAACCCTTTTAGTTTCTCGCCGCCCCCAAAAAGTCCGGTGACGCTGAAAATGCCATGTAAAGCAATAAGATAACTCTAAAAAAAAACTCCAAATAGCGACACTAGTACCCAATAACTCACTATAACCCCTATGCTATGACAGGTGACGTTTTAACTCCGACCACCGTAACTTAACATTGCTCAAGGATTATACCTAAACCATCCTAAACCAATGGGTTTGTGGTTGAAAACCGACTCTAGAACTATATCCTAGATAACGCAGCTACTAGTGCAATAAAGTTTTGGGACAGCATGTTACATTACATGTGTTACTGCCGCACTCATAGACGTCAATTAGCATTATGATTATTTAGCACCCACAATTGTTCAGTCAAAAATGTGCTTATTACGTCACTGTTAGATACTATTTTACAATAGAGAAATTTATGTGCTTAGTAATAGTTAGTTAGTATCTAACTTTATTATACCAACAAACAAACGGTAGCAATTGGTGTTTCTACAGCACACCAGTGGCAGTTGCATTGGACTTTAATTTTCACTGTTTAACTATTAACTATGCTGTTCACTTGTAGGCGTAACGTCGTATAAAGTGATATCACTCCTAGTTGATGCTCCTAAGTTTTGCACAAATTCTCGGTTTGTTATCGTGATTGAATGAATTCGGATAGTAAATAGAAACTCGCTTTACGCGCTCTGAAAATAATGATTGTTTGAACTCCAGTGACACCTGGCTGTACGCCAAGAATTCCCTTTTATTCACATCGAGATAACTTTCAAGCAATTAGTGTCATTATACGAAACGACAGTGAGAGTTCGGGCCGAGCTTAATTCGGTTTCACGTAGAGGGAACGCTCTAGTGTTGTTTGCCATTCTCACTATGAAATCAATGTTTATTTTTATATTGAATGAAACAAAGCCAAAGACTACTTTGGACAATTTAATTTATTTTCCTATTATTGTTGAATTATTTTCGTATGACAATATTAGAACCTGAAAGTTTTTGTGAATTGAATTGAATACAATTCACAAGCTTGTAATTTTAATAAAAAAATTTGTTATGTTTATTAAACATTGTCTTTGGTATTGACTTGGTAAGTTTTATTGTTTTTCTTATTAGCAAAAAGGTGTGCCTTGTGGTACACCTAATGTGAAAACTCAGTATTACTCGTAAGTAAATGTTTCAAAGCTTTTTTGTACGATGACTCTATTGTTTCTCTACCTTCTTCTGTTTAAAAAGACGATGATTTTAAATAACAAACATGTTATTAAGGATCATTGACCTTTACGAAAATATTTTTAAGAACGGAGTAAAAGAATAGGCATTATGAATACTAGTGGCTGCGAACCTTAGTATAAAATACTAACTTAAACTCATAAGCTCGTTGGCGCATTGTATAGCACGTAATGTTTGCGATAGTGCAAGTTAAACAAAGTTCACAATACTGTTTAACCAGACGGTTTTTTTACCTATATACTAGGAGAACCGCCTCTGTGGTCTAGTTGTTAAGACTACCGGTCTTAGACCCGGTGGACGGGTTTGATTCCCAGTGGGGTTTCATGTTTAACAATTTTATGTGTGCGTATACGGAGGTTAAATGAAAGGCTGGTGTATGTTACTAGAGGGCGAGTGACCGTGAGCTCGGTCGATGGAAGACTGACTGAAGTCTTTATTTATTACGGTTTTATATAACACTAGCGGCCGCTCGCGGTTTCACCCGCGTGGTTCCCGTTCCCGTGGGAATATATGGATAAAAAGTATCCTGTGTGTTATTCCAGGTTATAAACTATCTATATGCCGAATTTCATCTAAATCCATCCATCCGTTGCAGCGTGAAGAAGTAACAAATATACGAACATACATACACACAAACTTTCGCATTAATATTAGTAGGATGATCAGTACAGGCAGACTCTGGTACAGGTGTGTGTGGTGTGAGGATGCGTTAAGTGTTTACACATGTTTGTGTACCCGCTTTGGTTGGTGGCAGGACTTGTTTGTCCGCCTGGCTAGCTTCCACCATCTTATCTAAATATGTCGCTATAACATTAATGTTTGTAGCATTGTGGTGTTCCGGCAGCTAGAGATAAGATAGCCAGTGCCTCAGTAGTTAAGGAATCCGGGTGAAATGCGCTTCCACATTTGCCTTATCATCACTTATCACTAGGGGAGATGTAGACACTGTGCTTAAAGTAGGTTAAATCTTTTTAAACTATCATAACTGGTCACTTATTACAATGGGATTTGTATCATGTTTTAATTGTTTTATGACGAATGCAACTATGTCGAAATATCAAATACTCAACGGCAATAAAAAACATGGTAAGAATCACGTAATTAATTACTCTAAACTAACAGTTATATTTAGCTAAAATCTTTTTAAACTATCATAACTAGTCACTTATTAAGTATAATGGGATTTTTATCATGTTTTAATTGTTTTATGACGAATGTAACTATGTCGAAATATCAAATACTCAACGTGCTTACCCGAAGGATAAACAAAAGGGATTTTTGAGCTAGCAGTTTAATTGTTTTTTGTAAACTGCTTTTTGTGTTTATTTCGAGTTTCTAACAGCTTTGTTGGTTACCCAATGAACAAATGAGCTTACAAAGGCATGCGTAACGAATGGAAGGGTAAAGTTACTCTAGATCGCCATAATTGAACTTGTTACTGTTCGGTTTGTTCCAATATCAAGAATTCCATTAGAAATTTTGATTTGACCTCATTGTTCCTATTACAGAGTTCTTTGTGTTTATTTTAATAACATGTTTTTCCTGTTGTTACTTTGCTTAGGTACCGCTGCATGATAAATATTTAATTGATTTCCCTTTATTTTTCTTACAATTTTTGTACTGAAACACTTATAACATTTGTTGAATGAATGTAATAAGAAAAACACAAAACGAGTCATTTGAAGATCCTCGTGGCCGTTGTCCAGTAGTGGACGTCTTTTGACTAAGATGATGATGATGATGATGATGATGATGATGATGATGATGATGATGATGATGATGATGATGATGATAATGATGACGATGATGATGAAACAAAATTAACTAAATTGTTTAATTACAAAATATGGATAGTGACCTTGAGGTAAGACTATAAACCACTATAAACCACTTTTGTGCAGACGCCTGCGCATGAACCTATCCAAAACTGTAAAATTTCTTCATTCAATGTTCAACCATATTATTATGCCATTTAATACAGGTGACTTTTTTAACACCGTCCATACCTTCTGAGATGACTCCCGTGATACAAACGAACAACTCTTACTATTGGACCAACTCCCTCGAAACTCGAAAATAAAAGCCTTCCGAAATTCTTGAGCCTTCTTAAAAATTGTGAAGTTCCTTTGATTGGTCCTTAGTTACTCTGAATAATTCACTTAAAATATTTTTTTTCTTTTTTTTATATGTATATGTCACCGTATAATTGTACGAACCGTTAGTTTATAATTAATCTAGTGAGATTATAAACTGTCGATAGATTGTAAACGAACACTAAAATTTACAATCTAACGCTTAAATTTTCGTAAGTTTATAAACTGACCATGTCCAGCCGTCAAATTGTGATTTTGCGTTTTACAAAACGCAAAGCGCACGCTGATTGGCTGAACGAATCAGTTGTCTTTCACTCGTGTGTGTGCGTGTTTTATTCAATTTAAAGTTATTAAAACCAGTTTTAACAGTGTGATTTAATAAACAACATTATTATTTACTAACAATGAGTGAATTAGAGCCTGTGGATGAACATATAGGTGAAGAAGCAGTTGAAAATAATCACAATTATGTTGACCAACAACAATTTACCATAGATCTACAAAAAAACTACAGTGGGCATAAGCAAAATAGTAAAAAGTGTGATTTGAGTTTGCCATTTTGAATTTGAGAAAAAGAGACAAAACAATGACTATCTAAATAATGCTTAAATAGTTTTTATGACTAAGGGGGTAATAAATTAACAAACTTTACCTATATAAAGGTTAGTACTTTTAACGGATCTACTTGCGTTTATTTTATACATTATTTTTATTTAATGTTAATATTTTTCTTAATTTATTATTTTTTCGATAACCCATTTAAAAAAGAAATCAAATTTGGAATGAAAATGAATTCTTTGCCTGACCATTCATTTTGTGCTTTACTCTATAGACACAAACATTTGTCACCTATAACGCCGACCAATCAGAAGACGATTCACAATTTCGCGGGCGAGAAATTGTAAGGTGCAGTGATTGGTTCATTTGTTTGTAATCTGACGGTTTAAATATAGTAAAATTATAAACTGACAGCTAGACATGGTCAGTTTATAAACTTACGAAAATTTAAGCGTTAGATTGTAAATTTTGGTGTTCGTTTACAATCTATCGACAGTTTATAATCTCACTAGATTAATTATAAACTAACGGTTCGTACAATTTTACGGTGACATATATATAACCAATGTATAATTTTGCGAACCAAATACCTATACTTTCATTGTTTGCATGCTGAGATTACCTGTTATCTTAAGAACAGTTACATACTGTATTATGTTGGTAGTTCAATAAAATAAATAAATAAATAAATAAAATTCAGCTGTTCCATACAAAACATCAATATTCATTCGACCAAAATGTTAATGAATAGAATTTTATTTTCGAGTTAGGGAGTTGGTCCAATAGTAAGAGTTGTTCGTTTGTATCACAGGAGTCATCTCAGAAGGTTTGGACGGTGATAAAAAAAAGTCATAATTATACAGGATATAAAGTTCAAAGGCTATTGAGGAAATTTAACGTAATATAGTGGTAGTAGAGTAGAGTTATTTATAATCATTTACCGGTGATCTGTAAATACACGATGTTCACCGTCTCAAGTACTTAAAAACGCGTATTTTTTTTTTAACACGTTCGGGAACTTTTCGGATTTTGAATGTGAAAGCGATCGTAGTTTGTTTAATGTTGAGTTGTTTTTTTTTTTTTTTTTAATTTATTGAATAAACAAAAAATATAATATTGGTTCATGTAAGACCCATCATTGGCAAAACCAGAGTGGTTTGTGTGCCGATGGGGAGTTCAAAGAAGTTATATAGAAATCAGTACAATTTTTTCTTACAAAATGAAGCTTAATTCACTAGATTTAAAGTAAGTTTTTATGACATTTTTAATATATTTACCACTTAGATATTTTATTCTGACTTCTTCTGGCATATCGTTAATTATTTTAGGTAGTACATATGAATGAAGTCTAGCACCATATATATTATTATATTTAGGTAACAGGTATTTTTGATGATTGTGTAACATTCTTAGTCTTGGACATCTCTTGTTAAATACGAGTTTTTTGACATTGGGGTATTCTTCAGTTAAAATAGCTAATTTTGCCTTACCTTGTACGGGTAATATCTTACAATATTGAAATAGTTGTGTATAGTCTGTTTCGCACTTATTTTTAACATTTTTAGGTACAATTGTCTTTAACAATCTTATTTGTAGGTGGAATATTTTTTCTAAATACGTTTTAAATGTTCGTCCATAAGCACTTAATGCGTAACCGATCACTGAGTCAGCTAGGGCTAGGTATAGCATACGCAGGGTTCTATATGGTAATTTGTACTTCAGTATTGACAACTTACTTAGGATGGCTCTCAGTTTATCGCACACGTAATTAATGTGTGTTCCCCAGTTGAATCTGTGATCAATTATTAGACCCAGGTACATGTGTTCCGCGACAACTTCGATCTTTTCACACTTACATGTTGTAATATCAAGCTGATGTAGGCAAGTATGTTGATGTGCCACCACTGAAATATTATATTCAGTTTTATTGTGAGCGGAACGAATATGCATTATTTTAGTTTTTTGCGCGTTAATTACTAAGCCGACATCGTGGGCCCACTTGCATATGGTGTTGAAGTTTATCTGCATGGCGCGCTCGGCCGCGGCTATGTCGCAGTCTGCTGTAATAATGCATGTGTCGTCTGCGAACTGGTACACAGAGCCCTCGGTTACTAGATTGCACATGTCATTTACATACAACAAGTACTCGGTAGGGCCGATTATCGATCCCTGTGCCGTGCCTTTTTCCGTTTTAATCTCGTTACTGTACATATTCTTGATCTTTACGCGTGTGTGTCTATTTTCGTGGTAGTTTTTAAGCAATGATAGGAGAGGGCCCTGTATACCGCTCTGCTCCAATTTCCGATATAACGTCTCATAATTTAACATTTCAAATGCTTTGCTAAAATCAATGAAAACAACAAGCACATGCCTTTTTTCATTCAAGTGCTTGTTGATTTCATTGTTAAACTCGCAGAGTAGTTGAGAGGTACTCCGTTTTTTTTGGAAGCCGTATTGCTTATTGTTAATTATTTTATTTTGCGATAAAAAGTTGCCGATTTCATTGCCGAAGTATCTCTCAATGACTTTATCAATACAAGATAGAATAGTAATTGGTCTATAATTGTTATAGTCTGTGTGTGTTCCTTTTTTGTAAATAGGGCGTATTACACCTATTTTAAGTTCGTCGGGGTACACAGAGGTGGCAAGGCAGGTATTAATTAAGTGTGTAATAACTGGTGTGATTTTAAGGCAATTATTTTTGATATCTATGGCCCTAATTTTATCGTACCCTGGGCTTTTTCGGTCATTTAGAGATTTTATTATTTTTAGAATATTGCAACATGAGGCTTTTTTAACCCTCATTGCAACCCCTGTGCATGCGGCAAACTTCGAGTGGTCTAAAATTTGTGTTTTGCATGGTACAGATATTTTTTTAACATTGGTCTGGAATTCATGGGCAAAATTATTACATACGTCTTTCTCATTCATTTTAAAATGCTTTAAGATTACATCATCAATCGAGTTATTTGTTTTACCACATAATTCATTAATTATACGCCATATTTTTTTAGAATCTTTAAAGTTTTTGCTAATTTCCCTAAAAATATACCTATTTTTAATAAAGTTAATATATTTATTTGTTTTATTACGATATTTATTGTACAATATCCGGTTCTCAATTTTTTCCGGTGCTTTTTTCCAAATTTTATACAATTTATCTCTTTGTTTACACATTTTTAACATTTTTTTATTTACCCATTTACATTTCTTAGTTTTTATATTTTTACACTTTAAGATTTTTTTACATTTATCATAAACATTTTGTAACTTTTCTTTGATAAACTTAAATATTTTGTTCGGACAATCGTATGTAAGCGCTTCATCCCATTCAACCTGCTGCAGAGCATTGTCAACCTTATCATTATCGAGTACGGTTAGTAATCGCTGAGCGGGTGCCCGCGGGCCGGCGCCGGCGCCGGCGGCGCTTATCTCCAGCGCGCAGCCGGTTATGTAATGATCAGCTATAGATATGTTAATGACCCCTGTATGCACTCCGCTGCAATTTGCCGATTTCGTGAAAATGTGATCTATACAGGATTTCGTGACAATGTTGCTTTTGCTTTCCTCCCTGGTTATTTGATTTATTCCACATTCTAGTCCTAGTTCGGAAAGTTTGTTTAAATACGAAGACCTTATATTACTTTGTTTTGTTAAGTCGATATTCATGTCTCCTATGATCATTAACTTGTTGCTACATGGTATGTGATTTAAGATAGTGTATAACTCGTCTATAAAGAGTGATTTACTTTTATCGGGCGGTCGGTAGACCGCGCAGATGCTGATTTTATCTTTGTTATTTATTTCTATGCACCCGCACAGCGATTCAAAATAAAGTGAAGTGTTAGGTATTAGGGTAAATGTGATGGCTTTGCGCACGTATAATAAAATTCCACCGCCCTTGCGGTTTTTTCTAAGCTTAGTGTACATGTTGTAATCAGATAAATTAAATAGTTTTTTACATGATTCGGCTATGTTAGCTTCCGTTAATACAATTAGGTCAATAACACGGTTGCTATTTGTAACTATGTATTCTAAGTGCGAAAAATTCAATAACATTGATCTTATATTTACATGCAACGTTATAAGATGACGGTATTCTGTTGGAACTGCGTCTATGTAATCGTTCCAAGTGTCGTAGGTACCTTCGTCGTGGTTGAGTGAACTTGCCATTTAATTAGTTAGTTGTCGGCAAATAATTCGATGTCGTTACATTTAGTCCGTTTTTGTCGCCCAATAGTCGATATCACTTACCGATCGAATTGGGTGTGTTTTACCTTGCTCGTCCTTCTTGATGAGTATACATCCTCTTTTGCACCATACAAACTTATACTGATTGGATTCCTTTAGTTCCGACTTAGCTCTCCAGAGCAGATAGGCGGTCGTGGGTGATAAGGCCTCGCGCATGAATATTCTGGAGTCCTCTGGCCTGCCGATATCTGTCCCGGTAATGGTAACGGTTTTGGATTGATCCAGCCACTGGTCCCGGCGGCCTTCGCGGAGGAGGGCCACCACTGAGGACACGTTCCTTTTTTGTCCATCGGGTGCTTTACTAGCTTTTCTGTATGTTTGTATGACGTCATCCGGGTCCTGGTTTATTTTTTTAGCGATATTTTGTACAATTTCCTTCAGATTTTCTCCTTCAGCTTTCTGTACTCCACAGATTTCCAGATAATTTCCCATTTGATTTTGCTCCATTGTACATACTTTTTGTTCAAGAAGTTCTACTTTATTTTTCATATTCACGAGCTTGTTTTTCAAGTCCGCGTTCTCGTTTTCTACCCTCTTTGTTTTTTCTTTCATTGCATCTAAGGACACTTGGTAATCGTCGATTTTGTCTGAGTAAAACTGTAGGTTACGACGTAGTTCTGCTTCTAGTGTTTCTCGTACTTGTCGAGTTAATTCGTCTTTCATGATGGTTTTTATTTGTAGGCGTATTTCCTTGATGAATTGGTCGTTTGTCGGCCGTTCCGTGTCAACACTGGTGTTGTCGTCGTCCTCGGGATCTGGTATTATTATGGAAGTGCGTTTGTTTTTAGAAGTTCCAGTACATTTCCGGCATTTCCACGCAGCTCCTGTTGATTGTAACACGGTCAGCTGGTCATTTGTTATAGACACACATTTGCCGTGCCACCATTTGCTACAAGTATAACACTGCAATCCTGGCTCCTTCTTGGACACCACTTTACTGCATTCTGTACACTTAGCCATGACGGCAAAAAGAGAAAAACACTGTTTGGATAGGTAACTATTAATAATACCTGTTAATTCTAACTAGCGTTTTAAATGCGGCGGTAGGATGCACAAAGCGCATGACCGATCGCGACCTGTTGCGTACGCGAACTGAACTTACTTTTACTGGATTGTAATCTAACTGCTAGATCAGCCGTTACCTCTTCGGCAATCAAAGTTCAGTCATTTCAAATTATTTCAAAAAGCGGCCGCGCATCTACATAATAATGTGACGTGACGTTGAAATATTACGTCAGAAATCTTTCTCAAAAAATAAATGTAGCGCACGGGGTGATGGAAAATTTACATTTTATCATTCTCGTGGGACAGTCTCTATTTCAAATGGAACGTGCAGTAGGCAAGAGCTCCCACATAATCAAATACGTAGAGTACACGGTAAAGAAGTTCTAGTTTAGTGAACCAAATTTTTGTAATTTTTTGTAGCCAACAATGACTAAAGTAAATTTTACAATTTTAACATCCTACAATATTATAAACGCGAATGTTTGTAAGTATGGATGGATGTTTGTTACTCTATCACGTAGAAACTACTATATGGATTTCAATGAAATTCGGCATACAGATAGTTTATAACCTGGATTAACACATAGGATACTTTTTATCCTGAAATTCCCACAGGAACGGGAAACACGCGGGTAAAACCGCGAGCGGCCGCTAGTTATATATAATTATACAGTACGGAAATTGAAAAGTTGACTGTGGATAGTCAATAGAGAAACTTTTTAGCAACAGTCAAAACGTTGTTTTCAATAGTAATTGTATGGGAATGGTAACTATGACGTCACTATTATGTTACGTAAACTGAGTGTTTATTAACTTTTTAGGTTACAGAAATTCATGCTAAAGTCAAATAAAAAAATAGGTAAATGTTTTAAAGAACTGTCACGTCATTTTTCATTTGGTGACCTCCTTGGTTGAGTGGTTTGTACACCGGTTTTCATGGTGTCGCCATCTCTGAGGTCCCGGGTTCGATCTTCGGTCGGGTCAATTTAGAAAATATTGTTTTTCTAAATTGTCTCGGGTCTGGGTGTTTTCTGTGTATAATAAGTATGTATTTAAGTATTTTAAGTATGTTTATCCGTTGTCTAGTAACCATTTAACGAGTTTCATAACGAAGCTTCTCTTGGGCTAGATAATTGGTGTGAGTGTAGGAAAGTTTATTATGTTTATTTCATTTATGCTTTTGATGTTCTGGAGTTAATTATTGTGTTGTGATCATCCCTATTGTATTTTTGTCTTTACAATTATAAAATGAACTCTTAAACAGGTTTAAACAGGTTTAAGAGTGCTTAAGAAACCATTTAGAATATTCTGGCGTCCATTATAATATGACTTTGTATCACTATATTATAATCAACAGCCGATGTGGTAATAATGCAATAGTTAAAATATATTTTTTAAAGTATAAGATCCATTTTGTTTTTATCCATTTCATAGTAATATAATATTAACGAGCAATATAACCAGGTAAAATCTTTTTAAACTATCATAACTAGTCACTTATTATAACGGGATTTTTATCATGTTCTCATTGTTTTATAGCGAATGCAACTATGTCGAAATATCAAATACTCAACGGCAATAAAAAACATGGTAAGAATCAAGTAAATAATTACTCTAAACTAACAGTTATATTTAGCAGTTGATTGGTACAGTAAGTTTGGATGTGAGAGGTAAACTCCGAAACAACTCATCTGATTAAAAAAAGTCTCTCACCAATGTTTAGAGAGGAATTTCAGGGTGGTCATAGGCTATGTTTTATTTTAATAAATATTAGTTTTCGAAAAAAGATACGATATTCACGCGGACGAAGTCGCGGGCAAAGTGTGTGTCATAATAATTTTACTAAAAGTTATTTCTTCTTTAGTTGTTTTAGGCAAAGTACTAAAGCGTTCAACGTCTTTCGCGGCCTACTGTACAAACAAAAACAGTTTCTGTAAAATATTTAAGGAGGAAAGGAATTTATAATGGAACGCGGAAGCGATAAATTTATATAAAAACGGTTTTCGTTCTAATTTTTTGATCACCTGGGTAATAACAACCACTGGGTAAATTAATATTTATAATCTAAAAAAATCGTGTCCGTCAAGCTGGCGTACCTATACATGGTCTAATTCACGTTTGTTGTTATGCCATCTTTTAGTGCGTGATTACTACTAGTACCAAATATTTTATAATTGCAGAAATACGCACTGTATTTACTGCAATTATAAAATATTTAGTGCCTCCTTAGTTTAAGAAATAAAGAACTTTTTTTAGTGTACGCTGGCATCACGATCAAGCTGGCGTACACGTAATCGTTCTTGAAAACTATTTATTAATATAAATAGTTTTCGACGAGCAACGAAATTTACATACACATTTAGTGCCTTAGAACTATATTACTAATAAGGCACTGAATGTGTATGTAAATTTCGGGGCACTAGCCCCGCTATGCAAAATTTCATAAGGATTGCTCTGAAAGGAACGGAGATATGAATGACAATATACAGCGGACCCATATTAGTGCTTACAGAAATCGAACTTCTCTTTTTATAATTGTTTATGTATTATTAGTGCGTGAAATTCGGACTCTGTCAGTAGAAAAAGTTTATGTGAATTCGCAGTGGAACTATGTAAAAAAAATATGTAAAGTTCTATTCATACTAGAAGTACAAACAAGTTCATAAGTGTTTTCTCTATTTTTAAAGTTGTTTTTGAAATACTGAATTAAAATCAAAAACTAATCTAGCGCGATTGCTAAAGTAAAGCAACTTTCGCAAAAGCCGGTCATCGGATGGGTAACTAAAAGTTTATCATCTTGTGCTCCTCCGTACTTCGAAAGTCACGTAAATCTGTTAGATACAGCTGCATTAGCATTCGTTAACAACCACCAATCCGTTCTGTTCCTGCTGATAGTGTAAGGGCTCCTTCAATTTAGATGTTTGTTGTAGAATTGCTGCCGCAAGTTTGCACTGCTTATGTTATTAATATTGATATGGTCACTATAAGATGTTGTTAGGTTAGCTAATTACGTAATAACTTAAGACAGAAGGTCCCTTAAGTAGGGACTGAATAAATTAACCTACTACCTATTTACGGTATTACATGGATCTCACAACATTTTACGGTAGAAGAACTGAGTTGCGAGACTTGGTTTTTTTTACAAGTATTAATTAAAATAAGCACAAAGTTACAATGTAGGAACGAGTTATTTGAAATTGAGATAAAAATCTCTTAATTTATAAGAATAAATAATTAATAAATATTATAAAAAGCATGACTGTATTAATGAACAGTAGCGTTTTAAAAACATAAAAAAAGATGATGCCATTTAGGGATAATTGTTTACTAAAGTTAAATTAAATGCGGGACGAGCCTACGAGTAACTTGTGGTACCTATAGGTTTTTCAAAGCCTTTTCCGGAACAAGTCTCCTCAGAAACCTGACACAGTGATTTAAACCCTAGACCTAAGCTTACTATTATTGTGAAGAGCAAATAAACGGTTTTGATTACTACAAGATAAAAAAAAACAATTCCCACTCCAGCTTCCTGAGGCTAGTTGATTTTTTCTAGTAAAATTTTATCTTTGTACTTAAAGTATTGTGAATACAAAATTCAAAAATAATAAAAATGGTTCTGATTATTTATATTTCGCAAAAAAAAATACGCTTACATTTCCACAAGCTAATTCCTTCTTACCTATCTTGTAGTTTAATCACTCGCCGAACGCAGACGAACCGAATTATTAGCAAATATGGTATTGTTTTGAGTCGTAACCTAAGGGCGCATTAGTAGGATCAATAGAGATCGTCGTTATTTCACCCGGGCCCTCTTGGCTGTCTCCGATTCTCTCGACAGGCCGGCGCCTCTTATAGCGCTTGCGGGTTGTGGCGGTGACAGTTTATCGATATCGATAAGGTAAACGTCAATGGGGCCTAATTGCAACTGTTTGTGGTCTAGTGGTTAAGTCACTAGTTTTATATATTTAATGAATAAATAACGCGGCGTACCACGGTTAAATAAGTTTGAGATTTTAAATAAAACTTTTAATTAAATTTTGTTTTCTAAAGTTTACGCGAACACTACACATCAAAATGAAACTAAAAGTATTTCATGGCAACCTTTAATAAGTAATTAATGATTGTATTCAGTGAAGGTTAACATTATAATAATAAAAAAAATATCCTGAATGCGTTAGTGTAAGTCTTGTTTGTATAATAACGACATATTATAAATAATAAAATTTTAGTAGGAATGTAAAATAAATAGATTTCTTAATAAGGCTTAAACGATAGTAAAGAGGAGAGAGATTATAAACTAGCTGCTGCAGCATGCACTGCACACGCACACACTGATATCAACGAATTCGGTTTTTCTCAGTGCAAGATTAAGCTTACGAACCGACGATGGAGTAATTAAATAAAATGTTATGAAAATACACTTTATTGTACACCATACAAAAGACCAGAGGACAATCCAAGAAGAAGTACAAATAGCGACCTTATCGCTAAAAAGCAATTTCTTCCAGGCAACCATGGCGGTTATTTATTGATATAGTAGAGATATACATACAATTTAAAATGTGGGTATCCTAAATTGAATCAGGAATTTCAAAAATGTTAATTTTTCACTACATCAGCAGTATGTAGAAAGCGTGTCAAATCTGCTTTTACACATCTTACAGAAAGCAAAAAAAATATCTTGGCAATTAAAACATATTTTCCTTCTGAACTAGTTTGCTTCTTCTTTGTGGCAGATACGCAGTTTTCACAAACTGCTCTTTCGCGGTCTTGCACGTCCACCGGCGCTATGACATACAGTACAAACGTACAAACGTACTAAACAGTAAATTAACTATTTAATTTTTGCGTATCTAATTCAAGCTAAAATGGCCCACAATTACATAAATACCGTGCAGACTTACATACAATAATGTGAACCATTAAGGTTCATATTACTAATCACGTTAGAACGCCGACGTTTGACGATAAGTGGTGTCTCGTATCCGCCCTCTGAACCGCCGGAAATTAGAACGTTTCGGCAAAATCTTTTCTGCTTCAAGACCGATAAATGATCGGCCTATAGTCTCACCACAAATGTATTGACACATTGTAGTCACATATTGTTTTCTAAAGCTTACGCGAACACTATACATTTAAATGAAAAGCGAGTACCTAGATCCGTAAAAGTTGTTTCATTTCAACATTGTAGTCTCATAGTGGCGGGGTCAAACCGCTCGATTCTTAAAATGAATTTACTTTTAATCCTTTTGTTCTTTTATTACGATCTCCTCTGCCTTCGTAAAGTAATGGTAATGTTGGGACACGTGAATCAGCGTCGGAGATGAATGGTCGTAGATAAATACTTTTTAACACTCACTTTCTAGCCAAACAGATCTGCAGTTGCAAAAGAAACTTGCGGGTCGACAAGATGAGGACGGCTAATGAGGCACAATCCTGCTCCACTGGATGTCTTCGCATCTGGACTCCACTTCTTGTAAAAATAGTTGCAAATTTTCTAATATAAAATCGACACAATAAAATAATCGTACGGGGCACATCACTAAAAATAGAAGGGAAAGTGAAGTTAAAATCACTCAATTTTTTTAATATTCATTGTTTATTCTGTCTGAAGGGATCTGATTACATTTTTATTTTTACGCGAAATCGTGATGGAGAGTAATGGACGTCGCGAAAGCCATTTTTGTCTACTTCCTTTTACTTGTTTGGCATGTAATTTTTGTAAAGCCTATTTTGAAATTTTTCTGCTAAACATTTAGCAAAACTTAAAATCGTGAAAAGATATATCAGCTGTTCCATACATTTTGATCGAGATAGGTGGATGATCTTATTTGAATTAAACATGCTGAAAATGTTCAAAAACATACTCTAACTACGGGAATCATGAGGTTTTATAAACTCTTTGAACATCTCTGGGTCCCCTGAAAAATCAGGACAGGCAGTCGTGTAACTATCTGCAGAGCAAAGGCATTCATCAATGCCTAGGTACTTGCACGGCACCGTCACCATTTTTAGGGTTCCGTAGTCAACGAGGAACCCTTATAGTTTCGCCATGTCCGTCCGTCTGTCTGTCAAGAGTCAAGTGTGTTTTTTTTTAATACGTGAAAAAATTCACGGTAGTTGTGTTGTGTTAATGACGAAGTTAAAAGTAAAACTATCACAGCTAAGTATGCTTTACAAGTTTACGAGTAACAGTTGACCAACTTATAAATACTTGGCGCAGTACAAATTCCTCATTTAAGTATAATTATGAGCCATCGTTAAATAAATGTTCATAAAAGCCCTCTTCTCAGAGTCCGCATTATTGAAATGGGCTACGGAACCCTACACTGCGCGTGGCCCGACACGCACTTGGCCGGTTTTTCACTCTTAGATGCGAGCTATAAACTTCAGTAATAACGTAACACGGCAATTCGGAAGTGAAGGAAGAATTTAAGCCGTTCCTCCTTAACTGCTGGCTTAGCGTTGATCCCCGTTAATTAATCCCCGTTATTAAGTTTAATCGCTCCTACTAATTAAGCAGTTTATTAGAAAAGTTTTATTTCTTATCAATTATAATTTTAGAACTTGTAATTTTATATTTTTCTTCAGAGTTTTTCTTGTTACGTAACGAGATACGGAAGTTCAAGTTCTTCCTTTTTCCTGCTTTTCTACCCATTTGCTAATTCCTTTCCTCTTGGTTGGAAATCTGAACTTGTGGTTCTCGTCTCGGTATATAAATCGGTGACTATTTAAAATCAAAATCATTGGTTGGATACACTGTATTGTAGCCTTCCATTCCATACACAAGTTACTTTATGATGATCCTTCCTTCCTTACCTTTAATAATAAACAATAAATAATAATGATAAGACCAATTCAACTTTACACTTAAAATGGAGGGAGGCTAACTTTATTGTAAACTGACAACGACCTCATATTATTCAGAAAACACTTTAATAAGGACATCTGCGTTTTAGGTATTACGCGTAATAAAGATTTGGTAATTCGCGTATTTGGTATGTTGCGTATTTGGAATTACGCGAGTAAGGTCTTTAGCGTTATTGGCCTTTTGCGTTTTTGGTCATATGCGCCGGAAGGGATTCACAACAGCAACCGCACAGGGCCATCTCTTGGTGAAAGCTCGAACTAGACAATCAATAAAAAAGTAAAAAATAAATACAATAAATAAATAATAAAATTATACTAACAGGTAACTCATAAACCTATAAACTATAACTACTAATAAATAAAAACAAAAAATGTCTCCAGATCATCCCCATCAGGCAGAGTAGAGTACCCAGTAAGCTATCAGCATTGCCTCTTGGGATAGCAAGGCTTATTCGCTGGACCAAGTAGTGACAGATCATTCAGTTTGAAACTAAAACTTTAAATTATTCTGTATTACTAGCTGATCCAGCGGACTTTGTATCGCTTTGACAGTTTCCATGACAACAATACACACAAACCATTTTGTATCGGAAAAATTTCCAAAAATTAAAAAAATGTTTGGGGTGAACATAGGGTTGCCAAATATTTTTCAGGAAATTAAAGTAAATCTATCACTAATTAGTATAAAAAAAGGATTTGAAGAAAAAATAAAGTATTTTCCAAATTTATTTATTTAAATGTTTAATTAAAAACATATTTCTTTGTAAACTCTTGGCACTATCTAATATTTTTTTATTGTTTTCTAGCGCGTTCAGAAATTAGCGTTGCATTTCGTTTCACTTCACCTGAGTCTGAATATCATTTAGTAGTTCAGAAATTAAGTCAACAGGAATATTCAGCACGCATTAGTCGGAAATAAAGTATTTTCCATACTTTATTTTTATTAAAAAGAATAAAGTATATGGATGGAAAATAACGTAGGATACGTTATGTTAAAGTATGGTTGGCAACCCTAGCTGGACCACCCTTATCATTTAGGGGTATACAAAATAGACTACGATCGATTGTCAGACCTACCGAATATACATATAAAATTTCATAAAAATCAATCGAGCCGTTTCGAATTTTATGTATATAGGGTCTAACAATATCAATAAGCGAACGTTTAAGGGGAGCATCTATACGTCACACTGAGCATGCTCACCAACTTTGGTCCAAAACTACTGACTCGTTACCGAGATAATCAACAAAACATTATCATAATTTACCAAAAAATACATCCTTTCACGCACACAATGATAACCGTGTGTGTATGAATGTCATACAATTGAACACACTACACTACACACACTACCCTATCTTTACTATCTTTTTATTGACGCTTGCGTGCGTGCGTGTTAGCAAAGATACAGCATGTTTTACGATGTGCATTATTTTAATTGATTTAGTTTGTTAGAAAACATAAGTTTGAAAAATCATTATAAAACTGGAGCCCATTTTTTGTCATTGTATTCAGAATGATGTATAGATACCGCCCTTAAACGTTTGCTTATTGATTTTGTTAGACCCTGTATAGAGATTATACATTTAATCTAACTGTCTTTGAAGGTTTACTCGTATATTGAATCAATGATTTGTCATTGACAATTACGATTTAGTTTTCATTAAAAAAAATTAGCTGGAGTGCGAAGCGGTTTGTTCGTCGGATTACGATTACGCAACTTTCTTTCACCCTTTCAAACACCTGAAACTTGCGAACCTTTTGATTATGTTTGGCTTCAAGCCTTGGAAAAATTATAATTAGATATTCTTCTTTGTTACAGGTGTACGTGTTACATAACCAAAAATATAAAGGTTAAAATTAAAACGCGCACAGTGTAAACAATAACAAAAAGCTGCAGTGCGGTGTAAACAGTGACATGATAAAACAAAATAGTTTTATTATAGTTCATAAAAAAACAAAGCATCTAACACTAGCAACAAGAAACGGTGACAGTGTAAAAATGTAAATCAATTACAACACTTCAAACCTACATGTAAATAGAAAACAAAAGAAGTGTAAATAGGTATTAGAATTCAAAATTAGTAAAAAAATAAGTAGTTCATAGAAATAATGATTTAAAATTTTGAAATTGGAAACAAGTGAAGTGTTGAATAATGAAATTGAGCGTAAGTGCGTACCGCGCGCACGCGTCGGCCCACAAGAAGATCCTGACGTCATCGTACCAGCAGCACTATGGCAGCACCGCGGCGCCGCCCGTCTGCAATCCCATGCCTAACTTCACACCACAGGTAAGACTTAGAAAAATCTATCTTATCTTATCTCAGTGGGAGCTGTCAAGATTCCCCTCTCTGAGTAGCACTTACACTTGTTTTGTTGAGTGTCCTCAATAAATAAAATAAATTATTATTATTATTTCAGATTCAGATGATTCGGTTCATATAAGCAACACTATTTATACTTGTGCTATATTTGCTCGTGTAATAATAATTGTGTGTTTTAAACGAATCCCGTACAGGAAAACTAATTTTTCCAAATTGAATTATTTAATTATGTATTTTTATTATTCATCAAAATCGGCCCCGACACTTCATTTCTATTTAAAATTTTCAAAAGGACAATTTGTCTGTCTACTTTTGTTTTGCTATTTATTAGCTGCAATTAATTATACGATACATACATCACCACAGCAGATGTATCTTCAAAATACAGTATTTCTAATCTCTTTGATATAACGCCATAAAACGCCGACGACACACGATGACATATATAAATGTTGTCGGAAAGCGACTCGATGTAGACAGACGCGACGCGCCATCTATCGTCAGAGTCCATACAACATTGACTTAGAAACACGAAAACTGAGCTTGATAGCGAGATCCCTTATTTGATGCAACTCTCAATCGATGAAACTGGAGTATTTTATTTATTGGAAAGGCTTGTCGGTAGACTTTTCGGTAATTTTCTCAATGGAATGTTGGCATTCATATAAATACGAACATTGTCTCCGATCTCGATTCTTTTAAAAACATATGTGCAGATAAGTATCGTGACATTATTGTACTACTTTTAGTTACAGTATCAGGTAATAACTTTTAATTTTTAACCGCCTCTTAGGTTTAGGGGTTAAGGCCACCGGTCTAAACCTAAATATCCCGGGTTCGATTTCTAGCCGGGTCTACATGTTTGTGTGAGCTTTTGAAGTCCATACAAATTAGCGCCCACCCACGTGTTGTGGTTGTTGTGTGTTTGTGGTTGTTGTTGTTGTGGTACGTGTGAAACATGCCTAACTCACACGGTCACGGAATCTCTCAGCCGCGGCGCACAGACTGTTCCGACTTGCCACCTGCCCCCCGACCGCCTAACCGATCGCTTTGACTACGCGTATAGTTTATGACGTCTTCTTGCCACCTTGCACGGCGGTGAAAACAAAATATCAAAAGCCAAAGGCTATAGCTTTCGATATTGCTTTCATATAGGCGGCACGAAACGACAAGATGACGTCATAAACCACACACGGAGTCAAAGCGATCGGTTAGGCGGTTGGGCCCCTGACTATGAGCTCTTATAGCATTATGCAGCTGTGGAAAAGAGACGCGTGTATATTCGCCGCTACACGTGTCTCGTTTTCGCAACTGCAATAATACTGCTGTAACAGCTCGTAGTTATACCCCCTGTTCCGGCTATGTGTTGGCGTTGCTCAAGCGCAGTATGTATATTAATCTTACTGGATCTCTTTTGTGGTGACACGGAGATCTGGTATAGGTATAGATGTGAAGCTGGTTACGAACATTTATTCTAGCGAAACGGCTAGAAACGGCTTATTTGGCTTATTATTATTTCTAGCGATAACTAGCGGCTGGAAGTGGAAACGGCTGCTTACATTTCATTGATATGTTCACATGATTTAGTTTTTTGTTTTTGTTGTTTCTCTTTTGATTTATTTACTATAGGATACATTTAATGTATGTCAGATCTTATGTTAACATATATAACACCTTTTTTTTCGCCTAAAAACGCGGCCGACTCACTAAAACCCCTGGGGAAACCTCACACCGATAATGTGGTTGGCACGGCAGCTGTCACAGGGATAGTGTTCCGCGCCATCCACCGACTACGCTGTCAGCATCCCTCAACTGACCCATGTGCCCCAGGTCAGCGAGGCCCCCCGGACGTGGGGGGGTCGGTCTTTGGTGTGGGTTTCACTGCGGCTTTTGTAAACCGCCTGTCTAGCGCGCGTGGTCTGTCCCACGCGGGAGTGTCTGTCCCGTTCGGGCCTTCGCCCGGGTTCTTCATCTCTACCACTCTACCGCCTTCTGACCCCGTGTCTTTCGAGAGAGAAACATTGGGGTGGTCGGTCGTAGGGACCTTAGGAGATGAGGGTGGCTCATCCACCGTCTCCATTTCCTTCATGCGGTCTAGTAGCGGCTCCACCTCAGCCGGCATCCTCTGCGCAGTCGTCCCCGTTTGTTTGGGGGGAACAGGGCGGGCCCTGACGGCGGGGGGACTGCAGCCCAGGCTTCCCATAATAATAATAAATATTGTAATACATAATAAATAATGTGGGCTGGTTTCTTTGCCACTGCGCATACCGCACACCGTGGCTCTTTCGAGCAGCAAGCAACGACTACCTAGACAACCACTCACAGGCAAGGAAACGCGCAACAGCTGCGCTAGGACTGTTCCGAACGGTTTAGAAGTGAAAGTCAAAGTCAAAATCAAAATATTATATTCAAATTGAAATTGATTGAGTTTGAATCATCCATACATTGTTTACCTAGGTACTACCTATTCAGGACCTCTTTTTTTAGCTGTGGAAAAGAATGGGCGCAAATATCTTTCGAGGTCCGTGTCCATGCAAGGGGTCTATGTGGGCGTTGTTATAATAAATAACGCAGTGCAAACGTGCGGCAGCGGCCTGACACAAAACACCTAAATTGAAAGACTCCTTAAGCCCGATTTGTGACACGTCACCACCGAATGCATCCAAACTCTCAGGCGATATCGCCAGAAATCGACAATCTTTCAACAAAAAACGCCGTCCGTCGCGCAATATCTCACTTCGTCGTGTAATGGGAGTCGGGAAACCAGACGCTATTGAATTTTCTTGTCCATTGATCGGATCGGGATGTGGGAAGCGATCGAGTGCGCTACCTAACAAAGGAGAAATCTTTCGGCCGACTTCCTTGTTCGTGCGGAACGCGGCCGTGATAGTTGGACCACAAAGTAAAGAGACTGCAGAAAGTAAGCTTGCATACAAACGTTTTTTATTTTTTTAAGAGAAGAGAGTTTGCTGATTGCCTCAATTGGTATTTTCAGCGTCACCGGACTTGTTTCGGGGGCGGGGTGAAACTTAATGGGTTCCGCAAGCCGTTAAAGCTGTTTTCAAACGAAGCACCATCAGAGGTTTTTTAAAGGGAATGCCATCACGTATTAGTGCGTGTCCCCGTCCCCTACTAGTTTCTCTGAGGGGTTCGGAACGGTTCGGAAGCGGAATAACCCAAGGGCGCCTCTAAAGGCTAGGCCTCGGCTCGGGTTGACCGGGTTTGTAGGGGTGGCTCATACAAAGTACGTTATTATATATAATAAATAGTTCAAAGTTTTTCGTTCAAATTCCGAACGCAGCGGCAGTATGGCCACATGAGTAAATTCTGTGGTATGGCGGCAGGTCAGGCACATCAAACTACCACAAACTGTCAAAGTTCCTCAATAGACTTTGAACTTTAAATATATGGAATAAAGTTATTTTTTGAAGAAATTATTTCGAAGAAATTTGAAAATTTCTATATCCGTGAGAGGGTCTATGTATGCGTTGCTAAAGCGCGGTATTTATTCAGTTTACCTTCTGGGGTCTCCTTATTTTGTAGCTGTTAAGTTGTATCGATTGATTATTTGTTATATTTTATATGGTTAAAGGTACCTAATATGTTTTTTTATATATTTTGCATGTTGACATTATTTAATTTTATTTATTTTAATTTTGTATATATTTGTATTATCTACTTATTTTATCGTTTTAACTTGTTGGTGTATTGGACGAAACTCTGTAAGCCAGCATGTAATTGAATAAATTTTTACTTTTTATTTTCAAGTGCTAATTGCTGAAGCCAAATTATTTTTTTTTAATACAGTGAATAAATGAAACGCGTACCTGACCCAGCCAGGAATCAAACCTGGGTTTTCCGCAATCCGGGCGGCTGCACTGACCGCTAAGTATGCTACCGGGAAGGCTGACGTAAGCGCTGAATTTTGTCACTGCTTTATAATTTTTTGAGTGCTTATAGCGGCACAGTGCGCCATCTTTCCAACGTTCATTTCAACCGATGGCTATGCAGATTCATCTTTGCAGATGAAATACCACAAATTAGATAACACAACGCTATAGTAAATTTTTACTTTTTATTTTCAAGCGCTAATTGCTGCACTGAAGTTAAATTAAATATTTATAAAATACAGTGGAAAAATTAAACGCCTATCCGACCCAGCCAGGAATCAAACCTGGGTCTTCCGCAATGTAATTGGATAAATAAATAAAAGTAGTTGGACGTTGTAGGTGTGTTTTGAGCGAATTTTGTTTTGCAATTGGATCGCGTTGACGAATACGAGATAATGTATATGGCAAAATTTTAACTTACCAATTTCGTTTTTCACCTGGTAGGGCTGCTGCAATGGCGGATAAAAGTTTAGAGGACACTGTGATAGTGTGATGGGTTGATGTTTAATAAAAGCATTAACTTGTGGGGTAATAAATATGGCCGCTTTACTCGTCAGCCGAACGTTGAGGCAAACAAACGTGGTCATGCCAGACACACGCTTACCTATTAAGCAAACAGTAACCGCCTTTGTGGTGTAGTGGTTAAAACCACCGGCTTAGACCCAGAAGTCCCGGGTTCGATTTCCAACGGGGGTACATGTTTGTGTACTCGGTTTGGTTGGTGGTAACACTTGTTTGTCCGCCTGGCTAGCTACCACTATCATATTTATTTATTATGACAAAAGCGACATACATCAATAACATTTATCACATAATTATACAATTCGAAATTAAATTAATTATTATAAAATGATATTAGAATATAATTATACATTAATAAAAATAATTTATTATACGTTAATTAAATTATACACACTTATACATAACAATAAATACATCATTCACTATCTTTGTCGTCAGAGTTACATACATTACTCCATTGGTCCCACAAACTTTCAGAATAACTCAGTACCTAATGCCTGTTTAATAGTTGACCAATTGTCAAATGAGAAATCAAAATTAGCATTGGCATCACGGAGTGCATTGAGATGGCACAGAGGTCGAACCAAAGGAGAGTTCGCACGCAATACGATAAATATGTAATTATCTAAATATCTAAATATGTCGCCATAACATCAATGTTTGTAGCATGGTTGTGTTCCGGCAGCTAGAGATAAGATTACCAGTGGCTCACTAGTTGAGGATCCCGGGTGAAGTGCGCTTCCACCATTGGCCTTTATCATCATTTAACATCAGGTGGGAAAAACGCAATGTACTTACCCGTAAGATAAAAAAAAAACACTGTTCCATTATATCATCTATAAGTGGATACCACAAACACTATTTACTTTTTCAAGTCCAATGGAGCTGTAAAGGGAGACCAACAGCATCCGATCCGAACCCTTCGGAGAATCTAGTAGGGCACGGGGACACGCACTTTAAGTGTGTGATGCCGTTCCCTCTAGAAAACTCCAAAGGTGTGTCGTTTCACACGGCTTGACGTACCCTTTACGTACCTCACCGCCCCCATAAAAACCCGGTGACGCTAAAAATGCTGTTTAAGGCAATCAGCAATCTCACTCAAAAAAAAAATCTCTCTTCAAAATACGGAACCCTAAAAATACTTTTTTTTTTAATATGAGAAGTAGGAGGCAAACGAGCAGGCGGGTCACCTGATGGGAAGCAATCACCGCCGCCCATGGACACCCGCAAAACCAAAGTAATACGTTACTTACTTTACGACCTAAGTGTTGGTGCAATAAAAATATTATATCTAGCTCTCTATCTATCTATCTAATATTACAAAACTATCCGTTGCGAAGTTAATAATAGTTGAACTTAAGTTTCGAAGTAATGTTACCTGTCTAATAATAAATCCTTCATCAAGTAAGTTGAGATCATATTAATTCCTTTACCGCGAAAGGCAGTTGTTCGCAAAGTATTAATTACGAAGGTTTATGAAACTGCTCATTTCAAACTGAACTGTAAGGGGAGGTTAACATGCTTTTGTGTTAATTCATCGTTATCCGATTATCCTTAATGACAACAGTTGATTAGAGGCCTTGATTCGAGCGCGCCATTTTGATTCATGATAACGTTACTTTTATGTATTATACGAAGACAATCGTTTAATAGCTAATATAATCTTTTAAACTTTCGCGTTCTATATTTATCAAAGAACTGCAACGGGGATCAAGGCAAAGTAATTAGTGAAAGGTATCATACCAGCTTTATACACGACATTTCGACCGAGTTACACCGGCCGTGGTCACGGGCCGTCGCAAAGTTAACGTTTTGCTCGGTATCGTTACTTGGGTGGCATGTTTAAATTTTCGAAAAATAATGTTTTGTTGAATATTAATGTTAATTAATGGTGGTCAACGTCACTCTTTATTATTTAAAAATAGCAAATATTTAACAATAACTAAAATTCTGCTAAAACATCTGTTGACAGACGTTATTTTATAGAATTTTTAACGTTATTGCGACAAGAAGGAGGAGTAGAAGTTATGGTCGAAATCGTTCGATCTAAAGTTAAAACTTGCATCTGTAGCCATTTCGGTCATATAACACTATTTTACTATTACGATTTTAAATTGTTTTCTTGTGGCAATATCAATGCGAATTTCAAATCATTACAGTGTAATCACTGTTCACAATAATTAATTTGAATTTTACAATAGTAAGAGGAACTTCTAAGGTTCTGCAACTAAATAATTCAAAACGGCACTAGTACGCGAAACCTATTATTTATTTGTTCCGTTTGCGGTGGAGACAAAAGGTCCATGGGGGCCAGAGGCAAGGCAGCTTGGTAAAGAGTTAAGTACTCGCCTTATTGAAAATCTCCGGTTACAAGAAGACTGACAGCCACCTTTGCCAGCGTAAGCCTATCAATACCACAAGAAATTATGCTGCCAGCATTCTTGGGGCCATTCCCTCAAAGACACCGACATGGATAATTCAGCAAAATTCCTTGCGTCATCTCAATAACTCAGGCGCAGCACACTACGTCGGCTCATTGAGTTAACTTAAAATTGCGCCATGGCGCAACAAAATAAATGAGCTGCGTAACGCGCTCGGCCCGATATCCGGAGGTCCTGAGTTCAACTGGTTTGTGATCACCAACCCGTATTTGGCAAGAATGGTGATTAAGCCAACATCCATCAGTCGTAGCGATATCTTGATTTTAATGATTTAGACTTTGTCCCGCATTATGGCAGTAGGTAAGTAGTATTATTACTATTAGGTCCTTACATATGAAATTGACGGTTTTTTATCACTTATTAATAGGTGTAAGTATTACTTCTAAAAGTCAATACCGGTTGTTAATATTATTATACACCTTTAATTAGAACTATGTTACTTAGGCTTCAGTAGTAACAATGCTTATTAATTTTATATCTTTATCGCCCAATTTTTTTTTTATTGACAACTTTTTTGTTTGTGGAATTGTCCTTTTGTTTCATTGTAGATTTGAAGGGACTTGATTTATTTTTTTTATAATCTGCTATATTTAGCTAGTGAAACAAACACATTACTCTACAATTTTCATACTGTTAACATAAATAGATGCTAAGAAAATTAAAAAATCGTTAGTATGAAAAATAAAATTTTATAAAAAATCTTTATACAAAACGTCAATTTCATAGGTAAGGACCTAATATTAAAATTAAAATACTTTTTTTTTGGTATTGAGAAGTTATGGTTACTTTGAATATTATTAATTTCAGCTAAACTTCTTAAAAATTCATTGTTGGCAGTAACTTTCCGAAGTGCCTTTTAGTCTTACTGACGGATATTGATGCGTGGGATTCGTTTGCGCAGAGCGTTGGTAGCAGAACCACTGTAATACACAAAATTGGCAATAAATTTAAAGTTCGCTCAACCCAGCTTCTATAAAATACATTTTCAGGCAACGCTTCAACAAGCTATAGTAATAAAGGCAAGCTTAAATTTCAATATGGTGTGCGATGTATTGTTACGTATTAGCCGGTATTGGAACACGACCCGGATGATTGGATAATTGTGCTCCATTTATTGGTAGTAGCTATCAACACGCAGGCTGGTCCGCATGTAATCAATTTAGTGTGAGTTTGATCCACAATACCAAAAACAATATTTAACACTTTTTAAAAATGTAATTAACTTACTGAACGACATATTTGGAAAATATACATTAATTAAAACTGAATAGTATTAATACACAGTAATGAAACATAACTTAACTAACTACATTAAAGAAAAAATAAAGAAAAAAAAATAATATAACTAAATACAAAATAAAACCTATAAATAAAAAATGTCCACCAGCTGTGGGCTCATGGGAACGGTTCCAAGAATGCTGGCAACATTACCTCTTTGGATTGCCAAGCTAATACGTTGGCAGAGGTAGCTGCCAGCCTACTTGTCAAAGACTTACCTACGAAAACAAAGTATTATTGTTTTATGTACAAAGTTATCGGAAACGAGAACTTGTTGCAACATTGACAATGTTGCAACTCAACTCTATATATCTATACTTATAGAAATTTGGAGATTCGCTTTTTTGACGCACTTCCTAAAGATGGAATAGTCTACCAGCACATGGTTTCCCTCCTTCCTATGACATTTTTTAAACAGCCTATATAATTGTCCCACTGCTGGGCAAAGGCCTTTACATAATTGAAATCAAGTCATCGCTACAATGGATGGGTAATTGCTTAAAATCACCACGCTTGCCAAATGCGGGTTGGTGATCCAAACCCGGGCTATGTATCGGAAACAATCCGAGATAATACATATTTTTTGGCCGACCTGGGAATTGAACCCGGGACCTTCGGTATTGGGCCGAGCGCTATGCCACTCGGCCACCAAGGCGTTGATCCTATGACATAGGGTCCTTCAAACGAGGCGTGAATAGACACATCTTGTGGGCCCGCAGGATGAGGGTGACTGATGCTACGTCGTTTTCACGCCGCACCAGTTGACTTCGCGTTCAAACACTCTTAACATAAGGTGGAGTGGACTTATTTGCCGTGTAATCTATAATAAAAAGAAAATGTGTCAAAAAATTTGAAACACACTTTGCTACATTATGTATGTTAACTCTTAATTCCACTTCAGTATGAACAGTTCTAGAATGTAGGTGTTTTTGCGGCGCTCTCGCAGTAAGCCCTTGCCGCTGTCGTCAATCAGTGTCTGCCGCAGAGCCTATCCAACGCTCTTTGTATAATTTACTTATCAACTTAAGTACCGGCATTTTTTCCGCCAGATTTACCAGCCTATTTAGTACTGTCGTTTCTTTTTTTTGTGGTTTTGGCAACATCAACGTTGGTCATTAAACGCTCTGCCTTAAGGTAGCCATGATGGTTTCGACTTTAGCGTGATGTTTTTATCAACCCAGAAACCATCGCTAACGCGCACATAATGATAAAGAAGATGTTTCAATTTGGACCGAGTCTAATATGTACAGTACTTCAAAAAATAGGAAAAAATGCAAAGATTCTCAGAAAAATAAAACGCAAATTATTTCTCTAGTTATTTTTTTGGTTCATAAATGTTGTTGTGACGAATTTAGACCATAATTTAAATTATAACAGTTCAAAAACAGAAATAAAGATTAACCTTTTAGGTTCTAAAGATCGAATCCGATCGCGGGCGAACTTCCGTCAAGCCCCAAGCGATCGAATTTGATCGTGCTCGCCACTCGACATTAGAACTTAAATATCGTCTATTTAGAGCTTACTTTCGTATGAAGAAGTTTAGCCATAAACAAGCAGGAACAACATAGGAGACATAACATAGGAGAGTATGAGTTATTGAGACAAAACATGAGAATAAGCCGTGATTAGGACGTCAAACTCATAATCTCAGAATAATAACTAAAGCTATTAAATAATGTTCTGAGCTCATAATGGTCAAAATGACATTGATTGACGTTCGCCATTGTTGAATTTGAAATGTCACATGATATTTTATCTACACTAATGTTGTAACATTCTACTTATGTTTCCAATACTTGACTTATAATTACTACTGTTATAGCGCAGACAACAAAACACTAAATTTAAGCAATTTCACATGATGGTATAATATCCACATTGATATCGTAAAATTCATTATAACATCAATAAAACGCGACCAATTAACCTGGCGTGCCTTATGTCAAAATCCTCATACAAGTTGTATAAAATTTTGATATTAGATTGGCCCTGCGCGCGCAGCTGCGCTCTCATTGGTTAGATTTTAATGGCGGCAAGTTCACTGTGACAATACACGTACACGTGAATTTAATGTTTCGCAATGTGTTTTGTTTTTAAAATACAAATTAAAAGTTAAAAATGGACAGCGACGATGATATTTGTACGCCTCCGGATATTCTAGAATTGGCAACAAAAGTAACTCACAATCTTTTGCCAGAAAAATCTAGAAAATTATATGAAAAAGAATATAATAACTTTTTGGCATGGAAGATCGAAAAGAAAACTACATCATTTTCTGAAAATGTCATTCTTGTGTATCTCAAAGACCTCTCCGACAAATTCAAGTCATCTTCTATGTGGGCTAAATATTCTATGCTCAAGTCCACACTGAGTATCTACAACAATATTGATATCACGAAGTATTCAAAAGTCATAGCGTTCCTGAAACGCAGTTCAGAAGGACACAAGGAAAAAAAGTCCTTGACGTTTACATCAGGTCAAATAAAGATGTTCCTGAAAGATTCACCAGATATTTTGTATCTTTTTGAAAAGGTAAGTGTATTTTAGTTCTGTTATTTAATCTACCTAGTACTTACGTATTACACACGCAAGTTATCTAGACACTCCGTTTAAACGCTTTGTGTATAAATTAGGTAGTAGGTACCTACACTTTACTACTTCATAAATCATAGTTTTTGCCTTGGCTATGTACCTCAAGCTTATTATATCGTTTATTGTTACAGGTTGCACTAATCTTCGGCATAATGGGGGCATGCCGAAGGCAAGAGCTATACAACATCCAGTTCGATGAAGTCTCTAACATAGACGACAGTACAATCATGGTGAAAGTTTCGAAAACAAAAACGAAAATAGATCGTTCTTACGTTGTGACGGGCAACTGCTATGCCGTATGTAAAAAATACATGGAACTTCGACCCACCCCCTGTCGAAACCCTGCCTTTTTCTTGAGCTATAGATCGGGGAAGTGCGTCGATCAAAGAACTGGTATTAATAAATTTGGTGCTCTGGGAAAAACTATCGCAAGTTTTTTGAATCTGCCTAACCCAGCGTTGTACACGGGGCATTGCTTCCGGCGCACCTCGGCGACCCTTCTCATAGATAGCGGTGGTGATTTGACCGCACTGAAACGACACGGGCGGTGGAAGTCTTCTACTGTGGCTGAAAGCTACATTGATGAGTCTTTAATGAATAAAATTCAAGTCTCAAATACGATCTTGAACAGTAAAGAAAACAAGACGAATGAAGTAATTATAAATATTCCAACTCCGTCTACGAGCTCTACGCTTGCCCCGCGACCGCTACAGCTGCTGAATCAATAATTAACATTAACTTTCAAAATTGTACCATCCAAAATTTGAACAATTATTATAAATAAACTATTGTCAGCTTTTACTCATGTTGTTTGACTAATTGCATTAGTGAAGATAAAGTAGTGTATGCAACTGCATATAACACGGGTATTAAAACACTCGTTACTATTATGAAACTCGCTGCGCTCGTTTCATAAACTCACACTCGTGTTTTAATACCCTTCATTATATGACAGTTGCATAAACTACTATTATAATGCTTTGAACCACAAAATAAAGCTGAATTATGAAAAAATTATGTTTGTAATTGATTATTTATTTTATTTCTTTGATTTATTTTACCTGTACAAAAACTTAGCCCAGTGTCCATACAAACTTGAAACGTCTCCTTTAAAACTCAGCGGCCTGTTTACTCTAAGTTTAGTTTTTTGTAAGTTTTTTTTAAATATATTACTGTGGTAAATGGTGTTACTGTGTTCTTTAATAATATGTTAACCAGTTTATTATTGAAACTACGTTTTATTACTTTGTTTGTTTGTGCAAATAATAAACAAAAAGATTTCTTCCCAATCGAATGAATATGGTTATTACGGGAGAAACAAAGAAACTTTTATACTTGTATATATTTAGATATTTATTTAGTTTCTTAAAATAACGATACATAATTCGTATATGCTATTACCTATTACATAACTTCTTAAATATAAATTACATAACATACCTACCTATTACCTACCCCACATAAGCACATAAGAAGTGAAACGTTTTCCCAAATCATGAATTACGTAACAGAATTGACTGTTGAATTCCAATTTTCCCGTGCTTGTAACAGAATATGTATGTCAGTGTTACATTCGTCGAGGAGCGTCTGGAGGTGCTCGAAGATCCTCCGTATAATTTACTAATCAAGCGTAAATCACAGTGAAAGGCCGGTACAATAGAAAGTCACTTGAAACGTTTTTATGATTTAAAAAAGAAAAGTAAGCTATAGACAAACATTGTAGGTACCTTGCTAGATACACGGAGGTAGTGCCTTTTCACTCCCTTCAGATTATCTCACCACCAACATTTTAGGTGTATCTGCCATGGATCAGTCTGTGGTTTGCATTTGCTGCAAGAGTAAGGAACCAGCAATCGCCAGATGCACTGATCGCCAGTGCTCTTCTTTTTTGAAATGAAATTTAATCAAATGAAAATTCATTTATTGGCACACACTACAAAATTACACGATATTTACAATAACAATACAAAGCAAAGACAAAAGACAAAGTGTTAGGCCCCAGCCTCAGCACGTTCCAATTCTAATTGAATTGAAATCAAATCATCACTACAATTAATGGGTAATGGCTTAATCACCACGCTTGCCAAATGCGGGTTGGTTATCACAACCCGGGATATGAATCGAAAACTCTGAACACTGAACACTCTGCCCGACCTTAGAATTGAACCCTTCGGGTTTTGCCATTTGCCACCGAGGCGATTATGATTTAATTACTTAAGTAAGAAATTTATTTTCTCTAAAATCTTAACTTACACTATAAGATATAAATAAAAACAATGTTTTGTTACTGATAAAGATTGTGAGAGAGTACTTAACTTCCCATTCATGTCGTAAGAGCTGATTACTGAACAAAGGTTCTAAGATACTCGCATTTCCACTTAACATCAAGTGGAATGGAGTAATTTGCTGTTTAACTATAAAAAACAAAAACAAAAACAAATATATCAGTCGATCGGCTGTCCACCTATCACTGATGTAATCTATTCGACCTTGAAACCCTACTTTGACCTCGACGTCACATAAAGCATAGGCTTTCGACATCGAGGTCACTAACTGTGGTTTTAATGCTCTGTCTGTCCTTTTTTGAGAGTAGGATATTAGAGTAAGTATGTTTATGACTTAAATAGATTATACCACACTGATACCTGCAGTTGACTATGACTAAGCGCTGGATTTAAGAATACCCCACTTATACCAGCTCACTGCTTCCTATAGCAAGTTGTCAGACAATACCATACCACGTTAATATTTAAGGCATTCAATTAAAATGATAAAATGTATTGGCAACCAACAATTGAAAAAATATTTTTGCAAGTTAGTTACTTTTTTCCTAGAATAGAAATTGTGATTACTATGATAAGTACCTAATAAAGGCATTGTGTGTATAGTTGCGCTTATAGGTACAGTCACGAGCGTTAATTTCTAAGAATCAGAATCAGAATTATCTATAGAAAAATCTAAAGACGAAATCGTATTATTATCTATAGACAAATCGAAAACAAAATCTGCACCTCGAAAGTATTCAACAATAAACAGCTTGCACCTATGTTATATTATATGGGCAGCTAATTATTCTTTAGAGACATTAAAATGTCCTGAGTGATGATAATAAGGTGTGTACTTTTAAGTGATTTATAGAACGATTAAAAGAATAATATTTTTTTTAATAAGTTTGTATTCAGTTCATGTACTAGTCCGTTCAAACCACAGATATTTGAACTCTGTGCTCTATGGTTCAAACTTATGAAAATAAAATATATCAAGCTCATAAATTATTATAAAAACAATTTGAATTCAGTCAGTCCGTCCAAGTTGTATTTAGCCCTTTCAAGTGTTCAAAGCTTCAGTCGGTTACAGATATAATAAACAATCGTTAATAACCTATTAACAATACAAAATGGTGACAAAACAACTGACGACGCAGGTTGTGCCCAATCACAAAGCAATCTGGCTAGTTCGGAATTTCATTTATGTTCATCCAATTATAAAAGAGACGGAGTGGGAACGCTAGCGGAAGTGATAAATTGCAGGAAGTGGGGGGTAGGGGTAGGGGGGATGTAACCTACCCTGCAGCCCAGGAGTTGCCTTGGTCAGTACCGTTGTTTTTAATAAATATTTTCCTTTAGTATCCGATATCCGATGTCTGCACAGTTGCATTTGCCATGATCATCCGTAGTATCCGTAGGATGTAATTAGTACATCCTTTATTTCATTTTATTTTTACTTGACTGCATCAGAAGGAGGGTTATTTTAGATGACAACACAGTAGATATTGTCGTTGTTTTTTTCCAAAAAAAGCTTTTAAAATAGATTATTATTAAATCAAGAATTTATGTGGCTTATCATAAGCAAAGCCACATAAATTGACACAGGATGCTTTTATTTTTAACTGACTTCAAAAAAAGGAGGAAGTTATCAATTCGACTGTATTTTTTTTTATGATTCTTTCTTTATTTGAAAGCTGGTGCTTCCCATGTGGTCCCATTTTAATTTGGTCCAGTTCTGATGGTGGAATCCTCAAGGAATTGAGGGAACTCCTCAAATATTGTAGGCATACCTATAGCGATTTTGGCATTTGCATTAAGAAAGTATCATTTGATGAAGTGTAACTGATGAAAAAGACCACAGATTGCCATCGGAACTCCTCAATGAAAAGTATTTCACGGGTGGCGATAAAATATCTCGATTAAGATAGTTAAGCGACTATGACGAAGCAAATGAAGGCAGACACCGGAACTCAGTTTTTGATTTCCTACTTTGAGATAGGCGTTTCTCGTTTTCTTCGCTTGTCTCATACGAGCAGCGCGTTTAGTAGGTCTACCCATATTCGCTTTTGATAAATAGATCGAAACAATTCACTAAAAAGAGAGAAATAAACAAAAATTTTAACAAAAACAAAAACCGACTCCAAAAAAGTAGATTGATAAAATTGCACTAAAAAGTAAAAAATAAGCGTTAGACTTTTAAAGACAATAATTTTATTAGGAAAATATATAGGTACAATTATTGTTATTTTGGAGTCGGTGCCAGCCATGGTAACTTTAACATAAACATTTAACGACATACTATAATAATATATTAAAATCTTATTAGTACATTCAATCTTAAGCATGAAATATTGACTACAAACGCGGACTGGCACCGGCTCCAAAAACTTCGTTGGCTGGCACCGGCTCCAAAAATAACAATAATTGTACCTATATATTTTCCTAATAAAATTATTGTCTTTAAAAGTCTAACGCTTATTTTTTACTTTTTAGTGCAATTTTATCAATCTACTTTTTGGAGTCGGTTTTTGTTTTTAAAACACTGCTTAGTGAAAAAAGTAATACGTTGGCATGCTATTAAAAAAATATTCACAGCAAAAATCCAAAACAAAGTATTATACATATTTAAAGTTATACAGAAAAAAGTACCTTCAAGTTTGCCAACGTTATTTTTTTACAGTTTTACAAATCACGAAGTATAGAATGCAGAGTGTTATGAAAGAATATTATGAGACAGGGAAACTTAAAACTGAAAAGAGAGGAGGTGACCATGTTTCTATGAAATATGTCCATAAAAAAGAAGCAGTCATGAGATTCATAAACTGAATTCCATGTCAAGATCCCCACTACTGTCGTAATAATACGAAAGGTATTATTTGGCATCCGAATTATCTATAAATAAATTACGGGAACGGTACAATTTACAAGCTACCCGTAATTTGAAAGTAAAAAGTCCTATTTTTGGCAAATACTCAACACAAAATATAATCTTGGCTTCGGTACTCCAAGAACGGTCGTTTGTACATCCTGTTTAAAATTTTCACTAGAAATTAAACGTGATAAAGACACTGAAGTACGGAACAATCTAATAATAACTCAAAGATTACACAAATTGAGAGCTAAGGAATTTTTGATAAAATTAAGGAAGAGAACCCAGTTTTAAAGATTTTTTGCTTAAATTCCCTGACCAAGAGGGTATTTATTATCTCTGAAATATTTACTTGTGTTGACAATAGTGGAGGGCTGTTCAAAAAACAAACTAACTCCTAAAAATGTATTTGCCTATTGTTGGACAGAAAATGTTTATCCTAAAGCTGCCAACGAAATTACTTTGGCCGTATACTACCGACTGAATAATAGTGACTTTACTTCATGTCAAATAATAAGACTTATAGCAGACGGCTGTGCAGGCCAGAATAAAAACACAATTATGCTGGCAATGCTATCAAAATGGATGACTGAAGCTCCACAAAATATAAAACAAATTGAACTAGTCTTTCCAGTTGTTAGACACTCTTACATACCACCTGACAGATTTTTCGCTAGGATTAAGAAGGGAGTACGTCAGCATGAAGTATTAAATAATCCCCAAAAATACTTGGACATTATTTCTTAGTACTGTCACTAATCTTGGCACGGCTGATTGCGAAGTTTTTGATTGGAAAACCGCTTCATAGAAAATTTTTAAACCCTTTGGTAGTTGGCACTTTAATTTCAAACAATGTAAGAGGTACATTTTAAAATGTTCAAAGAAACAGGGAAATATTTTAATCCGAGGCCATCTTTATTACAAAACAGATGACGGTGTTTCCAAAAATGTCAATAAAATAGGGGAAAATAAGTGCCATGATAAATCCTGAAAAAATTAACGCTTTAAACAATTTACCTGCAAACAAAAGGAAGGATATCGTAACCTTAATAAAAAGTCATTGGGGCGATGAATGGCAGCAAAATGAAGAGTTGTTATTTTTAAAGAACTATTACAGGATAATGAGGGTGATCCCCAAGACGAGGAGCAGGAAAATGACCAAGACGAAGAGAATGAAGAACTTTGTGAGCCACAAGAACAAGTAGATGATATGTATGTGTGATACCTAGACAGAAACGTAGATACGTGAATGGATGTAGATAGATGTGATTGATGCCTAAATACAAATAATAATTATATTAACTATCTAATAAATAAAATTAATTCAGATACTCATTTAATTCGCTACAGTTTTTTTATATTACTTTTATTTCCATTTCAAATTAAGTCGCATATTCATTTAACACACAATATTCCGAGAGCACTGACGTCATTTACTTTTTGAAAAAATATACAAGTCAAGAAGATTACTCTCTGCTTAAACTCCAAAAGCCACCATTGCAAATGCAGCAATATCCAATATTATAATTGATGCAAAAGCAGCAACATCCAACAACAATTTGTTATTTTACTGAAATCAAAAATCATTCTTTACATTCTTGTACTGGGACTAACTCTGAAATTAGCTGGTAGATACTTTAGAATTTTAGATACTTTATTTGCTTGCACACGTGTATAAAAAGACATTATTATTTATTTTAGATTCAACATGCCATACCATAAACGGTGTACAATCTAGGATACAAATTAAAATATAAATCCATGCTTATTCATAAAATCAAAATTATAACTACAAACAATATGGAATTAATTTTAAATATTACAGATGTCAACAATAATCACTTGCATAAAATAAAAAATAAAAAAAAATCAAAGATATGATAATAATAATTAATTAATTAATTAATTATTATTTATTAATTATAATACATTCACCAATTATTATTTAAAAAAATTTTTAAACATTTTTCGCAAAGTAATTTTTTATTTTATTTTTAAATTGATTAAAGTTTAGTTCTTTAAGCTTCACAGGTAATTTGTTGTTAATTCTAGGGGCCATACAAAATATGCTTTTGCTCATTAAAGCTGTTTTGGCCCGAGGCATACAAAGGCGACTGTTGTCACGACGGTTGCATTCAACATCCGGCATACGCACAAAAAATCAGGATTCGATTTGACAAAACGAACAACTTCCAAAATATACATTGACAGAAGCGTTAGAATTTTATTTAAAAAAATATATGGTTGGCAACTTTCTGTGGTTTTAAGCCCAAATATAGCTCTCAAGTATTGTTTTAAGTTTTATTGTGTTGTTGTTTGTATTAAGTTTTTGCATTTTAAATGCTATATCTTTATTAGTCGAGTTGCCCCAGAATATAATACCATATCTCAGAGTCGCCGCCACTAATCCAAGATATGCTGTAAGCAGAGCATCTATATTCAGCACCGAAGATAGCCTAAATAGTGCGTAGGTATAGCTTCTGATTTTTTTACAAAGATGTTCTATGTGTGCCTTCCAATCCAGTCTACCATCAATCAACAAAATTGCCTTAAATAGCGGTCCTGTTAACTCTCTTTGGTAGAATTTTATTATTTGCGTCTTACTAAGATTAATTTTTAAGTTATTGTTATCTAGCCATATTGTAATAATCGATGTCAAAGATTTATTAATGTCATGTTCATAGTAAGCAGGTTCTTTGCACGTTGTGCTTTAGTTAAATAAGACGTTACACTTTTAACTATAACGCCTTATTTAACTAAACAATAAAATGTCAGATGTTCATTAGGTGACGTAAAAATGCTTAATTACTTCATTCATATAGTTTGTTGAGCATAATTTGATTTTCTATCTTTAGAGATGAAAATTTCTCTTTCGCCGCCAATGAAAAAAAAACATATCTAGTATTTAGATACTAGATATGTTTTTTTTTCATTGGCGGCGCTAGTGTGCGGCGTAAACGCTCTTAAAATTTACGGGACATATATGAATTTTACACTTGGTTCCGTTTGGGTACAGTTTTTCTTTAGCGTTTAACATGTAAACTCTTAACCCAACGGCTGTTCACTCTGCATAAAGACTCAGTATTAAATATTGTTAATTTTTGTTCGTTATGCGTTTCAAGGATCTCCACAGCGACCGGTTTTATGCTGCTCGCATCCAGCGGCTTCCCGCGACCTTCACCAGATCGTCGGTCAACCTTGTTGGAGGCCTGCCCATACTGCGCTTTCCGGTACGCGGCCGCCACTCCAGGACTATCCTGCCCCAGCGGCCATCAGTCCTGCGAGCAATGTGCCCTGCCCACTGCCACTTGAGCTTAGCAACCGGTCGCTGTGGAGATCCTTGGGGAAGGCCTTTGTCCAGCAGTGGACGTCTTTTGGCTGAGATGATGATGATGATGATGATGATGATGATGATGATGAAGCGTTTCATGTTTTACAAAGGAGAAGAGAGAAGGCTATCGAAGATTCTAGAAGCAGTAGCAGCTATGCTCAGCTCCTGAGGCCATGCAGGCGAAGGAATATGTGCATCCCACCGTGTACTCTCTCGCCTCCATGACCTGAGGAACTGAGCTAAAGCATCAGTTGAAGACTCGAAGAAAGCTGCATCAAGATGTTGAAAAGAAGAAGAAGATTATACTACGGTAAGCTGAAAAAACTGTTAAAAACGTCGGTAAGCGGTTTGAAAAAAAGCTAAATAGCTTTTTGCAAAATTAATTGTTACAAGCGCTGTTACTTATAACAAGCGTATTGTGTACGCGAGCGCTACAAAAAGACAGACAATTTAATTAGCTAATATAATTAGGTCTTATGTTATCTTATCATATCTTAGTGGTGCCTACCAACCTTTTCCTCTTCCAGTAGCATTCCACCTATCGAGATCTTCTGTTTAACCCTTCGATCAAATGTACTAGATTCCCGATGAGCAACTGAAAAACGATAGGCGACTTTAGGGCCACGGAGCCACAGTGACGTTTGTGACGATGACAGTAAATAATAAGTACAAATATTTTGCAACCTTAATTTAATCTCTATTTTTTAAACATAGGATTCATAGTAAGCTGAAGTTGTTGCTATCCAATGTTTTTTCAGATTTTGTTATTTAAAATTTAAATGTATATAGGTTTGAGCAAACAGGACGATTTGTTAGATGTATTTTCCGATATTTTTATTTTCTTGTATAAAAAATTCCGATCGTCTTTTTTCACTGTAGACAAATTTCCGAACGCCTTATTTCTCTATAGACATATTTTCCGATATATTTATTTTCTCCTTTTCATTTTCCTCAGTGAAGATTACTGCCATAAGTTTAGACATGTCTTTGAGGGCGAAGAGCCTAAAGTCTTCTGGTTTCGGATAGGCCGATTCCAGATGTCCCATTCTTTTCCTAGCCAGAGAGTGAATAATTTACTGTGGTATAGGGAGCTCATCATATATCATTGGGAGCTCTCTGTCGTCAAATGAAAACAAGATATCCACAGTTTGCAGTGTCATTAAAACGACTGTGTTTCTTTTAACTTCAGTATTTATGTCTGCGAGAACGAAAGTGAAGTTGGTCGGAAAACTCGACCCTACCAATTACGCTTCAAACGTTCTCTGCTGTCAGCTCGTGGAACGCGCTGCCGCCTAATATTCAAGACTCTCCTAACATCAGCCTTTTTAAAAAACGTTTGAAGGAACACTACCTGTCCAGTTGATTCTATCGTCCTATGTAATTGATTTCTTTTCTTTTTTTTCACCTTTTATTTTTGTTTTGTATATAAAATTTCTTTTGTTTATGCAATTATTAGTATGTATGTGTATTATAAATATTTAATAAAGTTTATTTTAGTATTTGCTGTACACATTAATTCTACCATTATTTATAACGTTTCCTTTTGCGGCCCTGCTGGAAGATATTTCAGAACTGAAATAAGCAGCGCCCTTGTAGGGGAGCGAGGGGCTTGTTGTAGCAGGGGTAAGTAGTAACAGGGCTTTTTCACTAGGAATTTAAACTTAATTAACGTATTTCTACGACTGAATCTCACCGTTATACCGCGCTGCGCCATGACATCACAGCCAGTGTCCGGCCAGGCGGGCGCAGTGAGTTGATGTAAACAAGTGCTTCATTGTTGCCAGGTAACGTATATTTTTACTTTCGTAAAATTTTGGTTAGATTTACAATTTTCGACTAATTGGAGCTTTCTGTATTTTATTTGATGTTAACATATATCTATTTATGATGTTGTGTCACAGTTTTCGAGATTACTAAGTTGATTAAATAGTTATTGTTATAAATATTAAAAACTATACCTTGGAGTTAATTGTAACAAAATCTTGGGGTTTGTTGTAACATGTTACAACTTGCCCCCATATTTTTGTATGTTACGGTTATTATATGTAATGTAATTTACCTAATTTGTTTTATTTTAGAATAAGAGAGTATAAGATAAAGTCGGAGCGGGCCACACAAAGTCAGGAGGTATATGAGTTAGCTGCAGCTGAAGTACTAACTAATTAAACGGCTGATTATTGTAAGATGTAACGTAGAAGTAATGGATAATTACGCGACTAAATTTGAATGTTTATAATTTAACTTACTGTGATTTTACAGTGCCTTGTTGATATAGATAATTATGTAGTTATAAACTAATATATTTAATTTGTTGATTATATAAAAAGTATGTTACAGATAAGAATACATATAATTTTTCTTTGAAAACAAAAGCAAAGTGGTTCAATGTGTAAAAAAAATAAGTTATAAATGGTGTTATATTTTCGTTTTTATTACTGTTACTACTCGCCCCAATGCATGTTACAACAAGCCCCAAGCACGGGGTAAGTTGTAACACCGTCCTTTTTTAATAAAAAATATAATAGTGAAAGAGTTACCTGTATATTTGATATTTTTTCAACTTGACTTAATAGAAGAATAGTTGGAGCATCAATCAATGTTTAGTTGGCGGTAATTTAAGCAATACATCTCAAGATATATTAATTTTACTAAAAATTGTTACAACAAGCCCTTCGCTCCCCTACTACATTCACCCGTAGAGCTTATTTTGTTATCCTTTACCCTTTTATGTGTGTACATTTTGTAAATAAAATAAATAAATAAAAAATCACTATGTCATTTCAAAGTCTAGTCTAGTTTAATTTGAAATGGCATTCTGTTCATAGTTCTTGTGAGCAGAACTCGTAAAAGTAGTTCGTGTGTGCCGTCGTAAAATATTATTTTATTACGTGATCTTGGACCATGTGACGAAAGATAGCGACAAAAGACTTTTTTTACGAAAAAAATATATTAGCAAATGCTATCTTACAGAGATAAAGATAAAGAGATATACCTACTTGTACTTTTGACGACTTCCTTGGTCGAGTGGCTTGCACACCGGTTTTCATGGTGTCGCCATCTCTGAGGTCCCGGGTTCAATCCCCGGTCGGATCAATTTAGAAATACCTGTTTTTCTAAATTGCTTCGGGTCTGGGTGTTTCCTATGTGTAATAAGTATGTATTTAATTATATTAAGTATGTTTATCCGTTGTCTAGTTAACCATTTCTCAAGTTTCTTATGGAAGCTTTTCTTGGGGCTAGATAATTGGTGTGAGTGTGGGAAACATTTATTTATTTATTTACTTGTATTTGTTATGTTTATTTGTTAACACTTGAGATATATTTAATCATTAACAAGTGTGTATACACGGTGCGGCTGTTACATTTATTACAGTGATTATGATGATTGCCTTCAAGGCCATACAAATGTATGAATAATTGAATATTCAATTCAAAAGTTATCAAATGATGCCAAATAATAATAAAATAACAACCAATAATGAGACGACAGCAAACGAAGCTTAATATGACTTCTGATGCACTGAGAAACTCGAGATATTTCAATTTTGTTACCTATCGGCGCCCAGCAGGGGCCTTATCATGAACTCGTAACGCGACTTCATCATCATCATCATCACCAGCATCATCAGAAGCTAATTATATGTCCCCGCTGCTGGGGCACGCGCCTTCCCTATGGATGGATAGGGAGAACGGGTCATAAACCACCACGCGGGCCCAGTGCGGATTGGTTGTTGTTAACAACTGCTAATGCAGCCGGGACCAACGGCTTTACGTGCCTTCCGAAGCACGGAGGAGCTCGAGATGATAATTTTTTGGTTACCCATCCGATGATCGGCCTTTGCGAAAGTTGGTTAACTACTGCAGTCCAACTAGTAGGTAGACTTATAGTAGCATTATGGTACCATAAATAACGCCTCAAGTGGCAATCACTTGTCCTGATACCTGAAGGTTCTAGGTTAAATGGCCAGGTCGGTCGGCCTGGGTTTGGCTTTTGGATTTGGGTGGAGATTAGGCCAACCCATCAATTGTAGCGATTGATTTCAATGATAGAAGCCTTTCCCCAGCACTGGGACAGTAAATAGGCTATTTACTTTACTTTAATAGCATTTTCAAGTATAACTTATCTTTTACAACTTGACCCACGCTAAAACATCTGGTGCCAATTTATACGTAAGTTTAACATTTTGCTTCACTATTTTTATTTCTTTACAATACCAGTAATTTCTAACTTTCAATCATGAAATATTGGATTAGTCATTACATTTCGTAATAAACTGTCTTGGAGTAAGTTTCATAACATTGAATATTTTATGTTTAAATAAAATAATGATTATATCGCAATAAATCTCTTGCTTCTGTTACTCATATTTGAAATAAGTTTACATGACAGAAACGAATCACGCTATTCTAAGCTTAAACACTGTTTATTAGTAAGGCTATAAAATACTCCTTTCTGTAATTTTCTGTAATCATCATGTTGCCGAAACACGCAAACTGCAACAAATTATATTAGAAAAACTTTTTATCATGATGTTTGTCTATGCTTCAACTCTTTTTATTTAAAAAATGTGTGTGTTGGATTAGGGCGAGAAAAAGAACGATTACACGGATCAAAAGGAGTTTCATTTGTAGGCCACAACGGGCAGGGCAGCAACAGCAAGCAGCGTTTAAACATTCGTAGAGAACAATGAATGACAGACAAGTGACAGTTATGTAATGTCAGTTATGACATAACAAATACACAGAGTATCTATATAAAAGTGTTGCGTAGACATCTTTGTCACAGACAATAAACTATTGTGTTTAGTTTACATTTCCAACAGTGTGATCAAACAATATATTATGTAAGTAATGGTGATGTTTGTGACTTTGTTTGTTTGTTTGCGGAGTGGAATCTCTGGAACTACTGGGCTAATTCAAAAAAATATTTCACTGATAGAATGCTACATTCTTTGCGGGTTGCATAGGCTACTTATATTAAATTTAAAAAAAGTTTATTTTTAAAACCTCAAATCCACGCGGGCGAAGTCGCGGTGAAAGTGCCAGTCTCTAATAGATCTGTGAACAATATACGCGCAGATTTACAAGTGGAACGTCAGATATTATTTTCTCTATAGATAGGAATCCTATTCGAGAGGATTATTACAGTAATTGACAGAAAAAAGAATTAACTCCGGAAACAGCGAATTTTAAATATTTTGTGTTTTCAAGTTTTATTTTCACCTCTTGAAATTGTAACATTTTTCGTTATTATTTAAAGAAGTTCTGTAATTGTATAAGAATGAGTTTGCCTACAGTTCTATTTCCGTATTTTTGCGTAACACAAATGGTTGTGTTAACAACAGTGTAGACCTTCGCAAATTATAAAACTGTCAAGGCAGCAGTTAAGATAATTTATACTGCAAGGTATGAATGCCCGAGTTAAACTGTATGCTACAGTTAAGAATTAAACATTTTCGCGGAGTTACGTTTTTGTATGGTCTATTACGATTGTACATTAAATTAAAACTTTAAGTTTATTATGAATGTACTTAAATCTATATCAATATTTTATATAAAAAAATCACAGATCTCGTGCCTTTCACGACCTTCTGGTACATTGGAAATGCACTTAGATAGAGCAAACTATAATGAAAACAACTCTTTGCGCAAGAGATACACAAGGGTTAGTAGCAGGTACCGGCGAGTACCGTTATTTTTTTATAAACGGACTACGCCCTTTAACAAAGCTCAGCCTTTTTTTCGCCTTTTGCACACACGCTTTCGTCCGCCAGATGTGGAATCATCAGCATTACCCAAGTCACGAAAGAGAAATAATCTGTGAAGCTGCGGTTTACAAAAATAAAATGTGTTTGTACAAAAACAAGTCAAAATAATTTTAAGAGTAATCTTTCATTACTCTTAAAATTATTTTAACTTGTTTTCAAGGCGTAAAGTTTTTAAGGCGTAAAGACAATTGTTTCTCTGTGAATAGACCAGCAAGCGGTAGACTCATAAATAAAGTCTCAAAAGGAGTAGTCATAAATCAATATTATTTAAAAAAAAAAAAAAAAAATTTTAATGTAGTTTGAAAACGTCAAGGTTTACAACTAAAATAAAACACGAAAACACTAAAGGCGCGCGCCGCGCGCCGCGAAAACTCCGCCGCATAAAGGTAAAGCTTTCTCCAACTCCATTACAGATAACGAAGTTCCGTTTTCTGCAAACTGTAGCCCAACTCAATACCCCGAGGGCTTTTTTTAATTTTTTCGATATCGCTTTTCGTTTTCGACATATCGTCGATTCAAGTTGAGAAGTCGCAAAAAAATTTAATTACGTAATTTTTTGACATTTTTGCACTTTTTCAAAAAAGTTTTTGACTTTTTCAATTTTTTTTACACCATCTTGTCGATCTAGTCAAGACACTTCTTTTGATACCCCATTGACCCACGTAGCCCCAAAATTGACGACGCCAGAGCGATGTCGCCCTTTCGCTGAAAACGGCCCCCTACCAACGCGATCGAAAAAACATTTCCAATGTTAAAAGGTTTTTAGTAGTTTTTTATTTATCTTTAATATTGTAACAAGTTACATAATTAGTTTTAGTAATAGTTTTTACTGAGAGTTTATAGTAAGTAACTGATACCATACAAAAGACAAAGATATGTTTTTTATCATTTAACAAAATGATAAAAAACATATCTTTGTCTTAGACTGAGAAGATAATTTTAATCTTGATTTTAAACTTTTAAAAAGTTTCTTAGGTCTGATCAGTGGCTCTATTACACCATTCCATCACTCTAAAACTTCCAATCATCAAGATAGTAAAATGTTAAGTGAAATTTCACTTTGAAATGGATAAACTTACCAATTTAAACTTTGAATTGAAAGGCAAATTTACCTTTATCTTGAAATAAACTTTAAAGATAAGATTTGTAAAAAAATAATGATATTTAACTGGTAAATGGTAGGCATTTAATTTTTTCACTATATTTTATAAATACCAACGCCTTGGTGGCCGAGTAACGCCTCGGTGGCCGAGTGGCATAGTGCTCGGCCCAATACCCAGGTCTCAGGTTCAATTCCCAGGTCAAGAAAAAAAAATGTATTATCTCGGATTGTTTCCGATACATAGCCCGGGTTTGGATCACCAACCCGCATTTGGCAAGCGTGGTGATTTTAAGCCATTACCCATCCATTGTAGCGATTTCTTGATTTCAATGATGTGGAGGCCTTTGCCCAGCAGTGGGACAATTTATAGGCTGTATTCTCATAAATACCTATTTAATTCAGCTTAAGTGCAGCAATTAGCACTTTAAAATAAAAAATAAAATGATATATATTTATACCGTATTTGACGATCTTCAGTAGTTCAGGATTACGGGTAGGGTATACGTATATACGAGTATGGGATTCCACCTCGGCCTTATCATCGCCTATCATTAATCGAGAAAAAGGCCACACGTAGACAAATATAAAAAAAAAACAGAATAAGGAGCATAGCAAAAAACAAAATACCTAATAACCACATAAATCTGTGTAAGTCTCGGACAGCACACTGAGAGAGGTAATTTCATAACACAAAAGTACCTATCACCTACACAGGTGAGACTTTGCCCGAAGGACTTGCGGTAATTTATTGAAATTGGTCCCTGAATGGTGGTAGATTGGCCCACGCCAGCGGTGGCCCTTATAAATGCAAATAGGCAATCGAATAACCAAAGCAATGAATTTGGCCCGCGAAATGCGGCATTATCTTGGATGGAATTGTGTTACAAAACCTTGTAGCAGTTTCTTAAGCATTTAGCTAGCAGGGAAGTTTAAAGTATGCGTGGTAACTAGAGAAAGACGATTGATGATTAAGGATTGATGCATTCGAGATGTGGTGCTGAAGACGAATGCTCAGAATACCTTGGACTGGGAAACGCACCAATGCATCGATCCTGACTCAGCTCTAAATAAAAACTCGCTTGTCCACCATAATATGCCAACGACGCATTCTTTCATGTTTTGGCCACACAGTGCGCAGAGGCGAAGTTTAGAAAAACTGATTGTGGTTGGGAACAAGATGGACGGATCAAGTGAAAGACTCGTCGTCCTCCAAATTCTATACGGTCGTAAGAGACGCGCTGAACAGAAACCGGTGGAGACAGATCATCCGCTCCAGATGTAACCCTGATGCCGACCACGATCCTCAGACATGAGGAACCGACCCGCAAGAGACTAGTTAATTATGTATATGTACCGAAAAAACTAATCTGGGTAGACCCCCAACATGGAAGACTGACGATCTGGCAAAGGTCGCTGGAAGGCGCTGGATAAAAGCCGCACAGCAACGGTACCTTTGAAAGTCCGGTGACGCTGAAAATGTCGCCTGAGGTGCACCTACCTAACGATCGGTTCTGTTTTTTTATGCTAAATACCTAATTAGCATAAAAAACAGAACCGATCGCTTTGGAGGTCCTTGGGGGAAGCCTTTGTTCAGTAGTGGACGTCGTTTGGCTGAGATGATGACTAGTTAACTAAACTAAGCTAAACTAAGCAGTCATGATATTTTCTTTTGTAAATAGCTAATTGAAATTCCAATCCAATGCATTTGGTCACAAGGAGACAGCCCCCCTAGATAAGTGAGTCCCCCCTTAAGGGCCTGTTTCACAATGTCTGATTAGGAGATACTTGACATTTAAAGTGAAAGTTTTGTATGGACTACTTATCTGTCAAGTAAACGCTAATGGGAACTTACTTGTAGATGGTGAAAGAGGCCCTTAGACAACGATACGTATTGACGTTTAAGTCCATCCCACACAATAGTTATTCTATTTAATTTATATTCTAATAGCGTTTTGCTACGGGGGGCTGGTGTTAGTCATGTAAGCCTTTACCCATCAATTGTAGTATTAGTTTCAAACTTGCTTACCATCAATAATTTTTATCGGGTGTATTACGTTTACGCAAAAAAGTGCGGTGGCCTTTTTTTAATCTAGGAAAACTCGCACTTGAATTGTTCCGACTCTTCAAGGGCTTAGCTTGATGTTATGGCCGATCTGCTTAAGGCACTCGAATCTTCTAGTTTTTTCATAGAGGTTTTAATCACGAAGTGATGCCACCCTCGTTAATCACGAACCGATCTGAACCCCAGAGAATCTAATAGGGAAAGGACACGCTTGCTTGATTCCATAATTTCCCTCAAGAAACTCTCTGATGGTGTTTCGACCATACGTCTTGAGGCACCCTTCTAAATTTCTCGTCGCCCCCAAAAAAGTCCGGTGACGCGCTGAAAAGGACACTGGCCTGAGGCCATCAGCAATACCAAGCGCACTAGTCTACCGCTTGGGCGGGAGTGGTGTAGGACCTGGGTTTTTATAACCTGTATGGGATACACTAGTTCACTTATTTCTTCCGTGCTTCGCAAGCCACGTAAAGCCGTTGGTACCGGCTGCATTAACAGTCGTTAACAACCACCAATTCGCGCTGGGCCCGAGTGGTGGTTTATGGCCCGTTGTCCCTATCTATTCGCGAGTCGTGCCTCAGCAGTGGGGAAATAAAACGTAATAAATCACTTTCAAAAAGTTAGACTTTTTATGACAATGAAAGAAACGTCTATACGAGGTGATATGCAATCTTATCTTACAAATTTCTTGTTTTTGTGATCAATTCACGAGTGAAACTCGGACTTTTGTCCCAGTTGAGATGAAGGCCAAGCGCATTTTCTTTATGGAATCTAAAAACACAGAACAACGATTGAATTCGGAATGATGAGAAAAATCCTTTGGATAGCCATACTATATGGCTTTTTTGCCTCAGCAGTAGTGATATAAAAAATGATCTGGTGTCGCACTTGAGAACAAATGAAATTAACCCGAGTTGAGTTCTTTTAAGAAACAAAGGAAGTTAGATACAATGGGGTCTCCATCCTTGGTTATGCAATACGTTGTCGCAATTGTGACGTCAAAAGAGTTTTTTTTGTCATAAGTATCTCAGAAAACTCAGTAAAGAGTTGTGTTGTAGAGTAGGTACATAAATATATTTTGATTAAGAAGCATTACACACCTCAATGTTTGAATTTGGAGCGTCATGCCATTTTTGATTATCAATTGTTATGGCGGCTATGTTGTACAAACAACATATAAAAAATGATCTAGTGTTGATGATGGAGATGATAATCTGCACAGTTCATACACAGTATTATTAACTTGTATGTTTTTTTGGATCGCGCACAGTTGCGTGCACTTGTCGAGGACTATGTCCCGCAGTGGCCTCATATAGGCTGATGATGATGAAGATTGGCAATAAATTATTACTTATATTTTATTTTATTTTATTTTTTAGGTGACAAAGTATTACACATAAAAACCACTAATAGGTTCACACCGATAGAAGTTAGATATTAATTTAAACTAGAAGCACTAAGCAACGCATTATTAATCTCGTTCAAACTATTAACGAATTGGTATTACTGCAACAGAATATCTAGTTACGAATATTATGTAAGTTCGAAGAACCGCTCGCTCAACATCTGCCTCGCTGATGGTACACTGGTACAAAAAAGGTCTAGTTCAAACTGCTTGCTATATAAGTAGGTTAAATTTGTCACACGCACGCCATAGGTAACTATTCTGCCTGTAATTGGTATTCGCTTTCGGTAAACAGATGGTAGGGTTACTCCTAAGATTCCTTTGAGGAACTTTTGACGAGCGCTTAGCTAAAAGTTGGGGACAGTCTACCTTAGCCGAGGCAATTTTAAGCAGATACGTTATATCAGCTATCTCGCTTAGTTCAAGAGGTAAAAGGTGGTGTTTTTTACAGACATTTAGGTAGTCCGAGGACGGTAGCAGAGGAATTTCAAAAATTTCCTTTGTATGTTCTCTAGACGAGTAATGTATATTCTGTTGTATCCTTTTTTCTTGATATCGCAAAAGGCTCGATAGCTATTAATTATTTATAAATATATAAGATGTATATTGACATTGTTCCGCCTTATTACGTAACATATTCGACACCAGCGCAGCTTTATTGGACTTATGCCAGCGACGTGATTGATCACAGTCCCAATGTATTCACCCGATATACATTAATGGATGTAAGTTTTAAGGCTATATTACTGAAAGGGAATGACATGGAAATAGGGTGCCTGTGTGAGTTTTGTTCACTACCCGTATTCATTCGATTACGTTTGCGAAAACGCAAATTAGTATGGCGTTGAAGGAGCGTCTTCTAGCGACATATGAGAAGAGTAAAGATTTTGCCATACAAATTCTCGCTTTCGTTACGTTAACGATTAGCGAATGAAACTTGCACTTGAGAATAAATGAAATTAGGCCGAGTCGAGTTCTTTCAAGAAACAAAGGAAGGTAGATACAATGGGTCTCCATCCTTGGTTATGCAATACGTTGTCGTAATTGTGACGTCAAAAGAGCTTTTTTATTGTCATAAGTATCGCAGAAAACTCAGTAGGTAAAGAGCTGTGGTGTAGAGTAGGTACACATAAATATCTTTTGATTAAGAAGCATTACATACCTCAATGTTTGAATTTGGAGAGTCGTGCCATTTTTGATTATCAATTGTTATGGCGGCCAGGTTGTACAAAAACGTTTTAAAATTATAAAGCGGCACGTGTATTTAAGTAACAAATTCGATGTGGGTGCGACGGTACCGATGTCCACATATTTGTTTGGAAAAACTTAAATATCAACAAAAAGAACACATTAAAAAATTAAGAAAAATGGTGGTGACTTATCATATCAATGTGGTGTACTTAATAGGCTGACGGGCGCTCTCACAAAACACACACACACACACACCCTCACACATAGATTATGGAATTATGGCATTTTAGCAGCGCCTCCTAGCGACATACGAAAAGAGTTAAAATGTTGCCATACAAAGTTTCGTTTTCGTTAACGTGATCGAATAGCGAATGGGACTCGCACTTGGCACCCAGATACACACGTACAGTCAACAGCAAAAGTAGATGATGTTTACTAGATTTCAAAATTAAGTTTCGATAGTGTAAGTCGGTATTTTCTATATAACTACTGTCAGTCTGCAGGTACTAGTAGACACTCAAAGGTTTTTCGATATGCGTTTAAAAAGTTTTGATTTTCATACTGATTTCATATTTTGAAACTTGACCAATCATCAGATACCTTTGCTGTTGACTGTACACTACACTTAAACACACACACACACACACGCACGCACGCACGCACGCACGCACGCACGCACGCACGCACGCACGCACGCACGCACGCACGCACGCACACACGCACACACACACACACACACACACACACACACACCCGCGCGCACGCACGCACACACACACACACACACATACACACACACACACACACACACACACACATACACGCGTACACACGCAGGAACGCACTGAAGCAACAAATTTTCCTTTCGTAGTTACTTTATTTGTACGAAAGATTCGTTCGTTTCGTTTCGTAGTTATTTTAGTAACAAAACGAACCACAAAACTACCCGCAAAACGCATAACATACGTGCTAGAGCCATTAGCCATATGAACAACGAGCGCCTCTATCCCTCAGCGGGCAATCTACTTCAAAACCTTCGCATGCCAGAACGGGTCCCCCATTATAACCGCACTCTCTCAACTTGAATTGTGATGAGATGAATTTTGAACAGATTTATGGTAGGGTTGGCAATGTCGTTGTGTTAGATCTGTGCTCAATCGTACGATGAAGTTAGCAAAAATATATCTTTAACATCTGAAGTTTTTTTTTTTTGAGAAAGATTGCTGATTGTTTCTTACGGCATTTTCAGCGTCACCGGGCTTTTTTGGGGGTGGTGAGGTACGTAAAGGGTACCTCAAGCCGTGGTGAAACGAATCACCTTCGGAGGTTTTCTAGAGGGAACGGCATCCCACACTTAAAATTGCGCGTCCCCGTGCCCTACCAGATTCTCCGAAGGGTTCGGATCGTATCGGGAACATCTGAAGAGCTTGACTTGTTCTACGTATACTAGCTGTTCAAAAGTTGAACGTATTTTAAGTGAACAATAATTTAATTAATTAGCATCACTTATTAATTAATTAGCATCACTTAATATGTAGCAACCTTTATGTTTATTATTAATATTTCATTTAGGTATATGTGAGATAAAAATGACCAACTTACTTACTTTAACTTATTATAAAAGTCAAAGTATTTTTTTTAAATTCAAATAAACATAAAAACTTATGACGATGAATTTTTGACGACCTCCTTGGTCGAGTGGCTTACACACCGGTTTTCATGGTGTCGCTATCTTTGATGTCCCGGGTTCGATCCCCGGTCGGATCAATTTAGAAATACCTGTTTTTCTAAATTGTTTCGGTGTTTCCTATGTATAATGAGTATGTATTTAAGTACATTAAGTATGTTCATCCTTTGTCTAGTTAACCATTTTTTGAGTTCCTTAAGGAAAATTTTTTTAGGGCTAGATAATTGGCGTGAGTGTGGTAAACATTTATTTATGTAATGGTTTTTAATCGTCCGATTATTTTTATTCAAGACGTCTATTTTTGAGCTGTGCACAAGAATGGGCGCAAAAAACACACAGCTTTTATAAAAATATCGTCATTTATAAACAAAAGAGACAATTATGTCGTTACTACAAACCTAAACCTAACATCTACTTAGTCTCAACATCTAACATCGTACCTGTAATGCGAAACACGCTTTGCTCGACCCGGCCAGAACCTCCGGATGTTGGGCTTACGCTCAGCCATTCGGCCACCGAGGTTAGCGAGAGAGAAATAGTTCTAGTAACTAACTGTGATCATGGGCTAACCGTGAGAAAAGTAAAGCAAGTAAATGTCCCATAACTGTCCCACTGCTGGGCATAAACTTTTTTATTAAATATATTTTACGGGTAAGCACAGTGCCTTGATCTCACCTGATGTGAAGTGATGATAAGGCCAATGATGGAAGCGCACTTTACCCGGGAACCTCAACTAGTGAGGTACTGGCTATCTTATCTCTAGCTGCCGGAACACAACAATGCTACAAACATTGATGTTATGGCGATATATTTAGATAAGATGGTGGTAGCCAGCCAGGCGGACTAACAGCCCTACCACCAATCAACCATCAAACCGAGTACACAAACATGTACCCCCCGCTGGGAATCGAACCCGGGACCTCTGGGTCTAAACACCGGTCCAAGACCACCGGGTCTTAGCCACTAGACCACAGAGGCGGCTTCCATAATTGAAATCAAGTCAAACACACGAAAAATCCGAAACACACTTTGGCCGACCTGGGTATTGAACCCGGGACCGGGTTCGGGCATCGGCCGAGCGATTGGCCTCCGAGGCGTTCCGTGCGATCCGGCCGTGGTGACCCTACAAAGTTTAACATTGGCACTTGAATCGGACGCATTACCCACCCATTATGGTAACTTTGACAACGAATTTTAGTATGCCAAAGTAGAGTTCAAAGCTATTCTCATCATCATCATTATCGGCCTATATTAGTCCACTGCTGGACATAGGCCTCCCCTAATTAGCGCTATAGCGCCCTGTCCTCGGCTAGACGCATTCAGCATCTGCCTGCAGTCTTTCGCAGGTCATCATCCCACCTGGCCGGAGGGCGTCCTACACTACGTTTACCGAGTCGTGGTCTCCACTCAAGAACACGTTTACCCCAGCGGTTGTCGGTTCTTCGCCAGATATGGCCGGCCCACTGCCACTTCAGCTTGCTAATTCTTAGAGCTATGTCGATGACTTTGGTTCTCTGTCGAATGTATTCGTTACGAATCCTATCCTTCAGAGAAACTCCGAGCATAGCTCTTTCCATAGCTCGCTGAGCGACTTTAAACTGGTGGACCAGCCCTACCGTGAGTGTCCACGTCTCAGCTCCGTAAGTCATGACGGGTAGGACGCACTGATTAAAAACTTTCGTTTTTAAGCATTGCGGTATGGATAACGAGAAGACTCGACGTAGTTTCCCAAACGCTGCCCAGCCCCAAGCTATTGCCAAGCTATTGCACCAGATGAACTTATACATATTTTCAAATTCATCATTTCAATTATTTTAAATCATATTTTATAATACTCGCGACATCGTCCGCGTGATCCGTCCGATCTAAATATTTTTACAAATATTGAAAGAAAGACCATTTAAGAATTAGGCACGGATCGAATTAAGATCGGATGTTGATGACGTAGTTGTCGACATTGAAAAGGGCTCCTTTGGCTTGTAAAGTAAAAGTAGATAGTGTTGATTAATTTCAGCGAGTTAGATTGAGCCACGATAGCATAGTTGGCAGTGCACCTGACCCGGCATGTCATGGGCGGTTTCGAATCCCGCTCGTGGATTTTTTTCAAAACTTTGTCTTTTTTCCAAAAAAAAAGAAGTCTATGTTACCCGGAAGTAATGTAGCATTCTATCAGTGAATTATTATTGGTAGTACTAGAGATAAACTTCCTCAAACAAACAAACAAACAAACAAACAAACAAAGTCACAAAACTCTACCTCTTTTTTAATAGTATAGATTATGAAGTTTGTTATGTTGTAAGAATTGATTTCAATTTTAATTGACTAACTAATGGACCCGGCGGACTTCGTACCGCCGCTTTGACAGTTTCCATCAAGTGATTAAATTATCTTTGGTTTCCATGACAACAAAACAAACAAATCATTTTGAATTGGAAAATTTAATTGTCATTTTTAGTATATTTGTTGTGTGATTCCCGTAGGAATATCGGGATAAAAACTATCCTATGTGTTAATCCAGGTTATAAACAATCTGTATGCTATTGTTTTCAAAATGCAGAATTATGAAATTTCCACAATAGAATATAAATCTAAAGTCACCTCGAAGCAGTTTCTTTACATGATTACCTTTTCATTTATGAAATTAAGTATTTATATTTAGTCTAGCTCTAAGATCATTTGTAATAGTATTATGTTGGCTGTTGTTATTCTTTTACAATAAAATAAAATGATTCTTAAACACAAATGTTGAAAAAATTTCCACGAGCAGGATTTGAACCCGCACCCTTCTGACATACCGGGTCAGGTGCTCTTCCAATTGAGCTATCGTGGTTCTAACTAGCCTGCCGAAATTATTCAACACTTCAAAGCTTCAAAGCACTTCTTTCAAGTAACAAAATTTGCGTTAAAAATTATATAAACATTTTAAAATGTTTCTTATTAGAAAAATGCTATTGTTAATTTTTTACATAAAATATCTACACTTCAAATAAATTAAGTTTTTTGACTTGAATCAAGTGGATCACGCACTATTTGCATCCTTGCTTGTATGTAGGTCGACAGAGCGTTGTTTTCATGTTTCACATCGCTTTAAGGTTCGTATGAGCTACGAAAATGATAGTTTTGAAAATTTCATATGTAATTGATTAATTATCATTCCGAGTAGGTACTTATCTAAAATAAATAAATTTGTCGAACAAAATTGATAGCTTTACTACTTTAACGAGTATAGTTTCCAAAATTATATTGCTAATTGATTGATCATTCCGAGAAGCTATCATTACAAAAACATATTTATCTACACTAATGTTGTAACATTCTACTTATGTTTCCAATACTTGACTTATAATTACTACTGTTATAGCGCAGACAACAAAACACTCAATTTAAGCAATTTCACATGATGGTATAATATCCACATCGATATCGTAAAATCTCATTATAACATCAATAAAACGCGACCAATTAACCTGGCGAGCCTTATGTCAAAATCCTCATACAAGTTGTATAAAATTTTGATATTGGGCTGGCTTTTGAAAACAGTTGGGTTATACGTGAAAACTTCGTCGAAACTACTAAACTTACATACACAAAACTCTTTGGTAAGATCTTGTGCCAATTAAATAAAAAAAGAACAGCGTGCTTTCGCTCCTGATAGGCCCTGCGCGCGCAGCTGCGCTCTCATTGGTTAGATTTTAATGGCGGCAAGTTCACTGTGACAATACACGTACGCGTGAATTTAATGTTTCGCAATGTGTTTTGTTTTTAAAATACAAATTAAAAGTTAAAAATGGACAGCGACGATGATATTTGTACGCCTCCGGATATTCTAGAATTGGCAACAAAAGTAACTCACAATCTTTTGCCAGAAAAATCTAGAAAATTATATGAAAAAGAATATAATAACTTTTTGGCATGGAAGATCGAAAAGAAAACTACATCATTTTCTGAAAATGTCATTCTTGTGTATCTCAAAGACCTCTCCGACAAATTCAAGCCATCTTCTATGTGGGCTAAATATTCTATGCTCAAGTCCACACTGAGTATCTACAACAATACTGATATCACGAAATATTCAAAAGTCATAGCGTTCCTGAAACGCAGTTCAGAACGACACAAGGAAAAAAAAATCCTTGACGTTTACATCAGGTCAAATAAAGATGTTCCTGAAAGATTCACCAGATATTTTGTATCTTTTTGAAAAGGTAAGTGTATTTTAGTTCTGTTATTTAATCTACCTAGTACTTACGTACTACACACGCAAGTTATCTAGACACTCCGTTTAAGCGCTTTGTGTATAAATTAGGTAGTAGGTACCTACACTTTACTACTTCATAAATCATAGTTTTTGCCTTGGCTATGTACCTCAAGCTTATTATATCGTTTATTGTTACAGGTTGCACTAATCTTTGGCATAATGGGGGCATGCCGAAGGCAAGAGCTATACAACATCCAGTTCGATGAAGTCTCTAACATAGACGACAGTACAATCATTGTGAAAGTTTCGAAAACAAAAACGAAAATAGATCGTTCTTTCGTTGTGACGGGCAACTGCTATGCCGTATGTAAAAAATACATGGAACTTCGACCCACCCCCTGTCGAAACCCTGCCTTTTTCTTGAGCTATAGATCGGGGAAGTGTGTCGATCAAAGAACTGGTATTAATAAATTTGGTGCTCTGGGAAAAACTATCGCAAGTTTTTTGAATCTGCCTAACCCAGCGTTGCACACGGGGCATTGCTTCCGGCGCACCTCGGCGACCCTTCTCATAGATAGCGGTGGTGATTTGACCGCACTGAAACGACACGGGGGGTGGAAGTCTTCTACTGTGGCTGAAAGCTACATTGATGAGTCTTTAATGAATAAAATTCAAGTCTCAAATACGATCTTGAACAGTATAGAAAACAAGACGAATGAAGTAATTATAAATATTCCAACTCCGTCTACGAGCTCTACTGCTTGCCCCGCTACCGCTACAGCTGCTGGATCAATAATTAACATTAACTTTCAAAATTGTACCATCCAAAATTTGAACAATTATTATAAATAAACTATTGTCAGCTTTTACTCTTGTTGTTTGACTAATTGCATTAGTGAAGATAAAGTAGTGTATGCAACTGCATATAACACGGGTATTAAAACACTCGTTACTATTATGAAACTCGCTGCGCTCGTTTCATAAACTCACACTCGTGTTTTAATACCCTTCATTATATGACAGTTGCATAAACTACTATTATCGCTAGCAGGATTCCGATTGAGCTTTTGCTATTTAGAATAGCAACTTCGAGCTTTTATGGTTTACGATTTGAAACCTTTTACGATATCGCATCGTGACGTGAATGGCTCAGATTTATTCACGCCGTAAATTGTGACGTCAAATACAATGTCGCGATGTGCTTAGAATCAACGTTTACTGTTTGACATCGGTGACAACGCCGAAACTGTTTGGTTCACTTAGGGTGAGTCGCACCATCCAAAGTTATTGTTAAATCGTCCGTCAAATCCACGGCTTTAGGAAACAATCGTTAAATTGACATCGTATTTTAACGTTAGGGTACGCACCACAACTTTGACATTAATCTCTATTTCTCTCTCTCTATTTTCTATTCTCTATTTTCTTATACGGTGCTGAGACATAAACACTGACTGAAAGCAGCCGATCGTAATCGCATCGATGCGTTCGAAATGTGGTGCTGGAGGAGAATCCTGCGGATACTTGGACGGCTCATCGGACCAACGCAACGTGCCAATTCTCAACGTTTCAGTATTTGTAAAACGTAAAACGCACCTTTTGTTTTCTGAAAAATATCGACATGTCAGTTTATCTGTTAAAATTAAATTCAATGATTGCTATTTAAACGTTTATGTTTTGATACCATTGTTAAAGAAATAGCTTGTGAAATGAAACGTTGACAAATGTTGCTTATGAATTGTGTGTAAAACATTATAGAACCGGCCAAGCCACATCATACAAGCAAAGGCATACAGAGCGTCTATTCTGATATAGACCTGCCTGCATACAAACCGGGCAGCGTGGTGTCGCCATCAGGCATAAGCGAGCAGCCCACATCGTTACGTCATTCATTATGGCCGCCATTTTGACTCGTCACAACACAACACAACGGGTGAAGGATTAAAGTAGCGGCGCAGTGATTATTTGTCATTTGATTTCGTATACGAAAAAGTGAATTTGTATGGCATCGAAGAATCTTTAGTGACAAACGAGTAAATGTTTATCATAAAAAATCTAGTGATTGAATGGTGAATAATACCTGTACCTACTAGACACCCTGAATAGCTTTGCAGTTTCCGCGGGCCTGCCCAATCCTGTTGTATAGATATAACTGTCCCGCACTGGCCGTAAAGCCGTCCGTTAGTCTGCATTAGCAGTCGTCAAAACCACCAATTCGTCCGTTCTCCTTATCCATACATAAGGAAGCCTCGTGCCCCAGCTGTGGGAACATAAAATGAGCTGGTAATAGCATCATAACTTAACTTATATTTCTATTTAGACACCGATTCACCAAATGTTACTTTAATTAAATAAAAACAAACTCCAAAACTCAACGTTAGATACCTAGTCGACACATTAAAATGATTAACTTCGCCCATCCTGATCTCCTATCTGTTTATTTAATGAAATACCCAAGCAGACATCAAAGGAAACTGGAGTGTGCAAAATTTTAAGAGGCCTCCGCCCAAAATTGACGACGTTAATCTTCGGATAAGGATACGGATACGTTTCACCTGTCAATGTTGTTTGTAATAATTATTCAGAGGTAAAGGTACATAATACGATAAAGTTGTTTAGACCACAGCTTGTTTAAATAAATAAATATAATAAAAATACTTTAAAATGTTTATACAATTTTTAACGCAAATTTTGTTGCGAAAAAATTATACAAAAACACAAATGTTGAAAAATGATATATTATGATCGGATGTTAATGACGGTAGTCGTTGACATTGAATGGGCGCCTTTGGCTTTCAAAGTAAAAAGTAAATAGTGTTGAATAATTTCGGCGGGATGGTTATAACCACGATAGCTTAATTGGGAGAGCAGCTGACCCGGTATGTCAGAAGGGTGCAGGTTCAAATCCTGCTCGTGGAAATTTTTTCAACATTTGTGTTTTTGTAAAAATACTTTATTTCGATCAACTTTACATGGAGCATTAATTGGGTTAGAAAAATAGCCCACCTCCGTAGGCTTATTTAAAATTATTTTCCCCCGAATTTCAAAAATCCTATTATCGTTTCCCCGAAGGCCTTTTATAATAAACATTTTTTTTTTACAGATTTCATGTGTACTTTGCGTAGTGGCCTTAAAATCGCATTAATTCAGTTATGCAAACGTTTTTTTAATTCTTTCAATTTAACCTTTCCCGTAGGCTATTACCGAGAATTTCACCAGTTGTTGAGTCCGACTCGGAGGTATCGAAACAAAATCATTACACTCACTACCTACTTACTCATCTATCTCCACCTCATTCATCATATTAAAGTATAATAATACTAATTTAAACAACCCCAATCTAAAAATACTTATTTTGAACTTTTATGAATTTTTTATTATACAACGTGTTATACTTACGTGTTTAGGTATAAAGTTGGTATTACCATAACAAATACCAAAACTTTTAAAACTCACTTAAAATTCATTAGAATAAATAAAAATGGCTTTGATTTCAAATTTTGATCAACTGATAAACCTGAAATATGTTTTGAATTAAAAGTACGAAACATAGAATTTTCTCAATCAGATACTTCAGAAAGAACAATGGCAAATATCCATACTAAAAATTGTCTCATATAAAATATGAGCGCACATAAACAATAAATATGTCTTAAGATTCAGCGTTACTTGTAGATTCTGCATGTAAAGTTATTTTCATCTGAGAAAGCCCGAAAAAAAAGATATTGTGGTTTGATTTTTGGTCAGGTTAGATTAGTTTTTTTTTCTTTATTATGACATCCAACAAGACACACTGACACGAATTTGTCAGTTTTAGTTCAGTGTCAAAAGTTACTTAGTCTAAAGTCTAAGTCATAAAGAAACTTGTATATACGGAAAGTCTAAGTGCTGTCTCAATTTTAAGATGCCACGGCATGCAATTTTGGACTTGTTGTAAAAATTAAAATGGTTTATATTATGTGTCGCATAGCGGTAAAGAATAATATTAACAAAACCGAAAAACACATAAAACAACCAACTGAGAAAGAGTGCGGAGCAATCTGTCTGTAGATAGGGCAGGACTTCACTACAACTCAATTCGATACTTATAGTATCGATATATCACAGTAATTGGTTATTTTAACTCAATACAAATACGGTAGATGCTTGAATGGCATTAAAGCGGCTTCTTCAGACACCAATCACCATTAATATGGTGGGAACAAGAAACTTACTTACTGTTTCGAGGGTGGAAATCGACTTTCGATTGATCAATAACGTACAATTGAATATTAAAGTCGATAAAAAATAATTGTATTCACATCCCGATTTTCAACATGGCTGATGGATTAAAAAAAACACATCTTTGATATTCTTTTAAAAAACTCGATTTAACGCCGGCTTTCAAGGAAATATCTAGATATTTTTAAAAACATGCGAAAAACAATAAATTCGTTTGGTGTAAATAACATTAATGGGCGCTTTCAAAAAGTCAGACAATTTTCTGCCATTGTTCTCTTAGTAAATTGCAACGACAACGTTACAGTACAATTGCAACGCGACTGTTGTACCGACTCTAAGTAGTTGCAGTTGATAAATTGGTCGAACACATATCGCTCAATCGGTCGCTTAATGCATTTGCGATTAAAATGTATGTAATGGTTTACATACAACCGCAACTAGAGCAGTCGCATAGCAATTGTACAATTAACAACTGGTTGCCTTCTCGATTATAAGCCTGCCGAAGAGGTCTATAATTTAGGTATGTCTCTGACTTAGCGTATAATAATCCTACAAGAAACCCAAAGCGTATGTATACCACGTACGCATCTCTTACATAAGTTGCCAACACTAATGTTTTATTCATGAGTTGTGCCATCGTTCACTGTCTCTTGATAATTTTACAAACCAAGGATTCCTTAAAGGACCCAGCGTGTATGGCGTCGTAAAAGCAAAAATGTGATTGACACAATAAAGCAATACTCCCCTTAAGATGTAAGTCACAAACTGCAGCGTGAAATAAAGAATAGAATAGATTAAAAAAGATATTTATTTGACTAACATTGTACACTCAACATTCATAAACAAAATTTAAAAGGAAGGTTGGTGAAAAAAATTACATAAATATTATTAATGAAAAGAATACAAAATGGTTACAAAAAATCAAAATAAAACAGTACATTGTCGAGTTATGCATACGTTGCTGCATGCAGTGTCGCCAAACTGGGTCTGCACTCAGCATAAGCTACGGATTATACAAAGCGCTGCCCTTACAAGAAGACAAATCTAATTATAGTTTATAAAGTTTTTAATTGTTGTACAACAATAAATTACATTATTTTCTATGAGTAGCAGTGTTCCCTTAACAGTTTTATTTATTTATTAGATTCATTAACGTTTGTTTACGTCGCTTCCAAATAGATAACACTTATGCAAACACATAACTAAATGTAACAAACGCTTACAAGTAAATACCGTATGAACCAAATTATTAGAAAACTATTTATAAGTTACTCTAAGATATTTAATTATACACGATTATACTTATCTATAACTAAGCACTTCCAACAATAATTACTAATTTAATACTTCCGGCTCATTATTAATAATGTGGACAATCCAACCGCTCTAAGTAGGCTCGGCATATTAGAGCCGAGACCGTGCAATAACATAGGTGAGGGCCCGGTAGCACCCCGTCGTCGCCGCCCGTGCTTTTTCTATTTGCCTAGAACGCGCAACCGACATGCACAAAACGGCCCTACGCAAAGAGCGCTGGCAACATTTAATGCGCTACTGATTAACCGCAATAGACATGTTTGTGTACAAACTAACAATTTTTGGCGACGAGGCGGAATTATCCCTTTCGTTGTTAAGTTATACGGTCACGTAACTAACGATTGAGGTATAGGTTTTGAATATAATTGCAATTTTATTTGTTTTTGTTTTTTTTTTGTTTTTTAATAATGTAAAGTTTATGCTTTTATGTGTATAATAAATTATATTACTGAAGGACGTTTTGGTCACAACTGTAAGTCCACAGTAAACACTGATAAATAAATAAGTAAATAAAAATAATTAAATACTCTTTTTTACTATGACGCAACTTCCATGACGGTGCGGCGGAGTTTGTTAGTTGAGGAGTTTTGGTTAAGTTATAGACTTTCCCGTGCTGGTCTGGGACGTACAAATTAGGAATGTATCGGCTGCCTAAGGCCTCTTCCTCACCGGATCGGTACGTTTTCGTTTCGGTAAGTACCGCCTCTGCACAGAATCCCGAATCTGTACAGATTGTTTACCGAGCGCAATGTTATCATAAGCCGCGCTAAATCACGTGGTCAATCTTATGTCAATCCCATACATTTTATTCTTTTCGAACTTCGCTATCGTTTTCTTAATGTTACTTTGGCTACCGCCACGGATTTGGTGCAGAGGCGGTACCTACCGAAACAAAAGCGCACCGATCCGGTGAGGAAAAGGCCTAAGTTCCCTTGCATGTCGTAAGTGCCGACTAATGGCCGATTTACACGTGTTAAGTTGTTAAGTAGATAACTAAATTTTAACATAATTCTAAGTGATTAATTGCATGTAAACACAGAATTTAGTAGTAAGTTGCAAGTTAAAATTTTGTTAACAACTAAACAAGATATTTAGAATTTTGTCTATTTTTCGGTTAAGTTGGTGGGCGGAGCTTGTCACTTGACACGTTTGGACTGGCACAATTTAGTTAAATGCATAAGTGTAGTGACGCACTTGGGTTCAATTTGTTCTATTTATCCAATTTCTCACCCACAGTCTTTTGGAAATGCTTATTTCCCTAATTATCTCATCTTTGACTTCGTCCAAAACCTCACTAATAACAAATTTAAGCACAGAATTTACGACTTCATTACGGGATTGATCGTCCATTTTGCTTGAGTTGAGTGAACTAAAGAGCTTAACTACTTAAATACGTATGGGCATACACTTAAATATTATTCACTTAAAATTAAGTTAAAATTTAGTTACCTACTTAACAACTTAATACGTGTAAATCAGCCATAAGGGACAAAGTTGCTCGATGCTCGCACATCAGGCGATCGTCTAGCAACCCTTTACTGCTGTTATATATTTCACATCGGATCCCTATTTTGATTATGCTAAATGTGGCGAGGAGGTCACTAAAGGCCAGTTTACTCAAAATTGGTGATTAAGATGCTCTAAGTATGTCAGCCCCTTTATGGAAGAAGACTTGAGAGTATCTGGGTATAAGAAGAGTAGCGAATTGGCATTACTAAAATGCTTAAATTATCATGTATTTATTCTGAGTAGATGCCCCTTCATTGTCAAATATATATTGATAAAAAAGAAATTGTATGTCCCATATTATTATGATGATGATATATATTCATATACTTTCAATATACTTTCCTACACTCACACCAATTATCTATAATAATCTATATCATAGCCCAAGAGAAGCTTCGTTATGAAACTCGTTATGTGGTTACTAGACAACCGATAAACATACTTAAAATACTTACACACATACATACTGATTATACACAGAAAACACCCAGACCCGAGACAATTTAGAAAAACAATAAATTCTAAATTGACCCGACCGGGGATCGAAACCGGAACCTCAGAGATGGCGACACCATGAAAACCGGTGTACAAACCACTCACCCCTCGACCAAGGAAGTCTTCAATAATGTAGCGATACTAAATAAATATTTTTCTTTTCTATTCTATCAGATTCTTTTTCAAAGTCGCCAAACGAGGTTTTCATCCTCTTAATGTAAAGCGGCCATTATAGGCCATAAATAAACGTTTCTGACACTAAGCCGACCTTGAAGTTTTAGGTCTTATACTTAATTCCCTGCCCTTTATTTCCTTTCACATTTATTTATTTATTTATTTATTTATTTATTTATTTATTTATTTATTTATTTATTTATTTATTTATTTATTTATTTATTTATTTATTTATTTATTTCTTTATTTATTTATTTATTTATTTATTTATTTATTTATTTATTTATTTATATAAAAAGACAATACAAACTTACAGCTATATATACAGCCAACACGCTGATATGCTAGGATATTACATCAAAAAACACTAATCATAACAAATTATTATAAGTAACTAAGGTAATTGTTGTGTTTCCTTAGTAGGATGGGTATAGGATCTACAAATATATCCGCATCCTGGACTTTTGTAAGAAAGGAGTTGAAACATGACCAGTCCGATTCTTTCTCATCCAAACCTCTATTCTAAAATAATAATATTCAGTAGGAAAATACTAGAGAAGCTCGATGACACAGTAGAAAATGCGCCAGATCTGCGATTGTTGAAGTTAAGCATCTTTCGCAAAGGCTGGCCATCGGATGGGTGACCAAAAATTTATCATCTCGAGCCCACCCGTCTACCGCTTGGGCGGGAGTGGTGTTGGACCTGGGTTTTGATAACCTGTAAGGGATAGACTGATTTACTAGTTTCCTCCGTGCTTCTGAAGGCAATAAAGCAGTTGGTCCCGGCTGCATTTAGCAGCCTTTAACAACCACTAATCCCCACTGGGCCTGCGTGGTAATTTCTGGCCCGTTCTCCCAATCCAACCATAGGGAAGGGTCGTACAGTAAATAATAGGTAGTAAATAGTCTATATACTGTCCCACAGCTGGGCAAAGGCCTCCATCATTGAACTCATCAACAAGTCATCACTACAATCGATTGGTCTTGGCTTAATCACCACGCTTGCCAAATGCGGGTTGGTGGTCACAAACCCGGGCTATGCATCGAAAAGTCTGAAACACACTTTGCCCGACCCGGGAATAGAACCCGGGACCTTCGGGTATCGAGGCGAGCGCTCTGCCACTCCGCCACCGAGGAGTTCACTCCAGCAGTCATAAAATGAACTGGTGCTGATGATGATGAATGGAAAAATGAGTTAATCAAAAGTGCAAATAACCACGTGTGAAAAGTTAAATAATTAAGTATTTTTATTCTCTAATCTCTCTCTAATTTTTTCTAATAAAACTAGCTGACTGGCGGACTTCGTACCGCTTTGACAGTTTCCATGACAACAAAACAAACAAACCATTCGTCCGCTTAAGAACACCCGTGTCCCATGATGGAGCCCTATAGCAGCGCCACCTACCGGGTCCAATTGTAAATCTAAACCATTCTCGAATCCACTTGGACACACACAAAAAATTTCATCCAAATCGGTCCAGCCGCTTAGAAGGAGTTCAATTTCATACACACGCACAGAAGATTTATATAATTATACCAGTGGACCCGGCGGACTTCGTACCGCTTTGACAGTTTCCATCAAGTGATTAAATTCTCTTTGGTTTCCATGACAACAAAACAAGCAAATCATTTTGTATTGGAAAATTAAATTGTCGTTTTTAGTATTTTCCGTTACTTATTATTTATGTTTCTCACCGCTTAAACCTTCCCTGAACTTCCACTAATATTTTAAAATCAAAATTAGCCAAACCTGTCCAGCCATTCTCGAGTTTTAGCGAGACAAACGAACAGCAATTGATTTTTATATATATAGATAAAAATTACTTTGTACAATAAAGGATTGTAATTAATCCTATTACTACTAATTAATATTTTCGCACGCGTTTATTCACCCACAAAACTGTAAGATTTTGTTTGACGCTTTTTGTCATACAAATTCTTCTCTATCTATGGAAAATATATATTTTAAAGTTTTATGTCACAATGGATATACCTAATCGTACAAGAAGTTTTCTTATATTTTGTCCCCAACTGAAAAATATCACTTACCGTGTCGAGAAAGTTTAGAAGTTTTATTAACTCAGGTTTTTACGGGCGCCTGTCGTTCAAACGCTGCTGCGGAAATTAAATTAAGCCAGTCTCATGTTAAGTCATAAAACGTACAGGATTCGTAATATCATATCCCATAAAGTTATATGTTTAAAGATGACTTTACATTTTAAGTGTCAGTCGCGAGTACAGATTATATTTACGGTAAAGGAGGCTGACAAACTTCTATGTATTTTCAGACCTCGATTTATATGTCCCGTTCATGGATGAAATCAAATGGTACTTTAAGGCGACGCATCGCTAAACAATAAATCTCATACGTTTTGATACAAGCGTTTGCGCGCCCCGTACCATAAGAAAAACTTTTTTTTTCCTTCAAATTAAAACTACAAATTATTTAAAAAAAATGAACTACAATTTTGAAGTGTGTGTTAAGACTAATCTACTAAGAAAATTTTGATGCTTAAATCGGTCTGGTTAGCCTGTAAAATGTGAATCTATGTTTTAAAAGAGGTTACTATGATATTTTTTCTCTGTTATAAAAGTTGAAAAATCGTGTTTCTGCAACTAACAAAATGAAGTCAATTAAATGAAAAATCATGTCATCAAATATCACTTTCATATGTTTTGTTATTGTTGAGTAAAATCAAGATCCCCGCCACGTAAATTACCAATGCGTCGTCTTAAGAGCGTTTACGCCGCACACTAGCGCCACTAATGAAAAAAAAACCATATCTAGTAATTAGAGATAGAAAATCAAATTATGCTCAACAAACTATTTGAATGAAGTAATTTAGCATTTTTACGTCACTTAATGAACACCTCACATGTTATGGTTTAGATAAATAAGACGTTACGGCCACTTTTAACTATAACGCCATGTTTAACTAAACCATAACATGTTAGGTGTTCAATAGGTGACGTAAAAATGCTAAATTACTTCATTCAGATAGTTTGTTGAGCATAATTTGATTTTCTATCTCTAATTACTAGATATGTTTTTTTTTTCATTGGCGGCGCTAGTGTGAGGCGTAAACGCTCTTAAGAACTATGCTAAACTAACGTACAATATTAGGGCGACTCTCGCCGGTCTTCTTTACATAATTAAAATATTATTTTTAATATCTTATTTTGGAAGGGCGTGCTATAGATTTCCTCTCCCAGTTCCATCGGGATCTTTTGCGCAATTCTTATTTTTCTTTTTTTTCTCAACTGTTAAACAAGGCATTCGCCTTTGTCCAGCAGCGGACGTAATTTGACTGAAATGAGGATGATGAAGATGATGCCAGGCTTATACCCAGCAGTTCACGGGCTGAAATGATGAAACAAATATGGCTGAAAAGCTTTTTTGTTTGAACGCGGTAATCTCAAGAACTACCGGTCGGATTTGAAAAGTTCTTTTTACATTTGATAGCCTAATTTTTGTGGTAGGTTATAGGCTACCTAACATCACGCTATGAGCAAAAAAAGTCAGAATAAACGCTAAACGAATACGAAGTATGAGCCCATTCGGGCGACGACGCGATGCGCCGGCATTGACGCGGTGGGTCGGGGAATAGTTAGTTATAAATATTATGAAAACTTTTTTTACGATTACACCTAGATACGATTCTTAACAGGTTGACCGCCGTCGGGCCCAGACACAATAGAAATTCAATTGTTTGTCGGTAAAATTGCGTTTAAGGTGTTAAAAAGCGTAATAAAACTTCTACAATTGTTATTTAAACCCGTACGATGTGACATAAAAGCTATATGGGTTCGTAGAACATTTTGATTAAGATGATGTGACATACCGGGTTAGTGGTGCACTATCTATTATTATATCGTGGTCGTGGCTCTGCTAATTTAGATATCTTTTAATACTTTTACAAATTGGTCTTACTTATAATTTCGAAAACAATGTTACGTACTCATTCTAATGATTCCAACAGATAAAATCAAAAGGTGCCATCTCGCATATCTGTGCGAGTTTAAAGTGTGCGAGTTGACGAATAACTCTAATGATTGTATGTCTTTAAATTTTAATTGTATTGTACCCCAATTAGGTACCCAACAACAGAAGGTTAGGTACCTTCTGTTGTTGGGTACCTAATTGGGGTTGCAATTAAGTCGGTTTTAAATTATCAGTATAATTATGTTAGATTGTATTGTATGTGGGCCATATTCAAACTCTCAAAATAAAATCGTATTTGCAGAACTTGTCATCAAGAGGCGTTCGTTAGTTATCCCTAAAGCTCTCGACATTTAATTAAATCAGTTATCGTATGGAACGTGGGTCGGTTATTGAGCTAGGTAAACTATTGAAAGTTGTATAAAACAACTTAAATAAATAAGCCAGCTGCTTTCATGAATGACTCTTCGCCAGGGTGTAAATGAATAATGAGTTTTATTTCACAAACTTTATCTTTATCAGCTTTCCTTTACAACAAGTTTAAAACAAAGCGAAGTGAAATTATATGAGTTGAAACAAAAGGTTGTAAGGTCATGTTTGAAATATAAATCTGTGCAGCTTTTTTGTTTTTATGTTGTTGTAAAGTTTATGATAAGAACGTCTTTGCTCATACTAGCCTTAAGTTTATTTTACATGTTGTTTCTTTTTTTCCATATGTGTGAGCAATAAAGAGTTTATCTATACAACATGTAACAAAAAGTCCAAAGAGAAAGAAGATCCAAAGTGTATCCCATCTAGAACTTGTTTGTGTTGTTATTAAGACATAATTATTAACTTTAATTTGTCATGCCGTAGTTAATAAAATATTTATATTTGTGAAGTGATGCGCGTCAGGCGCGCTTATGCTAGCAGCAGTGATTATAAATGTTAGTACACAGAGGTTACTAAACCACTAGGGCCTGTTTATTTTGATGTGACGTCACAATAGAAATATTAAATTAAAAATTGCAAAAACACATTAAAGTTAATAATTATGACTTAGTACTCTGCATTCAAGATCTAGATGCAATAAAAATGGAACCGATGAATCGGAAATTGAATAAGTACCTATAGTCTAGAAAATAACGTAGGAAATCAAAAAATATAAATAGATAAGTACAGATAGAACAAGGAAAGAGTAGATAGGGCAATAAACGTGCGATAAAGATGTAAACATTCTTGATAAAATTATATAGCTTTAACGTAGGATGTCAATAGTAGATAGGACACAAACGTGTCAAGGATATGTAGGCGCAAAGCCACTATTAGTCTAGACTAGAAGTGCAAAATCTCCGACATGACCCACGTCGGGGGATAAGATTTAATTTTAACTTAAAAAAAAATATATATCTAGAATGTTTATATAATTTTTAACGCAAATTTTGTTGCGAACAAATTACAAAAACACAAATGTTGAAAAAATTTCCACGAGCAGGGTTTGAACCTGCACCCTTCTGACATACCGGGTCAGGTGCTCTTCCAATTGAGCTATCGTGGTTCTAACCAGCCCGCCGCTTTTTTTTTTTTTTTATATATATCTTGATCGGATACACTTTGGATCTTTTCATGTTGACCACACCTTTCTGTTACACGTTGTATATCTATCTTTCTTTTTCATCGGCTCGATCTTGTACGACCTACAATTACTGCTTACTACCCAGACGCTACCGTCTATCCGTCTGGCAGGCGATATGCCTTTAGGATTCACAGGGTCAAAAAAGGCCTATACGTATTTCTGAGTAATTACTAATTTATTTTGAACAATTAGTTAATTTCCTTTTTTGCTATATAAGTAACGACTGTCTTGTTATAGACATATAGAGATGATCAGTATGTAGAAAAAAGTGCTGAGCATGAATATTGAAGGCTAATGTAGGAAAAGGAATACCAAAGAAAACATGGAAAGATTGCGTGAAAGATGGTATGGCACAGTAAAGGTCTTTGTATTTTCGACATTTTTCATGTTTTTACCATGTAGGTTTTGCTTACATGCTCTACCATTTGCACTGAAGACTTAAAGCGCTGACAACTGTGAAATGCGCTCACTCATGCCTGGTTTATATAATAAGTATACATTATACAACGCAACAAAATTATTTGTTATAGATACTACATTTGCAATGATTTTATTGTTTCAAAATGCAGAATTATTAACCTTTTTTTTGATGCGGAGTGTAAAATCTGCTAACAGATGCATCAGTGGGCAAGAGGGGTCCCGCTGGCTGTCCGAGGATGGCCAATACTCTGTACCAGGGCCGAAGCCCTAGAGAAAGCGAGTCAAGGCCGACTCGGTAAAAACCACTCCGATGTCCTCTCGTCACCTTGAAACCAGCAAACCGGCAACCATCGCGTCGTCCTCATCTGAGGAGGACGCATCGAACGCCGGCATGGAGGGAGCCTGACGAGGTCATGGGAACCCTTTCGGACACTTCCACAACCCCGTCGGTGACTGCTCGCCTTGTAGATGGGCGACCCCTCTTCCGCCCCTGATTGAGGCGCTCCACAACCCCACATGACATAGGCTTAACAACACAAGCTGAGGCGGAATCCTGATTGACAATCTATTGTCTTGTGTGTTATGTTTGTTATTTTTTTAGCAGTCGTTAAAAACCACTAATCCACACTGGGCCCGCGTGGTGGTTTATGGCCCGTTCTCCCTATCCATCCATAGGGAAGGCTCGTGCCCCAGCAATGAGGACATAAAAATGAGCTGATGATGATGATGAAGTCGTGGTGAGGCGTCTCGATAGCTAAACGGGGTTGAGATGACGGATTTTGTAGCACTAAGAAGTATCCATATGTTGTAAGTACTTTTATTTATTTTTCAGAACCTATTAAAGCTAGTTAGTAGTTTCGTAACAAACCCTTTTACACGTTACACAAATAGAAGTATTCCTTTTAGTCAGTTGTTTTCACTCCCCGTTCGTTCACATTTGCATAATTATTTAGGTAACTTCCCAATGCGGAGAGGAGCGATGGTCCTATTCGAGAATAAATTGAATGAGTCCTTCGCCCGTCGTTATTGAAATCCGATAAACGAAATATTTTGTTAGGAATACATAAACATAAATTATGTTTGTATCTATGTGTGGTCTTTTTTCATTTTTAATAATAGTAACTTTAACTTTTTCACCGCAAAACTATCCTGCACGCGATGTCCCGCTGTACGCTAACGTATAAATGTATTTTAATAAAGTAGGTACAAAGAAGAACTTCTATAGAAGTACTGGCGTGGGCGGCACGAAAATCTCGAACTTCTATAGAAGTTGTTGGCGGTAAAAAGGTAAACGATAAATCAAACAGCAATCGTTTTAAAATTAGTGTTAGTAAATTTACATAAACAAAAACTTGTGGCAAGGGTATATAGGCATTTCCTGTCTAAGCATGTACCACCTTAAGCCACATCCTGCTCACCAAAAGGCTGGTTGGTGGCCAAAAGGTAGAATAGTCTACCAGCACACGTTTTCCCTCCTTGCTATGACATGGGTCCTTCAAACGAGTCGTGAAGAGACCTAATAGGCCGGCAGGCTGAGTGTGACTGATGCTGCGTTGTTTTGACGCTGCACTTGTCTTGTTTGTATTTTTTTTTTGTGCAGGTCAATAAATGTTTCTTATTCTTATTCTTATTCTTCGAGTCTGGAATCCGTTTCCACTTAACATCAGGTGGAGTAGATTCATTTTTTTTGCCAAGCTAGATATAAAAAATGCTTAGTTAGTATGTATTAAAAATATTTTTTCTTGTAAACGAAAAAATCTGCATCTCACTGACTTCAGTGACCACTTGGTCATGATGATGACCATCGATATGATGACACTCGAAAAGCTCATTACCGAATCGCGCAAACTAATTTAAAAGAAACACAAACACTTCATATTTTGCCGATTGCCGGATTATTATTACCTACAGTTAGTGATTTCGGTAACTAATTTAAATCAATCAATCAAATTTTTTTTTGCATTAATATGGTACAAAAATGTTCTTAAAGTAGTGTTAACCAGAATAATCTATCGTATACGATCGATGTGCAAATATCTAAAATTACATTACTTAATTACTAACAAATTATAATAAAATCATAGTTAACAATAATACAATTAAAATATAGCATGTCAAATATTATCATTTAAATAGTCGTTAATTGTATAGTACATTTTGTTTATTAAAAAATTAAATAATTTTGATTGAAATTTATACAATGTCAGTATTTTTATATCACTGGGCAATTTATTGAAAATTCGAATTGACATGCAATGAACGTTCCTTGAATATAACATTAATCTTTGGTCAGGTATACATAGATTTTCTCTTTTTCTGCCTTTATATTCACATCTATTCTTAGTTTGAAATAGATTGCTATATTTTTTAACAAATATTCCTATTTCAAAAATGTAAAGACAGGGAAGGGGTAAAACATTTAATGCCTTAAACAATGGCTTACAGCTATCTAGGAAGTCTGCTCCACAGATTGACCTAATACATTTCTTTTGTACCCTGAACGCTCTGATGATGTCAACAGAGTTTCCCCATAGAATAAGCCCATACCTTAGCAAAAAGTAAAGTTGTGAATAACTTGAAAATTTGTGTAATTCTACTTATATTATGACAATTTATAACATAGCTTTTAAGTTTACTAACAACATAGATCAATGGTCTGAGAATAAAGCTTATATATTATTTATTTATATCGAGACTGAAATCAGCACCTACTATGCCTTACTATGCCCATGGGTTCAAGTCCCGTTTGAGGCTAGTCAAGCTCTGTCAAGTACTATTATCATATCCAATAAACATACCACAGATGTGAAACGTATAAAGTACCGAACTGATTAATGTTGATCCGCTGATTCTGTCAGAAGCACGCCTGATCCGTTCCACGTCATTAAGCTCAGTTGTTACGTTACGTCATCGCACATCTTTGAGGTAATGAGCGGAATGGAATGAGCGATACGATCACGCTTTTATAAGAAAATAGCTCTTCGGAAGAGGAAATAATTTCTATGAAGGGAATCAAACTCGTACCCTCTGTCGTACCGGGTCAGGTTACACTATCAATTAGACTATCTGAGTGCCTATTGTGAGTTTTGTTTACTGTCCGTATTCATTTGATTACGTTTACGTAAACGTGAATTTTTATGACAAAAGATAGAATTACAAAAACACAAATGTAGAAAAAAGTTCCACGAGCAGGATTTGAACCTGCACCCTTCTGACATACCGGGTCAGGTGCTCTCCCAATTGAGCTATCGTGGTTCTAACCAGCCCGCCGAAATTATTCATCACATTTTTTTTTATTAGACTACAGAAATTTAGCTCCGTACAAAAATATCTTTTTTTAATAGCTCTTATAGGTACTTTGTGATTTTTAATTTTGTGTGAAATAATATTTAGTAATTGCAAACTTTAGGGATTACGAATTGTTCCGCCAAATGTCGCATTTGGTAAATAACAATATGGCGATAAAAAGTTAGGCGAAGTGAAATTAGACCAAACACAATTATGAAGAGTGAAATTATGCGAAAAAGTTTAGGCTAACCGTTTGTGTACCATTGCCAATTAGAAGTACAAAAAATTAGGCGACGCGATATATATCCTTTTTTTTAGGTCTTAGTTTGCAACAACCCTATCGTATGTAGGTATACTGGGTGTTTGGTAACAGGTGTATCTTTCCAAAGCGTACCCATGTTAACATGTCTATATAAATACTATGCCCTCTTCAGAAAATGGAAATTGTAAAAAAATATTTTAGACTTTCCATACTAACTTGATTAGCTGATGGGTAATTTTGTACGGTGAGTCGAAAACTTTTTACAATTTCCATTTTCTGAGGTTGACATAGTATATAAATAGACATGTTAACATGGGAACATATTACCAAACATCATGTATGTAGTTTAATAGAACGATATATATTAGTAGGTAATACTCGTAGTGTACATAACTTATATTATATTATTTAGTTATCGATACTTCACTACTAGATATGTCACTACCTCTCATTGTCTTCTTATTTGTCCTATGCCACAAAGGTTGTTTGGAAGACCGCCTCTTTGCTTACTTTTGTTTTAAAATTTTCTGTTATTTGTATTGTGTAATAAATTCTAAGCAATAAATAGTTTATATATCTATCTATCTCCAGGACTAGGTCAAAGTACTTACTGTACGTACTGCTGAGAGCATCTGTCATAGGTATAACTTTTTAAATTATCACCGTCACTAACATTAGAGTATTTTTGAGGGAAATATGTGAGACTCTATTTTAATATCTATCTACCGTACAAGTACCCTTACTACCTAACAATAAAAAATACTTGAAATTGGCTGAATACTAAACGCGAAGCCATTAATTAAGATAATTAAGGGAAATATTGGATATACAATAAAAAACAAGAAACATCGTAAGAATCCCGTTTACTCTAATATATTATAGGGATAAGAGATGGATAGGATAATCAGTCATCATCATATTCTTTATGTTACTTGCTTGATGCAGACTTCCGTTCCGCACCACAGCTGTTGGCTGGAAGGGATCTCTTCTAGAGATAAGCTCAGCTTTGTATATGACTTGTGCAACATCTGTTTTAATAAAAGTAATAGAAAAGTTAAAAATATATTCAAATAAACTTAATAAAAGCTCTTTTGAATCGTCCAAACATTTTATTAATATTAATATGTTTTATATGTACAATAAAATGATTAATTATTAGATACAAAAGTCGACAGACTGCTGTAAATATATAATTAGGGGTTTCGAGTTCAAGTTGAAGCAAATCTTTTCAATCAAGTGCCATCTTCAGGTTTAATAATAATAATAATAAATTTGATGCTTCGCACCACTTCAGTAAACAGTGTGCCTTTGTTGAAAACTCTTGGAAGCTAAGATGTTCCTTTTAACATAATGGCTCGACTTTCAATTACGAGATTATTATTTCATCGCATTAAATATTCCTTATTAATATTCAAAGCTTAAGTTCCAAGCAATCGAAACGGAGATAAACGGTTATCGTCTCGATAAATTAATCCCCCCTGTCTAATTACCATCACAATTTGGAGTTAGTCTTCCATTTTGTTCGTTTTCAGTCTTAAACTTTTGAGGACAGACTTAATATACAGCCTTGTATTAGCACGATAATATTATATACAATTAAGTATAATCTATAAACATCTATAGTAAGAGAAGTCCATGGCTGAATATACAAGTGAGTCTGTGGGCTTAGCCAAAGTAACATTAAGAAAACGATAGCGAAGTTCGAAAAAAATAAAATGTATGGGATTGACATAAGATTGACCACGTGATTTAGCGCGGCTTATGTCAATCCCATACATTTTATTCTTTTCGAACTTCACTATCGTTTTCTTAATGTCACTTTGGCTAAGCCTAGTGCTATGTTAAAAGGTCCAGAAACGTGTATCAGTGGCTTTTTTTATATACTTAGCTCAGCAAATGACTCCATCCCACCTGATGTTAAGTGGAAATGAAGTCCAGACGCGAAGACAACTGGTGCAGCGTGGAAACAAACGTAGCATACTGATGCTACGTTTGTTGACTGCAACTTCACTCTGCCGGCCCACAAGGTGCTTCTTCACGCCTCTCTTGAAGGACCCCATATCATAGAAAGGAGGGAAAAACGTGTGCTGGTAGACTATTCCATCTTTTGGAGGTGCGACAAAGAAACGACCCACCAAATTTCTTTGTGCGCGATGGGATATTTGAGACAGTGAATCGGTGACTCCGAAGAGCAGCACATGTACTCCTATGAAGAAAGGGAGAAGGTGGGATGAGGTCAAAGAGCTCTTCAGAGCACTCGCCATGGTATAAGCGGTAAAACACGCTGAGTGACGCAACATCTCAACGCAATTGCAGAGATTCAAGAGTATTTGCCTCTTCTGCATTGCCGATAATGCGTTCAGCGCGACGCTGCAATCTGTCCAAGGCATCGAGAAGGTAATTTGCTTGATGTTGTCTTGCTGAGTTTCTGGCCGGTTCTTCACAGTACAAGGTCTCCTGCCCATAGGTTTAGCCAAAGTAACATTAAGAAACCGATAGCGAAGTTCGAAAAAAATAAAATGTATGGGATTGACATAAGCCGCGCTAAATCACGTGGTCAATCTTATGTCAATCCCATACAGTTTATTCTTTTCGAACTTCGCTATCGTTTTCTTAATGTTACTTTAGTAGTAGTAGACTTACAAACCGTTGATATAATGACGTTCATAAGAGCTATTTGTAGCCTAAACTGATTTTGAAATTTTTACTTTTTATTTTCAAGTGCTAATTGCTGCACTGAAGCTAAATTAAATATTTATAAAATTTATAAAATACAGTGAAAAAAAAAATAAACGCCTACCCCAGCCTGCGGAAGACACCCAGGTTCAATTTCTGGCTGGGTCGGGTAGGCGTTTAATTTTTTCACTGTATTTTATAAATTTTATAAATATTTAAATGACTTTGAATTTAGAATTTTGTTATTTTACCCACAGTTTTAGTGCCTCTGTGGTCTAGTGGTTAGGACCACCGATCTCAGACATAGAGGTCCCAGGTTCAATTCCCATTTGGTATTACATGTTTGTGTATTCGGTTTGGTTGGTGGTAGGGTTTGTTTGTCCGCCTGGTACCACCTTCTTATTTATAAATGTCGCCATAACGTCAATGTCAGTGGCATTGTTGTGTTCCGGCAGCTAGAGATAAGATAGCCAGTGCCTCGGTAGTTGAGGATTCCGCGTGAGCCATCCGATCACCCATCTGATGAGCGGCGTATGCGAAATTAGCTTGACCTTAGCAATTTGACGACCTCCTTGGTCGAATGGTTTGTACACCGGTTTTCATGGTGTCGCCATCTCTGAGGTCCCGGGTTCAATCCCCGGTCAGGTCAATTTAGAAATTATTGTTTTTCTAAAATGTCTCGGGTCTGGGTGTTTTCTATGTTTATTAAGTATGTATTTAAGTATTTTACGTATGTTTATCCGTTGCCTAGTAACCATTTAACGAGTTCCATAACGAAGCTTCTCTTGGGCTAGATAATTGGTGTGAGTGTAGATAGAGAAAGTTTATTTATTTATATATTTAAACGCAGGATCATGGGATACGGGTGTTCATTAAAATATTGGTGATGAATTAAAATATTACTGTCCTTGTTAGAATGAAGTGTCTCTTTTAAACATAATCAGCAGCCATCGAACCTCAGACCTCCGTGTAGTAAAACCTGAGCCAATAGCAGGCGGCCATCGTTAGAATTCTATTAAATCGAAACATATTAAGTGAAATTTATTCAATTGAAGTCTATTTGAAATTCAGCAAATTTACCAATTAAATGTTGATTGCTTCCTCACGGCTGCAGAGAAGCAATTTAATCAACTTATCTTCTTTCAGATTCTAATTGCTTTGCCGTTTCAATGGCAAATCCCGAAAGTGTATTTATTAATGGGATGTTTAAAAAATTCAAAAGAGAACTAACCCCCTTTCTAACAAACGTAAAATATTGTCATTATTCAGTATATTACCGCCAAAAATACGTGTGACATAAAATCTTGTAATTTTTTTTTTAATTACATTACATTATGGACCATTATAAGCAAGCCTTTTTTTAAATTCTTGTTTTCTCTATTCAATAACGAAATGTAAATAAAATTAAAAATAGTAACTTTAAATAAAAAAATGTAGGTGTAATGATCGTCATCTCACCTGATGTAACGAGTACGTACCTATGTTAATGATATATTGACGACATCCGTAGCCGACTGGCTTGCACGCCGGGCTTTGGGCGGCGCTAACTCTGAGGTCCCGGGTTCGATTCCCGGTCGGGTCAATGTCGAAAACGAACTTTTCGATGTTGTATCGGGTCTGGGTGGTTGTGGTACCGTCGTTGTTTCTGATTTCCATAATACGAGGGCTTTAGCAACTAACCTTAAGATCAGCACAATGTAGGTATGTGATGCTGTCTAATTATTTATTTATTTATTAATGATAAGGCCAAAGGAGAAAGCGTACTTTACTCGAATTCGTTGACCACTGAGCAACTAGCTATTTTAACTTTAACAACGGAACATAACTACTAAAGTTGTTATTAATCCTTTATTGTACAAATAAATTACATTTAAACACACGTTACACAGGACATATACAAGGGTGAGCTTATCTCTAGAAGAGATCTCTTCCAGCCAACCCTAGCTGTGGTGCAATAAACAAGTATGCGGGACTAATAAATTATAAATAATACTATACTAACAAACATATATACACTAATTACCAAGGATTTATATAATTGAAAATAAAATATTATATTATAAATATAAACATACATACATATTAAAAAAAAAATAAAAAAAAAACTAATTATGTTACTACAACGGTATGTAACCGATTAGCTGTTAGACAGATAATGCTCTTTGAGCTTGTGTTTGAAAGATTCTACCGATGAACTCTCACGAATGCTGGCAGGCAGTCTATTCCACATTCGAGCGGCATATACTGTGAATGATTTATGGTAAAAATTGGAATTACATTGGGGACATAGAAGGGTTCGTGTGTCGCAGGATCGTTTGGGACGGGAAGAGACGGGTATGAGCGTAAAACGGGAACGCAGATAATGAGGGAGCTGGGGGTAGTTAAGTATTTTGAAAAGGAGGGAAAGAATGTGCATATCTCGACGCAGTCGAACTGGGAGCCACTTTAACTTCGACCGAAATTCAGAAACGTTGTCAAATTTACGCAAACCGAATATAAACCGGATTGCCAGATTTTGCAGTCGTTCCAGTTTGTTAAGCAGCTCTTCAGTAGCGTCCAGATAACAAACGTCAGCATAGTCGAGAAGGGGAAGTAGAAGCGACTGAGCGAGCATAATTTTGGTATTGTACGGTAAGAAAAACTGGAGTCGCTTGAGGGAATGGTAGGAGTAGTGCATGCGCCGACTAACTTCATTTACCTGCGCCTTCCAGGACAGTGAACGGTCAAAAACGAGGCCAAGATTTTTAGTTTTTTCAGTATATTCAATATTTACTCCGTCATATGAAATACAGGGGAGACCGCTAACATCCAGTCTGCTGTACAGTCTGCTGCTACCAATGATTATTGCTTGCGACTTAGTTGGGTTCACAAGTAAACCGAATGCCTCAGCCCAAGACTTCACCAAGAGGAGATCCTTATTGATGTCTTCAATAACCGCGTGTGTGTTGGCTGCATCAAAATGTCGATAAAGTTGCATATCGTCTGCATATAGGTGGTACGGGGAAGGTATTACTTTAGTAAGTTCATTTATAAACAATGAAAAAAGGAGAGGTGAGAGTACCCCCCCCTGTGGCACACCCGCAGTTAGAAAAGCCCAATCAGAAAAGCAGTCATCACTCTTAATTCTCTGGCAGCGTTTGCAAAGGTAGTCTGCAAACCAAGCGATCACAGAAGGGGTAATGTTAAGAGAGCGGAGAGTGGCAAGGAGGATGTCATGGTCAACAGAGTTGAAGTTGATGATAATTAAGTATTTTTTATATTGTGTGTTAGTACACGTCAATTGATATTTCGGAAAACATTATAACCGCTCATTTCTTAATTTTTTTGTCCAGTTCAACACATGGTTGCCTGGAAGAAATTGCTTTTTAGCGATAAGGCCGCCATTTGTACTTCTTGTATTGTCTTCTCTAAGTCTTTTGTATGGTGTACAATAAAGAGTATTTTTATTTTAATTTCATTTCATAATTAATGGCGACAGCGTATAAGGATTGCACGACCTAATCCCACCATCCACTTTCCGCTATCGGAGCGCGAGGCGCGAGTTCCATCCCAATGTTTTAGATATGCCACCTTGTCGCACGAGCCGATTCGGTTCAACTTTCTTAGTGCGTGCGTACAGCTAGGGAATGGAACGCGCTACCTGCGAGTGTTCCCTGAAAGGTATAATCTGGACCTCTTAAAAGCCAGAGTGAATAGGCTATTTCTAGGCAGGCATGTTCCATCCTCGACGCACCGTCACTTAACATCAGGTGAGGTGTAGTCAAATGCCTGCCTATAACAAATAAAAAAAATAAAAAAAAATGATAATAAGGATGATAAAGATGAATCAGTCCCATAGCAAACGTATTAAAAACTCTTCGAGCATACCTTTTTTTAAAGTCGTGCAGTTAAAACTCATTGTTACAATCATTACAGTTATTATGGCGGCGTTAAATTTTGAATGGCTGCCGTCAGACGGCGCAGTAGTAACGCTGTAATTGCTATAATTAATTCGGTTTACTGCCCATATTATATATTATAATATTACATGATATATATTTATACATTATACATTATGCATCATAGGTATGTGTATTTGAGAACGCCTCTGTGGCCGTGTGGAAAAGGGTTTGGCCCGATGTCAGGAGGCAGGACCTCCTGACATCGGGCCAAACCCTTTCAATTACCAAGTTGGGCAAAGTGCAAACCCACATTGGCAAATGTGGTGAGTAAGCTGATACCCATCAGTCGTAGCGAATGTCTTTGATTTCAATGAATAAGAATTAGAATCAGCAATTATTTTTGACGATCACACAAACATAACAGACAAGATATCACCATCATCTCAGCCAAAAGACGTCCACTGCTGGACAAAGGCCTCCCCCAAGGGTATGAGGGGTATTTGCCGTAATCGCCACGCTTGGCAGGCGGGTTGGCGATCGCAGTAGGTTGAGGGTAACCTCAGAGAGATGCTGCTGCCCATCCTCTGGAATGGTCCCTTAGTCGGCTTTTACGACACCCACGGGAAGAGATGGGGTGGTGCAATTCTTTATCCCCGGCACCACACAGGGAAACGACAAGGTATACAATAAATAATAAAACGTCATCAACAGCTCATTTTATGTCCCCATTGCTGGGGCACGAGCCTTCCCTAGGGATGGATAGGGAGAACGGGCCATAAACCACCACGCGGCCGCGGGCCCAGTGCGGATTGGTGGTTTTTAACAACTGCTAATGCAGCCGGTACCAATGGCTTTACAAGCCTTCCGAAGCACGGAGGAGCGCGAGAAGATAAATGTTTGGTCACCCATCCAATAAAACGCGCACTAGGCACCTTGAGTCTATACGTTTAATCCTTCGACCAATCCTGTGCTATATACCTGATGACCGCTTGAAAAGCGCCACGCCACGGAGCATAATGACGTTTGTGGCGAATATTAAGTACAAATACTTTGCAACCTTAATTTAATCTTTATTTTTAAGATTTTAAGTACATAAACGTGGGCATACGTGGGCCGGCCATATTTGGCGAAGAACCGACAACCGCTGGGGTAAACGTGTTCTTGAGTGGAGACCACGACTCGGTAAACGTAGTGTAGGACGCCCTCCGGCCAGGTGGGATGATGACCTGCGAAAGACTGCAGGCAGATGCTGAATGCGTCAAGCCGAGGACAGGGCGCTATGGCGCTCATTAGGGGAGGCCTCTGTCCAGCAGTGGACTAATATAGGCCGATGATGATGAAGTACATAAAGGTTTAATCACTCTACAAGAAGAATTGTATGTTATCATTTATCATAAATGGATGTTCTAAAACTTTCCGGCGTCAAAAGAATATAAGTAACATATTTTTTTTATATAAATTATTAGCTACTCTTTTTTTTATGACATCTAACAACTTTGAAGAAAGTTTGGCAGTTGGAATCGATATATTCTAACGTTTTATCTCACCCCCGAGAACATCGTTGAAGGTAATTGCTTCAGTGTCAATATTGAGTTCCACTCAGAAAATATTTGAAATTGTGACTAAAAGAAAGTTTAAGAGACTACGTTCCGATATTTAAAAGTTTTCTATTTTATTTTATTACCTACGGATGCACTTGCCCTTCATCTCACCTGGTCTTAAGTGACGATAAGGCCGAACATAGAAGTGCACTTCACCCGGAACCCTCAACTATTGAGGCACTGGCTATCTTATCTCTAGCTGCCGGAACACAACACAATGCTACCAACATTGATGTTATGGATACATATTTAGATAAAAACCAACCGAAAAAGTACCTTTGACTATATAGTATATAATCAAAGGCCCTACCTACCACCTACCAAACCAATGACCTACCAATATGAATACCTATAGTTGTCTGGTAGAGAATGCCTTAGGCATTAAGTCCGCCATGTAATATTTTGTTGAAAAAGTTTAAAATAAATAAATATATAAACCAAGTATACAAACATATAAGTACCTACCCCGAGTGCGTTGGTATGAAGATCACCTTCTGCAGTCTATATATTTTGTGCTACAGACTACTAGAAGAAAGACAAAATACTGCTAAAGACTAACTTGAGACCTTCGAGCAACAATTAAATCTATCTATCTAATGCATATATCTATCTAATACCTTTAAACGAGCAATTCTTGTATGTATGTATATATTTAATCTGAATCTCGCAAACGGCTCCAACAATTTTCATGAAATTTGGTATGCATGGGGTTTCGGAGGCGATAAATCGATCTAGCTAGGTTTCATTTTTAGAAAACGACGTTTTATCCGTGTTTTTAGGCAATGAAAAACTGCTAAAATATCATTAGAATACGTAGGTAAATTTCGCCACTATCTACAAGGTGCTCAGGTGGGGAATCAGGCGGTCCCGAAACCAGAAGACCCCGGTTCGAGTCTAGAATGATTATTTTATTATTATGTATTGTTTTATTTTTTATTATTAATATTTTTTTATTATTATGTCGATGTCGGTAAGATCGAAAAATATTATTCATATTCATCAGTATGTAATTCGTATCTAAGTATATTTTTCAAAAAACACGATTTACCAAAAAAAAATACTGAGCAAGTCCTTTCTTTCATATTTTCACTTCTCAACTGCTACATGAGCTTTCTTAAGTATTTAGTTCGGAGCGTTGCCGCACTGGCGCTGTTCTGCTACGGCGGCGGGAGCTGTAGCAAACTCGTAGCTATAAGCTGCCGGAGTCAAAGGAGAGATGGCGTTGTACAAGTAACATCTTATTATTCTCTGAAGTCTATGAACTTGATCCTTAGACTTGATCTAATTAAATAAAAACAAATTGACAACTAGATTTATACCTATTTTTATTGTATTTTTTAACTTTTTAACCTTCAATTTAAAATATTTGAACGTAAAGACAAAACACAGTTGCCGGTTTTTATAATATGCAGAAAGGCTACTCGTATTTACATCAAAAATATATGAATTACGTAGACTTACTTAAGAGTTAGATGTACCTAGACTACATTAGTTCTAAATTTTAGTTTAGCTTTTTAGACTTCGTACCGTTTTGACAGTTTCCATGACAACAAAACAAACAAATCATTCGTCCGCTCAAGAACACCCGTATCCCATGATGGACGCCTATAGCAGCGCCACCTACCGGGTCCAATTGTAAATCTAAATTCATCCATTCTCGAATCCACTTGAACACACACAGAAAATTTCATCCAAATCGGTCCAGCCGTTTAGAATGAGTTCAGTAACATACACACGCACAGAAGATTTATATACAATGTTATTTTTAGTTTATACGAAACCTGAAAACTGTTTGATCAGAATTAGTAATAGAATTGATTTCAAAATTGTTTATACCATGTTACATTTTGACCAAATAATATTTACAAAATCTCAAATAAAGTATACCCTACTAAAAAACACAACGGGACAGCAACTTCTTGAGTTTTTAAGATATTTTTTTTTGTACTGATTCTTTAAATGAAAATATTTGACCCGTGTTTCGATTTTCGTATAAACTAAAAATAAGGTTGTATATAAAGTACCCAAAATAATAATCAGGAAGGTAACTAGGTATACACCTAGTGGCTTGGAACTGAGTGGCGAATATAAACGGTACCGAAGAACAATTTACATAATAAACTCATTTTCTCTGTTATATCTGTTTACACGTGAATGAGTAGAATTAGACTAATGAAATCTAAGGCAATGGAGCTTACCTTGGGGCTTCGTACGCAATTTAAGACTTAATACTTATGTAGTATAAAGTCGATAATGGTTTAAAAGTATCCTGCCGATACAACTATGGCCTCTTTAGTCGTAAAATTATGAATATTATCCCAATGTCGTCATAATAGCAAGGTACTATCTTATTCTCGAAGAGGTAAGATAGACTGTGTTAATATCAATGTTGATACACTGGTTATTTTCAAAAGATTATTATGTTAACTATGTGCTCATAATCTTGTTAACACATCCTGAAATCTTATAGGCTTCTGTTAATTATAGGTTCACGCCAATAGTCTTTTTTTTAAGCACAATGCCTTGATCTCACCTGATGTTAAGTGATGATAAGGCCAATGATGGAAGCGCACTTCACCCGGGATCCCCAACTAGTGAGGCACTGGCTATCTTATCTCTAGCAGCCGGAACACAACAATGCTACAAACATTGATGTTATGGCGACATATTTAGATAAGATTGTGGTAGCTGACCAGGCAGACAAACAAGCCCTACCCCAACCAAACCGAGTACACAAACATGTACACCCGCTGGGAATCGAACCCGGGACCTCTGAGTCTAAACCGGTGGTCTTAGCCGCTAGACCACAGAGCGGTAAAACTGATGACTGACGAAGAAAGGGATATTGAATTGCTATAACTCGTATACAACCCATCTATAGCTGCTACCGACGACGCTTCCGGTTGCATTTATTTAATTAGGTAGTTTATCGGTTTATCATAGAAAAACTTTATATCAACACTGTCAAAAATATTTTTTTCAATAGAAATTGTATGGGAATGGAAACTATGACGTCACTATTTTGTTACGTCAATCGAGTGCTTATTAAGAATTTCTGTAAATAACCTTTTAGGTTACAGAAATTCATGCTGAGGTCAAATAAAAATTTGGTTAATGTTTTATGTACCTACTCGGGCGCCCATGGTAACCACAGTGTCATAAAACAATTGAATTTCTATTGTGTCTGTCCATGGGCGTCCAAGTACTAGAACTGTCACGTTTTTTCATTTATACGTATACCCCCTTACAAATAAACAAAGAATAAGGTCCGATTAGTTATTCCGTGTTTTGTCTCTTTTACTCTAATTTGAAATGACGTTTACATGACAAGAACAAAACACGGAATAACTATTCGAACCTTATTCTTTGTTTATTTGTGAGGTACACACGCCTGCACATCAACCTACCACAAACTGTCAAATTTCTGCAATAGACTTTGAACTTTATGCCTTAACAATATGGTTGATAATGTATTGAAGAAATTTGACAGTTTTGGATAGGTTGATGTGCAGGCGTCTGTACATAATGTTTTGCAATTAATAATTGGTGTTGCCAACATCGCTATTAAGAACGTAGTCAAGGATGAGGTCGAAGTCACATTGGTTAATATTTTTTTGTAATTTTAATCTTCTTTTGTTACAGGTAAATATATATCAAGACGTATGTACATTGGTGATTAAACTAAGGTGGTGGTTCGTGTTTGGTCTTCCAAGTTAGTTACTTTTGCAATGAGCTGTCATAATGGTCCCTCAGGCTGAGAACGACAACTTTCTAAAATGACAAGTTCCGAAAACGACAACTTCCTAAAATGACAATATTTTAGAATGTCAACTTCCAAAAACGACAACTTCCTAAAACGACAAGTTTCGAAAACGACAACTTCCTTAAATGACAACATTGGTGAACAAAACTCGCACTCAATTGTGAATGAAAGTGCGCCAACTTCATACAAGCGCTCCGAAACGCACGCACACAAGCTCGTAGTTCACCTACATTAGCACACCGAAAAAAGCACGCGAAAGGAGTACGCAATGACGCTGGCTGTCCCCGCAAATGCGGATCGGGCAGCGTATGTTGCTGTAGTAACGGAGAATAACAAGTATGTCACTGAGCGCTGCTGCCGATCAGTATACACGTATTTTTCTTGGTTTGGGTGTCGCGATTGCGAGTTTTGTTGCATATAGGTGGGTGCCTATTGAAAATGTCTGGAAAAAAAACCTGTTGTGTATGAGGATGACCTCAACACACACAACCATAATCCCAGTCTGTACTTTTTTACTTTGCCGACAGATATAACAAGGTAAGTTTACAATATAAAAGACACCCAAATTCACACAATAATAAATTAACTATGTGTGACTCAACCCTAGCTGGTAGGTACAGCTCGGTACGTCGCGTCGATTCAAGGTCACGGCACTGTTGCCGCACTCTCGTTCACTCTGACTCAAGCACTAAGTGCCTAGTGCAAAATTTGAAGCGTGCGTCTGCAATCTAATCAGCAAACTCTATAGTTTGCTTTAATAAGGACACTCTATACTACCGTTACTTACTTGTACTCGTATGCTTGATTCTCATATAAAGTCTAGTTCAGCCCCCTTATTTTAATTTGACTTTTGTAAGAATCAAGAACTTCAAACTATTTCACAAGTGTCAGTGATGGCGATCGCGACGCGTTTTTGAATGATGTTGAAAGAACGATATCGTCAAATTGACACTTATTTGGAATCGTATTTGCAAAATGCCAAGCGTAAATACCTTTGAAAGGTATCGTGATAGAGGTTGGAATTAGACAATAAGCCCCCTAGTCAATCAGCAGGTTCTAAGTGCCTAGTTTGAACTTCTTGGCGGAAAAATGAAGAGTCAAGTCTGCGGTTTTGTTTTATATTCTAAAATTTGTGTTATATTGAATATTAATGTGAAATAATGGTGGGCGTGCATGAGTGTTGGCAAATAAAACAAAACAGTGCAACGTCACTTCTCAAATTTTCTCAAGAAGTCCGCGTGGGGTTAGTAAAGCCCCACATCTTTACTGAGATACTCATTTGTGGTTGGGTGTATATCATTTCATTGTCATTCATCATCATCATACACGAAGGAAATATTGTTTATTTGTATATAGCTCTCAAGAAAAAATACTTTGACACTGACTAAATGTGCTAATCGCACAAAACCATCAAATAAAGAAAAAAAAAGTGCCTAGTTACAAAAGTTAGTCACTAGATGGCGCTGCCTCAATAACAGTTGATACGCATCATTGTGTAACTAGAGGATCTACTAATGACTGGCATATGAGTGCATTTAGCATTTCGGAAAAGCTCCACACTGAAACCGATAGTCCATTTGAAGGATTTATTCCAATCGGACGATTCGAACAAATCCATTATGCGGTGAACAATTGGGTTATTGCCAGACAATCAGTGGACTGCTCGAATATTCCATACTGTTTCACATGTTGTCTTTGAACAGGAGAAATACATTTTAAAACATGTGTTTTGTAGGTATTAGCGAACCTAGAAGAATGACGATTTTTACATATAGATCAATAATCACAATCAAGAACAACACCTTTTTTATATTGGCACGTCATAGTGACCTGACTACATCCTGCCTGATGGCAAGCAGCCGATGCAGTTCAAAATAATGAGAGCGCTCCCCACCGTGGAACAAGCACGGTATAAGCGCACCCATTCATGACGAGTATTGGTTGTCTGTACAGTACCTTGTGTAACATACCCCCCGCCCGATACACTAAATTCCACACACGCCGCACACAGGAATTGGGAAGGGCAGGGGTGAGAGATGGGCCTCCGGTACTTTTACTCACCGGACGAAACACAACAGCAACGAGTGCCGTTGTTTCACGCCGATATTCTGTGGGAGGGTGGTGTTTTGTTTCACATGGCTTGAGGAATCCTTTAAGTTTCTCGCCGCCCTCAAAAAAGTCCGGTGATTCTGAAAATGCTACATGAAGCAAACAGCAAACTCGACGACCTCCGTAGCCGAGTGGCTTGCACGCCGGACTTTTGGCGGCGCTAACTCTGAGGTTCGATTCCCGGTCGGGACAATGTCGAAAACGAACTTTTCGATATTGTGTCGGGTCTGGGTGGTTGTGGTACCGTCGTTGTTTCTGATTTCCATGAAACGAGTACTTTAGCTACTTACCTTGGGATCAGGACAATGTATGTGATGTTGTCTCATATTTATATTTATTATAGGTTACTGTTAGTGCACTGTACTATCTTAAGCCGACTATACTTTATAACTCTCTCAAAAAAACTTTGTGTTTATCTTATCTTAGTGGGGCCTGCTGAGGTTTCCATCTCCCAGCAGCATTTCATCCCATCGTGATCTTTTGTCCTCCCCAATCCAATCCGAACCCCTCGGAGAATCTAGAGGGCACGGGGACGCACTAGTGCGTGATGCCGTTCCCTCTAGAAAACCTCCGAAGGTGCTACTTGTGGAACCTTTTATGTTTCTCCCCCCCCTCCCCCCCCCCCAAAAGCCCGGTGAAGCTGAAAATGCCGTCTGAAGCAATCTAACCTCTCAAAAAAAAAGAGATCTTATCTGCAAAAAAATCTTGTGTACTATATTTCACTCGTAGATAAAAAAAAGAACCTACGTCCAACCCTTTGTCAATCCGTTGACAATAGTTCTTTCAACGTAACGGTTCATAGATCGCCCCATCTTAGGGATAAAGCCGTATTAGAACGTGGCACTCCTCGAACGGTGGCTAATGGCCTGGCTTAGTGGACGTGTCGGCGTAAATCCTACAAATCGCACTAACCTTTCAAATGTTTGTTACTCGATCACGCTGACAGCTGGAAGAATATTAACTATAATAATGTACGAAGGTATATACGGTATACACGTAGTACAGACCCCATCACATAAACCTATCCAACACTGTAAAATTTCTTCAATAAATGTTCAACCACCCTACTAATATTATTGAAAATCAAACGAACTTACAAAGTGAAGTTCGATTTTAATTATGTGACAGCTTCATTCGACGCGATTTATTTACATATTGTAGTAGCATCGCCACGCTTCAGCCTTGCACGGATTTTTAAAAAATACTTTTCTTAAAATAAAAGTTGTTCAACTGACTACTCCGCCTATGGACGTCATCCCCACCCCACCCCACCGACGATAGCAAGCAACCTCAATTTGCCGCTTTCAAACTCGTGCTCATTTGTTTAAAGACAAAATTTATTATTTCATTCTTAATTTTTTAATTTAAGTTTTCAATAAAATTTAATAGTTTACATTTTATTTACAGGGTAGGGATACATGGATCGTTTTGAGACTTATGTGTTACGGGTGGGTCTGTATAAATCGCGTCGAATGAAGCTGTCACATAATTAAAATCGAACTTTACTTTGTAAGTTCGTTTGATTTTCAATTATGTATCCAGCTTCATTCTTTGCGATTTATTTACATATTGTAGGATGTTTAAAGAATGTGAAGTAAATAAAATGTGATAATTTACGTTTGGTAAGTTAAAAGGTGTAAATAAAATTCCACAAAGTTGTTAATTAACAGGTATATTTGTATATAATATTGAAGAATACAATCATACAACAAATTATGTCGAGGATAGTATTGTCCTCGCAAAATTATCAACATGAGGCAAAAGATTTTTGTCGTAGTATTTTGCAAAAGTCAGTGATGAGTTAGACCAACCAGCTGTTTTTCTAATTACATCAATAGAGACTCCAAGTCTGTTGGCCGCAGAGGTGGCCGCATGTCTGGTACTGTGCGCCGAGAATAAGGATGTGTCAACGCCGCTGTTTACAAGAATATCACATATCCAATGACTCATTCTTTGACTTGATATTTTATTATGTGGTTTCTTATAGCTGATGAACAAAAAATTACAATTATTTATACGCAAATTGTTTGTTTTTCTTAAATATTCCTGAAGACATCGAGCCGGACAGATCTGAGGCTTTTCGTTAAAAAACGGAAGTTTTAGGACAGGTTGTAAAGAGTTTACACTGGATGTTTTTATTAAGTCAGGCACTTTAATAATTATTTCAATATTGTTTACCAAAATGTTTTCAAGGCTAATCAAAGCAAATGTTTGCATTCTATGAGCAGTAATTAAGGCCAACAATGTTATAGTGTTTTTTGAAAGGGCTTCCAAACTAAGGTCTTCGTTGGGCCATTCTTGGGCTAAATAACTCAAAACAATGTTGGGATCCCATGTTATATCATATTTCGGTCTCGGTGGCCTTAATCTGAAAACCCCTTTCATAAATCTTTTGACCCTATCATCATCTAAGGTACTTCCAAACAATAATGTTAAAGCTGATTTATAACTATTAATAGTTCCATATTTAGCGCCGGAATCAAATATTTCGGTTAAGAAATGAATAACAATTGGTACTGATGCTGATACATGATCATAATTATGATTTTTACAATAATTTATCCATTTTCTGATGGCCCCGTCATATTGCTTATTCGTATTTGGGGACAAGGAAGAAATCATAATCTCGACAGGTCTAGGCGACAGTGACCGATTTAATAAAGCTTGCCTGATAATTTCGCGGCAACCAACCGAAGACTGCGATGCAGGTTGTGTACTTGTCTGAAAGGAGAATTTAGAAGATTGATATTTGGGTCAAAATAAATAGTACTATTATTAGGTATAATTAATTTTTTGAAAAGTGGATACCAGGCTTGAGTTGGCCAGTCTGGTACTACAACAATGCCTTCTGCTTTGTCAATTATGATTTTTTGTAATGTTTTTAATATTAATGAAAAGGGAGGAAAAGCATAAAAAAATAAATCCTTCCAGGAAATTGTAAATGCATCGATTGTCCATGCCTCGGGATCACTTTTCCAAGATATGTAACAGGAGCATTTTGTATTACGACGAGTCGCAAACAGGTCAATTTCAGGCAAACCCAACTCAATTGTAATTTCATGAAAAGCATAATTAGCCAACTCCCATTCAGTTTCATGAAATGTTTTTCGAGATAAAAAATCAGCTTCACAATTGTCTTTACTACTAATATAAGAGGCAAATATTATAATTTTACGTTCTTCACACCATTGCCAAACCTGTCTTGTAATATTATTTAAATGAGGAAACTGAACACTTCCCATTCTGTTTAAGCAGAAAATAGCGGTCACATTATCAACTCTTAATAAAATTTCACAATTTTTTAAACATTTTGCAAACACTTTTAAGGCGAAAAAGGCAGCCCGTATTTCTAATTCATTAATATGTTGACTACACTCGTCATCTTTCCAGTGACCATGTGATTCCTCTCCATTGCAAAAAGCACCCCAACCTGTTGTTGATGCGTCTGAAAATATTTCAACAACAAATTGATAATTACGAAAGCGTGAAAACATCACGCTCAATGTGATCAACCCACCAATTTAAATCATCTTTTAAAAATTGTGGAAGCAATATTCTTTGTTCGTAATTTAAATCTTTTAACAAACATAAGTATTTGTGACGTTCTAGTTTTTTAGTGTACATCCAAGAATAATCAAGAGCTGGGCAAGCTGAAACTAATAAACCAATAAGCCTAGCAAAATCACGCAACCTGCAATACTTTTTATTTTTAAAATTATTTAAAGTTTTAGCAATTTTGTGTCGTTTTATGTTTGGTAATTTTAAAACCATGTTTTCAGAATCGAATATAAAGCCGAGGAATTGACAAGAAGTCTTTGGAGTCAAGCAACTTTTTTCATTGTTGATAACAAAGCCTAGTGATTGTAAGAGTGAAACTGTGCTATAAACATTTTGTTCACATTCAGTGTAAGAACGTCCAAAACATTATATGTCATCTAAATATATAACGGACAGCAAATACTTTGATCTTAAATATTGCATGACCGGTTTGAGCATTTTGGTAAAAACATATGGAGCTGTACATAACCCAAAGGCTAAACAATTAAACTCATAAAGTATGTTCTTATATTTAAAGCGGAGGTACTTTCTTTGCGATTCTTTAACGTTAATCAAAAAATATGCATCTTTTAAATCTACTGTTGCCATGAAACAGTTCTTAGTTATGAATTTTGAAGATGTTCTATAATCCTCCATTTTAAAGTGAGAAAGTTTAATAAATTTATTCAAATTTTTTAAATTGAGTATAAACCGTTTCTGTCCATTAGGTTTTGGCACTAAAAATGTGCTAGATATGAATTCTCCTTGAACAGGATTACATTTAGAAATAGCATTAAGTTTTAATAGTTTTTTAATAGCAATATCATAATCTAACGACTCTTGCTCTGATTTTGGAAAAACGTTTGGAAAAGAATGCTGTATAGGCATCGAATGAAAAGGGATAGTATAGCCTTTTGTCTATGAAATAATGGTTTCATCGTTAGTGATTTCAGCCCATTTATGAGTAAAATATTTTAAGCGCCCGGCATGGTGTACACACGGCGGCAGATCAACCTACCCAAAACTGTCAAATTTCTACAATCAATTTTGAACTTTATCGTTTGGTTATAAGGATCAATATTCATTGGAGAAGTTTGACAGATTTGGGTAGGTTGATCTGCCGCCGACTGTACCTCAATCTGTTGAAGATCTAGCGGCGGTTGTACTGGGCTCGGTGAGCAGGGGGTGGCGGTGGCGGTGGCGGCGATCGCTGGCGACGCGGTGGTGGCAGCGGCGGCGGCAGCATCTTACCTACTTGAGCTCTGTATGCAGGACGATTCGGCCCTGCATCCTGTCTGCCGACTGTCCTGGGATGCAGAGCTTTGGAGTTTAACCTGTTTGTAAACTTAGAATTTCTCACAATAAAATTATTTCTATTTAGTTGTGGTTTATATTGAGTCTTTAAGGTGTCACCCGATCTCTGAATATTTTTAGCAGCCTTAAGTTTTTCGGTAAGGTTTTCTCCGAAAAGATATTTATCGCGAGTGGTATCAATAAGTGCACCCTTGAGACTACTGTTTTTAGATGATATCACAAAGCTTCGTCTAGTCTTCGTCTCCAGATAGTGGCTATCACAGAGGAGACGACTAACATCGCTGATGGGTTTGAGTAGCTTTTCAGTAGAATACTCATTTGAAATAAGCATATCAGTTACTTGCGCCAAAGCTGCTAGAGCAGCTGTTATATGCTTCTGTTTCGACAAAAGTGAAAAATCTCGCCTAACTAAGGTCTCAGAGAGCGCCGCTTTGGCTTCTGGATTCAATATGGGTGGAACTAGTAACTCGCAATTAGCAGGAATAAGATATTCACTAACTATTTTCTCCTTTGTCTCTTTAGACAATCCCTTAGCTATTATTTCTTGCCAGCGGGATGCAATATCTTTGTGGATGTTGCTCCCGAAGTTGAATACAGGCTTAGGAGCATCGCCAAGAATACTTAGAATACTCTCGTCCAAATCTTTATCCACAGTTGAAGGTGGTACTACAGGCGCTGAGGATGGGCCTGGTTGTGGTGACAAACTGCCCCTCGGCTGAGGTTCAGGCGTGTGAATCATGCCCTGCGGTGAAGTCTGAGTCATAAGCGGTGTCTCGGTATCACCAGCCCACTCGCTTGGTGGCAGATAAATTGAGTCTTGGTCATCCTGAATGTGTTGTACTTCTACAACCTCTTCATTGTAGTCGAAAGAGCCTGAAACAAAGGCCTCTTTGTAGACATGATAGAGAATACCCGGTATGGTAAGCTCGCAATTAATAATGTGCAGGTAGATTTACAAGACTTAGTAATAGTAACGGTAAAAGCCCAGTGTGGCCGTTACGCATTTACGAATTTTTGAGTATGCACGCAACGACTAAAATTTAGGCATGACAGAGAATACCCCGTATGGTAATCTCGCATCATAAGTTTTTTAAAATGGTAAAAGCCCAGTATGGCAGTTACGCATTTATTAATGTGGTAGGCTTACGCAACAACTAAAAGCATAAAACAGTAACGGTAAAAACCCAGTACGGCAGTTAAGCATAATAATTATTAATATAGAGTTGCTGCCCATTTTTTTTTTTTTTTTTTTTAAACACATTACTTACTCTGTAATTCCTCTTCTGAAAGGTCTTGGCCATATTTTTTCTTTAGTTTATTTTCTAATTTTTTAATTTTTCTTAGAATTTTATCCTCATCCAAATCTTCACTCTTTCGTTTCTTCCCCATTGTTAAAAGTGACTATAATTGTAGACTAATCGAGAACCGTTGACGTGCGAAGGCTTCGACACGGAAACGCAGAATGAGCACGAGTTTGAAAGCGGCAAATTGAGGTTGCTTGCTATCGTCGGTGGGGTGGGGTGGGGATGACATCCATAGACGGAGTAGTCAGTTGAACAACTTTTATTTTAAGAAAAGTATTTTTTAAAAATCCGTGCAAGGCTGAAGCGTGGCGATGCTACTACAATATGTAAATAAATCGCAAAGAATGAAGCTGGAAACATAATAAACGCCAAAGGTGGTAAGTATGGATGTTTGTTACTCTTTCACGTTAAAACTACTAAATGGATTTGGATGAAATTCGGCATACAGATAGTTTATAACCAGGAATAACATATAGGATACTTTTTATCTAGATATTCCCACGGGAACGGGAACCACGCGGGTGAAACCGCGAGCGGCAACTAGTATACCATACTCTCAGGGCTGCTTGCACGGTAATGTCGAGTTAAATAAATAACTCCGAGCTTACTAACTCACGGTTATTTATTAACATGGACCTTGCATTACATCCATGAAAATTAACCCGGAGTCAACTACCGGCAATTCGGTTTTGTAGGTTGGCATCATTTTACAGTTATTCTCACATTCATTCATTCTAATAACATGCGGCCAAATAAAACAGAGCGAATAATGAATGAATTAGCTATGCATCTCTCTTTTACTCTACAGTAAATAGCATAAGTCGGTTTTGTTTTTAGTCGTGTTTGTGTTTATTATCATCGGTGTTTGGTTTGGTTGTTGCTTTTTCTCGCCTTGTCTAGTAATTTGTAATAATAACTGAAAATATTGGAACTCTTTACAATGGATACGAAAAAATGTCGTTTACGTGGACCAAATTTTTCAAGTAGCGATAGTTCGCTACTTTGTGATATTAAAGTCAAACATCACCTTATTTTTAGTTTATACGAAAACCGAAACACGGGTCAAATATTTTCATTTAAGGAATCCGTACAAAATAAATTATAATAATATTTTAAAAACTCACTAAGTTACTAGCTTTTTGTGCTGCCCCGTTGTGTGTTTTTAGTAGGGAATAATTTATTTGAGATTTTGTAAATATTATTTGGTCAAAATGTAACATGGTATAAAAAATATTGAAATCGATTCTATTACTGATTCTGAACAAACAGTTTTCAGGTTTCGTATAAACTAAAAATAACATTGTATAATTGAAAATAAGAAAACTGATGGAGCAAACCTCCTACAAAACAAAAAGCTTTACAATATAAAACTCTTTTTTTATTTTTATTTCTTTGCATCAACCGACAACAAACTTACTCTAACCTCACAAATTTGACATTTGGCAAAAAAAACACAGAGTTAAGGACCTTGACTCTCCGATTTGGCCGGGTTAAATATTTATCATTTTAACCTGAGGTTTAATGTTAACTCTTAGCAGTGCAAGAAAAAATATTTAATTAACCCTGGACTAGCACCTAACCTTGAGTAAAATATTATAACTCTATAATGCGCTAGTGGCCCTTAAAGTTCAAATTCTATTGAGGAAATCTCACAGTGTGTGGTAGTGTGAAGTGCAGGCGTGTGTATAAAAAGACGCTGATAAACAAAACAAGCTCGTTCGCCATTTTGAAAACAAATGGCAGTAGGGTAATGGCACATGAATGAGTGGCACCAATGTTTGATAGGAAGACCAACAGCTTAACGTGCCTTCCGAAGCGCGGAGGAGCTCGAGATGATAAATTTTTGGTCACCCATGCGATGACCGGCCTTTGCGAAAGCTGCTTCCTCTACATTTTTAGGGTTCCGTATCCAAAGGGTAAAAGGGGAACCCTATTACTAAGACTGTCCGTCTGTCTGTCGGTCCGTTTGTCACCAGGCTGTATCTCATGAACCGTGATAGTTAGACAGTTAAAATTTTCACAGATTATGTATTTCTGTTGCCACTATAACCACAAATACTAAAAAACAGAATCAAATAGATATTTAAGGGGCTCCCATACAACTAACATGGTTTTTTTTGCCGTTTTTATAGATAATGGTACGGAACCCTTCGTGCGTGAGTCCGAATCGCACTTGGCCGGTTTTTTCTTTAATCATTAAAAATAGGGTTCAACAACTGATTTTTGTCTTAAGCAACAATTGAATACAAAGCACTTTGCTGTCATGCAGATAAATTACAATGGAAATTCAATGTTCTTTTTTCTGGTGTCCAAACTATGGGCTTACTGTATCGAACACTTGTGTCACTACGACTACTACTTATAATACTACTAGCGGCCGCTCGCGGTTTCACCCGCGTGGTTTCCGTTCCCATGGTTATATCTGCATAAAAAGTATTCTATGTGTTATTCCAGGTTATAAACTATCTGTATGCCGAATTTCATCCAAATCCATCCATCCGTTGCAGCGTGAAGAAGCAACAAATATACGAACATACATACACACAAACTTTCGCATTTATAGGTAATATTAGTAGGATTCACTACTTGGAATAGATATTCTGTGTTTTGTTCCCGTTATGTAAACTTCATTTCAAGTACAGTCGACAATGAAATTGCCTTACCAGTGAATTTTGTTAGCATATATTAAAACAATAAGTTCTATTTTTGTTTAAAAGACCAAGTAACAGATACGTTGTCATTATTGACAATGAGCCTTAGCGAAATTATATTGTAATGTAAGTTTTTTTTTTGTTTTTTTAATTTTTTTATTTGGGCAAACAAACAGTGTAACAATGAACATTCATAATAAAATAGTTACATAAATTTATAAAAGTACACCAACACCGTTTACCACAGAACACTAAAACTTACAAAAAAAAACTAGCTTAAAGAATACAGGCCACCGCAAAGAAGTTGTGAAATTATTATTACTAGTGGTCGCACAGTGGTCGACCGTACGTAGTTTACAGACTAAGCAACATTTAAAGAGTGTAAGGAATGTAATTTACATTATGTAATGTAACACAGTTAACACACATACATCAATTTCTTACATATTATATATTTTATATTACGTGAAGACACAAGTCTTCACCCCTTCCCCTTTTTAAGCACATTGCACGCAAATAGTAGTCTATTTGCGCGCAATGCGCCCAAAAAGGGGCATGAAGTTTTCTCTTCACGTATTAATAACAATAAAAAATATGGTATTACTAGAATACCTTCTAAACAGTGCGTAAGGCATTGTTTTGAAGGCACTCCAGCACTTGCTTTTTATAACTGCTAGGTTTAATTATAAACATGTCAATGTCATTAAAGTAACAGTTATAGGAATTTACTAATTGAAACAGCGGAGATCTTTTACCTGCATTGGTTTTACATCGTCTGGTTGCAAAAAGTTTACATGCATTTCTGCAGTGCGTTCGAGTAGGTATTCTGTAACTAATTTTATCAATTAACGGAACGCAGTCGTATCTACCATGCCAAATATCGTAGAGTAACATAGCTCCAAGTTGTAAGCGTCTATTAGTGAGCGTAACAATCTTATATTTATCTAAAAGGTTATTATAGGACAAACGATTACGAAAGCATTTAAATTGGACACAACGTAAAAATTTCTTTTGGATTTTTTCTAGAGTAACATGGTATTTAAGATAAAAAGGATTCCAAATTGGCACAGCATAATCTAGTTGGGAACGAATCAGAGACTTATATAAGTGCATGTATGTAGATGGTCTCACAAACCTGCTACTCGAGCGCATAACGAATCCATACAATTTATAGGCTTTACTGACTAAACGGTCAATATGTAAATCTAGGTGCAATTTTGAATCAAGAGTAATCCCCAGGTCTCGCACTGAATTCACACTTTCAAGTATCTCACCACACAGCCTGTAAGTAAAATTGCTATTTTTTTTTTCTAGTAAATTTAAAAGCTTTACATTTATTAACGCTGAGACTCAATTTTTTCATTATACAGTAAGCCGAAAAACGATCAAGATCCTCTTGCAACTTGTCATGATCATTAAGGTTTTCTATTCTTCTAAATATTTTTAAGTCATCAGCATATAATAAAAAGTTACTATATTCAAAACATTTATATACGTCATTGACAAATAAAATAAACAGTAAAGGACCAAGAATAGACCCTTGGGGTACACCGGAGTCAATTGGAACGAAATCAGATTCAAACCCCTTAATGACAACTTTTTGAGTTCGATTTGTTATATAAGATTTAAACCAACGCAATAAATTTCCGCGTATACCATTATATGCCAATTTGTCAAGTAGTACTTTGTGATCCACTCTGTTAAAAGCTTTCCGGAAGTCAGTATATATACTGTCAACTTGCTTATTAATATCAATACTTTCAAAGAGATATGTTGTATACAGCAATAGATTTGTAACTGTAGACCTACGTTGTACAAAACCATGTTGCTGTGGTATAATAATGTTGTGAAGGGATATATATTATCGTGGACTAATCTTTCAAAAAGCTTCGACAGAGTGGGCAGTATAGATATAGGGCGGTAGATGTCGACATTGGTTTTATCGCCACCCTTGAAAACCGGGACTACACGGGCTGCCTTCTAAATAGCCGGAAATATTCCTTGTTTAAGGCACAGGTTGTATAAGTAGCAAAGTGGTTTATAGATATTTGCGGCAGTTGATTTTAAAAAAATGGGTGGTATGTAATCTAACCCAGGGCCCTTCGTTAGGTCCAACTTCCGTAATTCCTTAAGTACTGAATCTTCGCGGAGTTCAATGTCGCTAATAACAAAATCGCCACTTGGATTTAAATCAATAAAGTTACCTATGTCATAATTTGGGTCAATACAAGACGTTTGAAAGCTAGACTTAAAAAACAATGAAAAAAGATGGCAAATATCATCTGGATTATTTGCAGTAAGATCTCGATACGTCAGTTTATTAGGTAAATCATTTTTTTTATTCATATTGTTAACATGATTCCAAAAATATTTAATGTTGCAGCTAATACTGTCTTCGACTTTATTCATATAATTTTTATAACACTTTTTTGATTCTATTCGAAAACGGTTTCTAAAAATAGCAAATGTCTCATAATCTGAAATATTATTGTATGTCTTCCATTTTATCCATGTTCTGTTTTTATTTTTGAATATATGAATTAAAGCTCTTGTAAACCAAATCGGAAATTTTGAAGATTTTGCTTTTTTAACTGTCAGTGGTACATGTACTTTTATCAAGTTATATATTTTCTCATAAAAAGCCAGAACTGCATTTTCAGCATTTAAACTAAAGAAAATGGTATCAAAGTCTAATTTAGAGATCTCGTCATTTATTAAAGAATAGTCTACGTTATTGAAGTTGTGGTACACCTGAGCATTACCAACTAGGCTGGGGAAGTTTGTTTAAATTGTCATCAATGCAAAAAAAGGTGGGTGGTTCGTGTCTGGATTTACAAAGGGAACAGGAGCAGAAGACACTACTGTAGCATCTATATCCGTTATCAATAAATCTAATATACGATTTTTTAAATTTCTAATTTTATTATATTGTAAGCAATTAAGTTGATTGAGGAAATTTGATAAGTATTTATTTGGTAAAGAGTCATTCTCACATATAATAGGTTCCAAATGTGACCCACAGTCACACCAGTTAATCGTGGGTAGATTATAGTCACCTACAATAATAAATTTACTAACATCAGACATCTCTAATACGTAACTTAAGTAGTCAAAATGTGACAAGTACACCGTTTGATTAAGTTTCGGTGGAACATAAGTAGCACTGATGACAAGGCAATAATTTTTATTTCGTATCTCAATAAGTAAATGATCTACGAGCGGTGACTGCGTCGGCGGACAGCCGGGAACGACACTCAAGGTCGCGCCCAGTTCCCGTTTCACCGCCACCAATACTCCACCGCCATCACTTCGCCCGCTGCTTACCCGATCTCGGTCGCATCTAAAAACCCTATATCGATTGTCAATAAATTCATCATCTGATATATGCTCATGTAGCCATGTCTCTGAAAGAATTAATATGTCATAGTCATGCGCCAAAATAGTCATATAAATTGTGTGTAATTTCGATCTAATACCTCGACAATTCTGATAGAAGATAGAAATCACTCTTTTATTCACTGTGTATCATTGCAATAAACAATATTAGATAAACAATATTAAATAAATACACAATCAATAAATAAATGAGGTATATGTTTACATAGGCTAACTGCCATGGTAATACTATATTGAACAAATTCACTAATATAACGATAATTACGAGTACATAGACTAAACAATGAATGAGATTGTAGTTGTTTGCCGGCCATAACCTATTATATTTATTAATTTGTCTCCTAAGAGATTGTTTAACAAGAGCATATGCCAATTTGGAATTTAGTAATAAAGATGGTAAAACATGTAACAACAAGCTGATTTTACTATCTTGCAATATGATATATGTAACGATCTCATAGCTCACTAAACATATAATTTTACTTACGCCATTTTGATATTTTAGACACAACTGCATTAAAAATATAACCCTAATTATATATATGATTACTATAACCATAGAATGCACTGTTATGTAACACTCAAGAGATACCTTATTTTAATATCCTACTAAAAACGTGTAAATGTAATCACTTAATTTTATCCAGGTCACTCGCCGATCTGATTGCAATAACCGGTGACGTATCGGTTTTACGAGCCAAGATGGTGCCATGTTTGACCCATACGTATTTAAAGTCCTTTTGTTTCTTGGCCAGTTCCCGACACTGTCGAAACAACATCTTGTTAGTTAATGTGAGATGCTCATTCAGATAGATGGTAGACGGGGTTCCCGAGATAGATAGCTTGGTAGAATCAAGTCCTTTCAACGCCGACACACGGAAAGCTGAGATAATATTGTCACGCAGTATTTTACTGTTGCATATCACAATCACGTTTTTTGGTTGCTTGTTTTGTTGATCAGCGTGAGGTACGCGATGGACAGCTACGATGTTTGAAGATTGTATGGGGTGCTTTATTACGTCACCTAAACACTCGAGGATATTTAATAGGTTCTCTCCGCGACGCTCCGGAAGACCAACGATTTCCACATTGCATTGCCTGGCAAACTGCCCCATGGTATGTATTTTATTATCAAGTTGCTGCATTTGACTCGCTGAAGCAGTGCAGATAGTAAGTGTGTCTTCAACTTTTTTTACACGTGAGTCGAGCTTATCCTGTTTTTCTGAAGCAAAGGATATGGATGACTCCATTTCGTTTAAACGTCCGTTCACTTCAAACAACGAGTTTTTCAAAGTAACACATTCGGTATTCAGTTTAGTCATATTATCACTGATTTCAGAAAGAGATAAAGAGATTTTGGCCGGTTCGCTGGTAACTGTAGTATTTACAGCAGCAACAATACTACTTTCAATGCACTCTGTAATTTTTGTATTCCAGTTTGACATCTGTTTACCGAATTGTGCCTCCAGCCGCTGCATAAAAGAATTCATTTCATCATTTTCCGGCTGTTTACGTTTCCTTGTAGAAATCAGTTCGTAGTCCAATGATGCAGGTATGTTCGTGTCCGATAAAAAATTAGGTGGTGAACGCTGCATTATGTAGGTATATGTGCACAATCAGGTGGTTGATCTAATTAGTGCGACAGAGTCAAAAATATGTTTTATCCTTTATCGCGTCGGGTGACGACCGTGAGATGCGACGCGAGAACGAGAAGAAAATACTTCTTGACGAATTCTGTCTCATACAGGCACTGCACTTCGTTATTGAAGATAACACTTAATTATTATGTAGTATTGTCTATAATCGGTTGCACTCAATTTAATAAATTAAGGCAGAAACTAAATGCACGGCCACTCTCAAAGCTAGCGAAAGACGACTGAAAGTGATGAAAGTGTTTTTGTCAAAAGTGATGAAGCAATTTCATGGTCATGGTATACAAGAGAGTAAATGGATATTCAAATTGGAGTAATAATAGTACAGTAGGCAGGTAGGTATATATCTTTTCCTAGGCACCGGTATCACACAAACTAGTTATATATTGTAACTGTTTGTGTTGACAAAATAATATTGATAGTAGTAAGAACAAAAGCAATACGGTATCACTAGCCATTTTTGAAATGTTTTTTAAACGAAAAAAATTTCAGATGCCATGTATTTTTCTGTATACTTGTATGGTTAAGGTTCCACTGGCAAGTAGCTATGGAACGCTTCCTTAGGTTATAAAATAAAGCCTAAGGGGTGGATCACTTATTGAGCTGTAGTTTAACTAATTATTTTTACTAGATGAAATATGATATATGAGTGGACTGTATTTTTTAAGAGGTTTGGTTCAGCTCGGATCCACAACTAAGGTAATTAAGCCTCGTTCAGTAAAAACCTGAGATTAATTAGAAAACACAAAAAAAACATCATGGGCAAGGCACTTGTACCAAGATTTAAGGGAAGGTTATATGGGAAAAAAACACTCACTGTTGCTGCAGATGAGATCCAGTTCACCACTCTTCACAATTACCACAATCACAAGCAGGCCTGCTGTATTTAGTGTATCGATATATCCAATTATAAGAATAAAGTGTTTTTGGAAGAAGATTAGCTTGATTTACTTAGATTTTTAAAACCCTGTCGCGTAGGCGAGGTCAGCCATTGCAATCTGTTGCACATGGAGCGACGGACCGAGACGTTATTTTGTCAGGAGAGGGTAGGAAGAACCTCATACAAGTGCGTAGTATCAAAATATAATTAAAAATGACGGTATGCTAAGTAATTTATGAACGAGACTCAACATCACTGTTGTTGTTATAATAGTCATTTAATTATTATGATAAAAAACAAACGTAACCCTAAAGAGCGAGTAACAGCTGATCCCATAATACGCAACCTAGCGCCATCTATTGACAAAGAAGGTTGCCTATCTTTGTCAGAGATTTGGTCCAGGTATGGCAGTACTTTTTTTTTCGTTTTCATTAACGTGATCCAATAACGAATAAAACTTTAACACTTACGCTTGATGGTCCGAATTTAAATCCAAAGTTTCAGCGACCACGGCTCCCTATATGCGTCTACGTAATTAAAACTTATTTTAAACGAACTTTCGATAAAGCCGCTATTAACATTGTCGCGTTTAAGCGTGTGGTAACCGTCGCTTGATTAATGACTCCAACTTGAGTTTCACATTAAACTATTCAATGCATTAGCAAGTCAGCCTATTAATTTTGGGTGTGAGTGACTTGTAGTCCTTTAGAAGTAATATGGGTATTTAAAAAAATATAATATTAGATGGTAGATGGTAGTTGTTTCCGAGCTGTAACAAGTTTTCAGGCCGTTTTTTATTCCTCTATGGATGATGATGATTTTTTTTATATTAACGGGTAAGCACAGTGCCTTGATCTCACCTGATATTAAGTGGTGATAAGGCCAATGATGGAAGGGCACTTCACCCGGGATCCTCAACTAGTGAGGTACTGGCTATCTTATCTCTAGCTGCCAGAACACAACAATGCTACAAACATTGATGTTATGGCGACATATTTAGATACGATGGTGGTAGCTAGTTAGGCAGAAAAACAAGCCCTACCACCAACCAAACCCAGCACACAAACATGTACACCCCGCTGGGAATCGAACCCGGGACCTCTGGGTCTAAACCAGTGGTCTTAGCCACCAGACCACAGAGGCGGTTAAAAAATCTGGTGATGGCAAGGCCAAATGTAAGGAGGAAAGTAGCGCACATCACCTGCTTGAGAACCGATAGCCAGTTTTCAAGTATATGCAACTGTCGGAATACGACAGTGCTACTAACAATAATGTTATGGTGACATTTTTATATAAGGTACTCGGGTTGGTTGGTGGTAGGGCACGTTTTAAGTCTGCCTTTAACGAGAGTTTTTTAAATTCTTTATAAGCAAGTATTTGACCGTGATCCCACCTGATGGTAAGAGGTGATGCGGCCTAGATAATGCCTGTTCACGCTTGCCTTGAAAATGTCCAGGTTGTAGGTACGTATCAGGAAACAGATCTGCAAGAAAGGAATTTCACTTATTAGCTATGCGCATCAAAAATGATGACGCAAAGCGCTTAGTTAGTAACGTAAAAGATATGATAACCAGTTTCTCGGTTAGTAGAGGAAAAAGTACGCGTCCATCTTCAGCTTTATCATCATTTAACATCAATTGAGATGAAGGCCAAGTACCTACTTACCCGTAAAAAATATTTTTTTTTTTAATGGTCAAAAAGTTTTTATGTAACACGACATTGCACGTAATCGTTCAAGATTAAATATCAATTTGAATCAACCGTTTTGTTACAACCAATCAAGACATTTAAGCTTTTCAAATTGAATTGTGATCTCTTTCAATTGTTTTAAATGCAAATGCTGTACAGGTTGCTATTGTTATCTACAAAAAATGAACAATCGAAAAATGCAAACGCTTAGTTCTCTTTTCTCTTTCTCTTTCGCTAGATTAGCAAAATCAGTTTAGTCCGGCTAATATATGCTTTGAATTCCGTGAATATATCAAGGCCACGAGTTTTTTCATTTAAGGAAATCATTCTTAGAAGTTCTTCTTTCGTCGAGAAATCTTCAAAGACCATCCGTGTGCAGTATCGTGATATCTGTTGACTCGTCAAGTTGTAGCGAAAAAGCAACACAGCGGACGATATCTATATGTAGTTGTTCGTTTATGTATTTACTTTTATTTTATATTTTTTGCCTTGCCACGATCGACTGTACTAGTCGCGATCGACCAGTCGATTGCAATCGACCGGTTGGCCACCCCTGGTATATAGGCTATTGACTTGTAGTGATTGTACACAAAATATAGACACAAATATTATACACCTAAGTAAACAACATCTGTAGGCAACACCAGCGTTGTTTGAACAATGCTAGAACTAACACATACATTTTATAAAACAACCAGTCTAGATGCGGTCACAATATTTGGGTAGTCTGCCAGCCATTCTACCAAAGTGAAGCTATATTAGAGATCACTGGCATTGTGCCAATGTAAATATTAACTTGGTAACGGATATTTATATGGCAATAAATTAGTTCTAAAGTCACAGTCACAGTTAAAAAATTGGCTCTTTCAACTTTTTTTTATTTGTTTAAAACGTTTGTCAACAATATCAGCCCCCCTAGACAAGTGGCATAACGCTAATAGAATTGAAATGAAATAGAATGATTGGTGTAGGGGATTGACGTGTAAGTAAAGTAAGGTAAACAGCCTATAACTGTCCCACTGCTGGGCAAAGGCCTCCATCATTGAAATCAAGTCATCGCTACAATTGATGGGTAATGGCTTAATCACCACGCTTACCAAATGCGGGTTGGTGATCACAAACCCGGGGTATGCATCGAAAAATCTGAAATACATTTGGCCCGACCTGGGAATTGAACCCGGGACCTTCGGGTATCGGACCGAGCATTCAGCCACTCGGCCACCGAGGCGATCATCGTGCGATTGACGTGTATCGTTGACTTATGTCAATAAAGGGTCAAGTCACTTAAAGGGTTCCTCAAGCCGTGTGAAACGAATCGCCTTCGGAGGTTTTCTATAGAGGGAACGGCATCACGACTAGTGCGTGTCCCCGTGCCCTACTAGATTCTCCGAAAGGTTCGGATCGGATCGGGCAAAGGTTTGTATGAGTATGTTCGGGTGGCGATCGTGCATTCTGTGCGATTTGGACTTTGAATAATAGAGAAAGGAGCACTCTTAGTCGATATCACAGCGCCTGAGAATTAGTCACATGTTCAAAAATCGCTCAGATTAAATACGTTTATAAGCTGATGGTAATGAACCTTAGCTGAAATTTTAAAGTTGTTTACTGCCGTACTCAGAGACGTCAATTAGGTTTTTAAGTTAATGATAATTAAGTCTCTTGCTGTCACTTTCTTATGCTAAATAGAGAAGAAAGACATTTAATTGTCACTAAAACTTAATTGACGTCTCTGAGTACGGCAGTTAGTTGTACAAGTATAATAATCGCTACTTAAATCAATTACAAAGCTATGATAATTTATAGTACTTATTAGCAGAGTTTCCCCTTGGCTTCCGTCCTCTTTGGTGACTGCTGTCCAAGTGTCGAGCGAGGCACACCATTCACCATTCATTCAATGAAGAGAATAGAATCCATTCCAAACAAAGCAGGAAGCAGGAAGCAGGTGCTTTCCCTTCCATTCTAACAACTGTTAGAATCGAATCGAAAGAAACTTCTTTATTTGTTTCTGCCCTATGGTGATCGTTTATTTGGTGTTGCCATATTGAAATGAAATGAAATGATTTATTTTACAAGATAACATACAATATACAATCCTCCATACTAGGCGTAGCCCGTCCTATGGGGGAAGTAGACGATTTGTAACAGCGTGTTGTAGTTTACGGCCAAAGTACAAACAGTAGTTATTCTAATTTCATAAATCATAAAAATTTATTGTACTTTCATGTAGATAGTTACATAGGTGTTTTTAACAAAATTTTGTTCCTTACACGGACCCGGTTAGGGCATAGCAACATAAACCTTTTAAGTATTACAATAAAAACATAAAACATATTAATAAAATCATTTACAGCATAATTTTAATAAAAATAAAAATTTATCATTTAAAAAATTCTGCAAAGTGTAATAACATTTGGAAATAAGGATTGCTTTCAATCGGTTCTTGATTTTGGCTAGACACTTTTTTTCTTTCGTTAACAAAGGCAATTTATTATATATTTTTACACACATTGCAATGCAATTTAGTAAAATAATAACTATATTGTCAGATACTTACAATTAAAACAAGTGCAGTGGTATATTTATGATACAAACGTTATAAATTCTGCGATAAATTATTAAAATCATGACAAATATGTGGCAAATTAAAATGATTGATGATGATGAAATCGCTTATAGTTACTTGGCCCTATTACTAACACAATAATAGCTATTTTTGAAAGTCTATGCTTGACATTGTGCCTTAAATTTGCCGAAGGGTAAAACTATGTGGGTAGGTTCAAGTGTTTTACATTTCGTTACCACCCTTAGCATATTATTAATTTTCATATAAATCATCAACGACATCCATTAAGCTGAAGTGTACCGTTTGGTGCGGGAAGTTTCATGTTTGAAGCAATTTGTTCAGGCGCCACATGACATTAATCGACATAAAATTAATATATTAACCATTAAGATACTAGGCTAGACCATGAATAATGAGCGTCTGTAGCCAAACTGATAGATTCTTCGGGTTGAATGCGAAAAACCGTGGTTCAATACCTAAAGCTTCGTTACACTAGTGATATAAATATACCTCACCATCAGCTATTTTTTTAGGTTCCCTCTGCTGGTGCTCAAGCTTTCCGAGGATGACAACTGTACTGTGGATCTTCTATTCCTCCTCGGCTTAAAAAAAAACCACAGTTAACAAAATAAGGTATTTAGTTACATAAAATAGAATCAAACAATGCAATGTTGGGGATTTACAATTTTTGTGAATAAACTATGTAATAAATAAATAACCAACACTATCGCAAAGACAATAAGGGTACCAGGAGTCCTGAGGTAAATTTGGTCGACCAAAGTAACTACTTGATAAAGAAAAAACAAAAAACAATAATAAAATGAGGGGAAAAAGGGTTGGTTAGTAGGTAAGATCTGTAATGTTAGTAATGGATCCCATGGATTACATGACCTGTCACTTGTCACTATTTATTATTTATCACTGATATCTCGTAAAAACAACATTACAAAACACCACGGAGTAGTTAAACTACTTTCTTAGATTCTAAGCCTCCGAGTTTGATTACCTACGAGGATGGCATCTCGGTTTAATCGGTAGTAAGCGCTTAGCAATAGGGCTTATTTTAAATCCAAATGGGACGGTACCACCATTTTAATTAAGTCAATAACATCAACATTAGCGGCATTGTGCATAGCTATCGCTAAAGATCCCTCCCGATCCTCAAAACAGCCACTACACATTCTCATGATACACGTAACATGCTCAATCACATAAGCTCAAGACACTGTACTCGTAGAACAAGAGTACAGTTAACAGCAAAGGTAACTGATGATTGGTCAAGCTTCAAAATATGAAATCAAAACTTTTTAAACGCATATCGAAAAACCTTCGAGTGTCTACTAGTACCTGCAAACTTTGACAGTAGTTATATAGAAAATACCGACTTACACTATCGAAACTTAATTTTGAAATCTAGTAAACATCATCTACTTTTGCTGTTGACTGTACGTAGACCCGGTTCACACGCGCTCTATAGATACAGACATGTACCTGGGTGCTTCTCCCCACCACCACGACCCGATCAACCCAAGCCGGAACAGACGAGCAGGTTGTTCCGCTCCCGTTCCGATCCGAACCCCGCCGAGGATTTACGTACGTACGTACGCAAGTCCCCTTTCCCTAGAAAGGGGACTTGCGTACGTGATGTCATCCCCACTAGAAACCCTCTGACGGTGAAAGGTTGATCACATGGCTTATCTTGGCATTCACAAGGAACACTTTAAGTTTTATTTCATTTTAGCGTCACAGGACTTTTTCAGTGGGAGGCGAGAACATTTTTTTTTGATATATATATTGACTGGTAAGCACAGTGCCTTGACCTCACCTGATGTTATGTGATGATAAAGCTAATGATGGAAGCGCACTTCACCCGGGATCCCCAACTAGTGAGGCACTGGCTATCTTATCTCTAGCTGCCGGAACACAACAATGCTACAAACATTGATGTTATGGCGACATATTTAGATAAGATGGTGGTAGCTAGCCAGGCGGACAAACAAGCCCTACCACCAACCAAACCGAGTACACAAACATGTACCCCCCGCTGGGAATCGAACCCGGGACCTCTGGGTCTAAACCGGTGGTCTTAGCCAATAGACCACAGAGGCGGTTAAACTTAAAGAGGGCAGAACTTCTCACGTCTGTAAAACAAAACACCGTCTGAGGTTTTCTAGACAGAATGCCATCACGCACTAGTGCGTGTCCCCGTTTTCTGCTAGATAGAGAGGAGTTCGGATCGGTTATAGGTTCTAGGTATCGGTTATAAGAGCGTTAAAGCGTAGCTGCTTGCGCTACCGATTCGGACCCTCTGGCGGTGTTCCACGGCTTGAGGAAAACTTTAAGGCGACGCACCGCTAAACAATAAATCTCATACGGAGCGTTTGCGCCCCGTACCATAAGAAAAACTGTTTTTTTTCCTTCAAATTAAAACTACAAATTATTTAAAAAAAATGAACTACAATATTGAAGTGTGTGTTAAGAGTCTTAACACACACTTCCATATTGTAGTTCATTTTTTTTTCTTAACTTAAGACTAATCTACTAAGAAAATTTAGATGCTTAAATCGGTCTGGTTAGCCTATAAAATGCAAGTCTATGTTTAAAAAGAGTTACATTGATATTTTTTTCTCTGTTATAAAAGTTGACAAATCGTGTTTCTGCAACAAGCAAAATGAAGTCAATTAAATAAAAAATCATGTCATCAAATATCACTTTCATATGTTTTGTAATTGTTGGGAAAAATCAAGATCCCCGCCACGTAAATTTCCAATGCGTCGCCGAGTTTCTCGCCGTTCCTAAAAAGTTCGGTGAAGCTGAAAAAGGCGCATAAAACCATCACCAATCTCTCTAAAAAAATCTCTAAAGATAACATAGCCAGTTTCTCAGAGGTTGGCGATTCCGGGTGAAGTGCGCTCCATCTTCAGTCTTATAGTCATTTACCGTCAGGTGAGATGGAGGCAAGCCCGTTCTCCGTTGAAAAACAAAAAAAAAAATAGCGGGAAAAAAATAAAAAATGAAAAGAGTTCACTTTTTCCTTTCATTAAAGCAAGACAAGCTCGGCTCTTATTACGTTGAGCATTCACCTTATTTTTTGTTGCTTTAATACACTTCTTCCTGAAACAACATACAATTTATTGTCGAATTATATTTCTGTTCTACCTTTCTCGTACGCGACTTAAATTCTTTCTAAAATTAATGAAACAAGGGGCCTTATAAAATATTCGTAGTTATGCTATGTTACATTCATTTATTTAAAATCTGCAACAAAGACTATTATAGTATAGTTCGTAACTACTCTTCAATTATAATAAACCACAGCTTTCGATAAAACAAAATATAATAATGCATAATCACGACTAGATGATGACGATGAAGTGTGAAACTTTAAAATTAAAGTCTAAGTATCTTTATTTAAATAAAATTAAACACTCGCTTTGATAAAAGGCAAAGTGTTCAAAAATTCCACGAGCGGGATTCGAACCCGCACCCCATGACATGCCGGGTCAGGTGCACTGCCAACTATGCTATCGTAGCTCAATCCAACTCGCCGAAATTTTGTATTTTTTCAAATTGTAATTTGTTCGCAATAATATTTACTAAGGTCGACTAAATTGAAAAATATGTATGAAAAGTAGACAAAATCCCATGATTTATTCTCCAAATCTGGACCGATTTAATTACTTTTTCATTAAACATTAAATAATGGAATCAGGCGTTACCTACTTTGCGGAAATCCATGGTACAAAAAAAAGGCTTTGGCTGTGTCCCTGTTTTGCTTTTTTTATATAATCTCGTCAAATTTGGGAAACACAGCGGAAAATCTGGCCAATTTTTAAGGTTTTTGAAGGTTTATATCTATTTTAATAATTAATTTATGAAAAAAAAGAAAACATAGGGACCCAGCCAAAGCCTATCTTTAATTTTTAATGAAAAAAGTAATAAAATCGGTCCAATTTTGGAGGAGAAATCAGTAGACTACGAAGCGTTGATTATGTCTACTTTTCATATAAATTTTTAATTCTGTCGACCTTAGTGTAGTGTTTCCTATTAAACACTCGTTTAATTTGCATCTTATTTTGAGTTACCTGTGATCATCTATTTCATTTTTGACGACGAAAAGCATGTGTCGATTATTGCTTCCTATGTCCAACACTGGTGTTAACAAATAACCAACACACAAAATTAGTTAGTACCTGACTGATGTTTGTTTCGGCCTCAACGAAACTCCTAAATCAATTAAAAGCGCCAACGGTCAGTGCCATCTGTTGTCTGCTAACTAAAACAAGTAATTGATGATCCGTAAACCCTTTTAAACTATAAAGGGTTGTTCATACCTTTCGTTAGCTGTCACAAAACTAATGAATTGCGTCTATTTATTACGAAACACGCTTCAAAGTTTTTAGCACGTGTCAGGTTTGCTATTAATAGGTTCCGGTCAGCATTATTTGAATTGTACAAGAAATTTTTAATATTAGCAGCTATGTTTGTTGTTGTTGTTTTTTCATATTTTTAGTTGTGATTATTCTCTTTTAATTAATGAATTGTATTAATATATTTCTTGATTAGTGTAATTGTTGTATGTAACCGTGCTAATCAAGTAAATAAATATATTTTTTTTTTTTCCATTTCGGGAAACACTTGGTTTTGATCACACCTGATATTAAGTGGCGACTGATTGACTCACACCTAATGATAGTGAATCATTACTATCATTAGGTATATCACTATTATATTAGATTATGCTCATAGGTAGAAACGCACTTCGCCCAGAATCGCCAACTAATGAGGATTTTTTTGCTATTTTACTATTGTTTTAAGGCGATTTATAAGCGCTTAAATCTACTTAGTTAACTTCACTTAATTTTATCTAATTTCAAATATATAATAGAAAATTAGAAAAAATCTTTATTTGGTACCTACAATACATCACACATACAAATTCAAAACACAGGAACATCACTTAAATCAAATTGGTTTCCGCTCAGCATATGTCCTGGTGTTAACCACGACACTGGTCTTCCGCAGATGTTGTATTTAAATTTAAAATAATATTAAGAAAAAAAGATCCAATAAATATATAGTAATTGTTTCGTGGCGCCATGAGACTGTTTACATTTAATAAATACAGCTTTTATTATTTCATTTTATTTATCTTAAAATATCGGAACACTACAATACCTACTGATCCGATCAGCAAGCTGAAGTGGCAGTGAGCCGGTCATATTAGCCGCAGAACCGACAACCGTTGAGGTAAACGAGTTCTCGAGTGGAGACCGCGTATCGGCAAACGTAGTGTAGGACGCCTTCAGACTAGGTGGAGCGACGATCTTCGCAAGGTGGCTGGCAAGAGCTGGACGAGAGTAGCCGCGGATGGTGCTCAGTGACGTGCACTTGGAGAGGCGTATGTCCAGCAGTGGACTAGTATAGGCTGATGATGATGATGATTATGACAATACCTACTATCAACATTAATTTTATGGTTATATACTTAGATAAGATAGTAGTAGCTAGCCAGTAAGACTTCAAACAAGCTCTACTATCAACTGAACATGTACAAACATGTACCCCCGATGGGAATACTGGAACCTCTACCCCTGAAACCAGTGGCTATAGATGCGGTTAAATATTTTCACTGACCAGTGTTCAACGAAGCTGATTTCCTGAAAGTAGCAGGAAAATTGAACATTTATAGAATGTACCGCTGCCGCTGGCTCGATAAACTGAGTCACACAACATATAAAGCAGTAACGCATATCAGAAATTGACTAATTCACAAATGCTGGATTAGACTAATATAAAAATATGTATCTAAGATCTTTTTAATCTTCTTTCAGTCTTTCATTAGTCTTTTATGTTACCATTGTGTACAAGTTTTCTGCATTATATGTTTTAAATTGTTACGTATATTGACGATAGAGTTGCAGCCGCCTGTTAAATATCTTGTATAAGTCATCTGCATTTATGTTTACAACATTTTTTGAATATTTTTCTAATGCTGATATGTTGTCCATTTACTTGTGCTCGTGACTGTACCAACTAACTAAATAAAACTTATTGTTGTTAAGGGTGCCAAAAATGCAGTTACGGTTAAGTAAATATAATTGAAAATACTATCGTATTAAATGAACAAAATATATATTTAGTATCATAGGGAACGTGTTTACAATTTGTCAGAACCATAAATTCATAACACGCTATAGTTTTTTCTACAATATCATTTAAAGTTGGGCAAAGATCATGAAAACGAGTGGCGGCGTTTAGTAGATTTCTTATAGTTTATCTAAATTATTGTACCTCTGATTTTGTCTAAACAATCATCAATGGGTAAACTACAAATTGCTAGACTAAATTTTTATTCATCAAGTGGTTATTTAAATAATATTTTTTTATTAAGCACCTTAAATTCCCCATACAAAATTAGTATGGCCGCGCGGCATCAAATAAATATGGACGACGACATTTCAAATAAAACATATGACACTTGTCACTTACGGTCGGCGCACCCTTAATAAAATAAATTTATTTTCGCTAACTTTTAAATGAACAACATCTATCGAGATCAATCCTTAGAACAGTTTTGTTAATCTCTATTATCTTAGAACTTCCACATACGATTTGGATACCAAAATAATTTTATTAGTCCATGCCCATATTAACCTATTTGGGTTGTTCAACCAGTATATCTACTACTGCACAGGATTTTACACTATGACCTATTGCAAGGTTTCCCTCTTGTTCCTTTGAGCGTTTAGCCTTTTATTGGATTCTTTAGAAGCGGTCACGTCGTGATCGACAAAAGTAGACCTTAATTTTTGATATAAGTGGGAAATGCTTTTTTTGGAGAACTTGCTGATTGCCTCAGCCTAGATTTTCCGCGACAACAGACTCTTTCAGGAGCGGCGAGAAAAATAATATTTAGACAACAATGTCATAAGTAATAATTGTTCTGATCCCAAGGTAAGTAGCTTATGCATTCCTTTTATGGAAATCAGAAACAACGACGGTACCACAACCACCCAGACCCGACACAATATCGTAAAGTTCGTTTTCGACATTGACCCGATCGGGAATGGAACCTCAAGGTTAGCGCCGTCCAAAGTCCGGCGTGCAAGCCACTCGTCGACGGAGGTCGTCTAATAGAAATTTAAAGAGTACCTCGAACCTTGTGAAACGAAACACCGTCAAAGATTTTCTAGAGGGAGTGGCATCACGGCATCACACTCTAGTGCGTGTTCCCGTTCCCTTGATACTCCGAGGGGTTCGGTTCGGATATAGGTATTAGAGTGCTACATAGCGTAGCTGCTTGAGATACCGATCCAATATTTATAAAATACAGTGAAAAATCAAATGCCTACCCGACCCAGCCAGGAATCAAACCTCGGTCTACCGCAATCCGGGCGGCTGCACTGACCATTATGCTACCGAGAAGGCTGAAAAGCACTCAATTTTTCCACTGTTTTTGATTTTTTTTTGACTGCTTTTTAGCGGCAGAGTGCCATCTATCCAACGGTTATTGCAACCGATGACTATGCAGATTCATCTTTACAGATGAAATACTGCAAATATGTTTTTTTTTCCACTGTATTTTATAAATATTTAATTCGGCTTCAGTGCAGTAATTAGCACTTAAAAAAATTAAAATATACCGATTCAATCAGAACTCTCTGTCAGCGTTTCGATCAAATGGCTTAAGGAACCCTTTAAGTTTCTCGCCGCTCCCAAACCAGTCCGATGACAATGTAAAGGCCGTCTGAATCAATCAGCCTACTTTCTCCAAATAAAAATCTGCTTACGCGAATGAGTTGCAAGTAATTTTTGCCATTTCACCGGAAAGCTTAACGTACTTTCCGAGCACCTTTACCTTTGCATAGGAGCTTCAGATATTTAAATTTGGTTACAGTTTAAATATCTAAAGCTCCTTCATGCTTTGGAAGGCACGTTAAGCCGTTGTTTTTGTAATATAGCAGTATTCTACTGCTAATACTGCTAATACTGCTTAAAACCTACTAAATCGCTTTAAGTGTTTGAGCTCTGACTTGTTGTTCCCACGTACTATTTATTATGTGGGAAGACCTTAAACCCAGTAGTGGGATGTTCAGTGGCTGATGATGAGATAAAGCTAAGTGTATCAAAGCTTTCATTATCATCATCACATTCTCTTAATCTTCGCGCTTTTTTATAAATAAAATGAGAAAGTAAAATGAAAGCGAAAATATACTTTAACATTTTAGAAAAATACATGCAGAGGACATTACAAGAAGTAATAAAAATGGCAGCTTCTTCGCTAAAAAAATATTTCTTCCAGGCAATCATGTGTTGAACTAGACAAAAATTAGTAAGAAATGGGGAGGTAATGGTATTTTTTTAGTAATATAATGTAGTTGTACACACGGCGGCAGATCAACCTACCCAAAACTGTCAAATTTCTACAATCGATTTTGAGCTTTAACGTTGGGCTATAAGGATCAATGATCATTGGAAAAATTTGACAGATTTGGGTAGGTTGATCTGCCGCCGTGTGTACTAAATTGTATTATATACTGACGACCTCCTTGGTCGAGTGGTTTGTACACCGGTTTTCATGGTGTCGCCATCTCTGAGGTCCCGGGTTCGATCTCCGGTCGGGTCAATTTAGAAATTATTGTTTTTCTAAATTGTCTCGGGTCTGGGTGTTTTCTATGTATAATAAGTATGTATTTAAGTATTTTAAGTATGTTTATCCGTTGTCTAGTAACCATTTAACGAGTTTCATAACGAAGCTTCTTTTGGGTTAGATAATTGGTGTGAGTGTAGGAAAGTTTATTTTTTTATTATTTATTTATTAGTTGTAGTAGTAGTAATATCCATTAGACTCCCACTAGACAAAGGCCTCCATCATTAAAATTAAATCATCGCTACTTTTTATGGGTTTTGGTTTTATCACCACGCTTGCCAAATGCGGGTTGGTGATTTCAAACCCGAGCTATGCATCGAAAAATCTATTGCCCGACCTGGGAATTGAACCTTCGGGTATCGAGTCGATTGCCACTCGGCCAATATGGCGTTAATATTATGTCAACGTTTCATTACACACGTTATAAATATATAGTATCTGGATGACCGAGCTTTCCCCAGTATTATTTTTTTTGGTAATTTTCTAAAAATGAAACTTAGCTAGATCGATTTATCGCCCCCGAAACCTCCTGCATACTAAATTTCATGAAAATCGTTGGAGCCGTTTCCGAGATTCAGGTTATATACTTATACATCTATACTCCGTGCTTCGGAAGGCACGTAAAGCCGTTGGTCCCGGCTACATAAGCAGCCGTTAGCAAACATCAATCCGCACTGGGCACGCGTGGTGGTTTATGGCCCGTTCTCCCTATCCATCCATAGGGAAGGCTCGTGCCCCAGCAGTGGGGACATAAAATGAGCTGATAATGATGACATATTATACAAGAATTGCTCATTTAAAGGTAGCAATGCAAACCCTTGTACTACAGAAAGTTTAAAGTTAAACAATGGCTACGCGTTTAAAATATTGTCTCTGTCTAAATATATTAGCCAAAAAGTGACAGAAGTGTTTTAAACATTGTCTAAATTTAGTCATCGTTTTGTGGTAAAGCAGAAAATATTTAAGTATTGGGGTTTACCATTTCATTGGTAAGTACCTAGTAGCCTATATACCTTTTGCTTTGAGTCTATTCTGGGGTGTACTAGGAAGGCGGTAATGAAGGACGGAACCACATGGCGTATGTCAGCCAGAAATCCATTCATGCGCTGACCACAAATGGCTTCAATCGATCCGCAGGTTGCTATTACACACGACGTATGCCTATACTATACGACCTATAGTTGTTTCTGTGGTAATTCAGTTCTATAGAAACGCTTTAGTATGGACATTTCGTATTTGTTTGAGTTACATTCAAGATAAACTGGATTATTACAAATTTTTCATCTGCGAGGCGTCGTTTGAGCCAGTTGTTTTTTATTGGTTAAAGTGCTATGCTGTTATTGTGTTGACTTGTTTTTAATGAGTTTATGCACTATGCTTGTAATGACTAAATAACCCTACTTTAATTTGTTGCTATATGTGAAGACCTGTAATTGGCTTTTTGTTGCTATTTCTAAGTCTCTACTTTGTTATTAGCTGTTGGTTTTCCAAATGAATAAATAAATAAATTACTGTTGTCTATTGTATTGTTTTATGTTGAAATGTTAGGTACACTTTATTTAGATCTATTCTAGTGGCAGTGTGTTCGACACAGTAACCGGTGTTCGAAACCAGTATTCGTCGCCAAAAAACTATGATGATGATGATTTTACCGTATGACAGCTAAAATGATGATGATGATGATTTTACCGTATGACAGCCAAAAATGATGTCAGTGAAACGATTAATTAACAAATCAAACAACTTGATTGTATTGTGATAATTCGATTCATTTCATTCGATTCGAACAGTAACTTCTTTCTTCCGTCGTTTTCTTTTTTCCTAGACTGTAGATAAAGCTGATTTTTTTATATTTATCTTACCAATAGGTAGGTATTGTTCATTTAAACACATATTGAATAAATATGTGTTTAAATGAACAATATTTCATCTGGTTACCTGCTTGTTAAACTTAGGCCCACGACGGTCCGTCTCCTTTACAACACATGCACAGTAACAAACAAAAAACAACTAGGTACACGAAAAGTTCAGCAGATGGCATAAGAATAATTATTCTTATGCAGATGGTCGGCTTTGCTACAAACCCAAATGTTAAGTACATTAATGATAAACACTGGTCATTGTGTAAAAGAATGTTTGGGTCTATTCATATGTCTACGCACTATAGACCCGAACCCTATGAAACTCGTATCAATATGACCAGTGGTCAAAGGATTCGACGCCTAAATAGCGTTTCTCCTTTGTCACATCTGGGCGAGATTCAACTGATCTACGAGCTATCAACAGCGACATTGTGATGACATTGAATACCTCTACCTGAAATTTGGATCCGTTAGCAACATTGCAATCATACCTTTCCAAATACCCGACCTTCTATTGTTCTGTGTGTGAGGGAGGGTGTGTGTGTGCATTGTTACTAGAAAATGCTTTTTAAAAACATATTTTAACCCTCAATCGCGAGAATACGATGCGACATAGTGATTTAAAAAGGGCAAAGTGACACTCCAGTGTGTCATTTGAACAATCGCTTAATCATTGCGCCAATGATCTTTGTAATCAATATAATTACTTCAGACACATAATGAAAGAAATAATAATAAATGTCAAGAATTAAGGACACTACAAAAACAAGTCTTGCACATGCTATTATAAACTCAGCATATATGAGCACTGCTGTAGACAGCCAGCGCTTTCGGCACCCTGATCTTCCGTAGAGGCCTTCACGTGAACAAATACATTTCTTAAAGACATAATCTTAAAATAACTACGATTACGTGCCATTTGCATCCTTTGATATTAGCAATTAGGAAATTCACAAACACAACTCAAATAGTGCGTAAAAAGAAAGATGACATTACTTACAAGTTGTTTGGGCGAAATTAATACGAACTGATTATCCCGTGTCTCACTCAAGACATTACCGCTTAATATGTAGCAATTTATTTATAGTTCACGGCGAGTGCCAATAAACTGGATTCCTCGGGTTCAGTGTCCTCGATATGAGCTTTAGGAACTCCTAACGCTGCGTGCTTACTCTGGAGAAACCTTTGCGAAATAACAAAAGAAGTGCGTTTTAGTCTGTTCGATATTTGGTAAATGAAACAAAAGCTGGTGTAGAATTTGTATCAGTACGGCTGTAAAATTACCTTTTAATATAAGAAGGTTTCTTCTTATATTTAAGAATTAAAGAAGAGCTCTTCTATTTCTTAAGCTTACCCAGTAAGGCAGTGCGCTCAAACACAGGTTTTTATGCGTTTTAAATGTAGCAATGCGTCGACGTGCCCGCGTCAATTAGCGCTGTTCATCTTCTTCGAAACATACACGCAAGCGTGCACCCTTGCAAGTTTTGAGCGACTTTCTAAAATTCCATCACCATGCTAACACTGTCACGGAGGTGGCTCGGCATCGAGTACATTTTTTTTATATTTACGGGTAAGCACAGTGCCTTGATCTCACTTGATGTTAAGTGATGATAAGGCCAATGATGGAACTGCACTTCAGCCGGGATCCTCAACTAGTGAGGCACTGGCTATCTTATCTCTAGCTGCCGGAACACAACAATGCTTCAACATTGATTTTATGCCTCTCACGGGCCGGTCAACCCGAGCCAAGATCCTATCCTTAAAAGGCGCCCTCGATCCGATGCGAACGTCTCGGAGAATCTATTAGGGGACGCGGACACGCTTCCGTGATGTCATCCCCTCTAGTAACTTTCTGAAGATGTTTCGATGGTAAGGTGAGGTTTGAGGAACCTTTCTTTGAGAGGCCTGCCTTAACTGCGTCTCGCTGGCTGCGTTTTAACTGAATATTCAATATTAATTTGAAAAAAAACATGTTTTGTATCCTTCAAGGTGTACACTATACCTAATATTCCTTAGTGATGAACGACACAGTTACCGTTTCCCGGAATGCGGAGTTATCGGCTTTAAATATATTACAACAACAATGCAAATTCTTAAATATAGAATGTAGTAATTAGCCAACAATTTCTTCAATATATTTTTTATAAAAAAAGAAAATCTTTCTTTCAGAATAAGGAAGCAGGCGTAGCAAATGCTGACGTTACCCTCCGGTCTTATTTGCTGAGACTCATCGTCTAGACTGCTTGTGTGATAGATGCCGGATTACTTCAACGTAAGCCGCACTTTCAATTTTACACCAACAAAGCATTTGCACTGATTCATGAAAAATGCTTAAACCGTTCGTGTTCTTGTTCGTAGTATTGTGTGTATTCGTGTTCTAAATTCTATTGTTCATCATCGTTATCGTCAGCTCTTTTTTATCACCACTGCTGGGTCATGAGCCATTCCTATGGATGGGTACACCGCAGGGAGAAGAGGCCATAAACCATAACACAGGATCAGTGTCGATTGGCAGTTGTTTATCATCATTATCAACTCATCATCATCATCTCAGCCAACAGACGTCCACTGCTGGACAAAGGCCTCCCCCAAGGATATGAGGGGTATTTGCCGTAATCGCCACGCTTGGCAGGCGGGTTGGCGATCGCAGTAGGTTGAGGGTAACCTCAGAGAGATGCTGCTGCCCATCCTCTGGAATGGTCCCTTAGTCGGCTTTTACGACACCCACGGGAAGAGATGGGGTGGCGCAATTCTTTATCCCCGGCACCACACAGGGGACTATCAACTCTTTTTCATGCTATATATCCCCACTGCTGGTGTCCTGCCCTATGGATGGGTTGGGAGAAAGGGCCATACATCATCAAGCGGATTGGTAGTTGTTAACGACTGCTAATGCAGCCGGAACCAACCGAACGGCTTTACGTGCCTTCTGAAGCACGGTGGAGCTCGAGTTGAAACATTTTTGGTCACCCATCTGATGACCGGCTTTTACAAAAATAACTTTAACCGCCTCTGTGGTCTAGTGGCTAAGACTACCGGTTTAGACCCAGAGGGCCGGGTTCGTTTCCAAGGGGGGGGGGGGGGTACACGTTTGTGTACTCGGTTGGGTTGGTGGTAGGGCTTGTTAGTCCGCCTGGCTAGCTACCACCATCTTATCTAAATATGTCGCCATAACATCAATGTTTGTGGCATTGTTGTGTTCCGACAGCTAGAGATAAGATAGCCAGTGCCTCACTAGTTGAGGTTCCCGGGTGAAGTGCGCTTCCATCATTGGCCTTATCATCACTTTACATCAGGTGAGATCAAGGCACTGCGCTTACCCGTAAAATATTTAAAAAAAAAACTTGACTCTCAAGGAATCGCAGACTCGGTGCGTTGACTGCTGCGCCATCAAACTCCTCTGGTATAGTTGAGCTGGTTGGTGGTGGTTTAAATATACTAATGGAGCAAACAGTTTTTTGTGCCTTCCGAAGCAGGAAATAGCTTAAGGATTAATGGATTGTACATAATGAAATATTATAAAAAGCAGCAAAAATACTATAACGATAAAATATTAAAACAACTAATATAATACAACTTATACAATATTAAATCGTCAATAGAAATGAAGAAAAATAAAGATAAAATAGTTAATTTAATTAATATCTTATCTTATCAACATCTGAAGATGTTTGGCGTCCGGTAGACGACCTGGGGCTCGCCCTATTATAACTCTTATAACAGTATTATTGCAGATGTGAAAGCGAGACGTGTGTAGCGGCGTATATACACGCGTCTCGTCTACACAACTGCAATAATACTACTCTATGAGCTTAAGACGAGCGTTTCCAACTGTGAGATTTCCAAGGCGTTTCGCTCGGGACTGAATGATGGCGCGAGCGTCGTATTAGGCAGTAATGTGGATTTTATTGAACGTTTACTTATTATTAAAATTGTAATGGCCGACAAATATTACATAAAAAGACAATTGGTTTGGTATATTTTTCTTTGTCTGGAGGAAATTTTAAAATATCGTGAATATTCCAGTCGAAGTTACTAAGTAGATAAAAGGCCAATGATACCATTTTTTTTTATTTAAAATCCTTATACATTTCGAATAAAACTCATTTAAAAACACCGTTTTTTTGGAAAACCTCGCCACAAAATAAGGAGACTGCAGAAGGTAGGCGATGTTTGTTGCGCTCGCGCAAGTATGTGTGCATAGACAACCTCTTAGGCGCTGCGCAAACGAAGACACTTTTGTGTCTTGTATGGGATACAAGCTACCAGTGAATATGAAATCAGCCCTCCCTGCGCAGACGTAGACACTTTTTGTGTCCAGTTACTTCCACCTGACACTGATACAGCAACTCGGTTTCCTTGTATGGTGTGCCGTGTCGGTAACAAAAAGTGTCTACGTTTGCGCAGCGCCTTACGGAATCTCGCAAAAGCTGCGCTTGGACTGTTCCGAGTGATGTGTGTGAGTTGCTCAGACGCGGTAGGTATGTAATAGGTCCTTACCTATGAAATTGACGTTTTTTTCTCACTTAATAAGTGTATTACTTCTAAAACTCAATACCGGTTTTCAATTAGGACTATGTTACTTAGGCTTCAGGACTAACAATGATTATTCATTTTGTGTCTTAATCGCCCAATTTTTTTTTAAATTGACTTTTCGTTTATTGCGGAGATGACCTTTTGTTTCATTGTAACTTTGAAGGGTGTTGATTTCTTTTCTTTTTAATGTCTGCTATATTTAGCTAAAGAAACTAAGACACTACTCTACAATTTTTATAGTGTTAACATAAATAGATGCTAAGAAAATTAAAAAAAACGTAAGTATGAAAAATATAATTTTAGAAAAAATCTTCATACAAAACGTCAATTTCATAGGTAAGGACCTAATATTAATGCTTATCTTCTGGCTCTTTCTTATTCTTTGCTCCTGGTAAGGCCCCGGCCCTAGAGAATCGCTAGAACATAATATCTACGATTATTTACATATAATTTTACGCAAATATTATTGCGAACTGGAGCTGGAGCTCGATAGCGCAGTGGTTAACATGCTCAGTCTGCGATTGTTGAAGTTAAGCAACTTTCGCAAAGGCTAGTCATCGGATGGGTGACCAAAAATCATCTCGAGCTCCTCCGTGCTTAGGAAGGCGTTGGTCCCGGCTGCATTAGCAGTCGTTAAAAACCAACAATCCTCACTGGGCCCGCGTGGTGGTTCATTGCCCGTTCTCCCTATCCATCCTGATGATGATGATGATGATGATGATGATGATTGTTGCGAACAAATTACAATTTGAAAAAAGACAAAGTGTTGAAAAAATTCCGCGAGCGGGAGTGCAGTGGTAGTGCACCTGACCCGGCATGTCATGTTTCGGGTTCGGATCCCGCTCGTGGAATTTTTTCAACACTTTATCTTTTTTTTAAATAATATCTTACGGCCAAACCTTCTCGTTTCATGAAGGTCCAACGACACGTGGACGGTCGGTGCTCTCACCACAAAGGTTCAATTTACATTGTGGCGGGACTCCAACCGCTCGACCTTCACAGTGAATTTGGTTTCATCCGTAAAATACCCATAAGATCTCTTTGTTAACGGGATGGTCCACTTTTTATTACAGTCAGGCTAATTCATTTATTCTTATTATTTACTAGCTGGTCCGGCAGTCCTTGTTCTACCCTATTTCTCTAAAACAAAGTTACATTGATTTTTTTTATGTTAATAGCTGCCCCGACAGATTTCGTTCGGTCAAAAGTTATTAGCTTGTCTTGTCGCAGTCTTAGAGAAATAAAATAACAATGAAAGACTTTAGTAATATCTAATATGATGATATTTTTATTGTAATGCCTTATGGTACACGATATTTTTTGTTTGATTATACTTGGCGCGTAAATAAATAAATCTGACTTCTAATCAACTTGAAGGCATACCAAAGATAATCCTAATGCGCCTTTGTTTTGTTTTGATTGACGTCAAATGTTTGACAGCTGGAGACAGAGTGATTTGTATGGGAAAAGAAAATTGTTGTTTTTACTATTTTCCTCGTATTTTTTAAGTTTTTTATCTCCATAAGAACCTTCCTTAGACTTCATCAAACACAACAAAAAGAAATCAGCCAAATCGGTTCACCCGTTCTCGAGTTTTGCGATTAGCAACACATTTAGCGATTCATTTTTATTTATATAGATTAGTTGTCTTTGAGTACCTATCCGATATTTCCAAGAAGCTTGATGGCGTAGTGGTTAACGGGCTCGGTCTGTGATTGCTAAATATAAGTAACAACAAGTCATCGGATCGATGGGTGCTAAAAAATTATCAGCTCGAACTTCTGCTTCGGAAGACACGTAAAGCCATTGGTATTGCAATGCTGGCGCCGTTGGTCCCGGCTGCATAAGCAGTCGTTAACAACTACAAATCCGCACTAGCTCCGCCTGCCTGGTGGTTTATGACTCGTTATTTTTGTAGTATTTCCATATATAGGAAAGGCTCGTGACCCAGCAAGGGAGATATCAAATGAACTGGTCGGGTTGATTTATTTATGTTATTATTAAAGCGAAATTCTTATCAACGCCTCGATGGCCGCGTGGCAGAGCGCTCGGCCCGATACCTGAAGGTCCGGGGTTCAATTCCCAGGTCGGGCAAAATGTATTTTCAGATTTTTCGATGCATAGACCGGATTTGTGATCACCAACCCGCATTTGGCAAGCGTGATGATTAAGACATTACCCATCAATTGTAGCGATGACTTGATTTCAATAATGGAGACCTTTGCCCAGCAGTGGGACAATTATAGGCTGTTTACTTACTTACTTACTTATCATGTTTTATTTTCGTTGTGTATCCGCTGAGAGTTAAGAGCTGGATAGGAATAGCCGTGGGTCGTGCTCAGTGGCGGGTACTTCCAGCAATGGACTAATAAAGGCTGATGATTTTGATGATGATGATGATGATGAGTATTTCAACAGTTGCATGCGCCATAAAAAATAATATAAGTGCCGTATCGCGTTTTAATACTGTGAGAGTAGTGTATCTCTGTCTTTCACACATATAATTTTATTCAGAAGTGGTAAAACTTGCCTCTAACATTTAATTGTCTATTTATAGTTAACAAGTTCGTCATTATTGATACAAGCTAAAGCTATTAACAAACATAAACCAACGTAACATTAAACAATCAATCAAACATAATACACTCGTGGCCAAATAATACGGGTCAGTACGATAAATTAGAAGATCTCTTAAAATAATAGAGCTAGCAGCATGAATGAAACTGCTGTATGTTATAGATAATTTCATAGTTAATAATAACGACACTAAATGGTGGAAACGTTATTTGTTTATTTATTAAAAAAGGAAACAAAATGTCTACATATTTTGCGTTAAAAAATTAAAAGACCTTACCTCACACCACATAAAAACAAACTTTAAAGCCATACTAGTACTTCGTATTGCCTCTACGGGCTCTTCTTACAGCTGCCAGACGATTGGGCGTGTTGTTTATTAAGTTTGTTATGCGATGTTGACGGATATTGTTCCATTCTTCCACTAACACATGTTTCAAATCTCTAAGTGTAGCTGGGGCGGGGTGCCGAATTCTCACACGCCTTCCGAGCTCAGCCCAAGCGTGCTCAATCGGATTTAGGTCCGGGCTTCTCGAAGGCCAGTCCAAGCAATTGATGCCAACATCCTGAATATACTCGTTTACAATTTGAGCTGTATGTGGCCTAGCATTGTCATGCATAAATATGGAATTTTTACCCATATTAATCAAGTATGGGCTGACATACTCATTATGGATCTCTTCTACATATCTTGCACTAGTTAGCGTACCATTTTCTATCAGCTCTAATCCGTGCAACTCACTGAAGATATTCCAGCCCAAACCATAACGGATCCCCCGCTGAAAGGTACTTTTTCCTCAAAACAAGCTGAAATAAAACGTTCCCCTGGCCGTCGGTAAACTCTTCGCCGCCCATCCTGTGCATAGAGCATAAATCTAGATTCATCAGAAAACATTACCAATTGCCCATTCTTCGTCTCCCCATTGTGCATGTTCGCGGGCATAACGTAATCTTGCTAGTCGATATTCCCTTGCAAGTTATGGGCCATTTGCGGGTCTATGTGGGGTCAAATTACCTTCTCGGGGCCGCCGCCTAACAGTCCGCTCGCTTACCTCGTCTCTTCGGGTCTCTCGTAATTGATTTGTTACTTCAACTGCCGTGAGGTGTCGATTTCGGAGCATTTCGGACTGCCGGTTCTTGGTCTTCTAATGTTGAGCTCAGTTTCTCGGAAACGTTGTACGACTCTTTGCACCGTAGAAAGTGACACGCCTGTTACTCTCGCTGTACTTCTCTGACTTCTGCCTTCTTCTAGCATAGTGACGATACGTGTACATTCTTCTGGCGTTAGCGACATGATAGTAATTCAATAATGACCGTGAAAGACGATGATAACTGCCTTTTATCATTTTGATTTGACAGATTAAAAAGAAAAATGAGAAAACAAGCAAAAGTAAAACACGCGTGATTTGAATTTATTACCAAATTCGAACTTTTGTTAATTTTTTTTCAAAATACGTTGTACCTATAAAATTTAAGGTTTTATGTCATACGATATTAAAACTCTCTTTATATAAAGATAATTTCATGCATATAACATTATTAATTTACAAGATACATAGGATTTTCTCGCTGACCCGTATTATTTGTCCACGAGTGTAGCATCGGAGTAATTACAAACACCGTTTAAAATAAACATAACAAGTTATTATTAGAATGGGCACAGTTAAAACGTATAATGATCAACAAAAGCTGAGTAATTAATTCATGAGAAGCTCGATGGGGCGGCTCAAAATGCACGTATAACACCTAAAACCTTCGATCAAACTAGATTCCCGATGAGTGCTAGAAAAACGGTAGGCGACTTTGGGGCCACGGAGCCACAGTGGCGCTTGTGGCGATGGCAGTAAATTAACCGGTCGTACAAACTACGGGGAAAATAGTATAATATACAAAAGGTCTCAAATCTATAACAAACTGCCTAAACACGTGTTAGGAAGGCACAATGTCTGACCAGCTCTAAAACACATCTCAAGCGACATGTAATGAACACTGACCCCGAATCTACAAGCTCGCACCACTTCCAGGCGCGCTTACTCCGTGATATTCATTTTAATATCGTGTTGGTGAGACCAATATACTGTTCGGGGCGAACTCAGTTCGTTTAGTGTACTTTTTTTTAGATTTACCCTCTTTCTGTCAGACTTTCTTCGCATTGAACTAATGTTTGCTGTTTATTGTGGTTTCATGTTTTCTATATGGATGTTATTTAAGTTTTTAGTCTACAATACTTTGATGAAGTTCCGTCCTAATTATTGAATTACCTTAGTAAATTGCAATGTATTGCCTTATAATGTAGAATAATGGCTCAAGAGAAAAATCTAAATTTTAGTTTAATATTTAAATTAGAAACGAGTATAAGTTTCTCAAGTAAGTGAATTTAATAATTCTTATGAGAAATAAAGATTCTTAAGCTTGAATTAATCTTTATATTTAAGACTAGCTGTGCTCGCGACTTCGTCCGCGTGGAATAGTGACTTTCGGCAGCAATTTTTTTTAGGCTCTTGTTCCCGTTTTTGCAACATTTTTCACTGATAATTCGCTCCTATTAGTCGCAGCGTGATGTTATATAACCTAAGCCTTCCTCGATAAATGGACTATCCAACACGAAAAGAATTTTTCAATTCGAATCAGTAGTTCCTGAGATTAGCGCGTTCAAACAAACAAACTCTTCAGCTTTATAATATTAATATAGATTTAAACCGGTCGTTGTGGAGATCCTTTGTCCAGCAGTGGACGTCTTTTGGCTGAGATGATGATGATGATGATGATAGATTTAAAACCTTAAGGGTGCGCCGACAAAAAAATGCCAAAAATGCAGTTACGGTTAAGTAGATATAATTCAAAATACTATCGTATTAAATGAACAAAATATATATTTAGTATCATAGGGAACGTGTTTACAATTTGTCAGAACCATAAATTCATAACACGCTATAGTTTTTTCTACAATATCATTTAAAGTTGGGCAAAAATCATGAAAACGAGTGGCGGCGTTTAGTAGATTTCTTACAGTTTATCTAAATTATTGTACCTCTGATTTTGTCTAAACAATCATCAATGGATAAACTACAAATTGCTAGACTACATTTTCGATTCATCAAGTGGTTATTTAAATAATTATTTTTTATTAAGCACCTTAAATTCCCCATACAAAATTATTATGGCCGCGCGGCATCAAATAAATATGGACGACGACATTTCAAATAAAACATATGACACTTGTCACTTATGGACGGCGCACCCTCTGAAGTTGTTGATGCTATCCAATGTTATTTCACATTTTGTTATTCGGAATTTTAATGTATAGGAATGAGCAAGCTTAAGCAGGACCCACTTTCGAGATGCATTTTGTTCCGGATCCTATAACTAGGTAGTACATTATTGATCTAAGCAAACATTTTTGCAAACTCAGATTTTTTTTTATTTTGTTGTTTTTTTTGGGTGTGTTGTGATTGTCCTTATTGATTTTTTTTGTGTGTTTATTTATGATGGAAAGTGTCCTTTTATGATAGGGCACTTTGCAATATTTTTGACGCTGTAAGAGAGAAAAGACCTGGACACTTGCTGAGTTTCTTAGCGGTTCTTCTCAGTACAAGATCTCCCGCCCAGAGTAGACTTACGAACCGATGGCATAATGATGTTCATAAGAGCTATTTGTAGCCTAAACTGATTAAATGATTTTGAATTTTGATTTATTTTGAAGTCTTTGTAGGCTTCGATCAATAATCAATCGAGTGTTGTCACTAACACCAAAACTGCCTAACTAGCTACCACCATCTAATCTAAATACATTGCCATATCATCAATGTTTGAGCATTGTTGTGTTCCGGCAGCTAGAAGATAAGATAACCAGTGCCTTAGTAGTTGACGATTCTGAGTGAATTGCGCTTCCACCTCGGCCTTATCATTACTTAACATCAAGTAAGAAGAAGGCCAAGTGCTAAACGTAAGATATAAAAAATATGCATGAGTGCAGCAGTAAGACTTTGAAAAATCAGAGATATACTAATTCTTTACACGTTGATTCGCTGGCTAACGTGCTAATGCTCGTTAGTGTCCGGTTGGCGTCTATTTTGGGAGCCGCCTGGATTGCAAAAGGTCGTCAGCTCGATTTTCACCTGGTTCTATCGTGTTATTCAAGTGTTATGTAATCTAAAAACAAAAACATATAAGCATATTTAGAAAAGCTCATAATAGTAGCACTGGGAAGTCTTTTCGTGGTTTGCGCGCCTTTTTGGATTTTTTTTTGGTTTTCATGGTGTTGCCATCTCTGAGGTCCCGGGATCGATCCCCGGTCGGGTCAATTTAGAAATTACTGTTTTTCAAAATTGTCTCGGGTCTGGGTGTTTTCTATGTATAATAAATATGTATTTAAGTATTTTAAGTATGTTTATCCGTTGTCTAGTAACCATTTAACGAGTTTCATAACGAAGCTTCTCTTGGGCTAGATAATTTGTGTGAGTGTAGGAAAGTTTATTTATTTATTTTTATTTATCTATTTATTTTTTAAATATAGCTATCAAAAACATATTAATAATAATTTTGTAGAATGTTATGTAGGTAACATTAACGTAAATAGTGGTGGATTATTAACCGTTAATAGTTGAAACGAATGAAATTAATTAGCAAATAAAACAAAACAGTTCAACGTCACTTTTTAAGATCTCTCAAGATGCCACTGAGAGGTCTCAAAAAGTCTCACTTCTTTTCTGAAATTCATAGAGTTTGGAGAAATATAATTTATCATTCAAGATAAATCGTCATAGTATTATTGCTTGGCTTGATTTTGAAAAGTTTCCTATAGTAATGCTTTACAAATAAACAGAATAGTTTTCCGTGTTTTGTCTTTTTTACTCTAATTTGAAATTAAGGCAACAAAACACGCAATTATTTTTTGCACCTTAATCTCTGTTTATTTGTAAGATCCCTAATCACACTACTATTGAGACGTTACTAAATTAGCAAACTTGAAGCTTACAAGATGTCAAGGCACTCAGAATAGTCACATTAGTACATACCTACTTCGAAGACTCGGAGACATCTAATTCCAGACACATTGATTCGTTCCCCAACTCGGTAAGCCTGTAAGGTTGACGGCTATTTTAGTCAGCAATCGTTGCGGCGAAGGTCGCAGCCGACCCCAGGTAGACGATCACGTTATCACATTTGCGGAAATGTTAACGTTGGCGTCAATCGAGCATAACTTTCGCGAATGAAATAAATCAAGGCATGTAAATTGGTTATGATTATGATGCAGACAAATGCGTGTGGAAATAAACAAGTTCTACGCTGGTGTAATCTATATATTAATACGCGAAAACTTTGTACCCCTTTTTTACGAAAATTGCGCGGACGGAGGAGTATGAAATTTCGCACACTTATAGTTTATATAGAGAAGGTTATCCGAATGTTAATATATTTTTTAAATTATGCATAAAATACATTAAATCAATAAAACAAACATTACACACACTACCATCCATTTGACAAACACGAATATACTCTTTTCAAAAATTTCAAAAATGGAAGAGGAGCGGCCGAAATCTGTCAATGCCAATCCAAACTCACATTCTATCTTTTTAATTTTTCATTGCTTAGGATAGAATCCGTGCAGCCATAACAAAATTACGGTCGAATTTAGACCACTGGGTGTTGTACCAAAATTGTTTTTTTTATATCTTATGGGTAAGCACTCGGCTTTCATCTCACCTGATATAAGGCCGAAGGTGGAAGCGCTCTTCACCCGGAACCCTCAACTATCCTCATAGTTGAGGGTTCCGGGTGAAGAGCGCTTCTCTGGCGCACTGGCTATCTTATCTCTAACAACAATGCTACAAACATTGATAATATGGCGACATATTTAGATGAGATGGTGGTGGCTAGCCAGGCCACCAACTAAACCGAATAAACAAACATGTTCCCCCCGCTGAGAATCGAACCCGGGACCTCTTGGTCTGGGTTGTTAAGAATACTTCATAAAGTTTATCTTCGTAAAGTTTTAAAGTCAACTTTAACCTAGAATAAGTTTTCAGTTTGTTATATTTTTATTTTTTATATATTTTTTTGCACCATTCCTATGTATTGTATATAATTAGTTTTTAATTGGATGTAGTTGTAGATTAGATAAACTTTAACATGGACGCTTATTATTAATCGTGTTGTGTTCACATGTTTTAGATAGGAATTTAGCTCTTATACAATTTATCATGCATTTTTGTTATTTTTTTATTTCTCTCTGTTTTGTGTAACTAATAAATACATAAATAAATAAACAAAATTGTGTGTATATGGGGTTGAGAAAAAAAAACCTCTTGAATTTCTTGGCCTGGTTTTGACCTTTTCATAATTGGATTCTCGACAATTAAATTTTTGTTCAACACCTGTTGTTTCGTCATTGATGTTTCAGGGAATGTTGTTCGTCATACTGCGCTAACAGTTATGATTGTCACCAAAGCATGCTTCGTTTATGGCTAAAAAAATTAACAATTAAAATTAAGTTAATATAATAATATTACGCAAATTTGGTTACAAACAAATTACAACTTGAAAAATATGTTGAAAAAAAATCCACGAGCGGGTTTCGAAACTGCACCTCCTCACATAAAGGTAGTGCACCTGCCCCGGTATACCATAGGGTGCAGGTCTCGCTCGTGTAAATTTTTTCAGCACTTTCTTTTTAAAGTTAAACTCAAGCGCCGGTCGCTGACGCCACGCGATTACCTTTTTTCATTTGTGTTCTTTAAGTTTTCTCCGAACAAAGTTTTGAATAAAAACTGAAATATAAAAATGGTTTCCACTTAAAAGTTTCGTTAAGTATCAAGTTAAAGTGGCATCGATGGAAAAGCTTTAGCTTGTTTACTTACTTAACAGTAAGATTCATTATTGTTTGTTTAGTTAAGCGTAGTTTGATCACACTTCTAATACAATAGTGTGACGTGGATGTGAAAAAAGAACATCATTTGCACTTAACTTTGTGTATTATAATAAAAATGTTACATAGATTAAAACCGATCTCCGAGCACCTTGGCTCTTAGCCGCGCTGTAGTTCCTGTCTACGACTGTCCACGACTGTGTCAAACCGTTGCAAACCTTTTTAATTACATATTCGATGATTAAAATACTCATTCAGACTAAAGAGGCTCACATACAAATAAATTAAACTAACTTATACTATGAGCTGCATATAACCTCCTTACAGTACATCATCATCTCATCATCTCAGCCAAAAGACGTCCACTGCTGGACAAAGGCGTCCCCCAAGGATCTCCACAACGACCGGTTTTGTGCTGCTCGCATCCAGCGGCTTCCCGCGACCTTCACCAGATCGTCGGTCCACCTTGTTGGAGGCCTGCCCACACTGCGTTTTCCGGTACGTGGTCGCCACTCCAGGACTATCCCGCCCCAGCGGCCATCAGTCCTGCGAGCAATGTGACCTGCCCACTGCCACTTGAGCTTAGCAACTCTTCGGGCGATGTCGGTTACCTTTGTTCTTCTGCGGATCTCCTCATTTCTGATTCGATCACGCAGAGAAACTCCGAGCATAGCCCTCTCCATTGCTCTTTGAGTGACCTTGAGCCTTTTTACGAGGCCCATAGTGAGCGACCACGTCTCAGTCCCGTATGTCATCACTGGCAACACACACTGGTCAAAGACTTTCGTCTTGAGACACTGCGGTATATCGGACGAGAAGATATTTCGAAGCTTACCGAACGCTGCCCAGCCTAATTGGATTCGACGATTGACCTCTTTGCTGAAGTTGGACCTACCTAGCTGGACCGTTTGTCCCAGGTAAACATAATTGTCCACAACTTCAAGGGCAGAGTCCCCAACCTTCAGAGGAGTGGGTACGACACGTGAGTTCGACATAACTTTCGTCTTCTCCATGTTCATTTTAAGGCCCACTTGTTGAGAGACTCTGTTGAGGTCACCGAGCATTGCGCCGAGTATTACAGTATTACAGTACATACCTTTTTATTAATAAAGGGCATTACACGATAACTTAACTCTGTAAAATAAAGAAGTACATACTTGATGAGATAATTTATTTATTAATACCAACAAATACTAAAAAAATTTTAACAAAAAAAATAACCGACTTCAAAAAATTAGACTGATAAAATTGCACTAAAAAGTAAAAAATAAGCGTTAGACTTTTATATAGACAATAACTTTATTAAGAAAAGAAATAGGTACAATTATTGATATTTTTGGGGCCGGTGCCAGCCAACGAAGTTTTTGAAGCCGGTGCCAGTCCGCGTTTGTAGTCAAAATTTCATGCATAAGATTGAATGTACTGTTATGATTATAATATAGTATGTCGTTAAATGTTTTTGTTAAAGTTACCTTGGCTGGCACCGACTCCAAAAGTAACAATAATTGTACCTATTTCTTTTCTTAATAAGGTTATTGTCTATATAAAAGTCTAACGCTTATTTTTTACTTTTTAGTGCAATTTTGTCAGTCTAATTTTTTGAAGTCGGTTATTTTTTTTGTTAAAATTTTTGTTTATTTCTCGCTTTTTAGTGATTCGATCTATTTATCAAAAGCGAATATGGGTAGACCTACTAAACACGCTGCTCGTATGAGACAGCGCCGTTTAAATGAGACAAGCGAAGAAAACGAGAAACGCCTATCTCAAAGTAGGAAATCAAAAACTTAGTTCCGGTGCCTGTCTTCTTTTGCTTCGTCATAGTCGCTTAACTATCTTAGTCGAGATATTTTATCGCCACCCGTGAAATACTTATTATTGAGGAGTTCCGATGGCAAACTGTGGTCTTTTTCATCAGTTACACTTTATCAAATGATACTTTCTGAATGCAAATGCTTGATTTACTTCTGAAAATACCAAAATCGCGATAGGTATTCCTACAATATTCAAGGAGTTCCCTCAATTCCTTGAGGATCCCATCATCAGAACTGGACCAAATTAAAATGGGACCACACGGGAAGCACCAGCTTTCAAATAAAGAACGAATCATCAAAATCGGTTCACTCAGTCGAAAGTTCTGAGGTAACAAACATAAAAAAAAAAAAAAAAAAATACAGTCGAATTGATAACCTCCTCCTTTTTTTGAAGTCGGTTAAAAACAGAATAAAATAATTTAAGGGGGCTCCCATACAACAAACGTGTTCTTGCTCGATATCTATAACGGCAACAGGTAGACGCTTGAAATGTTCACAGAATATTAAGTTATATAAAAAAAAACGCGTTAAAAATTATATAAACATTTAAGTTATATATTCACTTTAAAAATAAATAATTAAATTAAAATAGAACAAATATTTAAGGGCGGCTCCCATACAACAAACGTGATTCTTTTGCTCGTTTTTGCTCGATATTGATAACGGCAACAGGTAGACGCTTATATTGATATTGAGTTTATATTGAATATTATTTTAAATTTAAGGTTTTTTAGTTTCGTTGTAAATAGATCAATTTACGATAACACATGTTGTATTATACATATAGAATTGTAAATAAAATTAACAACAACAAACAAATAATTTTTAACAGTGTTTATAATATTATAGTATTAAATTTCATGAAGCTGTTGGTTTTCCAAATAAAAAAAAATAAAAACAATTATAAATAAAGTTTGGATTTCAAGAGGGCGCTTAATTCACAAAAATACTGATTGAAACAGACTTTACTTCCTTCAGGGAAATCAGTTTTCAAACGTACAAATGTGGCCCTTACCTATATATACCTAGATAAAACACATTGAGCACAACAACAATGTAATATACAACAAACATTATTTTCTACAATCAATATGTTCTACAAACTATTTACCTTACACATACACATATTTACTCGTATAGAGACATAGCTTTAACTTACACTGTGGTGTGTGTGTGGTTTCACTGTGGTCCGAAACAAAAAGGCACTCCGGGGTAGCCAGAACCGCCGCGGCACCGCACCGACAGAGCCTAACTTCCTGCTGCGTGCTGCGACACCGACCACGGCCATGTATCTGTCTCGCCTGCACTACACCACTACCGTGAAGGAGATCGCAGATTACATTCAAACGAAGACCAACTTCCTTTTGAGGGTGGAGCCGCTGGAGTCGCGCCACAACACTAGCTTCAAAGCATTTGTGGTGCGAGTCCCATCAACTAAGCTGGACGCCTTCATGAGAGAAGACTTCTGGCCGAAGGGAGTGGTGTTCAGACGTTTTCGTGGAAGGCTACCTTTGAGCGCCACCGATGCGACACCGAAAGTGTCGAAATAATTACTAACATAGATTAAGTTTTATATTACTAACAAAAATTGTTTATTGGTATGTATATGTTAGTTTATAAGGTATTTATCTATGGGCCTGTTATTTTGTAACTTTAAATTGTTGCCTGAAAATAAATGAATTTATTATTAGCTCTCTATTTATTTTTTTACATATTAATTTACATTTTTAAATATTTTCTAAAAAACAAAACAAACATTTAAAAATATAAAAAATAGGGGTCCACCGGCATCGGGACCAGGGTCCAAACTACCGGTGATTAGGGCTCCAGAGACAAGAACCTCCTCACAATGCGTGCCGTATCGAGGAGAACTGCCTTCTGTATCAGGCCCTTGATCCAGCCGCCTAACGAGAGCCTCATGAGATGTTGATCGAGGCTCTTGGCCATCAGGCCGTTGGCCGTAACAACAATCGGCACGATGACAGCCGAGTCCACATTCCACATGTCGACAACCTCATGTGCTAAGTCGAGATATTTGATTTGTTTCTCTTTCTCAGCTTTCACGAGGTTCTCGTCATGGGGAATGGTGATATCGACAATCATCGTGCGGCGCGCTAATCGATCTATCACCACAATGTCTGGCTTATTAGCTACAATAGTCCTGTCGGTGATGATAGATCGATCCCAGTACAACGTGACATGATCATTTTCGAGAACTGGGTCGGGCACATACTTGTAGTACGGTACCTCAGAATCCACAAGTTTGTATTTCAAAGCAAGTTGCTGGTGTATAATCCTGGCCACTTGATTATGCCTGTGCAAGTACTCGCCGTCAGCCAGACGAGAACAGCCAGAAATAATATGTCTGATAGACTCACCCGGACGGTGACATGCCCGACATTTGTCAACCGTCCCGTCCTTCATAATAAATTTCCGGTAGTTATTCGTTAGCATAACTTCGTCCATAATTGCACAGACAAAACCTTCAGTTTCCCCGAAGAGGTCACCGAAACGCAGCCAGGATACGGACGCTAAAAAGTCTACATCGGGTCCGTGGAGGGCCCGATAAAAGCGCCCGTGGAGCTCCTTGCCTTGCCATACCTCCCTGCGGTCATTGGCACTAAGTACTACGGGTTTGTGCCAGTTTTCTTTAGCCAAGGACAGCGGGGTGAGTCCCTTGTCCACTGATACCACATCTCGGTGCATACCCACATCGGCTTTTAGGAAATATTCCCTGAGACTGCACACCTCACGGTTGTGGAGGGTCTTAGCATTTAAAAAACCTCGACCCCCGCACTTCCGCGGGATGTACAGCCTCATTACCGACGATCGTGGGTGATGCATCCGATTTGCGGTCAGCAATGTACGGACTCGCCTATCCAGGGCATCCAGTTCTGTCTGAGTCCACTTGAGTACGCCGAAGGAGTACATCAGAACTTGCATGACCCAACCGTTGAAGGCGCGCACCTTATTGCCGCCTGATAAGGAGCTTATGAGCGCCTTTTTCAGGCGACCAAAGAAACGCTCCAGCAACGATTGCTTCATGTCAGCCACACTTATTCCTAACCCCTCTGACATACCCAGGTATTTATATGTATCATTTGCGGAGAGCGATTTCAGGTTTATAGAATCTGAGAGTTGTAATCCCTCAGATTCTACAATCCTGCCTCGCTTTACATGCATGACTGCACATTTGTCTACACCAAATTCCATCCTGATGGAATTACTGAAAGTTTCAGTTACCTTCAGTAACTCCATCAGTCGCAATCTGTTGGGGGCAAACAGTTTCAGGTCATCCATATAAAGCAGGTGGGATATTACCTGACCTCCTCTTCGCAATGAATAGCCAAGTCCCGAATCCTCCAGCAATGTGCTGAGAGGGTTCAGGGCTAAACAAATCCATAGTGGACTCAAACTATCGCCCTGAAATATTCCCCGCTCAATCCTTATAGGATCGTCGTTTCCTTGAATTTGTCGACATCCGGGATAGCGAAGGACTGTCTTCCATTGCCCCATACACGACATCAGGAAGGTACGCAGAGTTGCATTTATTTTGTACAACTCCAGCACCCTCATGAGCCATGTATGTGGTACCGAGTCATAGGCCTTCTTATAATCTATCCAACATGTCGACAGATCCTTTCGGGAACGGCGAACCTGTTGGCTTATGGCCATGTCAATAAGGAGCAGCTCCTTCGTACCGCGGGATCCATTCCTACATCCATTCTGAGAGGTAGACATAATGGAGTTGTTGTCTATGTGGGTAGTAATTTTCGCTCTCAGAATGGATGTAAGAAGTTTATAGACCGTTGGCAGACATGTGATCGGCCTATAATTCTTGGGTTCCGCGGGACTGCCTGCCTTATGGAGGAGGTGGGTAACACCTGTTGTTAGAAACTGTGGTAGCGACCCAGACTCTAAAGATGACTGGAACTGGGATGCTATTATTATTATTATTATTTAACTTAGAACAAAAAAAAACCATTTTCCCACAAAATAATAATTACAGATATCACAACTTCTTTTAACTGCTACACTCAGAATTTCCGATTAATAGCTTCCCGCATAAGTGCAGTACGTCTTGAATTTAATTTGCAAATATACCATATGGCTGGTAGCTACATAAAACTTGTTTATGTCATCAATTTGTCACAGTCTCACAGCTTCAGTTAATGATTAGAGCTACAAGCTATTTGCTATTATAAGGCAACGTTCATACTGTTACCGACCTAAGAAAACAAACTTAAAAAGTAACCACCATTTTATTCATGAATATAACTTATTATTGGTAATCTGTTTTTATGTGTCACATATTTTTTTGGTTAGTTCACCTGGGTTAAGATGAGACTACTCTATTAGGTTCTTACAATACGTCTTATAATGCAGATCGTCTCTACATTAATCATAAAAAAAAAATTTAAATGTATAGGTTAAAATGATTTAAAAAGTACGAGTTGTTCTTTATATGTTACAAAAACACACAGGAGCGCTCGTGTTTTTGTAACATATACATTATATACATATACGTTAAAAATAATCTAAACAACATTAATAGCCGCTATAGTTTGAGTATAGTATTTTTTATCCAAACTAGGATACCAACCCTTTATGAGGCGTTACTGAATTAACAGACTTGAGGCAAAGAACTAAGTGGAGCGACGATCTTCGCAAGGTGGCTGGCAAGAGCTGGATGAGAGTAGCCCACGGATCGTAGTCTCAGTGCATAAAATCCGTAAGTAAAATTGATTTTATGCTGTTTACGCAAAATTTTGATTATTGTTTTGTCATATCATGTCGAACATGTTTGATTGCTTTTGTAGTTACATTCCTCTTAAGGGTGCGCCGTCCGTAAGTGACAAGTGTCATATGTTTTATTTGAAATGTCGTCGTCCATATTTATTTGATGCCGCGCGGCCATACTAATTTTGTATGGGGAATTTAAGGTGCTTAATAAAAAAATATTATTCAAATAACCACTTGATGAATCAAAAATGTAGTCTAGCAATTTGTAGTTTATCCATTGATGATTGTTTAGACAAAATCAGAGGTACAATAATTTAGATAAACTATAAGAAATCTACTAAACGCCGCCACTCGTTTTCAGGATCTTTGCCCAAATTTAAATGATATTGTAGAAAAAACTATATCGTGTTATGAATTTATGGTTCTGACAAATTGTAAACACGTTCCCTATGATACTAAATATATATTTTGTTCATTTAATACGATAGTATTTTCAATTATATTTACTTAACCGTAACTGCATTTTTGGTATTTTTGGTCGGCCCACCCTTAATCCATTAATCTTTCAGTGTACTGTTCATAAGTAGATAAATAAATTTTCGCAAAGTACTTTTATTTTATTTTATTTATTTGCCTATTTTGGGTCCCACTGCTGGGCAAAGGCCACCCCTCTGCGGCTCTACTCTTCTCTATCACCGACCACCTCATACCACTCCGGCAAAAAAGTGGTCAAGTAAAAAATAAAATTTATATGTCCATGTGGCTTAGCCCTAATGGCGCGCCTGCTGATAATTACGTCGCAGACAATGGAGCGCAACGATCCTCTCGGAAAACTTAGTGCAAGCCATTGCCAGAAATAAACTAGCTTATTAACAGATTTATGTTGTACCTACAGACTTAATTTTCTTAGAGATTTTCTGAGACATGGTCATTATTAAAAAAAACCTCGTCTTTAAATTTTTTAAATTTCAAGTCACACGGCGAGCTATGGAAAGAGCTATTTTTTTTTTTTTTTTTTTATACCTAGCTCAGCAAATGTGGAGTCATTTGCTGAGCTAGATGATGTTCCACCTGATGTTAAGTGGAAATGGAGTCCAGACGTAAGGACAACTAGTGCAGCGAGAAAACAACGCAGCATCAGCAGCATCAGTCACCCTCACCCTGCCGGCCCACAAGGTGCCTCTTCACGCCTCGTTTGAAGGACCCCATGTCATAGGAAGGAGGGAAAACGTGCGCTGGTAGACTATTCCATCTTTTGGAAGTGCGACAGAAAAACGAGTCACCAAATTTCTTTGTGCGCGATGGAATGTTCGAGACAGTACAGCGGTGACTCCGGAGAGCAGCACGCGTACTCCTATGGAGAAAGGGAGAAGGTGGGATGAAGTCAAAAAGCTCTTCAGAGCACTCGCCGTGGTATAAGCGGTAGAAGACGCTGAGTGACGCTATATCTCTACGCAATTGCAGGGGCTCGAGAGCATTAGTGACCTCTGCACTGCCGATAATGCGTATAGCGCGCCGCTGCAATCTGTCCAAGGCATCGAGAAGGTACTTTGCGGAACCGTCCCAGAGGTGCGAGCAATATTCCACGCAAGATCGCACCTGTGTCTTGTACAAAAGGCACAACTGATCTGGCGTGAAGAATCGCCGCACCCTGTTCAGGACACCGAGTTTACGTGACGCAGTTTTTATCACGGTTTCAATATAGTCCCTCTGGTTCAGATCGCAGCGAATCTCCATACCAAGCATGTTTATACTGCTCTGCAAGCCGAGTGATGTGCCTTGAAGAGAGGGAAGGGGTAGGAATGGCGACTTTTTTGCCGTGAACGCGCATACCTGTGTTTTCTTGGCATTGAACTCAACAAGGTTATTGGAGCCCCATTTAGATATGAGGTCCAATACCCGATTGAGCTCAATGACAAGATTTACTCGCTTCACTTCAGTCTCGACCTGCCCAGCCGCTGGGTGACCGTTATACCCACCGTGCACCGTACTATCATCTGCATAGCAATGAATATTTCCAAGTGGAAGCATATCATTGATATGCAGAAGGAACAGCGTGGGGGATAGAACGGACCCCTGAGGGACACCAGCGTTCACTGACATGAACCGCGAAGCACATCCGTCTGTGAGTACTCGGATTCTACGCTCATGTAGGAAGCCAGCGACCCAGTTGCAGAACTGAGCAGGCAGACCGTATGCCGGGAGCTTGGACAGAAGGGCTTTGTGCCAGACCCGATCAAAAGCCTTGGCTATGTCAAGGCCAACAGCCACCGACTCGCCACGCTTATCAATAGCCTCACCCCAGAGATGTGTAACGAACGCTAGAAGATCACCCGTTGACCGTTTCGGCCGAAACCCGTATTGGCGATCGTGAATTAAGGGGTGTTCTTCTAGGTAGCGGATAAGCTGTTTATTTAGAATCCGCTCCATGACTTTACACAAAACTGAAGTAACGGCTATTGGGCGGTAATTAGTCGGATCTGATCGATCTCCTTTTTTCGGAACCGGTTGCACATTAGCATCTCTCCAAGATTCCGGCACACAACCTGAAGAAAGCGAGAGACGGTATAGACGAGTTAAAACGGGGGACAACTCCGCTGCACACATTTTTAAAACTATTGCTGGGATGCCATCAGGGCCATTAGCTTTCCGAACATCGATTGACTGTAGCTCCACACGTACATCACACTGTCTGATTTTAATATCAGGCATTGTGTGGCCACAGTGAGGAATTGTTGGTGGCTGTGCATTGCAGTCATCGATTCGGGAGTTAGCCGCAAAAAGTCCGGCCAGGAGATCGGCCTTCTCCTGCGGCTTGTGAGCTAAAGATCCGTCAGGACATCTCAGAGGTGGCAGCGAGGGTTGGCAGAAGTTAGATTGCACGGCTTTGGCAAGACGCCAGTAGCTATGGCTGCCCGTAGGATGCGTCAGTAATTCTTGGCCAACCCGTGCAACGCGCTGGGCATCCGCTCTTATGTAAGCCTTCTTGCAGGACTTGGTGGCATTGTTATAGGCTGCTTTCAGTGTGCTGGTCTCAGGATCTCCTTGGGCTGAACCTCTGATCCAAGCGCGGTATGCCGTCTGCCTGTTAACAACAGCGTTGGCACACTCGCGATTGAACCATCGGTTGCGCCTGCCTTTGCTGATGATATAGGAGTGCGGAATATAGTACTCCATTCCTAAGACTATCTCATCAGCAACTGCAGTCGCACTAGCTGTCGGGTCCTTCCCGCTGAAGCAGCGCTGCCCCCAAGGAACGGATGCGAAATAGTCCCGCATACCATCCCAATCTGCCGACGAGTAATGCCAAATCTGGCGTTTCGATACCGCTGAAGGCGGTAGCGGGGGGAGGATCCTAAAGGAGCTCGAACCTCCACTCGGTAGCCAGCTGGGCGAGTCGTCAGCAGAAGGTCCAGCAAAGAGGGCGCGTGACCGACTATATCTGGGATCCTGGTGGGCTGGTTTACCAGTTGAGTCAGGTCGTGCGTGAGAGCGAATGCGTGGGCAGTTCTACCAGCATGGTCAGTTTTGGAGGAACTTAACCACAACTCGTGGTAAGCATTGAAGTCCCCCAAAAACACCAATTCCGCCGATGGAAACCGCTCCTGCGCTTCATCTGCTACCCGACTAAGGTGTTCCATAAGTCGAGTTGTCTCCATGTCACCATTATGGGATCGGTAGACGCAGACGTAGACACGGCTATGAGAGCCCAAGTCGACGTGTACCGCAAGGAGGGAAAAGGAAGGGTCCTCCAGACAGCGCAGACGGCGACAGCAAACATCCGTCCGAACGAACAAGCAAACTCCGGCTTTGGCTTTGAAGGACTCTTCAAGCACAAAGCCCAGATAGTGCAGGTAGCTGGTGTCGGCCGGACAGATTATTTGCGTCTCCGTCAAAAACAACATTGCTGGCCGCGCCGTCTCAAGATGGTGGTGGACGGCATTGAGGTTTACATGGAGTCCGCGGATGTTAGCGAACTCGACCTCAAACGGTAAGGTTGTGGTGGGGGTGTGCACCGCTGTAAGACCAGTTTTAGTGTTTGGCGCTGTCATGATGAAGAAAAGGAGGGAGGCGTGAAACGAGGGAATGCTACCGCGATGCAAATGGTTAAAGTGTGGCGGCCTGTTTCACCAGGGAGCAGCCTACAGATGAGTATCATTAACCCGCCGAACGGAAGGGCCCCCGAACCCCCCCGGGAATGGCCGCCGGGACCCCACCTTCCGGTCACCAACTGGCACGACGGGCCACCCCGAGATTATGCGTGGCATGGTGAGGCAGCCTCACGAGCTGGTTAGGCTCGCTTGGGCCCCTGTACTGTGCCACGGGCGGCCAGCGGGACAGCCGTTTCTACGGGTCTCCCTGGTCGGCGGGTTAATGAAGTCCTCTTGGCACTGGTTTGACGGAAGCCTCCACAGACCAAATGCATCGCAGCAACATCCACTCGAGCTCTGGTTATACGCTGGCTGATCCCGAAACGCGACCGACAAGCGGTCACTTGACGGGTTTTACACCATGCGTACGGTGGTCACTAACCAGACGGGCCAAGCCCTACCACGCAGTAGAGCATATGGAAGCTCGAAAATCCGTTAGTCGCCTCTTACGACACCCACCGGAGGAGAGGGGCGGTGAATAGTATTCTTTCTCCGTCACCGCACGGATTAAAATATATGCTCGCTCGCTATGCTCGGAGTCTCTCTATAATAAAGATCCGACAAGATTCGACGGAGAACTAATGCCACCGACATAGCAGATAGAATTAACTAGCTGACATAGCAATGGGTGGGGCATATATATCGTAGAGCCGATGCGATGGCCGTTGGGGCAGATGTGTTCTTGAATTGAGACCGCGCTCAAAGAATCGTGTGGGCCGGCCACCCGCTCGCTTGACCGACGACCTTAAAAAAGCAGCGGGAATGGTTGGATGCAGAGGACCGGGTATGGTTGCGATCCATTGGGAAGGCTATGTTCAGCAGTGGACTTCTGCAGGCTGATACTGATGATAGCCCCGTGTGGCCTAGCCCTAATAGCGCGTCTGCTGATAATTAAGTCGCAGACAATAGAGCATAAGTATCCCTTCGGAAAACGCGAGCCATTGCCAGAAATAAACAAGTTTATTTACAGATTTATGTTGTACATACAGAAGTAATTTTCTTAGAGATTTCTGCTCTACATATAGTCCTCACATAATATGGCGCTGAGACGTGGATATTGACAAAAAACCTCGTCCAACAATTTCAAGTCACATAGCGAACTATGGAGAGAATTTATGCTCGGAGTCTCTCTAAGAAATAGGATCCGACAAGATTAAGCAGTATTTTTTTTGTATTGTGTTCCAATTTTAAAAGAACTTGATCCAATGAAATTAAGCGCATGAGAACTGAAGCTTTACGGTGGTCGCCGAGCGTGAAACCCTTGTTGTCGCAAGAGTCCATAGGCTGCCGTGGTCGCTCTCCATCAAGCGGGCCATATGCTCGTTTGCCGGTACAGTAAAGAATAAAAAAACAAAACCTTTTTTATAATTCATTTTACGGGAAGCACTTGGCCTTTACATCAAGCCGAAGGTGGTAGCGCACTTCAACCGAAATCCTCAACTACTGAGGCACTGGCTACCTTATATCTGGCTACCGGAACACTACATGCTACAAACATTGATGTTATGGCGACACACTAAGATAAGGTGATGGTAGCTACCCAGGCGGACAAACAAGTTCCACCACCAACCAAACCGAGTACACAAACATGTACATTTTGCTGGGGAATTTCCAAAGCAATGTAGTAGGGCACTCTATATGATTCCGGCGACACATACACTGCGGGATGACTGTGAAAAGTGTATAATAATAAATTGAGACTTCTTCCTCGTTTTGGGACATAAATATTTTACAGCTCCCCCAATATCTCTTCGTCTATTGCTATGAATGACGCAACATTTTAACAAAATTAAGTCGTTGAATACACTTTTCTCTTTAACTGTGCAACATAAAACTTATGTAGGTTAAGACAAGTAAGAAAGGGATGGAACGTTAGTGTATTGTTTCTTTATAGGTATTACTAAAGTATTTTTTTTTTTAATAGGAGTTCTATGAGAATATCGTGCAGATAAAACACGAACGAAAGGGTATTGGAGACAATGAAATTTATGGAAGAGAAGTAGTGCTCAATTTATTAAAAAAGTAAACTGGATGGTTAAGAACCCATATTATCAAAGACCGCTTCCTTGCCACTATGCTACCTAAGCGATTGTCAGTAATAGTAATAGTAATAGTAAATCTATATATTAATACGTGAAGCAAAACTTTGTACCCCTTTTTTAGGAAAATTGCGCGGACGAAGGAGTTTATATAGAGAAGGTTATCCGAATGTTAATATTTTGTTTATTATGCATAAAAATACATTAAATGAATAAAATAAACATTACACACACTACCATGTATTTGACACACACGTATATAATATATTATACTCTTTTCAAAAATTTCAAAAATGGAAGAGGAGCGGCCGAAATCTGTCAATGCCAATCCAAACTCACATTCTATCTTTTTAAATTTTTCATTGCTTAGGATACAATCCGTGCAGCCTAAAGCCCTCGCGCGCCATATGTACGCACCGTCGCGTCGTACATAAGGTCGTCGGACGTATATACCTATGGCGCGGGACGGGAAAATTACTGTCGAATTTCGACCACTGGGCGACCACTAGTATTAATAAGGAGGCAAAGTTTGTGACTTTGTTTGAGGTTAACCTCTGGAACTTATTGGTCCCATTCCAAAAAATCTTTTATTGATGTTGCTATGCATGCTATGAATGCTACATCCCTTGCGGGTAACATAGGCTAAAATTTAATTTTATAAAAAAAAGTTTTTTTTAAGGTCTCAAATCCGCACTTTACACGCGGACGAAACCTCGGGTAAAATGCTATTAGTAAATAAAATTCTTGTTTGTTGTCTTCCAAATTTACGCAAACATAGTGGTCTTATATAGATACACTATGGTCATTATATGGTTACTTGACTATGACTTCTATCAAAGTAAAATGTTTATATAACCTTTAACGCAAATTTTGTTGCGAACAAATTACAAAAACACAGATGTTAATGACGGTAGTTGTAGACATTGAATGGGCGCCTTTGGCTTTCAAAGTAAAAAGTAAATAGTGTTGAATAATTTCGGCGGGCTGGTTAGAATCACGATAGCTCAATTGGAAGAGCACCTGACCCGGTATGTCAGAAGGGTGTGGGTTCAAATCCTGCTCGTGGATTTTTCTTTTTTTAACATTTGTGTTTTTCTATCAAAGTGTAAAAATTATTGTGATTAATTAAAATAGATATCTCCTAACATAATCTATGTCGTGGCAATAGCGTAGAGGTAAGTCAGCCGTAGTTTCATGCCGTGCACGAGTAAGCACGTTCTCAGACGTAAATATACTCGGCATACAGCTAATTTGTGGTTGTAGGTCATCGCCACATGCTGTTGTGGTTTATAGTCTCAACTTATCATCACCAACCAATTTATATCTCCATTGCCGGGGCCTTCGCTATAGTTGGATAGGGAGAATGGGCTATGAGCCACCACGCGGGCCCAGTGCGAATTGGTGGCTGTGAAAGACTGCCAATGCAGCCGGAACCAACGAATTTTCGTGCTTTCCGAAGCACGAAAATTCGTTGCTCGAGGTGATATATTTTTGGTCACCCTTCCGATGACAGCCCTTTGTGAATATTGCTTAACATATACTGTCTTTAAAAGGTTGAATCTATTTTAACATCACCAAAGTAAAGGTTAACCTACACTAATACCCCACCCCTTATAGACCCCAAGCACCTACAAATGCACACAAATAAAATGTTGTAGTAGTTTTATGTCATGTTAGTTTCTAAAGTCAATAATAGATGTCACTTTACCTTTGACCGTGACTTGAGAATTAAGGATTGAACTAAACTGAATCTAGTAAAATTATTTTTCATTATTAATTAGACTAGCAAACGGTACAGCTTAAGCTAGAGATAATAAATAATATATAATGTTTTTGTTTTGTTTATATAATTTTTAAGGCAAATTTTGTTGCGAACAAATTACAAAAACATAAATGTTGAAAAAATTTCCACGAGCAGGATTTGAACCTGCATCTTTCAGACATATCGGGTCAGGTGCTCTCCCAATTGAGCTATCGTGGTTCTAACCAGCCCGCCGAAATTATTCAACACTACTAATTTACTTTGAAAGCCAAGGGCGCCCATTTATTGTCAACAACTACCGTCATTAACATCCGATCATAATATCTTTACAAATACCAAAGATCACTTAAGAAGTAGTCAAGCTATTAATACAATGTTTTTGTTTTGTTTATATAATTGTCAGAAGGGTGCAGGTTCAAATCCTGCTTGTGGAATTTTTTTTTAACATTTGATTTGTGTGTTTGTAATATAACATAGTTGAGGATTTTGGGTAAAGTGTGCTTCCACCTTCGGCCTTGTAATCACTTAACATCTGGTGAGAGGACGACCAAGTGCTTATCATCATCATCATCATCATCAGCTCATTTTATGTCCCCACTGCTGGGACACGAGCCTTCCTTATGGATGGAAAGAACGGGCCATTAACCACCACGCGGGCCCAGTACGGATTGGTGGTTGTTAACGACTGCTAATGCAGCCAGGACCAACGGCTTTACGTGTCTTCCGAAGCACGGAGGAGCTCGAGATAATACATTTTTGGTCACCCATCCGATGACCGGCCTTTGCGAAAGTTGCTTTGCCTCAGCACCCGCAGACCGGGCGCGTTAACCGCTGCGCTATCGTGCTCCTCGTGCTCGTTCCAAGTGCTTATATCCATAAGGAAAAAAAGGTAACATAGTCTTATACAGTTTCATATTAAAGGCTTTTAACGTACTTATTCAATTACTAAGGTTGGTATACCTATATCTATAGAGGGCCTTTGGTCGAACTAAAAGACCCTTCCGTCAGCGGAACGAGCTAACATGCCGCTCTAACCAAATTAAGTCGGCAATAAATTTTATAACGAAAACTGTGTTCCCGGATTAAACGGGTTATAAAGCCAAACAGACAAGTAAACTGTCCTGAATAACAGTTATAACTTCTGTCAAATGGATTAAGGTTTGTCATTGACATTACTATAGGTTGACATTACTATAGGTTTAATCCCTGCTTCTCTTCTATCAGATGAAAAATTAGTGATTGGAAAATATTTTGACTAAGTGTATGAATAAATAAAAGTTTATCGTCACAATCATCATCATCATCATCAGCCTACACTAGCCCACTGCTGGACATAGGCCTCTCCAAGTGCACGCCACCGAGCACGATCCGCGGCTACTCTCATCCAGCTCTTGCCAGCCACCTTGCGAAGATCGTCGCTTCACCTAGTCTGAGGGCGTCCTACACTACGTTTGCCGATACGCGGTCTCCACTCGAGAACTCGTTTAAGGCTAACATGACCGGCCCACTGCCACTTCAGCTTGCTGATCCGATGGGCTATGTCGATTACTTTCGTTCTCTGTCGGATCACCTCATTCCGAAGTCGATCCTTCAGAGAAACTCCGAGCATAGCCCTTTCCATAGCTCACAATATTTAACATCAATTAAAAGTATTGAGAGACTTTTTTTGTTTCACTTCTTGGGAGCTCTAAACCTTAATTTCACCGAAGGTGGGAGCGCACTTCACCCGAAATCCTTAACTGCGAGAGGAACTACCTATAAAATATTTTTAACTGAAGGGGCTCTTGCAATTTAAGAGGTTTAAAATTAACCGCAATACAGCCGCACAGCATTTAAATAGCCGTTTGAAGACAAACGTCTCATCTGAAAGAGCCATTAGAACACAACAAAGCTACTGATAATGTTATTATAAATAAATAAATTTTCCTACACTCACACCAATTATCTAGCCCAAGAGAAGCTTCGTTATGAAACTCGTTAAATGGTTACTAGACAACGGACAAATATACTTAAAATACTTAAATACATACTGATTATACATAGAAAACACCCAGACCCGAGACAATTTAGAAAAACAAAAATTTCTAAATTGACCCGACCGGGGATCAAACCCGGGACCTCAGAGATGGCGACACCATGAAAACCGGTTTTCAAGCCACTCGATTAAGGAGGTCGTCGTAGGTCGTCGGAGGATTATAAGTTAGTGAGAGCTGGTCAGTAGTGCTAAGAACATGAGCACTAATAAATTATTATGTACTGCTGCTGAGAATCAAACCCTGGTGTCTGAGATCGATGTATGTACAGTCAACAGCAAAAGTAGATGATGTTTACTAGATTTCAAAATTAAGTTTCGATAGTGTCAGTCGGTATTTTCCTCATAACTGTGGTCAAAGTCTGCAGGTACTAGTAGACACTCGAAGGTTTTTCGATATGCGTTTAAAAAGTTTTGATTTTCTTACTGATTTCACCTTTGCTGTTGACTGTACCATTAGACACATAAATTAATAGACACGAATGCCTATTTTTTGATTGTAGAGTTCAACCTCTTTGTTTTCAGCAAAATGTACTAACACCTTCACATCGGACAATCACGAACTGTTAAATTTCTTCAATACACTTTGATCTTTATACATATAGCATATGGTTGAAAATTTATTGATGTAATTTGACAGTTTTGGATGGGTTGATGTGCAGGTGTCTGTACTAAACCAGTAAGTTACTGAGTCACTTGAGTATTCACAGAGGACAGGTGTCTTATTACAGGAATCCATGAATAAATTCAAATATAACGAAATAAGATACGGATATAGAATCCAATTGAAAATGTATGTTTACGTTATTATGTACGTTTGTCAAGGTGTTGACTAGTACTGGAGCTTGGATCAATAGTACTATTCTTGGTATTGAGATAACAACCTTATCTTTATACGAGTTTATGAATATGTATGTTTTCTCGTTTTTTCATCTCTGAGGTCCCGGGTTCGATCCCCGGTCGGATCAATTTAGGAATACCTGTTTTTCTAAATTGTTTCGAGTCTGGGTGTTTCCTATATATAATAAGTATGTGTTTAGGTATATTATGTATGTTTATCCGTTGTCTAGTTAACCATTTCTCGAGTTTCTTAGGGAAGCTTTTCTTGGGGCTAGATAGTTGGTGTGAGTGTGGGAAATATTTATTTATTTATTCCTCCCACAGGTAAGCACTTGACATCTCTCTCATCTGATGTAAAGTGACGATAAGGCCGAAGATGGAAGTGCACTTCACCATCCTAAAGAACTGGTTTCATGTCCCTAGTTGTCAGAATACAACCATATTCTTAACATGTGCACATATTCAGCTACGACGATGGTTGCTAACCAAGCGGACTTTAAACTAGCTCTACCACCAACCAAACTGAGTACAAACAGGGAACACCCAAAAATTCCGAATTATGTAATTCCGAATTTGAATATTCCGAATGTTAAAAATCCGAATTTCACAATCCCTAAGAAACTAAATTCAAAAACACGATTTTTATTTGACCCGCTGCGTTACTAGTCCGAAATATATAGTATTCCGAATTTTAATTTTCCGAAAATTCATTGCTAACGTTCGGAATTTTGAAGTTTCGGATTATAAAAATTAGGAATTATGAATTGCACTTATTAGATGAGTATTGGGTACTTATTAGGTCGAAAAGGGTAAGTACAGTAGTTCTAGATTAGGTTAGGTTAGTCATAATAACAACACCGCTGCCTGAACCGGGTTGCACTTATTTCAGAGATTTAGGGAGGCACACATTTTTTAAGAAAAGTGTTGGATATTGAAACATAATTAATATATAGAAACATTTTTTTATTCAAAAATAACAATTACAGTTTTAAATGTGAACCTATGCACTGCAAAAACTGTAGCTGATTTGCTCATGCAGTTTTATAAGGCGTTTGTTATTCGCACTTATATTATTCGGAATTTTGATATTCGGGATTCGTATTTATGATATTGCGGATTATTATGAATTCGGTTTTTTTATGGTTCTGTGGTATCTTCAAATTCGACATATTGATTTTCGTAATTATAAACGTTCGGAATTTTGAAGTTTCGGATTTTAAAAATTAGGAATTATGAAACACGGAATTTTCATTATCGGAATTTTGAACCATTCGGTGTTATAAAATTCGGAATTTTGAAATTCGTGATTATGACTATCGGAATTAAGTTTTTCGTATTTATTTAGTGTACCCGTACAAACATGAACCCGCTGGAAATCCTACCCGGGACCTCTGGGTCTATGACCGGTCCGGTGGCGGTGGTCTGACCAATGGACCACAAATGCGGTTAAATTAAAAGATAAAGTTCTGTTTTCGTATACAGTTAATTAATATAATAATAAGTCTGATCGTGATAATAGGTACATAGATTTAATGTTGTTATGCATCGTGAAGGTTTTAAAGTGGTTCGAACCATCACAGGATACCTACAGGTGCTCATACGAATATTTGAGTAAAGATCTTAATCAATTATTAATATATGTTGTTGTATGTGCTATGAAATTTTTTGTTTTCCAAATAAATAATAATAATAAAATTCGGAGTTCTTTTCCAAAATCCCGATTTTCATTTCTAGTTTATTTGATTGGATTTTATTCCTTTTTCTCTGTCTGTTTTTATTATGGTATATGCCAACATCAGTTTTCATCCAGTCTCATCCTTAGTCCACATTTTTTAATAGGTAAATAATGTTTAATAATCACTTTTCTAACCTAGATCTGTTCAGTGACATATTACATCACACTATAATAAATGCGAAAGTTTCTGTGTATGTTCGTATACTTGTTACTTCTTCGCGCTGCAACGAATGGATGGATTTGGATGAAATTCAGCATACAGATAGTTTATAACTTGGATTAACACATAGGATAGTTTTTATTCCGATATTTCCACGGGAATCACACTATACATATACTTATTATTATTATTGTTGTTTTTTATATTAGAAGGAGGCAAACGAGCCGGCAGGTCACCTGATGGGAAGCAATCACCGCCGCCCATGGACACCCGCAAAACCAAAGGAATCACAGATGCGTTGCCGGCCTTTAAGGAAGGAATAGGCTCGTTTCTTGAAGATTCCTAAGTCGTATTGGTCCATTTATCAAGATGGTGTGGATGGAAAGACAGTCGATTGCGTGTAGTGCGGTGAAGGAAGTCAGTGGCAGGGATCAAACCGAACAATTCCTCAGAGCACTCCTCATGATAAAGGCGATAAAATATACAGAGAGACGCAACGTCTCTCCGAAGTGCCAGTGGATCGAGCCGACGAGACAATTCGAGCAGCTCTGCGTTGAATGCAGTCAAATGGGAGGAGTATAATGACAATTATTATAACGACAATTATAATTTCCAATAAAAAATTATTTGTTTGTTTTGTTGTCATGGAAACCAAAGAGAATTTAATCACTTGATGGAAACTGTCAAAGCGGTACGAAGTCCGCCGGGTCCACTAGTAAATTATAATCGGAAATAGCCACTTCTTACTTCTGGAAATATAATTGTAATTTCAAACAATCTGCTGTAACCTCTTGAGAGGAACAAAAAAGTGTACTTAACTTTTATTAAGCTTGTTCGGAAACCATTTTCTTAATAACTACCTACCTACATTGTTGTTTTTATTTTTATTTATTTTAGTTGATGGCCTCGTGCGATCAGCACATTTAGCCAGTGTCAAAGTAATTTTTCTTACAAGTAATATAAATAGACAATATTTCCTTTATGATAATGATGAATGATAATAGAAATAAAAAGTGAGAAATGATATACCCCCAACCCCTTGAGTAGCTCAGTAAAGATGTGGGGCTTTACTAAGTCCTCACGTGGCGGACTTCTTGAGAGAATTTGAAAAGTGCCGTTGCACTGTTTTGTTTCATTTGCCAACACTCATGCACACTCACGAACACTTAACGGTTAATAATCCACCATTATTTCTCATTAATATTCGACATATCACAAATTTTAGAAAATAAAACAAAACCGCAGACATGACTCTTAACTTTCCCGCCAAGAAGTCTACATTGTTGTTATTGAGTAATTTTGGGCACTCGTTATATGCCAAAATAAACGAAAAAAAAAGTAACAGTTACAGAGTTGAAAACGAAAATATCCGTCAATTTATATTCGGATATTTCTGGGCGGTCGTTAGCGTTAGATGACGGGTTACATTCGTTGGGAGGTCGTGGCGGAAATAATTGACAGGACACCGTGAGGTTGCTTGCCGTGAATAGTTAAATCGGGTGAAGAGGAACCAGAAATATAAGATTGGATTGTACACTTTATTTGCCATGTTCATCCTCTTTCAAGAAATTCTTTAACAAGTTGGCCACGATAACTGTTGGCATATAACTTATTTTTTTACTTATATACCGTTCGCCTTGGTAGCCGATTCGCATATATACCCGATATCCGAAAGTCCCGAATTCTATTCCCAGGTCGGCCAAAGTGTATTTCGGATTCTTCGGTAAATATCCCGGGTTTGTGTGGAACATCAATTGTAGTGATGACTTGATTTTAATGATGGAGGCCTTCGCCCAGCAGTGGGACAGTTATAGGCTATTTACTTTTGTTTATAAAATGTTTTTGTTTTGTTTATATAATATTTAACGCAAATTTTATGTCAGAAGTCAGATGACAAAATTATATAAACAAAATAAAAACACTTTATAAATAGCTTTCCTACTTCTTAACTGAGCTTTAGTAGGTATTTGTAAAAATATTATTGCAAAAATATTATGATCCATCCGATCAATTCGATCGATTGAGAATTAAGGACTGTACTAAAATGAATCTAGTAAAATTACAAAAACACAAATGTTGAAAAAATTTCCACGAGCAGGATTTGAACCCGCACCCTTCCCGACCTGACCCGGTATGTCAGAAGGGTGCGGGTTCAAATCCTGCTCGTGGAAATTTTTTCAACATTTGTGTTTTTGTAATTTGTTCGCAACAAAATTTGCGTTAAAAATTATATAAACAATAAATAGCTTGCCTACTTATTTGGAGCTGGCGGAAAATGTGTAACCCAAGAAAAAACAGTTTGTTCTTAAACGTAATTTTAAATAGTAGATTGTACAACAAGAGCATAAAACGAGCCATTTTACCCGAGACGTGCATTTTTTTTTTTTTTTTGGAGAGAGACTGCTGATTGCCGAGGGGCATTTCAGCTTCACCGGGCTTGTTTTAGGGGCGGCGAGGTACTTAAAGGGTACCTCAAGCCGTGTTGAAACGAATCACCTTCGGAGGATTTCTAGAGGGGTACGGCATCGCACACTTAAAAGTGCGCGTCCCCGTGCCCTTCCAGAGTCTCCGAAGGGTTCGGATCGGATCGGGAGACGTGCATATAGCCATCCGAGCCGGTACGGCGAGGGTGGACAGTCACGTCGAGGGTAAAATGAGTTTTATACTCGAGTTTTACACTCTGCTTTTCACTTCGATTGCAAGGAAACAAAACAAGGATTAAAGCGTATACAAAAAAAAATAATATTTTTTTATAATGTAATTAAATGACGAATAATTAGCTTCCCACCACACAATTTTTTTTATTTTTTTTATTTTTACCTACGTGACGTTCGACTATGGTCTGAGCCGCAATGCCAAGTTATTATAAATATTTGCGTTATATTTTTTTTTCGTAAATGCAAGCCCGTTTTAATCGTAAATTTGTATTTAGATAGTAGTACATATGTCGTAATTAAATTAAGATATAACCTAAATCTCATAAAAAATCTATCAATTAATTGAAGGTGTATTGTGTATGTGGCTGTAAGGCCTAATTGCCTTAGTCTTACAAGAAGAAATTACTTTATGCACAAGAGCATAAAAACTCATTTTATGCTGCCTTCTCTCGACATAAAGAACAACTTTACGAGCATGAGAAGTGAAAAAGTATTTTCACCATCAACAAATGAATCTGTAAAAGACGACTGTGTTCTAGTTTGAGATAAAAAAAAATATATATCAACCAAATTTATTTGTTACTTCATATACATACGTAATATAAGTTTATTTAATAATAATAGTAAATAATGTTACTAATTATTTAAAAGGGTAAAAGCAAGGCGCTTCTAGCAGCTTCTGCTGGTCCACACACTCACAAAAAATAGGGCTCCGCAGAATATCAGCGTTGCAGGTGATGTTCATGCTGCAACATGTGCTGAGTGAGTCCGTTTCAGTTTCGCTTGTTTATTTTATATTTTATTTTTATTTATTACTTCAATTTGAAACTGAATAAATATTTTGATTTGATTTGATTTGATTTTTGTAATGGCTTTATCGTCATCACCTCATATATGTCCCGATCACGAACCTTTCGTATGGATGGATGGAGAACGGGATAACGGAGCATACACCACCACGCGGGCCCAGTGCGGTGCGGTGGTTGTTAACAATTCAATTCAATTCAAAATAATTTATTCAGTTTAGGCTACAAATAGCTCTTATGAACGTCATTATGCCATCGGTTCGTAAGTCTACTCTGGGCGGGAGATCTTGTACTGAGAAGAACCGGCAAGAAACTGAGCAAGTGTCCAGCTCTTTTCTCCCTTACAGCATCAAAAATATTGGAAAATGCCCTATCATAAAAGGACACTTTCCATCACAAATAAAAACACAAAATATAAAGGACAATCACACATATTAAAAAAAAACAAAAGAGAAAATATAATAATATCTACATTTGCAAAACATCAGTTACCAGTTAAAATTTTCACAATGTCATACAGCACTAATAAAGGTCAAAATTTGTCTAAGAAAAAAAAAAGAAAAAAAAAAGAAAAAAACAAAATTAAACTATAGTTAATAATAATAAAAATAATAGTATGCAAGAGCAGACCAGCCTCCACAGGCGGCACCCGTTCACGATTATGACATACTTCGTCCGCGTGGAATAGTGACTTTCGGCAGCATTTTTAATATTTTAGGCTCTTTTCCCGTTTTTGCAACATTTTTCACTGATGCTTCGCTCCTATTGGTCGCAGCGTGATGTTATATAGCCTAAAGCCTTCCTCGATAAATGGACTATCCAACACAAAAAGAATTATTCAATTCGAACCAGTAGTTCCTGAGATTAGCGCGTTCAAACAAACAAACAAACAAACAAACAAACAAACAAACTCTTCAGCTTTATATATTAGTATATATGAATCAGCCATCGCTTCACTCAACCATATCTTAGGGAATGTAACGACCCGACGCACACGCCACTACCGCAGAGACACTAAAGAGAGCATGACACACTCAAGATACTCTAAATAAAAACCTAATGAAAAGTTTAACGTAACATAAATATTATTTGTAAACTGTAGGACATTGCTGATAAAGGCTATCATATCAGCGCTAAGATATTTTTAAAGTAATTATTGATCCCAATAAAATAAAATAAAGAGTAGTATTATTTTTTTACAAAAAAATGTAATTTAAATAATATGTAGTGTTAATTCCGCTAACTCACTCGTTTATACAGCTTGGATGCAGTACGCATGCACCGCCCTCCCGCCCGCAAAAAGTATGCACATGCAGGAGAAACAATGCGTGCAAGCGAAAATGCACACCAACACCGATACCCGACACGTGTTTCGCCCCTCCACGGGGCATCCTCAGGAGCTGTTGACTGGTCGAGAGGTGCGCACCGACTGTTACGGCTACGCAGCTCCCGGCCGCTTTTATAAAGCGCCATCGTTTGACATTTGTGACGTACTACCCGCGACAATACGTAATAATGGGGATGGAACTAAATTTGTTTGGTCATTCAACAGCGCATGACTGTCATTATTATGTTTCATTATTTCTAATTGCTCCAACACAGTCGGTGCGCAGCTCTCGACCAGTCAACAGCTCCTGAGGATGCCCCGTGGAGGGGCGAAACACGTGTCGGGTATCGGTGTTGGTGTGCATTTTCGCTTGCACGCATTGTTTCTCCTGCATGTGCATACTTTTTGCGGGCGGGAGGGCGGTGCATGCGTACTGCATCCAAGCTGTATAAACGAGTGAGTTAGCGGAATTAACACTACATATTATTTAAATTACATTTTTTTGTACTATGGATTTCCGCAAAATAACGCCTGATTCCATTAATTATTATTTTTGTATTATAACCAAGCTGTTTCGTCATCTAAATATTCTTTCAGTGTATAATAACCTTTCTTAAGTAAAGAAGATCTTACATGTTTTTTAAACTTATCTGTAAATCTTGAACAGTACTAGGTATTTTATTATAGTAGTGTATACCTTGCCCCAAGAAAGAGCCAAGAACCTTTTGCAACCTGAACAGTGGCATTACAAGTTTTTTCTTATTTCTAGTATTGAAATTGTGTACATCACCGTGTTAAGTAAAAGAGTTGATGTTGCAACGCACAAAAACTATGCAATTATAAATAAACTGAGATGCAACTGTAAGACGACGCAACTGTAAGGACTGCTAATGCAACTGGAACCAATGGCCTAACGTGCTTTTTAAAGCACGGAGGAGCTCGAGATGATAAATTTTTGGTCACCCATCCGATGACCGGCCGTTGTGATTGTTACTTTATCTTAGCAATCGCAGACCAGACGTTTTAACCGCTGCGCTCAAAAGCACCGAGCTCCAATGGTTTAATCGATCCAAAAAGTTTTTAACGAAATTTAATTTTGTTACAGGTAAATTGACATCTCAATAAAGTTGAGTTCATTTTCGCCGGCACCTTTGGTATGTATAATTATGTAGGTTCGTTATTTTCTCCATCAAACCTAATCTATCCGATACGATCGTTAACGTTAATGAGTGTCGCCTAATGACTGACGTGTCCCATTCAATTTTATGTGGAAAATATATTCTTGTAGAATGAATTACCTTGTTTCTTGAAAATTTAGGTATGTTTGTGAAAATAAAACAAATTGCCACTTTAAATTGCTTGCAAATATATATATTTTTTTATATTTAGACAACATCACATATATTGTTCTGATCCCAAGGTAAGTAGCTAAAGCACTAACTTCATGGAAATTAGAAACAACGACGGTACCACAACCACCCAGACCCGATACAATATCGAAAACTTCGTTTTCGACATTGATCCGACCGAGAATCGAATCCGGGACCTCAGAGTTAGCGCTGTCCAAAATCCAGCGTACAAGCCATCGGCTACGGAGGTCGTCAAATACTGTATGGATAGGTTTAAAGTTGCTTGAAAGCAATTTAATAGTTCACTTAACTTTTCTTATTATTTGGGTATTTACAGTATGATCATGTGACTTGATCATTCAAGGTCAAATACGAGGACTCTTGTGTCAGTTGTGAAATAAAAACCTCAAACGTCAATCGTCCAACCAGTTATCAGTTACTCTTAATCTTAACCATAAAAATAAAGAAATGGGAGTGAACGTTACTTCTTTTTCATTCCACTCAGAACCTTATCATTAGTGCTGATAAACGAAAAAAACTAAACCGCTAGCTAAAGAGGTTTTTTAGGCATTTGACATTTTTACGTACTATACAGAGTCACAACTTAGAAGTCAGAATTCCGATCCAAAGCAGACTTTTGCAAAGCCCGCTCTCAAAGTAGTTATTAGGCAAGAGCGCTACGCCGTAGCCGTACTCGTAGCAGTGAGACAATAACTCGTAGACGGATCGCTCTACGATTACTCCGCCATTAATCACAGAGCCAAACCAGTGCAAAGTTTGTGGCCATGTGAAATAGTACCTTTCCTTTCCACTGTTACTTTATACAGGATTTTTGGTACAGTCACTAACAAAATATATTGAACAAATCCAGACTGAAATGAAACAACTTTTACGGATCTACTCGCGTTTATTTTACACATTACTTATTTAATGTTTATCCTGACGTTTCGAACCCTTTGCAGGGTCCGTGGTCACAGGGAAATTCTCCTGTGTAGAATGTTTAGTGTTCGCGTAAACTTTAGAAAACAATATGAAATCTAGATTACTTAGATTACTATGGAGTATTGAAAGAAAAGATTAATTACTTGACGTGTATACTTTGCGTTGCGGAAAAACATGATAATTATTATTATCCTATCAAAGTAAAAATAATTAGGTACGTAAAAACGGAATTCAGTGACAACGCAGCAGCAGTCAAGCTTGTAGTACAGCCAGAATCAGATAGATTAAAGCCTAAGTACATAATGAGCAAAAAGTTTCTCACGTTTCAGTAAAATAATTTTCCATTTACAATTTGCATAAATCAATTTTTTTACAGGGTCAGTCAAAACCGTGCTCTAATCACATGGACAGTAAGGTTTGTTTCCCTTAAATGCCAATATAAATTTGCATCTATCAATTTGACGCTGGCTTAACTAAGCTCTGCGACGGGATTTTGAGATCAAAATTTGTCACGAGCAAAGCGGAGACGCCACCAATCAAAGTCTTTCGCAAAACAGATATGCGCAGCATATATATTTTTCTATAGCCCATTTTACGTCGCTACTGCTGGGGCACGAGCGAGGGCTCGTGCCCCAGCATCACCCAGCCCTCCATACGGAAGCGTATGGATGAAAACAGCACAAAACTAACTAACTACTTTTGTACTGTGTTTTTTATAAAAAAATTACGGGTAAGCACAGTGCCTTGATCTCCCCTTCATCATCTCAGCCAAAATACGTCCACTGCTGGACAAAGGCCTCCCCCAAGGATCTCCACAACGACCGGTTTTGTGCTGCTCGCATCCAGCGGCTCCCCGCGACCTTCACCAGATCGTCGGTCCACCTTGTTGAAGGCCTGCCCACACTGCGCTTTCCGGTACGCGGTCGCCACTCCAGGACTATCCCGCCCCAGCGGCCATTAGCCCTGCGAACAATGTGCCCTGCCAACTGCCACTTGAGCTTAGTAACTCTTCGGGCTATGTCGTTACCATTGTTCTTCTGCGGATCTCCTCATTTCTGATTCGATCACGCAGAGATCTACCCTTATGTTAAGTGAATCATCACTTAGGCATTATCAAATGCCAATGATAGAAGCGCACTTCGCCCGGGATCCTCTACTAGTGAGACACTGGCTATCTTATCTCTAGCTGCCGGAACACAACAAAGCTACAAACATTGATGTTATGGCGACATATTTAGATAAGATGGTGGGCTACCACTACCGCTAGCCAGGCGGACAAACATGCCCTACCATCAACCAAACCGAGTACACAAACATGTATCCCCCGCTAGGAATCGAACCCGGGACCTCTGGGTCTTAGCCACTAGACCACAGAGGCGGTAGTCATAGTCATAGTCATAAGTATTTATTGCATTGCATTTATTGTATTGCATTTATTGTATTGTGTGTCTACTAAATATATTTAATCTATTTCATTTTCACAAGGTGATCGGAAATTATTAAACCACCTCGTAGGCACAGTGCAGAGTGCCCAGTGTAAGTTTTGTTTACTATCCGTATTTATTCGATTACGTTTACGAAAACGAAAACTTTAGTATGGCTTAAAGCAGCGCAAAAATAAATAAATAAAAAATATATAAAAAAATAATAATAAATCCTGGCGACATACGAGAAGAGTTAAACATTTGCCATACAAATTCTCGTTTTCGTTAACGTGATCGAATGGCGAATAGAATTCGAACAGGAACCCAGATTAAAGGTTGTTAACGACTGCTAATGCAACCGGGACCAACGGCTTTACGTGCTGTCCGAAGCACGAAGGAGCTCGACATGACTGAATGCTTGAAGTACTGTGAGATGAATGTAATACATTCTAAGGCATTGCCACACATAGAAAACAATAACTTGATGCATAACATAGAAAAACTTAAAACTAGTGGCCCTGAAATGGCTCCCACTCAGCATAATATCGAGGTACCGGATTGGATGCTAGTTGTGTCTTAATTAATTAGTTTTTATTAGCATGCATTATTTTTATTTTGTACTGTATTGTTTATTGATTGTGTTAATTGCATTGTTTAATATTTATTTGATTTTTTCTATGATTTTAGTGCTTCTAATTGTAATTTTACATTTAATTTTAACTTTATTTTATTTAATTATTGAATTATGTGTTAATTGGTGTAATTAGCATAAGCCGTACTGAAAAATAAATAAATTAATTAAATTAAATGACACATTTTCAGTCATCCATCCGATGATCGGCCATTGCCAAAGTGGCTTAACTTAAGCAATCGAAGACCGAGCGATAAAATATTGCAATACATTTCCCGTTCTTGTACATTTTCCTCATTAAGAGAACACTCTAGACACTTCATTAGGAAGCCACAGGTATCAATTAACTTAATTCGCATTTCTTCATGCATTTCCTACAACCCTTTTCATTTGTAGCCCCATGTGGCTTATTGGACTTCTAAACCTCGAGAAACATCTACTACAAAATGGATGTATATTTTATTGTTGCTACTTTTACAGGGATATATTCAAAAGAGAGTTGTTTGTTAACCATTAATAACCTTTTTTATTACTTTTGAATTTTGCATCACTTTAAATAGTTACAACATAAAAATTTACAAGAAAAATTCAACGAGTCTTCTGGGGCCTCGGTAGCTCAGCGGTCAGAGCATTGGACCAGTTATCCAAATGTCGTGGGTTCGATTCCCACTCGAGTTTCCTGAGGCTGTTTGATATTTTCTAGGATAATTTTATCTTGTCACATTAATAACCTCTTTACTACGTACTGTACAAATTTTTGGAAATTCAGACAATAAAACAACTTTGTCTAAATACAAATCGGTTTATAAATTCATAATATTCTTCATCTGAACAAATGGTATGCGGCGATAGATCCGAATAAGGAATAACTTTTCACCCAATAAATCTGCACTATTAAAAAATTAACAGTATTATATCTCATTATCTAACAGTATTATTTTACTTTTAGTTTTCTTTTTTCTTAATTTCTCAATTGTCTGCTTAAGCTACTTTGTAATGTACCCCATTTGGAGAGCAGCTGCCTCCTGACAGGAGGCAGTTGACTGTTTTGGAGGCAGGACAAATCTTTTGCTTTTGTAAATAAAGATTTTTTTTATTTTTTTTTATTTATTCATTGTCACAACAATGCAACTAATTGACAAGATACTTAGATAAGATGATAGTAGCTAGCTAAGCGAATTAAAAAAAAAAACGAACAAACGACTACCACCAACCAAATCGAATTCAAAATTGGGAATTCAAACTTAAAACCTCTGGATCTATCAATGCTATAACCAACAGACGACCGAAGTGGCTATGTTCTATCAAATCTATTTACTTAGACATAATCGATACGCTATCCGAGTACACAACTACCAACCAAATGGAAAATATACCCTTTTGAGGACTCGAATCGGATCGGAACTCGGATCGGATCCCTCGGAGAATCTAGTAGGGCACGGGGACACCAGTGCGTAATACCATTCCCTCTAGAAAACCTCCGAAGGTGCTTCATTTTACACGGCTTGAGGAACCCTTTAAGTTTCTCGCCGCCCCCAAAAAAACCCGTTGAAGCTGAAGATGCCGGCTGAGGTAAAAAGCAAACTCTCTTCAAAAAAACTAGACTTCTGGCTCTGACTCATAAGTCAACAAATAGGTTTGCAACAAATAGGTTTAAACATAACTCTGTGGTTCATAAACCACAGAGTTATGTTTAAACCTATTTGTTGCAAACGATAGACACGTTATCACCAATCAAACCGAGTACAATGTACACTCCTTTTGGGATTCGAACCCGGGACCTATAAGTCCGAAACTGCTGTAACCAATGGACTACTAGGCGGCAATGCTTCTGCCAAATCTATTTACTTACAAAATGAATTGTTTTCTAAAGTTTACGCGAACACTACACATTGAAATGAAACAACTTTTACGGATCTACTCGCGTTTATTTTACACATTACTTATTATTTTATTGTTTATCCTGACGTTTACTAAACGCGAGTAGATCCGTAAAAGTTGTTTCATTTCAATACATACAAATTATCAACACGCTATCACAGATTATTTGACGCTCCATACAGTAACAACACGAGCGAAAGCAATAAATCTCTTTAATAGGAAGAATATTTTCCAATAATTTGATATCATAGAAAGATGGGAGAATAGAGAATGTGTCGATTATTGTTGTTTGCAGTTTTACGCAAAATTTTTTGCGAACAAATTACAAATTGAAAAAAGCGTTGAGAAAAATTTCCGCGAGCGGGATTCGAACCCGCACCCCATGACATACCGGGTCAGGTGCAGAAAATGTAGTGCTGATTTTCGTGCCTTGCGTACTGCGTACCTAGTTATTGTAAGCTATAGGATTTTTTGTTTTAGTCAGTACATTAACAGCCAAAGTCATAACAAACGTACCCTTTCGATTAGTATAGACTCTTATTCCATTGTATTAAGAGTTACATTGTTTACATATTAATGCTCGTGACTGTACCCACAACAAATAGTTGTTATAGAAATAGAAAAAATCTTTATAAAGTTTTTTTTTTTCTTAAAGTAATAATAACATAATATGTTATGATGTTTTTACGCTACTTACAACTAACAATATTCACATAATTTACAGAACTGAAATCTGTGAACCACAGACATAAAAAAATATCAACAATATAGGATTATAGGTTTAGCAGTCTTCTGATGTTTGCGTTAGGAACAAGAATGAGAGAAAGTTATTTAAATTAACAATAAATTTTTTAATATATAACCATATATTAAATACACAAAAATTATGCCTATTTTTAATAGCCAATTTTAGCTACTATGAGAAATCTGTGTAATAAGTGCTCTCCCTTAAGTTACATTAAATATTACTAGTCAAAGAACAGTAGTTAATATAAAACATAGGAAACAGTTGTACATGTATAAAAAGAGTGTATTTAGTTCAAGTTGTGAAATAAGGTTAAATCTTCTATATTTTGGGCTGTTTCAAAGTTATTAGCACAAATTGCTAATAAAATACCTCAAAATTACGTTCAAAAGTTAGATTCGAAAAAAAAACCATCCAGAAATCAGAAACACACTTATCTCGGCCTGGGAATTGAACCCAAGTCCTCCGAATTTCAGACCGAACACTCTTAATAATAGACTATCGAAGTGTCTACAAAAACAAACAAAAAATACTTAGCGTTCAATTTTTACAAAACCTTAAAACAAAGGTGGCAATGAAAAGCTAATTTTCCCGATTGTCATTTGGCAAAAATTGCGAACGAAAACACAAAAGTTCATCAAACTTTTGTTTAACTTAATTCTTCGGGCATTTAACTTTCAATTGACTTTTACTTTTTACTGTTCAGTCTAAAAACGAAGCTGATAAAAGGTTTGTGCCGTTCGTGAATACTGAGCTGCATTCGCAACTGTTTTGACGTAGAAGGGTGACCAAACGTGGCTGTCGGGAGTTTTCCTGCGGTTCGAAGTAACCACTATGGTCCATGTTCACGACTTTTTGAATAAATATAACAACTTTATTATTGTAAATTACGACAATAAAATAGACCAACGGCATATAACGTGCCTTCGACATTTGGATAAATAAATCCTTCATCTTATCCGTCATTGAAGGCAATGACGATAAAGTCAAACATAGCTATATAATTTATCTCTACCTGTGGAAACAACAATGCTACCCGCCAAACTTAAACAAGCTCTACCATCAACCAAAGTAAGCACATAATATGTAGCTCAACTAAGAATCGAACCCGGGGTTTCATGGTCTAAAACTGTATGTCAAACTACTATACCGCAAAATCAATTTATTCAAATTCAATGTGAAAATGCAAATACAATTATTATCAGGCTATAAATCTCTTCCAAAGATGTCACCAACTCATCAATTCGCTTTTCACTTACACTAAAAGCAGTGGCAAATTCAAAAAAGCTCTGGCAATGACTGTAACAAACATTGAGGAGCTAATTAAGAAGATACCAATAGAAACTTTGCACGCGACTACGCGATTGTATAAGTAGAACGGTTCAGTTGATCGCCGGCGACGCTGCGGGGCGCAGTCTTCCTCGGGCCGCGTAGCACATATCCCTTCGCCCGAAAACAACCCAATAAAAAAAGCCCGACCGCGACAAACAAAACAATTACGCAGTAGTGCCAACACGACCGTCCGATTTCGCGCGTGAATTTGACGTAAAAAGTGACATAGATAAAAAATATGATGAGCGTTTAAGTTTATAGTGTCAATGGCAACCAAAAAAATTACCGTAGTGCGTTTGCCGTCAGTGGTAAGATTACGGAATGCGTAAAGGATGCACAAGATGTATATAATGATGATTATATAGTGGCATGTTTACAGGTTTTTACATATTGCAACGTTGGTAGTGTTTTGTTTTTTTTTATTATTATTCCATCCTGCTCGTAATACACCTTTTATTTTATGCTTGAATTATTATTTATTTTTTCTAAGATTTTATTTGTAGAAGAAAAGGAATGCACAAACAAGTTATGTTAAGCCACAAAAAATACAAATTGAACAATTCATTTATATTATGTCTACCTAATTTTAAAGCAAACAGGTTTTTATTACTTAGGTTAAGAAATATTTGCATTAGTTCGTTGGTGTACAGAAACTCCTTTACGTACTTTCTTTTTTGTGTCGATCATTTTTATAATAAAAAAATAGTAACCTTCACAAAAAGTTTTTATGTAACCTAGATTGTTTTTGTTTCTCGAAGTGACGCGTCCTTCCCCCTCTTTGGGGTGGACTAAGAAGTTGTTATGGGAGGACAGAGGTCCTCTCTATATATACTATCAATAGAACGTTCAACGTATCATAAACCGTAAACAATTTATTGTCTTTATGATTAATTAAAACAAGTAAGGAAGCCAAATACTTATTTTGTCGCTACATAATTGATTTATAGCCCAGTTAATTCTTGTAAATCGTACCCTTCTGTAATCATGACATATTAACTTGTTTAAAAAGTAATTGATCCTTATTCTTTGGAGAAATTAAAATCGAATAAGTTATACATTTGCAACTAAAGTTTTTGTAAGCTTAATTATACAGGTGTTTCGCAAGCTCTAATAAAATAAGAAATATTTTAGAGCTATCGATACTTTATACAGGATAGTATTCTTACTTCATGGTTTTTAAAACCGAATTTTTATGCCAGTTACTATTCAACAGAGACAAAAAAAGATACCTCCTCACTTTGCTGGAAAATTATATTAAAATATTCAGTACCCTTTTAACGTAAACTTTCGGGTTACAACGAATAATTTAGTTAAGACATTAATAATGTACATTTAGGAAACTCTTTTATTACTTCGAATTGTTGCCATGATCCATAAATATTGTCTATGCCAGGCGATTTGTTTTGATAAAAAAGTTTGATAGAACTCTTAGGTGTACCTTACCTTAGAAAGTTATATGTTGCTGTGATTTATATCCAATACTTATTCAAACATACAAACTATGTAACTAATAAAAAGAAATCTTTTTTCATACTTAAAGTTTAATTTAAAACTAGTATTATTTAGGTGCTATATATGCATTTATTTTTGGACGAGAAATTTTAGACTCAAAGAATCATTTTCCGACGTTTAATTAATTTTGAAAACAAACGTAGAAGACGTAGATTCAAGCTTAGATAGCTTGGATAACATTGAAATAACATACGATACTCGTAAGTTACTTGAATAAAAAACTTTATTATTATTACATTAATAGGTTTTTTTTTACATTAAGCACAACGTTTTTTTAGATATTCTACTAAAATACCTATTAATATTTAAATAAAATAAACCGTACAAAATCACTTAGTAAAGCTTATGCTGAGTTTTCTCTGCGTTATTGTACAAGACTTTTCTTTCAATTTGATACAAATTTGTTATGTAAAGCTTCCTTTATGGAAAAACAATATTTTTAATTAATCTTCTTTTCCTTGTAGAAAACTGGGAAAACTTAATTAAACAAAAATCATAGTCAAAGTGGAACGCTTTTTCTTGGTTTTTATCACCAGCTATTGCAATACTGTTGTAACTCAAAATATACGGTAATTTGAGATGTTACTGTATAGTGATAACAGCACGGTTCAATCTCAAATTTCAGTATATTTGAGTTACAACAGTATTGTAATATTAGTGCCAATCATACAGGATTTTATTTACCAGTCCAGAAATTTTCTCCAGAAATTGGCTCCAGAACATTTTTGCACTAGTAAAAAAAAGTTCTGTTTAATCAAAATTCGATATATCCTAAGAAAACATCATTTAACGATATCAGCACACATTTGAGGCTTTTATCTAAATTTTCGTGGAATACAATATATTTTCCGGTCGGTATAATGTTAAAGGAGATAATGCTGTTCGGGAAACATATTACTGTGGGTTTATTGCTTACTAACATGAATTGATCACGTGTATGTATGCAAAACGCGGCTCGAACCAAAGGATTGATATATTTTTTTTACATTTATATTTAGTATTGGAAAAATGTTGGAACAATCCGAAAACAGAAAAGAGCAAAGGTAACAAACAGGAAACGTGTCAAAAAATGTTTCCACGAACGGGATTCGAACCGGCACTTTTTGTCGTTGCGACCTGTTTTAATGCCGTTAGGTAAGTGCGTTTGTTTCTGGCTTATACGAATTCTATTAGCACTATCCATTTATTTTGTAGGCCATAGTGATCCTTCCTCGATTTGAACTACTGACATTTTGGTCATTGACATTCGATCTTAACATTTTTAGATAATAATACTAAAGCGTCGCATATATAAACAATATTTTCAATAAATTAAGTCCATAAATGGCCATGTGACGTTTTATACATTGCATAGATTTTAAAGGTTTAACTACATGTGACAATTTTTCTATACAATTTTTATATAATATACCTAAGCGACAAAAGATAAGTTGAGGAAAGGCATACTTTATTTATAAATATTAGTAATGTAAACGAGAATAATTTTTACAATTTTATCATGAAAATACATAGGTCATTGACTACATAAAAAGTACAGATATGTTAGCACTGATTTCTCTATAAAAATAGGACTTAAGAGAATAAATATTATAAGAAACATATTCTATACATGAAAATCCACCAATACTTCAATATAGGTAAATAGGCAACAGGTTAAAAGTATTGGAAATCAATATTTAATTCCCATGCCCTACTTTTTGCACTATGGACGATTAATCGAGGCTGACCAGAGGGCACTTGACGTGGCAGCTTTCTGTTCAAGAAGGATATGATGATGTCGATGGTGCTAACACAAAAAGGTTACTCTCCTAAGAATAAACAAAACAGTCGAACATGCCGGCAATCATCATCAGCTCATTTCATATCCCCACTGCTGGGGCACGAGCCTTCCCTGTAGATGGACAGAGAGAACGGGCCATAAACCACCACGCGGGCCCAGTGCCGATTGGTGGTTGTTAACGACTGCTAATGCAGCCGGGACCAACGGCTTTACGAAGTACGGAGGAGCTCGAGATGGTAATTTTTTGGTCAACCATCTGATGACCGGCCTTTGCGAAAGTTGCTTAAACTCAAGAATTGCAGACCGGGCGCGGGCAAGGCAAAGAATTATTATATAAGAAGGCTTTTAGGGCGACGTGTATAGGACGGAGTTCGTAACAAAACATATATAGTTGATGCCACGATCGATTGAAACGACTGTTCGTCCCGTGTATAAGGCTACAGCTGCGATGGATCGTTGCGATCATTTCGACGAACGAGAGATTGAAACAGTAGGCTAAACAGAGCTATTGAAGCGGGCTATTCGAGCAATTTATAATCTAAAAGCTGGTAATTCTCTTAGGGAGAGTTTTAAAGATATTAATATAATGACAGTTGCATCACAATATATTTACGAGAACCTAATGTATGTATATAAAAATATTGAAACTTTTTCTAAAAACAGTGATATTCACAATGAAAACACTAGAAATAAAATCAAACTAGCAGTACCTAACACTAGGCTCCACAAAGTAAATAATTCATTTAGAGGCCTGTTTGTACGTTTTTACAATAAAGTTCCAAGTAATATCCAAAAACTAGATATTAATAAATTTAAAATCGCCATTAAAGAAAAGCTTTATAAAAAAGCTTATTATAAAGTGTCTGATTACATTGAAGACAAAACAGCATGGGTTTAAAATGCTCCAATCTATTTCTAATCCAAAATATTGTTAAGGTTTTTTAATTTTGTATAACTTGGTAACGTAACGGCATATAATTTTGTAAATGTCGTTACATATTGAATTAAAGCTGTGGAGTTTCTTGCGCCCATTCTTCTCCACAGTTAAAAAATAGACGTCCTGAATGGGTAGTAGGTAAAAAAATTATGGACGATTCAAAAGCACTTTTCTAAAGTTTATTTGAATAAAGAATATTTGACTTTGACTTTGACTTTAGGCTTAGCCAAAGAAACATTAAGAAAACGATAGTGAGGTTCGAAAAGAATAATGTATGGGATTGACATAAGGCGCGCTAAATCACGTGGTCAATCTTATGTCAATCCCATACATTTTATTATTTTCGAACTTCGCTATCGTTTTCTTAATATTACTTTGGCTACCGCAACTGATATCGTTAATGCCAAGAGCGATCGCAATGGCTACGGCTGCTCATTCTATGTAAGGCATATTGACGACGGATCATTGCAATTATTTCGACGAACGACGGATCAAAACAGATTTTGACGAACGAAAAATCGTTTCGCGTTGGACCTTGAACCACATCAAATCAAACTTTATTTTCGCTCTTTTGTAGGTATTAGACAATTAATTAATTGTATTGGTGGAAAATAAAGATACGTAAGCTAACATAGCTTTTGTGATATTAGCATAAATTTTTGATTTAAAAATTCAAAATTTCAAATCATTCATTCAGTTAAGGTTACAAAAAAATTCTCTCTTAAGGCGACGCATTGGAAATTTATGTGGCGGGGAACTTGATTTTTTCCAACAATTACAAAACATATGAAAGTGATATTTGATGACATGATTTTTCATTTAATTGACTTTATTTTGCTAGTTGCAGAAACACGATTTGTTAACTTTTTTAACCTCTTTTAAAACATAGACTTGCATTTTACAGGCAAACCAGACCGATTTAAGCATCTAAATTTTCTTAGTAGATTAGTCTTAACACATACTTCAATATGCTAGTTCATTTTGTAAAACTTATTTGTAGTTTTAATTGGAAAGAAAAAAAACAGTTTTTCTTATGGTACGGGGCGCAAACTTAGGCGCAAACGCTCCGTATGAGAATAATTGTTAAGCGATGCGTCGCCTTAAATGAATGTCACGTATTCTTTGGTATGCTTGCGTTGTTTAATTTTATTTGAAAGTACTTTGTTGATGTTGCAAATAAACAGGCATTTATTTTTGTTGGAAATAAAACTTTGATTTGTATTATGGACGGATCGATTTGGGAATCGATTATCGATAATCAATTTATTTAGTGGCATAATGGCCCCCTCACTAATTGTTCTTTTTTGTTGGTACACTTGTCTCGGGAAGGCAACAATGGCTGGTTTATAGGTTATCGTGTGTTGATAATTAAATAGATTTTAAGCAGTAATAAGGGCATTTGGAGCCGTATTACTCTAATTAAGTGTATTGTGCAACCTGTGTTTTGTGTGTGTGTACGTCGTAAGCGAATCGCATTGGGAGTACAATTCGCCATCGTGTTTGGATGTCGGCGTCACCGCTGCTGGAGAAAGCAGGTATTTCCTCGGGGGAAAAGTGCACTTGGGATAGTCGTTGGGTGTGATTAGGGAACCCGAGAAGACCCGGACTCGGATTCCGGCCCCATCAGACCATATGGATCCCATTCTGGACGGCGGGAGCGGCATGGAACTGTGAGTGGATTTTGTAGATTTTAAGGTGTAACCTAATTTTAAACGGTAGCAGATAGTGTGTGTTGTGGGTTTCCGCAACATTTTGGTAGCAGAGCGTGGTTACTACCGGACCTCTAGGTTAATCGGTGTAATTTTGTGTATTTTGTTAGTTCGTAATAGGTTAAGCTCATTTCGTGTAAAATCGCACTTCCGGGACAGGTGCGGTTGAATTGTAAGGTTGGTAGTACCGTTGTATTTGGGCTGGGACATTTCTCGGAACGTTAATTGTTACTCAATTTCTTTCAATTGAAAGCATCGAGTCGATTCGGGATAATCGATTCCGTGTTTTCGTTGACTCGTTTTAATTTTGTGTTTAGGTTTCCGGAACATGTTTTTGGCCTTGGTGGATACTCGGAAGGATTTCACCAAGGCCGAAAAGCTGGCATATCTCCGTTCCTTCCTAGACGGAGAACCCAGACAGCTCGTACAGCATCTGGAGCTGCAGGATGCGAGCTACGACACCGCCATGCAGCTGCTGGAGAAGCGGTACGAGAAGCCGCGTCTTCAGGCGGACGCGCACGTGACCCATCTGCTGGGATTGCCGAGGGTCAACCATAGGGCTCAGCTGAAGGCGCAGCTGATCACCCCGCTCACCGTGTCTTTAAACGGGTTAAGGACGCTCGGACTGCCCGTCGACCAGTGGTCCTTCCTTCTTCTGCACATCGTTCTGGCCAAGTTGTCGCAGGAGATGAGGGACAAGTTCGAGCGGAATCGACTGGTCCACAAGGACCTTGGCAGCGTTCTGCCCTCGATAGGGGAACTTCTGGAGTTCCTGGAAGAGGAGGCTGGCCTGCTGGAAAACCAGCTAGCCTCCCAGGAGGCTCCGACAAGTGCGCCGGCCCGCACTTCCGGAGTCTACGGCGCCCAGCCACCACGCAACCCAGTGAAGGGTCGCGGCAGGCTGGTGGCTGCGGCCGCCATCAACCCCGGTTTTGGATGCCGGGTTTGCGGACAGCAGCACTTGGAACAGCTATGTCCAGCAATTCTCGGGCTGCCCACAAAAGAGCGCCGAAACCTCGTTCGGACACGAGGATTGTGTTATGCCTGCCTGGGAGGACATAGGTATAATGAGTGTCCCCAGGCGAGGCCTTGCGATGTGTGCGGCGGACCGCACCATCACTTACTGTGCACCCGTAGTGCTGAGGGCTCAGCACCGGTTCGGGAGAGGGGATCTCCCACGGGTGGCGGTTTGGGGCCGGGGTCAACTCCGCCTCCGGAAAGACGGAGTCCGCCACGGCCGCCACACTACAACCCCTCGTACACTCCGGCTCAGGTGAGTTGGGGACCGCCGGAACGGAGCCAGGTTCTGGCTACAACCCGGCACCCGGCGCGACCAACACCAGGAGTTGGTGCCTCTAAGGGCCACTGGGTACAGGGAACCCCACCTCCGGACCCAACACCCGGATACTCGTACGCGTATCCTCCGCCGCCGTTACCGGAACAACAACGACATGAGAACCGTCAACAGTTCTCACCGGTACTGCACGAGTACCCGAGGTTGGAATACCACCCACCCTATCACCGGTATGGTAGGGCAGCTGGATACGCACCACCCCGGATGGTGGCCTGCACGCGTCCGACTTACTGGCCGAGTCATCACGGTTCGACAGGGTCGGCTGCTGGCTCTGACGCGTGACTAGCCTGTGGTCGGGCTACGTCGGAACCGAGGACGGTTCTTTTGCCCATCGCTCAGTTACGCGTTTGGGGACCTAGGGGGACTTCGTCCGGATACGAGCCCTCCTAGACACTGGGGCACAGGGCTGCTTAATTACTACAAGAGTTTGGTCGAAAAGGACGGTCCTTTCCACCATCGCTCGGATGTTTGATCCAAATGGATGGATCAGCCCGTGCATTTTTATGGCGAAGTGTTTATTGCAAACACTGTGGACACTCGGAGTCTCGTGGGATGAGCCACTGGTAGGGCTCTCACTCGACACTTGGCTCGCTCTGATCTCTACGATCGAGGCGATCAATCAGGTGGCGTTGCCGCGGCGGATCACATGCGTGCTTTAAAGTGCCTCATTCAGTCTAATTGTGACCAGTCAGACCAAAATAGCTCATCTAGCAGCCCTCAGTCAGTATGTGAGTCCTTGTTCACTCATCATCACCAAAGTCCTTCATCTGTATCAAATAAAAAGCAATGTAAAAATACCAATAGTTCCTCCACTCAGAATAACATTGTAAAATCTGAGACTATCATGTTTAGTGATGAACTTGGGAAATCCATGGGCCAATTATTAAGTACGTATTTGGGACAAACTGTTACTAATTATTGTACGCCTGGTTTAACTTATCATGATATTATTAGAAAAATTATGAATTACAAATTCAATGAAAAAACCACACTATTGGTTTTAGTGGGACACAGGGGAAGTATGGACAAGACTAAACTGTTAAAATGTTTTGATTTATTGTATTCATTAAATGTTAAAAATGTTGTTTTGTTCACACTTCCTTATAGCCAAAGCTTGCCACAGACTGAAAACAATATAAGGCATAAAATAAATATGACATTACATACTCTGACTTTTAATAATAAGAATAAATTCCATTTAATTGACCTAAATAAGTATTTAGATAATAAATTATATTTGACAAAAGATAAATTTTATCTTAATAAATATCTTAAGAGACAGATAGCATTATCGCTATCATATTATATTGAATACTCAGCCAAAAATTTGGCTAGCCTATCTGCCCCTATTGGGCAGAATATTGACATTGTAAATTGTACATTGGAATCTGTTCCAAATCAATCCGTTTACAATAATTTAAATTGATCACTCAGACAATAGAGGAAAACTCTTGCGACTTAAATATTAAGACAAATGAAATGTCCACCTTTATAAACATTATACATCAAAACATTCAGGGCTTTTCTGGAAAAGAATTAGAATTAGAATTATATATAAATGAAAGAAATGTACATGTATTATGCTTAACCGAGCACTGGTTAAAACAATGCGAACTGTTAGTAAGCATTGATAATTATAAAGTCATTAGTTCGTTCACAAGAGTGCTATAAGAGGTGGGTCACTGATATTAATTAACGATACATTACAATCAAAGGAGCGTAAAGACATAGTATCTCTCTCAGTTGAACGAAATATTGAACTATCATGTGCGGAGCTCGAGCAGTATGTTATTGTTTGTGTGTATAGGCCTCCCTCTGGTAATTACCACTTATTTGAGTCCATTATGGAAGAAACCTTGCAAAAGGTATGCAATTGTAAAAAGAGGATAGTTGTATGTGGCGACTTTAATATAAATATTTTAGATGACTCACAGAACTCGGTAAGGTTTCTTAATCTTTTCAAATCGTTTAACTTGCAAAATCTTTTTGATGAACCTACAAGAGTTACAGCCACATCAGCTACCTGTTTAGATAATATTTTTTCTAATTGTAATGATATTGAGAAATCAATAATAAATTTTATAAATTCTGATCACAGTGGTCAGATAGTTAGATTTGAGCACCAATATGAATGTCTTTCAATGAATATTTTATACAGGCCAGTGACCACTAATCGATTAGACAGATTTAAGAAGAATGTTAATGATAAAGTGTTACAAATACCATGTAACAATGACAAAGCGAACATCTTATACGACAATCTATTCGAAATAATCAAAAAAGAGTTTAATAACAACTTTACTCAAAAATTAATCAAAGTAGATAAGTCTTAAACTAAATTCAGTGATTGGGCCACAGCTGGCATCTACAGGAGTAGAAATAGATTGTATCAATTATATGATATAAAGGCAAACTCTAAGGATCCAAGTGTAATTGAATATGTTAAAAATTATTCAAAAATGTTCAAAAAAGTTTGTTCCATAGCAAAGGCCAACTACATTCGGGCAAAGATTGTGAATTCAAAAAATAAAATAAAAGCCACTTGGAACGTCATTAATAAAGAAACTTGTAAAGTAAGGTCTCGTGATCGTATACTTGAACTCAAAGTCGATAATGCTTACATCAATGGTGATACGGAAGTGGCAGGCGCGTTTGAAACATTTTTCTCAAAAATTCCACTCATTACATCAAATAAATTAAATTCTTGTAAACATCTTGCCCAGTCTCTTCTTGTGTCGAGTGTAAAAATATGTAATATTCCATTATATTTTCACTATATTGATTCTGATATAATAATAAAAGCTTTTAGAGAACTTAATATAAAAAAGACTGAGGATCTTCGGGGTATCTCCACTGATATATTAAAATCTATAATATCTTCTATCGCGTCTAATTTAGCAATAATATTTAATAAATGCGTTGATGAATGTGTATTTCCAGATTTAATGAAGTACAGTAAAATTATACCGTTATTTAAAACAGGCGATAAAAGTGACCCATCTAATTTTCGGCCTATATCCATACTACCGGCTCTTAGTAAAACTTTTGAAAAAGTTATTTTTAATCAATTGCTGTCACATTTTACAGATAACCAGTTACTTCATAACAAACAATTCGGTTTCACTAAAGGTAGAAATACAACCGACGCGGGAGTTGCACTCATTAAGCATATTTTCGATGCATGGGAGCAGAAACAGGATGCGATAGGTATCTTCTGTGATTTATCGAAAGCTTTCGACTGTGTCGATCACGATACTTTATTATTAAAAATGGAACATTATGGTGTCTCAGACAACTCACTTACCTTATTGAAATCATACCTCACTGGCAGAGTTCAAAAAGTTAATATTAACGGTACTGATTCTTCTGGCGCCCCGTTACTTATGGGGGTGCCCCAGGGTTCAATATTAGGACCTCTTTTATTTCTCATTTATGTAAATGATCTACCTTACTACACCGAAGATCTTTGTGAGATAGTATTATTTGCTGATGACACCTCATTGATTTTTAAAGTTGATAGACATAGAGCAATATTTGACGACGTAAGTAATACTCTCTCTCAAATATTACATTGGTTTACAACTAATAACCTGCTGCTTAATGCAAAAAAAACTAAATGTGTGAAATTCACGATGCCCAATGTGAAGCAGGTTAATACCAGTATCACTATGAACGATGAAATAGTTGAAATAGTTAACTCGACAGTTTTCCTGGGTATTACCTTAGATCATAAATTACAATGGGGTTCTCATATTGCTGCCCTGGCAGGAAGACTTAGCTCAGCTGCCTATGCGGTTAGAAAAATGAGGTCACTTACTGATGTAGAAACGGCAAGATTGGTTTACTTTAGTTACTTTCACAGCGTCATGTCGTATGGTATTTTATTGTGGGGCTCAGCGGCTGACATTGAAACCATTTTTGTTTTACAGAAAAGAGCCATTCGAGCTATTTATAGCCTTAAGCCCCGTGATACGCTGAGAGAGTTATTTAAGCAGATTAATATTTTAACTGTAGCTTCACAGTATATTTATGAAAATATCATTTATGTTTATAAAAACTTAGATAAATTCGAAAAAAAAAGTAATACCCATAATTTTAACACAAGAAATAAAAACAAACTTGCTGTTCCAAAACTTAGACTCAATAAAGTTGGTAATTCATTTGTTTGGAAATGTATAAAAATATACAATAAAGTGCCTTTCACTCTAACAGAATTGCCATTACACAAGTTTAAGACAGAAATAAAACAAGGTCTAATGAAAAAAGGTTACTATAAAATTGATGATTATTTTAATGATAAGAATGTGTGGTCATCTTAGTCTGCTCGCCTGCACATGTTATTTCACATTGTAAGTAGTTACACTTTTTTATAAAAGGTTATTATTAAAGTCAAAGAATAATTGGATGATAAAACAGCCTGGTTGTAATAAAAAACTCTTATTTTACTTATACTCTATTTGTATCAATATACATAATAAAATTAATTTATATAATTTTTATACTGATATGATAGTTTTGAACAGTGTCCTACAGATAACAAACAGCGTTAAATAGATCATTAAGTTTTTATTTAAAGTATCTTGAGTGTGTCATGCTCTCTTTATAGTCTCTGCGGTGGTGGCGTGTGCGTCGGGTCGTTACGTTCCCTAAAATATGGTTGAGCGAAGCGATGGCTGATTCATATGTCATACTCGTGAACGGGTGCCGCCTGTGGAGGCTGGTCTGCTCTTGCATACTTATCTCATTGTTAGTATTAATTACTATAGTTTGACTTTGTTTTTCTTAAACAATTTTTGACTTTTATTAGAGTACTGTAGTGGTACTTTATGACATTGTGGAAATTTAACTTATACCAGATGTAAATTTGATATATTAGATTTGTTTATTTGTTTTGTTTTTTTACATGTTGTAGTTGTCTTCTATATTTTTTGTGTTTATTTGTAATGGAAAGTGTCCTGCTATGATAGGGCATTTTCCAATTTTTATTTTTTTTGACGCTGTAAGGGAGAAAAGAGCTGGACACTTGCTGAGTTTCTTGCCGGTTCTTCTCAGTGCAAGATCTCCCGCCCAGAGTAGACTTACGAACCGATGGCATAGCGACATTCATAAGAGCTACTTGTAGCCTAAACTGAATAAATGATTTTTGAATTTTGATTTTTTTTTGAATTTTGGATCTTGCCGCGGGGCAAATACAGGGCAAGCCTACATGGCTTCTGCGATGCGTCAGAACGAGGGTATGCCGCAGTGGTGTATCTGCGAACGGTTGACTCGAAGGGTCGAGTCGCCGTCTCCTTGCTTCTGGCTAAAAGCAAGGTGGCTCCCCTCAAAACTAGGCTGACAATCCCGAAGCTGGAGCTTTGCGGGGCGCATCTATTGGCCAAACTGTTGTGCCACGTGCACAAGGAACTGACGTCTACGGTGGACATCCGGAATGTCTACGCCTGGTCTGACAGTCAGGTAGCTCTGGCATGGCTACGCGGGGCACCCCACGTATTGGAAACGTTTGTGGCCAATCGGGTATCTCAGGTACAGAACTCGGGCATCGAAATTTGTTGGAGGCACGTTCCCGGCCCCTGGAATCCTGCCGATTGTGCCTCTCGGGGCTGCACCGTGCCGGAATTGGTGCAGCATGCCCTCTGGTGGGCTCCAGAGTGGTTAAAGGAGGGTGAGTCATCATGGCCGGTCACCATGATCGATGGCTCTCTAGGGATGCTCCCTGGAATAAAAGTTTTGGTGACAACAAACGAGTCAAGGCCAGATCCGAATTGGTTGACGGCTCGATACAGCAAACTGGACAAATTGCTGGGTGTAACTTGCTGGATCCGGAGATTTCTACATAACTGCCGCCATCCAGACAAGAGGCAGTTATCACCCGTGGCGGGTGCTGAGGAACGCAGGAGTTCACTGTTGGCCCTGATACGCCTGGTTCAAGCTGACCGGTTCGAGGACGAACTGAAGATTTTGCGCGTCGGTCGCGCAAAGCTCAAGGGAGCGATCTCTCGGCTCAACCCATTTCTGGATGCGGATGGACTGTTACGCGTTGGAGGTCGCCTCAAAAATGCCGACCTGCCCTTCGGTAGCCGTCATCCTCTGCTACTCCCCAAAGGAGGACCTTTGGTAGAACTGGTGGTCTCGGATAGACACCTGAAAAACGCTCACGCGGGGTGTAATGCGTTACTGGCGATATTACAGAGGGAGTTCTGGATTTTGTCCTCTCGGAGAGTGGTTCGCAGCGTGTTATTTAAGTGTGTGGCTTGTTATCGGGTGAAGGCCTCCACTATGCAGCCACAGATGGGGGATCTCCCTTCTGACCGGGTTTGTCGGACTACTAGGCCGCTCGACGGGGTCGGTATGGATTTTGCTGGACCGTTTCTGGTGAGAACCACAGCCTATCGTAACACTAGGGTCACGAAAGCATACCTGTGCGTTTTTGTCTGCCTGGTCACTAAGGCCGTCCACCTGGAAGTGGTTTCGGCTCTGTCTACGGAAGCCTTTGTCGCCACGCTGGATCGTTTTGTTTCGCGACGGGGTTTACCTTCTCTCATTCGGTCCGACAACGGTACCAACTACAGAGGCACTGCCAACTACTTAAAAGATGTGAACGATTTTCTGGATAAAAATTGTAATAGCATAAGTCAAGCTCTCGCACAGCGGGGAATCACATGGCGATTTAGTGTGCCAGCCTGTCCCCACTGGGGCGGGATATTTGAAGCCGCGGTAAAATCGGCAAAAACCCACTTGCGCCGGGTAGTCGGGGAAACTACCCTCACGTATGAGGAACTTACAACTGTGTTTTGTAAGGTTGAGGCGGTTCTCAACTCGCGTCCGCTTTGTCCACTCTCCTCTGACTCAAATGACATGGAAGTCCTGACCCCTGGTCATTTTTTGGTCGGTCAGCCACTCACTGCCCTGCCTGAGTATCCCTGGAAGGATGAACGCAGACACCGGATGTCTCGTTTTCAAATGATACAACAAATGAGTCAGGACTTGTGGCGTCGTTGGTCACTGGAGTATCTGCATTTATTGCAGCAACGTGTAAAGTGGACAGACCGGACGTCGCCCCCTTCGGAGGGGGATCTGGTTTTATTAAAAGAGGCTACTTTGCCATCGTTATTTTGGAGACGAGGTCGCATTTTAAAGTTAATCTGGGGCGCGGACGGGACTCCGCGTGTGGCGCAAGTGTTGGTTGATGGATCGGTGCTAAATCGCGCAGTCGCGACCTTAGCTCGATTACCGGTTGACTAGTTTAAGATTTCAGGCTAGAAAGCGGTACGTCCGCTTTGGGTGGCGGGATGTTGCAAATAAACAGGCATTTATTTTTGTTGGAAATAAAACTTTGATTTGTATTATGGACGGATCGATTTGGGAATCGATTATCGATAATCAATTTATTTAGTGGCATAATGGCCCCCTCACTAATTGCTCTTTTTTGTTGGTACACTTGTCTCGGGAAGGCAACAATGGCTGGTTTATAGGTTATCGTGTGTTGATAATTAAATAGATTTTAAGCAGTAATAAGGGCATTTGGAGCCGTATTACTCTAATTAAGTGTATTGTGCAACCTGTGTTTTGTGTGTGTGTACGTCGTAAGCGAATCGCATCGGGAGTACAATTCGCCATAGTGTTTGGATTTCGGCGTCACCGCTGCTGGAGAAAGCAGGTATTTCCTCGGGGGAAAAGTGCACTTGGGATAGTCGTTGGGTGTGATTAGGGAACCCGAGAAGACCCGGACTCGGATTCCGGCCCCATCAGACCATATGGATCCCGTTCTGGACGGCGGGAGCGGCATGGAACTGTGAGTGGATTTTGTAGATTTTAAGGTGTAACCTAATTTTAAACAGTAGCATAGTGTGTGTTGTGGGTTTCCGCAACATTGTTGTTAACATAAATATTTAGTTCCTTGTATGTGGAGGAAGGCACTGACCTCTGTCATACCGGTAATTATACCTAGCATACAGGCCAGGGACCTCACTCCGTTACTGTAGCCCTTTGATTTTGTTTGTTTGTTTGTGTCAATAAAGATTATCTTATGTTATTATTATTCATTATTATTATTCATTATTATTATTCATTATTAAACAAATAATTGATGTAACTTTAAATTTAAAAAAAAACTTAGGGCCTATATAAACACGTGCATTATGCATAATTTAGAAAAATATCTGGAATATGTAGCGAAGATAAAAACACTTACAGTTACACACAGGAAACACATTTACACACGCACACGCCCACACTAGTCTAGACTAGACCCACGCTTGTAATTTTTTTTTTTGTTTGTGTTTGTGTTGAACTGAAAATGGAATTTAAAAATTTTTTACTTACTATTTCTTGTATAAACGAACATAAACGTAGATGCATTGCATACGTCCACGGAACGGTTAACATTATTGCGAAGATTTTTCACGAGTTACCACACACATTAATTTTCAACGTTTGGCTGAAGACGGGCAAAGCGGTAGATATACGAACATACTTGTGCTAGTTTTTACAAACTATACAGTAATTTTGTATTTTTCTTGACTTTCATATATAAATATAAGAAATTATTAATAATAATAGTAATTCTCGAAAATGGTCGTGCATTGCTATTGTCCCAATAGAGTATTGGGACCGGTCAATCATCACGGACAGGACTATTCTTGCCTATGCCTGACATCGTGGTGGTAGACCGGTCTTAACGTCGGACGGTACTCGTTGACATCACCATCCCGCATGACGAATCCCGAATTTGTGATTGTCTTTTATTTTATTTTTTTTGTCTGTTTATTTGTGATGGAAAGTGTCCTTTTATGATGGGGCACTTTCCAATTTTATTTTTTTTGACGCTGTAAAGGAGAAAAGAGCTGGACACTTGCTGAGTTTCTTGCCGGTTCTTCTCAGTACAAGATCTCCTGCCCAGAGTAGATAGACTTACGAACCGATGGCATAAAATGACGTTCATAAGAGCTATTTGTAGCCAAAACTGAATAAATGATTTTGAATTAATTAATTTTTAATTAATTAATTATTTTTTTGGGCTAGATAATTGGTAATTGATAATTTATTTGAATTTTGAATTTTGACGAGAACCTCGTGAAAGCTGTGAAGGATAAACTCAGCAAGTACCTTGACTTAGCTCACGAGGTGACCGCCATGTGAAATGTTGATTCGACAATCATTGTCCAGATAGTCGTTTCAGCGAACGGTCTGATAGCGTAGAGCCTCGACAAACATCTAAGAGGCTCTCGCTCGATGGTTAGATCCAGGGTCAGATTCAGAAAGCAGTACTCCTTGACACGGCACGTATTGTCAGGAAGTTCTTCACTCTGCAGCCCTGACCACCGGTAGCTTGGGCCCTGCCCCGCTGCTGGCGGTTCTCTAGAATTAGGTTTTATAATGTATCATTGTTTTTATATTAAAATATTGTAAAAATCTAGTTTTAATAAAGAAAATAAATAAAGGGTATAATAATAATAAATAAAAGTTAGTAATACAAAATTATCGTTTAATCTAATTTTTATCGTGCTTTCCCGCACTCGCTGCATTACTGACGCGGTGGAATTGTAATTGAATGAAATAATAAATTTATGATTGATATTACATTACTACGCGACAGTACCTACTTTGCAAAACTATCAACGGATATATACTACAAATATTAATGTCTACAATAATTCATATAAAATAGCAAAGTTGATTTTTAATCTGTACGTTAAAGTAACAAGGCACACTTCAGCTTGACGTTGTATTAAATATAAAAATCGTATCGTTCGTCATACACGTTGACACCAACAGATGTTGCCACTATATACTTTTTATTTTTATACTCGTTTAAAATGTGCTAGAGAAAACAGCTTGGCAGTAAGCAGCCTATTTTAACTGAAGTCTATAAATTAGTTTAAAGTGTTGAACAATTTTGAGACTTTTCTATATAAGGCAACTGCGTGGGTAACCACGCAGTTGCCTTAATCTTAACTGATCTGATCTTTCAATATTTGTAAAAATATTAAGATCGGATGTTGATGACGTAGTTGTCGACATTGAATAGGGCCCCTTTGGCTTACAAAGTAAGAATAGATAGCGTTAATTAATTTCGGATTGAGCCACGATAGTATAGTTGGTAGTGCACCTGACCCGGCATGTCATGTGGTGCTGGTTCGAATCCCACTCGCGGATTTTTTTTAACACTATATCTTTTTTCAACGACTCAGATAATTTTCTAACTTTCAAGAATTATGTTATACAACGTAAATTTAATTTTTAATCTTTTCTGCAATTTAATCTGTAATGTTTTAACATAGCAAAAGAACCAAATGTAGTACCCGCACAATGCAGAATTAATTTTCAATTAAAATTTACTCCTACTTAATTAATAACGCGTCGGTGGCCGGCAAAGCTCTCGGCTCGTTATCTGGGATGGAATTACAAGGTCGGACCAAAAATGGTTCGGATTTTCGATGCATAGCCTGCGCTAACTATCACCAACTCTCATTTAACATGGTAATTAAGCCACTACCCATCAATTGTAGCGATGACGATGATGAAGGCCTTTTCCCAGTATATGGGCTATTTCATCACCAACTCAATAAATGCTGGAGCACGAGCCTTCCTATGGATGGATAAAGCGGGCCCATTGCAGTGTGGTGGTGGTAAACGACTGCCGATGCAGCCGGGACCAACGGCTTTACGTGCCTTCCAAAACGGAGGAGCTTGAAATGGTAAATTGTTGGTAGCCCATACGATGGCCAGCCTTTGCGAAAGTTGCTTAACGTCAGCAATCGCAGACCGCGGGCGTATTAACCAATGCGCCATCGAGCTCATCATAGGTTATTTATAACTTTCCTAATAACTTGTTGAATAAATATAATTACCTACTGAAACTCATATAACACTTGAAGAAAGCCGGCTGCCTGAATTAATGGAACTCAGGGCCATGACCTTTCTCAGTCCGGGCCACTGATTTTCCAGGATTCCCTGTTGAACTCGCCAAGTGTTTGCTTCCCACGCTGTTGATCAGGGCTGTTCAGGTACACCTTGAACATTGAAGGGAAATAAATCTCTTTATAAGTATCTTAATTGTTGTTTTTCCTTGTTATTTTGTTTCGTTCGCATTCACAGTGCTAAATCATATCGAAAATTATGGTTTGGTTTTATAGGTGTATGGAAACACTGCACATTGAAATAAAATTAGCTTAAAATAATCTAGTTGCGTTATGATGAAAAACTTTCTACTTTACATCCATAATAATATTATAAAGAGGAAAGCTTTGTATGTATGTATGTATGTATGTATGTATGTATGTATGTATGTTTGTTTGTTTGTATGTATGTATGTACGTACGTATGTATGTATGTATGTATGTATGTATGTATGTATGTATGTATGTATGTATGTATGTATGTATGTATGTATGTATGTTTGTTTGTTTGTATGTATGTATGTATGTATGTATGTATGTATGTATGTATATTTGCAACGAATAAACTCAAAATTTACAGGACCGATTTAAAAAATTCTTTCACCATTAGAATACTACATTAGCGCTGAGTACAATAATATTATAGCCTATTAAAAAAAAAACTATTATATATTCTTATTTTATCATGTTATTTCGATATCATTAGTTAGAGGCTCCGTGATCAAAAGACCGAGATGTTGGTCGAGTCATGATTAATTTGTAACTTGCATACCGTCAATAATTTAATCGGGTGCATTCCGTTTCGTTAAATTTACATAATCATTTTATACTGACGTTTCGTGTGTCAGACCTTTTTCAATATCCGTGATCAGAGGATTTGTTGTCAATAATATAAAGAATAAAATCGAGCAGAACCGTATAAAGTGCGTTCTTTCAAAAATGTTAGTCACTTAAAACTGTTATTAAGTTGTAACTTTTCCCTCTAAGATACGTTTTTTTTAAATCTGCAATTTTGCCGACTTAAACACAGAAAACGGCATAGTAAATAAAGTAGCATATATACATATATAAATGGCTGATCATGATGATGATGAGCTCGATGGCGCAGTGGTTAACGCGCCCGGTCTGCGAGTGCTGAGGTTAAGCAACTTTCGCAAAGGCCGTTCATCGGATGGGTGACCAAAAATTGATCATCTCGAACTCCTCCGTGCTTCGGAAGGCACGTCAAGCCGTTGGTCCTGGCTATATTAGAAGTCGTTAACAACCACCATCCCGCACAGGACCCGCGTGGTGGTTTATGGCCCGTTCTCCCTATCCATCCATAGGGAAGGCTCGTGCCTCAGCAGTGGGGACATAAAATGAGCTGATGATGATGATGATGATGATATAAAACTATTATGATTCCTAAGTGCTATTGTTACATAAAATGTTAATATATAGTTAACTAAACAAAATGCAATGCCCCGGCGCATAACAAATTCGATTTTCACTATTCACTCGAGAAATTCCGATTCCGAATTAACGGGTTCCATTTGCGGTCAGTCGCCGCATTAAAACACTGACGTTTACACAAGCACCCGTGTCGTCACACCCGTCTCTTCACAAAATTTCCGGTGCGGTCGCCTCAAATATGCCACCGGAATTAATAAACCATCATTTTGGTCTCCGGAACCTTTTATTTTTGGCTCAAAATATTGGTAGGTACTTTTGGGACGAAGCGACACTTTTGCGTTGCAATGTAATATGCGAATCGTAAAAGAGGGTGCGGGTATTTAAATTTGGAGACCTTAGGGGACTTACAGTTTGTGACGGATATACATTATTCAAAAATGGATTGTATGAATTCCCTGATTTGGCCATTTAAAGTAAGTAGTAAGTAAATAGCATATATACTGTCCCGCTGGGCAAAGGCCTCCATCGTTGAAATCAAGTCATCACTACAATTGATGGGTAATGGCTAACTCACGATGCTTGCCAGTGCGGGTTGGTGATCACAAATCCGGGCTATGCATCGAAAAATCCGAAACACACTTTGCCCGATCCGGGACCTTCGGGACCTTTGGGACCAAGCGCTTTACCACTCGACCACTGAGGCGTTACAGTTTTTTTTTTTTAATTAACGACAATGCAGAAGCGGCAAATACTTTTGAATCTCTGCAATTGCGTAGAGATGTTGCGTCACTCAGCGTGTTTTACCGCTTATACCATGACGAGTGCTCTGAAGAGCTCTTTGACCTCATCCCATCTTCTCCCTTCCTTCATAGAATTACACGTGCTGCTTTTCGGAGTCACCGCTTCACTGTCTCAAATATCCCATCGCACACAAGGAAATTTAGTGACTCGTTTCTTTGTCGCACCTTCAAAAGATGGAATATTCAGATTCAACTTCCTATGATATGGGGTCCTTTAAAAGAGGCGTGAAGAAACCTTGTGGGCCGGCAGAGTGAGGTTAACTGATGCTACGTTTGTTTTCACGCTGCACCAGTTATCTTCGCGTCCACTTCCACTTAACATCAGGTGGGATGAAGTCATTTGCCGAGCTATCTATAAAAAAAATGTTTCTTTAAAAAAACCTTTATCCCTTTTTACTCCTTTAAAGGAAAAAATACGAAATTCCTGAGACACGTCATTCTTTAATTTCTTTTTATAAAGCCAAATACCAATTTTTATGTATTTTACTTCAAAACTGACGGACTTTCATACAAACTTTCACCTTCTATTTGACAGTTTAAGGAGATAATTTTCTTAAAATCCCTTCTTAGTAGCCACTAAGATTAACCAGCCGGTTACGTCACTCACTTAACCTATAGTCCAAATTTCATCTAATAAGCTTCAGCGGTTTCAGCTCGGCAATGATGAGTCAGTCAGTCAGGACAGGTCATTATATGTATATAGATAACTATACTTAAGTAACAATTGGAGAGAAAAATAAAGATTGTATTATTATTTTATTTTTATTAACATGAGGTAGAGCGGAGTCATTTGACTTCTTAAATATTAAAAAAAACACGCTTGTAAAACTTGCAATAGTGTAAAGTAGACTTCTTAGCGGGAAAGTGAAGCGTCATGTCTGCGGTTTTGTTTTATTTTCTAAAATTTGTGTTATGTCGAATATTAATGTGAAATAATGGTGGATTATTAACCATTAAGTGTTCGTGAGTGTGCATAAGTGTTGGCAAATGAAACAAAACAGTGCAACGTTACTTTTCAAATTCTCTCAAGAAGCTCGCGTGAGGACTTAGTAAAGCCCCACATCTTTACTGAGATACTCGAGGGGTTGGGGGTATAACATTTCTATAGTTAAAATAAGCTTTTAAGGTTGACTCACTATAACCTTTTTAAGGTAATCAATTAACGCGGGTGAGACCGCGGGGCACAGCTAGTATATATAAAATCTGTACGTACATAACAATGGTGTGTGCAAAGCAGAAAGCATAATTTATCCTTTTATCATGCCTCGATGCCCGGTAACTTTACTGGATCTCCTCGGATTCCTTTGAAGATCACGAAAATAACGGATATAGCTATTTGGCGGCAAAAAAAGATGCGCCTTGGGCTCTGTGCAGTGTTTTCAAAGAGGTTTTTGAGGTTTTATTTGGTAGGTACAGTGTCAAATTGATCAACAAAACTCTATGCAACTTAAGGTCATAAATATTTTTGTGTTTTAGAAATACAAACCTGTCTATTGTGCGATTAGATTATGTTTTTTACTAACACTGTTACACACACACACACATTGTCACATTTTTGATTGAAGTAACCAGACTTAAACTTTATCTTTTGTACCTAGATACTACATAGCAGTGTTTAAAGTAAAAAATATATAAATTGCGTCTTAAAATATTGTGTCTGTCTTAAAATATTAGTTAGTTAAAAACTGACAACATCTGTTTAATAAGCATTGTCTATCTTTAGCTTTGATCAATAATGTACTAGTTAAAAAAAATAAAAAATATTACGGTAAATACCCCCCATGATTATTTGGGGGAGGCCTTTGTCCAGCAGTGGACGTCTTTTGGCTGAGATGATGATGATGATGATGTACTAGTTATAAGATCCGGAACAAAAATACATCTCTGTGGTGGTCATTTGTTGCTGTTTGCTCATTCATACCATACCTAGGTACTATACCTACATTTAAATTTCGAATAACAAAATCTGAAAAAATATTGGATATCATCAACAATTTCTTACTGTGAACCTTAAATAATAAATATAAAGATTAAATTAAGGTTGTAGTTTCTTCTTGGCGGGAAAGTGAAGAGTCATGTCTGCGGTTTTGTTTTATTTTCAAAAATTTGTGTTATGTCGAATATTAATGTGAAATAATAGTGGATTATTAACCGTTAAGTGTTCGTGAGTGTGCGTGAGTGTTGGCCAATGAAACAAAACAGTGCAACGTCACTTTTCAAATTCTCTCAAGAAGTACTACGCTCGAGGACTTAGTAAAGCCCCACATCTTTACATATATATATCATTTCTCACTTCTCATTTCTTTTATCATTCATCATCATCATACAGAAGGGAAATATTGTTTATTTATGTATTACTTGTAAGAAAAATTACTTTGACACTGGCTAAATGTGCTAACCGCACGAAGCCATCAACTAAAAGAAAAAAAAAATAAGGTTGTAAAATATTTTGTAATACTATATTTACTGTCATCGCCACAAACGTCATTGTGACTCCGTGCCTCAGAATAATAAGCTTTAGTTATTATTCTGAGCTCCGTGCCCTCAAAGTCACCTTCCGTTTTTCAAGCACTCAACGGGAATCTTGTACATTATTGATCGAAGATCTTTAATCATCGCTTTATGGTAAAGTACTTAGTAACTCTTTCAGAGACCGAGAGGCAGAGAGAAGGATGAACAATATTTTTTTTATATAAGTAATCAAATCAAATCGAGCTTTGTTAGCATACTAAGTGTACATTCATCGGTATTAAATAATAAACGTACTTCAAAACTTAAGTTAAAATTAGGCTATTTTACTTGTTACGTCACTGTCGCTTGCGCGCGGGTTAGGTATAGAAAAACAAGATACAGTTAAACCATATGTGAGCCACGTATGGATCATAAAAATGTTATAAAATCCAATTCCGTGCCATCAATAATTCACCGGTCTCCGGCCCAGGTTTGATTCCCAGTGGGGGTTACAATCGGGCGTCAAACCCGGTTCCGTAGCTACTGCCTTCTTTATAAGTCTGTCGCTATAAAACTAGGCTGTATTGCTGTGTTGTTACAGTTAGAGATAAGATAGCCAGTTCTTTCGTAGTTGGAGATTGTGGGTGCAGTGTGTTTTTACCTTTGGCTTTATCGTCACTTACTATAAAGTGAGATGATGGCCAAGTGCGAGTCAGACTTGCGCACGAAGGGTTCCGTACCATTATCTATAAAAATATTTCAAGTTTCTACCTGTTATCGTTATTAAGACCGAGAAAAAAAAAAGGAAAAAAATCACGTTTGTTGTATGTGAGCCCCCCTTAAATATTTGTTTTATTTTAATTTAATTATTTATTTTTAAAGTGAACAATATAACTCAATATTCGGTGAATATTTAGAGCGTCTATATGTTGCCATTATCAATGTAGAGCAAAAACGATTAAAAAAATCACGTTTTTTGTATGGGAGTCCCCTTAAATATTTTTTATATTCTGTTTTTTAGTATTTGTTGTTATAGCGGCAACAGAAATACCTCATCTGTGAAAATTTCAACAGTCTAACTATCACGCTACATGAGATACAGCCTGGTGACACACGGACAGACAGACAGACGGACGGACAGCGGAGTCTTAGTAGGTAATAGGGTCCCGTTTCACCCTTTGGGAACGGAACCCTAACAACCTAACAACACCATAGTTTTGATTTTTAACGTGACCTGTGCCCTAATTTTGGCATTTGGACAGTCAGAAAAGACTATTTGGTTGGCAAAGCGAACAAAGCTAGTAAGGCACAAAAATAAATGCAAAAAATCACAGAATCAAGTATCTAAGACACGATTGTGTACGTTTCAAAATAGCAAAATGGAGACCCTAATGGCTACTTGATAAGCTTTTATAATGTCGTCGATGCTGTCAAAACAATAGCAAATCTGCTCGTACATTGTCAAATGTTTTATATTATTTTTAATTTTTAATTTTGCATTCACAAAGTGAGTTATTAGTCAACTCGCACACTTTAAACTCGCACAGTTGTGCAAAATGGCACCTCTTGGTTTGGCACCTATTATTTGTGTCGTCAACTCGCACAACAGTTAAAATCTGAGGTAGTCATGTACAATCAATTACAAAAATGTATAGTTACAAGATAACATTTTTTACTAGAAAAAATCAACCAGCCTCAGGTAGATCGAGTGGGAATCGAACCCATGGCCGCTGAGCTACTGAGGCCATGGTTTTTTTCTAGTATATTTTTTTATCATTGTCACTTGTTTTAAAATTATTTAGAAAATATTTATCTTCCAAGTAAACACCAAAATGATGTTCCATCGCAGAAAAATATATTACCAGACCCAAGTACGTTAAAGACACATAATATAACGCTTTTCCCCGAGAGAAGGTTATAAAAGTTGTCTGTATTTTTTTTTGACTCATTTCATGGGAGTCTCAAGGACAAGGGGATGTTTCTAAAGGCTCTCCCTGGTAACGGGTTTTGGGATGATTGGAGATTATCTGTGTTTATCTTATCTGTGTTGGTTATTTTGCGTACAAAAAGTATGAAATTTTGTTGTCACATAAATAAGTTATGGCAGATATTTTTATTTAAGTACGAAGGGTAAAAAGGATAAGTTAGGATTAGCTTTAACATAGATTTTAGTGTAAACGGGGAGGTGGAATTCACAAGCTGTTAAAAATGTTCATAGGAAACATAAAGATAGTTTCTCCTTATAACCTACTTACAATTTTCGGACCAGAAAAGCGATTAGTTATAAGTGACCCGATTTCCCAAGATTAGTCCCATTATTAATCCCATAGTAAATACATTTACTATAACATTCGTGGTAAAGTTTGTACTTATACATCAAAAATACAGATCTGGGGGCACGGCTGTGCCCCCGCCAAGTCGAGCAAAAAAGCGGCACGGCCGTACCATCTTTTTCTCGAAACGGTTTAGGCCATTTTCGACCCCCTATAACTTCATAAACTTTTAAACTTTCGCGTTCTATAGTTAAACAAATTTATAATCGCGACAGCAGTCAGCCCGTGACCACGGCCGTTGTAACTCGGTCGAAACGTCGGGTATAAAGAAGGTATGATACCTTTTTACTAATTAGTTTGCGTTAATCCCCATTTAAATTTGTTCCCCTATAACTTCGTTGTGGATAAAACTAGAAGCCTGAATTTTCAGTAACCAAGCAGGCACTGTTTATATACGGTACATTTCAAATTTCATTCAATTTGTACCAGTAGTTTAAGAATTATAACTAGTCAAAGTTCTTAATTTTGTCACTCAATCACTGACCGATCATCAAAACTCTAAGGCACTCTAGCAGACATTAAGCTTCAAATTTATTATACAAATAGTGTTTAGTGTATAATCAAACTGCAGACCTAAGTAACTATATGGTTTTATGGCGTTCCGAGGTAAAGAAAGGATTTTGACAGACAGACGGACAGACGGACAGACGGACAACAAAGTGGTCCTATAAGGGTTCCATTTTTTCCTTTTGAGGTACGGAACCGTAAAAATAGTTTTGACATTTGCTAAAAAGGTCAAGGTGCAGTCAACTACCCAATACACATCTCTAATAGATAAGTAATACTTTTGTATATTTCCTGTTTCATACTATTTTAAAGTTTTGTGGTCTTACACATATATTAATATAATCTCTATTTACGCTTGATAATAACACCACCCGAATGCTGGAAACCAATCATGAAATTCTGTAAATGGATGACAATTTACGTTATAAAAATAAAACTTCGAAAAGCATCGAGCGACATCCATTGTTGGAACAAATTGAAATCCCCACGATCAGTTATTATAGAACCCAGATACGGGTGCTTATAATGAAACCAAAGGGATTTGTGTTTTAATCAGTATTTTATCCATGTGTGCGTAATATAGGTACCTATGAGGAAAATGGTGAATACGTTTGGTCATCTGTGAGAGCAGTGTAACTAGTAAGTAGATGGTGAGCACAGGCCAATATAGGTCTGTGTTGGTTAGAATCTTAAAGTATTTGAAAATAGAATTTTATTAACCGACTTCAAAAAAGGAGGAGGTTCTATGTTCGACGCGTATATTTTTTTTATGTATGTCCAGCGATTTCTCCGTCATTTGTGAACCGATTTTAGAAATTCTTTTTTTCATATTGTTATTTTATATTATTATAGCCTTTAGCCTTAATAATATTGTACTTTTTATATAACTAACTAATCTTAACTTTTAGACTTAATAACACATTTCTAGTTCACATTATTAATATCACCTGAAAAAGGATGATTCGAACCCACGACCTCTCGCATTCTAGGCTACAGCAGCTCATATAACTGAGTATTTCTTGTATCACCTGAGGCAAAGTGCTCTTTATCTTCATATAAAATAAATAAATATAAAAAAATAAACTATCATCGCACTTAATCCCGTTAATAATAGTTATTCCAAATAGATATAATAGGTACATATATAAAAATAATAATAATAATACACCTAGAGAGGCTCTCGCTGAAAGGTTGGGTCAAGGGTCAGATGCAAAAGGCACCTTGACACGGCACGTATTGTCAGGAAGTTCCTCACTCTGCAGCCCTGACCACCGGTAGCTTGGGCCCTGCCCCGCTGCTGGCGGTACTCTAGGATTAGGTTTTTAAAATGTTATATTGTTTTTATATTAAAATATTGTAAAAAACTAGTTTTAAGAAAGAAAATAAATAACGAGAATAATAATAAATATCTACTATAAATATCAATATATTTATAATCGAATCAGATGAATGCTCTATATGTGTTAATACAAAAAAATAATTTTAAAATAATCTAGTACTTACTTAGATCCTGTAGGATCTTCAGGCAATATAACAAAATAGCCTCTCTCTTTTTTAAGGGTAGGCTTCACTCCCACGGGGTAGTGACGTATGAATCTTTTTTTGATTCTCCGAGGAGTTCTACACGTAATATCGAAAGCGTTGTAGAGCGTAGCCTTTTAAAATGTGGTTTATATTCTGTTGCCGTGTCTTGAATAAATAAATACATAAATTAAGTACAACGCGTGGCTATTAGATTTCCGATACACGTTGAGTTTATAGCGATCCTATGATAATCTTAATGGGACTATATAAATTGTCTTTTCCTCTTATTTTTCTTTTATTACGGACTTTACAAACTACTGGTCCTTCAAACCGGATGATAAACCATGAATAATGGTTTGTTGATGTCATTGAACTCAAAAACAAAGTGATTACAAAATGTACCTATGTTAAACTAACCTTATTTATTATTTACTTACCGCCTCCGTGATCTCGATCTCGGTTCGATTCCCAGAGGGGGTATATGTTTGTAGATTTGTTGTGTGTGTGTATGTGATTAGTATACCAGTGTATCTAATGCTGAGTTAATGTATAATTATCAGCATTACCAGCTTATTTTATGTCCTCACTGCTGGAGCACGAACCTTCCCTATAAGGATGGATAGGGAGAACGGGCCATAAACCACCACGCGGGCCTAGTGCAGATTGTTTGTTAACGAGTGCTTATGCAGCCGGGACGAACGGGTTTACGGGTCTCCCGAAACACGGAGCTCGAAACGATAATTTTTGGTCACCCATCCGGTGACAAGCCTTTGCGAAAGTTGCTTAACCTTAGCAATCGCAAACCGGGCGCGTTAACCACTGCGCCATCGAGCTCCCTTATACATAATAAACAACCTTATCTCACTTGTAAAACCGTCCAAGTTGCAATGTTTAACAGTAATCTATGACATGTAACGGTGTCTTGAAACCATATAATAAGAACGCACAATTGGATTACGCTCGATCCATATTGTCGGAACAGCCACCACCGTACTGCGATCCCGCGGGTATCATTATTTTATTTTATTGTAATTATTTATACATCCTTGAGATCCTTGGGGGAGGCCTTTGTCCAGCAGTGGACGTCTTTTGGCTGAGATAATAATGATGATGATAATGATGATTATGATGATGATTTATACATCACGAGGAACTCGATAGCAACGTGGAACTCGTAGTGAAAATCGGATCGGAATCGAGTGTATATAGCTCGTGAACATAAAAACGAGATAATAAGAATTAAAACTACAGTAGTAAAAGAGGGGCAGTAAAAGAGATTCATATAACTTAGAAATGAGGTTGAATGAGAGGTATTAAACAAAATATAAGTAATGAGATGACGATATTTTTAAATATAAAGTAAGTCCTATATATTTAATAGTCCAATATAATATGAGGAGCTCGATGACGCAGTGGTTAAAGCGCCCGATATGCGATTGCTAAGCAACTTTCGCTAAGGCTTGGTTATCGGATTGGTGACCAAATTAATCATCTCAAGCTCCTCCACGCTTCGAAATACACGTAACGCAGTTAGTCTCGGCTGCATTAGCAGTTGTTAACAACAACCAATCCGTACTTGGCCCGTACTCCCCTATCCACCCATAGGGAAAACTTAGCCCCAGAAGTGGGGACATAAAAATGAGCTGATGATGACGATGAAACATCACCAGCAATACTACAATATACAGACATGTTGAATGAAGGTGAGAATCGAACCTGGGACCTCCAAGTGTGAAGGGTCTAACCGCTAGACAACAAAGTTAGTAAAATAAAATAACAATTATTATAATCCGGGACAATTCTGTTATATTCTTTACATATTTATATAAGGTCATATTTTAGCAACTGCAAATATTTTGAGGATAAATTCAACAATTTAAATAAACTATTTATATGAAAAAACCTTAAATTTTTATACGCTAGTTTTCAAGAAAAACGCCAAAAGACATTTCGATTTAAAAGTAAAATAAAGCACTTTCGGTAGTTTCAATTCAAAGGAGCCGAAACAGAGAGGCCGCAATGCCTTCACCGCTTACACGTGCCCGTAGTTTCATTCAAAGGAGCCGACAGAGAGGCCGCTCTTAAAAATATTACAATTTTCGTGTCAGGAAAAGTTAAAAAAAAACTAGCCTGAATTGTTTTTTTAAATGCTTAGGGCCTTACAATTCTCTGATATAATTAGATGTTTTGTCAAAACATTTGCAAATGTGACCGTCTATATTCAAATAACGTCCCCACTTTTTCGGTTGCCATGTTAAATAAATAAATCTCCCTTGGTGCCCTACGTCCCTACGTTTCGCAGTCATTAGTAGTCAACGGGCCTTTTATCTTTTTGTCGATATAACCAAATAGAATCCTTTATCCCACTGACCTATGTCCCCTTTCACAAATCTACGGGCCACAGAAAAATACCCATTTTCAACACCTACTTGGTATTCTTCGCAGCTATAGGATCCTCCAAATGTACGGAATCGGGAATTGCTCTGCCTTTCATCCAATATATTTCCCTCTGTTCATAGTGGAGTGCGTAGTAGCGTTCCTAATTCATTTTCTGCTTCGTTATAGATCTTATTTGTAAGGGAATAGAGGTGTTATTGTTGATATTGTATTGTGTAAATGTCAACTTCCATAGGTAATATATCCATAGGTATATATAAACAAATATTTTTTAGAGGATTCACGAAAAATAATTATATTCATAACGGTAACATTCATTGTAAACTATGATAGGCAAACACTTATAATGTGCTTATTATTTCTTAAAGATCTATCTAAATCGTCGGAGGAACTTATACTAATAAAAAGAGTATAAGATAAAGACTGTGGTACTCGTATATGTCATATAAGAATTGCCGTAAAATTTGACAAGTATACTTAATAATATTGTGTATTTATAAAAACACTATTAACATAAAAGGAACATAACTGACTTTGCTACATTTAAGAAAAAATAAAGCAAAAGTTAAAATATAAAAATCATAAACATAACTTTACTTACTATACTTATAACTTTTATTTGGTAAAGGTACTGTAAGGAGGTTATATGCAGCTTATAGTAAAAGTTAGTTTAATTTATTTGTATGTAAGCCTCTTTAGTCTGGATGAGTATTTGAATCATCGAACATGTAGGTAATTAAAAAGGTTTGCAACCGGTTTGACACAGTCGTGGTCAGTCGTAGACAGGAGCTACAGTCCGGCTAGGAGACAAGGTGCTCGGAGATCGATATAATATACAATACTGTAATGTTTTTATAATAATACACAAAGTTAAGTGCTTTTATAATAGTGATCTTATTTTTTTACATACATCACCTAACCATATTACCTTATTTACAAATAGGGTGGATATGTAGTGAAACTCCAACATCTAATGCATAGATAACTGATTCTAATTCCGATTCACATTCTAAAATCTTATAGGTTTATCTATATTCAGAAGAAGTAAATTAGTTAATATTTCGCAACAATATTGTAAGTTCTTTTATTTTTAACTAATTCAAATTTTACGGATACGAATATACGAAACGCGAGTAGGCGTTTATTTTACACATTGTAATTTCGAACCCTTTGCAGGGTGTGTGGTCACAGGGAGAAATTTTTAATTTGATTTTTATTTAACCTGTTTCGTCCATGTTTCGATCACTGACCCTTCCACTTTTCTCGATCACTGACGGCTTCCTACCATACCGGTAAATAATAAGTAATTTAACCGGTAAAATTTTTTTTTAATGTTTTTTACAAAAACGATTTTGTATCCTTATTAGGTATAAGCAAATAAGATTTGATCTGCCGGGTTCCATCCGAGTGATCCTCAAAGATTCCTTTTCACCCAATAAGCCCTTTAGAAATCTAATGTTATCGCAAACAGAACTCATTGTTATCTGAGTACCGTCTCAGAGTAACGGTTTAATCGAATTTAAACCTTATGCCTTTAGAAGAGGGATCCCCTTTCTTACGTAATATGATTCCTCAAATATTTCCATAAGCCGATTAGTGTCTATGTCTAGCCTCCGAAGCCTTACAACCGGACTAATTTTGATTGTAGTTCACTGAACGGTTATCTATTAATTATGTAACAGGTTTCTTCGATCGACATCTAGGCCGATAATATAAATACCAGATAGAAACTTAGGTATTTTTACGATTTATTTACAAGTAAGCTTCGTGTCTGCATTTTTGGAAGTTCCTAATGTCTTTTTTTATCTTTACGTTGAAAGAATATTTTGTGATTGAAAACTTTATTACTTTGCAATGAGCTTTCATATAATTAGTTCGATTGGACACTTGCTAATTTCTTTTAAACTTATATTATGAAATAAAATGTAAAATATTTATTGGTATCACAAAAAAATATGTGTAAAAATAAATAGGTAAATGATAATGTGTAAGTAAATATTTATTTGTGTTTATCACGTTTATTATTATTTCCTTTATTTATTTTTTCACATATTACTTTACATTTTTAAATATTTTCTAAAAAAAAAGACAAAACATTTTAAAATATAAAAAATAAGGGTCCGCCGGCATCGGGATCAGGGTCCAAGGTACCGGTGGTTAGGGCTCCAAAGACAGGAACGTCACAATGCGTGCCGTATCGAGGAGAACTGACTTCTGAATCAGGCCCTTGATCCAGCCGCCTATGTTATTATTATTATTATGTTTATTACTTATGACCCGTGTGAGATCATCATATTAATCGAAAATGCAGCGTAAAGACGAGGAGAACTCACATATAAATTTTGCATATACCTAGCAAGGTGTACAACACTAGCCGCTTAAAGAACTCTGTCACTTTATTATATTCTTGGTTTACATCATAATTATGTCATTGAACTCTCTACTCTACTCATATGGGTTGGTGGTAAGGCTTGTTTTAAGCTACCAGGCTAACTGCCTACCACTATCATAATTAAGTTAGTCACAAAAGCAACAATTTCAGTGGCATTGTTGTGTTCTGACAGTTAGAGCATAATGACAACCTGTTTTGCTTTTATTTTCACTTTTAGAATAATTTAAAAAAAATATTAACATTCGGATAACCTTTCTCTATATAAACTACAAGTGTGCGAAAGTTCATACTCCACCGCCCGCACAAATCGACATCTTCTGCTAATTTAAGGAACTTATTGCTATGCATTGTATGCGACTATTTAATTGTATGCTTTTACTCTTTACCGTTTTACTACAGTTAAGTTACATTATAGTTTGATAGATGGCGCTCTCTGTTAAGTATATAACAAACCCATTTCCAGAAACCAGCGTTTTTGTAATATCAATTCCCATAAGATAGCCAGCTGCTCAATAATTGAAAATTCCGAGTGGAGGGCGCTTCCATCTTTTGTCTTATCATGACTTATCGTTGGGCGAGATGAAGGCTAACGGTTAACCCGTAGTCATAAATCGTACTCAAATAAAAGCAAATAAATGAATGCTCACCTAAGCTGTAATAGCCAGAATGCGAGCAAAACAAATCATAACTTACTTCATTAATTACTGCTAAGCCCTTACAGGGCATTCCTTGGAACTTGATTACATACAAACGAGATTCATTCACTAAATATGAACCTAAAAATAAGATGTTAGCTAGACAGACTTAGAATAATAATATGCTACTTAGAATACCACCAACCAATCGTTTGTAACTTATTTACAAGCCTACATTAACAAACAAAATTCATTTAGAATATCTGAAAGAATAGGCAGGCCTCCAACTATGAGGACCGACGATCTGGTGAAGATTGCGGTTAGCCGCTGTTAGCGAGCAGCACAAAACCGAACGTTGTAGAGATCCCTGGAGGAGGTCTTTGTCCAGCAGCTGTGAACGTTTTTTAGATGATGATGATGAACTTAACCGAAAGGTAGTAGCTAGGCAGACTTAGAATACGCCATTAAGAATACCACTAACCAATTTTTGGGTTTTTTTTTATTTTTTTTTTATGGTAAAATGAGGCAAACGAGCAGGCAGGTCACCTGATGGAAAGCAATCACCGCCGCCCATGGACACCCGCAAAACCAAAGTTATCGCAGATGCGTTGCCAACCCTGAGGAAGGAGTTGGATCTTGAGGAGGGAGTAGGAATTGGGAGGGGGGAGGGGTGAGAGATGGGTTAGTGGTATGATTGTGTCAAGTTCTCCTAGCTAACTACCACCCATCTAAGAATCCGATAAGTAGTTATAAGAGGGCCATTTTTAAGTAATTGGGGTTAGGATGACTTTTTAATAGAAGAACGTGAGAGTATGTGTTGCAGGCTCCGTAGATAAATAATAACACAACTGGTTAATGTATCGGAGTATAATTTCTAACTAGTTTAAAAACTAAAAATACAAGTATATATATTAATCAATAAACAAAAAAATTGGCGGGGGAGATTAGTTGATTGTAGAAAGTCATGAAACAGGAACTAATGAGTTTTGCTTAATTTACATAACATATTAAATCACGTTATTAATTATCTCTATTAAATATCACGAACATTACTTGCTATGAATATTGTGCTGACGGCACATTACTTCCCCATTAGAAAAAAAAATTATAAATTACATAAATTACAAAATAACATTAATAAAAACAATGCATAGAACCCTAATTAAAATTACGAACAATAACTTAGTGGTATAGTAATACTATGTAAGTAAAGCAAAGAATTCTATTGGATGTACCGCAAAGTTCTTGGTATAGGAACACCTTTTTTATACCGTCGCCCGTGACCTCCGCTTAAGTCTATAGGTAAATATATAATAATATAATTATTATTTTCAGACCATTGATCCATGTTGTTAGTAAACTTAAAAGCTGTTAGTAGAGAGAACACATAAAAAAGGTAAAGGTGCATGCACATATAATAAAAAATAAATAACTAAAAAATAAAAATGCTTTTATTAAATTAAAGAGTTACAACAGTATGTATACATTATTACTCTTAGTCCTTAAACTAGGTAATCCTGTCTATGGGGACTTACATTGGTGGTGGTAAATATATTTTGTCTAATGGCTAAGTGTACAACAAAACAATTAACAAAAAAATAAATAATAATATATATTATATAAAACTATACTAGCAAATACGAGCACAATGCCGAACTTCCGATAAAGATTAATAAGATAATACCTTTAGGTCGCATTGAACTCCGTCAAATTCTTCGCGTATAACGAAACGTTAAACTTAAAAGTATCTATCATACAAAGATGACGTCACTGAACACATTTACTCTCGCTTCTCTCCTAAATGGTAATGGTCTTATTTAGCTGGATAAGGGTCCAACTTTGACCCTTGTCGTACGTCCGAGAATGCATAATGGCGAACTTTGAAAGTCTATCTTGTGTAAAGAAGAAAATGCCCTTCGCTGTCTTTGCGTAGTTTGGCCCTCACATTATGAATAATAAGTACGCCTATATTTTTGGTAAACATTGCGTTACAATTTGAAAAAAGACAAAGACAAACATTTTTTCAACAATCTATCTAATTTCAAATTGTAATTTGTTTGCAACAATATTTGCGTATATTATATATAAATAATCATATTGCGTTACAAGCTTAGAATACTATAACTCTTTACATTTTACGTAACGGAACATTTTGTGTAACGTTCGTAGTGTGCCTATTAGTTTTCATGTTTTGTTTGTGCCTAATATTAGCATTGAAAGTTGTTTCGGTCAACAAAACAACATGAAAAATAAAGGCCCTCATTTCATCACTTACAACAACAGATATTTTGTATTTGTTTTTACTTTTAATTTACTTTTTATTAAGTGTCCAGCTGAAAATCAGCGTTGTGACTACAAGTTACAACATGAGCTGAGCTGGTCAGCCCTTTCAGTTGTTTCTCACTATACCTTTGATATAAGAAACCTATTGTAATGTTTATGTATTGGAAGCACTGAATAAATGATTACTTACTTACTTACTTAATTACTTATAAATGTATAGACATATAGTTATATGCGGCAGGGTTTTGTTGACAGCCACTCGACTAGACTCCAGATTATTTGCAAGATTTTTACTCGATTTCATTATAATTCATAATACTGAAGAGATTCTGTATTTTGATAGAACATCTGAATTTTTCCATGATGGTCTGGGACGTGAAAATAAATAAATGGTTCTGACACACACCAATTATCTAGCCCCAAGAAAAGCTTCCTACCCTTCGAGCGATTAGGCACCACAGTGGTGCCTAACAACATGTGTTTATCTGTGTGTGTGACTTATTAGTACTAGGGGTTTTTTCGTTCGACGGGTTAAGAAACTCGAGAAATGGCTAGACAACGGATAAACATACTTAATATTCTTAAATACATACATATTATACATAGGAAACATCCAGACCCGAAACAATTTAGAAAAACAGGTATTTCTAATTGATAAGACCGGGGATCGAACTCGGGACCTCAGAGATGGCGACACCATGAAAACCGGTGTGCAAGCCACTCGACCAAGGAGGTCGTCAAATAATATATGTAATAATATAAGCTGCCTAGTTTCCCGTGCATTTCGTAAGTGCGTTGGCTCATACGACTTGCACGGGAAGTTAGGTTAAGGGACAAAGGTTTCAAGAGCCATGCACATCAAGCGATCAGCTAGCAACCTATCACTGATGTTGTCTCTTCCATATCATAGCCCTACTTTGATTATGCAAAATTAAATGTGGCGTAGAGGCCACTAACGGCGGGCGAGTTAAATTTAAATTAATGATTTTGATGCTCTGCCTACCCCTTTTTGGGAGAAGGACGTGAAAGTATGTACATACATATGTATGTATGTATGTATGTATGTATGTATGTATGTATGTATGTATATATGTATATATGTATGTATGTATGTATATGTGTATGTATGTATGTATGGACGTATGTATGTAAGTATATGTGTTTGTATGTATGTACGTATGTATGTAAGTATGTATGTATGTATACACATTAATATATACATACGTACATACATACATACGTAAATAAAAAGAAATATCCAACCATATTATCGTACTCCGCACAGCTTCAAAAGTCGAATACACCCGAAAACAAATAGAATTTAGTTCGAAAACCCAATCAACCTACATCCGACCCAGTACAATCGGGACAGTGTTAAATAGCCAAAACCCTTCAGTGACGGAATTAATTAATTTAATGATTGACGAATTTCAATTTCTATTAATCAACAACAGCTCTTGTGTGATTATTTGTATGCATTCAGTAGGAAGTTTAATGAAACATAATTCGTCGATGGAAAGGTAAAACAGCTTAAACACCAAAAGGGCATTTGTCAGAAATGCACTTTAGTTTAATATTAATATTTAAAATGCATTTCCTACCAATTGATTTTTGGCGCTTAAGCAGTTTTCTCTTTCCACTAAATGTTTGGTTGCCTAAATACCTTTATTGATGACTAAAGTCAATGATGATCAACAATGATTAAAGTGTCACTTTATAGAGATCTATATTCATTATTATACATATAAATACTTTAATTCAGTGTTGTATCTGTAGGGTCGTATTATTCTAAAAACTAAGCAATACGGCGCATTCCCCTAGTTTTCGACGATGTTTGCTCGTCATCTACTTAAATACGACTTTATTCTTTACCAAGAGTTTATGGCAAGAGGGGTAAAGGCGAAACAGCTCCGTATCGCGTCTCGTGGTTTGTTCGACCAAGCTTTTGTCCCACACTGGACACTGTCCAGTCATTGTGCATGGACAGTCACAAACTTCGTACATTTACAGAGTGACAATAGCTAAAAGCGAATGCAAGTCGCCATTTCGTGACTTTCCAGAACCGAATTCAAATGTTCTGAATGGAATTCGACATACTTTATTGTCCGAGCATTGCTTACATCATGTGAATAGCATTGTGTGAGTACCAAATTGTGTGAGCTACCTTCCATTCCACGGGTTTTATGTAGTCAAGTGGAAATGTGCGATAAAACTTTTTTCTTGTAATGGTCATATTTTTTTGCACAAAACACCCTACTACCTGCTTATTATTTATCCAGGAAACCTCACATGGCCCAAATTCCGTTTGTAATATTGAAAGTATGATAATTTTGTGATACTTTAGCTGTCACTGTTGATAAATATAGGGTCTAACAATATCAATAAGTGAACGTTTAAGGGGAGCATCTATACATCACACTTGGTTGGCATGCTCATCAGGTTCAAAACTACAGGCTCGTCACCGAGATAATCAACAAAACATTATTATAATTTACCAAAAAATACACCCTTTCCAAACCTGTACAGCGGTACTACACGCACACAAAGATAGCCGTTGTGTCATGTATCCGTACACTATCTTTTTATCGACGCCTGCGCGCGTTGTAGCAACGATACAGCATGTTTCATGGTGTGCATTTTTTAATTGATTTAGTTTGTTAGAAAACATAACTTTGAAAAATCACTATAAAACTGGAGCCCATTTTTTGTCATTGTATTCAGAATGATGTATAGATACCGCCCTTAAACGTTCGCTTATTGATTTTGTTAGACCCTGTATATCAACCACAGAACACCACCACAACTTGACAACTAATAAGTTGTCAAGTTCTGTAAATGTGGTTAATTTTTGTATCTCTAAAAGACTTTAAAAATGAGGTATCCACATAGAAGTTAAACTTCGATGTTCGCCATTATCGATGTAGGACAAAGAAATAGGTAGATACAGTTTTATATATTACGAAACATATTATACATAGTACGGTATATTACTAACTATTATTTGCGTATACGTGACACACAAAATAACATACCACTATAAATCAACATAATCTATACATATAATAAGAACGAAGGGATAAAAAAATCTGTAATTGCAAGATATAAAAAAAAAAATTACACAGGTTGCCTTAAAATCACTTACGGAACACGATAGAATAGTTTAAAAAAAATTGTTTGTTTGTTTGTTTGTTTGAACCCTATAAACTCGAGAACTACTGAACGGATTTTGATCCGGTTTTTACCAAAATGCTAAGAAAAATCCGGAGAATAATATAGGTTACATAAATACTCGAAAAATACAGGGTGTCTCATTTAAATCTGTCAGTATGGGAAAGTCTGAAACTATAAGACATACGAAAATCTGTTCTTAGGAACCATGTCATCGATTTTAATAAGAAGAAAAACTGCATTCATACATTTTAAAAAAACCTGTACTCAGCTCGGGAATCGAACCCAGTTGTTTTGAAAAAGTAAACTTATACTATTTCTATTTAGATATCGATTGTGTATGTCTTAAGCAGTAAATAGCTCTTTGAAACATGATGTCTAAAATGAATAAAATGCATTGTTTTCATGTACTTTAATTTATTTTAGTAGGTGTTGGAAGTAACTACCGTTACATTCAACAAGTTCAGGCATGTAAAATTGTCTCTATGGATGTTTGTAACTCTTTGCTGGTTTTGTAATTGTAAGATCGTTACCTAAACGTGTTGAATATTGTATTTTAAAAAACGGTGGTCACTTCGAACATCTTCTAAAATAAATAAAAGTATGTGAAAACAATGCATTTTATTCATTTTAGACATCATGTTTCAAAGAGCCATTTACTGCTTAAGACCTACACAATCGATATCTAAATAGAAATAGTGTAAGTTTATTTTTTTCAAAACAACCGGGTTCGATTCCCGAGCTGAGTACAGGTTTTTTTTAAATGTATGAATGCAGTTTTTCTTCTTATTAAAATCGATGACATGGTTCCTAAGAACAGATCTTCGTATGTTTTATAGTTTCAGACTTTCCCATACTGACCGATTTGAATGAGACACCCTGTATAATAAGAACGTAGGGATAAAAAAAATCTGTGATTGCAAGATATAAAAAAAAATATTTTAAAATCACTTATGGAACACGATAGAATAGTTTAAAAAGAAATTGTTTGTTTGTTTGTTTGTGTATTTGTTTGTTTGAACACGATAAACTCGAGAACTACTGAACGGATTTTGATCCGGTTTTACCGAAATGCTAAGAAAATTCCGGAGAATAACATAGGCTACACAAATACTCGAAAATTGTTAAATTTTAATTTAGTCTAAACTGGGATTTAATCCTTGGTTGCTTGCCAACTGTTGTTTATTATGTAACATAGGGGAATTTTTTTTAATGAGTTTTACGGCTCTGGCATTTAAAGCTCTGGCTCTCTATTGCTATCGTGTTTTGCGGCTCTGGGTTCTTTGCCCTTTTGAGCCTGTCATTGATAGTAGTTGCCATGAGAATACCGATTTTGATGCGGTTATCACCAAAATGCTTAGAAAATTTCGGAGAATAACATACAAATCGAAAAATGTTAAACAAATTTTGATATACGTATTTACGCGACCAACTGTTAGATAGGTTCGTTGAGTTATTATTTTAGAAAAGTTTTGTTACTCTCTAAGGTTACCTACCCTTTATAAATCTGTGAGGCACCTAAGCGAACATTAGCACCGCAGTAGTAAAGCGACGGAAAATAAAAACAAGCTCGAAATCACGCACATCATTAAACTTGGCTGTACATAGGTACACCTTTTATTTCATTTTCCAAAATAACCAATAATAATATGGCTATTTAGTCGCGCCTGCGCGCGGCGCTTATTGCAGTTTTCTAATACACAGAAATGTTAAAAGTTAAAACATTACCTATATTTGGCGGTATAAACCTCTGTGTCGTTGCCCAAAACAATGTCTCTTTTTTTAGTTATGCATAGAAATGTTACCTACTCATTAAATTTGGCTGTATAAAACTTTGTATCATTGCCCAAAATCATGTCTCTATATTTTTAAATATTGCACATAGAAAATATCTTGAATTACATAGCTTGGCTGTATAAACCTTTGGGTCGTTGCCCAAAATACTTAATGTTATTTTTTTAAATCTATTTGGTGAAAAAACGCGAGAACAGGAAAATTTAAAAAAAATTGGCACTCAAATTTTGAAACGAACAGAAGAAAATTTTGATGTTTTGCAATGCATTATGTACTCAGAACAATAACTAATTACTTTAGTTATTATTCTGAGATTAAGTAACTATTTCTGTTTTGTTAATAATTTTCAAATTATATTAATTATTCATTGTGTAAAAGTTTTTTAAAACATTTTATGCAGGTACGTTGAATATTTCAGTACTTATTCAGTTCTTATTAATTTTCAAATAAGATTTATTCATTGTGTAAAAGTTTTATGAAACATTTGATGCAGGTAAGTTAAACACTTATTTCAGTACATATTTTACATGTAAGCGGTTTCTTACTTTGGTTTCTTAACATGTTTATAGGATAAATCTGTGTTCAATGATACAATATAAGTAAGTAAGTACATATCATAACAATTTTAATATTATAAAACCTATAAAGAATGTATTTTGTACATACTTCTAGATTACAGGAAAATGGTTTTTCCATTCTTCTATCGCATAAGACGATGGCTACCTCTGGTATCAGAGTTGCAAAAATGTTTAAATTGGCAGGGTACAACTGTATCAGAGGCACGGACTTCAGATTTTTTTTTTATTAGAGGTAACTTCTTTTTGTGTCCTGTGATCTACCTATAAAAAGCTACCTACCTAACAAGATGCCACGAAGAAGTTCAAATTTATCGCAAGTATGTAACATAAAATACTATACTGCATTACCTAATAGACAATAATATAATTTATTACAGTTCTCAATTTATTGATATTTTGTATCTACGAATAAGAACATAGTTGGTAAATAGTTTTTTGTGCCTTCTGGCCGACAACCAATAATCCTGGACCGCTACCTGCTACTCGATATCCAGCTTCGGTGGACAAGGCAAAAAAAAATTTGAAGTCCGTGGTTGGACAGTATAACAGTAGACACATCTTAGCTAAGATATATCAGTGCCTAGGACGACTCCGAACGAGTACCTGAGCTGTAAAATACCAATTTTATTACATATAATTGAGCGTCAGTAAACCCATTTCAGGTTTGTATGACGTAGCAAATACGCGCAACCCACCGAGAAACGGTGTTGTATACTGATGTATGTGGCGGGATAATTGAAACGGGAAACTGAGTGAGAATCTGTATGAACGGGACGATTCTGTGCTTCAAACTGAATATATGTATGTACATGGCAGAGATGATAGTCAAAAGAATAAGAGATAATGTATGAAAATAATGATGGACGTAAAGGAGTCACAGGAAGTATGCCAGAACCACACTAAATGGAGATCGATTGTCTTTGTCTATCTCAGCATTCCCAGCTGAAAGGATATTAAGAGTGAGTAGATGTACGTAGGTAAATACAATGTCAATTTTATAAATTTCCGATGAATATAATTTTATTATACCCTAATGTTGACGCTTTATTCCTCGGAGGGTGTTGAGAGACAATCAAACAGTTGCAGTCCGTGCAAGAAATTATTTATATTTGAGCATATAGTGTACAATGGTGGTTGATGATTGTGCGATTTTTAATAGACAGTAGTTCAAAAAAATGATGATGTGTAATAAGGAAACGGATATATAAAAAGAACGACGAACAAAATGTTGCCGCAGTAAAAAATAGATTATTATTTTGAAGCGCCCTCTAGTGAGAACTTGAACATGCCCCCGGCCTTGGAAGCAGTAGCTTTCAATGAAGATGATGAGCCCTAAACTGCAACTAGTTGTCGAGTATCACGATGCCTGAAGCCGTCCGGATATCAGCCACTCTGGCTACTCCATCTGCCCCGGGAATAATCTTCTCGATCCTTCCAATATGCCATTTCAGGGGTGGAAGGTTGTCGTCTTTAATGACGACGAGCATGTCCGGTTTTTGATGTCCCATCTTTCTTCTTCTTTGCCCGTACTTGGAGCTCGGACACGTACTCCTTAGCCCATCGAGCCCAGAAGTGTTGACGGATTTGCTCCACTCGTTGGTAGCGTGTAAGACGGTGCACAGGAGCCTCTGTGATGTCTTCGCAGGCAGGCGCAGTAAGCGGACGGCCAACCAGGAAGTGAGCTGGACTTAAAGGTGCGAAGTCCTGAGGATCTGTGGACATAGGGCCGAGAGGACGGGAATTCAGGACGGCCTCAACTTGTGTTAATACCGTGCTGAACTCTTCGTAGGTTAAATGCGCGTTACCTATGACGCGCTTTAAATGGTATTTACATGATTTAACACCTGCCTCCCATAAACCACTAAAATGAGGAGCGTACGGTGGGATAAAATTAAGTTTAATGTTTTGACTTAAAGCGTATTCTAGAATTTCAGGTGAACAGTTATCTAAAAACTTCCTAAACTCTTTCATAAGACCAACAAAATTACGGCCATTATCTGAAAAGATTTCTGCAGGTTTGCCTCGCCTTGAAATAAAACGCTTCAGCGTTAATAAATAAGCATTTGTAGACAAGTCACTGACAAGTTCCAAGTGTATTGCGCGTGTAGCAAAACAAATAAAAATACAGACATAACATTTTGATGTTCTGGCACCCTTGCCCTTCCGATTGAGTATGAGCATTGGCCCAGCGTAGTCCACTCCCGTTCTCATGAAAGGGTAACCAGGAGCCAGACGTTCCTTCGGTAAATTACCTATTAGAGGAGAAGGAGTTATGCCTCTCAAACGTTTACAAACAATGCAGTCTTGTACCACTTTCCTAGCAAGGTTCCTACCCCCGATGATCCACCACGTCTCTCGCACATTATACAGGAGCGCCTGTGGTGCTGCATGCAGTAGCCGCTTGTGCTCATGTCGAAAAAGCAATAAAGCGAAGTGATGTTTAGCCTTTATGAGAATCGGGTGTTTCTTGTCTAAAGGAAAGTCAGGTGAGTTGCTAATGCGACCACCTATGCGAATTATTTTGTTTTCATCTAGAAATAAATTTAATTTTGACAAATTATGTGTGTGTGGTAAAGTGCCATTTTTTGTTAGTAACTTATACTCCTCTGGAAATGATTCTAACTGAGCCAGCCTAGCCAACGTCAAGTCAGCTATCCTTAACTCATCGACACTGACAACACCTGTTCGCTTAATACCCCTATTGCGCGTGTTATAAATAAAGCGGTGTACATGCGCGACAGCATGCCTAATACGATTGAATTGAGAATATCTGAGAAACGGGAACAACGTTGATTCACGAGCTTGCTCGATTACAAAAGAATGCGTGACACTAGACTTCAAATCTGGCAAGTCGCTATACGTTTCATGGGATGGCAAAGATACGTCACCACACCTAAAACTAGATAGATGAAGGTAAGATGGACCCTCCCACCATAAGGAGGATGATGAAAGGTCCTCCAGCCGAGCGCCGCGTGAGACCAAATCGGCTGGATTTTCCTTGCCGCTTACGTGACGCCATGGAAGTTCGCCCGTCAATTCATGTATTTCGGCTGTTCTGTTTTGTACGAATGTTTTTTGCAAATTAGGTGACATGTGTAACCAGCCTAACACAATAGTTGAATCGGTCCAAAACATAACGCTGTCGAAGTTACACTGAAGAGCCTTGTGTACTTTATCATATAGTCGTGCCCCAAGTAAAGCACCAAATAATTCCAACCGCGGGATACTGACGGGCTTCAAAGGAACAACCTTACTTTTAGAACACAATAATCATACCGAAATAGATTCGTCATTGCTAGTTGTGCGCACGTAAATGCAAGCACCGTACGCGGTCTGCGAGGCATCGCTAAAAATATGCAATTCTGTACGTATAGCGTTGGTGCCTACGACATGACGCGGGACGTGCACGGTGTTCAACGCTGACAAGCCATTAACGAACTGCGCCCACAGACGCAACGCGTCTCGCGGCACCTCATCGTCCCAACCTAATTGTAATAGCCATAGTCTTTGTAATAGAACCTTTGCTACGATTATGGTTGGGCTGAGCAACCCTAACGGATCAAATATTTGTGAAACATATGACAGGATCGCGCGTTTTGTAACTTTAGATTTAGAGTCGCCTTTAAATTGTGTATTAAAATAGAATTCATCGGACGCATTAAACCAACCCAAACCTAATGTTTTGCATTGAGCGTTCTCTCCTAACGATAACTCTTTCGATGCGTTGAACGGTGCTAATGAGAGATCGCATTCAAAGTTGAACGTCCATTTCCGCAATGGAAAACAGGCAGACTGCAGGACTTGGGATGTTTTATAACACAACACTAATAATTCGTCTTTGTCATCTAAAGAAGTGATCATGTCATCAACGTAGAAGTCATTGGCGATTATCCTCTGTACCTCAGGCTCAGTGCAGTCGAGCGCCAGCTGTTTTAAACATCTAACGCTTAGGAACGGGGCGGAAGCGGTCCCGTACGTTACCGTATTTAGCCGATAAACACCTAAGGGCTCTGAAGGGTCGTCACGCCAGACAATCAGCTGTAGATCGCGCTGTGAGTCGTGTAGAAGACACTGTCTGTACATTTTTTCTATATCTGCACAGGCAGTGTACCTATGTTGTCTAAAGCGAAGCAAAATATCTACTAAGTCACTTTGCAACGGCGGCCCCACTCGCTGAATGTCGTTTAATGACAGACCACTGCTAGTAGCTGCGCTCGCATCGAAGACCACACGTAGTTTTGTAGTTGTGCTGTGTTCGCGGAAAACACCGTGATGAGGCAAAAAGTAATGTGGTGTACCTATCGAGTTCACTTTGGTCATATGACCCAAGTCGATGTACTCATGTATAAAATCACTGTACATTTGTTTATAACTAGGATTCCGCGCTAATCGCTTCTCTAGTGCTACAAACCGACGCTCGGATTGAGAAAATGATTCACCCAACGTGGTTGGCAACTCTTTGAGCGGCAAGCATACGCAGAACCTTCCGTCGTCATTGCGCGTTGTTGTACGAACGAAATGCTCCTCGCAAGCACGCTCCTCGTCTGTGTGCGTGTGTCCAACCCGAGGCAGTTCCTCCAACTCCCAAAACTGTCGCAGCTGTGTGTCTATTGAGTGAGTGAAATTACATAACGATCGACTATTTTTATTGCGTGTATTATAATCAATAGGTCCGGAAACTATCCAACCTAACTCAGTATTTTGTAAAAAGGGTCCGTTAGGCAACCTTATTTTACCTTCACATAGAAGGTCCCAAAATATATCGGCACCAATGAGCATGTCAACATCTTGTGACTCGTAATAAAGTGGGTCGGCGAGCTGAATATTGTTAGGGATAACTAGCTGCGCGCATTGTTTATATGCAGCTGCCGGTAATGTAGATGTAATGCAAGGCAAGACAAAACACCTAACTCGCGTTGAGTAGGTTCCGATGCGTGATTTTAAATCAATATCACAGATTTGCGTAGACTGTGTAACTGAATTACCTACCCCTCGTATTTCGTAAGTGGACTGTATACAGGTTGCGTTTAACAAATCACATAAAGACTTAGATATAAAACAGTGTTGGCTGCCGCAATCGAGAAGCGCACGTGCGAGGTGATAGTTATGTTCTTTATCGGCTATCTCGATCATTGCAGTAGATAATAATACTGTGCGCATACGCATAATAGATTGATTTGATGTGCGTGCTGTATCAATGTGTGAACTGTTTACCTGCGACGAAGGAATGTGCATGGGAATGGAGTGAGCGGGCGGCTGCGGCACGGTTCCCGCGGGGGACGCGCGGGCTACACCCGGCGGCGGCGGCGCAGCGCTGCAGACCGAGTGGAGGGCCACTGCTTGTGTGTCGCTAGGCCGGTCGTGGTGAATCAGTGTGTTATGTTTTTTGTTACATTTCCTACACGGCCCAAACTTACATGCATCTAACGAATGCCCAAGTCGTAAACAGTTCGCACATAGCTTGTTTGCGGATATAAACTTAAGTTTAGTGTCTAAATTTGAATCTAAAAACTGTTGGCATGAATACAGTGCGTGATCAGCTTTGCACATAATGCACGATTGCTTAGCGTGAGTGAAACGGCTCTGTTGCGGCTTATTGGTGGAAATATTGCAGTGCACCTTGCTATGTGACGTGTTGTGCGTAGTCGCGCTGTGCTTTTTAAAGTCGTGATTACTTACTTTGATGTGCGAAACCTGCAATGTCTCCAACATATCAGCGCGGTCCCTAAGAAACACGAGCAAATCGTCAACATTTAAACATGATTTAGAGTCACTGTGACGTATAGTGCATTTAAATTGTTCCCATTCTCGTTCAGTAGTGTCGTCTAGCCTAGAGGTTATAATAAAAATAATCAATGTGTCCCAGTGCTCAGTAGGCTCGCCTAAGATTTTTAATGCACGTAGATTCTTAAGCACAGTGTCTATGAGCCGTCTAAGCAGGTCTGGAGATTCCTTAGATACTTTTTGAATCGAAAATAGTGCTTTGACGTGATTGTGAACTAACAGACTGCTATTGTTGTATCTGTTGAGAAGCAGTTCCCATGCCACAGGATAGTTACTAGCGGAAAATTCTAAGGAATCTATAACTAGCTCCGCGCTGCCCTTTAATGACGATTTAAGGTAGTGGAATTTCTGAATGTCACTTATTTCTTTTAGTAATAAATATAATATCTCTTTAAATATATCTATATTTATCTCTGGTAGCGAAGAGTCTCGACCAATACCTTAAGAAACTCTCGCTCAATGGTTGGATCAAGGATCAGATACAGAAGGCGGTACTCTTGGACAAAAAAATCTTTAGCTGCCGGAAACCAACAATGCTACAAACATTGATGTTATGGGACATATTTAGATAAGATACCACCAACTAAACCGAGTATACAAATATGTACCCCCCGCTAGGAAACGAACCCGGGACTTCTGGATAAACCGGTGGTCTTAACCACTAGACCACAGAGGCGGTGTGAACATAGGTTACTTATCTCCTTCACCGTTGACTCATTATAATTAATTTGAAGAAAAAAACTTCCCCACATATTTGTTCACAAGCAATCATTACCATTAGTGATAATATAAGATAGTTCCATATTTTGGCACAGACTTTTATGTTTCAGACAGAATTCGGGTCTTCATGTTTAATTTAGTTTAGTCAGGAGTACGTGTATGTATAAATCACAGACAACATTTCAATTGCTAACCGTCGACCGAGATTATATATCTACTAAAGTGATTTCTGAAATGACTGCTCGCCTGCCTCAGGGAAAGATATAAGTAATGTCATTAATTACGTGTTCCTCTTCCGATGTTGACCTAATTCTTTGTGCCACGGTTAGGTTAGAAACATATTTTGTATCTCTGAATGAGTTCGGTGGAATGTTGGTATTGGTAACATAATTATCTTTTTATTGTACTCTCTTATATGTCTTATTGTTAATGCGTTTGAAGCCAAACAGGAATATGTACATTAATATGTAATTTTTGTGCCACTTACTTATAAACTTTTTTATTGTTTAATTTCATTTTAATATTGTAAGTGATATTTCTGTAAAACTTGGTTTTATACTCGTATTATATACATCCACACGGTCACCTGTACAAAGCTTAGCTAAAGACCCTAGAGCTAAGTTAACCCGGCACTATACCGAAGACATCACGGACATCAGCCTATACGAGATTAGTATGGCTCTCAAACAGCTCAAAAACGGCAGGGCACCAGGTGCTGACGGAATTACGGCCGAGCTTCTGAAAGCAGGCGGAAGACCGGTACTCGTAGCTCTTCAGAAGCTATTTAATTCCGTCGTACGTTCGTCGTCGTCGTCGTCGTCGTCGTCTATTTAATTCTCTAATTGGCTTAAGTATCATAAAATAAGTAAGTTAAAATGTGTTTGTAAAAAAGCTGTTGAATTTCCTAATAAATAAATAAATAAGTACTAGGGGGCAAAACGCCAGAGACGTGGCACGAAGGTTGTGCTTTTGGATGTTCAGTTTCTTATTTTTGCTAAACTATTAAAAAAACTATACCTTTTATGAGTAGGAGCCCTTGGTCCAGCAGTGGACGTCTTTTGGCTGAGATGATGATGATGATGATGATACCTTTTTTATATTAGTCAAAACTTGCGGAGCTTTCGGTTGAATTCCAGAAATTACGATTCTTACTCGTTACTCGTTACTATTTACGTACCTTGAGGAGCTCGATGGCGCATTGGTTAACGCGCCCGGTCTGCGACTGCTGAGGTTAAGCAACTTTCGCAAAGGCCGGTCATCGGATGGGTGACCAAATATTTATCATCTCGAGCTCCTCCGTGCTTCGGAAGGCACGTAAAGCCGTTGGTCCCGGCTGCATTTGCAGTCGTTAGGATATAAAATTACAATACAAGTACCTAGTAGTAAGTAGTATAAAATCATAATAGCGTGTTGACATTTATTTTTTAACCAAAGTTTTATAACGGGGGGGGATTACATAGTAAAAAACGCAATCTACTTAGTAAAGGTATTACATGCATATCTTTTTACATGTTTTGGCCGAGTTGCATTGCACCGGCCGAGGTCACAGGCTGACGATTGAAGTCAGCCCGTCAGCCTGTCAGTCAGTCAGTGTTACTTTAAGTTCAAGTTAAATTAAAATAGAACGCGAAAGTTTAAAAAAGTATTTTTTAATAATGATTTATTCATACAATTCCTTTAGTCGGTCATTATCTTACTCTGTAGATACTTATAGTTGATGGATAATGAAAAATTAAAGACATTCTGCCGATCCTCTTGAGTTTTAATAAAAATGTGGAACTTCACCGGGACCTCACGCCGACTTCTCGGGAGACTTTCAAAAGTGATGTATTATGCGTAAAAGTAATCCATTCTGTTAGTGTTTACCAAAAAGGAAAATCCGAACCAGCCCCGTTAGGGACTGAGATTTGTATGATGAATGAGTCAATGATTTATTAATTTCTCTTATGATAATTAATTCAATCAGAGTCACTTTAAAAACACTTTGGTAAATAAAATTGATATCATTTGAAGATAAAACAGTTTATTATGGTTGTTTTTTTGTTGTTATTGTTAATTTAACTTTATTAGTTCATAAATTTATCTGATAACTCTGTGTGTTTTTTGTAAAAATATTTATTTTCAATACATTATACCTACAACAGCACCAGGCAGTCATAATCACCATGAATCAAAAACATAATAAAATAGTCTCAAACATTGAGACTTTATTATATAGGAGCTCAATGGCGAAGTCACAATATAAGAAGACTGCAGACACGGTAAGATTCATACAAACGAATCGCTCGATAAACGCACTACATAGACAACCTCCCACGAGCACGGAACCTGGCACCAGCTACGCTCGGACTGGTTCAAAATGTTTCAAGATTCCATGTCCGTAAGATGGTCGATGTGTGATTTTTGATGTGTTACATCTTTCCGCCCGCTTTCTATATAAACATTTTGTGGGAGTGATTTCGTAGAAAAGGGACGGAAGTAGGGTCGTAACAGTGTGATCCGTAACAGTGTGATCGGCTCGCCTTCTATATCACACTAATATTATAAATGAGAAAGTTTGTGTGTATGTATGTATGTATGTATATTTGTTGCTTCTTCACGCTGCAACGGATGGATGGATTTGGATGAAATTCGGCATACAGATAGTTTATAACCTGGTTTAAAACATAGAATACTTTTTATCCCGATAATCTCACGGGAACGGGAACCACGCGGGTGAAACCGCGAGCGGCCGCTAGTATACAATAATTTGTGGGAGTGATTTCGTAGAAATGTGATCGTAACAGTGTGGTACTACCGCACAATTTATGAACGCAGTAAGTACAACTTACTGTGTTGTGATTGTGATATTTGAGTTGCTGACATTACGATCTATTTTCTCGAAACTGTTCACATGTTCTTTACTGCGTTCATAAATTGCACGGCAGGATAGGATAACAGTGTGACATGTCTTATAATGAGTATTTACTGCTTTCTTTTTATGATTAGTAAAAAAATTACGGAGTCGGAAGCGCGAAAGCGCGCGCTATTTTGTAAATTTAAAATCGATAATATGAACAAGGCATACTATTATTAAAAGTGACATATTTGGCCATCATTTTGATATGTTAAATGTCTTCTAATGAGTATTTACTGCATTCTCTTTAAGATTTGTAAAAAAATATACGTCATTGTTTTCAGAATAAAATGTTAAAGTTGCATATTACTGAGGTGAGATGTTTAATGTTACACATTAGGCGACTACAGTAAGGCTCGTTCATTTTTTTTAAGAGAGTTTGCTGATTGCCTCGAACGGCATTTTCAGATTCACCGGGTTTGTTTGGGGGCGGCGAGAAACTTAAAGGGTTCCTCAAGCCATGTGAAACGAATCACCTTCGGAGGTTTTCTAAAGGGAACGGCATCACGCACTAGTGCGTGTCCCCATGCCCTACTAGATTCTCCGAACGGTTCAGATCGGTTCGGGGATTCGATGTGTGAGTTGTTAAGCGTATGTTTGTATTAGTTTACCTCATGGGGCCGCCTTATTTTCTAGCGTAGTGGTAAGCGTGCTCGGTCTACGATTACTAAGCATTATTCGCGAAGGCCGGTCACTGGATTGATGACCCAAAAACAGGCAGTTAATTGAATTTTCTATTAACGATGGATTACGCAAAAACTGAAAAATTGTTAATGGTTCAAAATTAATTTTTATATGTTACTATTTTTAGTTTATTTTTATTCTTTTATTTATAAGATAATTTTTTTTTTTTTGTAGAGCAGTTCACTAAATTTAGATTAAAAAATGTTACATCGGAAAGTTTAATTGTCTACAATTCAGGCCTACTAGGGCAATTATAGAATTTAAGTTTTATATATTGCACTTTGAACAATAAAGAAATTCATTTTTTTTATCTTAAATGCCAATCTCCAATTTCCAAACATAATACAATCAACACATGCCTGTTACTGTTCTAATTAGCAAAGTGAATCAATTAACCATGTGGTAAGCTAATTTCTACAAACTAATGACTGTGTTTTGATGGCTGACTATTGAAATATAATTAGTTGGTGTTTAATTTATTAGGTATGTCAATACTGTTGTCAGTTGTACTGACTAACCTTCCTTCCTGCATACCAGACTAGGTAAGGGTAAAGTCAGGAGCAAAAGTCGCTATCCAGTTAAACTATCTGTTTTTTTTTATTATTTCTGAAACAATAATTTATATAAATAATGTTCCTTCTAATATTTAAAAAAAAAATCTACAGATAAGAAAAAAAAATGACATCGTCTTATTGTTTACTAATAAAATAAATATATGCCAGACTAGGGTACAATCAAGAACAAAAGTCGCTAACCAGTTATATTATGCGCTTAACTTTTTTTTTTAATTTCTTAAGGGTGCGCCGACAAAAAAATGCCAAAAATGCAGTTACGGTTAAGTAGATATAATTGAAAATACTATCGTATTAAATGAACAAAATATATATTTAGTATCATAGAGAACGTGTTTACAATTTGTCAGAACCATAAATTCATAACACGCTATAGTTTTTTCTACAATATCATTTAAAGTTGGGCAAAAATCATGAAAACGAGTGGCGGCGTTTAGTAGATTTCTTATAGTTTATCTAAATTATTGTACCTCTGATTTTGTTTAAACAATCATCAATGGATAAACTACAAATTGCTAGATTTTCGATTCATCAAGTGGTTATTTAAATAATTATTTTTTATTAAGCACCTTAAATTCCCCATACAAAATTAGTATGGCCGCGCGGCATCAAATAAATATGGACGACGACATTTCAAATAAAACATATGACACTTGTCACTTATGGACGGCGCACCCTTAAACAATAATTTATGGGAAGTTTTTACAGATAGGAACAATAATTATATAACATAAATAGCATCGTCTTATTGTTAACTAACAATAAAGATACAAAGGGACATACGTATTTCAAAAAACAGTTGACTTTGTATTTACGTACAAGACATTCTTTCTAAAGTCAGATAAAACCACAAGCATAGCAACTCTCCTTCATCGCACGACTGATAATTATTCGCTCTCGCAAAGCGGAAATAGCAAACCCCCCATCCCTCGTAAGACGAAGTGTTTGTCACAGAATACGGTGTGCTTGTCTTATACCTATGTATGTAAGGTCTTAATGGCGAAGGGGCGCATTCGTTTAACGATCTTGAAAACTAAGCAACTACTGCAATATCGGTGTTCGGATGGGTGACCGAAATAATAATTTAAACACGTCGTTTGATGCTAAACTGTAAAATTATACTTGGATTAGGATAAAGTCAAAACTTTTCGGAAATTCTGTTGTGGTTGTGGCTGTTTTGGTTATATATATACGTATCGTATACGTATCCGACATATGAAAATTTACAAATGCCTCTTGATGTACGAAACCAAGTCATACTTAAATACGAAGTAAAGTAGTCTATGTCATTTCAAAGCTCTTTATCTACCTTCCTAAAAAAAACCACGTCGATCCGTCGCTCCGTTTCGACGTGAACCGTGCACAAACATACATCAACATTATAATATTAGTCAGGATTAATTTAGCCCTTCCCATGTGGAGCACGTCCGTCCAGTAAGTCCCATTATTTGACGGAGGTCGTTCTGTTGGCTATCAATGTAATTTATAGCACCTCCTCCTCATACTTTCAACTCCAATTACGTCTGTTAAGATGAGACTCTGCGAGTCTATTCAAAATTTATCGCTGTAATATGTAACGTTTATCGTTTTAAATTCCGAAGGATTTATTTTGGAATATTATATGTCTAACTCTATGTATGTACCGTAGTCAACTTACTCTTTAGTGTCTATATGATATTACTGGGAATAACGACATCAGAGCACCCGAGGACGGACGCATTTAAAGGCTAGTAGCTAACGGGATCACGGGGATACAGCTGTTTATGCAGACAAAGTCGCGGGCGGTCGCCAGTTAGTATATAAAAATGTCGGCGTCAAATCTCCAGAGCCCGTTAACACAGCAATCATTCTGGTTTCCCCATTTAATGACCTCTAACTGGGTTGGGATAATGAGCCAATTTAGATCCAAATCTTTGTCCAACTAAATGTCCTAACGCGTACTGTACTCGTAGATCTATCTGGAATGACCTATTACTTCTCTCACGTAATAGATCGTTCCAAATTATGCAATACATTTGTTGATCATCATACCTTTACATACAGATACGGACTGTTTTTTATGTATATTACATCCCCAAATGGCATAAAACCACCCTTGAATGTTTTATTTATCATAAGTGTAATAACAGGGGTCTAAGTTATTTCTATTCTCGGTGGGGGTTCATAATTATTGTATTATCCTCGGTTTAGGCACAGTATTACATGCTTACTAAACTGTGGTTTAGGTATTAAGGCATTGTTGATTGCATTCTTGTATTCAGTTAGAGAAAAAAGATAGCCAGTTATACTATTCGTCTGGGAAAATTCAATGTTTGTAGCATTGTGTTCCAGCAGCTAGATGTAAGATAGCCAGTGCCTCAGTAGTAGAGATTCCGGGTGAAGTGTGCTCCCAACTTTGACCTTTTATCACCTTACGTTAGGTGAGATGAATACAAAGAGCTTACCCGTAAGATATTTAATATACTATTTACCTATCGTCATTGCCTATTATATATTTAACGATATTGTGACCTATCACAGGTTTTCCCGCGAAACACTGCCAACAGCTTGTCAGCTGCCGGCTTAGCAAGTCACTCCTTGATAAGTTAAGCCTTCGGATCTTTTACTCCATTTTTTGAACACATTTACGGAGTGCTCTGAATCAGTGTGATACTGTTTGTATTGTTTTTTATTATGAGTTTTATAGCAAAAAACAAAGATTACCCATAAAAGGACTGTTTGTCAGAGTCACTAGGTGTTTTAATTTTTATTTCTTCTTTTTCTTAATGTTTATTATGAATCTGCTATTGAATACATTCATAAAATTCCTGTTCACCCATCCAGAACCCTAATTCGCTAGTAATAAGAGTCAGGTGAGTAGTCTAATAGAGCTATGAAGGTTAAACTACGATTTCTCGCATTCACTCCAAGTATCTATCAGTTCAGCTAGCGATGTCGAAACATTTGACGATCCAATTGACTTGGTCAGTGTTTGTCCCTTTGCTTGGTCTTACTCCGAAGTTGGTTCAATATTGTGAACTAGTCCTATTGAACACACACAAACAAGGGTTCATTATTTTCACATTATTTACCTAATACTGAAGTTTCGAGTTATTTGAAGTAGTTACAAAGGGTTTATTCAAATCGCCCGCTATAAAAGTAAAATGCAAAAAGGTTCAGAGTATTTCAACATTTAATCGTGGATCTATCATTTGTTTAGTCATGTCTAACTGCACAACTACTTCTTATATAACCGTTGATTCACCTTAGTATAATAACAAAACGCAAAATAACAAAACATATAAAGAGAGATCATTACCAAGAAGCTGAATAGGTACAACGGTAAAACAAAATGAAGCCAGATGTTTAAAAAAGCCTAACTGTCATCGGCCTATAAAAATGTCGACAACAGTTACTGAGTTCAGACCTTTTCACATGAAAAATATCACGTAGCCCAGCACGTCGGCCCAAGGATTAGTCGATTGAAAAAGCTTCATGTTTATATTTCAGCGAAATGAAAACTAACCTACATCTCACAAATAAATAATTCTGATTCTGATTCTGATTTTGATTCTGATTCTAAATAGAAGAGTTACCTGCCACAACAGGCCACGTTATCATCATTCTGCAGCTTCATGGTTATCGTCTCACCTTTCTCATTCCCGGTGTCAAATTAACCTCTATGTTGTTGGCAGTTTCCAAATAAGCTATTTGATTACCTCTGAAAAGGTCTTTGGCGCTTTTGAATTATAGTCAGCGCAACGTCAGCAGGGAAGTAGGTCACGATAGTGTCTGTACTTTTAGAAAGTCTCTTTAGAAACGTCACAAAAATAGCCCTTTCAACCTAGACTTAAATAAAATCTCAAAAATCGCTAGTTTATTAAAAACTCTTGTACATGAAAAACTTTATGACAATATACTTCATAGGCTAAAACTACCTTCAGTAAGAATTTGAACCGAGAGATATTAGCAACGTTAAGTCTATCCCTCTTTTTTAAGATAAGTAAACAAAACTGAAGACTAAACTGAAGACTAAACTGAACTTAATATAAAACAATTTGGACATTAAAATCAAAACGTTTAAAATATATTAACATTCTGTACTCTTTCTCTTTAAAAACTATACGTGTGCGAAATTTCATACCCCTACATCCGCGCCAGTTTCGTAAAAAGGGGTGAGTACAAGTAATTTTTCTCACAAGTAATACATATCTGTAGCTACAAGAGGTACACTTTGCAGCTATAAGCTCAACAATTTTAAAATTCCTCCGAATTTCAACTGATTCAAATTTTTGGAAAATTTGTCCTTTTATTCCCATGACGGGTGGATGCTTTACTGACAGCACGGATCTGATACTCGAGTATTCGACGAGTCAGCACTTAGGCCACTGGTTGCTGTAGTTTTTATTCCTCATTGTCGACTACCGTAATTACGTCAACTTCAACGTCTACAAACGCATTTATGGAATCAGGCGTTACTTTGCTGAAATCACAGATGGCACACAAAAATGCAATTGAAATATATGTCGTGTTAATTCAGCTAAATCACTCGTTCATCAAGCTTGAATGCAGTATGCATGCACCGCACTCCCGCCCGCAAAAATATGCACTTGCAGAAGAATCAATGGATGCAAGCGAACATATACACCAATACCCATACCCGACACGTGTTTCGTTCCTCCACGGGGCATCCTAAGGAGCTCTTGACTGATCTACAGCTGCGCACCGACCAATTAATTGGTCTAATTACCACTACATATTAATTAAATTGCATTTTTGTCTACAAAGCCATTCCTTAACTGTAGCGCTATCGCTCACCCGGTTCCGTATAAAATGAACAACATCGACCCAGTTGTAGATCTGTCTGTTGGGAAACTGTAAATATGAATAATATTTTTCAAGCTTCACTAGAGTTCAGTAGACCAAGTAATCCGGGTCGCTCACAAAGGCTTTCGAGTCGTTTCTTTGCCCTATTTCGCTCTACTTAGGAATCTGCGGACATTAATTGGGTGAATTTCGAAGAAACAGATACAGTTTAAGAACTGTTTGTGAAACCTTGACCTAAAATTCGTGCATTTTATGATGCTCTGTTATTGGCCAATGAGGGGTTTAATTAGCTTCCGCTTAGGCGTATCCGAGAAATTTCTGTTTAAGACTGTTCAAGACATTAATTTAGGAACCGCTTTGAAACATTAGAAGTGTCTTTCTTAATGTTTTTTTTATTTGCCTAAGATACAACAATGATAAATAAAAATTAAAAATATAATATTAGTTTTTGTGTTAAAATTGCCTGGCCTACCCTTGCAGGTCTTATTAGAACATGATTATTAAATCACATTATGATTTTATTGTTTACTAGCTGACCCGGCGGACTTCGTACCGCTTTCACAGTTTCCATGACAACAAAAGAAACATTTTTTATTGGAAATTAATTTTTTTTTTCACTAATTTCCATTACTTATTATTTATGTTTCTCATCGTTTAAACCTTCCCTAAACTTCCACAAATATTTCAAAATCAAAATTAGCCAAATCAGTCCAGCCATTCTCGAGTTTTAGCCACTCAAACGAACAGCAATTGATTTTTATATATATAGATGATACTAACACTTATTCTAAATAGCTGTTGCCCGCGACTTCGTCCGCGTGAGCTAAAGGCTGTAGTCTGTACAGTTTAATTTTTATGTAGGTATCTATTTAAGCTTATTAGGGTATAATAAAATTATATGCATCGGAAATTTAGAAAATTGACATTGTATTTACCGACATACGTACATCTACTCACTCTTAATATCCTTTCAGCTGGGAATGCTGAGAAGACAATCGATCTCCATTTAGTGTGGTTCTGGCATACTTCCTGTGCCTCCTTTACGTTCATCATTATTTCATACATTATCTCTTATTCTTTCGATTATCATCTCTGCCATGTACATACATATATTCAGTTTGAAGCACAGAATCGTCCCGTTCATACAGATTCTCACTCAGTTTCCCGTTTCAATTATCCCTCCACATACATTCAGTATACAACACCGTTTCTCGGTGGGTTGCGCGTATTTGCTACGTCATACAAACCTGAAATGGGTATACTGACGCTCATTTATATGTAATAAAATTGGTATTTTACAGCTCAGGTACTCGTCCGGAGTCGTCCTAGGCACTGGTGTATCTTAGCTAAAATGTGTCTACTGTTATACTGTCCAACCACGGACTTCAAAATATTTTTTGCCTTGTCCACCGAAGCTGGATATCGAGTAGCAGGTAGCGGTCCAGGATTATTGGTTGTCGGCCAGAAGGCACAAAAAACTATTTACCAACTATGTTCTTATTCGTAGATACAAAATATCAATAAATTGAGAACTGTAATAAATTATATTATTGTCTATTAGGTAATACAGTATAGTATTTTATGTTACATACTTGCGATAAATTTGAACTTCTTCGTGGCATCTTGTTAGGTAAGTAGCTTTTTAGAGGTAGATCACAGGACACAGAAAGAAGTTACCTCTAATAAAAAAAAAACTATCTTTTAATAAATTTTATTTGAAAATTAATAAGATCTTAATAAGTACTGAAATATTTAACAAAATTTATGAAGGTACCTTCATAAAATGTTTTAAAAAACTTTTACACAATGAATAATTAATAAAATTATAAAATTATTAACAAAATAAAAATAGGTACTTGTTGCATTGCAAAACATCAAAATTTCCTTCTGTTCGTTTCAAAATTTGAGCGCCAATTTTTTTTTAAATTTTCCTGTTCTCGCGTTTTTTCACCAAATAGATTTAAAAAAATAACATTAAGTATTTTGGGCAACGACCCAAAGGTTTATACAGCCAAGCTATGTAATTCAAGATATCTTCTATGTGCAATATTTTAAAAAATAGAGACATGATTTTGGGCAATGATACAAAGTTTTATACAGCCAAATAATAGAGAGTAGGTAACGTTTCTATGCATAACTACAAAAAGAGACATTATGTTGGGCAACGACACAGAGGTTTATACCGCCAAATATAGGTAATGTTTTAACTTTTAACATTTCTGTGTATTAGAAAACTGCAATAAGCGCCGCGCTCAGGCGCGACTAAATAGCCATATTATTATTGGTTATTTTGGAAAATGAAACAAAAGGTGTACCTATGTACAGCCAAGTTTAATGATGTGCGTGATTTTGAGCTTGTTTTTATTTTCCGTCGCTTTACTACTGCGGTGCTAATGTTCGCTTAGGTGCCTCACAGATTTATATAGGGTAGGTTTTACCTTAGAAAGTAACAAAACTTTTCTAAAATAATAACTCAACGAACGTATCTAACAGTTGGTCGCGTAAATACGTATATCATAATTTGTTTAACATTATTCGATTTGTATGTTATTCTCCGAAATTTTCTAAGCATTTTGGTGATAACCGCATCAAAATCGGTATTCTCATGACAACAACTATCAATGACAGGCTCAAAAGGGCAAAGAACCCAGAGCCGTAAAACACGATAGCAATAGAGAGCCAGAGCTTTAAATGCCAGAGCCGTAAAACTCATTAAAAAAAATCCCCTATGTTACATAATAAACAACAGTTGCCAAGCAACCAAGGATTAAATCCCGGTTTAGACCAAATCAAAATTTAACAATTTTCGAGTATTTATGTAGCCTATGTTATTCTCCGGAATTTTCTTAGCATTTCGGTAAAACCGGATCAAAATCCGTTCAGTAGTTCTCGAGTTTATCGTGTTCAAACAAACAAATAAACAAACAAACAATTTCTTTTTAAACTATTCTATCGTGTTCCGTAAGTGATTTTAAAGTATTTTTTTTATATCTTGCAATTACAGATTTTTTATCCTTACGTTCTTAATATACAGGGTGTCTCATTTAAATCGGTCAGTATGGGAAAGTCTGAAACTATAAGACATATGAAGATCTGTTCTTAGGAACCATGTCATTGATTTTAATAAGAAGAAAAACTGCATTCAAACATTTAAAAAAAACCTGTACTCAGCTCGGGAATCGAACCCGGTTGTTTTGAAAAAAATAAACTTACACTATTTCTATTTAGATATCGATTGTGTACGTCTTAAGCAGTAAATTGCTCTTTGAAACATGATGTCTAAAATGAATAAAATGCATTGTTTTCACATACTTTTCTTGTATAGAAGCTCTTAGTATAAGTTCATACAACAGGTGAGACATGTAGTGTTTTGGTGGAAAATAAACAAATTTTTATTTTTTATTTATACTTTTATTTATTTTAGAAGGTGTTCGAAGTGACCACCGTTTTTTTTCAATACAATATTCAACACGTTTAGGTAACGATCTTACAATTACAAAACCAGCAAAGAGGTACAAACAACCATAGAGACAATTTTACATGCCTGATCTTGTTGAATGTAACGGTGGTCACTTCGAACACCTACTAAAATAAATTAAAGTACGTGAAAACAATGCATTTTATTCATTTTAGACATCATGTTTCAAAGAGCCATTTACTGCTTAAGACCTACACAATCGATATCTAAATAGAAATAGTATAAGTTTATTTTTTTCAAAACAACCGGGTTCGATTTCCGAGCTGAGTACAGGTTTTTTTTAAATGTATGAATGCAGTTTTTCTTCTTATTAAAATCGATGACATGGTTCCTAAGGACAGATCTTCGTATGTCTTATAGTTTCAGACTTTCCCATACTGACAGATTTAAATGAGACACCCTGTATTTTTCGAGTATTTATGTAGCCTATATTATTCTCCGAATTTTTCTTAGCATTTTGGTAAAAACCGGATCATAATCCGTTCAGTAGTTCTCGAGTTTATCGACTTCAAACAAACAAACAAACAAACAAACAAACAATTTTTTTTAAACTATTCTATCGTGTTTCGTAAGTGATTTTAAGGCAACCTGTGTATTTTTTTTTTTATATCTTGCAATTACAGATTTTTTTATCCCTACGTTCTTATTATATGTATAGATACCAAGGAAGAATAAAAATGTAAAAATAGACATATTTTGTGATCGGTTTATTTTTGTTAGTAAGTAAAAAATGTCATCAACATCTTTCATTGATTTCTCAACGCATTTAAAATTTGAGTTTAACACACACGTTTACACTTAATACTTAATAATTTATTTACGATCATGGAAATTCACCTTTACAATGACCGCTGCCATGTCAGTCGTTAGGTATCTACGAGAATATTTCTGGTATCCACTAGACTATCATAAATCATAAATCGAGCAATTTATTAATGACTCGCAAAATAATTGTTGAATAGTCAGTTTTTATAGAGTTTGGGAAATGATATTGTAGCCTTAAACGAATGGTTTAAAACAACGCAACAAAATAAGCAGCTTTTACCAATATATTAACCGAAACTCGACCAAAATGTTTTCACATTGGTTCGATACATTACGGCTTATTGAATGAAGCATATTTAGGTACAGCAATCACATTAAAAGCTGGCTTTTATCAAATAGGTAATAATGCAATCTATACTATTTTATAAAGAGGAAAGCTTTGTATTTTTGTATGTATGTTTGTAAAGAATAAACTCAAAATCTGCTGATCCGATTAAAAAAAATCTTTCACCATTAGAATGCTACATTAGCGCTGAGTAACATAGGCTATAAAAAAGTCTACCTGTACGAAGCAGGAACGGGCCGCTAGTGTGAAAATAAATCCCTTTCATTATGACTAGCGGTCACCCAGCAGTTAAAATTCGACCGTTTCATTAAAAATAATTGTAAACCATATAAATCACAATCATCACATCACCAGCTCTTTTTATACCCCCACTACTGGGCACGAGCCTTCCCTATGGATAGAATCATAAACCACCACGCGGGCCCAGTGCGGATTGGAGGTGAACGACTGCTAATACAGCCGGGTCGGGACTACTATACGTGCCTTCCGAAGCACGGAGGAGCTTGCAATGATAATTTTTTGATCGATGCGATGACCGGCCTTTGCGAAAGTTGCATAACACTAGCAATCGCAGATCGGGCGCGTTAACCATTGCGCCATCGAGCTCCTCATTATATAATATAAATATATACAATACATAAATTGCATCTTCCGGGATTCCTTTTCCATATAAACTTATACTATACCAATTAAACTCCCCTGTGCGCGCAATATGCTTAAAAATGACATGAAGTTTTGTCGTTACGTATTTATATATGTATAGATGTCACTTCGCTTCATCTAGAGTCCCACTTTAAAAATCTTTATTTGAGTTTTTTATTGAATGCAAATAAAGTCGTAGTTTTCAAGTTATTTTATGAATATGCAATAAAAGTGAACAAACATACTTTAAAAATGGTTGAACGACATCAAACAATGGACTGGTTCTATGCTATCGTAAGTTAAAGATTCTACATGGGACATACACCATCTCCTACTACTTCAGAATCAAGATGGCACTAAAATGATGATGATAATGATTATTTAAATTTAATATTATTGATGTGTAACATCTTTCTGCTTGCTTTCTATACAATATGTCCAGGGATGTAGTAAAAACTTTAGGAGCAGTATCTACAATATATTTCATCGTCGAAAATACCCCTTATGGGGGAATTCCAAAACCCTAAAACCCAACATTAATACTACATCCCTGGACATATTGTATAAGCAATTTGTGGGAGTGATTTCGTGAAATGGAACGGAAGTATGTGTAACAGTGTAACAGGAATCGAGGAAGCGCGCAAGCGCTCGCCATTTTGTAAATTTCAAATCGATGATATGAACATGACATTATTATTAAATGTAACATATTGTGTCATTTGACTATCAAAGGTCATTTTGATATGTCAAATGTCTTCGAATGAGTATTTACTGCATTTATTTTATAGTTATAAAATGATGTAATACCTGACTCATTTTTTTCAGAATATAATGTTAAAATTGCTTATTACTAAGGTGAGATGTCAAATGTTACACATCATATGCAACTACTGTAAGGCTCGCTTGTTTTTTTGTTTTTATAATTTTGAATTTTGCATTCACAATTCTTTAACAGTTACGAGATAAAAAATTTCTAGAAAAAATCAACAATGCTCAGAAAGCTTAAGTGGGAGTCGAACCCACGGCCTTTGGATAACCGGTCCAATGCTTTGATACCGACACCCCAGAAGACTAGTTGAATTTTTCTAGTACGTAGGTACTAGTTTGTGATTTAAGCTGCAAGTCAGCGGTATTACGACACTGTGAAGTTGCTACCCTCACAGTCGAAAAAACACTTTTGCAAGTACACACGCCTGCACATCAACCTATCCAAAACTGTCAAATTTCTCTAATCGATATTGATATCTATACCCAAACGATAAGGTTCAAAATTTATTAAAGAAATTTGACATTTTGTGGTAGGTTGATCTGCTGCCGTCTGTACATTAATATTATTTTTAAACTGACCTTAAAATGTATACCTTTTGCAGCATCTGTATATTTTCTTTGCTTTCATTTCTTATTCTGTGTATAGACTATCTCCGTTCTCCGTAGCCGAGTGGCTTGCACGCCGGACTTTGGGCGGCGCTAACTCTGAGGTCCCGGGTTCGATTCCCGGTCGGGTCAATGTCGAAAACGAACTTTTCGATATTGTGTCGGGTCTGGGTGGTTGTGGTACCGTCGTTGTTTCTGATTTCCATGAAACGAGCGCTTTAGCTACTTACCTTGGGATCACAACAATGTATGTGATGTTGTCTAATATATATCCTATTAATATTATAAACGCGAAAGTTTGTTTGGATGTTTGTTACTCTTTCACGTAAAAACTACTAAATGGATTTGGATGAAATTCGGCATACAGATAGTTTATAACCGGGAATAACACATAGGATACTTTTTATCCCGATATTCCCACGGGAACGGGAACCACGCGGGTGAAACCGCGAGCGGCCACTAGTATATATATATATAAATATATATAGTCACGCGACCGCAGCAGTGAAGCTCGCTTTCAGTAGCTCAAATAGAACAAAAGGTTCCTTACTTTCTGTTCATTTATCTACTGTAGCCACAAAATTAACTGCACACAACCCGCTATACACTACTTTCAAATTTTATACTGACACCCCCTACCAACCTATCGGTTACAAAGTAGGTGTCAGAATAACCTTACGCAAGCGCAAGGGACCATCTACGTCAGGTCATAACGCCAGATCAGAACACTCATCAGATCAGTACTTTTAAGACTAGTGTCTCAAGCTAGTCGCCCCGTGGACACGTATAGTCCACTACCTAATATCCAAATAGGTCACCGGAGCTGTAAGCTCGCTCACAAAAAATTACTGCAGTGAAAAATGAACAAAAACTACCGAGTACTTTCAATATTCCGTCTGCACTGCCGAAGTATGAATATGAAAGTCAATTTGACATGGCTGGCTGTTGAAATGAGTGTAACGGTCACATCTGTTGCCGTATCGTATTGCCTTTGAACTTATTTAGATGCTCTTTATCAGCGTTAATGATTTTATAAAAGTCCAATCAATTAGAGAGCGTTCCAATCTTTCGTCTACAGTGTCTCGGAATGAAATGGAAAGGTCAATTTGGCACCGCTGGCGGTTTGAAATAGGTGCCATCTTCTGCTATATCATATGCTATTAAACTGTTTATGTCTTTGATTCCAAGCATTATGGTTTTATAAAAGTCCTATCGATTTTGTATCGTGACTCATTCATATTGATTTTTGTTAGATACATAATAAAAAACCGGCCAAGTCGGACTCGCGCAGGAAGGGTACCGTACCATTATCTATAAAAATATTTCAAGTTTCTACCTGTTATCGTCATCATCATCATCTGCTTAGTTTTATGTCCCCATTGCTGGAGCACGAGCCTACCCTATGCATGGATAGGGCGAACAGGCCATAAACCACCACGCGGATTGGTGGTTGTTAACGACTGCTAATGCAGCCGGGACCAACGCGTTGGTCCCGGAAACATTAACGGCTTCACGTATCTTCCGAAGCACGGAGGAGCTCGAAATGATAAATTTTTGGTCACCCATCCGATGACCGGCCTTTGCGAAAGTTGCTTAACTTCAGCACTCGCACACTGGGCGCGTTAACCGCTGTGCTATCTATTTATTTATTTATTTCAATTAGGTACGCAGACAGATTACAGTCAATTACACAACCATGAGAATCTAACAATATAGTAAGACTAGACTGTAATCCATAAATTGCATACACATCATGATTTGAGTACTACCATATGCTATATATCGAGCTATATATCGAGCTCCTCCTATCGTCATTAAGACCGAGAAAAAATTGGAAAAAAGTCACGATTGTTGTATGGGAGCCCCCCTTAAATATTTGTTTTATTTTAATTTAATTATTTATTTTTAACGTGAATATATAACTAAATATTCTGTGAATATTTCAAGCGTTTACCTGTTGCCGTTATCAATATCGAGACAAAACAAGCAAACAAAATTGCGATTGTTGTATGGGAGCCCCCTTCAATATTTATTTTATTCTGTTTTTATTAGTATTTGTTGTTATAGCGGCAACTGAAATATATCTGTAAAAAATTTCAACTGTCTAACTATCACAGTTCATGAGATACAGCCTGGTGACGGACAGACAGACGTCCGTCTGGACGGACAGCGGAGTCTAAAGTAATAGGGTCCCGTTTTATCCTTTGGCTACGGAACCCTAAAAATGGTGAACTTTCCTTACTAAGCTTTTTTGTGGCATTTGTATTCTTTCGTTATTTTTCATATAGGTAATTTCAATCAGAAAAATATTTGAATAAATGTTTGTCCTTATTTAATGTTTTAACCAACAAAATTATGGCCAATATCCAAGGACAATATCCGTATCGACGTTCTTATGCTTATCAAAGAATCGTTACAAGATTCATATAAGGGGTTACTTTTTTATTATGAACATACCTTGGTAAGATTTTATAAAAAGATTGGGGGTAATATCCGTTCGGAAGATTGGTCGCTGAGATTTATACAAATCCTTGGAAGTCCAATAAATGTCACTTCGGTTACCAAATATCTCATCGTTTCACAATTACCAACAAAATATATAATTTCCTTATTAATTCGAGATCAAACCGAAAATTTCCAGCCACATTTTTCACCGGTCAACCCTAATACTGTGGAATTGGAATTGGAAAAAAATACATTTGCATACATACTTCGCAGGAGACCCAATCAGGACTGTTGCCGACATGTGCAATCAGCATACCACAAAGGTTCACATAATTGGGTTTTACTGGCACAAAGATTCGCCGACCACTTGATGTATCATATGTGACATATAACCCTTCCGGAGCGCATGGATTTGCCAATAACTGTGTCCGCAGGATACGCTTCTTTTATACGAGTTTATAGTCTCGGTGGCTGAGTGGCAAATTGTTGGGCCCGGTACCCGAAGGTCCCGGGTTCAATTCCCAGGTCAGGCAGTGTGTTTCGGATTTTTCGATGGGTAGCCCGGGTTTGTGATCACCAACCCGCATTTGGCAAGCGTGGTGATTAAGCCATTACCCATCAATTGTAGTGATGACTTGATTTCAATTATGGAGGCCTTTGCCCAGCAGTGGTATAGTTTTAGGCTATGTATTTATAAGGCAGCACAACATACATCAACCATAAAATGAAAAATACACAACAGACTAATGTCCCAAATTGTGCACGCACAAAAGCATCAAGCAACACGTAAAAACTGTATTAAAATATCTATATATATAAAAATCAATTGCTGTTTGTATGAGTGGCTAAAACTCGAGAATGGCTGGACCGATTTGGCTAATTTTGATTTTGAAACATTTGTGGAAGTTTAGGGAAGGTTTAAACGGTGAGATACATAAATAATAAGTAACGGAAAACCGTAAAAAAACGACCATTTAATTTTCCAATACAAAATGATTTGTTGGTTTTGTTGTCATGATGGAAACTGTCAAAGCAGTACGAAGTCCAACGGGTCAGCTAGTATGTAATAAAAATCATAAAAAGCAATTAGCAATTAACATAGAACATATTGATACATAACAACAAAATAAGCAAAATCAAAAGCTAGAGAGCCTTGCCAAGGATATCACGAATTGCTTTTTTATAGGAGCTCATAGGACCATAAAAAATATTAAGGTTATCAAACAACTTTGAAGTGTTTGTTCCAATTTGCATGGATAAATAATTTGTGTGAGGTTTTGTTTGTGACGTGTTGCAGGCGTTAAAACGTCATTACGTTTACTGCCGCATAATTACTTAGCACCTAAACACGGTAAAACTTGCTTAAATGTATAACGAATTTCAAAATAAAGTAATACTCGTTATAGATATTATTTTCGATTTTTCTATAGCCTGGCTGTATACCACCACCAGAGAGTGTGTCACCATAACAGTGTAGTTAAGTTTTAACTAAATGTCGTTAATATTCTATTTTGTGTTGTGAAATGCACACTTACTACTTCTCGTTGTGTCTTCAACAGTCCCTGTACTTATCTCTTCTTACTTTGTTGTCCCTTCTATTAATAATAACATAAATAAAAAAACTATATTGTTCCTAACATTGGTGTTTTCGACAGTTAAAAGATAAAACCTCATTAGTAGTTAGGGATTCCAGGAAACGTACACTTTCCTTCAGGTGAGATGAATGTCAAGTGCGATCCAGTTGAGATAGAGAAAAGCAGCCTTATTTAGGGTAATACATAATACAAAGGAAAAAATAAAATAGTCTAAGCAATTACCTTAATGTAGTGTTCATATTCAATTGAATTTAAGTAAATGGATTTACTTGTAAACTTTATTGTTAAAAACAGTAACAAAATAATTACGCTTTCACTTATAATTTGCTGAAGTTGCTTACTTACCTCTATTTCTTACCCTATCCCAAAGCATGTTGTGATTTTCCATTGCTTATATTCACAATTTTTAATATAGTATTCAAATTTTGATACGATGTGCTATTTCACGATTTTATGCAACTTTGTCAATAGAACATGGGTCGATATACGTTAAAATAAAACCTTCTACAGAAAATGTGTAAGGCTTAGTATGGGAGATTAACATTAAATGTTGTTATTTATCTGTTGTATGTTTAATTGTGTGTTTTGTTATGTAATTCCAAAAAAATTATTTTTTTTCTTTCTTTCTATTGTAATATTTCTAATATATCAAATGTAATTAGAAAAATTCTAATAGCATGTCGACCCATGTTTCTTGAACAAAGTTATTTATTTTAATAGCCTATTTACATCTATCTACCTTCTTCGTATCGAAATTATGGGCACTGAATTAAGGATACGTCCCTATAGCTATAGATAGAATTCATATTTAGTGGCAACATAACTACCATTGCCTTTTGGGATATATTATATTATATATTATTTATTCTTGAGGCAATAAAAGTTTTAGAAACCACCAGCTACATTTTAAAGTAGTGCAAAAGACAAGATATGTTTTTATTTTTCAATGCTCTTCACATTATAGAAGTTAAAGGAATAGCGCTTATTTACCTACATATCAAGCAGAACCATTTTTTCTGTCATATGTAAATTCCTGTACAACATAATTGCATTACTCGTATAGGCAGAATGGAAGTAATTTGTTTAAATCCAAAAGTGCAACATCAGTAACTACCGAACTTCATATAATATCTTAATATTATTATGTACAAAAATATTGAAGAAACTATACCGCTTATAAGAATACAGGTAAGCTATATTAATTAAGTAAATACATTCTGCGTTATTTACATATATCTAATAATTACAGAAAAGTAAAGTGCAAAAATTACGAGATCCAAAAGCGTTTTTTTGATAATGATAAAGGCTTTTTTATATGAATCTGGCTCGAAAGAAATATGGTAAAATGTTCTTTTTCAGTTATTTTTCTTTTATATAACACACTTTATATTGTAATGTTTTGTATATAAGCACGACTTTACCTAATGTGTTTGCATGATCTCAACATAAATATACACTGCACTAGCATGAAAGTGTTTATTATTGAAATGAACGTAGCGAAAACTATAACGAAGAACTCGCAAGCTATAAGCACCGCCATTTTGTACATGTATTATGTTCAAGAAATAATATGTTTAAACTCTAAAATCCACACCACATTAAGTATTTTAGTGTGATATAAAGTTATATTAATCCTTGTGTGTGTTATTTTACAGTAAGAGGTAACTGTATTTTGCAGTGCTTTTATCAGACTGGTGTGTGTGGGTAAAAAGAGGCGGGAAAAATTATAATACTTTATACCTTTATATAATTAAACATAGAAACCTTTTGTTTTAAAAATGAAAGAGCAGTAAATGCAAAAAATTGGCAAACACTGCGTGAAATGCCAAAATTTTGAATTTAAAAAGTAACTGGCAAAGGAATCTTGACTTATTCAGCCTATGTTTACAGGCAGAAGAAGGAACGAGTCGCAACTCAGAGGGCGAAGACAACGATGGCAGCGACGTCAACGCTGGTTCCTCCAGGGTTCTGTCAGCAGCCACGTCCAGGGAGGAAGACGATGACTCCAGTAACAATGCCAGCAGCGAAAGCAAGAGTCCGGGACAAAGGTTGGTGTCTATTTCAGTTTTAAAGACGTAGAATTAATTACTTGTAAATTTATGCACAGAACTGTATATATCTTGCCAGTTAAATTTGAAGGGTTGGAACGTGAGTGAACTTTCTTTTTGTAAGTTATTTGTTAGGGTGTATAACATAAGACCTTTATCATTAAAAGTCCCATTGTTCCCCCATAACAACGACATGGTACACACGGTGGCAGATCAACCTACCCAAACCTGTCAAATTTCTCCAATGAATATTGATCCTTATAACCAAAGCCTAAAGTTTAAAATTGATTGTAGAAATTTGACAGTTTTGAGTAGGTTGATCAGCCGTGTGTACCTCTATTTTACTATCATACAACGTGTAACAAAAATATGTGGTCAAAATGAAAAGATCCAAAGTGTATCCTACCTAGATCTTGTATGTGTTGTTACTGAGACATAATTATTAACTTTAATTTGTCATGCAATTGTAAATTAAATGTTTATATTAATGAAGTCATGCGCGTCAGACGCACATAAGCAAGCAGCAGTGATCATAAATTTAAGTAATTTAAGTACACAAAGGTACCTAAACCACTAGGGCTGTGACTTGTTTATTTTGATGTGACGTTATAATAGAAATATTTAATTAAAAATTGCAAAACAAATTAAAGTTAATAATGATGACTTAGTAACTCTGCATACAAGACCTAGATCAGATACATTTTGGATTTTTTCATTTTTACCACAACTTTCTGTTACGCACGCTGTTTAGATAACCCATCTCGATTGCTCACTTTGTATATAAGATCAAATGCTTAACTGTGTAAGTGACTACGATGATTTTAACATCCATATTTAGATAGACCAGGTGTATCCTAGGAAATTGCATCAATGTGCAATATTTACGAAAGAAAATCTTTATTTATCAAAACTAGATTCATATTATTATTGACTATGTAACACATAAAAAAGCTATTTCTCCAAATTAACCTGATACTGACACTGTCCTCACAGTTCAAATGACATTTTAGGCTACTGAGACGCGATTGTCCGATATAGCAAAATCGAGACCCTTAAAGAATCGAATCTACGACTTTTACTACAGAGCAGTTGCATGTTAGCGGCCTGATTTTGTCATTTGAACGCGTCAAATATTAACACTTGAAAAAAACAATATTATCTGATTGTATTTCTTCGCTTTATTCTTCAGATATATACATTAACCATATAGGGGCACCCTGATAACTCTCAAAATTATTATCTTGTACCACTCCTACATCAACCACCTCTACAACGTTAGTCGGAACGGGGGTACTAAGCCAAAAGGAGGGTAAAGTATACATGATAGTAAATAACTTTTGTCTAAGAACTTTTCCTTAAAAATGGATAATTTTAGATTAACAGCTTTTTTAAGATTTCAAAAAGATTACGCTGTGGTAGCCCTAGCGGTCACAAAAAAAAACAAATCAAAAGTTAATATTATTGGGTACATTAGTCCAATTATGGAGAAAAAACTCGACTCTTTACAATGCCCGTACATTGACATTAGAGGTAAACCTATTTGCTCAGAACCTACGTCAAACCGTAGCCTACTAGATTTTGTAGACCAATGAAATGTAAATAATAAAAAAAAACAAAAAAAGTAAAAAAAAAAACAATTCAAATAAGTTATTCACTATCATGTATAATTTACCCCTGTTTCGACTTACGTTGTATAGTTTATTAGCACAATATAAAAAGGAGACTGCAATTACAGGTAACCTTCATACAACCACGCCCTTGAGCTTGAGCTGTGGTGAGATTCCGCGTCCATGCGAGAGTCTTTGTGTGCTTTGCTCAAGAGCTGTATGTAGCAGCTTACCTTCTCGGTCTCCTTTTTGTTTTGTGCTATTAATAAGATCACTGACCTCAGCTTTAAATACCTATTTCGCTCTTTTGATACATTATTATTATGTTCTGTTTAATTGGTGCTAGGGATATTTGAATAGCTACCACCATCTTATCTCAGTCTGTCACTATGACAACCGATAATAATATTTTTAGCAGTGTTTTTGTTTTTCAATGGACATTTTGCACGATTAATATTTTCACTTTTATGGTTGGCTGAATACCCAGTGAAGTCGATACTTATTAAAAGTTTCTAAATCTTTGCGATGTTGCGAAAAAACGATAAAGTCATAGCTATGATAAAAGTTTAACGTCGATTGTTAGCGAAGAGTGTACAAATACGGAGACTGTAATTACTTAGTATTTCTATTAATTTCTCGACGAATAAGAATAATTGAGATTTTTTCGCCCTGGGGTTGTTCTGCTTTCGATTTAATCCGAAAGAACGTTAACGTTATCAAATGCTGAATAACACCTGTTCACTAGTAAAGTGCTAAGAGCATTTTAATCAGTTATGCCAACTATAATTTCAATCATAGTTATAAGTAAACAACCATTAATACCATTTTCTTATTCAAATAAAAACTATACTTATTTGAATTTGAATTTGATAAAAATCCGTCAGAATTTCGTCATGTCAACAAAATAACAAGGTCACATTATTACACTATTACCAAAAAAAATGATAAAAGCTTCTTTACCCACTTATAAGTCGAAAACTAACACTTTTCACACGCCTTAAGAAACACTTTTCTTAAGTCGACGCACCGCTAAACAATTAATCTAATACGGAGCGTTTGCGCCCCGTACCATAAGAAAAACTGTTTTTTTCCTTCAATATAAAACTACAAATTAATTTAAAAAAATGAACTAGCATATTGAAGTGTGTGTTAAGACTAATCTACTAAGAAAATTTAGATGCTTAAATCGGTATGGTTTGCCTGTAAAATGCAAATCTATGTTTTAAAAGAGGTTACTTTGGTATTTTTTCTCTTTTATAAAAGTTGACAAATCGTGTTTCTGAAACTAGCAAAATGAAGTCAATTAAATGAAAAATCATGTCATCAAATATCACTTTCATATGTTTTGTAATTGTTGGGAAAAATCAAGATACTTTAAAAAATAGTACTTAATAAAATATTATATAACATGTTTACATTCCGCTTAAAATTCCGTTAATCATTATTCGACCAATTTGTAGTTTGCGTTTTTGTCCAATCCGCTAGATACGAGTATAACGGGAGAAACGTCACGTTGGCAACACTGACTTCAATGGTGCATATCTCAGAATAATAACTAAAGCTATAGAAAAAGGACTAAAATAGCAAAGGGGTCACCAGATTTGTGACGTCATATTTGAGGTAATGTGGTGAGTGACTATAGAAAGGACTCAAAGAATTTTTTTGATCACCGATTATCTGATGACCGTTTGACATAACAATATAAAAAATAAAAACTTAGTGTCAACCATTTGTCGCACTCTAACCTCCTTTTCTAGCCATAAGATAGAACGGAACTAAACATAGTTGCACGATTTTATTTTAGCCATCCTTCTATAGCTTTAGTTATTGTTCTGGAGGTGCATATAGTTGAGACGTCAAGCAGCTTTTAGTTACGCAACTGTCGCATAAAGGGGTATTAAGATGCAGTTTCACGTTTGCATACATTACTTTTATGGAGCGTTAATCTTGGCTGTCATAAATCGATTTAAAGTTCACACAACCTCGTACGGTTCTGTTTTCTTTTTAATCAAATATTGTTGATGTTATGTGAAGATGTGGACTACTGTTTTACATACTCAGAGAGCTATTTCCCATACTACCTCAAAGTACCAAGTCTTTTAAACCAATATTAACAACGTCATCTCCAGCTCTTTTTGTTCCCCCTGCTTTTTTTTTGAGAGAGATTGCTGATTGCCTCAAACGTCATTTTCAGCGTCACCGGGCTTATCCCCCTGCTAAGAGTCGAGCCGCGAGCCTTCCCTATAGATGGATCGGGAGAACAGGCCACCACGCGGGCTAGTGCTGATTGGTGGTTGTTAACGACTGCTAATGCAGCTGGGAACAACGGCTTTACGTGTCTTTCGAAGCACGAAAAACCAATAAGCTAATATTAATGAATCTTCTATGGGAAGGTTGACAGTCAATATAAACGTTAACAAAACGCTATTGTTTAACTACATTTATGAGATTTAAAGTCCACTATGAAAAGTTACAAGTCGCATAAAATCAATAGTCTTTCTTTTAAAACATCTCTATATTTTCGTTATGCATATAAAGTTTCACTAAATTCGGTCTATTGTTTTGTAAGAATTAAAACTTTAAAGTCTGTATGGTATGTCAAAATTTTTATTTTAATATTATTAAATTAAATTAATTGAATTATTGTCATAATTTAAGAGGTCCAAGGTCTAAGTCCAAGTTCCTATAACATTTTTTAATGAGTCACACTCTTTTCTTTTCACAAAAAAAATATTTTAAGTTATAACATCCAGGAACAACATCAGCAGGCAACGAATTTCACTTCTTAACAAGGGGGTAATTTTTGAACCGCTGATTATTTCTCACCTTAGATAAGCTATCAATTATGAGTTATTTATTTTTCTCTTATTTATATCACTGGTAACTTATTTTTAACACCGAAAATTCTTATTAAATTGTAAATAATGCAAAACATATAATATGTTTTGCATTATTTACAATTTGTTTACTAAATTGAATGTAGTAGTAAAGTAGTAAACAGCCTATAACTGTCCCACTGCTGGGCAAAGGCCTCCATCATTGAAATCAAGTCATCGCTACAATTGATGGGTAATGGCTTAATCACCACGCTTGCCAAGTGCGGGTTGGTGATCACAAACCCGGGATATGCATCGAAAAATCTGAAATACATTTTGCCCAACCTGGGAATTGAACCCGGGACCTTTGGGTATCGGACCGAGCACTCTGCCACTCGGCTACCGAGGCGTATATACTATATATTATTTTTCATAGTTTCAGTTTTAATTTCGCGATCACCGGTGATGTTGCGGAAACCCACAACACACACTATGCTACTGTTTAAAATTAGGTTACACCTTAAAATCTACAAAATCCACTCACAGTTCCATGCCGCTCCCGCCGTCCAGAACGGGATCCATATGGTCTGATGGGGCCGGAATCCGAGTCCGGGTCTTCTCGGGTTCCCTAATCACACCCAACGAATATCCCAAGTGCACTTTTCCCCCGAGGAAATACCTGCTTTCTCCAGCAGCGGAGACGCCGACAGCGGCGAATTGTACTCCCGATGCGATTCGCTTACGACGTACACACACACAAAACACAGGTTGCACAATACACTTAATTAGAGTAATACGGCTCCAAATGCCCTTATTACTGCTTAAAATCTATTTAATTATCAACACACGATAACCTATAAACCAGCCATTGTTGCCTTCCCGAGACAAGTGTACCAACAAAGAAAAAAAGAACAATTAGTGATGGGGACATTATGCCACTAAATAAATTGAATCTCGTTAATCGATTCCCAAATCGATCCGTCCATAATACAAATCAATGTTTTATTTCCAACAAAAATAAATGCCTGTTTATTTGCAACATCCCGCCACCCAAAGCGGATGTACCGCTTTCTAGCCTGAAATCTTAAACTAGTCAACCGGTAATCGAGCTAAGGTCGCGACTGCGCGATTTAGCACCGATCCATCAACCAACACTTGCGCCACACGCGGAGTCCCGTCCGCGCCCCAGATTAACTTTAAAATGCGACCTCGTCTCCAAAATAACGATGGCAAATTAGCCTCTTTTAATAAAACCAGATCCCCCTCCGAAGGGGGCGACGTCCGGTCTGTCCACTTTACACGCTGCTGCAATAAATGCAGATACTCCAGTGACCAACGACGCCACAAGTCCTGACTCATTTGTTGTATCATTTGAAAACGAGACATCCGGTGTCTGCGTTCATCCTTCCAGGGATACTTAGGCAGGGCAGTGAGTGGCTAACCGACCAAAAAATGACCAGGGGTCAGGACTTCCATGTCATTTGCGTCAGAGGAGAGTGGACAAAGCGGACGCGAGTTGAGAACCGCCTCAACCTTACAAAACACAGTTGTAAGTTCCTCATACGTGAGGGTAGTTTCCCCGACTACCCGGCGCAAGTGGGTTTTTGCCGATTTTACCGCGGCTTCAAATATCCCGCCCCAGTGGGGACAGGCTGGCACACTAAATCGCCATGTGATTCCCCGCTGTGCGAGAGCTTGACTTATGCTATTACAATTTTTATCCAGAAAATCGTTCACATCTTTCAAGTAGTTGGCAGTGCCTCTGTAGTTGGTACCGTTGTCGGACCGAATGAGAGAAGGTAAACCCCGTCGCGAAACAAAACGATCCAGCGTGGCGACAAAGGCTTCCGTAGACAGAGCCGAAACCACTTCCAGGTGGACGGCCTTAGTGGCCAGGCAGACAAAAACGCACAGGTATGCTTTCGTGACCCTAGTGTTACGATAGGCTGTGGTTCTCACCAGAAACGGTCCAGCAAAATCCGTACCGACCCCGTCGAACGGCCTAGTAGTCTGACAAACCCGGTCAGAAGGGAGATCCCCCATCTGTGGCTGCATAGTGGAGGCCTTCACCCGATAACAAGCCACACACTTAAATAACACGCTGCGAACCACTCTCCGAGAGGACAAAATCCAGAACTCCCTCTGTAATATCGCCAGTAACGCATTACACCCCGCGTGAGCGTTTTTCAGGTGTCTATCCGAGACCACCAGTTCTACCAAAGGTCCTCCTTTGGGGAGTAGCAGAGGATGACGGCTACCGAAGGGCAGGTCGGCATTTTTGAGGCGACCTCCAACGCGTAACAGTCCATCCGCATCCAGAAATGGGTTGAGCCGAGAGATCGCTCCCTTGAGCTTTGCGCGACCGACGCGCAAAATCTTCAGTTCGTCCTCGAACCGGTCAGCTTGAACCAGCCGTATCAGGGCCAACAGTGAACTCCTGCGTTCCTCAGCACCCGCCACGGGTGATAACTGCCTCTTGTCTGGATGGCGGCAGTTATGTAGAAATCTCCGGATCCAGCAAGTTACACCTAGCAATTTGTCCAGTTTGCTGTATCGAGCCGTCAACCAATTCGGATCTGGCCTTGACTCGTTTGTTGTCACCAAAACTTTTATTCCAGGGAGCATCCCTAGAGAGCCATCGATCATGGTGACCGGCCATGATGACTCACCCTCCTTTAACCACTCTGGACCCCACCAGAGGGCATGCTGCACCAATTCCGGCGCGGTGCAGCCCCGAGAGGCACAATCGGCAGGATTCCAGGGGCCGGGCACGTGCCTCCAACAAATTTCGATGCCCGAGTTCTGTACCTGAGATACCCGATTGGCCACAAACGTTTCCAATACGTGGGGTGCCCCGCGTAGCCATGCCAGAGCTACCTGACTGTCATTCCAGGCGTAGACATTCCGGATGTCCACCGTAGACGTCAGTTCCTTGTGCACGTGGCACGACAGTTTGGCCAATAGATGCGCCCCGCAAAGCTCCAGCTTCGGGATTGTCAGCCTAGTTTTGAGGGGAGCCACCTTGCTTTTAGCCAGAAGCAAGGAGACGGCGACTCGACCCTTCGAGTCCACCGTTCGCAGATACACCACTGCGGCATACCCTCGTTCTGACGCATCGCAGAAGCCATGTAGGCTTGCCCTGTATTTGCCCCGCGGCAAGATCCGCCGCGGCAACGCCACCTGATTGATCGCCTCGATCGTAGAGATCAGAGCGAGCCAAGTGTCGAGTGAGAGCCCTACCAGTGGCTCATCCCACGAGACTCCGAGTGTCCACAGTGTTTGCAATAAACACTTCGCCATAAAAATGCACGGGCTGATCCATCCATTTGGATTAAACATCCGAGCGATGGTGGAAAGGACCGTCCTTTTCGACCAAACTCTTGTAGCAATTAAGCAGCCCTGTGCCCCAGTGTCTAGGAGGGCTCGTATCCGGACGAAGTCCCCCCTAGGTCCCCAAACGCGTACCTGCGCGATGGGCAAAAGAACCGTCCTCGGTTCCGACGTAGCCCGACCACAGGCTAGTCACGCGTCAGAGCCAGCAGCCGACCCTGTCGAACCGTGATGACTCGGCCAGTAAGTCGGACGCGTGCAGGCCACCATCCGGGGTGGTGCGTATCCAGCTGCCCTACCATACCGGTGATAGGGTGGGTGGTATTCCAACCTCGGGTACTCGTGCAGTACCGGTGAGAACTGTTGACGGTTCTCATGTCGTTGTTGTTCCGGTAACGGCGGCGGAGGATACGCGTATGAGTATCCGGGTGTTGGGTCCGGAGGTGGGGCTCCCTGTACCCAGTGGCCCTTAGAGGCACCAACTCCTGGTGTTGGTCGCGCCGGGTGCCGGGTTGTAGCCAGAACCTGGCTCCGTTCCGGCGGTCCCCAACTCACCTGAGCCGGGGTGTACGAGGGGTTGTAGTGTGGCGGCCGTGGCGGACTCCGTCTTTCCGGAGGCGGAGTTGACCTTGGCCCCAAACCGCCACCCGTGGGAGATCCCCTCTCCCGAACCGGTGCTGAGCCCTCAGCACTACGGGTGCACAGTAAGCGATGGTGCGGTCCGCCGCACACATCGCAAGGCCTCGCCTGGGGACACTCATTATACCTATGTCCTCCCAGGCAGGCATAACACAATCCTCGTGTCCGAACGAGGTTTCGGCGCTCTTTTGTGGGCAGCCCGAGAATTGCTGGACATAGCTGTTCCAAGTGCTGCTGTCCGCAAACCCGGCATCCAGAACCGGGGTTGATGGCGGCCGCAGCCACCAGCCTGCCGCGACCCTTCCCTGGGTTGCGTGGCGGCTGGGCGCCGTAGACTCCGGAAGTGCGGGCCGGCGCACTTGTCGGAGCCTCCTGGGAGGCTAGCTGGTTTTCCAGCAGGCCAGCCTCCTCTTCCAGGAACTCCAGAAGTTCCCCTATCGAGGGCAGAACGCTGCCGAGATCCTTGTGGACCAGTCGATTCCGCTCGAACTTGTCCCTCATCTCCTGCGACAACTTGGCCAGAACGATGTGCAGAAGAAGGAAGGACCACTGGTCGACGGGCAGTCCGAGCGTCCTTATCCCGTTTAAGGACACGGTGAGCGGGGTGATCAGCTGCGCCCTCAGCTGAGCCCTATGGTTGACCCTCGGCAATCCCAGCAGATGGGTCACGTGCGCGTCCGCCTGAAGACGCGGCTTCTCGTACCGCTTCTCCAGCAGCTGCATGGCGGTGTCGTAGCTCGCATCCTGCAGCTCCAGATGCTGTACGAGCTGTCTGGGTTCTCCGTCTAGGAAGGAACGGAGATATGCCAGCTTTTCGGCCTTGGTGAAATCCTTCCGAGTATCCACCAAGGCCAAAAACATGTTCCGAAATCCAGGCCAGTCCCGCATACATCCGGTGAAATGCGGGACCTCTAGGGCACCCAATCTTCCCATGGCGCTGGGTCCAGGGGTGTGGAGCGAAGCGGGGCGCGCAACAGGCTTCCCCTCCCGCAGTCGCTCGATGTCCTTCACCCGCTGAAGGACCTCGTCGTAGATGTCTTGGATGTGCTCCAGATCCTTGACATATTGGGCGTGGAGGGCCAGCTCCTTCTCCCCGACCGGGTCGGTTGACAATAGAGCGGTTACCGACCGCTCGGCCAACAAGAAACGACCCTGCATTTCTTTCGAACGCGTCTCCAAGGCGTCCTCCCGGTTAGGCCGATCTATTAATGCAAGCAGCCCGGTGAACCACCGGAGCTGCTGAGCCAACTCCTGCCGTGACGCTGTCATTATAAATAACTTAAACTAAATAAACCTAAACACAAAATTAAAACGAGTCAACGAAAACACGGAATCGATTATCCCGAATCGACTCGATGCTTTCAATTGAAAGAAATTGAATAACAATTAACGTTCCGAGAAATGTCCCAGCCCAAATACAACGGTACTACCAACCTTACAATTCAACCGCACCTGTCCCGGAAGTGCGATTTTACACGAAATGAGCTTAACCTATTACGAACTAACAAAATACACAAAATTACACCGATTAACCTAGAGGTCCGGTAGTAACCACGCTCTGCTACCAAATTGTTGCGGAAACCCACAACACACACTATGCTACTGTTTAAAATTAGGTTACACCTTAAAATCTACAAAATCCACTCACAGTTCCATGCCGCTCCCGCCGTCCAGAACGGGATCCATATGGTCTGATGGGGCCGGAATCCGAGTCCGGGTCTTCTCGGGTTCCCTAATCACACCCAACGACTATCCCAAGTGCACTTTTCCCCCGAGGAAATACCTGCTTTCTCCAGCAGCGGAGACGCCGACAGCGGCGAATTGTACTCCCGATGCGATTCGCTTACGACGTACACACACACAAAACACAGGTTGCACAATACACTTAATTAGAGTAATACGGTTCCAAATGCCCTTATTACTGCTTAAATTATCAACACACGATAACCTATAAACCAGCCATTGTTGCCTTCCCGAGACAAGTGTACCAACAAAGAAAAAAAGAACAATTAGTGATGGGGCCATTATGCCACTAAATAAATTGAATCTCGATAATCGATTCCCAAATCGATCCGTCCATAATACAAATCAAAGTTTTATTTCCAACAAAAATAAATGCCTGTTTATTTGCAACAGGTGATATTAAAAAATCCCTGTTCGCATTTCAAAAGAGTCAGCAAAACGCTTTGAGCGCGTAATGTCTTTGTGGTCGTGATATCAACAACTTAAGAAGGTCGGTTTGCTAACCTGCGCTATGCTAGTGCCCCTGCTACATAAAACACAGTAATTAAATACTCTTGTAAAGTTTTTTTGCAGCTTCTTCTTGATACAGGTGTATACTATTATAAAGAGGAAAGCTTTGTATTTTTGTGTTTTTGTTTGTAACGAATAAACTCAAAACTACTGGACTGATTTCAAAAATTCTTTCATTCTTTCACCATTAGAATGATACATTAGCGCTGAGTAACAAAGGCTATATTTATTACTAGAAAAAAAAAATTGCTTAATGATCAATATATAATATATCGATATATAAGTATATTTATATAAATTGTATATATGTAGGTATAAGTAACATATTTATTAATCGATCTTCAATACAATTACAATGTGAAATAAATAAAATAAACTTAACTAAAACTATTACTAAACTAAAATATGGCGTAAAAAATTCCTCCGCGTCGCTGTCGACTGGTAATGTACCCAAGAGACTGGCGGCATTGCCTCGTTGTATTTTTTTTTTTTTTTTTTTTATATTAGAAGGAGGCAAACGAGCAGGCGGGTCACCTGATGGAAAGCAATCACCGCCGCCCATGGACACCCGCAAAACCAGAGGAATCACAGATGCGTTGCCGGCCTTTAAGGAAGGAATAGGCTCGTTTCTTGAAGATTCCTAAGTCATCATCATCATCATCATCATCTCAGCCAAAAGACGTCCACTGCTGGACAAAGGCCTCCCCCAAGGATATGAGGGGTATTTGCCGTAATCGCCACGCTTGGCAGGCGGGTTGGCGATCGCAGTAGGTTGAGGGTAACCTCAGAGAGATGCTGCTGCCCATCCTCTGGAATGGTCCCTTAGTCGGCTTTTACGACACCCACGGGAAGAGATGGGGTGGTGCAATTCTTTATCCCCGGCACCACACAGGGAAGTCATATTGGTCCGGAAATACCGCCGCTGAGAGCTGGTTCCACAGCACTGTAGTTCGTGGTAAAAAATTACGTGAGAAACGCACAGTAGTAGATCGCCATCCATAAAGATGGTGTGGATGGAAAGACAGTCAATTGCGTGTAGTGCGGTGAAGGAAATCAGCGGCAGGGATCAAACCGAACAATTCCTCAGAGCACTCCCCATGATAAAGGCGATAAAATATACAGAGAGATGCAACGTCTCTCCGAAGGGCCAGTGGATCGAGCCGACCAGAGGTTACCACGTCGCCGACAACTCGAGCAGCTCTGCGTTGAATGCGGTCAAATGGGAGGAGTTGGTACTGGGGCGCTCCAGCCCAAAGATGGGAACAGTATTCCATATGAGGCCTGACCTGTGCTTTGTAAAGCTGTAAGCGATGGGTCGGCGTGAAATACTGTCCCGCTTTATTGAGCACACCCAGCTTTTTCGAAGCTAATTTAGCTTTACCTTCCAAATGACCGCGAAATTGAACGTCACTCGAAATATCGACGCCAAGGATTCCAATGGTCGGTTTGGTATCAAGGGGAGCTCCTTCAAAGTTTATAGATACGACGAGGGGATGTTTTTTAGCGGTAAACACGCAAACTTGTGTTTTGGAAGGGTTAAAATGGACTAGATTAAGTCGGCCCCAATTCGAGACATGACTTAACATGTTCTCAGTGTCAGTCACAAGTTTATTCCGGTTCTCGATGACGCTTTCCAGAGAAATATTAGTACGCCCGGTGTAAAGCGTATCCCCAGTACTGTCGTCTGCATAGCAATGAATGCTGTTGTTATGCAACATGTCATTGATATGCAGAAGAAACAGTGTAGGCGACAGCACACACCCCTGCGGGACTGGGTGTGTGCTGTCGCTGTCATGCTGGAGCATTCACGGGCTTCAGGTCAGAGCATGATCCGTCAACTACGACTTTGATGCTACGCCCAGAAAGAAAGCTGGCGACCCACGCACACAATTTCTCAGGGAGCCCGTATGATGGAAGTTTCGAGAGAAGAGCCCTGTGCCATACCCTGTCGAAGGCTTTCGCTATGTCCAAGCTAACTGCCAGTGCCTCCCCTTTCCTCTCGACTGCCTCCGCCCAAATGTAAGGCAATACTTAGCCTCTGGCCAAGGTAAAAGCCAGCCTTTGGGTCATGGGAAGAGTCAACCAGCCGTTTAGAGATGTCATTATACAAAGCATGTATATACCGCACGTTTTATAATATCTTATTTTTATTTCTAAATTGTTGTCTTCACCCAATTGCACCTATCTTGTTATTTCTGCACCACCCTATGGTTGACTGGTAGAAAATGCCTCAGGCATTAAGTCCGCCATGTAATATATGTTGCAAAAAGTTTTTTAAAATAAAATAAAAGTTAGTTTTAAGTTGCGCATAATGATTAGGTTACAATGACGCTGATTTTTCTGTGAAAGACTAATAGAATATAATACTTATTTATTAAAGTGACCAAGACTCAATGTGTTAGTATTAACTTATCTAATGTTATTAATAAGATTTAAAATTATAAAAAAACCTATTAAATTTATTCCAATAAAATTGGTAATATTGTTATCAAAATTATTACAGTTTATAACCATTGAATAATTGGTAACAATAAAAATAGTAATTTAAATTTATTTTACATATTTTGCTTAAATCAAAACGCATCATTTTATGTAAGCTCTCATAATAAAAAAAAAATAAGCGTCTAATAATTTTATAGACAAACTTTAAAACAAGGCTTAGTTAAATCGAATTAAAATTCTTTTTTTTTGAGTAGCCTCAAAAGTGTAAAGACATAAAATTATTTGCTCCATAAATTTTATTATTTATAAATATTTAAAGTAAATAAATGTTATAAATCAGTCATCACCTGTGCTTTAGTTGAGTTTAACAACATTCCCACATAAACACTTTGCATCTGGCAACCATGGACACCACTGCAGCTCAACTCCTGACAAGTCTGAAGGAACTTTCTTCAATGTTTAGTGACAGAATGTCAGAGTTCGAAAGAAATCTACAGCAGCCGGGCACCAAGGAGTCTACTACTACGGTCAGGTCTTTGGCCGCTGAGTTTGCTTCATTCAAGACCTTTGCTTGGAAGTCGCTTGGTATGTTGAAGTCACAAATTGAATTACTGGTCCAGGGCCTAGATCGCCTTGACACTCATTCCCGCAGAAAGGTTCTCCTATTCCATGGAATAAAGGAAGATGTGGCTTCAAACATTCAAGGGTTAATAGCCAACCAAATGCGGTTGCCATCTGTTGATCATCATTGTTTTGAAGCTTGTCACAGACTGGGAGCTAAAAAGCAAACTGGTCAGAGGCCTGTCTTGGTCCGCTTCACCTCGATGCAGCATCGTATATCAGTATGGAAGACTAAAACAGCACTGAAGGGCTCCAAATTGACTCTCACAGAATTCCTTACTAAATCGCGACAGGAAGTTTTTACTGCGGCTCGCAGTCACTTTGGAGTGACTAAGTGTTGGACTTCTGATGGCACAATAAATAAATAAATAAATAAATAAATCGTTTATTTGCACAAAACATGGTATAAAATGATAACATTAAACAATAAAAGGTGCTCATGTTTCGCTAATAAAATAGCATGCAAATAGTTACAATGTTAATGATATTCATTTTTATTTTATTATAGTAGTGTAGTAATAGTCATACTTCTTCCCGACAACACGCGAAAGAAACTCTTCACCATGGCTGAACTCCATCTTCTAACAGCTAAGTACCCCAACAAACGATCCACAGATGCGCCCAGTGTGAAGGCCAAGTAAACTTTGCTGTTGTTTGTTACTTCCTAATTTAGCCGTGTTAGCTTTGCTTGAAAGTAGGTTTAACCAAAAGGTTACGAAGTGGCTTTTTTTACAGCAACCATCACAATAGTTTTTACTTTATTCTGAGGGTTTTTTATAAAATTTCAATGTTTTCTATGTCAATGTCAATTGTCCTAACATGTCAATGAATGTTCACTTTTTTATTTTTTTATTTTTTTATTTTAACTGTCAATGTCAATTTTTGTTTTTTTTTTTACTCTTGTCCGAATCACTGAATTGTTCTGAGGTCCGATTGCATGCGTCATTATTACTAAAGAGCACAAAATATTTATTTGCTTGTAATCGAAGCTTGTAATTATATTTTATTTTTTATACTACTTTCTAAGTGTTTTTGCTTTATGGTATGCTGTTAACTATGTTATTTTGTGTTGTTATATTTTACGTGTTGCTTGCTTTTCAAGCTTTGGCAATTATTATTCTATGCTTTTGGTAGCAACTTTGTTTGCTTAGTTTCTTTTGCTTTTTCTTTTTATTAATGTTCACCTAGTTTGTTATTAGTTTTTATTGTTTTCAGTCAACTTAAGCATGTGGATGGCTTGTATAAGATAGGTTTAAAGAAAAACCTATATATTACTTTTATTTTTATTTTTATTGTTTATCTATATTTAGTTTAGTAATTTTAGTTGTTATATATTTATTTACATACACATATTTATTTGTTACTATGATTTTAAATGATGAATATTTTTCTTGCTCATCTGATGAATATGAAAGTGCCAACAGCAATAACTCTTCCTTGTCTGACTGTGATACCCTGGATAATAAGCTGATGACTGTCTTCGACAAAAACTCTAAATTTCTCTCTTTAGTGCATATTAACGCGCAAAGCATTGCAGCTCATCACAACGACCTTCTTTCTTCCTTCGGAGACGGCGTAGTTGACTGTATTCTCGTGTCTGAAACGTGGCTCAAACCTTCTCTTCCCTCCACTAGTTGTTTTCTTCCAGGCTACAAGCTGTTTCGCAATGATCGCACTGGTCGGGGAGGTGGTGGCGTGGGTATTTACCTACGTGGTCACATTCCTGCCAGTGTTGTCAGCTGCTCTCCGTCTCAGTACACATGTTCTATTGAATACATTTTCTTAGAAATTATTATTCACCACAAAAAGATTTTGTTAGGAGCTCTGTACAGTCAAAACGATCAAATTGACTACTTCAAGAACTTGGAGTACACTCTTGAGAATCTTGTCCCACTCTTTGATTATGTTATTCTCATGGGAGATCTTAATACATGTTTATTGAAAAATGACACTAGAGCCCGTAATTTGACTAATGTAGTATCTTCTCTTAATCTTCATGTACTTCAAATGTCATCCCCTACACATTACTCACCAAATTGTAGGCCCTCTCTTCTCGACCTGATGATTGTTTCTAATCCTAACTTTGTTGTTTCTCATGGGCAAATGACTGCTCCATTTTCCTACCACGACCTGATCTTCTTAACTTTCAAAGTTCGTCCTCCTAAAATCAAATCAAAAGTACTTTTTCAGCGCAACTTTCGGCATATGGACTTGGACCGCTTGAGAGAAGATATCAGATGTGTGGATTGGTCAACAATTTTTTTGTCGGATGATATTGACTTCATGACTAACTACCTAACTGTTAAATTGACCAATATTTTCGATATTCATGCGCCGGTACGACCTGTACGTATTAAGCACATTCCTGCACCTTGGCTTACACCGGTTATTAGGAGGGTGATGGCAAAACGTGACAAAGCCAAAAGTCAGAATAAAAAAACTCCTACTCCTGATAACTTAAAAGCCTACAAGAAACTTCGCAACATTTGTAACAGAATGTGTAGGGACGCTAAACGGAAATATATTCATATGAAGATTGAAAGTGTTGGTCAGAAACATGTTTGGAGCTTCTTGAAAACCCTGGGCGTGGGCAAACCTACTGTCTCTTGCCAGAACTCAGTGGATCTTGATGCTCTAAACAGATATTTTTCAACTCCTCCCTTAATTTTAGATAGAGCTACTAAGTCTGCCTCTCTTGCTTTTCTTTTAAGTCTTGTTCCACCTGATTGCCCCTCCTTTTCATTCAGCCCAGTCTCTGAGGATGACATCAAGAGGAGTATTTGCTCTATCACCACTAAGGCCGTAGGAAGTGATGGTCTCAGTATGGACATGATTCTTCCTGTACTGGAGGACATTGCGCCAGTAGTCACATTCATAATAAACTTTTCACTTACCCGCAATGTCTTTCCAGTTTCGTGGAAGAAAGCATATGTCATTCCCCTTCCTAAAAATCCAAACCCTTCGTCTTTTTTCCAATATCGTCCTATATCCATACTTCCAATCCTGTCTAAGGTTTTAGAATCCGTCACACACAAGCAATTATACTCCTTTCTTGCAACCAACTCCCTCTTATGTCCTTTCCAGTCCGGCTTTCGACCTTCCCATAGTACTGTTGGAGCACTGTTGAATATAACGGAGGACATTCGGTGGGCTATGGATAACACCAAGCTCACGGCAATGGTCTTGTTGGACTTCAGCAGTGCATTCAACTCTGTTGACTTTGACCTTCTCCTTGGCACTCTTCGCTCTGTCAACATTTCTGAACCGGTGTTAGACTGGTTTCGCTCATACCTTTATGACCGTGTGCAGTGTGTGAAGCATCAGGATGTGTCCTCGGACTGGATTACCTTGTCCGCTGGTGTGCCTCAGGGTGGTGTGCTGTCACCACTTCTTTTCTCTGTTTTTATTAATAAAATCTCATCCGTTATTTCATCTCCTTTCCATCTTTACGCCGATGATCTCCAGATTTACAGGCAATTCATGCTTTCGGAGATCGTGGAAACAATTCAAGCCCTAAATCAAGACTTATCCGCTGTCCAAGCATGGGCTAAATCTTTCGGTCTTATTGTAAACCCTGCAAAATCACAAGCCATGATTGTGGGTAGCGGTAGGTTAAGAGGCAGGCTGGATTGGAGTTCTATACCTGCGCTTCTTTACGATAGCGTCCCCATCAAGTACGCCGACAGAGTTAAGAACCTTGGTTTGACGTTGGACTGTGACATGTCCTGGTCAGCTCACATCAGTGAAATTAGTAAACACCTACATTTTAGTTTCCACTCTCTCAAGCGACTTCAATACTTTCTCCCCTTTCAAACCAAAATTATGCTTGCGCAATCCCTTCTTCTCCCTATACTAGACTACGCCGAAGTCTGTTACTTGGATGTGACTGAGGAGCAACTGCTGAAACTAGAGCGTCTGCAAAATCTGGCCATACGTTTTATCTTTGGCTTACGAAAGTATGACCATGTTTCTCACTTTCGTAGTGAATTAAATTGGCTGCCGATCAGACATCGCCGTAATGTGCACATCCTTTCCAATCTCTATAACATCCTTAACGACCCTTATTCTCCCTCTTACCTTCGTTCCCGTTTCCAACTCCTGCCCCCACCTTGCCGCTCAAGACGTGCTTGTATAACTAAGACGCTTGAGATTCCTAAAGTCAATACCAACTTTCTCTTAAATTCATTTGCAGTCAAGGCAGCGCAACTATGGAACAGGCTTCCTACGGACATCCAGGTTAGTTCGTCCATTATATCCTTTAAAAAGAAAGTCAAGGATCACTTTCTGTCACACATGTCATCGCAATGATAGGCACTTGTAATTCCATGTTTATTATTATTATTGTATATGTTCATATTTATGTAGTATTATTATGTATGTATATGTAGTTTTTAATAATATTGTAGTACATGTATGTTTATGTATTGTACCTAATATTGTTATTTTTATTGAGATATTTTTTGTTTGCACTTTTGTCGCTTCCTTTTAAACATGATACTCCCATTCCACCTTAGGTTGGCTGGAAGAGATCTCTTTTAGAGATAAGTCCACCTTTGCTCACCATTGTTTGTAAACTGTTCTCTGTATGTGTGTTTTTCTGTGCAATAAAGAATATATATAAAAATGTTACGCAAATTTTGTTGCAAAGAAATTACAATTTGTTATTAATATTTAGCATTAAAACCTACAAAGCCTTACTACCTGCAGGCCTCAAACAATCCGAATAACCTATTCGAAATACCGGAATCGAACAGATGAGGTATTGATCGGTAAATTGCATGTGTCGCTCGCACACACGCCCTATAAATTACCAGGCGAAACGATTCTTACGGCGGATGTCTTCATTGTGCAAAAAAACTTACCTACATGTACAGTCAGCAACCAATTAAGTGTGATCACTTACGTGTTTAAATAATCTTGACATTTAGAACAAACTTTTTAACTCCAATTACGTAGGCAAAAGCATCTTTTGATAAAGGCCGGTCATTAAATGGGTGACCAAAAAATTATCATCTCGTGATTCTTCGTGCTTCGGAAGGCACGTAAAACGGTTGGTACCCGCGGTATTAGCAGTCGTTATCAATCACCAACTGTGTACCTCCATTATCAACCACGCATCGAGCCTGTGTGCGCGTGCTTCAGCAGCATGGGGAAATAAAAATGAACTGGCGATGATTTATTTATTTATTTTATTTTATTTATTTTGCTTTTTTTGGAAAGCATACAGTGATGATTGACTGTTAACATAAATACTAACTTGACACTATGCAATATTTACCTACATGTTTCCGCGTATATGTAACTAAAAAACAATTCCAATTCATTGGCTCAAACCTAAGGCTCAAACAGACAACAGTGAACAAATAGGATTAAAATATTTATCTAGCTTCGAATTAAACATATCCAGTTCAGGGAAGACAACCAATTTACTTATTTGCCTAGCTGATCTTATAAAAAAGGAGTTCTGCCTGTAGTTGGTAGTGCATTGAGGGATATTTAAGTACACATGCCGCCTTGCAGTCTGTTAAAAATTTTCAAATAATCACTAGATGATCACTAGATGAGATGATGATGATGATGATGTAGTAAATAATCTTGGCATTTAGGACTAGCTTTTCAATTCCATTTGAAAATGATATTAATATTGATTCGTTACTAGGCAATTAAAGACTAAAAATACAAAGATTATGTAACTTATTAAGTTATCTCGGTGACTTGCATAGAGTAATTCTTAACGGAGCAGAGCAAGTTCTCGAACTTACAGTGATCCTCGGGTCAAGCTCAAAACAAGGCTAAGATAGAGGGTAGACCGTTCTATTTGCTTAAGTATCCACCTGCAGTAAACACAGTACACAGTACACACAAAGTTTTTTTTGGAGAGAGATTGCCGATTGCCTTCAACGGCATTTTCAGCTTCACCGGGCTTGGGGGCGGCGAGAAACTTAAAGGGTTCTTCAAGCCGTGTGAAACCTTCACCAATCCATCAGTCACCTTTGGAGGTTTTCTAGAGGGAACGGCATCACGCACTTAAGTGCGTGTCCCCGTGCCCTACTAGATTCTCCGAAGGGTTCAGATCGGATCGAGGTACTGCAGAACCCGAGGGGACTCTACTTAAAAGGGAAAGCGTAAAATACAATGAGACAACTTAATCGAATGATATATGTATTGGTTGGCCCACTCCTCTGAAGGTTGGGGACTCTGCACTTGAAGTTGTGGATGATTATGTTTACCTGGCACAAACGGTCCAGCTAGGTAGGTCCAACTTCAGCAAAGAGGTCAATCGTCGAATCCAATTAGGCTGGGCAGCGTTCGGTAAGCTACGAAATATCTTCTCGTCCGATATACCGCAGTGTCTCAAGGCGAAAGTTTGACCAGTGAGTGTTGCCAGTGATGACATACGGGACTGAGACGTGGTCGCTCACTATGGGCCTCATAAAAGGCTCAAGGTCACTCAAAGAGCAATGGAGAGGGCTATGCTCGGGGTTTCTCTGCGTGATCGAATCAGAAATGAGGAGATCCGCAGAAGAACAAATGTAACCGACATAGCCCGAAGAGTTGCTAAGCTCAAGTGGCAGTGGGCAGGACACCTTGCTCGCAGGACTGATGGCCGCTGGGGCGGGATAGTCTTGGAGTGGCGACCGCGTACCGGAAAGCGACAGTGACAGTGTGGGCAGGCCTCCAACAAGGTGGACCGACGATCAGGTGAAGGTCGCGGGAAGCCGCTGGATGCGAGCAGCACAAAACCGGTCGTTGTGGAGATCCTTGCGGGAGGCCTTTGTCCAGCAGTGGACGTCTTTTGGCTGAGATGATGATGATGATGATGATGATATGTATTGGTAAGATATTATTAACAAGAGTATATTAAAATAGATGTCGTCGTAGCCGCGGATGACAAGCAAGTCTATCCCTCTTGTTTTATCTTCACCGCGTGTCTTCATAAAACATCGATCCAAAGGCAGAACGCGACGGCTGCCGGTAGGCTCGCCCAACCAATCGATCCTGATCACTACAGTACACACACATGCACACCAGATTACCACAACCAGTAAAGGTTCCCTAAATAGACTTTGAAGTTTATGTCCGTGACATAATGGCTGAATATTTATTGAAGAAATTTTAGAGTTTTGGATAGTGTTGGCGTCTGTACTTCAGTGTCGACCAATCGGATACGCAGTAGCGACAAAAAAACATAGTAATTATCTCGTTCAATAGTAATTCTTACAAAAAAACTCAAATTTTTTTTTTTTTAATCCACGTAAACAGCATATAAAGTTTGCCCCGGTGAGTCTGGGGTCCAGCAAAATGTATTCTATCCGTCCGAATTTCGTGGAAATTCCACGCCATTAGCATAGGACATGGTGCGACAATCTGAAGCGGTGTCGCCTCACTGGACTTAAATAATTCATCGACCACACTGCTGCAGTGACGACTAGACGAAGGGCACAATAAAAATTGTTGTACAATTTTTATTGATTTTTAAATAATTACGTTGAAACAACAAGCAAAGAGCACGTATGTGCTTGGTAGACACATGGATAAACAAACTTATTAATTTCAATGGAGGAGCTTGATAGCGCAGTATTTAACGCACCAGGTCTGCGCTTGCTAAGGTTAAGCTTTCGCAAAGGCCGGTCATCCGATAAGTGACCAAAAATTTATCATCTCGAGCTCCGTGCTTCAGAAGGCACGTACAGCCGTTGTTGGTCCCGGCTGAATTAATATTCATTAACAACCACCAATCTGCACTGGGCCCGCGTGGTGTTCTATTGCCCCTTTCTCCATATCTATAAGGCTCGTGCCCCAGCAGTGGGGACGTAAAAATGAGCTGATGGTGATATTGAGTCATAGGCAAGTGTTGTAAACCAATATAAAATAAAAATAGACTCGGTTACATCTGTTGTCTAGTGGTCTCCGGTCAGGGTTCATATTACGATCACATTTCTACGAAATCACTCTCACAAATTATGGTATATATAGAAGGCGAGCCGATCTCACTGTTACGGATCACACTGTTACGACCCTACTTCCGTCCCTTTTCTATGAAATCACTCCCACAAATTGTATATATAGAAGGCGAGCGGAAAGATGTTACACATAAAAAAACATAGCAGTTATCTCGTTCAATAGTAATTCTTAGAAAAGAGCTCAGGTTCATGTTTGTGTACGGTTTGGTTTATAGTAGGGATTGGTCCACCTGGCTAATTACCATCATCAAAGCTAAATTGCCATAACATCAATGTTTGTAGCAATGATGTGCTCCGGCAGTTACAGATAGGAAAACCAGTGCCTCCGTAGTTGGGTATACGGGTGAAGTGCGATTCAACCTTCGGCCTTATCATCACTTAACATCAGCTTAAGTTAAAAGCTAAGTTCTAACCCGTAATAGTATTTAAAAAACTATATAATTATTTCGTTTTTTAACACTTTCAATTGCAGAATTAGAAACGGGAAATCTTATTCATTACAGCCAGCAATACACTAACGCATGTAAAAGCACACAATGACGCGAACGCGGGCTATCAATTATTATAAGCCGATTTGCAGGGAATCGTAGCGATACGGATGCGATAGTTATTTACCAACACCGTCTACGCAAAATCGGACTCGTTCGCTTCTGGGCATATTGGTGCGTTGTGCGTAGCTTAAGCTGAAGATGGTGTAAATAAATAAACAAATGTCTATGTTGGTCACCGTCGGTGACTCCAATGTGTATAAATAAAACCCTTAAGGGTTTTAAAACACAATGTATGTAATATATAAAATTATTTTTAAATGTAAGATTAAATAAATACATACATACATACATACATATAATCACGCCTCTTTCCCGTAGGGGTAGGCAGAGACCACTTTTTTCCACTTGCTACGATCCATACATACTTGTTTCGCTTCGTCCACTTTCATTATTTTCTTCATACATGCTCTTCGGTTTAGGGTACTCTTGACCTGGCCTTTTTCCAAGACGTCCCCGATTTGGTCTCGAAACGTCCGCCTAGGTCTACCCCTTCCAACACTTCCATTCACACTCCCCTTATACACTTTTTTCGTCAATCGTTCTTCATTCATTCTCTCGACATGTTCAAACCATCTCAGCATACCTTTCTCAATTTTTGTCACTACATAAAATAATGAATAATGAATAATGAAATAACTTATTGCCTCAAGAAATTACATCTTCTTCCAGACCACAACGTTTCCTTATCTCACTATTTCTTATCCAGTCACTCAGTTTAACTCCTATCATACTTCTTAACGCTCTCATCTCAACTGCATTTATTCTGTCATATATTTCATGTTTCTTCTGCGATACCCAACTTTCACTTTAATAAATAAATAAATAATAAAATATGACAACATATGTATGCTCGTGGCTCTATTGATCTCTGACTGACTGACTGACTGACGGACTGACTCTCTATCAATTTAGGACGTCCGCTGCGTTTAGCGGGCGCTAAATGTTTTTTCTTGCATCCTTTTTTCTTTTACTGCTTGGCAGCAGAAATGGACAACGGTGTCAATCATCCTGATAGGTTAATGCGAACCAAACGCCACCAGCAATATAATGCAGGGTATCGGAATGCACTTTCGAGTCAATAGCTTTATCGATCACGGTATTCTCGGAGTCGGGCGCTCGGTGGCATTGGACATATTAATATTTAATATGCCAAGGCAACAACAGATCTACCGTGTTTCTATTGCTTTAAAACTACGTGTCATCTTCCTGTTGTTTTTATTAAAAATGTAGCGATTAGACTTCTTGGCGAGAAAGTGAAGAGACAAGTCTGCGGTTTGTTTTTTTTTCTAATAAAATTTGAACTACGTCGAATATTAATGTAAAATAAGGGTGGATTCAAAGAGCAATCGAGAGGGCTATGCTCGGGGTTTCTCTGCGTGATCGAATCAGAAATGAGGAGATCTGCAGAAGATCAAAGGTAACCGACATAGCCCGAAGAGTTGCTACGCTCAAGTGGCAGTGGGCAGGACACCTTGCTCGCAGGACTGATGGCCGCTGGGGTTAAATAGTCCTTGAGTGGCGACCGCGTACCGGAAAGCGCAGTGTGGGCAGACCTCCAACAAGATGGACCGACGATCTGGTGAAGGTCGCAGGAAGCTGCTGGATGCGAGTAGCACAAAACCGGTCGTGGTGGAGATCCTTGGGGGAGGCCTTTATCCAGCAGTGGACGTCTTTTGGCTGAGATGATGAAGGGTGGATTAAATACCTTTATGTGTTCGTGAACGTGCGTGAGTGTTAGCAAAACAGTGCATCGTCACTTTTCAAATTCTCTTGAGAAGTCCGCGTAAGGTCTCAGTAAAGCCCCACATCCTTACCGATACTCAAGGGGTTGGGGATATCGTTTATCACTGCTCCTATCTATTATCAGTGTCGTGATTTTATTTGTCGTGATTATCGTGATGTTCAACAATGCGGAACATGTTAATACATTGTTAATTAGCAGTAAAGCTGAAATTAAATGTCACTGCTTAAATCGTTGAACAACAGAATGAGAAAGTACGCAGTTAAAACGAATCTTAATTAGAAGTGAAAGTCATTTGCCTAAACGTCTTGAATTTCCGGTGTAATTGAAAATAGTCCTTGTACTTTTTAGTAATAAAGTTCTTTACGCTCATTCTGATGTGTATAGTATAGCCTGCACTCTTTTAATCTTGTTTAAAACCTTTTTCGTTGTTTAAAACAACCCTTGTTTTAAAACAATAAAACATAATATCCTTTTTTGTTAAATAAATAAAGGATATTAATTGCTTAAGCTCCGATGTGGGCCCAGTCTAACATTATGTACATATTTACACTTAACTGGAATAAACAAATTTCATTTATATTTGATTTACGAGTATACTGTACCTGTATTTCGAATAGCAAATAAATAATTATCTTATTTTTTGTTTTTTTTATTTATCTCATCTGGATAATATAATACTTGGTTTATCGCGAATCAGCAAAAAGTATAAGATTTTTTATTTTATTTTGTTTGGGGAGCTAACAGCATCATTCACAATTACTCGACATCTAACAACTTATGAGCTAATAACAAGCTAAAATTAAATAGCTCTAATGAAGATCTAACTTTCAAACCGTACGGAACAAGTGTTCTTTTCCACAATCGGGATTTGAACCCGTGCCATCTATACCGGGTCAGGTGCACCATCAATTAGGCTATCATGGTTCTGACCCGCTCATACAATGTTGTTTTGTTTCACTCGTGGATTTTTTTAAGGACTTCTTCAATATATGATTATTTACATATCATCATCATCATCATCATCTCAGCCAAAAGACGTCCACTGCTGGACAAAGGCCTCCCCCAAAGATATGAGGGGAGGATATTTGCCGTAATCACCACATATTTACATATAATTTTACGCAAATATTGCTGCGAACAAATTACAATTTGAAAAAAGACAAAGTGTTGAAAAAAAAATACACGAGCGGGATTCGAACCCGCAACTAATGACATGCCGGGTCAGGTGCACTGCCAACTATGCTGTCGTAGCTCAATCCAACTCGCCGAAATTAATCAACACTATCTACTTTTACTTTATAAGCCAAAGGAGTCCCTATTCAATGTCTCGTTTTTTTTCAACCTTTGCCTTTTTTCATATTCTTATAATTGTATTTTTTTTAACTTACGGGTAAGCACTGTGCGTTTATGTCACCTAATGTTAAGTGATGATAAGGCCAATGGTGGACGCTCACTTCACCCGGAACCTTCAACGAATGAGGTACTGGCTATTTTATCTAAAGTTGCCAAAATACAACAATGCTACAAACATTGATGTTAAGGCGACATACTTAGGGAATATGGTGGTAGCTAGCCAGGCGGGAAAACGATTTTGTTCGCAACAAAATTTGCAAAAAATTTACCTATATTTTCAAAGCTGTTATTTGAACGCCATTAACTCTAATAGAAACCGAGAAAACTGAATATACACGTAAAGTGTTATACTCCGGAAGAATGGAGAGTTTTATGTACCCTTTAAAATTTATCGCGTATGAGTTTCAGTATATTGCAATTTTCATCGTCTCTTTTCATTCACTGGTGCGCGTCTCTTAATAGTTCTTAGTACATTGTGCTCATCATTATACATTAATGTTTATTGTTTACTAGATCAAAATCGCTGGTACCAATTCTTAGTAACCCTAGCTCGAGCTATAATTAATATGGCAATGAAGAAATATTATTATTATTATTCTTGAATTTCGCATTCACAATACTATGTCACACTAATATTATAAATGCGAAAGTTTGTGTGTATGTATGTGTGTATATTTGTTGCTTCTTCACGCTGCAACGGATGGATGGATTTAGATGAAATTCGGCATATAGATAGTTTATAACCTGGATTAAAACATAGGATACTTTTTATCCCGATATTCCCACGGGAACGAGAACCACGCGGGTGAAACCGCGAGCGGCCGCTAGTATGTATATAAATTAGTTACAAGATAAAATTTTAATAGAAAAAATCAACCAGCCTCAGGAAGCTCAAGTGGGAATCGAACCTACGACCTTTGGATAACCGGTCCAACATTATTTTTTTTGAGAGATTGCTGATTGCCTCAAACTGTATTTTCAGCTTCACCAGGCTTTTTTGGGGGCGCGAGGTACTTAAAGTGTACCTCAAGCCGTGTGAAACGAATCACCTTCGGAGGTTTTCTAGAGGGAACGACATCATGACCCCGTGCCCTACTAGATTCTCCGAAGGGTTCGGATCGGATCGTGCCGGTCCAATGCTCTGACCGTTAAGCTACCGAGGCCCCAAAATACTCGTTGAATTTTTCTAGCAGTTTGTGATTTACGCTGCAAGCCAGCCGTGCAAACAAGTCGTGTGTCAATTCCGACTCGAGCTTCCTGAGGCTAATTTTTTTTTTCTAGTAAAATATTTATATTTAAGAAATATTATTTTAAAAAGGCCAAAATTACATTACTTTGTTTTTTTTAAATTGAGTATTTTAAACGTGGACTAGCGTTTTATCCCCGACTTCGTCCGCGTGGCTATGAGATTTAAAAAACCCTTTTTTTTTTCAAAATGAAATATGTTACCCGCAAGAAATGTAGTATTCTATCAGTAAAAGAATTTTGGGAATCGGATCAGTAGTTCCTGAGATTACCCCCCGCAAACACACAAACAAGTAAAGTCGCAAACTTAACCTCTATTTAAGACATAGAACATAAAAAACGGTTTCATTTTAAGTTAAATCTATAGACTCAGTGTGTAAGTCATGCTACGCATAAATACCTATCAGAAACACAACCTTTAAAGTGAAAAGAATATACGTATACAGGGTGTCCCTAGCCTGCGGATAAATACTTAGTTACTATTTGTTGTCGTTAAGTGGGAATTAAGTTTATTAGAAAAAAAATATATTTTGAGTTATTTTCTGATTAAAAACACAATACCCTAACAACATTTTTTTAGAAGTAGTTTTACACCGGTTTTCAATATTTGTCCAGAGCGTTAGCTCACGCTGTAGGTATATACCTATGTGTGCTATACGAGACAAATAAAAGCGTGTGTTTACCGTTATTGCCTTGAAAACAAACATTTCTCTTTATTAGGTCGACAAACAAGCTTTATTCGCGCAGTTTTGTAGGAAATTGTTGCGGTAAGAAAAATAAATTCTAAATCAAATCAAATTATTTATTGCTCTATGTGGTTGACAAGGAAAACTTAACGACGACGTCCGCATTGAAAGATTGCATTTAAATTTAATGCTAAAGTTTAAAAAAATTTGTGAACATACAAATTAAAAGTTCCTGATATCAACCTTGGAAATGTGACTATGTGAATTCCCTTTTTTAAAATATGTGATACGCGAGGCAGTTGAAATTAAAAACATGAAAATTTTATTTAAGTAGGTACCTATCCACTTTATGGTTGGAATTTAACATCTGTCTGGGATCCCATCAAACAAATTATTAAGTCTCAGCTTTAATACTACACTGCCAGCAAAAGAAACTGTAAGTTTGCAAGAAACGGAACGTAACAGATAAAATATTTGCCGGAACGTTACAAACGAATTATGAGACGAACTAAAAATACTTCCGCTTTTCCAGCATGGGAAAATTCCTTCAAATAATATTGTTCCAAAGTAAAAGTAAGAGAGTACTTTCAACATTATACGATATTTTCAATATCTACGAGTATCTCTTCATAGGAGCCTTTTGTCTAAAAGTAATAATCTACAACCGGCTTACACTCCTGGTGAAGTGTGCTTAGGTTCGACAATCGACTTCTAACATCAATTATTTTGATAGTATTATATTAAAAGGCAAACACTTATCGGTAATCAATTAAACAGTGTGTAGGCAAGCATTATTGCTTATAACAACTAGTCTATCATCAATTTAGTCAATTAAGCAATGTACACACGCCTACACACATCCAACTACCACAAACGTTCATAATTCCTCAATAGACTTTGCCCTTGCAGGGCCATGTTTGAAACTTAATACTGTTTTTGTAAGATCTTTGTACAGCGTGATGCATTATCGACTATGTGACTATGACTTTATGTCCATCGTTTAACAGATTCACTGTCCACAGCCCACATATGGGCTGTGACTATCCACAGCCACCAGTCCACAGCCCATATGTGGGCTGTTCACCCGTACACTTTCTTTGCTTTTTTGTGAGGTGGGACTCATAGGGTCTTACAAATAAACAGGGAATAAGGTCGGAATCTCAGATCATAGAAAGGAATCCTTTCTATGATCTGAGGTCGGAATAGTTATTCCGTGTTTTGTCTCTTTTACTCGAATTTGAAATGACGTTTACATGACAGAAACATAACACGGAATAACTATTCGGAGCTTATTCTCTGTTTATTTGTAAGGGGGCTAGGGTTTGGAGCCTACAACAGTGGACTTGATGGAACAAACTATAAGCTACAAAAACCTATTTGGACTTGAGGGCATATCTTACAATTGAACCTGTAAGATTAGACATTTACCCCCATACAAATAAATAGAGAATAAGTTCCGAATAGTTATTCCGTGATTCGTCTCTTTTACTCTAATTTGAAATGACGTTTACATGACGGGAACAAAACACGGAATAACTATTCCGACCTTATTGTCTGTTTATTTGTAAGACCCTTAATAAAGAAATTTGACAGTTCTAGATAGTCTGATGCGCAGGCATCTGTACTTGCTAAGGCAAACTTTTTGTTTATAAAAATGTGTCTACTAATTTTTACTTTTTATTTTTAAGTGCTGCACTGAAGCTGAATAATTTTTTTTTAATAAAAATTATTTAGCTTCATTTATTATTTTTTTGGAGAGAGATTGCTGATTGCCTGTTTTCGGGGACGGCGAGAAACTTGAAGTGTTCCTCAAGCCGTGTGAAACGAATCACCTTTGGAGGTTTTCTAGAGGGAACGGCATCACGCACTTAAGTGCGTGTCCCCGTGCCCTACTAGATTCTCCGAAGGGTTCGGATCAGATCGGGGAAGCTGAATTAAATATTTATAAAATACAGTGAAAAAATTAAATGCCTACCCGACCCAGCCAGGAATCGAACCTGGGTCTTGCGCAATCCAGGCGGCTGCACTGACCATTATGCTACCGGGAAGAATATTTCATTATTTCATTGTATTTTATAAATATTTAATTCATGTCTACTAGTTTACAAATCCTCTAAGTTACTTACACTAAACCGCGTTAATTACGCTTTGCCGAAGTTCTAGTTATCGACGTCGATGACAATTGGGTAGTTGACTGTTAAAAATATAAATTAATTAAAAATGTTCTGGAATTAATCATTTTTGTTGTCAATATCTTATCTTTGGATTGTTTCATCTAAGGTTACGTTGGAGGTCACATCATTAGAACGGGTCGGAGATGATAGGTAAATCAATAACTTACTCGTACTCTCTTCACTTTTTTATATTTGTATTATTCTTCTGATTTGTTACATTATAACCCGATGAAACTATAGATGAAAGAATCCTAACGTAAGATAAACGATAAATTGGATCACTTATACTTCCCTTACTTCTCATACTTGTCATACTTTCGTAAAGCTTAGGCTTGGTAACCTAGGTACTCAAACGATTAAATATTTACGTTGACTCTTTACCGATATTTGCCGACGAGCGTGCAGGCAAGATTAAAGTACCTACGCCAGAAAAATAAATTACCTGTAGTTTTTTATGTACCAACCGAAAAAAGAGCGCTAGTCAACGTACCTAATGTATAAAAAATTGATGCAAAGATTAACTGATTTTAGTAAACAGGTGTTTGCAAGTTATAATTAACGAGTCTGCAGAATGAACTAAATTAAGGTTTCGTCAATAACAAAATATTCTTTGGTCTAACGTCGTTCACATTTTGTCGTTACATGTATAGTAGAATCACTTTGTAAAAATGTATATTTATATCTTTATAAATACGCGTTTAGGTACGTGAACACGTAGAATTGTCTAAAACCAAATGTTGATCGTTAGAGTTAAAAACAATATTTTCATGCATTATAGAATCTCCTTTGCACAATGTAAAAATGTGTAATAATCTTCCCTATAAATTATGACAAACTTCCTTATTACGTGAACGCGTAGAATTGTCTAAAACCAACTTTCTACCTATTTACACGTCGTCCCGTTCAAAGAGTAGGTACTGAATTGCATTTTCCCAAATTTCCTAGATTGTTGAGCAAGTTGTCTCCATTCACGCCGCACGCTCGGCCAGACGACATGTAAGTGGCGCACGGCATACCGAAGACTTGCTTAGTTGCACTGCGCCCTACGCCCTTAGATCGGCACGGACTTTGAGCTGCGCACGGAATGACGCGAGGTCTAACGAATGAGGTCTCAATCATTAAAATCTACTGAACTTCATCGCTATTTCATATGTTACTCTATTTATGTATGTCATATTTTGGTTAGCACCTGCTTTTCATCTCCTACATCATAGTTTGGTCTCGACTCTACTTCATTTGTAACACAATACTGCAGTTTCTGTATATTTTATAATCTAAATACTACCAAATTACTAAGTATGATTACTTTTTCATTTCTACCGAAAGCTACAAATAAGTTCTTAACCTTCTTAACTTTACGATATATAATACAATCAATACCAATAATGACAAGTAATGTTTTATAACTTTTCTATGTATTGCAAATTGACATTGTCTGGATCACAGATTGTTACATTCCGTACGCAACTCGATTGTCCCAGCATCGTTTACTAACCAAATTACGCAAAACGCAAAATCAGTGCAAGACTGACTAAACGCCTCATCAGAAAATGTTCATGCATAATGCATAGCAATTAGATCACGACCCTGCACTGCCTGACGAATAGACGTCACAGTAATGCTCTGATAAACACCCAATTTGGTAATATTGTACTGTCCATGAACGATTTTAGCGAGATAATGGTTAATTTTATTATTATGCATGTTGTTCTTTTGTGAAGTCTCAAGCAATGTGAATAAGGTGCCGCGAGTTTGTATTTGGTCGATATTTAATTAAAGCTAATAATTGATCACTCACTTAAATCAATGTCGATTCAAGTATTGCTGTTTAGTAAACTAAAGTTTTAAAATGAAGAGACGCGAAATTAGTATGTAACAAACAATAATTCTAAAACTCTTTCTTATACTGTTGAACCGATCAAAGAAACTCGCGGCGAAGGGCTTCCACCAGCAGACCACATACACTGTACACTGCCTCCGTGTAACACGATACATCCCTTTGTAGGCGACCGATCATTGCATCGAGCTCATCAAGCTCGCACAAGTCCCTCCAGGACACAGAGAAGCCTGGGTCGGACACAGACAAACGAGGCCGTAAATGGAGACACGTCCAAGCTGTTATGGCATACTACCAGGCACTAAGGAAAATAAAAAGGTTCGATTCAATGACTGGACAACGGTAATGCCGAATATCGTTGTCGTTTGTTATCATTGTTTGTTTATTATCCACTGATGTGCTACCTTCGTCTATGTATAGGTACTTCGAGAATGGTACTTTACTCACTGGATTTTGTGTGTTTTTCTTGTGAATATTGTGTCTATACTTAGTTCACCTTGAACAGATTCTACTTTCCTTACTATCTCTTGGGAGATCACGTGTTCAGTGTTATTCGTTTAATTGCATTTGTATGGACGTTTCAATTTATTGATAGATTGGTTGACTATATAGAATTTTATCTCCTAACTTTAGATTCAGATTAGTATAATTAGTTTTAGATGCGTTAGTATTCGACTCACTGATATCTCACTCTACAAACATACTTTTTTATATTATGGAATTGGATTTTGTTTCTAGCATACTCGTAAATTGCCATGCCGCATGTAGATAAAGGTAGATTATTTGTTTGCACGTTATAAAAATATTTCAGTTCACGTTCAAGTTTTTGAGGCACAGAATAATAAACTTAAATTAGTAATTTGCCTTTCTTTGTTCTCTGTCAGTAAATTCAATGAAATAGCAATAATTAAATTAGATAATGTTTCTTTCTGTTTACAAAGTAATATTTGCAAGACAAAATTCAATGAAGCTAAATTTTCGATTACTCTTATCTACCTTAAAACTTAACTTTCTGAAAGCATGGCTCCCTCTGCTTACTTCCCTTCAAACGCAAAATTATTGTTATATTCAAATATTTACTAATTTTGTTGGTATACAGAACAAAATCGAATCAAAGATGGATGAAGCTACGAACGACGGTCCAGCTCAGCTCTGCAATACAGAAGAAACCACCTTTGAAGAGAGAGGATTCGTTTTTGAAGAGGTTTTCTACTAGACAGACGCCGACGACACAGGAAACAGTGAGACTTTACGTCATGCCTGTCATGTGATCATTCCATTGCACATGGTCCTTCAATAGTTTGGCCGTGGTTTATGTATTATGTTATTCCATCGAGAATCATATAAAGAAAAAGTACAGAAACATGCTGCTTGATCCAAACATCTATTATATTCATGAATCTTTTGTTATTGCAAAGATTTAAACTAGGCATTTCATAAAGCTTTCTAATTAACTGTATAGTTAAATATATACACAATGTACATCGCTTGTATTTAAAGAAAACTGTTAATCGAAACCATTCCTAAACCGTTTTTGACGAATGTTTTAGTACAATATTCGTAATAACTATTCAAGTTTGAACACTAACTTCAAATATTTTTATTAAATGTTTTTGTCTCAAGTTGCTACGGTAAAAACTCTTAGTTTTTAATCTTGCATACCGAAACTTAACAAAGAAGATAAACAATATAGTACATAATTATTCTTAAATATATCAAATGCAATAAATAATTTAAAAAAAATACATCATCTTTTTCATAACATGAAGGAAACAAATTACTCAAAAGATTTTCTGTGAAAAGTTTACCGTCATTCTCTAGATTACATATTTATCAGTTTTGCCAACTGCCTGCAGGTTGAAGATACAGGGTCAGAAGGTGCTGGAGAAAATAGGTCCACAAACAGGCATAGAAGAAGAAAGATTCGAGCGCCCAGGACGGTGGTGAACCCTGACGAGAACTTCTACTTCTACTGGTTGTGGCTGATCACTCTCTGCGTGTTGTACAACCTTTGGACTCTCATAGTGAGACAGAGCTTTCCAGAATTACAAGTAAGTAATTAAAAAACTTTCCGCTGTGATGCTTTATGATTTTAACCTCTAAATATAAATAGGAAGGCAAGTTTTAGATTGTAAACCACATTGAATAAGTTTCGATGGATTTGACATGTGTTTAAATTAAAAGATCCGAAATAAATAAGAGATATAAGTTATATCAAACTCTCTTAACTGTTATAGAGTTTCTGAACTTTACAATGTTGAAGAAGAAGTTTAAGTGACTTAATTCTAAATTAATAAAGTTATCAAATTATTCATTAAAAATAAATAAGTAGTTGAACAAGCAGATGCTCGTCATGAATGCGAAATATCGTTATTCAATTCCAATGAACCCGAAAGTATTTTTTTTCAGTCTCCTAAAGTTTGTCTTTTCAATCCATTCAAATACTGATGATTGTTTCGTTTCGTTCTCTGGTTAGTTATGGAAATGTTTTAGAGTGTATCCCTTAAATAAATTGAAAATTTCTGAATTTGTTATTTACTCTTTCAGTAATTTCAACCGAAATAAATATCGATTCGACGACCAACCCAACCTCTTTCTGCACCAGACATTGAATATTTATAACCTTAATTAAATCAATGGATGGGTTTTGCCACAGAACAGTTAAATAATTATCTATTCCGTGGGTTTCGCTATGTTGCTGAAGTTTCTGCCTTGCCAGATAACGAACAGATGATGCCGCTCTTGCTTAATACTATTGGGTCCTTACCTATGAAATTGACGTTATTTTCTCACTTACTAATAGGTGTATTACTTCTAAAAGTAAATACCGGTTGTTAATATTATTATACACCTTTAATTAGGACTATGTTACTTAGGCTTCAGTAATAACAATGATTATTCATTTTGTGTCTTTATCGCCCAACATTTTTTTTAATTTACTTCTTTTTTTGTTCGCAGAATTGTCCTTTTGTTTTATTGTAACTTTGAAGGGATTTGTTTTTTTTTTTTCTTTTTAATGTCTGCTATATTTAGCTAGTGAAACGAACACACTTCTTTACAATTTTTATAGTGTTAACATAAATAGATGCTAAGAAAAATAAAATTAAAAAAAAAACGTTAGTATGAAAAATTAAATTTTATAAAAAATCTTCTTACAAAACGTCAATTTCATAGGTAAGGACCTAATATTTCAAGACAAGTGACATTACATTTCAAAAAACGAATTCCTGAGTGAAACCAAAAATAAGGAGACCTCAGAAGTTAAGCTTTAATACATAATTATCATCAACCAGTCCATCTCGAACACTGGTTCGACGTACTGACGAGCGCAGCTGTTTTGCGAGATTCCGTGTCCGTGAAAGGTTGTCTAAAGCAGGGATGTCAAAGATACGGCCCGCGGCGGCGCGTCCGGCCCGCAAGCCATCTCAATACGGCCCGGGACCAGAATCTATCCTGTGAGGATTTAAGAAGGCATTTGATGCCACTACGTATTGTTTAACACGTGTGTGACACGTGTCCTGTCTATGTTTGGTAGAACCTATTTAGGCGAGCAGATGTTCTTCGTTATGAAAATAAATAAGAACAAATTTCGCTCAAGGCTTACTACTGATGAACATCTCCAATTTATTCTGAAAATAACTACCTCAAATTCATATTTATCTGGTGTCATCACCAGACATCAATGAGCTTATCAAAAATAAAAGACCTCAGGTGTCTGGATCCTCAAGCTCAACATAACTCCTTTACTTAAACTAAATAAATAAAGATTATAAATTAGTATACACCGAGACATTTAAGTGGTTGTTTTCCCGCACGTGGGTAGATCAGACCATGAAACTGAACAGCTTTGCCCAAGAAACATAGGTCAAAAAACGAGATAATTTTTTAACTTTCCCATACAAACCATGCTCGGTCAACAGGGGCTTTGTATAGAAAAGTGAAAAAATTATCTCGTATTTTGACGTATGTTTCTTGGGGAAAGTCGTTCACTTTCATGTTCTGATCCACCCACCTGCGGGACAACAACCACTAAAACGTCTCGGTGTATATTTGACTTTTTAATTTTGAGTCTGACTCGCTAACACACCGCAACTCTTATAAAAAATGGCACCCCAGTCTAAAGCGTTTATATAAAGCTTACCTACCTCTGTCTCCTTATTTTGTGTTTGATAAGTGATTAGTTAAAAGTCTGTGCTTTCCTCATTAATTGAGGATTCCGTGTGAAGTGCACTTCGGTCACACCAACACACCAAAGTCAAATGAATTAAAAAAACATCTGCGTAGTTATTCCCACCTGCTGTTGTCCCACGCTAGCCCACGCTGTTTGCAATCGAACTAAACTCCAGGAACGCAATAGTTGATTTATTTACAGTTTTCACTTGTTGCGTAACAAGCTAATTAGAACAACTCAGCTGAACTGGCTGAACCCAGTAACGTGTAAAACTTCCCACCGATCTACAGAGCTTGTATTAATAATTTTAATTGCGATACTTATCCGTTTTTCCGCTAACGCTTATATTAGAATTCTTAAGAAGTTTTTTAATGAAACAGGTGGGCAAACAAAGGAAATAAAAAATGTTTGGGATGTTTTATCATAGATTTTTTTTGTGTAATAAAAAAATTGCTATTATCTGAAAAAGGCAAGGATATGTTATTAGCAATTTTTCTTAAGGGATTTTTTAATATAGACCGCTGAAGTAAAATGAGAGTATAAAATTAAGCAAGCTTACGCTAATAAGCATTTTTAAGCAGTTAATAATTATATCACCCCTTCCCTTACATACCTAAATGTTACAAAAATTAATATAAGTACTCTGATTTTACTTCACTAGTCCTACTAACCTCTTTCCCGAACTGATCCGACTTTCGAACCCCTCGGAGAATCTAGTAGAGAACGGGGGCACACACTGGTGCGTGTTGCCATTTCCTCTAAAAAAACAGAGTTTCGTTTCACTACGGCTTGAGGAATCCTATCAGTTTTTCGCCCACCTTTGACGCGTCCGGAGACGCTGTCCTCCTGAAGAAAATGCCGCCTGAAGCTGTCAGTAAATTCTCTCCAAAAAAATCAACATCGTAGTTATAATATTAAAATAATCAACTCAAGCATAATAATATAACATTTTAAATTTATTTGAAGTTGAAATAATGATAACAGATTCATATTCATTAGTTAAGAAACGTAGGCAGTTAAGCATACCGCGCAGATAAAACTCGATGTAAAATTTGAATCGCCTACATAAAAACATAATTTTATTTTTAAACTTTTATCGTAATTTTATACGACAGTAGACGTTAGATACTTAAAGGGAAAAGTTTAGGGATACCTCCAAAGTTTTGTCAGTTTTAGTATTTCGAGCAATTTTACGGTTCAGCAGAGATCTGATCATGAGATTTTTACTAGAAATACAAGAACCAAATTGTCTATTCGCATTGTGTTCAATAATGTATGTCTCTTAAATATTTTGATATCAAGGCGTAAAAAAATAGTCAACATTTTCTGGAAAATACTTCAACCTCTTTTATGTGTTTGGGAAGTTGATGTGCCGTTATAATTTATAATAAGTAATAGATTGTAAAATAAATAGAAAAGAAAAGTAATATTCTTTTTTTGGCACACAATACAAAGTAGCACATTAACTAGTGTAATACATCAAATCAAAATATTAATTTGCACAATTAAGTGAACAGGTGGAATATAATTTTGGCAGCTTTTGAACTTAGCAACTTTTGCAGATACGGCAAATGTTTTTAATATTATATATTCTACCCACCACCTAAGATATTATGACTAATATATTTTTTCAAAACATTTGTAAGACTATAATATATTGTAATACTTCATCAAAAATGAAACTACATTCTCTAAAAACGTCATTGAAGTTTGTGCTAGTATAAAATAAACTTTATCACCCCTTGCCACCCCTTGCCACGATACAATTACAGAAAGAACTGTGAGAATACTGCTGAAAATACGTTCAAAAACTGCTAGAGCTTATATTCGAGTTGTTGTTGACCGTACTATACAAAATATAAATCAGAAAGTGATTTACTAAAGAGCTCAGAAGTGAGCCCTGTATAAGATATTATATACTAATAACTTTATCCAAGAATATTAAAGTGGTCTAAATTACAAAATGATTGGGCTTTTTGTGATAATGCTTTTAGGCCAATAAAACTCAAATTGGTGTAGCAGCTGAACACGAATAGGGTGGAATTATGTAGTTACTTAAGTTTATAATAATAATACATTTTATTTGCACACAAAAAATACAGACATATTGATGAAAAAAAATTAGTACAAAATAGGCGGCCTTATTGCTAACGAGCAATCTCTTCCAGGCAACCTTGGGCGAAAAATAATAAAATTGAGAAAATAAAAATAGGTGCAAGTAAAAATAAACTAAATAATAATAATAATATCAAATAAAGTACATAAAAGGAAAATAAATATATTAAACAGAGTTTATGCAATATAAATCATAAAATAAATAAACATAGCTAAGGTGTATTTAGAAAATGACTCCGAACTAGACCTTTGAACGACTCCAACGAGCAGCGAGCACTTCTGCGCTCAGGCAAAGAATACCATAACCGGACAGCATGCACAGAAAGAGAGTAGGAAAGGAAATTAGTTGTATGAAGAGGAGTCATAAGAGCTAGGTTATACGCAGAACCCAAGGTAAAGCTTGAGGAAGTGGAACGGAAGGAGAAACAATTTTGAAGATATGAAGGTGAAGTAGGTAGAAAGAGGAAATACAGAAAGGAAAGAACGTGTAAGTGTCTACGCCGGCGAATTGGCAACCATTTAACCTAAGCTCAGAAAGTCGAGACATGATCGTACTTCCTCAAGTTATAAATAAACCGAATACAAAGATTCTGCAAACGCTCCAGTTTAGTTAGAAGTTCCTCCGAAAGATCAGCGTAGCAAATATCAGCAGAGAGTTTGCACCAGACTGATTTTTGTGCTAATCGGCAAGAAGTTACGAAGACGATTAAGTGAACTGCAAAACCCCAAAGACCCTTTTCCAAACAGCATCAACTTGCGAATGCCAAGTGAGACACTAGTCAAAAACAACACCCAAGTTTCTCACTGTCTTTGAGTATGGTAGGTATATTAATGCCGGCGAAGTTAACAGAAGGTAGAAGTGCCGATGATGTTTGTCTGGGTCTTACTTGGATTGACATCGAGACCAAACGATTTGCTCCAGTCAAAGATAACCTCGAGATCCATGTTAGTAACCTGTTTGTTTATGCTTAAGTTTCTGGAATTATCAAGACCAAGCCTTTTGAATCGCATTAAAAGGTGCATACAAATATATATTTCAAATCAAAACAAATCAAAATATTTATTTAGTTTCAAATTAAAAGTAAAAAGTAAGTAAGTATTTCTTCTGTGTACCTAAAATTACAAGAGTCAATTACAATTGCTTAATGAAATCACACTATATTTTTCATACAACGGTATTCGAACTTGTTTCAAATGAGTTGAGTAACAACTCAACTCAATTGAAACAAGCTGGTAATTATAGAACAACATACTCGTTAGCTAGTGGAGCTAAGACCGAATTCTATATACACATTGAATCGAAGTGAAATCTCAAAGAAAACTCGTCCGAACATTGAAAACACAACGTCGGTTGATTCAGCGTGAAATAACTGCACTACTTGCAAAATTCAAACTCCTTTTTATTTCCCAAGACGTCTGCTAAGTAAACACTGGAAGAAAGTGGGGGCCCAAAACACTCCCCTGGGTGACCCGAGCCGATATTGTAAAATGACACCCCAAGCACCCCAGTGCAGTAAAATAACGATAGTCGTATTTTCCTGAAACTCAAAGTGATTGGACCAAAAATAAAGTGAATCTACTACTCTTCATCGTCTCTGTCAGATGCTATTATTAAATCGGCTTTCCTTAATTTGAAAGTTTCGCAATATAGCTCTGAAAAAATTTGTAGACTTTTTGGTGTTATTTTTATGTTCATAGTTATTTTCTGTTGAGTGTAGCAATATACCAAATGAGATTTACTCGTAAATCGACCAAAATATTTTATTACTAAACTAATAATGACGTGAAACGCTACCTGATATCCGACAGTTCCCAACACAGCGTGTCATGATATTAGATCCCCGAGTATTGGATTTTCGGGACATAAAAGGCACATGCTATTATTAGGTAAGTCTAACCTTTTCAATCAGGTTGGTTATGGTTGACCGATAGTATTAAAGTAGATCAGAATAGTTTATTGGAAGTTAACTGAGAATTTTACATATTATACTAATATGTAGAAACTTGAGACAGTATTTTCAACGATATCTAATAGTTTATCTGTTATTACCTGCAAACAAAAAGAAGATTTCATTTTAAAAACTACATTGGTAAACTCAAAGTTCAAAGTGTTTCGAGGAATAGCAAGAGTCCCTTTTTTATTTACTTTGGTAAATGTATTGTACATCGTAAAACGCCAGGGCGTGGTAGGTACTTCCTCTCGCACACGTTGGGAAGGATGTGAAAGCTTTTTGCCGTGCGTGTGCTCAAAACTAATACGGAAAATAGAAAAGATCATACATAATGTTGTAACAATATTCTTAAATAATGTAAACGTGCACTATAACAGGAATCTTCTAATTCTTTAGTGTAAGACACACTGACACTTTTTGGGGGCGGTCGGCGAGAAACTTAAAGGGTTCCTCGAGCCGTGTGATTGAAACACTGTCAGAGGTTTTCCAGAGGGAATGGGCATCACGCAGTAGTTCGGATCGGATCTGGGTTCTTAACCAACTCATCGAACTAGCGTAGGTACTGTATTTTTCAATAAAGTTTTAAATTTTATTCGGGGGTAAGGGTAATGTTCAGTTTCCTAATACGTGTAGCATGTTTAATGTTTTAAAATTGTTCATTAAATACTTATGTATGTTTAATTTGTGTTGTAACTATTTTACTGTATGTTTAGCCTTAAATACTTGTTTTGTTTGTTTTGTGCACATTTTTTCTACTTTTCTTTGTATCTTCTCCTTCTAAGGGCCTGCTGGAAGAAATTTCAATGTGAAATAAGCAGCGCCCTTGTACTTGTCTATTCTTACTATGTTCTCCCTTCTATTCGTTTGTGTGTACATAAATTATAAATAATTAAGATGGTGTTTTGAATGATGAAATATTTGTTTTAAATCTAGTTTGGTTAATGTGTTTGTTTCTTCTGTCACTAGATCTTGTGCCACTACTTCTGGCTGACGTGTGACGGCCTCAGCGACCTCGTGTTCGCTCTAGACCTGGTGGTGCAACTTCGGACCGGCTACTTGGAGCAAGGACTCATGGTAATTGAAATTTTTAAACAGTTCGATCTATTGGTTGAGCTTTATCTGTGTGTTATACAAGTATTAACATAGTAATTAAACACCAAAAACAATTAAACAATTAAGTCTCAAGAGTTACTCCGGTTCCAAAAGGCAGTAAGTCACCGAAGATTGAAACTTTAGACCGATAGCTGTTATGTCGGCTTTCGGTAAATTAAATCTTTTCAAAAGTTAAGTAAAGGTTTTTTAAACCGCTGAATGAATAGAGGATATGATCAGTGCTTATAGTTCTCGTTGGATTGGCCTTTATCTGGCACTTATATTTTAACTTAGATTAATGAAATATAGAATGTATTAATTGAATTAATATAGCACTAACAACTAAACAATATTATAATAATATTATGATTATTTACATATAGTTTTACGCAAATATTGTTGCGAACAAATTACAATTTGAAAAAGGACAAAGTATCGAAAAAAATCCACGAGCGGGATGCGAACCCGCACCCCATGACATGCCGGGTCAGGTGCACTACCAACTATACTATCGTGGCTCAATCCAACTCGCCGAAATTAATCAACTATGTACTTTTATTTTGTAAGCCAAAGGAGCCCTATTCAATGTCGACAAATACTACACGTCATCAACATGTGTTGATTAATTTCGGCGAGTTGGATTAAGCCACGAAAGATAGTGCACCTGACCCGGCATGTCATGGGGTGCGGGTTCGAATCCCACTCGTGGATTTTTCTTCGATACTTTGCCTTTTTCAAATTGTAATTTGTTTGCAACAATATTTGCGTAAAATTATATGTCAATAATCATATTTATAGCTTGCCTTATTCTTAACTGATCTTTCAATATTTGTAAAAATATTAAGATCGGATGTTGATGACGTAGTTGTCGACGTTAAATAGGGCTCCTTTAAGTAAAAGTTGATAGTGTTGATTAATTTCGGCGAGTTGGATTGAGCCACTATAGCATAGTTGATAGTGCACCTGACCCGGCATGTCATAGGGTGCGGGTTCGAATCCCGCTCGTGGATTTTTTTCGACACTTTGTCTTTTTTATAATAATAATATTAGCAAATTTATAAATTTCTATACAGAAAAAGTGGTAAAAACATACACATTTTCCGGCATTGTAAGCCAGCTCTAACGACGCAACATTTTGACATTTTATAATATTTTTGTTGTTCGATAAATTAAACTTTATGTACTTTTACTAGGTTTATGACTCGAAGAAGTTAGCGAGGCACTACTTGAAGTCGCGGCCGTTCTTGCTGGACATCGTGTCGTTAACGCCACTGGATCTGCTGCAGCTCAAGATTGGAACCAACCCCATCATCCGCTTCCCTAGGTTCTTTAAGGTAAGTTAATTGAAAACTTGTTATTGGATTTTACCTTTTCCCTGCATATTATAATACTAGCTGTGCTCGCGACTTCGTCCGCGTGGAATAGTGACTTTCGGCAGCATTTTTAATTTTTTAGGCTCTTGTTCCCGTTTTTGCAACATTTTTCACTGATGCTTCGTTTCTATTAGTCGCAGCGTGATGTTATATAGCCTAAAGTCTTCCTTGATAAATGGACTATCCAACACAAAAAGAATTTTTCAATTCGAACCAGTAGTTCCTGAGATTAGCGCGTTCAAACAATCAAACTCTTCAGCTTTATATTATTAATATAGATGATGGCATCAATATTTGATTTTCTATTGTTATAAATTTTTGACAATTCTGACAACCATATAGCCATATCCCCATTAGTTGAGGATCCCGGGTGAAGTGCGTTTTCATAACTTCGTCGTATAACAACAAAAAAATCTAAAAATGCTTAAAGAAGAAAACGTAATGAGGTCATCAAGGTAAGTACGTCAGAATAGAATGTAGTGATAGACAATGCTTACCAATATCGACTCCAAAAGGAGTGAACACGCGTAAACATGTACGTAAACATGCAGTTCATTTGAACTCAAGCAACTATTTTGAGGTGAGCACGTAGTTTGAGAAACTAAACAAGAATATTTGAACTCGTTTAGGACATACCACCCTATCGAATAGGAACTTTATAGGAATGTAAAAATCAGCTTTATCTTACCTCGAAGGTATCAGTATGCTGTAGAAGAGCTACATTGTGAATAAAAATTTGCCGAGATACTGTCGGGACCCTTATTTGAATCTGGAAACGTATAGGTGTATGTTGAGTTAGGGATTTCTGCGAAGAATTGTGCTTTATTATTAAAATTTTATACATATTTAGCAGCTAAGATAATAAAAGTCCCATCTGAATATTTATTAGAAAAAAGTCTGTCATCATAGCATAACTGTTGGTAGCATTGCCTTGCTTCCAGCAAGTTTCGACACGTTTAGACATAAGGTGTGATTGAAGATTCCTGGTTAAGTGAGCTTCTATCCTTATCGCCGCTAACTAGGAGAAGTAAAAGCCAAGTCCTTCCTTCAAAAAATTTGGATCTCACTAAAAAATTAGATACTTTGACGTAAATTTGGAAAAACTGTTGTTTCCGAAAGATGATGAACCTTATCGCACTCTATGTAAGCGACTTTTCTCACAGCCACCATATTTATATAGAGCATCCCCGAGTTTACAGACATTTATCAAAGTTTATCCCTTTTTTCTATCTTTTCCCGTCTCATGCGTGATTTATTGTAAATCTCATGGAGTTTTGCTATACAAGCAGAGCGGTAAACATCACAATACATGATTCTATGACAATAACTTTCACATGTTGCTTATTTTTGTAATTTATTTGTGTAATGTGAGACTAGGGTCTGTATGTGTGTATGTTCCATAATGTTATAATATTGAAATTATATAAAACTATTAACTATGTGACTGGCGAACATGCGCACAAAATAGTAAGTCGTTAGAAAATTGGTTTATTTACTTTATGTTATACAGTACTAATTTGAACACTACTGTTAATTAATCAAAAGTAAATTATAAAAATCTAAATAACAGTTAACACAATATAACATATTAAAATACAATCTATTCAATGGTATTTTAAATGAGTAAGGAGAATATTTCTAGAAAGATTGAGAGGACTCTTTGGAATATTCTGGCAATCCGAGCCAAATTATAATTAGGAAATTATACGAACATCGTATTCGTATCCAGCCAATGAACAAAATAGTGAAACGTATCTACTCGTACTACCTTGTGGCAAGATCTATGATTGAGGCAGTATTTTACTCTGACCTTAATGTATAATGTATAACAGAGAAAGCGCTAAAATTATTTGACTTGATGTTAAGCGATCTGACTTGATGTGCTTTAGGATTGAGATTATACACCTTGTACCTTAACATTCTGTATATATACATGGATAGTTAATTAAGAATAGGCTAGCTGTATTAATAAAAAGCATTAAAAAATTTAATTTCATAGAGAATAATAAAAATTGTTCTCATATTGTTGTTATATAAATTTTATATTATGTATATTGTTATTTAAAAAAATGTCTTAAGAGCTCAATACATTTAAACTTGTTCACGTTAATAACATCAACAGAAGTATACCAGAATTGGAAACTATTGCACTGTTTCTAGACAATGTTTAAAGAAAACAAGTTTCTCTCTTACTAACGGAGAACGTTGGTGAGATTTAAATTGAAACAAGTCGCTCCACTTAACTGTAAAAAGTGCAAGATTTCACTACAGATAGTTTAAAGAAACATCTTAGTGTAGAAATAAAATATTTGCTCTCTTTTTATTAAATCTTCTTTGAACTTGCAAAATGTCATATATTCATATAGAACTAATATTGTATGGTTGCAATCAACAGCTCATGTGACTGCTGAGACACGAGCCTTCCGTATGGATGGAAATATCACAGGGAGAACGGTCCATAAACAACCACGCGGGCCCAATGTGGATTGGTGGTTGTTATAGCGACTGCTTATAGAATAGAATAGAAAAGAAAAACAGAGGGAGTATAGCTAGCTTATTTAACACTGTATTATACACTGTATTAAATAAATTAAAAAGTGTAATAATGTTGCGCCCTGTAAGGACATGGCAAATTTTAAGAGGCTATTACATTATTATGAATTATTATATCTATACCATTATATAATTATATTGACTTACGAACTATTATTATATAATATTCATTACAAAATAAAAATATTAATAATAATGATAACAATAAAAAATGAAAACTGAAAATAAAAATAAAAATTATTGTCTTATATGTCATGCATGATACATGAAAAATATTCCTTAAATTTAAAGTGATTTATCTCATGTAATCTCGATTTGATGAACCTTTGGTCGCTCTTCCGATGAACGGTCTTTGCGAAAGCTAACTTCAGCAATCGCAGACCGCTCCTTTACTACTGCGCCATTGAGCCATGGTTGCAAAGAAAAATATAATTATCTTAAAGATATTGCTTGCAGGTATACCGAGCGGTGAGCTGCTACTACATCGTGGAGTCCAGGACAGTGTACCCCAACTTCTGGAGGGTCATTAATCTCATCCACATCCTGCTCATCCTGGCGCATTGGTTTGGCTGTTTCTACTTCCTCCTGTCTGAGGCTGAGGGTTTCCAGGTATGTAACAGTTAATTAGTTGAAATTCCCTGTGTGGTGCCGGGGTTAAAGAATTGCACCACCCCATCTCTTCCCGTGGGTGTCGTAAAAGCCGACTAAGGGACCATTCCAGAGGATGGGCAGCAGCATCTCTCTGAGGTTACCCTCAACCTACTGCGATCGCCAACCCGCCTGCCAAGCATGGCGATTACGGCAAATACCCCTCATATCCTTGGGGGAGGCCTTTGTCCAGCAGTGGACGTCTTTGGCTGAGATGATGAACAGTTAATAGGAGGAGGTCGATGACGTAGAGGAGCTTTCGCAAAGGCCGGTCATCAGATGGGTGACCAAAAATGTATCATCTCGAGCTCCTCCGTGCTTCGGAAGGCACGTAAAGCCGTTGGTCCCGGCTGCATTAGTAGTCGTTAACAACCACCGATCCGCATTGGGCCCGCGTGGCGGTTTTTGACCCGTTCTTCTTATCCATCCATAGGGAAGGCTCGTGCCCCAGCAGTGGGGACATAAAAAAAATGAGCTGATGATGATGGTAATGAACAGTTAATAAACCCATTTTTGTAGATAGCTACGCAAATATAACTCCTGATATAAATCAGAAACAAAGTCTAGATGCGAAGACATAGTTAGTGGAGCAGGACTGTGACTCGCTGGCCTCTTTCACCTTGCTGACCCGCAAGTGAACTTTTCATATCTTGTCTCTCTTATGATCATAATAGGGTATAGACTCCGTTGGCACGGCCATGTCGAAAGTATGGGGGATGATTTGGCAACTGAGAGTGCCAGACCCTAAAAAGCGGCCGGAAAACGTGATGTTACTGTAGGAGCTGATTAAATTGCCACTGTCTGTACACATAAACAGAAAATGGAAACAACACCCTTTTACTTATTTGCACGAGTTTTGCAATGAACTCGCGTAAGTAAATAAGGTTTTCATTTGTATGATGCCGATGTTTGATTTAAAAGTACATGAATGTTTATTTTTTATTGAGAAATACAAATGTAAACATTACAATTTATTTTTTTTTTTTTTTTTGGAGAGAGACTGCTGGTTGCCGAGGGGCATTTCCAGCTTCACCGGGCTTGTTTTAGGGGCGGCGAGGTACGTAAAGGGTACCTCAAGCCGTGTTGAAACGAAACACTTTCAGAGGATTTCTAGAGGGGTACGGCATCGCACACTTAAAAGTGCGCGTCCCCGTGCCCTTCCAGAGTCTCCGAAGGGTTCGGATCGGATCGGGGAGCGGAACCACCCGAGGGCGCCTCTAAAGGCACGGACCTCGGCTCGGGTAGACCGTGCCGTGGAGGAGGAGAGGAGGAGCTCCCAGGCACATGACTGTGCCTGGCATAGAGCGCGTGTGAACCGGTTCTTCGTACCCTTGTTCTACGAGTACGGTGTCTTGGGCCTAAAACAGTGTGCATGTTTAGTGTATTCTGTAAATGTGTGCTGTCATTTGGAGGAACGGGCGGGGGGGCATTCGCAACTGTAATTGCGTCGTCGGGCTCGATTACAATTTATGTTGTTCGATGAGTTGTAGGCCAAACCTATTATATAAACGACTCATAAAGCATCATTAGTCATACTGTTGGTATTTAATAAGTCGTTTAACAATAATAACTAGTGGTCGCAATACGATCGTAATTTTATTAAGGCTGAACGGATTGTATCCTAAGAAATTAAAAATTAAAAAAGATAGAATGTGAGTTTGGATTGGCATTGACCTTAGGCATTGACAGATTTCGGCCGCTCCTCTTCCATTTTTGAAATTTTTGAAAAGAGTATAATATACGTGTGTCGTCAAATACATATGCGTGTGTGTCAAATACATGGTAGTATGTGTAATGTTTGTTTTATTAATTTAATGTATTTTATGCATAATTTAATAAAAATATTAACATTTGCGAAATTTCATACTCCTCCATCCGCACAATTTTCGTAAAAAATGGGTACAAAGTTTTTGCTTCACGTATTAATATTATAGATAATTTACTAAAGTGGTTTAACATTCACAATCATGGACAGAGTGCACCAGCTTCGCTTCGCTTCCAAAATACTCGTGTTTTACACTTTTTTAAATGTTACATTTGTATTTAGTACAGACGCCAGTACATCAACCTATTTCAGACGATTTGTAATGTGCTGTGAATGTATGTTTTTATTGTACTTTTTTATTGCTAATAAATTAAAAAATAAACTTTCATATTTTTCTTCAATAGATATTTAACCTTAGAGCATAATGCATAAAGTTCAAAGTCTATTGCGGAAATTTTACAGTTTAGTGTTATGTACAGGCGTGTGTACATACGAGTGCTCCTTATCGCCGTTTACATTACAATCAATTCCTCGGCATTATATAGTTTTGCTTACGTAGTATTAATAACTATGACAAATCACCCATTTATATGCGGACATAATGGGGGTAATGGGAAAGGGGCTGAGAACTTCAGACACTGGTTGAATCGAACGAGTTATGGTACCTAAGATAAAGGCGATGGAAGGCGGGCAAATATCTTAGATCTTGATTAATTTATCCTGTTATCGCTTCAGTGATGTATAAACATAAAGATATAACATAACTTATTAACGCAAAGAGTTTGACGGTCAGCAGGATTACATATTGTTTTCAGTTTGATTTGAGGTTGGACAAGAGTACAAACCTTACTAACTTAGACTTTTATAATTATTACATTATTGTTAATTGGTTAAAAAAAACTCCTGAGTGTCTTGCCAGCTCTTCTCGTTCGAATGCTCTCCCAAACTCTGAACTGGTGGAAGATTCAGTAGTTTAGTTAAAACAAAATTTTTAGTTTATTTTTATTTGATTTTTATACTCAGTTTTGACGTCAATGAGTGCCTGTGAAGGCTTAATTATATTAAACAAGTTGACCGGCAGACTTCGTACTGCTTTGACAGTTTCCATGACAACAAAGCAAACAAAACGTTGACAGTTTCCATGACAACAAAACAAACAAATCATTCGACCGCTTAGAACACCGTATCCTATGATGAAGCCCTATAGCAGCGCCACCTACCGGGTCCAACTGTAAATCTAAACCATTCTCGAATCCACTTGAACACACACACAAAATTTTACCCAAATCGATCCAGCCGTTTAGAAGGAGTTCAATTTCATATACGCACAGAAGTTTTATAAAGATTAACGATTTGACTCTGACTTTAAATAGTCCGCTTGGCAAGCAACCTATTTAGGTCTTTTGTCATAACAGCATTGTGTTTTTTTGGCGGCAGACAGTTTTTTTTAGATAATATAACCAGTAACTCATTGGATCAGGACAATCGCTTTCATCTTCGGCATTATCGTCATTTACCATCAAGTCAGCCTAAAGCTTTAGTTCAATATTATACTTACGAGGTATACTATAATTGGAGTACGGTTCAACTCATATTTCATTTGATCATAACTGCAATAACATTTTATCGTCTCCGATGTTATTCGAGAAGGTATTGACTTATACTCTGGATTCTCCTCTTCAACAATAAATTCCTGCAATAAAATTGGTCATAACATGAACTATGGAGCACGATAAAGGTGACGTTCCAAGCATCACGACAAATGGACGAGAAGAATGTCTTAGGGGTTACCTTAAAAGGTTCTATAGTTAGTAGGGTCGACAGAAACCAGTGAGTGACACTATTTTCTTTAAACCATTACAATTTTTTTTTTTTTTTTTTTATTGGAACACCGACAGCAATATGTACATTATATATAAATTTAGGTGGAATAGTACAGGTCTGGTACATTTGCCAATTAAGTGCACATCATTCATAGAATAAAAAAATTAAAAACTACAATTGGCAAATGTACCAGACCTGTACTATTCCACCTAAATTTATATATAATGTACATATTGCTGTTGGTGTTCCAATTAATAAATAAAAATATTTAATAGTGTGAAATTTAAATTAACAAAATCGATAAAAAAACAGACATCAATTAGAATTAAATTAAAATTATAAGTTAATATTGAAAAAATACGATAAACGGACATCATCGTCATCAACAGTTTAATTTTTCAGTTTGCACCTTACCTTTCACAATGTGGAGAGAGAAAATCTCTCATTTTTTCGCTCCACAATGTGAGGGTAAGGTGGAGGTAAGGTAAGGAAAATGGCGGTCGCCAACTGATTTTTGACTTTAGCAACATTTGAATATATACCACCTGCTTCTTAGCGGACGTGGCGGCCTACGGACGTGGCGGCCTGCGGTCGCCACATAATTTCTTATCCTCACGTATGGATAAAGAGTTTGTAAACGCATTCCTAAACCGGTGTAGATCTGATAAAGATAAGACACGGCATCCACTCTCCAACATCTACATAGTTATATTGTATAAATAGTCTTGTAAGGTTTTGATAATAAGTCAGTCACAATGTAGTTACTGTAAATATACAACATCACTTAAAGAGTTATTTACCATCGCCATGGAACCCTCCATTGTCACAACCTCCTATACGTCGACTTAGTGAAACACTGGTGACCCCTCCATCGTCACAACCTCCCATACGTCGACTTAGTGAAACACTGGTGACCCCTCCATCGTCACAACCTCCCATACGTCGACTTACTGGAACAGCGGACATTCAGTAAAATTTCAACAAAATTCAATGTTATTTTTTGGTATCGGACACTGGTACCACTACCCTATAGGATAGTGGTACCAGGAAGAATATAACCTTCCTCCTGCTTTTAATACCTGTCTACCCTTTATCTTGTTCTAACATATATTGGGTAATTATGTCCTAACTACTTACACATTTGTGGCAACGCCGTATCTATATTAATTGATGTTAATTTATATAATACTAGTTGCCGCTCTTGGTTTCACCCGCGTGGTTCTCTTCCCGTAGAAATATCGGGATAAAAAGTATCCTATGTGTTATTCCCGGTTATAAACTATCTGTATGCCGAATTTCATCCAAATCCATTCAGTAGTTTCGTGGTTCCCGTTCCCGTGGGAATATCGGGAAAAAAGTATCCTATGTGTTATTCCCGGTTATAAACTATCTGTATGAAGAATTTCATCCAAACCCATTCAGTAGTTTCGTGGTTCCCGTTCCCGTGGGAATATCGGGGTAAAAAGTATCCTATGTGTTATTCCCGGTTATAAACTATCTGTATGCCGAATTTCATCCAAATCCATTCAGTAGTTTCGTGGTTCCCGTTCCCGTGGGAATATCAGGATAAAAGTATCCTATGTGTTATTCCCGGTTATAAACTATCTGTATGAAGAATTTCATCCAAACCCATTCAGTAGTTTCGTGGTTCCCGTTCCCGTGGGAATATCGGGGTAAAAAGTATCCTATGTGTTATTCCCGGTTATAAACTATTAACAAACATCCAAACACTTTTGCGTTTATAATATTAATAATAGAATTTATGTTATCTGTGGTAAGCGCGCAGTTTGTGCCTTTGCACCTCATAGCTTTAGTTATTGTTCTGAGCTTTGCACCCTCCCTTCGACCTCTTTGCCTAAGGCTCCTGTCAAGTTAAGTTGACAAGAGCGTAAACATCGAACACATCCGAGAGAACAAAAGGTATCGTTATACCGATATTTTTAAAAACTTATTTTCCTTAGTTTAAGTTTGTTTTTATATAGTTAATTTGCATAGTATATTTATTTATTTAATTAAGTTTTATTTATTAGTTTAACGTGTTTTTGTTTGTGCATCTACCTTCTATTTCTAATTTTGAGGACCTGTAAATGGTTTTCCATAGCTATTTTAATGTTTATTCTTGTATAATTGGCTGTTGGTATTATTCAAAATAAATTCAACTAAATTAAAAGTTTATTTTTCTTTAAAGCCGTGCTGTTCAAAATGTTAGCTTTATTTTGACCGTTGTGATTTTATTCAAATGATGGCGACTTTATTTTCCTTATAGTCATTAAATGATCGCAACCAAATCAAAGGAATGGAGACAGTTACGTTTAATTTGCTATAAAATATCACTGCTACCCGTACAAATGCTGCAGAAAATTTGTGTTTGGACACTGAAATTTATTAGCCATTTAAACGGTTTTAATGGACGTAAAATGTTTCTATTGCCTTTTAGACAGTATTACTTTTAAACTGTCAGCTTCCTCCGTTATATATTACTATATATATATATATATTTAGTATATGTGCATGTCACTGAACTCCTCCTAAACGGCTGGACAGATTTTGATGATTTTTTTAATGTGTTTGAAGGGGTCTACTAAACCTACTGTAAAACTAAACTGAGTTGCGCATATAAAGTAGCGTCCTTGTAAATACTGTGCACATCTGATATTGTTTTAAGCGCTTATCTATTACATTATCCTATATGTTTTCTTAAACCCTGTTTAACATCCTATAATACAAAACAGTTTGCATTAAAACTAGTTTAACATGTTGTACATGCTATGTATTTTTTTTAATAGAATGTCATTGAATCTTTTCGCGGTGCTATTTATGATAATATAATTTCATATTGGCATTAATGAGCAAACCAGCAGACGGCAACATTGCCCATTGTTTAGCTTCATTCATAATACAAAATAAAATCAATGCGAAACACCAAGACAGTTATTCAATAGGAATGGTACAATCTCATTTTGTCACGAACGGAATAAAAGACAATACATCCAACCAATGGTTCTCCGAACAGAAACGGCTTCGTTTCCTGCCCGTAATGAAGTTCTAATTACGGTCCAATGTAGTCCCACCGCCGTTGAGCTAATTAATTTGAATTGTAATAAAGCTCGACGCCTAAGTGCGGTTGCACACGAAGACTTTCTGATGAAATACAAGCAAGCTACACTAGCGCTTTTAAACATGCTTATAACCTAAATACAATAGCATCAATGCTGTATCGCGGTTGCACCGTGGCGTGGCCGCGATGCTATTACTGCAGCTAATTATAGAGCGGTGACACACGCACTGCCACTTTTTGCCGCGATACAAACGTGCGTTTATGAAACACGCGACAGCATCGCGACACTAGCGATTTTATAAATGCTAATAGCCGTGTGTCAATGCTGTATCGCGATAATGTAACTGCAGCTGCCAACCTGGCCACGCTAAAGATATAGAACGCTACACTACCCACTGCGACTTTTTGCTGCGATAGAAACGTGCGACTATATTTCTCAGTTTGCACCTTGATACCGTGATGCAGTCTATACAAGCGACTGCATCACGGTACTAGCGATATTATAAAAGCTTAGAAATTTGTGTCGACGCCGAATCGCGTTTGCATCTCGATTGTATCACTGTAGCTTTCCTTTATACCTACACTCTGCGACTTTTTGCCGCAATAAGTAAGTCGTAAAAAAGCAGTAAGATCGCCAAACCATGTCTTTTATTTATATAATATGTATACCGTTTTATTATATTTTTATTTATGTTGTAAGATTATTTAAATGCAATTTTTGGTGCTACAATGAACATTATATCAGTAGTACGACACACTCGTCAAATGATAAAGTTAATTGTCGTGATAGTGTACTGAACACACAAAGAGTTGTTACATTGCAACTCTTTGCAGTGCTTTTGCATGCAGTGATGTAGATGAGAAACAGAAAAATTACAGTCGCTAACCATCGCTCAACTTTACCACGGCTAGTGCCGCGATGCAGTCGCTCTTTTGCATCACATAAAGTCGCAGTGTTTAAACGGCTGAAAGTCGGTGACTTTCGTTCGCTCGTCTACTCGCCCGCACGTCACTGCGAGTCTGTCTAGAGGCTAAAGTCGCGCAATTTCGCATTCATTGCGTACTTACACGTTTTATCTATAGTAAATTAGCAGAATTTTGGAACATAGGCGTCAGACCTAAGCATTCACGGGTTCATAAGTGCTTTTAAAGAACAGACAGGCATTCAGGTTTGCAATCGAGTCACCGGCAGGCTTGTTATCGATCTTTATGTAACAAGTTGTAAGTTTATCTCAGTATATATAGATTACTTTTAATTATAATCAAATTGTTAATATTGCAAAAATATTACATTTCATATTGTATTTCACATCACTTTTAATTTTGAGATCGCCACCGGCGGGCGGCTCGCCGGTGCCGATCTCTAAACGGCGAGATTCAAAAACGCCCCCCTGGTAAGCCTTTGGCCCTTGTTGCGGAAACCCACAACACACACTATCTGCTACCGTTTAAAATTAGGTTACACCTTAAAATCTACAAAATCCACTCACAGTTCCATGCCGCTCCCGCCGTCCAGAACGGGATCCATATGGTCTGATGGGGCCGGAATCCGAGTCCGGGTCTTCTCGGGTTCCCTAATCACACCCAACGGCTACCCCAAGTGCACTTTCCCCCGAGGAAATACCTGTCTTCACCAGCAGCGGAGACGCCGACATCCAACCACGGATGGCGAATTGTACTCCCGATGCGATTCGCTTACGACGTACACACACACAAGACACAGGTTGCACAATACACTTAATTAGAGTAATACGGCTCCAAATGCCCTTATTACTGCTTAAAATCTATTTAATTATCAACACACGATAACCTATAAACCAGCCATATTGCTTTCCCGAAACAACTACCAAAAAAAAAGAACAACTAGTGAGGGGGCCATTATGCCACCAAATAAATTGAACATCGATAATCGACTCCCAAATCGATCCGTCCATAATACAAATCAAAGTTTTATTTCCAACAAAAATAAATGCCTGTTTATTTGCAACAGCCCTGTTTGTATCGCAAGGTGCTCATGTAGGAAGGCATGAGACCAATACCAAATGACGTTAATACTGATACATTTACAAAGGGGTCACCTTTTATCGCAGAACTTTTTACGTCATAATTTTATTATGCATAACAGCGGAAAGCATAAACTTCATTTCGCAGAAAATCATTTGGCTCACACTCATTATTCATACATTCAAAACCCATAATTTTATAAGTCTAACCTATCACGTGACCTACAGGAGTAGGGCAGGTACCTAAGTATGTGAAGTGACAATTTGTGCAAATATTTTTATGGAATATAATATTTTCCAAAATAAAACATTTGTTTTATTAACATGAGAGATACCATAAAATTCATTAGAAATTAAATTATTCAAAACGAAAATCTGCCATCATCGTAGTATGCTAAGTGAAATTATACTGAGTAATCGTCGTACTAAATAAGTGTTATGCTAAACGAAATTATGCGTAATGAAATTTTGCTAATTGTAATTATGCCTTGTGAAAATCTGCCATCTCAAAAGTATGCCATTGGAAATTCGGACATATAAACATTCGAACAAATAATAATTATACTAAATGATTTTTATGCATTCAACATATTCGTTTAAAGAAAATTATGCCAAGTGTGTTATGCCAAATAAAATTCGGAACAACAAAATTCTGCCAGATAGAGGGAACCCTTCACAAAGACATTACCTATCACGTAAAGAAGCCGCTTAAATAAACGCATCAATCGCGGATGTCGCATAAACATAAGTTCATTGAATGTTTGACTTCTATTTAGTAGATTTTTAGCTATCATCATCATCATCAGCTCATATTACGTCCCCACTGCTGGGGCACAAGCCTTCCCTATGGATGGATAGGGAGGGCCCGACCTATTGCGGATTGATGTTTGCTAACGACTGCTAATGCAGCCGGGACTAACGGGTTTACGTGCCTTCCGAAGCACGGAGGAGCTAGAGACAATAAATTTTTGTCACCTCAAATTGTAAATATTTACAAAAATATTACATTTCTTATATACATTTACTATATATAAATATATATATATATACATTTTAATTCAGAGATCGCCACCGCACCGGCTAGATTATCGCCCCCCAGGGTAAGCCGTTAGTCCTGTTTGTATCGTAAGATGTTATTACTCATTAGTAAGACCTGAGACCAGTAGTGGAACGTTTAAAGCAAATGATAATGATGCTGATATAAGCACAAAGACATTTGACGACCTCCTTGGTCAAGTGGTTTGTACACCGGTTTTCATGGTGTCGTCATCTCTGAGGCCCCGGGTTCGATCCCCGGTCGGGTCAATTTAGAAATTATTGTTTTTCTAAATTGTCTTGGGTCTGGGTGTTTTCTATGTATAATAAGTATGTATTTAAGTATTTTAAGTATGTTTATCCATTGTCTAGTAACCATTTAACGAGTTTCATAACGAAGCTTTTCTTGGGCTAGATAATTGGTATGAGTGTAGGAAAGTTTATTTATTATTTATTTATTTTACGTTTCTATTATATCACGAGAAGAAGCCGCTTAAATAAACGCATCAATCAAGGATAAATATAAGTTCATTGCATGTAGACTTCTCTTTAATGAGTTTTTAGCTATACATATCATAATTTTATCAATGTGTTATATCCTCAGGGGGATTGGGCGTACCCCCATCGGCCTGGTGACTACGCAACCCTCACCAGGAAGTACCTGGGCTCCCTATACTGGTCCACCTTGACCCTCACCACCATCGGGGACTTGCCTACTCCAGAAACCAACGCTGAGTAAGTACCTGCCACTAGCTGATTTATAATTTCGTAATTATTTTTTTGGACTGTTGGATAACCCAACCCATACACTATATTGACTTTTTTTTCTTCATTAATTCATATTTAAAAATTCTAGCTTGAGGTTAAAAACAAGGCTTTGATAGTTATAATATTGAATATATCAGTTGTGATTATTATAATACATATTAGGTATATTGTTTATCAAATCATACCATTTTTAATTTTAAAAAATATCTGATACAACCTTTTATTAAAATAGGTATTTACCAGTAAGTATATTGCAGAATAACCCTAACTGAAATAAATCGTTTTCTTATTATAGTCGACGCAATATTCGGATATAAACTTTTAATTCCTTTCGGAATATAATATTTAAAAGATTAGTTCCAAATTTTGATACACAATATCATGTAAAAAAAATGAAATATTGCTTATTTGAAAATAGCTTCAGGCGAGAAATCTAAAGCATAGTAGCGAATATTTGTTACTTGGGGCTTAGCCAGTTAATTATAAAATGTTTATATAATTTTTAACGCAAATTTTGTTGCGAACAAATTACAAAAACACAAATGTTGAAAAAATTTCCACGAGCAGGATTTGAGAAATTTTGAAAAATTATATAAACATTTTATAAATAGCTTGCCTACTTCTTAACTGATCTTTAGTATTTGTAAAAATATTATGATCAGATGTTAATGACGGTAGTTGTTGACATTGAATGGGCGCCTTTGGCTTTCAAAGTAAAAAGTAAATAGTGTTGAATAATTTCGGCGGGCTGGTTAGAACCACGATAGCTCAATTGGAAGAGCACCTGACCCGGTATGTCAGAAGGGTGCAGTTAATTATGTTAATTAAAAAATATACATTTTGTTAGGAAAAGCATAAATTTGCTAATCATATTTTTAAGAGTTTTTTTTATAAATATCTGGTTTTATATCGATGGGCGGGATGGAAGCGCGCTTCGCAGTTGAAAAACTTAAATTCTTTGTCACTTTATAACCTGCATAATCTTCGCACCTACTCTATGTAACAACAACTTTGGTATAAAAATATTCCAAATAATTAGAGAAGTACCTACTTATTTTACATAAATTGCTTATTATACATATTAAATATAAAAAAACAGATAGTTAATTCAACTAATTCAGGACTTGTTAAGAGCGTTTACGCCGCACACTAGCGCCACTAATGAAAAAATAAACATATCTAGTAATTAGAGATAGAAAATCAAATTATGCTCAACAAACTATTTGAATGAAGTAATTTAGCATTTTTACGTCACCTAATGAACACCTCACATGTTATGGTTTAGTTAAATAAGAAATTACGGCCACTTTTAACTATAACGCCATTAGGTGACGTAAAAATGCTAAATTACTTCATTCAGATAGTTTGTTGAGCATAATTTGATTTTCTATCTCTAATTACTAGATATGTTTTTTTTTTCATTGGCGGCGCTAGTGTGCGGCGTAAACGCTCTTAACGCCCTTTCGCAAAAACATAATTATTATGTATGATAAAAATAGTTAAAAGAAATTGCTACATTCTGTAGTAATTCTTCATAAAATATGCCAATAAGTCGAACATACGTATATGTTAAGACGTCGAATAAGCTCTTTAAAATATATAGACTTTAAGAGATATAAAATAAAATTAAACTATTTTAGCAATATAAACGTATCCTTGCGTTATCTTTTATCTCAAATTAATGGACGGTAAACTGATTCGCAATAACTATGTTCAAGCTAATGATAGAACCGATTAAACAATAAATTGCAAACTTCTCCTATCTTGGCCAGACGCAGACAAGTATCAATTAAGTTAATGCTCTTTGCTCTACTACTTTGTATCAAACTTTGTGTTGTTACCGTAATATACAAGGTACGCCTGCACATAAGACTACTACAAACTGTCAAATTCTCTCAATAAACTTTGAACTTTATGTATATCGCATAAGGTTGAATATTTATTAAATAAATTTGACAGTTTTGGATAGGTAGATGTGCTGGCGCCTGTACAACGTTTCTGCTGACTTTTGTTTTAAGATGTTGCTTAGAACGTGATACTGAACACTTCTACTAAGAAACTGAGGTCTTATAAAAAAATGTCGAACTCTCTTATTAAAACGCTACTGTGGTGGAGTTAGGGTTGCCAACCATACTTTAAAATAACGTAGGTATCTTACGTTATTTTCCAACCCCTTTCTTTATACTTTTTAATAAAAATAAAGTATGGGAAATACTTTTTATTTCCGACTAATGCGTGCGTTTGAACGGAATACTCCTGATGACTTAATTTCTGAACTACTGAATGATACTCAGACTCAGATGAAATGAAACGAAACGCAAAGCTTAACTAAATAAATTCGGAAAATACTTTATTTTTTCTTCAAATCTTTTTTTTATACTAGTTATTGATAGATTTACTTTAATTTACTGAAAAATAGTTGCCAACCCTAGGTGGAGTGTTCGATTGCCAGCGGGAGGTCGGTACATAATATTACTGTACTTGGTGAGATTTGTGGTAGCAGTTCCTCAGGTGTTAAGGATTCTGGGTGAGGTGCTATTCTTCTGCCTTACCCATTGTCAAATAGCTTGGCTAGCTATGTTATGGGCTAAATAGTTTAGTATAATAATAATAATAAAACATTTAGTTGGCTTTTCAACACAGGACAGAATAATGGTGTTAAAAACTCTGAAATACATACATAAAGGTACACTTCAAATTCCATTAAAAAAAAAAATTAGGCACACTAGTGCACATTCAAATTTGAATTTTGATAGTATCTACATGTAATGCATGACATAAAAAGAAAAAAAAAATACGGTATGACTAAATACTGTAACAAATATGTAGTTATGAAAAAGATTGGAAAGCACTATAATAACAATATAGAGATTTATTAACTGGACCACCAAATTGTAGATATAAAATAGAATGCAATACAATAAATAGAATAAATATGAATATAGAATATATAAATAGAATGCCGTTTACTAGAACCAAAAGTGTATTAATGTGAAACAATGTCCCAATAAGTGACCTATTAGTAGGTAAATAAATGTGTATATTTACTCGTAAACATTATATAAAAACCGCGCTAAGACGAAATATACTTTAATGAGAAATATTCTCGTTAACGAGAGGAAATTCCCGCTGGTATTTCCTAATGATTAATGGCTCTGGGAATCATTAAAACTCCGAACACAGAAGTTTAACGACATGCAATGAATAAAAGCTTTGCACTCGGTTGCGGGTTGAGGGTTGTTTGATTATTAATTTATTGTGACTCTTATTCATACACAATTATAATATTACATTTTTTTAAGGAGGTATACATTTTTATTTGCCAAACACATACGGACTTGAAACAAATTGAGAGACGTTAAATTTGTTATTTTTTTATTAATGTTTCATAGAATTGGAAGGCAATACTTGTTCTCCGATACACATTTTATGATAACTCATAGTTTCACCATCCCACAACAACGAAGACATTTAAATATAGAACAGGAAAATAAGCAGTAGGTACTTACAGTCGGGTTCAATTTTAATTTAAAAAATATAAGTCATTTTAAGATTGTAAAAAAGTTTGAAATACTTTAAATGTAAAACATACGACATTCCATAGAAATGAATATCTAAATAATTAAAGTGCTGCTACACAATAAGGCTTACCAGCCTCCCAATCCAAACTTTTCTCTGCCAAAGTGATGCAATAAAGTTATGCAATTTAAATTTTAACCTTGTACACAAACAAATGTTTGCAACTCTGATGCAGGAACTTTGAATTTAAATTAAAATATTTATGATATATTAACTAAAAACAGAGAAGAACAAATCGTCTCTCGCTCGATGCAAGAATGTTCAATGATTATATCTTACAGTTGATTGAACTATAGGTACGATTAGAGAACGTACAATCTTCTTGCCAATTATGAATTCTCACGAGTTCTTTCCAAAGTTTGTTTAAAAGACAAGCGCTCATGTTGACTTTAACAAAAACTTTTTCGAGAAAATCTTTTTTATTATGTTCATAATTGTAAATATTTTTAGAAATACTTATTATGTAAAATCAAAGTCAATTCGTTTAGGTAAAGGTTTATAGGTAAGAGCAAACCGAATAACGGATTCAATTATTTTTAGAAACTATCGTAAACTTTACCAGAAAATTGGTAAACTTGCAATAAAATAAGCTGTACTGCTACATAAATGGCTACTGAACGTTAAGAAACTTTTGAACTATCTACAATAATATACGAAGTCGGTTTATACCATCTTCTAAATTAGGTCCTTACCTATGAAATTGCCATTTTGTATGAAGATTTTTTTTAAATTATATTTTTCATACTAACGTTTTTTTTAATTTTCTTAGCATCAATTTATGTTAACACTTAAATTGTAGAGTAGGTAGTGTGTTGGTTTCACTAGCCCGATATAGCAGACATTAAAAAGAAAAAATATCTAGACCCTTCAAAGCTACAATGAAACAAAAGGTCAATTCCGCGAACAAAAAAAGAAGTCAATTTAAAAATAAAAATTGGGCGATAAAGACACAAAATGTATAATCATTGTAATTACGGAAGCCTAAGTAACATACGCCTAATTAAAGGTGTATAATAATATTAACAACCGGTATTGACTTTTAGAGGTAATACAACCATTAATAAGTGAGAAAAAAACGGCAATTATGAATCTATAAGATTTTAAAGATCTATAATGAAAATTAATTTCAATATCCAATTTTGAAATACGGGATGTATTTCAAAATAATTGTTCGAAACAAATGTTTATACGAAATTGTTTCTGTCTATGTCTTTAACCTTTTCACCGCCCAACTATCCTACACGCGATGTCCGGCTGTACGCCAACGTATAAATGTATTTAAAAAAAGTAGGTACAAAGAAGAACTTCTATAGAAGTGCAGGCGTGGACGGCACGAAAATCTCGAACTTCTATAGAAGTTGTTGGCGGTAAAAAGGTTAAAGGCAAAGTCAGAAGTTGATGGACCCATTATTTAGTTGAAAATATTAAAAACAAAGCAATTAACAATCTGTAGTACAGTTAGTGGTAGGCCACCTGGCTAGTTACCACCGTCTTATGTTAACATATTTTGCCATGACAACATTGTTAGTAGCACTGTTACGTTCTAAGTAAACATCCTATAACTGTCCCACTGCTGGGCAAAAGCCATCATTGATATCAAGTCATCGCTACAATTGATGGGTAATGGCTTAATCACCACGCTTGCCAAATGCGGGTTGGTGATCACAAACCCGGGCTATGCATCGAAAAATCCGAAATACATTTTGCCCGACCTGGGCATTGAACCCGGGACCTTCGGGTATCGGACCGAGCACTCTGCCACTCGGCCACCGAGGCGTTACGTTCTAGCAGTTAGAGATTTAAATAGCCAGTTCCTCAGTATCAGTTGAGGATTCCGAGTGAAGTGCGCTTCTACCTTCAGCCTTATCGCCACTTACATACCATCAGACGAGATGTAGGCTGTGATAAACAGGTAGGCTTAGCAAAAAATACTAATATTATTTAAAATGGTAACATTTTATTTTCTTTTGGTTGCAACACCGGAAAAATAAATAATTATTTTATTTTATTACGTACTAGATAGATTTTCAGTATTAGTTAATTACTCTGGAATAAGGCATTCTTACTTAAATAATTTAACGGCAACATAATTATAAGGTAAAAGGACTTAAATATGGAGATTTATGACAGATCTCTGCGTCATTAAGACAGTCTGCACAGAGCTGTGTAAACTCACTCTTTATACCTGTGCACATACCTGTGCTCAAAGCAATGCACAGAACTGTGCTATCGAAGTTTATTTTTAGAACTAACACAGAGGTTGTTGTTAGCACCCACGGAGGCCCCAAATTTCTGCCGCGCCGCGGGCTCAAGTCTCGCCTGTTGCAGTTCAAATCCAACCGAGGGTATGTCTCCAAGAGCGACAGACAGAACGAACGAATGAGTTTTTATGTCTTGTTTTGTGTTACAAACTTTTTTAACACAAAATCTTTTTTTTTTTTACTTTTACCATATGTGCTAGGAACTCTTTCGTATCCGTTTTATTTTCTTTTTTTGTGACGATTTATATTGTAAGGCTAAGTTTCTGTTTCATAGAATCCTTAGCTGAACTTTTAACAATTTTACATACTGTATAATTAATTAAAAAAACGGGCGAGCACAGAGGAAAATAATAAAGAAAAACGGAATAACAAACTAGAATCATAATACGTGACAGAAAAAAAGAAAATGTAATGAAGGAAATAAAAAAAACACGAAAGAGTTTTTAACACCACATTTAATATTGTGAAGAGGATTGGAATAGCGCTTGGCGACCGCTCGTTCGGTCTGTGCTTACCTGTGCGATTGGTCAGATCACTTAACTTTTTTTTTTGTTTTTTTTTTTAAAACAGAGGAATCATCATCATAGCATTATTAATCGCAACCTTGACTTTAAAATTATTTCTGTTACAACGGTCGTCTGTTGGTAGTCATAATACCAATACGTCGTTTTCGTTTGTAATGTAGGTAAATGTTTCTCATACTATTAGAAATAAATAACAAGCAAACTTTATATTTTATCCTCTCTTCTGGTAAGACCAATATAGAGAAAGGCAGGCAATATGAAAAATTATATATTTTTTTTTGTACAATAGTTATTTTTTTATATATATCACGGTTAAATTGAAATATATACAGAGTTCACATAAATATAATTCTAGATAAGAACATATTTCACAATATCTATATTAAATTATACAAACAAACATTCAGAACAACCAGTTCAGTGTCATATCCTAATTGATAATAATCATCGCGCTCAATCGCGTTCCAAATCACTGGTCAGTGACGTCATAGATGACATGACACCGGTAATGACGTCATTAAAATCTGCCACTTGAAATCACCGTGACGATAATATTACACTGATAATTAATTATGTTAATTTTAAAATAACGTAATAGAAATAGAAATAGGAAATTGTTTATTTGAAACAAAAACAATCGACAAATAACTTAACTATAAATAAGGATTGTATCAAAAATGGCTCTGCTTAGCATTACCATTACCTACCCATATACGGTTCCTGTATATATTCCATATTTCCTGGATGTCTTCATCAGAATTTTCTTCAGTATTTCTCCAAAAACCATAAGTAATATCAATAAAACAGTAATAAATAAGGTGTATTTCGACGTCATGGAGGATTAAGGATTACTTAACACCTATAATTTTTGATTATAATAAACTACTAAACGAAATAGTGATCAAAATTTAAAACCATTTTTAATCTTAGATAGCCTAAAAAAAGCTGTCATAAGTGTCACTACGTTTACGGTTTAAAAGTCTACGATGAAATAAATGTGCCGAGAAGAACCGGCAAGAAACTCGGCAAGGCCATTTTCTTTTCTACGCCTTTTTTTACAGCATTTCTTTTTTTTACAAACTTTCCTTATTATTACAGTAGGACGCTTTCCGACACATTTCAGTAAATAATATACAAGTAGATCTTAGAATATCTAAAAAAGGAATGTATAAAATACCAAAATGAAAATTAAGTAAAATTATAATACACTGGACCGCAAAGAAAAAGAGCCTGTTAGAAAATTTTCAATATCTTTAAAAGCACCTGACGAAATAAAAACTATATTATAGTATATTTAATGCCACACAAAATAATATATAAAACCTTTTTATTTATTTTTGATAATTGTTTAAAAAACAAAAAATTTGAAACAATGGTCTTTTTTTAATTTAGTACCAAAAATTCAAATCAATTGTTTCGCATTTGTTTTGACATAAAACATGCTATAAATATGGTGTCTCTGCCTTATAAATTTAATTATTCTGAAGTCATCATGTCGTTAACCCCTAAAAAATGTACCAGAATCCTGACAATGCTTGAAGATGCCCATCTTCAAGCAGTCAGCGAAATACAGCGAGAAATGTTGGTGTGACTCTTTCTAAAGTTCAGCGAGTACTCCAGCGTTTCCATAAACTGGATCCTATCTTCGAAGATCAGGACCAGGCCGAACAGGGTACACGACGGCGCGGGAGGATGGTATATGGTGTCAACAATTTTGAGAAATCGCTTCCATACGGCTGTTGAAGTAAAGAATCATCGTTTACGAGCTGGAGGAAACAATTTGAGTACGGATACAGTAAGGCGCCGTCTGGCTGAAGCACATTTAGGACCACCATTAAGACCTGCAAATGCCCAAAACTAGAAAGACACCACAGAAACTCAAGGTTGAGTTACGGTAGAGAACACGAGAATTGAACACTGGATGACTGGTCAAAAATTATGTTTTCAGACGAGTCTAGATTCTGTTTATACAAGCACGACGACGCGACGGGCGGAAAAGAGTGTACAGAAGGTCGGGAGAGCGCTATAATCAAGCCTGTATAGAAGAAAGAGTACCATACGGCGGAGGCTCTGCTCACGTGTGGGCTGGTAATGCTTCCAAAAGCCGCATTGAGCTAGTGGTGATAGAAAATGGCACTTCTAAAATTCTGAATGACTACGTTGGTCCATTTTTAGTGGACATGGGCGATAATGCCCTTTTTATGCAAGACAATGCCCGCCCGCATACAGCTCAAATAGTGTTTGACTATTTTCAAGAAGTCGGTATGACGAACTGGGATGACGTGTACGTCAGCGGAATCCGCCGCCAATCACGCTACGTGAAATGAAAGAAGCTCTAATAGAGGAATGGCAGAATATTCTGCAGCATCGTCTCAAAAACAGCAAACAATCGCATAACAGCAGCAATACTGCTGTATAACTGAGCTCGCGGAGGCAACACAAAGTACTAAAATCCGTGAAAACGGCACATCTGGTAACAAATGTACATTTACGAAAACACTGGAAAATCTACGCATTTTTATTTATTTTACATTTATAAAAAATAAAAAGCTTGTATTATTTTTTTTTTTTTTCATTTAAGCACATTAAAATATTCTTAAATTTATTTTTTATTTCTTAAAGATAGGTCAGGTACTTTTGAATATATTGAAGATTTTATAACCGATCCTTTTTCTTTGCGGTCCAGTGTAAATTAAAATAAAAGTAATTGGGCAAGAGTAAATCCGCCTCCACAGGCGGCAACAATTCACAAACATGTCAAAGCACACATCGCTTTGCTAAACCAATATTTTGGGGATTCAAACGAAACGACGCACAAACTAACGCCGCTGCAGAGAATACATAGTGAGCAAGACACGCTCAAACTACTCCAATTATCGCAAGAAAACAAGTGATCTTCTGTTCAAAAACACCATTAACGGCTCTTCCAACATTTCCACAGCAAGACCCTCCAAACATCATGAGCTGTGAAATGAAACTACTTTTACTGATCTACTCACGTTTATTTTATACATTAGTATTTATTTAATGTTTATCCTGACATTACGAACCCTTTGCAGGGTCCGTGGTTACATGGAGAGAGCTGATATGTTCACGAGCTATGTTAATAAAGAAACTGTCATAACACAAATTCGTCTAATAAAACTATTGAGCACTCCGCCCCTGTTGGGCGCCATTTCGCGGGCCATCTCACACGTCAACAGCAAATCACTTTCGATGAAAGCGCGACGTTATGAATACAAGCGTAAACCTCTTTGGTATATTACCAGTGTTTTTCCTTTTATCTATTTAAAGGTTCACTTGTTTGTTTCGATTTTGTTCTTTCTTACTTCTGCTAGGTTTGCTAATTTCATGGGTTCAGTGATATGTATTAGAAATGCTGGTGGGTTTGGGTGTATTCATATACTATTTTAGCATGGAATCTTGATAGTTAAGCTACTTTCGCAAACCAATGTCAACCCAACGTCGCAGCGCAGGATAAATGACAATATTGAAATATTGAATAAGAAAAGCCCTTGCTGGGTTTCTTGCTGGTTCTTCTCAGTACAAGGTCTCCCGCCCAGAGTAGACTTACGAATCGATGGCATAATGACGTGCATAAGAGCTATTAGTAGCCTAAACTGAATAAATGATTTTGAATTTTGAATTTTGAAATATCTAGAACTCCTCCGTTCTTCGGAAGGCACGTTAAGCCGTTGGATTTGTTACTACGCACAATAGGCGTTTGTTACACCGCGATACGGTGGGCTATAGCTCGATCTTTCCATAAGAATAGAATAGAATAGAATAGAATAAACATTTATTGGGTACCAGTACAAACAAAAAAAAAAACAAAAAATTAAATTAAAACAATGAAATTAAACTAAAATAATAAACATCAAATGTAGGTACACCAAATAGGCCTCTGCTCAGTTTAAGCTTAAGCTTTTATAAGCTATTTGTTCACCTGGAAAGGCTTAAGCACAGCAGTGTAAGGTAATATTACTATATTATTTAGTGATATTATGGCTTAGTATATAATATATATTTGTTAGACTTATATACTCTTCTAATTTATTTTCTCTAAGTTTGTTGGTATTCTGTAGCAATGATCAGATTGCACAAAAACAACCGAGTCCGGTAACTCTGAAAAGGCCGTCCGAGGCCATGAGCAACTCTCCCTAAAAAAAATTATGAAAAAAACCTTTATATCAAGTAGTTGGTAGATTCTGCTGTTCACGTACGTTCACGTTTTGGCGTCAAAGACCTGAGTAATTTAGAAAAATCTTGCCTTTATGGCTATATATCTACGAGATAGACTGGTGTCGTAGGAGGATCGTTAAGTCGTAAATAACAGACTCCCAAACTGTCCCATTCGGCCATGCCTGTGAATTACGACCTGCAGACCCTTGGTTCCGTCATAAAATATCACCGGAGGTCAGCCATGGGGTCAAGAGATTAATTCCAACACTCATTTGCAGAGATTATTTAAACATGTCTTTTTGGCTTTTGGCCTTATACTTGAGATCTTATTTAATACGTCATCAGCTAGCTCATAAGTCTAAGGCTGGAGACTATGAATGAAATTATACAGATACTGCTAGAAAGGTACTGACAGTTCTTCAGTCTTGAAGAATCCGAGTAATGTGCGCTTTATCCTTCGTTCTTATAGTCACTTACCTGTTAAGAAGCTGTTATGAATACCACGCGCTCCCCAAATAAGGTCTGATAAGATCTGATAAAGTATAATATTTCCCTCCTTCCTACGATATGGGGTCTTTCAAACGAGGCGTGAAGAGGCACCTTGTGGGCCGGCAGAGTGAAGGTAACTGATGCTGCGTTGTTTTCACGCTGCACCAGTTGTCGTCGCATCTGGATTCCATATTCACTTAACATCAGGTGAAATGGAGTAATTTGCCGTGCTACATATAAAAAATAAAAATAAAATATCTACGTATAGCTACATATTAGGTCTACCAATAGGTAGGCCTAATAAGGCCTTCTGTCATTTTTCATAGATCAATGAAGGACCAGATTTGTTGTGAGATGTTCTGAATTGTAATTCTTATGAAAAATAAACGTTCTTAGACCTGATGCTCTGACCAAAGCTTCAAAGCGAAACCACATTTAATTTCCATGTCTGCACTTATTTTTCCTATATTATTTGTCTGTCGATAGCTTACTTCGTATTCGTTTAAGTGGTGAGATCACAGAACAACAGTTACTTAAGACTGTATTAAACCTTTAATGCCTTTTAAAGGGATGTGTCCCTTTGTAAACTTTGATTGGTGCTCCCGTTTCTTTCTTCATGCGCCGCATTGAAGGCACGTATTTCATCTTTGATTGTGTGATATTCTCACAACTTGTATTGAACAGCAAACAAACGCAAAAAAACAGCAAACGAGAAATCAGATCTAAGTCACTTCTCTAGTTCACTTTTACCTAAAAGGTTTGTTTCATTGTTCACTATATAAAATGTATAATTTTCCTGAAATTTCCATAATATATTCGAAACCTTATTTTAGCTTCTGTATTAGGTAGGGTAATGACACCAGTGTTCGAAAACTTAAGACCAGTGCTCGACAGAGCTTTCGTCGCCAAAAAAAAACATAGATTTTTATTGAAATATTACGGGATGACATCAAGGAAGCTAGTGGTCTGCTATATGGTCAATTGTTGTACCAGTTGCTGACCCCTATTTTTACACGACTGCCAAACAAGGAGTGTTATGTTTTCAGGGTTCATGTATGGTATGCATGTGATGTTTCTTCATTCCACCAAAACTTCTAAACGACTGAACCTATATATATGAAGTATCGTTACAATCTTTGCATCGTTCCGACTAACATGGACTAGGAAAAATTTGGAAATTCAACCCCCATATGGGTAAAATAGGGGATGAAATTTTGTATGATGAGAATTTGTCATTATTGGAGTTAGAGTTTAGAACTTGATGTTTAGCACGATATCTGTAGAGGTAATTTGTTTTTTTCTTATTGTATAATAAATTTTTACAAATTAAATTACCTAGCATGACATATTTTATTAAAATTAAACTTATCACTAAAAGGTACAACATAAAAATAAATAATTAAAAAAATTAAAAAACACGACTGCCATGACAAAAAAGGCAAAAAAAATAACTAAAAGGCAAGTTTTGATTTTTTTATATAGTCAGTGAGTGAATGAGTGACATTTTACTTTTATAATACAGATAAATAAATACATGACATCTTGTTTTTTGCCTTTTAGTTCTTTTTTTGCCTTTGTTTTCATGGCATCATGGCAGTCGTGTTGTTTAAATTTTTTTAATTATTTATTTTTTAATGATGTAAGGACTAAAATGTCAATTACTGTTGTCACTACCCTACCTATTATAATTTGTCACTCTGTTTATTTTATGGCTAGAAGTTCAGAATTGCTTGACAATGCCATTTTCCACTGGAGTGACCGGCAAAATAGACTAATTCGAAGTTGGCCTTGTCTCGACTCGGCGCAGATGTTCATAGTTTTAAACTATGAGTTTGATAACTTCGCATGCCAACGCGAACGCCATGCTTTCGTTATTAATGTTCCTATTTTAGCCTAGCTTTGGTTTTCAATGAGCTTTATTATAGTGATGGATGACCATCTTTGGGTACAAGTACAAATAATGTTGAGGATAGGCAGCTGTATTGGTGCGGTGGTATCTGCACCGAAAAAAACGGAGCGTAAATGCCACACAGAAAGCCCTTTTACGGCAGTAAATTGTTACAATGGCAGTAAGTTTGATATATGTAGTTTAAGAAAAAACAGTTGAAACAAAAAGTTATTTCTCTCTACTATTTTTTTAAATACAAGCAATAATATTAATAATCTAACAAATATTTTTTTATGTGCTAACTGTGGGTCAGTTAGCACATAAGTCTCGAATCAGGCCTTTCATAGAACCCAAGGCTTGAGTCGCGACTCAAGTCTTCCATGGGGTTCGAGGCCAAAGATCGAGCCTTCAATGAGTTAAAGCCGGCCACACGTTGCGACCTACCTGACAGGTCTGCCTACGCACGTGCGCCTCCCTTACAAATATGTTTTAAAATTTAGCTCAGGTCGCCTGTGCCGGTTCAAATAACTGCACAGGTCTTCTCATACACACGCTCCAGTACACCTGTACGGGCACACCTTGGACCTGTCAGGTAGACCACAACGTGTGTAGCCGGCTTTAGACTCAAGAGGCACTTTTAACAACGCTACTTTGGACTTCTTGGCGGGACAGTGAAGAGTCACGTCTCCAGTTTTATTGTTTGTTAAAAATCGTGTTATGTCGAATATTAATGTGAAATAATAGTGGATTATTAACCGTTAAGTGTTCGTGAGCGTGCATGAGTGTTGGCAAATGAAACAAAACGGTGCAACGTTACTTTTCAAATTTTCTCAAGAAGTCCGCGTGAGGTCTTAGTGAAGTCCAATATTTTTACTGAGATATAGGTTGGGGGGTAGATATATCATTTCTCACTTCTCACTTCTATTATCATTCATCATCATCATCATACAGGAAGGAAATATTTTTTATTTATGTATTTCCTACTTGTAAGAAAAATTGTTTTGACACTGGCTTAATGTGCTAAAAGCACGAAGCCATCAACAAAAAAAATAGTACTTGAGACCCAAGTACAATGAAGGCCAATGCCTTCATGATAGGTTGTTTACATAATGACCTAGCTTCCAATATCAAAATAACTATATACAAAATGTCCCGGTCCAATTTATCGTGTCGATACAACGCTCCAAATTGGCGTCAGATATTCATGGTATCACATCCATCATACTAGATGTTACATTACAATTATGATGGATTGATGGGAAATATGCTTCGTCTAGGCGTTAGAGCCGATTTTTATTTATTTATTAATTTGGTCTTTTGTGTCCTATAGAAATTTATGGTATAGGTAACGTTGAATTACCAACGCATACTCATCTTCATCATCATCATCATCTCAGCCAAAAGACGTCCACTGCTGGACAAAGGCCTCCCCCAAGGATATGAGGGGTATTTGCCGTAATCGCCACGCTTGGCAGGCGGGTTGGCGTTCGCAGTAGGTTGAAGGTAACCTCAGAGAGATGCTGCTGCCCATCCTCTGGAATGGTCCCTTAGTCGCCTTTTACGACACCCATGGGAAGCGATGGGTTGGTGCAATTCTTTATCCCCGGCACCACACAGGAAACGCAACGCATACTAAATGATCAGAAAGATCTTCCTATTTAATTTTAATATGTCATGCGTAAATCCTAATTTTGTTTTATAGAGATTACGCCAACGCTACACATTGAAAAAAAAATCTTTTAATACTTTACTCGTGATTTATTTTACATGTGGTTTTATTCTGCGGTGTATAAGCCCATTACATAATCCTTGGTCCTTTGGTCAAAAGGTGCTTATTTGCTGTGTTCGCGTAAACTTTACAAAACTATTTATCACCGTCAGCAGCTCATTTAATATGCCCGCTGCTGGGGCACGAGCCTTCCATATGCGTCAAAATACTACCGGGAGAACGGGCCTTATACCACCACGCGGGCCCAGCAGCGCTATTCTCTAAGCAAAACAGCGTCGAACTCGACGTTGAACTCGCTCATAACTTGCAAATGAATTTCAACCTACTTTTCAATGGTAATAAAGTCTACATTTGTTTGCAAGTTATGAGCGAGTTCAATGTCGAGGTTGTCGCTGTTTTGCTTATAGAATAGCACTGCTGTGCTGTGCGGTGGTTGTTAACGACTGCTGATGCAGCCAGGACCAAAACGGGTTTACGTGCCTTTTGTTATGTTTCGTTTACAACATTATAAGTTAATGTTTTTTATTTTTGGTGTGTGTTATAAAAGTGTATTTATCTTAACTTATCTTATATGTAGGTAAGTATGTATACCTTGCACTTGATAAAATTTAACTGCTCTAATAACATCGCCATACAACGCCAGACGCAGGTCTGTTACGACAAAATCATAACATTTGTTTTGTAAATTGAATCTTGCAAAGTTAGCGTCGAGAGCAAACTTCACTATGCAGGATTAATGTCTTTGTAATTTTAGCGCGCAAGGCCACAGACCTCAATATGAACTTTAGGTAGGTACCTACGGAGGTTTTAACCACCTTTGTGGTCTCAGATTCGATTTGAGACTTCCAGTTCCGATATGGAATTCTAAAAGATACCGTGTGCTCATTTTGCGTAAAACGGAACGTTCCCTTTGTAACTACACGTTTTGAATACAGAATAATTCGCCAATAGCACGTTACACATATATCTACTCTGTGACGTTACACGTGTCGATGATAAATTATTAGGTTCTTAAAAGATATAATTTGCCAAAAGATGACTTTTTACAATGTTATTAAAATATGTTTTTTATAATGACTACAGAAAAAACAGAGTATCAAAGGTTACCATTCTGTTAACGTACAGGTAACATATAGGTACAGGCTGTTTCGAATAATTATGAAATTATTCATCAATAAACTAATAATTATATGAAATACTGAGCGGGGGTGAAGACTATCGAGCTTAAAGTACATGAAGTCTGAGCTAACAAATTTGAACCGTCTGCGAAATATTTAGTTTTTTACCACCCTGGATTACATATGTAATCCGCGCGACCACTGCAGGGTTAAATACTTTACGACGACCTGTGGGCCTAACAAAAACAATAATACAATAAACAATAAGAATTCGTTTTGTAAAACTCGTTACTACCGTAAAGCGGAATATTGTATGCAAATTGTTAAAGCGAGCGCCAACGTCCGTAAACGGAACTTACAATTTGACGGAAATCTTTTGATAGAACTTATGACGTTAGCGCGACGTAATGTTTACGTTACCGTTTCGTTTTCGTTGCGTTTGCGTATCGGTTTTAGATTTAAATTCTTGGTAGGCTTACTTAATTGTCGTTATGATAAAAAAGGGACTTTATCTAGAAAACATACTCCTAACAGGATATGACTAACTGTAACTGAAGGATCGTTACGTCCTAGGACCATTGTTGCGAGATTTTGTGTCGGGTATATAACCTATCTTATTATTTTATATAAATTTATTTTTATTTGGTACACCAACTTGTGTAAGTACTTTGAAGTAGAAAATAATATCAACATTCGGTATTATTCAATATTATGTCCGTAGTCTTAATGTTACGAGAAGAACACTCTTTATATAGATACACAATCAAAAACAAAAGAATATAAATAAAAAAAAACCGCTTTGTGGTTTGTTCAAATGAAGAAGAATGCCCTTGACGAACAGTTTACAAAATTATAATGTTCATTCATTTGAAAATCGAACACTGTCAAAGTTTTACAAGTATTTCTAAAACGGGTGCATTACAATTACTATTATGAAGTTCCAAACAGCCTTTTATCAACAACAAACCTCAATTCTCCCCAGTTGAGGCAGTTGAAATTTTGTTACAGAGTTCGCGAAAGTCGTGCGACGCATTTGAATTTAAAATTACGCTTATTGTATTAGACTGAGTTGTGATAAACAAAACAATTCTAACAACTTAGGAACAAAACTCGAGAGCAATACCTCTGAATTTAGATGCTACTAGTATATTGAAATGTCTGCAATATTTTTAAACACGACATTATTTGTATAATTAGATCAAAGGGGCCATTTTGCCATAGGAATACCTAAAGCCTATTTTTACGTTGCTTCCAAGGAGCATTTAATGTTTCCAAGGCGTTTTTTTTGCGCTTCTAAACTATACACCATAGGAATATTACCTTAAATTAATGCATTAGTTCTACTAAAACTTTTCTAAACTTAAGTTTAAAAAGAAACATTTATACCTCTCCAGCAATAAATTTAACCTTAATCATAGTTGTTTGAAGTTAGTACTTTTATAACAATATTCTTTGATCTGACCAATCGCATTTTCTAATTGATAATCACTTGTTAACTAACATAATCACGCAGCTGTTTCCTTTCTACCAATATTTTATTTTTAAATCTTTTAACCACGAAGTTTCTATTCTTCTTTTTTAATAAGTTTTGGTTTTGAGTCTACTATATTTTGAGTTCAAATAACACATTTTAAATTCTATTCTTTGTCTTTTTAATTCTTACCATGGAGTTTTGTTAACAAAATCAAATATTAGTCGAAGGAAAACAGCCATTATTATAAAATTGGCGGCAGAAATTTGGAGGCTGTTCGCATCGCGGCGACAAACTTCGGGTGACACCAATAAATGTGCCAAGTTCTTGAATCATGAAACTGTTTTTTTATTATTATTAATTTGTTCATTTTCTTTGTTACTCATCGACAACGGCCGCAACGGCGACGGAAGTTGACTGAAAGTTTTCGAACAGCCTTCATAGATTGAAACCGCCATTTTGTGATGTCGCTCACCGTTCATATTACCTATTAGAGTTTGGGTGTTTTTTCTTATCGCAACTGTTCGAAAACTTTGCACAAATTTTGTATTTTTTTTGTTTTACCTCTTTTATCAAATTCATTGTTTTCGTTGCGTACAATTTTGTCATCGCTTGTTTGCCATTGCCTTACCATATCCTTTTTGTTTTATTTTTCTTTATGTAAATCCTAACACCTAACTTTTTACGGAAATATCTTAATTATCCTATTAATTTATTTTTTGTAATATTCAATTAACATCTCAGTTTGCATCATTTCATCATACTCGTGAGGTACGACATCAATACCAATACCAATTAAAATTTACTTAATAACATACATTTTCAGCAACTTCTAATGTGTATCAGATAGCTTATCCGTAACTTTTATCACGTTTACATGCATTTCGCTAGACATTGACAAAACTTATGGATATGTTATCCGAACGATAAAACTGCCGTAAGATGTCTAACATCTATCAAATAACTGACTTTAAAAAGGGTCTGTATTGCATTCAAAATAAGATTCAAAACTAACATTGCACTTTCCCAACAGGTACGTGTTCACTATAGTGAGCTATTTGATTGGCGTGTTCATTTTCGCCACTATAGTTGGGCAGGTTGGCAACGTCATCACCAACAGAAACGCCAACCGGCTGGAGTTCGAGAGACTTCTGGATGGCGCCAAGACTTACATGAGGCATCATAAGGTAAACTGGTAGATGATATACTGCATATTTTTTAATTCAGACTGGAAGAATTGGGTATACCAGTACGCAGGCGCGTAATTACGGACTTCAGATCGTCATTTGAATTAATTAATCAACATCATATGGACTGATGTGGGCTGATTATGATGATGATGATGATATCAAAAACTATGTCATATTAAATCAAGGTGAGCTGGTAGAATGTATACTACCTACTTTACCTACATATTGTAGTAGGTTAAGTAGGCAGCATATAAAAAATTGGAAGAATTGGGTAAATCATACCACGCAGTCCCTTAGTAATGGACGTCCGACCGACTAATGCATATAAAAAGGAAGTCACATTACATGACCCTTCATCCATCTCAGACAAAAGGCCCCAAAGGATCTCCACAACGACCGGTTTTGTGCTGTTCGCTAACAACGGCTACCCGCGACCTTCATTAAATAAATAAAAGAATGTTCTTTTGACAGCTTCTGTGGTTGATTATAGAGCCTATTTTGAGCCCGCTTGGCTAGCTACCATCATCTTATTTTAGTCTGTCGCCATAACAACAATGTCAGTGGCTTTGTTGTGTTAAGACTGTTACAGATGATATTGACAGTTCTTCAGTGGTTGTGGGTTACGGGTTCGATTCGATTTAAACCCCTTGGAGAATCTAGTAGGGAATGGGGACACACACAAGTGCCTGATGCCATTTTCTTAGAAAACCTCCCGGTACAACAGACGGTATAAAAATCAACACGGCTTGAGTTTCTCGCTGCTCCCAAAAAATCCAGTGATGCTGAATGCTGAAGCAATCAGCAAACTCTACAAAAAAAATACTACGGGTGGAGTACGCTTCCATCCTTGACCATATCGTCACTTACCATTAAGTGATACAATGGGAGTTCCACAGGGTTCAATTCTTGGTCCTTTCTTATTTTTAATTTATATTAACGACTTGCCTTACTTTGTAAAAGCCAACCATGAGATAGTATTGTTTGCAGATGATACCTCACTTTTATTCAAAGTGAAACAAATAATAATTGTAAATTTAAATGTATATGCTGAAGGGCTATCCATTAGACACAACTGATCTTAGTCCGAAATTGTTAATGACGGTAGTTGTTGACATTGAATGGGCGCCTTTGGCGTTCAAATTAAAAAGTAAATAGTGTTGAATAATTTCGGCGGGCTGGTTAGAACCACGATAGCTCAATCGGGAGAGAACCTGACCCGGTATGTCAGAAAGGTGCAGGTTCAAATCCTGCTCGTGGAATTTTTTTAACATTTTGTGTCTTTGTAAGTTTATTTGAATAAAAATATTTTTTACTTTGATTTTGATATAAAGGTCAAAGTTCAAAAAACAGTGCTGGTAAATAGCTAATTTAAAAGAGAAACCAATGTATCGGTAGAGGCATGGTATAATAAAATACTACGCCAGGTATGGCATTCCCAGTGACAAGTGACACAAGCCTACGTCATCTGGTACAGCCAGTATGGCAGTACAAGCAAATTCAAGCAATCGATAGCGGTGATGACGTAGGCTAGTGTCACTTGTCACTGGGAATGCCATACCTGGTTTTATTATACTATGGGTAGAGGTCAGTGTGGTAATTATAGCAAGATCTGCTTGGAGTACTTTCTTTTTAAAATGTAATATTATTTTCAGTACAACTACATAAACCCGTTTACGAGTCAATTAACTCATTGAGGGTTATACCATGTGTTCCAGGTGCCTGGTGGTATGAAAAGGCGGGTGCTCCGCTGGTACGACTACTCCTGGTCCCGCGGCAGGATCCAAGGCGGCGGGGACATCAACACAGCCCTTGGTCTCCTCCCCGACAAGCTGAAGACAGAGCTTGCACTGCACGTCAATCTGAGCGTCTTGAAAAAGGTTTTGCAGTTTAAATCGAATTCCACTTTATTTTGAGCATATCCTCCATGCCGTGCATAAGTATGAAAGTAAAATTTTGCCTGCCTAATACGTAAAGAAAATCCTAAACTCAAAATATACTTATTTACAGGTCACCATATTCCAAGAGTGCCAACCAGAGTTCCTTCACGACTTAGTTTTAAAAATGAAAGCTTATATATTTACGCCCGGCGATTCAATATGTAGAAAAGGTGAGGCTTAGTGATACGTAGTCATCGTCAAATTGATTGATGTTATCTGGTCAATTATTTCATACATAATTCAGATGATTAATAATATGTTAGCATTAAAGAAAAACAAATGATTATGATCAATATGATGCTTATTTAATACAAAACAGTTTAGTCTCTTATAAGGATTTGAAAGAAGGAGCTTTTAAATAAATCCATGCAATCAATATATTTTTAGTTCAGTTTAAAGAAAGTAAAATTTTAAACTACTTATTTAATTAGTATGTGCTTAAAGTTGACAATAAGCAAAAAACACTGTATTATTTTCACAGGTGAAGTAGCAAGAGAAATGTTTATCATTGCCGACGGAATCCTCGAAGTCATATCGGAACAAGGTCGGGTGCTGACTACCATGAAGGCTGGTGATTTCTTTGGCGAAATAGGAATATTGAACTTAGATGGACTAAACAAGTAAGACAAAATCCTCTGTATTGATTATTACGTGTAACGATTAGTGTATGTAACACTAATCGTTACAGAATTTCAAACTTCATAACACCATCAAAGTGTGCTTTCAACATAAAATATCTTAAAAATGTGGCAGTCAGCTTTCAAAACTAACAGCAGGCGGTGGGGTATGAAAAAAGAAGATAGTGCTGATACTCTTGATTGATTGGCTGATTCCCTCTATCAATTCATTCATTACATAATTTACGTCTTACGCTTCTGTAAGAAGAACAAGGTAGAATAATGTTTTGTATATCCCCTTATTACCAACGACCCTAAGTTTTAGGTAAACCCTTAGCAGTTTTAGGTGACCGGAATAAAACGTACATTAAATATACACTTATTAAATTATTATTAAAAGTAAACAACAACCTTAAATAATCATGACCCTAAAAGCACTCGGCATGTGTCGCAGTCTAGTCAAGTCTATGATAGATAAACTTGGACCTTTGGTTTTTCTTTTATCATTCTATCTAGTCGAGCTCCCAATAATGGAAACTTAGGTAAGATAGCCAACTATCATCATAATCAGTCAATAACCTAGACACGATCATTCACACATGGACATGGAGATTGGAGAGGCTGTGATCCACCACGCAGGTCTAATGCAGGTTGGTGAGTGTAAATTAACAAAGTTCAAGTATTCATTCATAATTAATATCCAAAAACCATTTACCAGGCGAACAGCTGACGTAAGATCCGTTGGCTACTCAGAACTTTTCTCACTGTCCCGCGAAGACGTGCTAGCTGCCATGAAAGATTATCCCGAAGCCCAGGACATACTCCAGACCCTCGGCAGGAAGCGGCTGCAAGAAGCTAAGAACATGTCGAAGAAATACGCAAAAGGTACCTGTTAGTCTCATAGATTGCTTGAGACCTATGACTCTATTTTCAATGTAGCTGCTCGTCGTGTTGCAGGTGAAGTAAGCCCAGATAAGGTGCCTGGAGACAACAGCGGACCCAAAAAAATTGTACATAAAATAAGAAGCGATGTGAAGGTAAGAAATTTGATTTAAAATTATAAGATCCTACTATTAAGAAAATTGCTCACCACAGACTATATACTAGTCACATGTAGACGCATGCAACACTATGATAGAACGTATGCGTTATGTAGGGTAAAAAAGCATAGGGTCCACCTATACTTTTATACCCAGCAATTTAACTTTATCCTTCAACCCGGTACATACACAGCTTCCTTCTGCTTGATGTTAGAAGTAAATATGAGAGTGGGTTCTGTATATCTTTAACCTTTTCACCGCCCAACTATTCCGCACGTGATGTCCCGCTTTACGCCAACGTATAAATGTATTTTAATAAAGTAGGTACAAAGAAGAACTTCTATAGAAGTGCTGGCGTGGACGGCACGAAAATCTCGAACTTCTATAGAATTTGTTGGCGGTAAAAAGGTTAAAATATCTATATAATAAAACATTTACAGGGTATCAGAAATGCAATAAGGAGTAGATCACGCGCTACTCGTCGCTCGGGAGAGTCGTTAGAGCTTCAAGCACTTGCTGGTGCAGAGAGAGCAGCAGCGAGTGATGGAAAGGTTCTACGAAGGATGCCGAGGGTAGAGAGTGACGACTCGCAACCGCATCACCAAGAGGTTAGTATTATTATCAGGCTATACACTTCACTCTGTAAGGGTCAGACTGTATTAATAGCACATGGAGTGAACGGGCGACAGTCTACCACGCTGGCTTATTGTGCCTTGGTGGGCTTTCTTCTACCTTACGACAACAACCGGGACCAATAACTTAATGTGCCGTCTGTAGCACGGAGTAGATCTAGCTATTTTTATTAGGTTACCCGGTGCCGGTTTTGTAAAAGTTGCATAACCTGCAAACGAGTTTTGCCAAAAAATAAAACACTTATTGCTCATCAAACGTGTCAAGTTTCTTCTTGTAGTATTTTTTTCTAAGGTTTATGTGTATATGTGTAGGATAACAACGATGAAACTACATCTGGCAGTAAAGACGGAGAGAAATGTATATCACCTATTGGAGCTGGTTTGCCTTTGCTATCAAGGCTAAAACTGCTGAAAGAGAAACAAGTAAGTGTTTAATAATTCAAATTTATTTTTCATACATACTTATCTTTTTTTTTTGCAAGCAGCCTTCAAGTTTTAGCAGTTGACTTATGTACTTTTGTTTCTTACAGGATCGTGAGGAAAAAGTTGCTAAGCAAAGACACTCAGTGGTATCCATGCCTCCATCACAACCAACACCATCAACAAGTTCGGCTCCGGATGGCGAACCTCAAGTCATAGGAGCTGGCCTTCCACTCATACAAAGACTACTACTTCTGAAAGCCAAAGAAGAAAGAGAAAAGAACCAACTTACTCCCGCAACCAGTAACCAACCATCAAGCTCTGATACCATAAGTCCAAGTTCGATAAAAAGTCCCTTGAGTCCAACAATCAAAACTCTAAGTCCAATACGAAAAGGTTCAGAATCAAGCAGTCCAGGAAAACTCCATAGCCCCACAACAAAAACATCGAGAAAAAACTCATCTGGTTCTAGTGATGGAACTACTCGTCCTAAAGTTAGTTTTAAAGACAGGATATTACAAGTTCACAGCGATGGCACTGCTGTATGCCAGCCTCTAAATAAAGATGTAAGTGAAAAACCTGCAGCAGTGGTGGAGCCAACTCCTAAAACCGAAAGTAATTTAATTTCTATTCCGCATTCAGTCGTTAGTAAAATTAAATCCCCTGCTAAGGTGGTAGGTTCCACATTTCGTGATAAGTTAAAATTGCTACAAAGTGGGGGAAACTCACACAAAGAAGCTGAAAGTACTTTGGATAAAAACAAACCACCTCCATTAGACAAAGCCCCTGCAGAAATAACGCCTTTAAAAATGACTGAAAGCAAAGATGAAACCAAGAGTAAAAAGCCTTGGACGAAACTTAAAAAAGCTGCCATTTTAGGGGAATCTAAAAGCCAAAGCAAATCTAGTTTAGATGAGAAAAAAGAAACTGATAGTTTAACGAAAGAATTTAAGGAGGACAGTAAAACTGAAGCGATTGTAAATATTAGTGTGCCTCTAGTTACTACGGCGGAGCTTGTTAAAATAGACAATAATAATCTCGAAGTTGATAGTGATAATGTTAAGCAAGATAAACCTAAGATTTGCTTAACAGGCCCTTTGGAACCCGTCCAAGAGAAATCTGTAGATTTATTAACATCATCGCCAAAAAAGATTGTTACTAAGCCAATTGAATCCAAATCGGACATCAGTGGAATGTTGCTGCCAAGAGTTAAAAAATATCGTTCAATTGATGACCTATCACCCGAATACGGATGTTTACCATTTGTTAAAAAATTAAAAATATTAAATGAAAGGCAAAAATTAGCTGAACTAGAAAGAGTTGTTAAATTTCGCAGTTCAAGTTTAGACTGTACGAGCTCTTCAGAAGATCTCTTATGTGATACATTAACCAGAAGTCATTCAGAAGGAAGCACAATGGACAAAAGAAAATTTAAAAGGAAATCAATTGATTCAATAAGTAGTCACGGATCAAATGAAACCCTTGAAAGGCGAACGCTCAAGTCTATTTTAAAGAAATTATCTGAAGATGTTACACCACACCACACACCATCAGAAAGTCCTGAAAGAAGCAGTGAACTGCGTAGATTAATACGAGCTCCAACACTGGAAGGCTATGCTGCGAGACATTCTAAATTTGCTAAAAGTGTCACATTTCACCGGCATACATTACAATCACCTCCTGGTAGCGCCCCAGCAGACGTTAAATGCGATATGTTTAAAATGCCCGACCCTGAACCCATACCACAGATAGCTCTACCAGCAACAATCGATGCTGATCAAGATTCTGTTTTCGCTCCAAATGAACCGACAAGAACAGACAGCCAAACTGTTGTCAGTGTTCAAGACAACGGTTTAAGTATGGCAGGTGATTATGATTTACAACAAAATATTGACCCAATGTACGATTTAAAATCATTAAGGCCTGAAGAAATAAAAGTGCCCTCAGAGAAAGAGAAACCTAAACTTACAATTATATCAGCTGTTGCAAATCAAAGAAAACTATTACGGGGTAAGCTAAAATCAAAACACTGGCAACTTTTTCAGAACTTCAATTTTATAACAATAATGTATATTTTTATAATAATGTCTATTAACTTACAGGTTCGCTAGAAGAACAAGAATACTTCGGAGAAGTTTTGTTAGGCATTAAACAAGTAATACAAGGACATTTACACGACGTCCAAGGAAAATTTCAAGAAAGGTAACAGTTATTTGTTATCTTAAATGAGAAGAACTGAACAGTAATTTTATTTTTATGCTTAAATGAGGTACCATACCAATACTACTATAATTTCAGATTTAACAGTTTAGAAAATGAGGTTCGAAAACGTGACGAAATCATTAGCCAATTACAGAAACGTATTCAAGAACTGGAAAGGTTAGGGTTATCTGGTGTAACTACTCCTACACAGCCAAGTGACACCGGAGAACTGCCTTCTACATTAGAAGTAGGAAATGTCAAATTACAGTCAATTTCAAAGAACGGAAGCTCTGGTAGTGATGATGCTTCAGGTGCTGAAGAAGGATTTATGGTAAGTAATTTTCAAAGTTCCAATTATTTTTATTTCTACTTAACCCTAAATTGGCATTTTATAGTTTTGCATTAGCATTATGGAAACAACTTTGATTTGGCAGGTGTAAGTTTATTTATACGTTTATGATTGAGAACGGCTGAGAAGAAGAAGAAGATGATTAAAATATTTATAATTATTATGAACTTAATACCTTACCTATATACCTTAATATGTTAAGAAATATAAAGCTTTGGGTCTGTTTTGTGATCTATCTTACTGTTGTCATTTTATTTATTTAACATCCCATTTGACAGAGAGGAGATTCGCTCGACACCGTTTTTGCAACATCTCCGCCAACAGCGAGTGCCGATGAAGACGAAAAAGACAATGTCGAAGAAGGAAAACCGAAAACTAACCAAGTTATATGCCCTGACGAATTGACTGATGACAAATTATCAGAACTGACTGGAGGAATAGAACTAGGGAAACTGTCGTATTCAGAATTACAGAGTTTAGCGGAGTCGTTGTCGAATAGACCCGACAAAACTTCTTCAAGCAAAGAAGACTGGACAGTTAGTAAATCAAAAAGGTTAGATTTGAATCTTGATGGGAAAGCTGGTACTTATTCGCGGAAGAGAGCGGCAAAATTAAGGCAGAAGAAGTCTTGGGAAGATCAGAGTGACCAGGAAAGCATGGAAATGCAGGATCTTACAAGGTATATCATTGTCTTTATTAGGACATAAATGTTTATTAAACTTTAAAACTGTGTGTCATTGCAAAATCAGCTTAAGTGTAGCTTCTTGAAACAACTAATTTAAAATGCCTTTATGTGACGATTTAGTTAAATAGGGAGATACATTATTAAAACAGAATCATTGCTATATCAATTTGACGGCTCAAGAGATTATTAAATTGATAGAATTGCTTGGTAAAAAAAAACGTTATGTTAATAAAATCAAACAGAAGATTTGTAATACCTTTCGAAAGTAGTTAGTAAAAAAATAGCGAAGTTGGCCTTTAGAACTTGCAGCAGCGTAGTTGTTTGTTAGCGTACTGGGTAGCTATTCGATAGGTACCCATAAAAACGAAAGGCAACGACTTCTGCGCAGGCCCATGTCCCCACAAATGACATCCGAAGATCGGTCTCTCCTCAGTCCAGAGCAGTCCAGTCTCCGGAGCAGCAGGCGAGGGATCCACCCGTTCCACTTCTTCGGCACCCACCTTGACAGCACCAAATCAAAAATCAAGAAAACCCTCTCTGTGGACACTGGGATGCATCATACGGGCAGGGATGACAAAAGTAAGCTATGAATCAAAATGATAAACATATAAATACAATTTAAATCTTTTTCTATTAATCCTTACTTACTTACTTATGTTTATAAGTCTGATTTGACTTTTTTATCATAAAGGTTGTATGTACAGCGTTATTCAAATAAATACTTAGTTATTCTATTATGTTCCTAACTCCGTACTCATGTTGATCTTATAATAACTTTTCCGTTGACAAGATATAAAAATATAAAAATCAAATAGCTGAAAATATGTGAGACAGCATAAGCAAATTCTTGAAAACCATATAGGTACACAGACTTTTCTGCTGTCAGTAACTTACATGTTTTCGTCACCAGAGCCAATTAGGCAAAGTCGTCAGCGCAAATTCAGTCTCGGCTCCTTCTTCGGGTACAACCGGGGAGTGCACAAGCCAGCCACCAATTGCAATGACGTGGTCCTCGACATGGGCAGCGACTACAGCTGGAGTGACACGTAAGCAGCAGTACAATACATGGAGAGAAAAAAAAGAAGTTTTTTTTCATAACTTTATTTTACTTTTTATTTTTAAGTACTAATTGCTGCACCGAAGCTGAAATTAATATTAATAAAATACAGAGAAAAAATTAAATGCTTATCCGACCCAGCCAGGAATCGAACCTGGATCTTCCGCAATCTGGGTATTGTAAAGGTGAATCTGCATAGCCATCGGTTGCAATAACCGTTGGATAGATGGCACTGTGCCGCTAAAAAGCACTCAAAAATTAAAAAGCAGTGAAGAAATTCAGTGCTTACGTCAGCCTTCCCGGTAGCATAATGGTCAGTGCAGCCACCCGGATTGCGAAAGACCCAGGTTCGATTCCTGGCTGGGTCGAGTAGGCATCTAATTTTTCACAGTATTTAATAAATATTTAACTTTCTTTTATCTTTCGGGTAAGCACTGGTCTTTATCTCAAAATCTACAACTACTAAGGCACCGGCTTTCTTTTCTTTTTCTTTATCATCTTTTATTTTTACGGTTTGACAAAGCATATCAGATTGTTATGATATTGTACCAATGTTCAGAATACATACTGGATACATTCATTCAACAAATCAAATCAAATCAAAATAATTTATTTTGCACACTGTTACACAGAGAAGGGTTAGAAAAATAAAAAGAAGCATAAAGATTATGGTGAGCAGTGAAACAGTGGCAAAAATGTCTCCGGCTCAGTATGTGTCACAGCATTAGCAAAGCCATCGCCATGACGCTATATAATAATACAATTATAATATACTCCTTACGTTTGGGAATGTTCTATCTGTGCAATATTCTTAGGGTCAGCTGAAGCTGCCCAGCACTGTAAAGCTATCTGAATTTGCATTTAGCGAAACAGAGCACGCATCAAACTTCATATTATCTGCTTGCATTGCTAACTAAGGCTCGACCGAGACGGGTTTTTCGTTCTCGGCCGAGACCGAGTGTCTATGTGTGGGTAGCTGTGTGTCACACTCACACACGAATCACGGAACAGCTCGGCAGGCTTATTACCGATCTTTAAGTGACAGTCGCAATCGCAAACATTTGCAATTTATCGCTACGTAAACACATATTTCGTATTACGGAACGCTACGATAGCGCCACAAGCGAGCGATTGATGAACTAAAAGTGCACGGCGCGGCGGCGGCGGCGCTTTAAAATAAACCGACCGATTGTAGCAACCGCAACTAGTAGCAGTCGCCGAGCGCAACTGTTGCGATATTCCGTGTCCATGAGAGGTTTTCTTTATCTGTCTATGTTGGTATGTATTAGTTTACCTTCCGTGGGTTTCCTTATTTTATGCTTATACTGTGTCATAATATTAGGCAATAACGCCTGGAATAATTGCAGTGCATCGACATCATCGAGCAGTGACTCCGAATCGTTGCCCCGCACGCCCATGTTCGAGGAGTTTGTCGATAGCAGTTGCCGGCGAGGCCGCCCTAGCAACTCCAGCCACAGTAGTGTGTCACCCATCCGAGGTGCGAGCGGTATGGGATTTTTCTTACTATCTACCTTTATTTTACTTTTTTTTTGTTGTATTTCTCAAGGGAGAACCACGTGGCCTTAATTTCACCTGGTAACTAATAACTGGTGATAAGGAAATGTGGAAGCTCACTTCAACTGTTTTTATTGTATTTCTCATCAAAGAAGCACGCGGCTTTCATCTTGACTGATAGTAATAGACTACCTAGGAAACCGGAGGAAGCGCACTTCGTCCGGAATCTTGACATACGAGGTTACAGTTTAGAAAAACTGCCGAGTCACATTTTAGAGGATTTCTTCAGTACATTGTTATAGTAGTCAAATAATTATCAGAAAGCCTGTTATTTTAAATTATATCATAGATAAAGTTATCCTCAACAAAACTTTTATATAAAAAACATATTTTACCTTATTTGATTATAATTTGGAAATTATTTTACCATTACAGGCAGTGGAGGGGACTGGGAAGTGATGATGTTGGCGAATGAGCTGGAGAAAAGAGAGAGGGAGAAGGAACGTGAAGAAACGAGACGGCTTCACTATCCAACCACTCTAAGGGATTTGGAGGAAGTAAGTTGCTTTTAATGAGGTACTTAATGATGATAAATATGAAGTCGATAAATTAGAAAGTTGGATTTTGATATAAATGCAATATGAGATCGACATCAGAAAAGAAAAATAGGTATTTAAGCGGCAAACCTAGATAATTCATAGGTTTTGTTATTATCCTTGTCAAAAATATAAATGCGAATTTAGATCACGTCGTCATCAGATCAACGTTCCAGGATCGAAGTTTTTTTTAAATAGCCTTAGAAGTCTACTTTTTGTGTGTAGACTGTCAGGCTGATACTAAACCACTCACCAGGGGCCCGACCGCCTAACCGATCGCTTTGACTTCGTGTGTGGTTTATGACGTCATCTTGTCGTTTCGTGCCTATGAAATCAATATCGAAAGCCTTTAGCTTTTGATATTGCTTTCATAGGCGGTGCGAGGTGGCAAGATGACGTCATAAACTATACGCGTAGTCAAAGCGATCGGTTAGGCGGTCGGGGGGCAGATACTAGACTTACGCACAAGGATATGACGGATTAGATGAAGGGGTGTGGTCATAATATAAGTGGGCAGAGTGGTTTTGAAGAACTGCCAACTAGACAAAGGCTGTTTTGTGATTTGCACTTATCATTAAGCATTCATCAAGTTCCTTAATTTCTTCCAGGAATCTGACACGCCCCAACGTGAAGACAGCCCTGACGACTTCTCCAACATCGAAGACTCGAACTCATCGTCGACCACGCACCTCCTGTCGCAGTCCACCAGCGAACCCTCGCAGAGGTCTCTGGAGACTTCCTTCACGGAGGCGAGCCCGGGCGGGGAGGCGCGCCAACAGCGAGGGGGGTCACTCGTGGAACAGGTATCTGCCAACCCTTGAATCAACTATTTAAGTGACGGCTGCGGGTTGAATGCGACAAACCGTTAATTCTCATAGCTCTGTTAGACTACTGACATGAACCCATGATTAACACAGGCTGGCTTTCTAGGTGGGTAACATGACTGTTATTAATGTGTCAATAGCGCATTTATAATAACGTTTAAAAACTTTGAGACTTAAAGTTCTTTTCACGACTGTCATCCGATATGAAGCCCATATGCAACATTATACCTATCTTTGAATAGGAATTATAGCTGCGACTTGTAAATGCGTACGAATTCAAATTTCAGACATTTATGCGATATCTTCAAATCGTAATGAATTTCAATGTTTATAAAACACCTTCTTTTATTGCAGTCAAGACCTGACTCATCTCTGCGACAATCACGAGGCCTGATCCTTCGGGCGGCGAGTCTTGACCGTGAAACCACGTCGTCGGCCCCCCAAACTCGCATGTTCGGTTCCCTGAAGAGTTCCAGCACAGATTCGCACAAGAGACTCTGATCCGTTAGTTCACACGGACCGGAGTATAGGTCCGCTGGTTCTAGTGTTGAAACTAGAAATGCTAAGAGTAACAATAAAGAAATACCATATAATAATGAAACTAAAGACAACAAGAAAAGAAAAAATATCAAATTAAAAAACCCTAACAGTCCCACTCGAGAAACGGACATAGCTCAAACTAAGGATAAAAATAATTTATCTAATGTTAAGTTTAAGAAAGAACCTCCAAATTCCGAGAAACGCCGACCATACGTAAACGTTGGCCTCAAAAAAGTTGATCAAAAAGCTAATAAACAATATAAAGACTTAAATTATCAAATAGGAATCGGTACAGGTCATATCAACAGAGAGAAAGAGGTCAAATTAATTAGACCACAAAATTCTAATGAAATTAATATTAAAAAGCAAATTAGGCAAAAAAAAGACAATGCATGTGGGCGTCAGGCAGTTGAAAGTTCTGACGGTAATGGAAATGGTGCTCTATCGAATGCAGATGCCATAGTCAATCAGAATGATGGAATAGATTGTACGTGTGAGATAGTCGATCAGAATCGACAAGAAATTAAAGTTGAATATAGAAGTCTTAGTGAAAGAGAGAGAAGGGTTGTGGAAAACGAACGAGAGAATGATATAAGCGACCAACTTGCAGTTGGCGGTCAATTATTGGTGGTCATCATCCTAATATATGAGGACTTTGAGTACTTGATATTTATATTTAAAAATTAGATAATCGGGTGTGTAAATATTAATTTTAAGTGGCTTAACGTATTCCTAAATGATCAGCGGAATAAATTATTTAAGTAATATTTTTTCAAATGATTTAAATCCGTGTTTATTAATAGTTAAATAGTAAAAAGATTTTTTGGGTTATATTTATAATGAAATATTGACGTATATAATTGAATTTCTTATTGCTTCATGAATTGAATATTGTGTCAAATATCATGTTAAAAGAAATAAATATAATATGTATTCCTTAAGTATCTATGAAATTAGCCATTGGATGAATACAAAACATTACTGTTCAGTTTATTATCATAAAGAACAACTAATACGGAAACATAATTAAGTAGTTAGGTATTTGTATAAAAAGAATATTTAAATATTTTTAATGTCCATTATTGAAATAATAGTGCCAAATCAATATTCTGTAGAAAATTTCAAATTCTATTAGATGGTAAATGAACGTAGTGACGCTACTTTTTAAAATGTAAATAGGTATTAGATAATTATTAACTATTGCGTTCTTATAAAAAATAATTTATCTACTTAAAATCCTATTAAAATATATTATGTTAATATTATAATAGGGAGATAATAAGATAATAATAGAATAGGTTTGTACCTATCTTTTGAATACTAGATGAAGTACCTTCCAAAACTATTAATTAAAATATCATCTGACATGGAAGGATCCAATGCAAAATATTAAGTTTTTATTAAAATAAATATATATTTATATACGGTAATTTGTTTTTGGCAGTGCGCACTTTGTATGTTTTTTATTTGCATCAAAAATTAATCACATTTCCAATGAAAAGACCTGCCCTTTGAAAAAAATATCTACATTATCCCTTTTTTTAAATTGCAAATCATGGTCTACTGATGATTGATTGGTATGAATGAATGGGTAAAAGAAGCCGCGTGGTCGGCGGGGTGCGGGATGCAGAAGTCCTGGAGTTTTTGTAGGGTGACTACAAAGATTTATATTTAAGTTGATATCTTTTGTTAGCGTTAATTTTGGTATCTATTTATAAATATCAAAATAATAAGTATGTCTTTTTAAAATTTAATAAAATTGCGCACTGCTTAAAAAATAATACCTATAATATTGTGTCTTAATGTACCTACGTCTATTTGATCGAAGAATTCTTAGACTGGTCACAAAGATCTTCATATTTATGTAATACGATACGTTTAAGTGTGTCAAATATATTTTAATTTATGCTGGCACACGGTCGTCTACGCCAAAGAAAGATTTTTGTACGGTCGAACGGTGCTAGCAATAATACTCATAAGGTCAAAAACATTACTAATGACCGTTCTTACGAGTAAATGAATGCTGACGGTCATATCTAAACAACAACTATCGCCTTTTACTTAACATAAGTATACGATAGATACCTGTTAAAAAAATAACTCCAGTGGAATTTTAAGGTGAGGTTAAGTTGAGGTGGTCCTACGTGTTTGACTTACTGAAAAGATCTCAGTAATTTTGTCCTGACATGAAAAAATATCGGACACTAATTATCAAATTTAACGGGCAAAATTCAAAAATACAATGATCTAAATTTTGTTATACTTATCATTAAATACATAACAATCGTTAATCGTTTTGGCATTTACACTATCATTATTATATTCAGGTAAAGGTTTATTTGTTTCTAAGTTTAAAATCTCTGCAGCTGCTGTGCTGAATAATTCCAAAAATTCTATCATTAATTAGAATCCATGATCTCACAAACGTCAAAAAAATGATCATTTTTTGACGTTCAGTCTTTTATAACTCAGGACTTTTTAGTTTGCTGTATGCAATGATATTTAGTTGAAAAAGAGGATATCTATCTGACATTTTAAACCAATATCTTGCCAAAATCATAATGATAACAGCACACAATTTGTTTTTAAAAACCTCCTTTTTCTAGCATTTTGTTACCATTCGAAAATTTGACAGTTATTTAACAAATTTTCAGATAAAAAGCAACGAAACACAAATGTTCATTTCACCATCCATATAAAATTGTTTCACAAACCTTACATTTTATATAGTAATTGTTTTATAAATATTGTCATTTTGCAACCGAACATTAGTTATTTTTTCTTATCACAAATACGTCAAATGGACAAATATCTAATAATCAATTTTAATTTAATATACTGTACTGTACATTGTTATTTTTGTATTGTTTAAAAATATATACAGATATATTGTTTTTTGGTCAAATTAATTATTTGTAACACGTAAGTACCTATTGTTTTCTGAAAAATTTTGACATGTCAGTTTATTTTCTAAAATAAAATAAAATAATGTTTTTTTTTTAAATGACAGCTTGCCATTTGAATGTTTATGTTTTGATGCCAATGTTAAAGCAATAGTTTGTGAAATGAAACTGACAAGGAGTTTCACCAGAGTTCTTCCCGTAATAACACGTGTTGTGAGACTCCATTTTAATTTCTATGTACCGTACAAATTGTACCCTTACTACTAATATTAAAAGAATATTTGAAATTGGCTAAATGCTAAACGCGAAGCCATTCATTAAGATAATTAATTAATGAAACTGACAAATGTTGCTTCTGGAATGAAAATTTGCTAATTAATTGTATGTAAAACAATAGAACCCAAGCTTACATCATTGTGGTAAAGTTTTAGTCAACACTAGTTTTTTAACGCATTACTAGAAACACTCACGGATTTTGCAAAAATGTATAGTTGCAATACATAAAACCGAATTTGTATGACTACCTATCTTATCTGAAATAACTGGGTACAATTTTATAATGTAGTTTAATGTAACTATAGACACATAAATGTTACTTAGCACAAGACGTAAAATAATGTATTATTTTCAAAATAAATATTAGATTTTAACAAAGCCCAATTAATGTTAGGCATGATATTACTGATTTATGAGCACTTTAGTGAGATAGAAACTTACTACGAAGATATAACATTTTTAAACTATCATAAATTAGTTTAGGTGTAAAACTCATGACATGTGGAAGAAGACAGAAAATAAACATTAAATTATAGAAATTGTTTTATTTCAATCCTTGGAAAGAATCGCGTTTATTATTTTTATCCGAGGTTTTTCCGGGTACGTGGCCACAGTAAGATCTAGGTACAGTATGTTAACTATGTTCACAGTACTCACACTAATGCAAATTCAGTATACAGCATGTTAAGAAATTAAATTTTATTAAATTAATTAAATTATCTTGATTGAAAAAGAAAATTTATAAAAATTTAGTCTTCCTACTCTGATTTTATAAGCTATATAAGCTTGTAAGTTGTAGGTTGAGTAAAGTTGTTGGGTTGTAAATAACCAACAACTTTATTAAAAAATGGTTATTTCACGCATACAATCGCAAACAAAAATGAAAATTGATACAGAGAGACTTATTTTTGAAATGCATTTTCAGCCTTTGTTGTGGAACAAGCAGGACGACCTCTACAAAAACCGGGATGCAAGGGTGGCTGCTTGGCTGGAAAAAACAATGACTATTATGTATGGGGGTAGCTTGCCTTTCTTTTTATTAAATTCTTCTTCTTCTGACATTGAATTTGAACACTGCGTTTCATTTCTAAACCTATATTTGACCTTATTTTTTTAATTTTGATAAATTACATTAAACATTCCAGTAAGTGATCTAGTTTCAAGATAAGGATCTACTCTGAATTGTTTTTTATATTTTTGAAAATATATAAGCGTTAATTACTTTTTTAACGTCCATCTCTGTGCACGAGTGTACTCACTGGCGACACGCACGACAATGCAGCGGCGAACGAAATCTTTGTTCTGCGTGTGGCCCGGAGCGTATTATAACCCGCGGATTATAGCATGCGGACGAGATCCGTATGCGGGTGAAAATACGCATGATAGGAAAAAGGCCTTTAGAACTTTATTTGGATAGGTATTTTTTGACATTTGTCCGTTAGCGTCAATCACGTTTATAGATGCGAAGCCAGGTTTAAATGATTTTAACCAAGCTGTTAAAAATGCATTTTTCGTTGTTAAACTGTTAATTAACCGCATTTTATGCTTGTTACGGTTAATACCACCGCTAGATGCCGCTAGCGGCTTGAAATGCGTAATGCGTATCGCGAGTTGCGCTGTTCTCAAACACGACCTACTACTACGCGGCATGTTTAATTCGCCAATAGATCCGCACTACAACAAACAAATGTACCTACGCTCCTGACGTTCACTGTAACTTGTTTACTTTGCGTGCGTTAGGCCGCATTTCCACCTGAAGAAAACTTCCGCGAGAAATGTCCGACGGTCTATCCGACAGCAGCTTACAAGTGTATAGACAATACTTGCTACTGAGTATACACTTGCAAGCTGCTGTCGGACAGACTATCGGACATTTCTCGCGGAAGTTTTCTTGCAGGTGGAAATGTGAATGTGGAAGTGTAAATTAGAATAATGCACTGCACTCGCGCTCGATCGCCGCGCGCCGCGCGCGCAACGCTACCCGCTAGCTAAACGACGACGACGTTACCACTTCGTTCAATCGAAGCAGCAACGTCTTGTTCGTTGAAATTATGTACATAAGTAGGTATGTTTTATAAGTACATTTTAGTACTTACTTTAACATCTAATACCGCAAGGTGAGGGAAATGGATATCAAAGTCGACGTGGTACTATAACTGTTGCAGAGATGTTATCGTATATTTCTACTCTCATAGTACACCACCGGGAACAGTCAAAGTTAAGTTAGTGAAATTAAACATATACTGAAGAAGACAAGCTAGATTAAAGCTTATTGATCTCACATTAGATACTTCCTGATTTCTGCGGTGCCGAAGTTTATATTGTGCATGCTGGGTTAAAGCTGGTAGGACTATACAAGGAAGAATAAAGTTTTCTTAGTTAGAAGCAGAAGGATTAATAATAATAATAAAACATTTAATTCAGACCACTTAGTCCATACATAGTTAATTATAATTATTATTAGTTAATCAGATATTAATTTAGTTTTTAATGGAATTATAAGCTCGGCAAATTAAATAAATATTATATACTTATGTAATTCTTTTATTTCCATTGGCTTTAGAATGTCAAATAAAAAAATTGTATTTGTAAATGTAACTAAATTAAATTTATTTATTCACCTTATTTGTCTCCAGCTACTTCAACATACAGTTAATTTCTCATATTACCCAACATAGTTGTGTCGTAACTGACTACCTATAATATGAGATCAGTCATCTGACCGACAAATATATTAAATAGTCTGCTGCAGGATATAAGATTTGTAGTGCCTCCTAATAAGTCAATAATAAACAATTATTTCCTTACTTTATGTTAAGTTAATAAAAACTGTTGTTCCCACAGTCTAACTGAGAATATACCTATTGGTTTTGGGGACTTTACTAATGGTAAGGTATTTATAATAATTAATTTTAATAATATAGAAATGTCATAAATATGAAATGTGAAATTCTCCCTCCGTCTATAAAAGTGAGGCTACAAAATAATAAAACACTCCACACTTCACAATAACATGGTATTTTTAATCCAAAAAATAATAATTTTAAAAGTTGCCGACTATACCGATGAAGTTTTTAGTAAGTATCAGAAACAATAAGTCCTCGGACGAACTCCTTGGTCGAGTGGTTTGTACACCGGTTTTCATGGTGTCGCCATCTCTGAGGTCCCGGGTTCGAACCCCGGTCGGGTCAATTTAGAAATAATTATTTTTCTAAATTGTCTCGGGTCTGGGTGTTTTCTATGTATAATAAAATAAGTATTTATTTAAGTATGTTTTTCCGTTGTCTAGTAACCATATAACGAGTTTCATAACGAAACTTCTCTTGGGCTAGATAATTAGTGTGAGTGTAGGAAAATTTATTTATTTATTTATTAATAAGTAGGAGAATTTTATAATTATCATGTTTGTAAATTTCGTTGCTCTATTATAAATAGTTTTCGAGAACGATCACGTGTACGCCAACTTCATCGTGATGCCAGCGTACACACTAAAAAAGTTCTTTATTTCTTAAACTAAGGAGGCATTAATTATTTTGTGTTTGCAGTAATTACGCACTAAAAGAGGGCATAACAACAAACGTGAATTAGACCATGTGTACGCTACCTTAACGGACACCGTTATTTCGCTATCGTTAATCGTTAACGTTATAATATATCTCCATTGATCTGAGTTCTCTTTATCCTATGTACTACGCAAGCTTATATAAAAAACAACTGTCAATGTCAACGTCAAAATTCTAAATGCAATTTAATTTAATGCAATCAATCAATCAAATTCATTCAACATTGAATAGAATAGAATGGCGAGCGAACTGCGAGTCCTACGTTAATTGCTAGCTGTCCGTGAAAGAAAACAATCTTAAAACATGTTGGGTTAATTGATCGTGATCTAGTTTTACCAAATTATATCAAACTCTACTCCATAATATAATAGGAATTTAGCTTCATTATTCTCAATAATATTGCGTGTCAATAAAATGTCGCCTCGTAAACAGCCGTCAAGTTTGTTTAAAATATGCATTAAAAATTGCATTGAGTTGATAAATTCCGCTTGTTATGTTATTGAAAAGAGTTGTCCCGAAAATATGTTTCATGACTGTGAGAGACAGGCATTTGAGTTAAAGTATTATTTGATGTCGATGCTTCCAGTCAGGTAAGAATAATAAGTACGAGTTTCTCCCGTGTTCTTGTATCTTTTATGTTGTGATGTGTGACCCCAATTTAATTCAATCTACCTTATAAAATATGTACCTAAATGTACTATAAAAATATAGGTACCTATAACACTTGAAATTTAGCTAAATGCTAAACGCGAAGCTATGGCTTCGCGTTTAGTTTAAATTAATTTATTACAATAATAATAATATGTACGAACAGTTACAATCGTTAAGTTTATCTTTATTGCCATTTTGCGATTGCAACGTAGCTTTCTGTATATCGTGGCTCATTTTTGTAATAAAATAAAATTGCAGACAAAGACTTGTAGAATTTAAAAAAGTAATGTCTTCGGTAGTAGCTACATTCAAATTCTATCCATGTTTCACTGTTACTTATAAAACTAACGGCACTTTTACATCTATACTAATCATTTCCTGTAAGAGAGAAATCCTGAGTCACTGAGAATCATCAACACAACTGAAATCACCATCATCACCACCTGCAAAAGTATTTGTTCATTCTTTACATCAAAACATGAGCAATGGATTAAATTTTTTGCAAAAAGAAAGTTGAAAGGGCCAAAAATAACAATAGTTACCTAAGATAAATAAACACCAAATATGAAAATTCATTAGGCTAACAAATCATAAAATGTTAACTAAATGTTTTTATTTTTCAGGTTATTTGATGTCCTCTGTTCGGAAAGAACATGCTGCCAGTACCGTGGTGACCCCCGAGTTCAGCTTCATGTATTAACCCACCCTAACATGACTGTCTTCCGCAAATGCGACCTTGATAATGGTATACCACAGCGATTTTGGATTGAGACCCTCTCAAACTTCAGTCGTTTAGTCATCCTTGATCTTAAGTTCATTTGCACAGATGAAATCTTGCAAGTCATCGGTCTCAGGTGTCCTCTGCTCGAAGAGATCAACATTGTTTCTAGAGTTGACATTTGCAAATCTCTTTTTAATGCTTCTGTGTTGATAAGAAATGTGTCCGATGCTGGTCTTTATTCAATTGCCAACTTAAAAAATCTAAGAGTATTAGCTATGGATCCACCGAGGAATGAAAGGGCGAATCGTGTCGGTCGTTGTGTATCCCAAGCGGGAATCATAATGTTAGTCAGTGAACTTCCATACTTAGAAGAATTGAAAATAGAATCCTGTGATATTGGCTCCACATTGATTGGCACTGTCGTAGACATTGGTCCATTGAGTCTAAGAAAAATTAATTGCCACTTTGCTTCTGCTGATGGAATAAGGAAATTAATAAAAATTTGCCCATTCTTACGTGAGCTTTCTGTTACGCATTTGTCTGAACACAATAAAGATGCAATTTTAGATCAAATTTCGTTAAGTGAACTAAGGTTGAATAGGTTAGATTTGTCTTTCTTCTCATACACAGATTCTATGCAAAAGCTTCTGACCTGTAAAGGTAACTATTTGACCCATTTTTCATTGTGGGAAATAGATCATTCTTTGACCCTAGATGCTGTATTATCTATTGGTAATTGTTGTCCAAATTTAAGTTCGTTATGTCTTATGACTCAATCTAAATGTTTTGTAATACCTAGGTATTTTAAAAGACCAAGAAATATTTTCTCTGTATTGAGGAGTTTGACTATAGGCAATGAAAATTTTAACATTGACCATATTTTAACGTTTTTCCTCGATTGCACTCAGAGTTTAGAAAGGCTAGTATTAAAATATCAAACTAAGTCTAATTTAGATGAGACATTGCTGCATTTGTTAGAAAAAGGCAGTTTCAGAAATGTTTATTACTTATGGTTTGATTGTACTCTTGAAGTGTCCAAAGAGGTTGTCAAACAAGTTATTAAAGTATGTGAAAACTTACAATTGTTTACTGTAGACGGTTTGTTTACGGAAGAAATGACAGACGTACATAAGTACATAATTGAAAACAATTTGGATTTAAAGTTAGGTAGCTACTAATGCTTATTCTGTGTATTTATTGTAATATATTTAGAAATAAATATTTTAATATTTTTTACAAGTTGTTTCTAATTTTCATCCTATCAATAAAAGTCCATAATATTAAAAAGATATTTTATTCAATTATTTTTTCACTTATAGATAAGTAGGTACCTACCTACTTATTTCATTTAGGTGAAATATTATGCACAGCACACCAGTTGAGACCTGAGTAGTAGGATGCGACATAGAATGGTATAAAATGTGGTGAGAAAATACACCATAATTTTGAATTATATTTGAATGAAAACCAATGAAATATTCAAACATGTTCTGCCTGTTAAAGGGTTAAGTACAGTCAAGGAAGTTCATGGTCATGCCATCAAGCCCATTCCGGTACTCGCAAATGAATGCGTTAGCTTCGCTCTTACAAGAAATTAAAGAACTTTTGTTGAAAAATGGAGCACCAATTTCCTCAACTTTATTTATATAATGGCAGCAGCGCACTGCAATGCGCCAAATGCAACGCAATGTAAAAAATTGCGCAGTTTTGAAAAACGGTTTTAATATAGGATAAAAGGTGTTTTTTTTTCTAAAATAGCCCAACAAAATGTTTACATGTGTTCTGTTTCTCATGTAAGTGATTTTTGTAAATCTTTATGAGAAAATAAATATCTTTAAACCTTAAACCTTAAAAGACTCCAAGACTGCTGAACAAAGGTCAGACTAGTCAGTAGTAAAGGATAAGCTAGGAGAAAGCATAAATAAATCTGGAGTATAGAGATTTATCATTAATATGAATAATGTTTTGACAAAGATTACAGAGCAATATTACAGGGAAGATGTATAATAAAATATGAGTTTATTGCTAAAGCAATCATTCAAGCCCTAACTACTTTGATTAAATTATGTACTAGTTAAGGGATGGGCAAACTACGGCCCGCGGGCCATCTCCGGCCCGTGGATGATCTAAGTCCGGCCCGCGACCATCAAACATAAATTCAAGTGCGTGTGTTTCAGAAAATGGTGCGCAATTTCTGTACCAATATTTTTATTTTTTTATTTTGTTAGTAATATTGTTACGCGAATGAAAAAGTTTGCCCATCCCTGTACTAGATAAAGGATCCGGAACCAAATTGCATCTCGAAAGTGGTCCTGTTTGCTCATACCTGTACATTTAAATTTCGAATAACAAAATCTGAAAAAACATTTGATAGCATCAACAACTTCAGCTTACTATGGACCAAAAGATTTTATTAAGGTTGCAAAATATTGTGACTTAATATTTACTGTCATCACCACAAACGTCATTGTGGCTCCGTGGCACTGTGTGGGTGGCCCCAAAGTCGCCTACCGGTTTCCAAGCGCTCATCGGGAATCTAGTACAGAAGGTATTGATCGAAGCCTAACTACAATACATTTATGTTTCTTATAAAATATATTTACAAGCATTAAGGTTAATAGAGCCAATTACAAATATATCCTTGACTGACAAGCCAGCTAATCGCCATCAGGCTGCCGGCCTGCTTGTTTGCAGACTGTAAATATAAAAAAAAAACTCCTAAATAATCCCATGGTAGTGGCGCAAGAGTTCAAGCAGTTTTCGTTGCTAATAATATAGAATTCCATTGAAACTTTACTGAATGACTGCTAGGAAGGAGTTCGTCTGTATTCAACTGTCGCTAAAGTAAAATATTTGCAGTGCTATTCTCTAAGCAAAACAGCGTCGACCTCGACATGTAGACTGTATTATTATTTGTAAGTAGGTTGAAATTCGTTTGCAAGTTATGAGCGAGTTCAACGTCGAGGTCGACGCTGTTTTGCTTAGAGAATAGCGCTGCTGTTGCTGAATCTGTTGTCTGCTGTGAATACAAACAATAGAATTTTAATTGCTTGTAGGACGGATCTGGTTCTAAGCAGACGAAAGGTTAAAAGAAAAAGTGTTGATCGCTGGTGCCATTCATTACCCTAGTATTGGTTTCGGAACTAATCTTAATAATATCAGTTAGTTTTCAATAGCTACATTAACATTTTAACATCCTTATATACAAATTTCATGGTTAGTAACAACTTTTAACAAGGTCATACATAACTTAACTTGCCTTTGCTAAATATGCAAGCAATCAGCCATGCGTTTACGTAATTCATAGTTAGGTACCTTTAAAGATATTAGTATGACTCCTAAAGAATATACAATGTATTTTCAAACGTCTCCTACCGTCAAAATGCTATAAGTACTAGATATACTATTCAGACTATTCAGTAATCTAAAATCAGTACACAAACTTCTCTTTAACATAGTACTTTGTCAAATGACAAGGACCAGCCAACTATTCACTTTAGTTTCCTATTCACTTACTAGTTTCTTATCAACTAAACATTTGTCAACACAATCATTGATATTAAACATAATTATATTAACTTGCCAGACCAGACTTTAGTTTCCTACTCACTTTAGTCTCCTATTCACTTTAGTCCCCTATCCACTTTAGTCTCCTATCCACTTTAGTCTCCTATCCACTTTAGTCTCCTATTCACTTTAGTGTCTTCAACTTCACTTGTAAACTAACACATAAAAAACTTATTTTTAAACTTTTTATACACAGTTTCATGTCAAATAGCCAGAGGGTCCGCCTCTGTGATCGTATGCTATGGTTCCTTATTCTCTATCGGCTGATCGCGGTCGTTATCTTTGTCGTCTTCGTAGAACTCGTTTTTGGGGTCCACAAGCCGGTCGGCCTCCTCCTGTGTCATCTTCACATCTGGGTCGGGCTCATCTTTGATTCTGTACTCTTCGGGGAAGAAGTCACCTGGAAAATACAAAATTAATATTACCTACAGAAATATTAGGATTAGAATCCAACTCGAGGAAATTTTTACAACAATTTAAAAAAATACAGTAATGTTTATTCAATAACAATACATTTACAAACGAAACAAAAATGCCTCCCGCTCCTGCTTGCTCAGGAGGAGTGGCACCAATAGCTTTAAATTAAATTAGGCTTGTAATAATTTTAATACTTAATAAAAATTATGATAAGCAAAATTTTTCTAATAGACAAGATTATTGGTAACGACAGACGGCACCTAAAGTAAATTAAGGCCACCCACGAGCACAAGATGCGACGCGGCATTGCGAATGTCTAGCTAGTTCATTGCTCTTTACACCAAGGAAATCTTAGTAAACTGTGTTATAGAAAGAAAGAAGAAAGAAAAACCATTTATTGACTCTCACATAACATGATTAAAAATAGAATAAATTAAAAAAAAAGTTAAGAAAAACAAAAACAAAAAATAACTAACAAATAAAGGAACACAACAGTGTGACGAGCCAATCAGGACCTCAGCATATGCCGCTACGGTGTGAGAAAATCACATCGCAACGGCCGGCGATGGTATTCTGGCAAGGCCTGTGCGAGATGACGTTTCCAAGCTAAAAGAGACATTTAGTCTCTCACTAATAAATAGAAAGAACGCAATGAACAAATAAACGGCGCGCCTTGCCGCGATCCCCAGTTTCTCGGTCGATATATTATTCAATAGTAATAATAGTCCTTAAACGATATTTATTTACTGACGCAGTGACGTCACGAGCCGAAACAGAATGGCGGCTAGCGTTTCCGCGCGAAAAAAATTAAATGATAAATTAAAAAGTAGTTTTTATGGCATTACGATTTATCATATCAACATCAACATACCGACTATTCATCGGTGAGCGTCCGAAACCCTGTAAGAGGAGTTTGTAAAAACCGCGTATCTACTTTATTACACAATAAAATGTCTTTACACGGAATTGAAACAAGCTAAGTTATTTTCCTATGAAATAAATCCTAAAGAAGTAGCGGAAAATATATCGCACCCCCGCCCGGTGCAACTGTCACTTCTGCATATTTGAAAAAATGAGCTAAATATGTAATAAGTTGCCAAAAGTACCTCTGCACTTGGTGCGATAATGTCACAGCTGTGAGCTGGGTAGTGCTTTAGTAATCGTCGGCAGTCGTAGTAGAGGGTGCAGGAGGGTGGGGGGAGGTAGGGGTGTGCCCCCCTTAAAGGGGGAAGATGCGGAAAAAAGTTGTTTTTTTTTTCTTTTTTTTTTTACGCTCCCTTCTTCCATTTGGCCCTCGCTACGCTGCGCTTCGCTCGGGAAGAAAAAAAAATAACCTTAACCTATCCTACAGCACAGAATACCCAACAAATTACGTTAAAAAGTTGTTTTTTTTTCTTTTTTCTTTTTTTCTTTACGCTCCCTTCTTCCATTTGGCCCTCGCTACGCTGCGCTTCGCTCGGGAAAAAAAAAATAACCTTAACCTATCCAACAGCACAGAATACCCAACAGATTACGTAACTTCAAACACGTGTAAAAAAAAACCACGCATCTCCGCGGGTTGGGGGGGGGGTGTCGATTGAAAGGGGTAACCTACCCCTATAAAAACCAACCCTTATCAATTCCTAATTCGTGCCGCCGATTACTAAAGCCAACCCGTGAGCTGTGGTACTTATAGTTTCCGTATGAGGGCCTAAGTGTCGTTGCTGTTTTGGCGCGAATCAAGAACTCACTGGTACAAACTTAAAATATTGCAGAAGTGACAGTGTTGCACGAGATATATTTGCGATATATTTGAATGACCAGGATATTTTACTTCTTAAGTTTTTTTTTATAAATAGGTAGGCTTGCATTTGACTACTATCTCACCTGTAAAATTAAAATAAATTAAAATTACGTAAAAGCATATATAGGACTGGTATCGCACGCTCACCGACGACGACGTATTGTGTTTGGATATATTTTTATTTTTGGGATTGGATGTATTTTTATTCTTGGGATTTTGCGTTCATTACATTACAAGATAATATTTTACTAGAAAAAAATCAACCAATCGATCCCATGACCTTTGGATAACTGGTTGTTGGAAAGTTGTTGTTTCGCGCGAGTGCTTGTATTGAAACCCGAGCAAGCGAAGGGGTCTAGGATTGAACCATGAGCGAAGCGAGTGGTTTAAAAGAAGAGTCCTGAGCGTAGCAAGGGTTTCAAGGCACGAGACGCAAAACAACTTTGCTGCCGAGAAAAACACACAACTTTTCACCTCACTACTGCGAGAAAATGGTGGATGGAAGAAAAACAGTTGAGCTTTATTATGAAACAGTTTTATTGTTGAATTCTTATTAGATAAAAAAAATCATTTAAGAAAGAAAAGTTAGGAGGTCTATTAACAAGTTCTAAATTCGTATTATACCTACTGTCTCTTTTACACACCTATTAGTGTAAGCGGGACGGCACAATACGAAGTTCGAATTTCTTATTTCGCAGTATAAGAATAGTGAGCACCATAGTGTTCATAGTCTCGTTCTAAATTCAAAAACATTTTCCACACAAGCGGGGGAAAAGCGCTTTTCCACCCAGATTTTGAAGGAGGAACTTTGAATTTGAGGAAGGCCTTTTCGAGCTTGTGAGGGTGTTTTTTTTAGAGAGATTGCTGATTGCCTCAAACGGCATTTTCAGCTTCACCGGGCTTTTTTGGGGGCGGCGAGGTACCTTAAGCTGTGTGAAACGAATCACCTTCAGAGGTTTTCTAGAGGGAACGGCATCTCACACTTAAAGGTGCGTGTCCCCGTGCCCTACTAGATTCTCCGAAGGGTTCGGATTGGATCGGGCTAGTTAGGTAAAAAAGTAATTGTTTAGGTAACAACTTTTATTCTTTAGTCAAGATAACCGATGACGTTAGAAACGTCAAAAGTTAGAAATCCAAGCAAAAAGTCATCAATATTTTTACCCAAGCATTCTAGATTTCTATGAATTCATAGTAAAGAGCTAGTATTGAGTAATGTACTTGTTTATAGAATGAAATTTTTCTTAGTAACGTAAGTTTCTTAGAACAATTAATGACTTAACAAATTAATTGCTAAGTAGCTAGTAATGGCTTATTTATAAATACGGGTGTAAGAATTCCAACTTTCGACGCTCCTAACTTCATCGGTTTACTAAAGAATATAAATTTTTACTTAAGCATGAACATGAACTTTTGCTTCAGTATGAACTTTTACTCGTTCATAAATACGGGTGAAGTCCCGTCATGACCCTGTAAGATAAAAAAAATATAGATAAATTTATGGACGTACCCGGTACATGCGTCATCTGGACGGCAGGCGAGTGCTGGCACATCTTGAGATTGTCATAAACGTGTTTGGTGATCGCCTCCAAGTACTGCTTGCTGTTCGCGTTGTTTGTACTGCCGAGTAAAATATAACAGAAATTTATCAATACTAGATGTTTACCCCTAACAGTCTGTGAAATGTATATTCCCACTACGTTTTGAACTTTATTTGATTGTAATAAAATTGAGAACCAATGAAATATTCAGACAAGTTCTGCCTGTGAAAGGGTTAATGTGTTCTTCTCAGGGCTGATTTTTCAATCGTTAGTTAAAATTTATACATTGAATAATTTTGACATAATGACAGATTCTTCTTAGAAAATATGTCACGATGAAAATATTATTCATTGGATAAAACTTATCTGAGGATTGAAAAATCGGACCTTAGTCGGGCACTCTTCGCAGTGGCCGTGGTTACGGGTAGGTCCTAGCAAATGACGGCTCTTGCAATGCGCTTCCGTTCGGCTCTATTGGAAGCATTCTGAGAGCGTCATGGTGGGAGTGACGGAGCTAGTTAGGTCTGCCCATCTGGTTGGTGAGCGATTGTCAAGGTAAAGCAATTTTCGCAAAGGCCGGTTATTGGATAGTTGATCAAAAAATGTATCATACCGAACTTCTCCGTGCTTCGGCAGGCACGTGAAGCCTGCCGATGCCGTTGGTCCAGCTGCATTAGCAGTTGTTAACAACCACCAATCCGCACTGGGCCCGCGTGGTGTATTATGACCCATTCTCCCATCCATAAAGAAGACTCGTGCCACTAAGATGAGCTGGTGATACTAAGGGAACTCTTTCAACAACACGAGATCCTACTTGCTGACGTCAGGGTGTAGCTGGAAGTCGGGTGCGAAGAACTCCAGGTACTCGGTGTAGGGCAGCTCGTTGGAGATGTTATCGTCCACCAGCAGAGAGGTCTCGAAGGTCCAACAGCGAGCCACGTTGCGAAGCGTGTACCTACGAAACATGGAATATATAATATTATCATCATCATCAGTTTTATCAAACAGTATCATGCTCAAGCAGGTTACCTAGGTAAAGGCTTACCCTGCTAACAATAAAAATAGAAACTATAACCCACCTATATGGCAGCTTCTAGCTGGTAATTGCCCCGAATTGTTCCTGCACAGGGAGTCTAGTCACTCTTTTCCTTCAACAACACAGAAGAGAAACAAGCGAGCTGGTCGCCATGACATTTTCATTGTGTTCATGTGCAACGTGTGCTAATTCCTATTTTGATAGGAATTAGCAATTTCGTGGCTGACCTTTGGGTCAGCCACGAAATTGTCGGACTAAAGACAACATGGTAAGAAGGGTAGTCTCTACTAACCCTTCTTTTAATTTTTTGGGGTCCCCAAGAAAGAGGCTGCATTAAGCCTGCCTAATGCATTCTCCTCCGCCCTTTTTTTAGGAGGTGAAAACCCTTTCTAGAGTGATTTTTTCCCTTAAGCGGCATTTTCGGCAGCAATTTTTTTTTTTGGGGGCCGCGAAACTTAGATTTCTTCAAGCCGTGAAACAAAATATCGTCTGAGGTTTTCTAGAATGGCATCGTGTACTCAATGGTGCGGATCGGATCGGGTTGCCTCTGCGTCTGACGCAGATGGTTGTGTGGAACTCTCCTCCAGAACCTTCCCCTCGCATCGTTCTTCGCCCTAGGGGTGGCGTGGATTTTATCGGATGGCAGGGCAAACGTCTCTACTCACCCTCCACCCCCCTCCAACTAAGGCCAACACATTTCCTATAAGAAGGTTAGACACGAATTTGTCGGAATATAGTCAGCAAGGTAAGGCAAGTCTCTACTCACCCTGCTCCTCCAACTACGAGGGTCGGCACGTTAAGGTTCTTGACGAACTTGACGCACTCGCCGTGACCAAAGCGCGTCAACAGCGAGCAGCAGCCGTGCCGTTAGTTTCCTATCAGAAGGTCAGCCACAAGCTTGTCTTGTCACGAACTATAGACAGAATGGCAAGGTAAACTCACCCTCCTCCACCAACAACGAGGGTCGGCACGTTAAGGTTCTTGACGAACTTGACGCACTCGCCGTGGCCGCGCGTCGACAGCGAGAAGCAGCCGAGCCGGTCGCCCGCCAGCGAGTCCGCGCCACACTGCAGCACGATCGCGGTTGGCCGGTAGAACTCCATCACGTTCGATATCACCGGCTTGAACACCTGTTTGTTAGGTGACGGTAAGGACTTGTTATGTAACTGAATACACAAAATACAATATGCAATAGATTTTCCTAATTTACATAGATCGATAATAATTCCGGAATATTTAGGTGTAGTTAGGTGTGAATGTTTACATGTTCATTAACAACAAATCTGGAGCTTGTTATCCTGCGTGTAGGGTTCATTTTACGCCACCAAGCAGATCTAAGTGATCCTTATGCAATTAAGGTTTGTTTGTGGTCTTTATGCTACAAAATATATCATTAAATTCATAGAGTACAAACAAAGTCCATGGGAAAAGAATTTCAAATTTACAATACAAGCTAATATTAATCCAAACTAACCTGTACGTAGCTTTGATCATCGATGCCTTCTTTCAGTGGCACATTGACTGAGTAATATCGACCGCTTTCAGCACCAATCTCATACATATCACCGGTTCCAGGGAAGAAATAGTTTCCATACTTATGGAAGCTGACTGTCATCACTCGGTCCGTCAGATAGAACGCCTCCTGGACTCCATCACCGTGATGGACGTCAATGTCGATGTACAATACACGAGGGTGGTACTTCAGGAGTTCCAATATTGCTATTACTATGTCGTTGACATAGCAGAAACCTGAAATTTTGCAATAGCGGACAACTTAAGAGCAACATATTGGCTAATACTATTGAGTAAGCAGGATAATGCATAAGCATTCAATAAACATGAAATAACATCCTTTAACTCTTTAATGAACATAGCTAGTTGAAATTTCGAAAACCTTTCATGCTGTATCTTGGTAACCTTGATAACTATATACCTATGTTCTAATTATTAAAAAGCTGTATTAGGTATTTTACTGAAACATATATATAAAACTTTTTAATTTTTTTATTTGTTGCAATTCTTCCAGAGAAATAATATAGATATATCTTTCAAACCTAAACAAATAAATGTTGCCTCTCTATATTAATATACATTACTTACATTAATATTATGCATCGATGCAGGTAGCTATCGAGCTACCTGCATAGCTGACATTGTTGACAAATAAGATAAATATGTAACAATTAAGATGTCCAGGTTGTCACATTTACTTTGTAAGTGTCCACTGACAGAATTTTCTAGCAATAGGTAACTATGAAAGAGGAAGGCTCAGCTAATCATAATTTCGACAGAATGATATAATAAAATTAAAGAACTTAAGCATTACAAATAATACTGATTAACAAACCAGAGGGCTCAAACTTCTTAGCATGATGTAAACCACCGGACCAGTTAATGGCGATATCACAAGCATTGTTATTGAGCTTCATTGCACCCTCTAGCGAGGCTCCAGTATACATTGAACAGAAGTCAAATAGACCCTCAAACACAGGACAGTCATCACCAACATTGTAATGCAACAGATCTTTGGAGAAACCTGAAAATGATGCAATAGTAATTTTTAGTGCCTCACAAAAATAAACAAAGAATAAGGTCCGAATAGTTATTCCGTGTTTTGTCTCTTTTGTTCTAATTTGAAAATGACGTTTACATGACGGGAACAAAACACGGAATAACTATTCGGACCTTATCCTTTGTTTATTTGTAAGGCACTTAGTGTAAAAGCTTGCAAAAAGTTTTATAGTGATATTAATATTTATGTATTTAAGACAAATTTATTACCTTTTATAGATAAACAATAATATATTGACAACGATATTTGAAATATAAACACTTAGTTACTTATTTACCAACGACTCCTGGCCTGCTCTATCTTGAAATATAAGTGATTGTTTGTGAAACTTTTACTTTAACTAAGCAGACCAATGAAATTTCTATAAGTATTTTTTAATGTACTACATAGTTAGTAGGGTCACTGTACATGTAAGCATTATCATTAATAAAGGAAATAATATATAACTTACTCTGTATGTTCTGTGGTGTTACATTCTGTAAAAACTCAATGTAGTCTTCGCTATGAAACCGGCACATGTCGTGAGCACTAGCTCTGTACGGTTTGTATATCTGCATTTTCTTGTGGAGTCCATAATTTAACACCAAGCTATGTGTTACAGCTAACCTGTGCGGTTTCATAGGATGCCCAGGACCATAGTGGAAGTTACCAACATCGGCATTGTAGAAATAGGCGACTCTGTGTTGAGTCATAATGGATACACAAACACGTATTCTTTCAAAACGTAAATAATGCTGAGAACTAAAGCGATAACAACTAAACGTCTCGTCAATTGGATGTCACCTAACATGGTTCGATAGCCATTATTATTGCTTTTAAATAGCACAGGTTATGTATACGAAAATTAACTGGTTAAATACTTATTTCATCTGATTCTTAGATGAAGCATTTTCAAAGGAAATAAATAGAATTTCATAGAACAATGATAAAAACACTAAATATGACATGACAATGATAATTGACAATGCGTCAATGTCATTTTTTCTTATGTTGTTTTACGGCTACGGATGAAATCTATCAAGCCTATTCGTCGGTTTTTTTTTGTACTATTGTTATGAATTTATGGTGAATAAATGAATATGAATATGATATGAGTGTGGCTCATCTTGGCGTGGCCACCATCACCAACTGGAAATCTGACTTTATAGATAATACGTCGATAATTTGTTGGAATTTCTCGTGAAATCTCAGAATTTGTCGGTCCACCGTTCAAAAGTTATAAGGGGTTCAAGGGGGCCCCGCCAGGATGAGGCTCATTCTGGCGTGGTCACCTTGTATCTCTGAAACTACGAGTCGTAGCAAAGATCTGATTACACCAATAATTTGTCGATAATTTGTCGGAATTTGTCGTGAAATCTCAGAATATGTCGATCCACCGTTCAAAAGTTATAAGGGGTTCAAGGTGGCCCCGCCAGGATGAGCCCTCATCCTGGCGTGGCCACCTTGTATCTTTGTAACTACGGGTCGTAGCGAAGATCTGATTACACCAATAATTTGTGGATAATTTGTTGGAATTTGTCGACAAACGCCAGAATTTGTCGGTGCTTCTATAAAAAGTTATATCAACTTCTTTTTTCCCATACAAACAACAACATGTACAGTCGCGTTCATAAGCATTTAATGATAACGTGGTTTAATGAACGAATTAAATGGTGAATAAAGATCGGAACTTTGATATGTGTGTACGTAGGTATGTCCGACTCTTTATCGGATGTATATAATCAATGCATGACATTAATTTATTGCTAATAGATAATTATATAGCCATTTTAAAAATGTGTTGTCATCTTAAAACTAAAAATAGTTATTATGAGCAATAATTCAACAATCACGCGCCTTCATACATAAATCTATACATATACCCATTAAACGGTTTAATTTAAACCTATCTACTATTCTAGTGTCTCTTGAGTAATAATAATAAACTACACACTCTAAAGACCTTAGCTCATACTAGTAGTTACATATAATATTCACGACTCAATAGTCGTGAATATTATACCTCTAGGGACAATTCCCTAGGGGTTAGTCAGAGGCTAGGCAGTTAGCACCGCGAAAGCTACTACTGCCACAGTGCGTGTTCGTCACCTTTTACGACATCCAAGACAAAATGGTGTGACAGTATTCTTAAAAGGAGCCGCCACCACACGGCTCACAAGTAGTTACAAAGAAAATTAATAGATAGGTATTTCTAATTAGGTGCAATTAAGCACCGATGTCGACTAATTGCATTTATAAGAAGTTTCTTTAAAACATCTTTAAAAAAAAAGTACTTACTTGCTTTTTATCTACCTAAGTAGGTATCGCGCACAATATACCACTAACGAAATTACAAAACAAGTTCAAATACACCACTGCGAACTGAGGCAGTTCTCTAACTCGCTATTTGTACTTAACCTGGTCCGTGCCAAACAATAACAAACATCGCCGTTGATCATTGAACGTTGATCATTCTGTGTTAGATCATAAAGGTTATTTTGCTATTGAAAATAATGAAACTACTATTCAGCGCCATCTGTTATCTCTTTGAAAGACTACAAGTGCAGCGAAGTGCAATGCTGCTGCGCAATTTATGAACGCAGTAAAGAACATGTGACAGTTTCGAGAAAATAAGTCGTAATGTAAGCACATCAAATGTCACAATCGTAAACGCAGTAAGTGGTACTTACTGCGTTCATAAATTGTGCGGCGGAATGTTTTGCCTACTTTTTTGTGTAGGTATAAGGTATTGTGAATCTTGTAGCGTACGAAATAAAGTCGTTCACACTAGTGTAAACATGTCGTTCTCTCTCGGACATGGATCTCGAAACCCCTGTTAGCTCCAAAGTATTTTTCTAATAGTCTCATGCCCATTTTCACCGTTGACCCCTAAGTTTAAGGTGACCCTTAAGCCATATTAGGTGACGGTTTTGCACCAACAACTGTCACCTAACATGGCTTAGGGCTCACCTAAAACTTAGGGATCAATGGTGAACTCAGGCATTAGTGTTGTTTATTATCGATTTACATAAAGTTGCTCTCTTTTTACTAAAGTACCTACTTACCTATTTTTCTCAACGATAAATAAAAACATAGGCTCAGTTAATAAACTATGACAATATTAAAAATATTATGCCAAATTGAATGAGTACCAACTATGTAGGTACATAGGTGTTGTATGTCACATTAGTAACGCAATAATTTAAAAAAAAAAATAGGTAAGTACCTACTTAAGTATGGTCTTACTAGTTATTTAATATTAGCACACGTTTTCCCTCCTTCCTATGATATGGGGTCCTTCAAGAGAGGCGTGAACCTTGTGGGCCGGCAGAGTGAAGTTAACTGATGCTACGTTTGTTTCCACGCTGCACCAGTTGTCTTCGCGTCTGGAGTTCATTTCCACTTAACATCAGGTGGGATGGAGTCATTTGCCGAGCTAAGTATAAAAAAAAAAAAAAAAAAAAATTGTACATTTACTATGGAAAAAAAAAGAAGTTGATATAACTTTTCATAGAAGCATCGACAAATTCTGGCGTTTGTCGACAAATTCCGACAAATTATCCACAAATTATTGGTGTAATCAGATCTTCGCTACGACCCGTAGTTTCAGAGATACAAGGTGGCCCCGCCAGGATGAGGGCTCATCCTGGCGGGGCCACCTTGAACCCCTTATAACTTTGGAACGGTGGACCGACAAATTCTGAGATTTCACGACAAATTCCGACAAATTATCGACAAATTATTGGTGTAATCAGACCTTCGCTACGACCCGTAGTTTCAGAGATACAAGGTGGCCACTGTGAGCCTATGTTTTTATTTATCGTTGAGAAAAATAGGTAAGTAGGTACTTTAGTAAAAAGAGAGCAACTTTATGTAAATCGATAATAAACAACACTAATGCCTGAGTTCACCATTGATCCCTAAGTTTTAGGTGAGCCCTAAGCCATGTTAGGTGACAGTTGTTGGTGCAAAACCGTCACCTAATATGGCTTAAGGGTCACCTTAAACTTAGGGGTCAACGGTGAAAATGGGCATGAGACTATTAGAAAAATACTTTGGAGCTAACAGGGGTTTCGAGATCCATGTCCGAGAGAGAACGACATGTTTACACTAGTGTGAACGACTTTATTTCGTACGCTACAAGATTCACAATACCTTATACCTACACAAAAAAGTAGGCAAAACATTCCGCCGCACAATTTATGAACGCAGTAAGTACCACTTACTGCGTTTACGATTGTGACATTTGATGTGCTTACATTACGACTTATTTTCTCGAAACTGTCACATGTTCTTTACTGCGTTCATAAATTGCGCAGCAGCATTGCACTTCGCTGCACTTGTAGTCTTTCAAAGAGATAACAGATGGCGCTGAATAGTAGTTTCATTATTTTCAATAGCAAAATAACCTTTATGATCTAACACAGAATGATCAACGTTCAATGATCAACGGCGATGTTTGTTATTGTTTGGCACGGACCAGGTTAAGTACAAATAGCGAGTTAGAGAACTGCCTCAGTTCGCAGTGGTGTATTTGAACTTGTTTTGTAATTTCGTTAGTGGTATATTGTGCGCGATACCTACTTAGGTAGATAAAAAGCAAGTAAGTACTTTTTTTTTAAAGATGTTTTAAAGAAACTTCTTATAAATGCAATTAGTCGACATCGGTGCTTAATTGCACCTAATTAGAAATACCTATCTATTAATTTTCTTTGTAACTACTTGTGAGCCGTGTGGTGGCGGCTCCTTTTAAGAATACTGTCACACCATTCCTTGTCTTGGATATCGTAAAAGGTGACGAACACGCACTGTGGCAGTAGTAGCTTTCGCGGTGCTAACTGCCTAGCCTCTGACTAACCCCTAGGGAATTGTCCCTAGAGGTATAATATTCACGACTATTGAGTCGTGAATATTATATGTAACTACTAGTATGAGCTAAGGTCTTTAGAGTGTGTAGTTTATTATTACTCAAGAGACACTAGCATAGTAGATAGGTTTAAATTAAACCGTTTAATGGGTATATGTATAGATTTATGTATGAAGGCGCGTGATTGTTGAATTATTGCTCATAATAACTATTTTTAGTTTTAAGATGACAACACATTTTTAAAATGGCTATATAATTATCTATTAGCAATAAATTAATGTCATGCATTGATTATATACATCCGATAAAGAGTCGGACATACCTACGTACACACATATCAAAGTTCCGATCTTTATTCACCATTTAATTCGTTCATTAAACCACGTTATCATTAAATGCTTATGAACGCGACTGTACATGTTGTTGTTTGTATGGGAAAAAAGAAGTTGATATAACTTTTTATAGAAGCACCGACAAATTCTGGCGTTTGTCGACAAATTCCAACAAATTATCCACAAATTATTGGTGTAATCAGATCTTCGCTACGACCCGTAGTTACAAAGATACAAGGTGGCCACGCCAGGATGAGGGCTCATCCTGGCGGGGCCACCTTGAACCCCTTATAACTTTTGAACGGTGGATCGACATATTCTGAGATTTCACGACAAATTCCGACAAATTATCGACAAATTATTGGTGTAATCAGATCTTCGCTACGACTCGTAGTTTCAGAGATACAAGGTGGCCACGCCAGAATGATCCTCATCCTGGCGGGGCCACCTTGAACCCCTTATAACTTTTGAACGGTGGACCGACAAATTCTGAGATTTCACGACAAATTTCGACAAATTATCGACAAATTATCTATAAAGTCAGATTTCCAGTTGGTGATGGTGGCCACGCCAAGATGAGCCAAACGATATGAATATCTCAGTAAAGATGTGGGGCTTTACTAAGTCCTCGGGCGGACTTCTTGAGATAATTTGAAAAGTGAAGTTGCACTGTTTTGTCTCATTTGCCAACACTCATGCGCACTTACGAACACTTAACGGTTAATAATCCACCATTATTTCACATTGATATTTGACATTACACAAATTTTAGAAAATAAAACGAAACCGCAGGTACATGACTCTTCACTTTCCCGCCAAGAAGTCACGCCAATGTCATGTCATCGAGTCAATGACTTGAATCTCAGAACAATAACTTAGTTATTATTCTGAGTTCTGAATACAAAGACCTAGAATGGTATGGAAGGAAATGATATTGTTGTCACTTTGAATCACTTCTTTGATAAATGCTTTGAATTCTATCAAGAGGTTTTTGTGGTATGTCAAAAGTCCCAAATATTCTACCGAATGGATCATTTTTCAACAAATTTTATTTATCAACATCATTTATTATTAGGTTTAAGCTTAGAGCATTAAACCAACGGTTTAAGTTACTATTATTCCTTTATTTATTTTTTCCCATATTACTTTACATTTTTAAATATTCTAGGGCTCTAGAGACAGGAACCTCTTCACGATGCGTGCCGTATCGAGGAGAACTGCCTTCTTCAGGCCCTTGATCCAGCCGCCTAACGAGAGCCTAGTCGGCGCAATGACAGCTGAATCCACATTCCACATGTCGACAACCTCGTGTGCTAAGTCGAGATATTTTATTTGTTTCTCTTATTTATTATTAAACTAATCAACCCAGAAAATTTAACTGAAGCTTTGGCTGTATAGTCTAGATCCATTTGCTTTTTCTAGGTAAGAGAAGAAAACTAAAATAAAGTAAACTTACTATTTGCTTGAATTTATTTTTACAAAATTTTATTGCAACGCAAAGTACAATCAAGTTCAGCCAGTATTTAATAGTAATAATTGTTAAAGTTGAATAACAGGTACGTACGGAGTTTAATATTTTATTTAAACTGTTGTTCTGCAATAATAACCTAAAATAATAACATGGAGCTATGTACCTAGCTAGTAGCGTAGCACAGAATAATGCTAGTAGCTAGAGACTATAAAAGCAGTTATTATGATCGCTTTTAGGTAGGTAAGTAGGTAGGTACCTTGCACCGGGTGCAAAATTAAATTTACTAATAGTACAGCTACCTACTTACCTAACCGGCCGGCGCTTGTAAATAAATATTTATTATTCGATACATAACTTCTTTTGCAGGTTGGTAGGTACCTATACCTATAATTTAATTGGTAAATTATGTACCTAATTTGTTATTATTCTAAGCTAATTTGTAGATAAATCAGATTTTGTATGGTGAGGATTCCAGCACCGACGATCTTTGTATCGTGTAAAAAGATAATCGACGACCGACGATAAGGCAGAACGATGTCACTTCAGCCTAGGGTTGCCAACCATACTTTAAAATAACGTATCCTACGTTATTTTCCATCCCCATACTTTATTCTTTTTAATAAAAATAAAGTATGGAAAATACTTTATTTCCGACTAATGCGTGCGTTTGAACGGAATATTCCTGTTGACTAAATTTCTGAATTACTGAATGATACTCAGACTCAGGTGAAGTGAAACGAAACGCAACGCTTAAATAAATAAATTTGGAAAATACTTTATTTTTTCTTCAAATCGATCGGTCCTTTTTTATACTACACTGGCCTGCAAAAATAAGTACTACACTTTTAATATTTATTTATTTTCTAAACTATAGAAGTTAGAGATTTTTAAATAAAAAACGTTTTGCAGCAATTTTTATCAGCTTTCTTTAAAACTAAAGTAAATTATACATTAGTAACATTTTCCTTTTTGTTTCGAAAGTATATCTTGTGTACTTAAAAAGTTATTGCAATTTTAAAAGTGTGATACTTAATTTTGCAGGCCAGTATAGTTAGTGATAGATTTACTTTAATTTCCCGAAAAATAGTTGGCGACCCTACTTCAGTTAATTCTATAACATACTGACGATCATTGTTGTTATGACGACAGACAGATAAGATGGTAGTAGCTAGCTAGGCAAATATAGAATATTTACCCATTTATTGTGGCAATAACGCCATACCTAACTACCTACCTATCTATCAATATAGGTACCTATCCCTATCACCAGTAAATCAAGCAATAGTGTGTGTCCCCTGCGAATCTAACCCGGGACGTCTTGTCTTGTTTATTTGACGAGAGTTTGCTGTTGGCTAGCAATGGCGTTTACATCATAACCGGACTGCGTAGGCGGCGAGATACCTACCTGCTAAAGGTTGCTCTCGCTGTGCGCTCCTCAGATATTTTTTTAATGAGTTTGCTGATGCGGGCGGTGAAAAACTTATAGGGTTCCTTAAGCCGTGTGATTGGACCACCGAAAGAGGGTTTTAAAAGGCAATAGCATTATGCAATCGTGTCCTCTTTCCCTGCTTGATTCTCCGATAGGTTCTTATCGGAATCGAGGGCGGAACAAGGAGCAACCCGAGGACGCCTTTATTCTAGGACCCTTAAAAATGTCAAATCTGCATGTTTTAATTTCTAATAAAAAAAAGTTACAACTGCTATAAAATGGAATCGCTAGAGCGTCTGTGGACAGCCCACCGTACGTACGTCGTACGTCGTATCGTACCTACCTATTTGTGATAAGTTGTCTATTTTATTGAATAATACCTAAATCATTACGATAATTTCATCTGTCGTGTACATAGGTTATATCTATTTTAGATAATTTTAAATTGTGCCTAGCTAGGGGCCATACCGTACATATAGGGCTGCCATCGTCCGGGGAACGTCAGGGCGGGGTTTCTAAAAAGTGTTTTATGTCAGGGGAAATCCGATTAACTTGACAGAATGGAATGATTAGCAATAAAAGACAGCATTTCATAGTTAAAAATTCGGTGCGGCAAATATATTCGTGCACTCGTCTCGTGACGTGACGTGACGTGACGTGACGTGACCCCCCCCCCCCCTCCCTCCCTCAATTGTTGTTTTGAAGTTGATTTTCTATAAATATATAAAAATATGTTGACTAGGTATGTTTTTATTTTATTGTAATTTTTTTCGAGGGAGTATGGGGATTTTTTTTTATTTCTCTCAAATGTCCTGGGTTTTTGAAGTTTTTGTCCTGGGTCCGTATTTAACTGATGGCATCCCTACGTACATACCTACATACCTAGGTATTATACATAGTACCTACTTAGGTACCTAAGTCAATGGCTTGTTTCAAGCCCGCCTGGCTAGCTACTGTTGCCATAACTACAGACAATGTTAGTAAGATTTTTGTTTTCCGACAGTTAAGCATTTCTGGTGAAGTGCGCTTCCATCTTACCATTAGGTTGCCTAGTGCGAGTTTTATTTGCTATTCGACCAGGTTAACGGAGACGAAATTTGTATTTGTACCTACTTTACTAACACTTTATTAATGTTAATAAAGTCACAACCTAGCCCGCCTTCTTTTAACAGAGAAAAATGCTTGTGGAATTGCCTGGATATTTCTGACCTTTACTCGGCGTAAAGTTGTGATGGCATGGCATTAACGTAATTCCTATGATTAATGCTTTGATCACACGTACCGAGCAAACGGGCGAGACAGTGCTCTCAGCCAATTACTCGGTACGTATAAACATAGCGTCGAGTGCTCGGCCGAACGAAACGCGAGAAACGGCGAGACAGTAAGTAGCTCGGTTCCCGTTCTACGTACCTACCTACTCGGCCGAGAGCACTGTCTCGCCCGTTTGCTCGGTACGTGTGATTCCACCAGACACAATAGAAATTCAATTGTTTGTCGGACTTAGGGCGTTTAAGGTGTTAAGTAAAAAAATAAGCTGTTTTACAGCTGTTTTACACTAGAACTCAATCAACTTGTCGCATGTAGCATGCCATGTAGGATAACTCCCCCCTACGACCCGGTTAACCCGAGCCGAAGTCCTAGCCTTTAGAATTAGATGCGCCTTCGGGTCGTTCAGCTCTCGATGGGATCCGAACGCCTCGGAGAATCTAGTAGGAGACGGGGACACGTTTGCGTGATGACATTGCCTATAGAACCCCTTCGAGAATGTTCGATCTGTATTCACATACCTAGGAAGGCAAAGAAAAGCGATCTATTTAAAAAATAGAATACCTCATAATAGCAATAATTTAATTTATTTATTTTAATATAGCCAGTCGGCTTTGTTTCACCAATGTTTATGAATAACACCTTGAATGAACATCCGAATGAAATACTTATATAAATATTGAACAGTCAGTTCAGATAACACAGCTGTTTGATTATAATTAATCAATTGTTTCGCATTCATAATGCAAACCTATATATTTTTTAACCCGTTTTTAGGGTTGAGTCTGAACTAAGGCAAGTCGTATTAGTCAAGTGCTTTAGGTCATGCCTCTTTGAAAAAAGACAAAGTGTTGAAAAAATTCCACGAGCGGGATTTGAACCCGCACCCCATGAAATAGCTGAATCTGTTATGATAATTTTTTTTCAATCTGTTGAAGACGTCCGTCATTCATGTTATAATCTAAGACTGTCGTCTAGTAAAGTAGGGATGGAGTTTCACCCGAGTTCTTTCCGTAATAACACGTGTTGTGAGACTCCATTTTAATTTCTATCTACCTTACATATTGTACCCTTATACTTACTTAAAAATACTTGAAATTGGCTAAATGCTAAACGCAAAGCCAGTGATTAAGATAATTAATTAATTATTAATTAAAGTATGGACACATTAACACAAGAGTTAATGTTTTGAAAACCTTTGAACATTTCGCCTTTAAATCACCGGGGCATAATATTACCTCTATTCTTATCAACGCATTGTTTTTTTTTTTGCACGTTTTGTACAAGACTATTTACATAAAAACCTCTTACAAACTATTGTAACAAATTACACTAGTTCTGGTTTCTTTTTTTAATATTTTACACACTGCCAATACAAACTTACGTTTACAATAAATGAAATCGTCCGTGTTTCTCTCCGTCTCTGTATCACCTACCTACTTAGTGCGTACCGGTTACTTTGTTATATAACTGAGCGAGTCTCCAGTTCACTCCAAACAACTGGCCGCTGTGAACGTCGTGTAACCTTCATGGTTGGCTAGAATTTATAAAAGAAGTTTTGTTGCACTTTATTAAAAACTTCTTGTTTTTTTTTAAAATTTGCGTTTGGTAACTTCAATAATGGCCACAATGATATTGAGATATGTGATCGTTTTGTTAATCGCAGAGAGCACTATGGTAAATTTTAGGGTGGTTGCGACGCGCGCGATGTCTACCGTGGCGAAGGCCTTTGAGATGCACCAGGTGGTGCCTGATGTGATTTCCAGGGCTCCTTTGGCGCTCCTTCGGGTGAGTATCAACTTTGACTACTTCTACCCTCTTACAAATAAACTGAGTTTTTTTGTCTCTTCCTAAATGATTCAAAATTATATTTGAGTTTGTCTCTTGTCTCTTTTACTCTAATTTGATGATGACGGGAACAGAACACTGAATAAATATTCAGACCTTATTCTCTGTTTATTTGTAAGACCCTGTATGTAAGTATAACTATACAATTCCAAACTTATACTCGTAGGTACTCATTATATTTGTAAGAGGGTAACTGTTTTAAAATATTCTAGTTTTCCAAAAACTTTAACAGTTGAGCCAACACATTTCTTTAATTATTTTTAATTGAGAAAGAGATAAGCTTATTGTACGTAAACTTACCCGATAAAAATTATTGTCCTGTCATTGCAAGTTACAAATTAATTATGAAACGTAACCAACATCCCTGTGAAACTTAAAGAAATAATAATATATAAAATAATGTAGTAAAAAAGAAAGATAATTTGCCTAGATAAAGATTTTTTCTTTTTCTATGTCTAAATATATTATATACCGTCCTCCACCAATCATCATTGAGAAGCCAAGTCATCGCTACTATCTACTGATTAATTGGACCAATTTTAATTAAACTATTACTTACCCTTACCCTGTGTGGTGCCGGGGATAAAGAATTGCACCACCCCATCTCTTCCCCTGGGTGTCGTAAAAGCCGACTAAAGGACCATTCCAGAGGATGGGCAGCAGCATCTCTCTGAGGTTAAGTCTCAACTTACTGCGATCGCCAACCCGCCTGCCAAGCGTGGCGATTAAAATGGGCAAATCCCCTCGTGTATCCTTGGGGGAGGCCTTTGTCCAGCAGTGGGCGTCTTTTGGCTGAGATGATGAGGTCTCTGTAACCATTAGGTCCCGGTATTATATTTTATTTTTAACTAATTTTATTATAGTAAGGCATAAAATAGCATAAATTCAGTAGCTTTTTTTAAATTAATGGGTTTGCGCTACCACCACACACTACACACACACATACACTACAGACCACTATCTTTCTCATCTGATGGGAAGTGTAGATGTGGTCTAAAATGAACCGCGCTCACCCAAAAGGTGACCATTCATTCTGACCTTGAATAGACCCATGTTATATTAGTCAGGAAACACGGTCGCCGGAAGAGCTTAGTATTCCACAGATTCGCCGTCCCCACAAGTAAAGATGATTGAACACTTGAACAATTGAAGTTTACTTACAGAGTGGGCTCCTTCTGAGGTTTCTTTATACACTTTAAATACTCATACAGCTCTCTATTTCGATAAACCTCGTAAGGTACAGGAATCATCATAATATGACATAGAACATTCTTCCCAACTATCCATGTTATGTTCTGCTATCATTTTACGAATCTTACATCTCAAGTCTTAGGTGTCATTTAAAAAGTAAGTGCATGAAATAGAAAAGCATCGTCACAAATATCCAACTGAGAAATCAATGTGTGACGTCTTATTGTGCCCTGTATGTACAAAAGTTACAATTACTATAGTGGCTATTCAAAATATTGAAACCATTTATTTAGCTTTAATATTTAACAATTTATTGATATTCTGAGCGACCGTTCGGCAGCTTGATGCCTCATGAAGTGTGCTCGTTTGGGTCAAACAAACATGTCACGTCATTTCAACATTAAGATTTCCATTTTAAAATTATCAATCAAAAGTCCATCTAGTCGAGTTAGTCTCGAATAAATTGTTAAAAAGTGTCTAACACAAAACAACTTTATCAAGATGTCTAATATCTTATCGCTCTGTGTAAGTAATTTTGGTCCGTTTAGAAACCTGTACAAATTGACATCCCCCATACATAATGAGAGAGGATTCATATACGAGTTCCCACGGCTAATCCTCGAAGGCAAAATTCCGGAAAAGAGAGCTCCGGGACGTCCGCGACGCAAATGGCTGGACGACATCGAAAAGCGGACTGGACTTAGTTCTCGCCAGTTTAAACAAGCTATATGGGATCGCAGATTTGTATACTGATCTCCAAACTTCAGTATGAATATGTCACTAGATGATGATGATACGATACTTAACCCACTTACCCCTACTGTCTTTAACGACACACCAACTTTAAAAAAATATAAAAGCTTATGTGGGTACTTTGTTCTTTTTTTTTGTGTTGGATCTGACAGTCAAGATTATACATGGTTATTGTGAAGTAATAACTGTGAGTTACATTTAATATATTTTGTTTGTAATAAGTTTGAATTTTATGATTATTGCAATGAGTAAATCAGGGTGAGTTGAGATAATATTTTATCGCGATTTGTATTTGTGTAAGAACAGATTATCAATATTTTATTCCTAAATTGTAAGAAAATAAAAAAACAAATTGTTATTTTATAATATTTCTTATGGTATTTGCCTTTTACTTTAGGTGTTCCGTAAAAGACACGGTAGGAGAATGTACTACTATCTACTATACTACCATTCAATATTAGAACATTTTCCAACTGCGTCTTTTTATTACTGTGTCGTTTAAGACACGGCATTTTTCGGCTTTTCTCCAAATGGAATATTTTTTTAATTATTTTTTATGGATTATTTATCATCCATTTAATAAGTATATGAAATTTCAAACCAATCTTACAAAAAAAGTTAATTCAGGAGTAAGTGGGTTAATGGATCATCATCGTCATCATCATCATCATCATCATCATCATCATCATCATCATCATCATCATCATCATCATCATCATCATCATCATCATCATCAGCTCATTTTTATGTCCCCACTGCTAGGGCACGAGCCTTCCCTATGGCAGGATAGGGAGAAGATAGAACGGGCCATAAACCACCACGCGGGCCCAGTGCGGATTGGTGATTGTTAACGACTGCTAATGCAGCCGGGACCAACGGCTTTACGTGCCTGGATGGCTTACGTACTTAAAGGATCATTTTCCAATAATCCTGAAACACTTCATAATCTCTAACCAGGAAAATAACCGAAATTCAAGACACGAAAAACTTTAAAAAATTACAGATTTCCATACGAACTTTCCACCCATATTTATTCACTTTTTAGGGAATGCTTTTCGAAAATTGCTAAAACACGTCATACAAAAATTGTTTAGTTCTTACTTTTAAAAGTTAAGATTTCCCTAAAAACTTCATCCTTTTACCCCTTTAAAGGAAAAAATACAAAATTCTTGAGACCTAGTACATGTTTTCATGTATTTTACTTCAAAACAAACTGGCGGACTTTCATACAAAATTTCACCCCCTTTAACTCCATTATAGAGAATGATTTCCGTAAAATCCTTTCTTATTGGCTGGCTACGTCTTCCATCATCTTATAGCTATAGCGGTTTCGGCTCAGTCAGGACAAGTCATTATATGTATTGTATATAAAATACATTTAAAAAAAAGAAAGATCATTTGCCTAGATAAAGATTTCTTTCTATTTGTATTTCTAAATATATTATTACTGGAATAAATATTATTAACGGGATTATTACCATGTTTATTGTCGTGTTTGAGTATCCGATATTTCGGCACAGTTGCATGCGCCATGATCACGGATGTACTGGATGACTGTATCACCATGTACATCCGTGATCATGGCGCATGCAACTGTGCCGAAATATCGGATACTCAAACACGACAATAAACATGGTAATAATCCCTTTAATAATATTTATTCTAATGTAAGTGACCATGATAGTTTAAAAAGTTATATATTATTACCGTCCTAAATCAATCATTGAGAAACCATGTCATCGCTACTAAGTAAGTAAATGAATGAAATGAAATGAAATGAAACGAAAAATATTTATTCGGAGCATCTATGACAACTTGACATAATGGACATTTTAAGTTTTTTAAGTTTCATTGTTACTAACATACATAATATGGATCAATGGTCTGAAATAAAATATTTATATTTTATTTTTTTATTTTTTATTATTAAATTTATAATTATGCAACCGAAATGGTCACCACTCAGCTTATGCCATGACATTGACGTGCCAAGGCGCTGATATTCTGTGGAACCAGTAAGAGAGGGAGGGAGGCGCAGCTCCAGACATGAATTTCAAAATTTTACACAGTGACAGATGTATACAATATTAACCATAACATACAGCCAACATACACACAACATACATACCACTACATAGGTACCACATAAGTACCTACTGGTATACTGGTTTGCTCCAAAGTTTTATTTTTCAAAATAATAAACCATTTTTTATAAAGCTATTGCCTACTAATTATACTTAGTTAGACATAAAATAGCATAAATACAGTTTTTGAAGTTTGTTTAGGAGTTCGAAATTAATGTGTTAAGAACTAGTGCCTTACAAATAAACAGAGAAGAAATAAGCTCCGAATAGTTATTCCGTGTGTTGTTCCTGTCACTTGAAAGAAAGAAAGAAAGAAGAAGAAAAAAAATGATTTATTGGTCAAACATTTCAACTTACACTAAAACTAATTAAATACAATTAAAATCAACAATTATTTGCCGACCAAATGGTTGCCACTCAGCATGGCATTCCATGACATAGTTATGCCAAGGCGCTGGTTTTCTCGATGCACCCGACCACGTCCGATGATCGGTAACCGATTTTTTAGTCAGTGAAAATGAAACGTATGGAATTCTATGTTGCAACGCACAAGTCCTATAAAAAGTCGGCCACAAAATCGGTACTAAAACCTCGGCGAAAAAATCGGTCGTGGGCGAACCCTAGGGTTGCCACCTTTTTTTAGGACGATTAAAGTATTTTTTCATTTTGTTAGAACAAAAATAAATTACATAACATAAAAAAAGAGTATTTATTTATTTGTCCTTAGAAACGTATATTTTGTTGCTCTTTGCGACATTCAACAAATATTTTGTAGCTGTGGATACCAGTGGTACTCATAACCAGTAACGAGCCAGTAACTATCAGGTTTACGTAAATAGAGTATTTAAGCGTACTTTATTGGTGTCGTAGATTATAAAGTACGCCTACATGAAAAAGAAAACAATACTTTATTTTAGAGTACGGGTGGCAACCCTAGCGGAGCCGTAAATAAAGCACCGGCACGCATAACTAATAATAATGCCGTTAGTGCGTAAAATAGTTGTATAAATATATTTTGCATATAAGCAAAATATGTAAAAATACATAATGACTTATGTATATATGTGCGTTTAAAAATATTTCAATGTATTGTCATGGTGCGTTGTTACTTCATTTAAACATATAACGCCATGTTAAGTGTTCCATTTTAAATGTAAAAAAACAATATAAAAAAATATGTAGTAACAACCATGCAAAAGCATGACATGTTACGCTTTCCCTTACCCTGACCTGATTAAGTGACGATAAGGCTGTAGGTAGCACCCAGAAACCTCATCAGCTGAGGAACTGGCTATATTATCTGTAACAGTTTAAACAATAATATTCTAACATTCTTAAAAGCATACTTAAAAATAAGGTACTACTATACAAACAGCCACCTAGTTGACTGGTTAGTCAATAGAGATACTTTTTAGCGACTGTCACAACGATTGTCTTTAATAGAAATTGTATGGGATTGGCAAACCATGACGTCACCATTTTGTTCCGTCAATCAGTGTTTATTAATAACTTTTAAGGTTACAGAAATTCATGCTTAGGTCAAATATGAAATAGGTCAATGTTTTAAAGAACTGTTACGTGATTTCATATATAAGTTTAATGTTCTGGAATTTACTATTGTTGTTGTCAACATCCCCTATTGTATACAGGGTATGAAAAAACCCTTACCGAAGCCGTAATATACGCATAGTGTACATCAAACTAAGAAACGTTAAGTAAAAATAATTGCTGGGAAACAAACGACTTTTATTTTTGGGTATCAAAAACAGGTGTTATTTATGACACGCAATGGAACGCGTGCAACTTAGTGAGTGCGTGTAGCGTACGATACGAGGCGGGCCGGCCGCGGGCCGCGAGCCGCATCATTGTGTACCTTCGATATTCATTGCGGTTTGTAACTTAAAACGTCTTTTTTTAATTGAAAATGGAAGAAAAATGCTAATGTTCATTTAGAAGAAAATTTACTAATAACCTTTTAAAACAGATTCCGCAAAAACCGTAAAAAAAAATTTTTGACTTTGTTCCTCAATAACTCCTTAACTATCAGGTTCCCAGGTACGGCTCCATACAAGAAAATAATAGTAATGATGGGAACAATTCGTACTTTTCGTTTTCGTTAAGCTTCATTTCATACCCAGTATGACCCCTGACAGAGTGAACGAGACTGCGGAAACTTCATACAAGAGCGCTCCAAAACGCACGCACACAAGCTCTTAGTTCACCTACATTAGCACACAGAAAAAAGCACGGGAAAGGAGTACGTGATGACGCGGGCTGTCGCCGCAAACGTGGATCGGGCAGCGTATGTTGCTGTAGTAACGGAGAATAACAAGTATTTCACTGAGCGCTGCCGATCAGTATACACGTATTTTTCTTGGTTTGGGTGTCGCGATTGCGAGTTTTGTTGCATATAGGTGGGTGCCTATTGAAAATGTCTGGAAAAAAAAACGTGTTGTGTATGAGGATGTCTCAATACACACAACCATAATCCCAGTTTGTCCTTTTTACTTTGCCGACAGATAAAACAAGGGAAGTTTACAATATAAAAGACACCCAAATAAACACAATAATAAATTAACTATGTGTGACTCAACCCTAGCCGGCCTACCGGCTAGGGTTGAGTGTACTGTACTGTACCTATACAGCTCGGTACGTCGATTCAAGGTTACGACACTTGTTGCCGCACTCTCGGTCACTCTGCCCCTGATCCGGATTGTCAAAAGTTTTGTCAACGGTTTTTGTTTTTTTTTTAAATCTATCCACCATTCGTTCTTCCTATTGTTCTAATCCAAGTCCAACGGAAATAAGCTTTTTTTGTATGACTTGCGAATTTGTAATAAAGTCATTATTCATCATTTACGTAATTATACCATGGGTCTAATAGTATACTTACTTTCATATACGCGTTGTTTTTTTATTCGTTACGATGAATCTTAACTTTTGTCTCACCCGATTTTCTTTCATCAGGATTGCGTTTTATTCTACTAAGGAATATCCGCTTGGTCATAATCTCACCTGACGATAAAGAGAAAGTGGAAACGCCATAAGATAGCCAGTAGTAAGATGGCCAGTGCCTCAGTAGTTGAGGATTCCGGGTGAATTGCGCTTCTACATTCGGGCTTATCATCACTTAACATCGGTGAGATTAATGAAGGCTTACTTACTCGTAAGTTATAATAAAAAAACGCATGTGGCTATCCACTCGTCCCGGTAACTGGAGATCCTGGGTTCCATTCGAGCTTCTGCTCGAGATGATAAATTTTTGGCCACCCATCCAATGACCGCCTTTGTGAAAGTTGCTTAACCTCAGCGCTCGCAGACCGGGCGCGTTAACTACCGCGCCATCGAGCTCCTCTTACACAATGACAAGTGACAAAGATAATAATAACTAATTAAAAATTACTTAACCTAACTAGAAGCCAAGATAATATTCGTAGGTAGGTACTCAAGAACAATGTCGACCTAACGATTCCGTGATTGAAATTGACCACTGTATTTAACTTAAGAACGGTAATCATAATTTACAAACATGCAGGTAGTTAGCGGTGCGTCAAAGCGTGTCGGATAAACCTAATGCCACACCCACATGACATAAATAAGCTGCAATTTTTATTAAGTACGCGATATTTGAAGGTTCAACTGTCATGTCTGGCAAAGTGTGTTTCAGATTTTAGATGCATAGCCCCAGGCATGCGATAACCAACTCCTTCCCGCCCTATCCTAAAAATGCCACAGCACATCCACATACACCGTACTCGTAGAACAAGAGTACCTACAAAGACCCGGTTCACACGCGCTCTATACCAGGTACAGACTTGTACCTGGGCGCTTCCCCCCGCCCACGACCTGGGGCTCGACCGCCTAACCGATCGCTTTGACTTCGTGTGACGTCATCTTGTCGTTTGGTGCCGCCTATGAAAGCAATATCGAAAGCTATATAGCCTTTAGCTTTTGATATTGCTTTCATAGGCGGTGCGAGGTGGCAAGATGACGTCATAAACTATACGCGTAGTCAAAGCGATCGGTTAGGCGGTCGGGGGGCTGGTCAATCTAAGCCGATGTCCTAGTCTTAAGAGGCGCCCTCGAGTTGTACCGCTCCTGTTCCGATGCAAACCCCTCGGAGAATTTAGAAGGGAAATGGGACACGTTTGCGTGATGCTATTGCCTCTAAAACCGGCTGACCCCTCTGACGGTGTTTCGATCACACGGCTTGAGGAACTCTTCTCGCCGTCTCCAAAAAAGTCCGGTGACGCTGCTAAAGGCTGAAACTCAAAAATAAACCGATCCCCATTTGGCGAGCACCAATCAATTGTAGCGATGGTTTGACTTTAATGATGGAGGTGTTTGCCCAACCGTGGGACAGTATACAGGCTGTTTATTAATAACTTTAATTGTCGTTCCGTCGCGTATGGTCAAATTCGCTGTAGCGGCTTTGATAATTGTTATTGCCAATCAGACGATCATTAAAATTGAAATAAAAAAGTAATAAATAAGGCTATCTAACTTCGATAAGTTTGATATGGTTATGCAATTGCAACTGTCTTTATTGCAATTTAATGTATGTCAAAATTATTTATCTAAGTGTAAATATTTAGCCCAATTTCTTGCGGCTTCTTCTCACTAAGATTTTGACATTCAAAAATACTTTCCTGTCATATTTTTTTTTATATTTAGCTAAGTTATCGCTTGTCCTTTAAAATTAATATGCGTTTCCATTATTAACATCTTTCTACATATTTGTTTGACAACTCTTCACAGGTGAGGTACCCGAGTGGAGTGGAGGCAGCCGAGGGTAATGAGCTGACTCCCACTCAGGTGAAGGACATGCCGTCTGTCGCCTGGCACGCTACCCCTGGCCAGTACTACACTCTGGCTATGGTCGGTAAGACACATCTTTATAATATTTGTTTATTTATTTATTCATCTTTGGCACAGTTACAAGATACAAATCATACTATACAAAAAATACAATACAATTACATAGAAAAAAATATTAACAAATAGAGGACGTAGTTTAAATAAAATATTATCATATCAGAGTAACGTAAACATTATGTGCCTTACAAATAAACAAAGAATAAGTTCCAAATAGTTATTCCGTGTTTTGTTCCTGTCATGTAAACGTCATTTCAAATTAGAGTAAAAGAGACAATACACGGAATAATGACCCTATGTTTTTTTCTAAAGAAACACTGCACATTGTCATATAGGTACAACCTGTAACAGAAAGGTCAAAATGAAAAGGTACAAAGTGTATCCAGCAGCCCCCCCAACCGCTTAACCGATCGCTTTGACTACGCGTATAGTTTATGACGTCATCTTGCAACCTCGCACCGCCTAAAGCAATATCAAAAGCTAAAGGTTTCGATATTGCTTTGCCATGTGTTGTAGGGCAATTATTTGCCAAATATGGCAAATACGCGAATACAAATAGCCATGTGAAGTGCCACCATCATAGGCGGCACGAATCGACAAGATGACGTCATAAACCACACACGATGTCAAAGCGATCGGTTAGGCGGTCGGGCCCCAGATCTTGTATGTGTTGTTACCACGAAACAAATTGTATTTGCTTCGTGGTTGTTACTGAGACATAATTATTAACTTTAATTTGTCATGCAATTTTAAATTAAATATTTATATTAGTGAAGTCATGCTCGTCAGGCGCACTTAAGGTTGCGCCGACAAAATAATGCCAAATATGCAGTTACGGTTAAGTAGATATAATTGAAAATACTATCGTATTAAATGAACAAAATATATATTTAGTATCATAGGGAACGTGTTTACAATTTGTCAGAACCATAAATTCATAACACGCTATAGTTTTTTCTACAATATCATTTAAAGTTGGGCAAAAATCATGAAAACGAGTGGCGGCGTTCAGTAGATTTCTTATAGTTTATCTAAATTATTGTATCTCTGATTTTGTCTAAACAATGTTCAATGGATAAACTACAAATTGCTAGACTACATTTTCGATTCATCAAGTGGTTATTTAAATAATTATTTTTTATTAAGCACCTTAAATTCCGCATACAAAATTAGTATGGCCGCGCGGCATCAAATAAATATGGTCGACGACATTTCAAATAAAACATATGACACTTGTCACTTATGGATGGCGCACCCTTATGCAAGCAGCAGTGATCATAAATGTAAGAACACAGAGGTTACTAAACCACTAGAGCTGGGACTTGTTTATATTGATGTTACGTCACAATAGAAATATTTAATTACAAATAGCATAACAAGTTAAAGTTAATAATTATGCCTTAGTAACTCTGCATATAAGATCTAGATCGGATACACTTTAGATCTTTTAATTTTGACCACACGTTGTAGATAATGCAACCATGCGACAAGATTAGGAGACGGCAGAGAAGCGCATATAATAATATTTTTTATACAACACATAGTTATGCAGTTTACAACTCGTTTACAATAAAGTGCGACAAGGTTAAGAAAACAAAGGGATTTAAATCCATACAGCCTAATCTAACTCTTCAGTAAATGGTTTTTTAATTTAGGATGAGTCAAGCAAGGGCTGTCTTTACCCCTATCCTTTTGTAGTATACTAAAAAGCTACGCGGGCATTCTAAGAGAGTTTAATATGTTATTTATTGTTAATAAATTGGTAAAGGACGATTCCCCAATTCTCTATTCTAAACAAAAACGTCCCCATGGACTTCTCAAAAATATTTTTATTAATGTTATAAATCCACTGTTTTGTTTCATTGAATACTTACCTATATCAATTGCTCATTATTAATTCATGCATGTTTACGAACACTTAGCGATAACGATAACAATTCGCCATTTTTCACATTAGCATCCCGTTAAAATAAACTGATTGTGCGCTTAAAACAAACCAAGGTCTTTCAAAAGAAAACCAATTTTTTCTAACCAATTATTCTAAGCCTAATGTCATCATCCCCAGGGTTGCCTCATAACTGGTAATCCCGACGTAAGATAAGGTAAAAAAATAATGTTTAACTCCTTGACCTCCACCTCCCGCAGACCCCGACGCGCCCTCCCGCCAAAACCCCAAGTTCCGCGAGTGGCACCATTGGCTGGTCGGCAACGTGCCCGCCGCCAACGTGGCCGCCGGCGAGACCCTCTCCGCCTACGTGGGCTCCGGCCCACCGCCCAACACGGGGCTGCATCGCTACGTGTTCCTGGTGTACCAGCAGCCGGGTGTCCTGAACTTCAACGAGCCACGCCTGCCTAATAAGTGAGTGCTACGTAGTCCTGGTGTAGCCGTCGTGAACATCCTTAGGCTTCTGGAGAGGATAGCATCATGCAAGCGTCTCCTTCCTGTTCCTTACTTGATTCTGTCTCCGAGACGTTCGGATCAGAACCGAGAGCGGAACAACCCGAGGATGCCTCTAACCTCTGCTCGAGACGACCAGTGGCGGTAGCCAAAGTAACATTAAGAAAACGATAGCGAAGTTCGAAAATAATAAATGTATGGGATTGACATAAGGGCTTATCAATCCTTGGCTTGTCAATCCCATACATTTTATTCTTTTCGAACTTCGCTATCGTTTTCTTAATGTTACTTTGGCTAAGCTACTGGTCATTTCTAGTGTACCGGCAACCGTCCAAGTTGAGATTCGATATCTCTTAGCAGCTGCAGAAGAGCACTTCTTGGCTCCATAAGAAAAACAAGATGGCGTCACACAGATTTATCTAGTAACTATGATTTTATTTCTTCTACTCTTTCTACTGTATAGCTATACCATATTCCACTGCTTTGCAAAGGCCTCCATCATTTAAAATCAAGTCTTCCCTACAATTGTGAAGTTATTAGCTCAACTACTACGTTTGCCAAATGCGGTTGGTGATCACAAGGTCTAAGCATATGCAGGGGCTGCATAGCTACGTGTTCCTAGTGTACCGGCAGCCGGCCGTGCTGAGCTTCGACGAGCTGCGCCTGCCTAACAAGTGACTGCTATGAAGTCCTGGTGTACCTGTATAAAACATCCTTAGGTTTCTAAAGGGGATGGCTCAAGTATTGGATAGGACTCCTGTTTAGGTTGACCGAGTCGATCCTTCCGAGATTGGACTAGCCGTACCTACCGGACTTTTGAAGTCGTGAGTGCTTTGTAAAGTATGAGTATTTTTACAGCTGCAAAAAAGAATTTTGGCTCCAAACAACAAGATTTAAATTTAAGTTAAAATATTACTGGAAAAAATCAACTAGCCTCAGGAAGCTCGGGTGGGAATCGAACCCACGACCTTTGGAAAACCGGTCCAATGCTCTGACCGCTAGGCTACCGAGGCCACAGAAGAATCGATAAATATTTCTAGTAAGATTAAACTGCAACTAAGTACCAGTGCCTCGTTTCTGCTGTTTTAACCCTTTCACGGGCACAATGTTGAATTTGTTCATTTGTTTTCTTTCGTCCTAAAGTGAAGGGGTTAAAGTTAAAATGTTGGTGTTCAATATATTGCCAGAGCCATATTAAAATTTTATAACCGCACAATCAATTATGGTCAAAATCAACGCTTTGATGACCTGTGGCGGTAGCTAAAGTAACATTAAGAAAACCATAGCGAAGTTCGAAAAGAATAAAATGTATGGGATTGACATAAGATTGACCACGTGATTTATGTCAATCCCATACATTTTATTCTTTTCTAACTTTGCTATCGTTTTCTTAATGTTACTTTGGCTAAGCCTACTGATCTTACCATATTCCCATTAATGAATTTGCAAAGAAGAGACCCATGTAAGGTGAAGATCAAACGCTTCCCCCTTGGGACTTAAAAACAAAATACAGACACATTAAACCCCCTTTCTCTTTAATTTCCAGCTCCGGTGACAAGCGCGGTAGTTTCTCCATCGCCAAGTTCGCTAACAAGTACCACCTTGGTGACCCAATCGCCGGCAACTTCTACCAAGCCCAGTACGACGACTACGTGCCTCTGTTGTACAAGCAACTTGGCGAATAAGCACTAAGCGAATTCACACCCTACTTCCAATAGTTTCAGATTTAAAATCAATCGGCTTCATTGGTGTGGGAATTTAAAATTTCACAATGCTCTATCTATATGTTGTGTTTGGCGACTTCAGACCTTTGTGTGGGGGATAAGATTGAGAATTCACCTACATGTCTTATGAGATATTGTAAAATTAAATGCTTTCTTGATTGGCTGGCTTCCAAATTAGAGACTGGACATAATATGAATGGACAAACGCATTGTAAAGTTGTAAAGTCAACGTTAATATATATATCAGTATCATAATCTATATTAATATTATAAAGCTGAAGAGTTTGTTTGTTTGAACGCGCTAATCTCAGGAACTACTGGTGCGAATTGAAAAATTATTTTTGTGTTAGATAGTCCATTTATCGAGGAAGGCTTTAGGCTATAACATCACGCTGCGACCAATAGGAGCGAAGCATCAGTGAAAAATGTTGCAAAAACGGAAACAAGAGCCTAAAAACATTAAAAATGCTGCCGAAAGTCACTATTCCACGCGGACGAAGTCGCGAGCACAGCTAGTATGTATATATGTATAACAGTGTCTTGAAATCGTGTTAGACTTTTAAGCGAATATAGTTATATAAAATATAATCCTTGTTTTATTTATTAGTTTAGTGATTTATTATTATCTGTTACAACGTAATTATTATATCGCTTAACTAGTCTTGATACTTTTATAGTAATCAATGTTACTGCCTCCGTGGTCTACTTAGACTACCGTTTTCAGCAGTGGTATATGTTCGTGCTCGGTTTGGTTTGTGGTACGGCCTGTTTAAGTCTACCTGGCTACTACAACCACCATCTTATTTAACCTTTTTACCGCCAACAACTTCTATAGAAGTTCGAGATTTTCGTGCCGTCCACGCCAGCACTTCTATAGAAGTTCTTCTTTGTACCTACTTTATTAAAATACATTTATACGTTGGCGTGCAGCGGGACATCGCGTGCAGGATAGTTGGGCGGTGAAAAGGTTAAATATTGAACCCACTCATTTCATGGTGGATTTAATTATTTACATACTACTCGTACTCGTATTATCAGATCCAAAACTTACTCCATCAAGCACCTGTATGAACACAATGGTTTAAATTTACAAAGATTTTACGGATGTGTCTTGGATTTTGAATTGGATTATAGATTCTTAAACCAAGATCATCGAAAATTACAATTTGTCACGAGGTTTTGCAACTTTGACTAAATTACCTGAGAAAAAAGGAGATTCTAAAGTGCTTTAGTTTAGGATATCTAGGTGTGGCACTGCTGTACTGACGTCATCCCAGCAGCGCCACAAACTCTCTTATGTATTTCCGGAAATACTCACTTTGGCAATCTGCTACCATTTTGTCACGAAGTGACAAATTGTTGACTAAACGGTTCAATAATCTATTTCAAAATCCAAGAGTGGCGCGGCTGGGATGACGCACACGAGCTGTCCGACCTTACTAATTTTCTCAAAGACCAAATGTGTTGGATCATAAAGTGTTAGTATGTATACTTTCGAGTGTAGGCATATCTGCTAGCTTGGGTCGATGACCAATCTACAGATACAAGATTCTAATAGGTACCTACGCAAGAAACATTTCTCACTTTTCTTATAAGCTCAGTGCTGATTTTCGTGTATGTTTTAAAGAATAATATTACTTACTCTTAAAAATGTATAATCAATACTGCCAGACACTTCCCGTCGGCGGTATCTTGAGCCAGGCGCTTTTAAGCTGTTGCGGTTGTAGCGCCTAATATTTCTGCGCATGCAATTCTACAACACGATAACAAGCAACGGTTTTTAAAAGGTTTTTTTAGAGTTATCTTAATCCAACACATTTGGTCTTTGAGAAAATAAGTAAGTTCTGGCGGTCTAGGGATCTTGCTCTATCAGAACGCCGTCAATATTTTAGTTCGTGGCAAAAAGGTGACAAATTGCCGAATGAGTTTGTGGCGCGCTGCTGGGCTGACGTCAGCCCATATTGGTCAGTCTGGGACAAAGCGGTGATAAATAATACCAAAGTAGGTAGGTATTTTAAAACACCTAGCTAGTCTGTGGGGCTGCTGCGCTTACGTTTAAATATTGCGATAGCTTGATGTAATCTTACTAATATTATAAACGCGAAAGTTTGTAAGTATGAATGGATGATTGTTACTCTTTCACGTAAAAACTATTAAATGGATTTGGATGAAATTCGGCATCATCATCATCATCATCGGCCTATATTAGTCCACTGCTGGACATAGGCCTCCCCTAATGAGCGCCATAGCGCCCTGTCCTCGGCTTGACGCATCCAGCATCTGCATAAATTCGGCATACGGATAGTTTATAACCTGGATTAACACATAGGTTACTTTTTATCCCGATATTCCCACGGGTACGGGAACCACGCGGGTGAAACCGCGAGCGGCCGCTAGTGTTGAATAAAATTCGCGCTAGGCACTCCTATGATCTATTCAATTTTTATCTGTCAAAAGAGGTGGGACTCGCGGGACTTCTTGGCGGGAAAGTGAAGAGTGGTTTGGTTATGTTTTCTAAAATTTGTGTTATTTCGAATATCAATGTGAACGAATCTCTAGTTCTGAGGAAATAATTGTTTCCAAATAAAACAAACAAGTGCAACGTCGCTTTTCAAATTCTCTCAAGAATTCTCAGTAAAGCTAAGAGCATTATTTAATGCTCTAAGCAGTAAAGCCCCAACATCTTTACTGATATGCAAGGGGTTGGGGGAATATTATTTTTCACACTGGCTAAATGTGCTAACCGCACGAAGCCATAAGAAAAAAAAGCGGTATATTTTCTTTTTTTTTAATTAACAAAACATGATTAAATAGTTTTATTGTCCATAGCCAGTGCCGTTAAACTCCCAAACTCTTGTACAGTTGTGGCACGTAATCGTCAAACTGTGCACGGTAGAAGTTGCCAGCTACCGGTGCGCCCAGGTTGTATTTCTCCGCGAACTTCTTGGTGGAGAAGGCGGCTCGGCCGTCGACGGATCTGGAGAAATTATAATTTTTATTATGTAATTAAAATAGGTCATGACAAAAAGAATTTGTAAATGGCAACGAGGTTAGACGAACTTACAACTGGCAGTTCATGCAAATTCAATTTCGTTTAAAGATCAAATCGTGTATATTTGCACTTAGCGAGTGACGTGACGATGAGGTCGAATATCGAACGCACTTCACCTGAACCCCCATCCACTAGACTTCATCATCATCATCATCATCAAAGGTTTATAAATACCTAACTAACTACTTACTACTATCTTACGAAAACAACCAAAGAACCGGGACCAATGGATTAACGTGCCTTTCGAACGTGCTTTTCTTAGGCTTAGCCAAAGTAAAATTAAGAAAACGATAGCGAAGTTCGAAAAGAATAAAATGTATGGGATTGACATAAGCCGCGCTAAATCACGTGGTCAATCTTATGTCAAACCCATACTTTTTTCTTTTTACTCAGCGCTAATTTAGCAATGTAATGGGAAAAGAATTTTTTAAATCGGTCCAGTAGTTTTTGAGTTTATTCGTTACAAACATACATACAAAAATACAAAGCTTTCCTCTTTATTAATATTAGCATTAGTATAGATTTAGAACCCGTTAAGTAATTTTCCTTCGCTGTTGGTTCTGGGGCGAATGATGTATGGACGCAGAACAATGTCCTTTTAAGGGATGACAGCCGGGAAGCAGTCTGTTGGTCTGTATTCATTTGTTGCTAAATAGTAAAATCAGTTGCTCGCCGTTAATTTTAGTGACTAAACGAAAGTATGTTTGTAACTGGTGCCCTAAACATGAGAACTATGGAACGGTGTACTAAACATGATACTAAACATGAAAACTATGGAACGGTGTACTAAACATGATACTAAACATGAGAACCTACTTGTTGGTCAGCCTCTTCTCATCGAACGTCAGCTTCCCAGGTTGCTTATACAGGATGTAGACGTATCTGTGGATGCCTGTGCCCTCAGGCGGGCCGGAGCCGATGTACCCGGAAAGGACTTCGCCCTCGGACACCTTGCTGCCGGGGATGTTGCCGACCAGCCAGTGGTGCCACTCGCGGTACACCAACTCAGGGCCGTCGTAATTGTCGGGGTCTGTGAAGTGTTATTTTTATTGTTAATATACGAAATATGTGGTCTAGTGGTCGAAATTCAACATATACTTATATATTTTGGAAAATCAAAATATGTAGATACCTACATAAATATTATCTTTTCGCAATCCTTAGGAACTTTATCTATGCAAAATCACACCATCCTCGATGGCATAGTGGCATACGTAGGAGCTACTTGTAGCCTAAGCTGAATAAATAATTTTGAGTTTTGAATTTTGAATTGAATAATTTAATTATACTTTGGAAAACTTTGATAAATAAAAATCCACAAGCGTAGAACCCGCAACAATGCGGGGTGCGGGTTCGACTCAGCAGGGTAGGTGCCCAGCGCGAGTAATATTTGTCATTCAATTATGTTGACATCGACTGTGTCATACGAATTCTCGTTGCTCAGTGGCGTGCATTAGTAGAGGCCTATGCCCAGCTGTGGACTAGTATAATAGGGCTGATGATGATGATGAATTCTCGTTATCTTTAAGGCGACCGACACACTGAAAAAATGCACCCACTTTCGTCGAATAGTTTAAGACTACGAGTATAATATGATTAACGAATCAGAAATGTTGATATAGGTAAAGTCATGTCTTTATCTTAAGTTTGCTAGCTCAAATATACGATAATATAATTTTCACTCAACCATAATTTATTTTCGAAAACACCACTAAAAAAAACAATTATATACTCGTAAAAACCGGACCAACATAAAAAAATAACTGCAAAGAAAAAAAAACTAAAATGAAAAAAAACAAGCTCTACGATATCAGAATTCCATTTGAGTAATGTTGAATGCAAACGTGAAATATTTCCTTGTCCGATACCTATACTTAAATAATAAAGTCTATAACAAATAAGTATTAATAAATACATTGAATATTGATAGTTGTCGCAGACGGGGACAATCATCAACCAAGCGGCCGTGGCTAGCTCAATTAAATCCGCACTCTCTTTGGTTGGTTGGTTATTGTCCCCGCCTGCGACAACTATCAATATTCAATGTATTTATAAATACTCCAATTGAATGTTCACAAATCAAGGTGTCGTCTTAACGTGCCTATTGTTTGACGTGATAAAAAAAATAAAACTCGCATTAGCACCCTGCCCTGTACTCTGGTTAGCCTAAGTAACTAAGTAGGTCTAACCTGTGAATACGAGTGAGTAATACGCGCCGGGCTCCGCCTCGTAGGACACGGTGGGCTGGTCCTTCACCTGGGTGGGGGTCAGCTCGTTGCCCTGGGAAGCCACCGCGCCACTCGGGTACTTCAACTGAAAGCATTAAAGGAAAATGCTACAACTTTAACTGCTACGTAAGTTATAGTAGTAAGTAGATAGCCTATATACTGTCCCACTGCTGGGCAAAGGCCTTGAAATCAAGTCATCGCTACAATTGATAGGTATTGGCTCAATCACCACGCTTGCCAAATGCGGGATCACAAACCTGGGCTATGCATCGGAAAGTCCGAAACAAACTTTGCCCGACCTGGGAATTGAACCTGGGACCTTAACAGTTTCGCTGTCCAAAAATTAAAACAATAGATAATCAATTGTTATGTATCACATGTGATATATGGGACAGGGAACCTGTTAAGGTATCGGGCCGAGCGCTCTGCCACTCGTCCACCGAGGCGTAAGCTATAACCTTCATCATTCCATGAGTCTTATTGATAAGTGCAGATTGGGCTTACCTTACACCACACCGGCCAGTGAATATATCAGCATATCTGAAGAACACTTGTTTGGGTGGGGCTGTCATCCACACTATAAAGCAGCATTACCTCTCTGTTGCCACCCACCAGGGAAAGTGCTGAAGTTTATAGGTATGTCCCTCCCCCCAAAATAGAATTCTTCAGTCAAATAAAAAGGCCAGTGTACATAGGGTTGCCAGGTCCTAAAATAAAAAAGCCGGACTCAGCACGTAGTAAGTATTAGGTAATCTGTGACTCAGCGCTGTATTAGGCCGGACATTTTGCCCCAAAAGCCGGATGGTGTTTGTGGAAAGCACAATACACTATTTTAAAGCCAGACTTACTTATCTTAAAGTTAAAAAAAAACAAATGGAACTTACTTATAACACAGAATAAGTCTTAAAATTAAAAATCAACCTGCTATTTGGTGTCATAGCAATCACCACAAAAAAAGCCTAACAAAAGCTGGACAGGCCGGACACGACCGTAAAAAGTCAAACATGTCCGGCTAAACCCGGACACCTGGCAACCCAAAGTGGCAATAAACACAACAACTCGCACTTTTCGTTACGATTTATCAAAACAAAACAACATTGTTTATTTTAATGATAACGTTATAATAACAAAATATATTATAATAACACATTAATAAAATACGGCTCAGCACGTGCTATCGACTTTCGCAATGCTGGGTCATCGGAAGGGTGACCAAATAAAAGGATATCGAATTATCGACCCCTTGTCTCATCTGTTATTATTACCTAGGTACCATGTTTATACTTATTCTATTTTTAGTTGAGACCCAATTAATCTTATCTGCAGTAGTCGAATGCGAATATAGCTTAGTCCTTATTACCGATATCGTAAATTATGTAATTACCAATTACCGTTGTGTAATTACTAATAACCTACATTACTCGTAGTACAGCCAATAGTGTACGAGTATAAATTAAATGACTACACTCATGAGGCGATTTATGAATCTCACATGAAATACAACTCGAAGGTTTATCGATTTGCGTTTAAAAAGTTTTGACATTTTCATACTGATTTCATATTTTGAAACTTGATCAATCATTAGTTACTTTTGCTGTTGACTATATACGTTCATCATTCGGTTCATCATCGCATTCGGGCTATGCGATGCGACGCGGTGTCACAGATTAATACTAGCCGTGTGTCGGAGAACAGCTATTGTTAAATAAAACTCGTAACAAACACCTTGGCTATTTATTTTATCTATAACTCATCATTATCATCAGCTCATTTTATGTCCCCACTGCTGGGGCACGAGTCTTCCCTATGGATGGATAGGGAGAATTGGCCACAAACCACCACGCGGGCCCAGTGCGGATTGGTGGTTATTAACGACTGCTAATGCAGCCGGGACCAACGGCTTTACGTGCCTTCCGAAGCACGGAGGAGCTCGAGATGATACATTTTTGGTCACCCATCTAACTCTTTAACTGCCGGATCATAATAATGGATTATGGCCTAACTTCGTGTGCTATTTTCACTTGGGAAGGCCAAACCCCAGCAATGGGACCTTAAGGCTGATGATAAGTACTCCTGTCCTTAGCAATCAAAGTAAACAAAACTTACGTTAATAGTCGCTTGCGGTGCCGTGGGAATAACATCAGGGACAAGTTTGCTGGACTCAAAAGACTTCGCTACCAGAGACATGATGGCTGGAAGAAATTAAATAAGTATTTATTAGTTATTTTTTCCTTACGGGTAAGCACTTTGGCTTACAAAGTCAAAGTCAAAGTCAAATATTCTTTATTCAAATAAACTTTAGAAAAGTGCTTTTGAATCGTCCATAATTTTTTTACCTACCACCCATTCAGGACGTCTATTTTTTAGCTGTGGAGAAGAATGGGCGCAAGAAACTCCACAGCTTCATCTTACCTGATGTTAAGTGATGATAAGGAAGGTCGAAGGTGGAAGCGCACTTTACCCGGAATCCTCAACTACTGAGGCACTGGGAGGTGCTCGATGGCGCGGTGGTTAACGCGCCCGGTCTGCGAGTGCCGAGGTTAGGCAACTCTCGCAAAGGCCGGTCATCGGATGGGTGACCAAAAATGTATCATCTCGAGCTCCTCCGTGCTTCGGATGGCGCGTAAAGCCGTTGGTCCCGGCTGCACTAGCAGTCGTTAACAACCACCAATCCGCAAATCAAACTCAAAGTCACTGCTTGTTTTCACCGACGACTCTTAAAGGGTAGTTTTAAGTACATATTAAATAACGGCTTTACTCTGGCAACTGTCAGATCCGATCCGACCCGAACCCCTTTGGAGAATCTAGTAGGCAACGGGGACATTCCCTCGAGAAAACCTCTGACGGTGATATGATCATACGTCTTGAGGAACCCCGCCGCCCCAAAAAAGACCGGTGACTCTGATAATGCCAATTTAACTCCAACAAAAAAACCAGCAACTGTCACCTAGAATGGCTTAAAAGTATTTAACCTAAACCACAGAATAACTAATCCCTAAACTTAGGGGTCCCCGGACTTGCCAGTGAAAACGGGAATTCATTATGTATCTCTGTCTGTCTGTCCCTACATACATAATGTATGCTTAGATCTTTAAAACTACGCAACGGATTTTAATGCGGTTTTTTTTTAATAGGTAGAGTGATTCAAGAAGAAGGTTTTTAGTATCAGCATTGCACCCGTGCGAAGCCGGGGCGGGTTGCTAATATTATAAAATTTAATAATTATGAGCTGTGAATTTTAAGATTTAATTGTAGGGAATGTAACTTAATTTACTCACCTTATATGCTGCTGTCTTAGTTTCTCAAACAACACTGAGCGCTGTAACTTTCAAAATTACCTACGAGTGTAGTATTTGTACGATAAGCGTTTGAACAACGTTCCGCGATAAACGATAACCTCAACATTGGCTTGCATACATAATTTTTGCAAGTTGTTCTTGAAACACTGTCTTGTCGATAAAGAGTTTTTTTTTATATGTATAAAAAAAAATTGTGAGCCGTCACGGGACGCCTGGTAGATGTGAAACATCGAAATTATTTTGTACAAGTACCTAATATACGAACAGATTACGACAGAAACTAAATATGGCTTATTGAAAAAATAAAATATTACGATTTTTTTTCCAGAAAATGACATTATCAAGATATCTTATAAATACAGCATCTATCTATACCGTACTATAGCGTGTATAGCGTGGCGCTGGCGACGCGTCGCTACGGCATGCGTCGCCACGCCAACAATCGGTGTTACCCGCGGCTATAGATGTTTCACATCAAAAACAAATAATACTCGTAGGTACTTAAATAGTGGCATTGTTCTTTTTAATATCGCAATGAGTATGCGCTCCCCTCGGAGAATCTAGCAGGGAAAGTAGACAGGCTTGCGTGGTTCCCTTCCACCTACCCAAAAACCCTCTGGCAGTGTTTCGATCACACTGCTTGTACTTATACAATGTTATTTTTAGTTTATACGAAACCTGAAAACTGTTTGTTCAGAATCAGTAATAGAATCTATTTCAATATTTTTTATACCATGTTACATTTTGACCAAATAATATTTACAAAATCTCAAATAAATTATTCCCTACTAAAAACACAAAACGGGGCAGCACAAAAAGCTTGTAACTTCGTGAGTTTTCAAGATATTATTTTAATTTTGTTTTGTACGGATTCTTTAAATGAAAATATTTGACCCGTGTTTCGGTTTTCGTATAAACTAAAAATAAGGTTGTATATGTATATACCACCCTTTACGTTTATTGCTCCCAAAAAGTCTAATTACACTGAAAACGCCATCCAACCAGCAAATTTTCTCTTAAGAAATTGGCCTTCACTCAGTTGATGGTCAGTGACGGCAAGGCATCCCTTATCGTCACTGATCAACAACTGAAATAAAGGTCGATTTTTCCGGATTTTGGATTTTGAAACTCGCCATTTCAACCGTTGAGGAACTACATAGATAGCAATTAGCATTTAAAAATAGGTATTGATATTGACAATTAAGTTTTGTTTTTTATATTTTTTTTTGTAACAAACAAAAAAATAAATAATATAAAAAACAAAACTCTATCTATATATAAAAAAACGAAAGACGTAGTTACTGATTATAACTAAACGACACGGTAATAGTATAATACGCTAACTTATTTTTTATATTATTTTGCCCGTTGTATGGCTAATTGGCTAGCCTACCGGCATAAAATGGGAGACTGCAGAAAGTAAGTTTTAAACAAACGCGCTAATTGCCAAGTGCGAGTTTCATTAGCCATTCATTAAAGTTTATGTAAACAAGAATTTATAACTCTATCTAACTATAACTCTTCTCGTATGCCGCCAGGAAACGCTGCTTCAATTGCCATACTAATTTTCGTTTCCGTAAACGTACTATTCGAATGAATACGGATTGTAAACAAAACTCACGCTTGGCACCCTGGAGCAACGCACACATACACAGTTGCGCTCAGTCTCCTCACCCAGGGTACCGAAAACGAAAATTAGTATGGCATTGAAACAGCGCCTCCTGGCGACATACGAGAAGAGTTAAAATTTTGCCATACAAATTCTCGTTTTCGTTAAGAGGCCTATTACATCTCGGCTGTGATTTTTGCGTAAAATGCCCATTTTCGCATTTTATAGTAATTTTGCAGTTGTATTTATCGTTATGATAGGAGAAATTCACAGTGATCTTAAAACGATTTTCGAAGTTTTTTGGTTTAGAATAAGATTTTTTTCTATGTAAAATCAATGATATCTAAAAAATCCGAGGCCGCTACGAACTATTCGACTAATAAGAGATAACATTCTATTTTTTTTAATTTCATTTGTTTAGAACAGTAGTTCAATGTAGGAGTTCAAAAAAGTGCCTTCGCGCATTTTATGAAAATCTTTCTCTGCTATTTTGGGTTTCATTAAAAAGTTAAGCAACATTTACAAAAAGCGAGGCCGCTACGAACTATGCCAATAGCTATTCTACACTATTCAATAAGTCAAAATTGTTAATGTATTTTCGTCTGAGATCGAGAACGCCAAAATTGGCCATTTACGCAAAAATCACAGTCAAGATGTAATAGGGCCCTCATTTATTATTTTTTTTTTTGGAGAGAGACTGCTGGTTGCCGAGGGGCATTTCCAGCTTCACCGGGCTTGTTTTAGGGGCGGCGAGGTACGTAAAGGGTACCTCAAGCCGTGTTGAAACGAAACACCTTCAGAGGATTTCTAGAGGGGTACGGCATCGCACACTTAAAAGTGCGCGTCCCCGTGCCCTTCCAGAGTCTCCGAAGGGTTCGGATCGGATCGGTAGGGCCCTCAACGTGATCGACTGTCGAATGAAACTCGCTCTTGGCAACCTGGGTGCCTAGTGTGAGTTTTGTTTACTATCCGTATGAAAACGAAAATTAGTATGGCATTAAAGCAGCGCCCTAGTTATTCAAGTCTTTGATAAATTTTATTTCTTCTTTCTTTGGCAATTGACATATCCCTCCCTCCCTTCCCTCCGGACCTCTGTACTGAGTGGTCGTGTGCAAATATATATTTCATTTTATTTTATTTTAAAACAAAATCTAATATTTAAACACAATAACAATTACCATAGTTACTAGGAGTGCATAGTATACGAAAAGATCCAGCGAGTCGATCCTGTGAGTACCTACCACCACTACTACACTATTTGGGTCACGTCCGTGTGTAGTAGAAAAGTGACAGCATCATTAGTAGAAAAGGGATAAACAGCTTACAAACATAGTGAACGACGGCGCATGCACTTACCACGCCTACTGTGCAAGTAAGACAATTAAGCGTTTGAGCGTCACAGATATATGTTTTTTGGCTGCGCACTTAACGACAGCGGCGTGGGGAACACATCTAATAGATGCAATAGCAACACTGGTATGCGCAGGAGTGATAAGGGCAACTAATTGGAATAAACAAAACTGTTGCAGTTTTATTGCGCTTCCTCGCGCACATAGTGCCCTGGTACCAAGGCTACAAGTTAACACAGAGTCATGCCATTAAAACGTACACCACCACATTCTCCGGGAATTAAATCGCCTCACTCAAACTCTGAGCCAAATCTAAACACACCATTATCGGGTAGTGAGTCTGTGTCAAACACTGCAAGTCGTTGTAAGAGAAAGAGAAACAATAATGAGGAGCAAATGGATCTTAGTGATTTTAAATCGGAAATTCTGAATTTGTTCAAGGATTTAAAAGCTGAGCAAAATAAAAACTTTGCATCATTACGATCTAGTATCGAGGAACTTAAGTCCCAAAATACTCAGTTGCAACAATCTGTGGAGTTCACTTGTGCTAAATACGATGAACTTTTGGTTAAGATGAACTCAATGGAAGATGAACGTGTCGAAAATCATAAATACATCAGAACTTTAGAAAATCGAATCGATTACCTAGAAAAACAGATGCGTTCATCTAGCATTGAGATGAGAAATATCCCGAGAAAGTCTATAGAAAACAAACAAGACTTATGTAACATTGTATCTGGTGTTGGGAAGGTGTTGAACGTGCCCGTCCAACCATCAGATATAAAGGACGTCTTTAGAGTCAACACCAAATCCGAAAATAAACCGATTATTGTTGAGTTCAGTACTTGTATCATGAAGGAAAACATCCTTAAATCACTAAAAAACTATAATAAAGTGAACAGGGACAACAGATTGAACACTGTTACTCTAAACTTTGCTGGGCCTAAATCCACAGTGTTCGTGTCGGATAACTTAACACCTAAACTTAAAAAACTCTTCTTCCTGTCTCGAGAATTTGCCTCAACACACGGCTTTAAGTATTGTTGGACCACAAACGGAAGAATTTTTACTCATAAAAATGATGGAACCCCACAATTTCGGATTGATTCAGAAGATGATCTTGCCAGACTGGGTCAACAACAACACTGACTATAAGTATACTGCAAGCAACAAATTCACAAATTATTTTTTAATCTCAAATCATTGTAATAGACTTTTATTTTTGTTTACTTTTCTCATTAAAAAAATATTTACTGTATTAAGTGTAGGTACTGTAATTAGTAGCTTACACAAATACATGTGTCTAGAAAGACCTTTGAGCATGATCTTTTTTACTAATGTTTTTTGTTCGATAATGCACTGTGGTTATCTTATTAAAACTATTTTTAGGTGCAAATATTTATATTATTTCTATTGTATAACATTAACAAGTCTTTATTGTATTACTAGTTTTTTAAGGTTAGGACCTTTCACTGTTCTGCTGATGTTTTTGCTTATTTTTATTAGCTTAATGAAACAACACATTAACACAATAATATGCCTCATTAAAACGACGTTTCGGTGCAGAAGTTTATATTCTTACTATTGTATAATAAATCACTATTGTATCTCTAATGTTATAAGGGCAGAAATAGTCACGGTTTTGCTGGTGCTTTTGTTTATTTTTATTAGCTTAATGAACCAAAACATTAACACTTATACATGTATACACACGTTACACGTATACCCAAAACATAACATAAAATCTATAAAAAAACTTTTTTGTCTTGATAAATACACGAGAGGCTCTCTTGCTTTAAATAACAAATATTATTGTTTTTTAATCCGTTATCTAAGGGTTATAATTATAATACCGTATGTCAAATGTTACAACTTAATTCTTACCTTAACTGTGCTAACTGCGGTTTTTTTAAATGGCATTATTTACAAACATACTACTTTTACACATACCTCAGCACTGAAATCACAAAGCTTCACTGTAATTTTCTATTATATACACTTTATTTATCACCTCTATGAATCACAACAAACACAACTCTATTCAGTACTTTATTTACTCAATGTGTATCAATTTTGGTTACTGCTCGTGGTCGGTCCAAGCATGGGATACGATTACAATTCGGTACTCTTTAATTACATTTTTCAGTATCTACACATTGAATTGTCTGGATTTGTATTTATTATACTATGTCATTTATTTGTTACTTTGTTTATAAAGTTATTCTAAAGTGGATAATATAAACATTTTAAATGAATTAGAACAAATACAAGTATCTCAATCCTATAGTTGTTCTGCTGAACAGTGTAAACTGTATGTAACAAATACTGATAACTTGTTAAAAATCTTTCACGTAAACATCAGAAGTATAGGTGGTAATTTCCATCATCTTTTAACTTTGCTGCATCGCATTAGTATCCCCATTGACGTGGTAATTTTGTCAGAGTGCTGGTTGAGCAAATGTCCATCTTTACCTTCATTGCCAGGATTTTTATCCTACACGTCAGCTCATAAAAGTCAAAACGACGGAGTGGCAGCTTATGTCAGTAAACAACTTCCACATCTGATTGAATTGCCAGAAATTAGCGATGCAAATTGCCTTGTTTTAAAGTTTGCCAATAAAATGGCTATTGTGGCGCTTTATCGCTCGCCATCCTACAGAAATATCGATAGCTTTCTAGGTTTTTTGGACAACATTCTTCTGTCATTGAAATCTTTTGTCAGTGTTACTATTGTAGGAGATATTAATATCAACATTACTCCAGAAAGCTGCGATTTAAATGCTGATACTTATCTAAACGCTCTTGCCTCTCATGGCATGTTGCCTGCTCATACATTTCCCACAAGAAATGAAAATTGCCTCGATCACGTAATGCTAAGAACCAAAAATCATGCCATCACGTTAGTTCTTAATTCCTACATTACCGATCACGCACCAGTGATCTTATGCTGTGACCTTCAAAAGAAATTAAGTAACCCGACAATCACACGTAAGCATACTGACATTGACGCTTGTCTAGAGAAACTAAAAAGTTTTAGTAAGTAAGTTTTAGTAGTTTTAGTTTTAAGTAGACAACATGATTGCAGGCCTTAATGTAGACCATGCGACTATACACGAATGGAGTCGAACCCATGGTCTTATGGTCAATCCACACAAGTCGCAGGCGATCATTATTGGCGGGTCGAAGCAAATTGCCAGACTAAAGCACGTCCGTGTTCCATCACTTCTTCTTGATTCTGTTCCTCTTCCTTACAGTAGTGTTGTTAAAAACCTCGGTGTCCTCTTCGACTGTTCTCTTTCTTGGTCTCCTCATATCGCGGAGGTCAGTAGGCGTGTGTTTGCTGCCGCCGGTTCATTGCGGAGGTGGAGGAATCTGCTTCCTGTGAAGACTAAGATCGAGCTTGCGCAGTCGCTTCTCTTGCCTATTCTTGATTATGCTGACGTTTCTGCCATTGACCTCAATGAGGATCTTCTGGACAAACTGCAGCGCCTGCAGAATCTTTGCATAAGGTTCATATATGGCCTGCGCAAGTTCGATCACATGATCGAACTTGCGCTTAACAGACACATGTCTGTTTTCAGGACCAAACTTGGTTGGCTTCCTATCAGATTACGTCGTGAGGAGCATGTTCTCACGCTCTTATTTAACGTGCTGTATGACCCTCGCATCCCTCCCTACCTTAAGAAACGTTTCCGATTCCTTGGTACGGATCACGATCGTGAGCTTAGGTCTAGGGTTGACAACCTGCTAAAACATCCTTTGACTCGTTCGGAATATTTCAGAGATTCTTTCACGGTCAAGGCTACAAGCCTTTGGAATAACCTCCCGCCTGATATCCGTCACTCCAAGTCACTTGCCACTTATAAGACTAAACTTCATTCGCATCTCTTGACTAAGTCTTAGTTTGCAACATCTTTTCCGTATGTAGGTATATGTAGTATGTTTATGTATTAGTATTATTTTTTGTTATATATACATATATATATGTGTATATATATACTTATGTGTATACTTAGGTATATACTTATGTGTATACTTCAATAGGTACTTATATTTTTATTATTATATATTTTTATTTTTTGTTGCTTTAAACTAGTGCACTACCTTTGTATTTTCCTTGCAGTTGTCCTGTACCTCAAAGGTTGTCTGGAAGAGATCGCTTTAAGCGATAAGACCGCCTTTGCCCACCCCGATATAAAATTTTTGTTGTTTTGTTTCTACTTTTCTGTGTGTGTGTGCAATAAAGAGTTTTATCTATCTATCTATCTATCTAAAAAGTTTTGATTTCTCATCCATTCTCACTTGTGTCCAGCCTGACAAAGCAGTAACTCTTCTAGTAAACTGCATCTCTAACATAGTCAACACCCATACTCGTTCCATGTATGTCCCCAGTAGAAAAAGGATTCTTAAACCTTGGATTACTCCGGGCATACTGAGATGCCTGAAACATAGAGACAGACTATTCATTAAAACTAAGAAAGACCCTAGTAATGAAGTGGGTAAACTTATTTATAAGAGATACAGGAATTTTGTTAATAATCTAGTCAAAAAATTAAAGCGAGAGTACGAGCAGGCTGAATTCCGAAAGGCTAGTAAATGCTCTAAAGCTACATGGACACTTATTAAACAAATTAGCAACATTGATAGGTCTAATGCTTCAGCTACTGACCTTTTATCACTTTCTAGTAATAAATCTCCTTCGCTTGATGAGGTAAACCGTTTTTTCGCCAACGTAGGGAAAAGTCTAGCTTCAAAAATTTCTGTTCAGCACGGAAACAGTGACCTTATCGAACATTCTTCCGTGATAACAAACGCAATATCTCCTCTCAACTCGATGTCCTTATTCAATACTGATGCCGACGAAGTGCGGCAAATTATACACAGTCTCAAAATTACCTCGGCTACTGGTTGGGATGGCATACCTACAGCAATTATAAAAGCAGCTGTGCCTTTTCTGGTCCCAGTAATTGTACATGTTCTAAATTTATGTTTAAATTCTGGTATATTCCCTGCAGCATTTAAAAAGGCCCTTGTACATCCCATATTTAAGAGTGGAGACAGAGCCAGTGTCAATAACTATAGACCTATATCGGTGTTAACATCACTATCAAAAATTTTAGAAAAAATTCTTAATAAAAGACTCATTAGTTACTTAAACAGCATTAACTTTATAGCAGATAATCAGTATGGTTTCATGAAAGGTAAATCAACAGAGGGTGCTGTTATTGATTTAACTGAAGTAGTAGCCAAAAATCTAAACAATAAGCAAAAAACAATTGGCATATTTTTGGACCTCTCAAAAGCATTTGACACTGTCTCTGTCCCCATTCTACTCGACAAACTTTCAGACGCTGGTGTCCGTGGATTGGCTCTCGATATCTTTAGAAGTTATCTCAGTGATCGTTCACAATGTGTGATAATAGATAACATCATAAGCCAGGATGAATCGCTCACCTTTGGTGTACCACAAGGCAGCATACTTGGTCCAACTTTATTCTTGGTTTACATCAACGATCTTTGTAAATTAAGTCTGATGAACTGTAAGGTTATAACATACGCTGACGATACGGCTTTACTTGTCCACGGCAGTGACTGGAATGAAGTCAAAAAATATGCCGAAACTGCATTAAATAGGGTAATGGTGTGGTTGTCTTTAAATTTGCTTACTTTAAATCTTGATAAAACTAGGTTTTTAACTTTTGCACCAAATACAGCTGCGCTTCCAAGCCCCTCATTTGGTCTTTCTGCTCATAAATTAATACCTAATGAATGTTTTAATTGCGACTGTGTACAAATCTCACGCACTTCCCATATTAAATATCTTGGTGTTTGGATTGATAGTGTTTTGTCATGGGAGGTACATGTTAAAATGCTTATTGGCCGAGTACGAAAGTTGATATATGTTTTTAAGAACCTTAGGGCTGTAGCCGAGCTTTCCACATTAAAAACAGTGTATTACGCCTTAGGGCAATCGATACTGTCATATTGTATAACGGCATGGGGTAGTGCAGGTAAAACACAGTTCTTGAGGTTAGAAAGAGCACAAAGAGGAGTTTTAAAAGTGATGTGCTCCAAACCCATCCTTTTTCCGACCTCACAGCTATATGAACATACTAGGGTTTTAACAGTCAGACAGATTTTTATCCTTCATGTCATATTGCGTAAGCACTCTCAACTTCCATATAACAAGGACATCCTTACAAAAAAGCGAAGAATGGACTTAATTTGTAGGTCAGAATCTTGTAGATTAACCCTGTCAAGGCGACATTTTTTGTACTTGTCCCCCTTGCTTTACAATAAGGTAAACAAAGTCCTTAACATATTTCCCCTAACTCTACGCCAATGCAAAACTAAAATGATTGAGTGGCTTCTCACGCTGTCTTACGATGATACTGAGGTTATTTTAGCTGAATGTTTAGGACGCTCCTAAGATTTGTTGTTATAGTTCAATGGTAATAATATGAAACATTTTTTTTATTCCTAGTGGTTATTACAACTGATCCCAAGTGTTACGTCTCGTAGGGCTAGGAATGAGATCTATCGCATACTGAATCACACACTTACACACACTTACACACGCACCCTCTCAAAACACACACACACACACACACACACCCTCACACACACACACACACACACACACACAACATTATTGTAAGTTAGCACATAAGTTGAAAAACAGTTGTCAATTGAAAATTTTGGAACGCGCCATTTTACCCAGAGGTGGGCGTTTGTGGCTGCGCTGCAGTTTAATACTAAAGCAGACACTTACGAGCACTATATGTAATGTTACCTATTTTTATGTTCCAAATAAAAGTTATTTTTTTTATATAATGGTGTTGCTGTGCAAATGTGTTATTTTATTTCATAGAGTAGTAGTAGTATCTTAATTTATTATGGCTTGTTATTATGGAACTCCACCGCTAATATTGACTATGCTATTTTTCTTGAGAAAAAAAGCAGTCTGCATTATAAGTATACAGACTTGAATGTTTTGTGACATGAATTTCACGAACGCATTATTCAGTAGCAGCTAATTTAAGGATCGCATTTTTTAGCGAAAGCTTTATTTATGTTCCCATAATTAATTTAAAAAAAATATAATTATAATATTGCTCAAAATGCGATACTAAAATTCGCTGCAACTGAGTAATGCGTTCGCGAAATTCATCTAACAAATCACTTGAGAATAGAGGGTAGTGGAGGGGCGTACAAAAATAAACCACAAACTTCGACTAACAAATGTTTTATTATTTTCCAAACAACTCTAAGACAAAACAAGAATGTATGTATAACAATGAAATAAATCAATATATTAATAATAGCTAAGTATAATACATCAATCATCAAACTGATCTTATTATAACCTAAAATACAATGACTGCTTCCAACACGTTTCTAGTATAAATTAATAAAATTAGAAAAAGAATATGTTTACAAGTCAATTTATTATTAAGGTATGTACATACTGTTCCCCCAAGGGTATACGAATACACTCGTTACATACTAACCTATCTGTAAAATAATCTTACAAGAAACTGTGACACTGTTTATGCCATAGGCGGCATACAGCAAACTCTACTAAAAAAGATACAAAAAAAATTGATATTGACATAAATGTACAATATTAACCCCCGTATTCATAAAAACTATTTATGCATTATTTAGTTAATCCTTGTTTTGTCTCTTTTCCTCAAATTCAAAATTACGTTTATGTGACGTTGACAAAACAATATTTAACTAATTATTGCTCAAATAGTTTTTATGAATAAGGGGGTAAATGTAATGTGCCTTTACAGATTTTATGTGACAGACAAAGACCTTAAATTAAGTAAGGATTAACTATTAATACCTATACATTTATAACTTTTGCACTTAATTAGAAACAACCAGCTCATTTGTGATCCCGATGCTGGGGCACGAGTGAAAGGGTGTAACGTGAATTTCTTTGATGATCGGTGTAACTAGGCCTCAATGTTACCTAGTTAAAAAGAAATGCAGATACCTACCTATACCACAGATTACATATAGTTACTACGTCCTATACCATGGACTAAAGATACTTGGTACATGCCTAGCTGATTAGTAATGCAGTTTGTGTTAAATCCGGTAAACATTTTAATAAGGAACTGTTAATTCTATATTCTCACAATTTCGGTTTAGTTGATCAATAGTTAGACATCACCACATTTATAATTATATCTACCGAGTGCATAGCTTTATTGCTTTTAAAAAAATCTTGAAAAGTGACTACTAATGCAGAAAAACGTCCAATATACATAAATTATTCTTAAAAAGCAGTCAAAATAATATTTAACAATAATATATTAGTCGACTAGAAACTTTTAGATGTATTCATCAATCGACATTATTCGTATCTATATTTGTAACGATTAATTATATGTATATTTAATATCATAAATATATTTCATTTATGTACCTACCTAGTGTGAATACATACCTATTTTAATATTTCCTTTATCCGAAACTGACCGACAGCAATCTCTCACAAAAGATTGGTGGCATTTCACGTCAACTCTGAATGTTAGAATAGCTTTTGTTCCTGTACCAATATTGAATAGAATATACGTTTATATTATATGTAAGTATATATTTTACTAGCGACTGCCCGCGGCTTCGTTCACAATCCGTAGTCTACGCTATGAAGGGAACCAGTTCAAAAATTTAGATTTCTTGGTCCAAGAGTTTAGGCTGGGCGTTGAGAACAGTCAGGACTTTTCGTTTTATGTTTATCACCACCTCATTTCATATCCCCACTGCTGCGGACCTTCTTTAAGAATGGGAACACCACCACAGGTAGAAAGGAGCCATAAACCACTACGCGGAACCCTCAACTATTTATGTACTGGCTATATTATATCTAACTGTAGGAACAAAATATGTCGACAGACTAAGATGTTAGTGATGAAGGTGTTAGCCAGGCGCATTTAGATCTACCCCTACTACTGGACATACGAAGGTGAATCACCAAATTAAACCGAACGGCATAATTAAGTTACGCGCACAAACAGAAAATTCAATATTGGCGTAGGAAATTTAAACCCGCAAGAGAATCAGTTCCGACTGTCAGATCAGAATCAAAATGGTAGAAATTATTACTTTAATAAAAATCTGTAAATATAATAAGATACGATTGTGCTTGCTTGGGTGCTCAATATATGTCATTACAATTAACCTGTCAAGATATAGCTTTAAAAATGCGAGTCAGCAGGACAAAGTGTGCAATTATAGTTATCATTAAGTAGTAATTAATATTTGTTAAGTAGTAACGTTAAACGCTTTATTTTTAATTGTTATGTTATGTTAATTGTTCGCAATGTCATATTTATATCGAAATTGAAAATAGCACATCAAAAAAGACAACCTGTCACACGAATTCGAACCCACGACTTTTTGCAATCCGGGCAACGCAGCCCTTCACCTCTCTTTTTTGCTGATAATTAAAATATTCGTAAAACATTTAATTTGGAAGTTATACTTTACACTTATATAACAACGTTGGCTTATAGCGTTAAACAATCACTAAAAAATTACAGAGAAACTAGTGTCTTCGTGCTCAGCTGAAAACGCTGCCTAGGGAGCGTTTTTTTAACCTGTGACTAATTCTCAAGCTGTGATATCAATTACGCTCCTTTTCCTCTTATTCAATGTATCTTATTTTTAAAAATAATTAAGACGACACCTCGATTTGTGAACATTCGAAAAGGATGATTTTTACTGGCGCTGTCATAAGGTCGAAAACACATAGCGCCTGCGACAATTGAGACCACAAATTAACAGAAATCTAAAAAATATTCATATAAAGTTATTGGTTTGGTAATGATGTTATCAATTTATTTGAGTGATTTCAAAACAATGATTTTTAGAGGTATTTTCGTAAAGAATTACGATCGAGTCAAAATTGCACAATCGTGTTTTTGAGCAAGGGTTTTAAAGACAAAGGCATGAAGTTATCTTTATCGAAATTTCAGATTCGTTGGTCTTGTCATACTCCTACAACTTTCGATACAAGTAAATGTATTTTTTCCACGTGTCGCCTTAAAAACGATATTTATCATAATAATAGTTAATCAAACTATTAATAATGCATCAAATATTATATGATTTTCATAGTATATTTCATATCACTTTTAATTCCGAGTTCACCGGTGTGATTCAAAAATCGTTCCTCTTATACCTTAAGATTAGTATCATAAAGGTTGGAGTCCCACTGGTGGTAAATTGTCTATTATGAAGTCCAATTTTCAGTTTCGATTTTAATACATAATGCATTTTAAACATCCAAAATATTATAACATTAGTGACGTGCTCATCAGCACATTTAAAAATAATTTTATTTACACAGAAATCCCGGCCTGTCCATTTACGTCATAAATTTACAATCCTTAATTTATTTAAATTTCCTAACAACATTATTATAAATTCTCTACTATATTTGAAATATTGATATATCTATGCATTAAGCTAAGTCAATGATTAGTTCACAAAATCATTTAAAAGGATTTATATCTTTTGCTTATATCTTTAGACTTGATTAAAAATATTCGCGCCAGCACCATCAATCAACAGAATCTATAAACAATCAGTCATCATTATCGCATGTGAAGTAGACTTTGCATGCTGCGCAAGATATCAGTTCTACATAAGACATATTTAGTTATTAAAAATGCAGTTTAGCCATTTTGTATTTCATTATTAAACTCAATTTCTGAGACTTTTGTATGTGAAGTAAAAAAATAATGAATCATATTTAATCGAAATATTAAAACTATTGGATCGCCGGATAGCTGATCAAGAATGTGTTCTTGACTTTCTTTATTAGACTCTGGTTCCGACTGGTTTTTGAAGATTACAGTTAAAAAAACCAACTATATCATCTATGACCTGTGTTAGTAAGTCTTATTTATTTCTCCAATAAGCAAACTAACGTCATTGTACTGGTCCTATTGTACCAGATTCGGAATAAGTCAACCAGACCCCCAGGTAAGGATATTACTGAACCAGATTTAGATCAGAATGAGACATCATAGTAAGCCCCCTTATTTAGGGTAAGCGTGCCTAATAAGAGATCACGGCAACGCTATACGGTGTGTTCCCATACAAAACAACCAAACTGCATTGAAATCAAGACGTCAGACGCCTACACTACCTGTACAGTGGCGAACGCACTAAACGTGACTTTCTTTGGTGGTTCAGCGCTGCAAGTCCTCACGACGGAGCGTTTCCCCCCGTCCTGCGCGTTCGTCTTCAGCACCGGCTTCAAATTAGCAACATCACCGTGCGATTGTGCCTTAAACCTACCTATAGTGTTACTTGGGTTGCCCAAATCCCTCAATTTGTTCGTCAACCCCGTTATCCTGTTCGATATGTTCGAATAGTTCGTTTTCTTCACGTCGTTCTGCCTCTTTGGTTCGCTCAACTTCTTCGGAAGCTCTAAGCTTTGGAGCGACGTGAACTTTCTATGGTCTGTGTTGAGAAAGTTCCTCTTCATCTCCGTGTTAGGGCGTGGGAGCCGCGGTGGCCTTTGAAGAAAATTGTTTGGCCTGAACGAGATAGGGGTCAGTTTGGTCTCGCTTGGGAGCCGGTAGTATTGGGGCACGGGGTCAAGTCGCTGTGGTTTCTTGAGGGTGAGGGCCATGGCTATCTTGGTGGGCCTCGCCAGGCTGTCGAAAGCGGTCGTGGAGAACTGAGAGCGGCTGGTCTTCCACTCTTCACGGTCGGACTCGTAGCCGGTGGTCGCTGGAAATGGAAAGATAAGGATGTTATTAAAAAAAATCAAGGCTAAACATAGTTTTTGATGTTGAACATAATACCAGTTTCCAATCATAAAATAAAAAGGGGGACAATAGTGTCCCCCTTTATACCAAGACTAAGACCATAGGGTCTTCACAATCAGAGTAGTATGTTCATGCCAAATAGTTTGAAGTCATTTTTTTTAATTTAAAGAAATTAATAATTATCATAATTAATTTCGCAAGAGAACCGAAGCTACTGAACCAGCAAAAATACCTGTAAAAAGCCCTCTGATATATGGTGGAGCGACGTTATACGCAAAGTGGTAGACAACATTTGAAAGAGAAGAACTGAAGATCGGGTTCAGTGGTATTAGGAGAGGCCTATTTATTTCCGTAGGAGTCTGATACGGACAGATTATGATGAAGATACGAAATTATTATTTTCGATTCTTTTGTTTTCGTAAAGCTACCGTACCAAACGCCGAATTTAGTTCTTACATCATAGTTAGTTACCTAAAAAATGTCAAATGCCGACCACGTCGTCGCCTCCGGCCTCTATTGCATACAAATAACGCGATTTCAAGACAGCACTGATTCAGATGACCTAGTGGTTTAGGCTGCATTTATGCAAGTCAAGAAATGTGCAGATATCTTGAATACTAACAGAATGAACCGAAGAACAGAATTACTATCTCTGTGCTCTTGTAGTATGAGCACCGGTCGCCAGAGGTCCCGGGTTTGTATTCCTAGCGGGGGAACTGTTACTCGTTTTGGTTGGTGGTAGGGCTTGTTTATCCACCTGGTAAGCTACCACTAGGATAGCTAAATATATAGTTAATTATAGAAATATATAAATAAATAATACAGTTTATAGTTTAGTTTATGAAAAATACAACTTACACTTAGTAAGTTAGCAAGTTTACAATTTTACTTTTTATAAAATAACGCAATATGTCGCCATAACATCAATGTTTGTTTTTAACCGACTTTAAAAAAAAGGAAGAGGTTATCAATTCGACTGAATTTTCTTTTTTAATATATTTTATATTGCAATCTATCGTCTATCGATATTCAGCAATAGGTCGGTGTGTAATTGGTCTCAGTCTTGTGCGGTGCCTGTCCATTGACACGTTCCGCTTCTTCCCCAAAATGTTTGTAACATTGTTGTGTGTCGTCAGCTAGAGATAAGATAGCCAGTGCCTCAGTAGTTGAGGATTCCGGGTGAATGCGCTTCCACCTACGGCTTTATCATTACTGAACATCAGGCGAGATGTAAATGTTTTCCATGACATTCGGATAGCAGTTGATGTTAGTTACGTGTTAGCAATTGCGATATGCGGTATGTATGTACAGTCAGCGGCAGATCAACCTACCCAAATCTGTCAAATTTCTCCAATGAATATTGATCCTTACAACCAAAATATAAAGTTCAAAATTGATTGTAGAAAATTGACAGTTTTGGGTAGGTTGATCTGCCGCCGTGTGTACGGTTCCGTGCGATATTGCTACTGATCACTATACGTAGTGTTATGGAGTTTGATAACAAGAAATGACGTGGTGTTTACAATGGTATGCCGTATGACTGTGGACAGAACTAATATTGCTATTAGAATTACATAATCTTCAAGAGTGATTTTGATATGTTTTATTGAGTAAAGGAAAGTAGAATTGATGAAAATAGTTGTAAATCAACCATGAGTCTTTTCTACCTTCTCTATATGGCTTATCTCATAGTTACTTTATTTATGTTAGCCGTATCTTTACATTATTAACCTTTGAACCGCTACCAAAACATGACCTTTATTTTAGTTTAGACATTGGATACTATCGCTTGATCAACTAGACCAGTAGACCAGTATAGCGATTTTTAAATGTCACCGGTGCAGTGATCTCATAATGAAAAGTACGAATTACACTATGAAATTGTAAAAAATGTAAACAATTGTTCACGATTTGATTAATAGTTACTTACATGCTTTTTGACAATTTTTGGTGTCAAAAAAGTGACTTTGTACAAGATAAAAAGGAGCAGCCTTGATGACATTGGCGTGAGAATTAGTTACTGGTTCTAAAATCACCCCCCAGGTCAGCAGAAGGAATGTACGTACGCGTCCTAAACATATTTATGAGAGGTAATGTGCCAAGTGTCGTAGCGAGGTTAGTAGGTATATTGATTCCTTTGGCATATAACATTTCAATCTCAGTAATATACTATGTCTCAAGCGAGCCATGAAGGGCAGCAAGTGTTTGTGATCCCGCGCAGATCGTCTTACGACACGCTTCCGTAATACTCACTGGTGGAGTAGTTGCTGCTTGTCAAATGTGTCAATAGGTCTGTTGAATAACAGTATATCGGAAACCTACAAAACACCTACCTATGGAGCAGGGAGGAGCTCGATGGCGCAGTGGTAAACGCACTTGGTCGGCGATTGCTTAAGATAGACAACTTTCGCAAAGGCCGATCATCGGATGGGTGACTAAAAAATTGTCATCTCGAGCTCCTAGTAATTTTAAGTGTTGTCAGCAAGGTTTCCACAGCACCAAAAGCAGAATGAATGCGTACTTCATCCTGGCGACACGTAAGGGGAAGTTCAGTTATTTTAGTGTGTATGCCCTCCTTCCCCCTAAATGGGGTAGGGGGAATGTCCTACATCACCACCTGCGCCTCCCCGGGCGATGTGGTACCTACGCCATATGCATTTCCTACTGTAGTGGATACAAAAAAAGGATGAATGCGTCATTCTCGTCTTGTTTACGATGCGCGCGTCGTCTGCGGTTGCATAAACTCCTTACGCTGATTGCAACCCGTCAAGTGTTGTGGACTTATGGGCTAACTTTGGTACTTAAGCGATATTCTCACATATTACGGAATCGTGGAAACGTTCTCAGCTAGAAGGGTTCATTTGGTTTGCAAACTATGGGTACTAAACATTTTACGAGCAAACAAGAACCTGTTTTCTTTTAAATTTTTAAATTACCTAATTTAAAGTTAGTCTTACAGCACCTAACCATAGACCCTGCAGTTCGAATTAAACCATAATTTTAATCAATTTTATGGAAAGTTAAAGCGAGTAGATAATGTTTTTTTTTTGTGTGTGTGTGAAAGTGAAATCTTCAACCAAAATAGTGCTAACATAGACAGAGACATCTCAGAAGAATGACAACAATCTGTCATTAGATAGGTACTCGTATCTTAGTCGAACAAATGGAGTTCTAAAAATATATTTATTATGAACTAGCTGCCTTCAAAGAAATGCTACTTCAATACGTCCCCGCCGGCTGAGACGAACTGAGTTAGCATTTCCAAACGATAAACACGCGCAAGAGCGGGATCACTGAGGAGCTCGATGGCGCAGCGCCCGGTCTGCGAGTGCTGAGGTTAAGCAACTTTCGCAAAGGCCGGTCATAGGATGAGTGACCCAATATTTATCATCTCGAGCACCTCCGTGCTTCGGAAGGCACGTAAAGCCGTTGGTCTCGGTTGCATTAGCAGTCGTTAACAACCACCAATCCGCACTGGGCCCGCGTGTTGGTTTATAGCCCGTTCTCCCTATCCATCCATAGGGAAGGCTCGTGCCCCAGCAGTGGGGACATAAAATGAGCTGATGATGATGATAATGAAATAAGCGAAACTTATTTATCGTTCCTCCTTTGTATTAGTTATTGTTCTTAAACATCATAGCTACCGCACACATTGCAAACAATGCGTCTAACATCTTCAAACTAAGGACGCTCACTCAATGTTATATGCAATCAAGCCTCTGTCACAAAATAAAGAGACTGCAGAACTTAAGCTTCATGTAAACGCGGTCGAGTAACGCACAAACAGTCCACCTCTCTCTCACGGGCATGGAATCTCGCATGTAATAAGCTCGGTTTTTTTTCTTGAGAGGTTGGTGATTGCCTCAAACGGCATTTTCCGTTTCACCGGGCTTGTTTGGGGGCGGCGAGACACTTAAAGGGTTCCTAAAGCCGTGTGAAACGAAAATCCTTCGGAGATTTTTTAGAGGGAACGAACGGCATATCACGCACTAGTGCGTGTCCCCGTGCCCTACTAGATTGACCGGGCCGTGGAGGTGGAGAGAAGCGCCCAGGTACATGTCTGTGCTTGGTGTAAGGCGCGTGTGAACCAGGTCATCGTACCCTTGAAGAACGAAACCTTTCTTGCCATTACTTAGAGGAGTTCCTTCACCTGCTAAAGATTATCGTCATTAGCCTTTAAGAGAACTAACAATTCTACGAGTACGGTGTCTTGGTACAGAATAATAATTTGGACCTAAACTAGTGTGCATGTTTAGTGTACTCTGTAAATGTGTAGTGGCATTTAGAGGACCGGGCGGGGATTAAGCTCGGTATGTAGCGCCATAACATCAATGTTTGAAGCATTGTTGTGTTCCGGCAGCTAGAGATAAGACAGCCAGTGCCTCAATAGTTGCGGTTCCCGGGTGAAGTGCAGTAAGCTAGAGATAAGATAGCCAGTGCCTCAATAGTTGAGGTTCCCGGGTGAAGTGTAGTGTCTAGCTTAACTTCTGGGCTTCCTTATTTTGTGCCTCTGTTTAGAATAGCGAAAACAAACAGTCTAATTGGTTAGAGCAGAGGACATGCGACCTCAGCGAGTGCTCACTAAGTGGATTGGTACACAAATTGCTTAATTTCTCCGCAGCTTTTGTGGGACGCACGTAATTTGATGACAACTGACTATGTTGGTAACTGGTGAACAGTAGGCTTATTGTCTAATTCAACCTCTATAACGATACCTTTCAAAGGTATAAAATTACGCTTGTCATTTTGCATAGACGATTCCAAATAAATATTCTTAAAACGCGTCGCGATCACAATCACTGAAACTTGTGAATCAGTTTGAAGTTTTTGAATAGCTTTCAAATAGCAAATTGAAAGGTATTACGATCATATTACGATAGATATTAGAGTTGGAGTTTCAGCCGAGTTCTTTCCGTAATAAATAACACAGTTGTGAGACTCCATTTTAATTTCTATCTACTGTTTAATTGTACCCTTATACTTACTTATAATAAAAATACTTGAAATTGGCTAAATGCTAAACGCGAAGCCATTAATTAAGATAATTAATTTAATATTAGACTTAGACAATAAGGGGGCAGGCTCTACTACGGAGCATTCAATAGATTTATTTCATTGTAGGTACAGTTTAGCTGTTGTGTCCAGAAATTTTGTGAAAGACTCTTGACAAGCATTAAGCAATAAGCATTTGACTTTCATCTCAAAAGATGTTTAGTGATGACGAGACCGAATGTGAAGCGCACTTCACCCGGCATCATCAACTAGCTATGTTAACTTGCTGAGGCACTGGCTATGTTATCTCTAGCTGGCGGAACACAACATTGCTATTATTTCAGCAAAAGTCTGAAACAACTCTGAAAGTATCATATTATGATACAAACGGCAGCAGATCAACCTACCACAAAATGTCAAATTTCTTTAATACATTTTGAACCTTATTGTTTGGATATATAGATCAAAATCGATTAGAGAAACTTGACAGTTTTGGATAGGTTGATGTGCAGGCGTGTGTATATTTATATAATACTTTTAGAGGTGTTAAAACACCCTGTCGGCCAAGTGGGTCATTGATGTTATGGCGACATACCTATTAGGATAAGATCGTGGTAGCTACAGCTAGCCAGGCGGACAAACCAGCCCTACCACCAACCAAATCAAGGATCACAAAAATTTACCCCCCACTAGGAATGGAAGCTGGGACCACTGGGTCTGACCGGTGGTCTTAACCGCTAGACCACAGAGGCGGTTGAAAGGTCTTAATGTATTTGAAGCGCCTGTCGGCATTATAAAGGCAAATTAACTTTGTTGCCACATCCATCACGACTAGCTCTCTCTTTATTAGATTACGTTAGTAAGTGTATTTATTTGTACTAGTGGTCGCCCAGTGGTCGAAATTTGACCGTAATTGTATTAAGGCTGCACGGATTGTATGTATCCTAAGCAATGAAAAATTAAAAAGATAGAATGTGAGTTTGGATTGGCATTGATAGACATCGGCCGCACCTCTTCCATTTTTGAAATTTTTGAAAAGAGTATTATACGTGTGTGTCAAATACATATGCGTTTGTGTCATATACATGGTAGTGTGTGTAATGTTTGTTTTATTGATTTAATGTATTTTTATGTACAATTTAAAAATATATTTACATTCGAATAACCTTCTCTATATAAACTATAAGTAAGGCGAAATTTCATACTCCTCCGTCCGCGCAATTTACGTAAAAAAGGGATACAAAGTATTTCTTCACTTATTAATATTATAGATTTGTTAGGACATTCTTTTTACAGCAATTTAATAAGTTTATGATATAGGTACTGTAGGGTAGTGGCACCAGTATTCGACACTTTTATTCCATTTATTTTTTAAAATAGGCCATCTACCTACTGATGACTAAAGTCAAACTTTATCTATACATATAATAAATACTTATAATCTAATATAAAGGATACTTAGAATCGATAACAGAACACGTCAAAACAGTTTTTGAAATTTTGGTCTGTTTGTCTGTTTGTTTGACCGAGCATCACGTGAAAATGGCTGAACGGATTTGGATGAAACTTGCACATAGACAGACCATGACCCGGACTAGGATATAGGATACTTTTTATCCCGGTAACAGGTTCCTATGGGATAGTGTAGTCATCGCGAACGAAGTCGTGGGAGAAATAAAATTGAATTGAATAGAGACCACCTGCTTCATATCTTTGCTGTCATATTGTAATAAGTATAAACTCTTTTGTGATAAGTAGTAGCCTCTAGTTAAGTTAAGTATGATGTATTGTAACATGTGTTGATTGATACAACAAAATCTATATATTAAATTACATGAAGCAAAAACTTTGTACCCCTTTTTACGAAAATTGCGCGGACGGAGGAGTCTGAAATTTGGCACACTTATAGTTTATATAGAGAAGAAGTGCAGCAAGCTATTTTTTTTTAAATTATGCATAAAAAATACATTACATTAAATAAAAATTGTTTCTAAAATTTTCAAAAATTTCAATAATGGAAGAAGAGCTGCCGAAATCTGTCAAAGGCTTAGATTAAAACAAAAAGAGGAAGATACGCTACTCGTTAGCTGCGCGCGGTCCTGCTAAACCGAGTCCAATGGACCTGCTTTGTTCCAGTCTACGTTAAAACAGCGACTTGTGTGCATGTGCTGCGTTGTCAGTGTCAAAACGATTTTATTAGAAAATAACGCAAAAAAATGCCTTCCTGTGCATTTTTCCAGTGCACGAATCACTCGAGGCGTAAGAACAAGACACATGGAATCACTTTTCATGCGTTTCACCAAAAGTATATTTAGAAAGAAAATTCTTATGAATTTGTTGTGCATTCCGGACATTTTTGAGTTTTTGTTTTTGATTGCGAAGCGACCGAGACGTCACTGGCTGACTCCCTCGCGCTGACGTTGAAACTTACCGCTCTGTCTCGCTCGCTCGATTTACACTTTATAGGTGTGCATGTATGAGTCTTTGCATATGTAGTTAAGTAGGACTATATTTTGATTGACTACAAGTATTAGCATGCCGTATCTTCCTCTTTTTGTTTTAATCTAAGGTCAAAGGCAATCCAAACTCACATTCTATCTATTTTAATTTTTCATTGCTTAGGTTACAATCCGTTCAGCCTTGCAGCTTCATCATTCAGACGAAATAGTAAACAGCTTTTTATAAAAAATACGGTCGAATTTCGACCACTGGGCGAGGTATTCCACGAAGCACACCCAAACGAAGCACACCCAGACGAAGCACACCTAAAGTATTCCACGAAGCACACACATATGTGTTAGTAGTAGTTTACTAGTATTAATAAAGACGTAAAATTTGTGACTTTGTTTCACCACGGTGGCCGAGTGGCAAAGCGCTCAGCCCGATACCCGAAGGTCCCGGGTTCAATTCCCAGGTCGAACAATGGTTTCGGATTTTTCGATGCATAGCCCGGGTTTGTAATCAATCACCAACCCGCATTTGGTAAGCGTGGTGATTAAGCCATTACCCATCATTGTAGCGATGACTTGATTTGTATGGCAATGATGGAGGCCTTTGCCCAGCAGTGGGGCAGAATAAAGGCTATTCACACAATATATGCTACATATTATGCCCCTTGCAGGTAACATAGGCTCATAACAAAATCTCAAATCCACGAGAACGATGTCGCCAGTTATGTGCTAGTATAAAATAAAGTGCAAACTTTTTTGCATACTGTACTACTTTTATTCTATGTATCTATGAAATGCGTAATATGTACTAAATATAGTACAGCAAGAGCTTTATATGTTTCCCAACTAATTTTATGTGAAGATTTACTTGATCTTGCGTAGGCAGCTAATGGGATAGACTTGCCAAATTGAACTACATTAAAATTATAGATATGCACATACGTTACGAGAGATTTAATGATATCAGTAAAGTAGTTTAAATGAGCACTATAATTAAACTGGAAGTAATATAGAAGATAATAACTAAATTTCAACAACGTTCATAATTTATATAATAATAATTGAGGTTGATGTATTACTCTCCATATTTGGTCTGTCTGTAGCTAAATGTGATCCCTCATATTTTAAAATATGGGCTAAAGTAAAACCTTGTTTTAAAGTGATGGTGTATCTATCTACATTTATTAAGATAAGTGAGACAGTAACAAGTAACTATCCCTATCTATATTAATAAAAATCAATTGCTACATGTAGGTATGGTGATAAAGCATCACTTGAGAACGGCTCGACCGAGTTCGCTGATTTATTTTTTGTTATGTTTGTTATCAGGACCAATGTTTATATGAAAATAGTATATTATGCAACTAGTGAATAAAGGACGGAATTAAAGCGAGGGCCGTAGATGAGTCACGAGCAAGTGAAGGATTCTAATGATTCAACTGTTAGAATCCTGAACGACGCGAGTGATTCATGGCCCTCGATATAAATTCGTACTTTATTCAGGAGTTGCATACTATACTTTATACCATGACTACGAGAAAAGACATAATTTAAGCGAAAATAGAAATTTAATCAAGAAATAAGAATTGTTACATTAATTGAAATGGACATTAAAATTAGAGCAATGACTGAAATTAAGCGTAATTTTCTTATTATTATCATTAGAGTGGTCAACTTGTGAAACAATATTTATTAATCTAATGCCAAACTCCTTGTGAAGGTCGCGGGAAGCCGCTGGATGCGAGCAGCACAAAACCGGTCGTTGTGGAGATCCTTGGGGGAGGCCTTTGTCCAGCAGTGGACGTCTTTTGGCTGAGATGATGATGATGATGATGAAACTCCTTGTCGCAAATATCGACCAATCAAATCTCGAGAATTTATTTGCACCAAAGAGTTTTGAATTTCGAATATTAGCGCAAGGAGTTTGTGTAAGCATTGAAATAGAGACCGGATATATTTTTGTGTTCCAAATTCAAACACCAAAATAGTGAATAAAAGGCCTTTTTATTAACTGTTTTGCGTGAATAAAATAAGCTTTTTAGAGTAGGTATGGTATAAAAGAAGTTTTCGACGGGATACAGGCGTACACTGAAGTGGAGGAAGTCGCGAGCGGGCCTCTAGTTTTTAATAAAGCTAAAAGCTGGCAAAAGTTATCCTATTTGATGGAGTGTTTCCGTTTTCATCCCACTTCAATATAATTCTTAAAACCTTTTTGAAAAAGGTTTTAAAAATTAGTGGGTTGAAAAAGGAATAGATTTTGGGTTGAAAGCGGAATTATATTATAATTATTATAATTTTGTAGTGTGTGCCAATAAATGTATTTCATTTCATTTCATTTATATTGAAGTGGGATGAAAATGTGGGAAAAGTGGGAAAGTGGAAAGAATTATGGGTTGAAACCCATAATTCTTTCCGCTTTCATACCACAAACAATTACTATCAATTGTTGACGAATGCAAAAAAGTTAGATAACAATTATTTTAATTTAACTACACAGTGCCTACGTAAACAAGATGTTTGAAAAAGTTCAAAGATATTATTATTATTGATAATCCTAACAAATTAGAAATATAAAGAGCAGTTGTTAATAATAATTCACCTTTCTTTCTAACATTCAAAACTAAAATCAACCAACCACCAAAATAACAGAATAAAACCAAACAGTATACGTGCTTAATCATTAATCAGTCAGAAATGCCACACAAAATTATTTTTCAAATCACGTGATCCGTCCTAATCTTATTACCCAATAACTTATAAACTTTTCATGACTTGTTATAAATTGTCATAAAAATCTTTAAAGTCCCGACTTCCCATAATTAAGACAGTGAAGTAATAGTATAAAAGATTAAGAATACCCATATAAGTGGGCCCATTTATTTCAACGACCCGTAATTCTTTACCACATACCCATTTTGTAATCTTTGTACCTACACCTAAGTATCTTTTATTAATTGAGTTTACTATAAATCCTTGGTCCATCTAATGGTGACACCGGGTTTTTAATAGTGCACTTAAAATTGACGTTAAGAATACAACAAGTAAACCTAACTGAATTTGAATAATAATTATTTATAATAGTAAATAGTTACTATCTCTGCTATTGTTTCTTAAAGTTCACACGAACACTAATTGTAATGAAAGAAGAGTCAAAACATGTCAAAAAAGTGCCCAGTGCGAGTTTAATTCGGTATTCGATCACGTTAACAAAAACGAGAATTTGTATGGCAAAATGTTAACTCTTCTCGTACGCCGCCAGGAGGCGCTGCATCAATGCCATACTAATTTTCGTTTTCGAAAACGTAATCTAATGAATACGGATAGTAAATAAAACTCACACTAGGCGCCCTGAACATTGTTTAGTCATTACGACATCACAAAAAATATTTTCGCGTTTATTTTATTTTATTTAAAAAATTATTTGGTAAACTTACACCTAATACATAAAATAAAAGTGTTTATGTGTTGTGTTTGTGTTTGTGTGTGTGTGTGTGTGTGTGTGTGTGTGTGTGTGTGTGTGTGTGTGTGTGTGTGTGTGTGTGTGTGTGTGTGTGTGTGTGTGTGTGTGTGTGTGTGTGTGTGTGTGTGTGTGTGTGTGTGTGTGTGTGTTGCCCCTATAAATCCGGTTACGGTATAAAAGCTATCCCTTTAAATATCAGAAAGGATTCTGCCACAAAGGCTATGGTGTGTTGCAACTGAAACACAGCTTATTTTTTTAATTTTCAACATTTCTTTGTAATTAAATCGGTCTAACTACATTATATAACTCAACTAACCGCGCTCACATTTTTCTTCATTAACACACCGTAATGGTAAATTAACCATCTCGATCGGCGCGCCACGTAATAGTTACCCATCCGCAGTTATATCCAACTGCGTTTCCGTATTACGTATATACGATTCGACTTGCACCAACAAATCCACTATTAAATAATAAATTTTTATACCAACCTTTATTGCTGACCGACCAAAGATTGCTAGTTGGACTATTTCTCTTCGGCTTGTTGTCTCTGAACATAAGAATGTCTGGGATTTTATTATGCTTGTTGTCTCTTGGTACCACGTCTGGCGCCCGATCCACGTTCACTCGGACAAATTCTCCTTTCAAAACTTTATGTTGATTATCTTTAGCGTTCAAAGGAGGCGGAGGCGCTTTGGATTTCTTGTGAAACAGTCTTTTCCTCTCGGGCTTGGATGGTACATCTATATCGGTATAAATGAGGCTGTCTATCTCACCGACGTTCACATCAGTTCTGATACCAATCAAACTCATTGGCTGATCGAATCGAGTACCCAAACCTTTTTGTTGTACCGATATGTGCGTTATACCGTCGTTGTCGGTCGTATGCATCAGATCGTACTCCCGACTTTTATCGTATAAGCTGTAATCGTCAACGCTGTTCTTCCTATTTTTATTAAACAATTCGTAAGTCTTCTTCTTAGAAAAGAGGTTATCGCTGCTTACGTAATTATTCGTGTTATTTGTTAGACGGTTCCGCATTTTAAAGTATTTATAAGTGAAGTATATCCTTTTGAAATCCTGCTCGTTTTCGAATCTCAAAGCTATCGCTTCTTTGTTAAGGTTTTTGGTGACGTAAAAGACTAGAGTGTTGTCACAATTGGGATAATTCTCAATATTAACGCAATTAGCGATATCATCTATTGATATGTTCTCATATTTGCTTGTTGGTATGTCCGTGAAATCTTTAATAAGTTTTGGTTTTTCATCGTCTGTGTCTTCTTTAGTTAGGAGCTGGAGTTGATCTTTCTCATTGAAGCCTACGATGATGTTGTAGCTGTTGTTGGCAGGTTTGCTGATAGTGAGGATGTCCAGCTGCTGGGTCGGGCTGTGTAGTTTCTGCCGGGCCACGATGGCAGCGAGGCCACCGCTCCTGGCCTTCTTCACCGTCATTTGTTAATCTGAAACAAAAAAAAAATGTCCAATTATAACCTTATTGATGACTGATTAGAAAAATATAACAGTACAAAATTGTGGCAGTGACACATAAAAGAGAATTGAATTTGAATCAGGATAGCTTATTAATAATATTAGTTTAATTGTTTAGGTTTTTAAAGTAGGTATCTTCAATTTATGTTAAAAAAACCATTTTCTCAGTGGATTATACGTATCAGAAAACCAAGCCCTTCATTGTTCTAGGTATACTAGTGGTCGCCCAGTGGTCGAAATCCCACCGTAATTTTATTAAGGCTGCACGGATTGTATCCTAACCTAAGCAATGAAAAATTAAAAAGATAGAATGTGAGTTTGGATTGGCATTGACAGATTCCGGCCGCTTCTCTTCCATTTTTGAAATTTTTGAAAAGAGTTTTTAAGCGTGTGTGTCAAATACATAATATGGTTTGTTTTATGGATATAATGTTTTTTTATGCATAATTTAAAAAAAATATTAACATTCTGTACTCCTTCTCTATATAAACTATAAGTGTGCGAAATTTCATACTCCTCCGTCCGCGCAATTTTAGTAAAAAGGGGTACAAAGTTTTTGGTTAACGTATTAATATATAGATTAGGTATAATTATGTAACCACCTTAAGAGTTTTGCTGTCCAAAATTTATAGAGAAGTAACAAAAGAAATATAGTTAATTGTTTGTTATTCATGAGATAGAGTAAATCATCATAAAACAGAAACGCGACGTAGATTAAGTTACAGCCAGTCTTCAAAACAACATCGTTATAGAAAATATGTCAGTAACATTACCCAGCCCAGTACAAATACCGTTTACAAAATCGAATTCACACAAATAAAATTTTACAATGCCGTTAACGATAATCGATTTAACAAATCGATTCACAACAATCCAACGATTTGGACACGTGATGGGATAAACGGAAATGCTTCGCACTCACTTACACATACGCGATTTGGTAGGAACAAAAGAGATGCAACAATGCATCAGCTATAAAGTTTTGTTATCTCATTTTTGGGCTGCTATTTAAAGTCACAATTAAGTAATTGTGTCAATACCAAGCAATTACTATTCGATTAATTTAGTTTCGATATTGAACGAGTGCTTTCACTTGCTTTCTTTTTATACTTGTCGCTTAACACGTTAAAAGCGATTTTAGGACACCCACTCCACCATGGCCCTATTGAAGCAAAAAATCGCATAGGTACATCAAAAATATAGATAGATGATAATTTAATTACCACAACAAAAAAAATATAATTAAGGTCAAACGCAAATTTACAATTTGTCGGTTTTAGCGATATCCTTTCAACCAGATATATGAAGAGAAGTCTGACATTACAAAATAGGAGGTTCTAACATCGAGTATAATAAAAATAATACGCAAGGCATTACGTAATGAAACATACATAATAATATACTTACATAAAATTATGACAAATTATAATAAAATAATGTAATGATGATTTAATTTAGGATTATCATTGCATTGTTGCAAACGAAAATATATCTTATCGTCACGAAACGTAATAGAACATCAACGGATGGCGATAGACTAAAATATGGTATGGCCAAACCATAGACAATCTGATGGAGAGTGTCGAGGTTTGAACAAAAGGAGATCCCAATCTGTCTCAAAAATTAAGAAGCTAACTAATCTAGAAGTGTCATCGCAATTATGCCAGAGAAAGCCGCCGCGTAATACGAAAACGCAATTAAAACAATAAGAGTTTGCAGCGTGCGACACTCGCGCAAGAGGTCTGCGCTTCCTCGTGCAGATGAGTAATTGTTTAGATGCGGTCCTAATATCATAAGGGGGAGCGTTTTTACTCAAGCATACATTTACCACTAGGCCTCAAGGCGGCTAATTACATTTACGTCTCAATTGTGTGTCAGTAGCGTGATTTTGACATTAGGTAAGACTATACATGGGACGATGGGATGACTAAGGGACTATGGGACGAAGAGCTCGATGGCGAAATGGCTAACGCGCCGCTCTGCAATTGCTGTGGGTATGTCCGTGAAGTCTTTAATGAGTTTTGGTTTTTCATCGTCTGTGTCTTCTTTAGTTGGGTAGTGGAGTTGATCTGAGGTCATAGGATAGACCAATCTTGTATAATCTCGAGCTTCACTGTGCTTCGGAAGGCCCGTAAACCCGTTGGTTCTGGCTGCATTAGCAGTCGTTGACAACTACCAAACCGCACTGGGCCCGCGTGGTGATTTATGGCCCGTTCTTCCTATCCACATCCACAGGAAATGCTCCTGCCCTAGCAGTGGGGACACATTTCTTTCTCGTAAATTGTAAGGAAACTATGTGTAATAAAGTTAAATCAATAACGTCTCAATAGTGTGTCGGTGGCCCGATTTTGACATCAGAATTATGGATGTTTTGTCGACAAAGGATGGAACTTGGACTGTAGTGCAGTAAGAATAACATCTTCTGGCTCGTGGTGGTAAAACTTTAAAAAATATTGGCAATACTTCTTTACACTTAAAGGAAAAATAATCCACCTATCCCGTGGAGATAGCCTATATATATTTGGAACAGGGGTTATTAGGTACCTAACTTATTCGGTAATAAATTATATGTCTGGTTGACTCATACTAAATCGCTACCGCTCATCGCGTGACCTAAACTAACACATACTATATTTAACAATAGTCGAGACGTGAGAGCCTGCTTTACATAAGATTCAGTGCATTTCCGCGCAACTGGGTGGATTGACGAAACTGTGTTAAAATTTAACTAAACTAATCAGTTTTGAGGTGTTTTTGTATAACGCATCAATTTCCCTATCTACCATAGTAAAAGCTATGCTGGTTAGCGAGAGATTAGGACGGAGTAAGTTCATATGCGGAGGCAGCAGAAGGCAGGCCCGATTAACCATAGGTGCCTTGACAGGGCACTATGCCACAAAACAAATGCTCCACAGAATGCACATCTAAACAAATAGCTTATGTAGGGCATGTGGAGAGGAAACGGAGTCAATGCAGCACCTACTGTGTAACTGCGACTCTCTGGCTAGAAAAACAATGGGACTCCTGGGGTCGGCCTATCCGAAACCGGAGGACTTCAGGCTCTTTGCTCTTAAAAATGTTGCCAAACTTATGGCATCTATCTTTACAGAGGAGGAAGAGTGAAAGGATGGGGTTGCACAAAAGATCCCGATGGGTTGAAGTGTTACTGTCAGAGGGTAACCTCAGCTCGCTATGGCCAATCCAATGGACCTGATCCATCGCATACGTAGCGGGAGAAGGACGTGGCAGTACACTCGCCATCTTCACCTGCAATGAGGTGATACGTTCTTAGTGTTCTTACGAGTCGTAAGCCTCAGGACGTCGGAAACACATCCAAACACCTGCGGGCGCATAGGGCTGACCCGCCAAAGGTCTGCTGAGATGATATCCGGAGAATGTCTAACCAACGACGGTCCCGGATCACCCCGGCGGCAAATGAAGGGATGCAAAGATAGTTGTTGGGAGAGGCCTGTTCAGCATTGGATTGATACGGGCTGATAATAATAATGAACTCTATCTAACGGCGATATAATTAAATATTTATAAAATACAGTTAAAAAATAAACGCCTACCCGACCCAGCCAGGAATCGAACCTGGGTCTTCCGCGATCCGGGCGGCTGCACTGACCGCTATTCTACCGGGAAGGCTGACGTAAGCGCTAAATTTTGTCACTGCTTTTTTATACACGGCGATAAAATTATTTAAATTTGGTCGTCAATGTCATATTGTCATATTTATAATAGGATATTGAAATTTACTAGAATGGATATACCGTGAGCTCCTAAAGCTCTGAAGCAGTTATGCAGTTGTGAAAACGAAATCTGTGTAGCGGCGTATATAAACGCGCCTCGTTTTCACAACTGCAACAATACTGAGTGCCTGATACTTGGACGCCCAAGGTAACCACAGTGCCATAGAACAATTGAATTTCTATTGTGTCTGGTTTAAGAACAACTAAGTTTTGTTTACTATCCGCATTCATTCGATTACGTTTACGGAAACGAAAATGTGTATGGCATGTTTCAACACGTCTTGTGTGTCGCCAGGGGGTGCTGCTTCAACGCCATACTAATTTTCGTTTTCGTTAACGTGATCGAATGTGAAATGAAACCCACATTAAGCACGCCCTGCTCTAAAAGATTATGGTAATTGGTAAGCACAGAACACAGATACTTGGTAAGGCCCTAGGTATTTTAAGGATTCCTTTACGGTTTAATCTAACTTCTAACGTATATATTTTTTTAATATTTACGGATAAGCACAGTACCTTGATCTCACCTGATGTTATGTGATGATAAGGCCAATGATGGAAGCGCACTTCACCCGGGATCCTCAACTAGTGAGGCACTGGCTGTCTTATCTCTAGCTGCCGGAACACAACAATGCTACAAACATTGATGTTATGGCGACATATTTAGTTAAGATGGTGGTAGCTAGCCAGGCTGACAAACAAGTCCTACCACCAACCAAACCGAGTACACAAACATGTACTGGGTCTAAACCGGTGGTCTTAACCACTACACCATGAGGCGGTTAAACGGCGGTTTTCGAACTTTAAACTAAGAATGTGGTTGTGGTCTAGAGATAAAAGTGTTTCTATCCAAAAATAAAACAAAGCACTTAAAATGCATTATAATGTAAACATAAGGTAGGTATGTCAACTAATGTCCATAACACAGATTGAGCGTGAAACGGGCGGTCCCATTTTTATTTCGAAACCTAATTCCTTGCACAGCTGAAATTACAGTTTTGTTTTGTAACCGCTCCGCTTGTGTTACGTATTTGTTTATGGCCAGTGTGTGATTAGATTAGGCAAACCTTTTGCATTCTATTCACGAGATATGGGTTATTTAAACGTAAGAATTGAATTGAGTTTATTTATAATCATTAAAATGAGCTACTAGATAACATAGTATTTTTATATGTTACGGGTATGCACAGTGCCTTTATCACACCAGTGGCGGTACCCAAAGTAACATTGACCACGTGATTTAGCGCGGCTTATGTCAATCCCATACATTTTATTATTTTCGAACTTCGCTATCGTTTTCTTAATGTTACTTTGGCTAAGCCTACTGATGTTAATTGATGATAAGGCCAAGGCCATAGTCACTTGATCGTCAACGACAGCTGATATAAAGTTTCCGATTACTTTCTGGTAGATCGATGAAGAAATATAATCTTTTTTATATGATTTTGTCCCATTCGGTGTCGAGACCCTTGGTCCGTGGGGTCCTAGCGCTTTAAGGCTTTTTAAGGAAATAGCAAAAAGGTTAGTCGACATCACAGGAGACCGAAGAGCTGGCAGCTACCTCGGACAAAGAATTAGTCTAGCTATTCAAAGGGGGAACGCTGCCAGTATTTTCGGAACCTTGCCTAAAAAACTCCTTTTAATAATATATTTTAATTAATAAATTATATATTTTTTTAAGGTTTATAGTTATGTGTTGTAAAAACGTTCAACTAGTAATAATGTAACACCATGTTATAAATAAATCTTTTATTTGATCGTCATCGGAAATAAAGACTGTAGAGGGATAAAAAACAAAGTTATCGTCGCGGTAGATCTGTCGCTAAGTAGGTGCTGAATAATCATGGAAGATAAGAGCGTTCTAATAGGTAGATAAACAATTTTCTTAACAGTAAACACACACGGAAAGACGTACGAATAATCAGCCAACATCGGTGTTGGCTCTCACGCTGGCTGTCCCCAGTTTTCACCAGTGACAATGGATTTTTCTCATAATTACGCTTAGTTTAATGCGGCCCTGGTTTCTTAAGAATGGGGAAGGTTTAATGGCCACGGGTGAACTTTCTCATTTCCAATTTGACTGTGTTATAAGTGCGATAAGTTGGTATTGAATTTTATAGCTTAGGTTTTTTATTAAATCTACACATAAGTTTTATTATTCTATCACCTAACATTAATTTCATTCATTTCATCAACATTATGCCTTTGACGGCCTCCTTGGTCGAGTGGTTTGTACACCGGTTTTCATGGTGTCGCCATCTCTGAGGTCCCGGGTTCGATCCCCGGTCGGGTCAATTTAGAAATTATTGTTTTTCTAAATTGTCTCGGGTCTGGGTGTTTTCTATGTATAATAAGTATGTATTTAAGTATTTTAAGTATGTTTATCCGTTGTCTAGTAACCATTTAACGAGTTTCATAACGAAGCTTATCTTGGGCTAGATAGTTGGTGGTGAGTGTAGGAAAGTTTATTTATTTATTTATTTATGCATGTTCACGAACACTTAACGGTTAATAATCAACTAATATTTCACGTTGATATTCGACAAACTTCGATCATTTTATGTACTCGAAGTCAACAAAGCACAAAAAACAAAAGTGCAAACATTTACTGTCCTGCCAAGAAGTCTTTCACAAACAATTTATGTTTTAAAAAGTGCTAAAGAGGTTTCTATACCTGTCAACTAACCCGACACTGGCCAAAACTATAAGAAATTGCCATAAAATAAAAATAAAAACTGTCGACTTATCCTTACAAATTGGAGCAAGGAGACGCTATCACACTATATTCAGACCTCATTAATCGTAACTGGCATAAACGGAGCGTTATTAAATAATCTGTGTGCCATAGCCGCATGAGCCTTGCTTTGAAACCTTATACGGGTAACTATAACTGGACAACCAACCTCTGAAGGTCACCCCAAGCTAAGGTGATCTTGTCTCTGTCTCAACTTCCGAGTTAAAACGGATGATTTAAAAAAAGAACTGTCAAGCGTGGGTTGATAATGAAAAGAGTAATCTTTTATTTTAATATTAAAGATTAATATGCATTTACTCTGGCCTCCATAGTAGTTGATAACTTAATTTAACAGAGGGTATGGCACCTGCGATGCGTGCGTTCAACTCAATTTTCGAAATCGAATAGTTCATTTATTGAGGAAGGCTATAGGCTAGTGGAGCAGCAATGAAAACAAGCAAAAACGGGAAAATATTTTTTTGAAAGCTAATTAACGCGGGTGAAACCGCGGGGCATAGCTAGTTGTGCAATAAAATGTTTTATCTAGGTGTATCTAAATAGATATCTAGTTCGCCTAAGTTTCTGCTGTTCTAACTCAAACTGGACAAGTCTCATGTCCTAAAACATCGACCTATTACAATTTTAGAAATGAATGGATCAAATTATTAAATTTAATGAATTTATTAACCAAACTAGTAGGTAAAATTAACTAAATGATAAACAATAAAAAACTACTGTGTTTACAAAATTTATTTTATTTGTCAACAGATGGGCTTGGCCTGGCCTTTTAACATCGACAATAGTAAACTATTAGTCTATGAAAGTATTAAGGGAAGAACGGACCTAATAAATAACCTACCGTCCTGCCGATATATAATGCAGGTTCTATTCATCGAACGCTTATACGGAACCCTGACAAAACGGAAACAACGACCTAAAAAGGCAATCGGAACCTTGAAAAGGTTGAAGATGGTTTTACTGGAAGTAGGTAATTAGCGGTAATTATTAATTGTTTCCTTATTAATAACATTAATAAAGTTATATTTATTTTTGTCAGCATACCAGCCCCAAAGGTCAGTCGAGATGTTGAGTCCCCACGACCCGGTCAGCCGAGGTCCAGGCCTAGAGGCGTCCTCGGGCTCTTCCCCGAAGATCTCTTCCAGGGAAGCGATTTACATTTCATAGTGTAAATCATGACCTTTTTGATTTCAAGATCACCCTCGGAAAATCTTGTAGCTTCGATAGTAGAACGGATAGACGCTCGGGTTGAATGGGAGAAATCGAAATTCAATCCCCATAGGTCAGGTAGACTAAACTGACGTGAACCCAAACAAAAAAGAAAGTACGTAGGTATTAGCTTTTCTGTATGGACTGACACTACTTTTATTGTAAAAAGCGCATTAATAATTACTAGTGGTCGCCCAGTGGTCGAAATTTTATTAAGGCTGCACAGATTGTATCCTAAGCAATGAAAAATTAAAAAAGATAGAATGTGAGTTTGGATTGGCATTGACAGATTTCGGCCGCACCTATTCCATTTTCGAAATTTTTGAAAAGCGTGTGTGTCAAATAGTTATGCGTGTGTGTCAAATACATGGCAGTGTGTGTGATGTTTGTTTTATTGATTTAATGTATTTTTTATGCATCATTTAAAAAAATATATTAGCATTCTGTACTCCTTCTCTACAAAAACTATAAGTCTGCGAAATTTCATACTCCTCCGTCCGCGCAATTTTCGTAAAAAGAGGTAAGTACTAAGTTTTTACTTCACGTATTATTTATTTTAAAAAATGTAAGTAATAAAAAGTGCAAATGGATTGGTCGATTTTTTCCTCGTGCACCGCGCTTACCTTACCCGCTGCTTTTCCACCAAAACTGTGCAGCTTTGGTGGAAAATCAGCCAAAAAGGTAAAGTTCGGCTGACGATGAAGAACATACCAAGTTCATACGATCTGAAACGCAGATAGGCAAGGAAACCGACTTTCACGTAGAACGCTGATATCACCCTGGGAACTCCACACAATACCAGTATTGTTAACATGAGATGCATCTATGATGCACTCTTGGGTTGTTGCAAATTGAACTTTGTCCATAACGGAATAGTGGTCACATGAAATGCAAAGTAAAGGTAGAAGCTTGTTGTGCAGGTGTGTGTTTTTGTCGCGTTAATGATTTTATACTCGTAACATACTTTCTTTATTATATTGTTGTTTATGCGCTGGCTGGCACCACAACTCGTTATAAAGGTACTATTTAAAATCCGAAATGATTTTTTTTATAATAATAATTTAAAAAATCGCTCGATAAAAATTAGAGACGGACGATTTGTGGTTTAGACATTGGTGATTGTTTAGGCAAAATCAGAGGTACAATAATTTAGATAAACTATAAGATATCAACTAAACGCAGTCGCCACTCGTTTTCATGATTTTTGCCCAACTTTAAATGATAATGTAGATAAAACTAAAGTGTGTTATGAATTTATGGATCAGACTGATTGTAAACACGTTCCCTTTGATACTAGACATAAATATTTTGTTTATGTGAATCGATAGTATTTTCAATTATATGAACTTAACCGTGACTGCACTTTTAGCATTTTTTGGTCAGCGCACCCCTAAGCAACTTTTGCAATGCCGCGATACCGGATGGGTGGGTGATCAAGTTGAAATATCTTGGGCTTCTCCGTTGAGAAGCATAGACCACATAGCCCAACAGGATGTAATTACAATTCCATACCCCCCTGATTTTTGCCTATTGCATGTTTTAATATAACCTTTATGGTTGCCTTTGTGGTCTGTGCTAATACAGACCACATAGCAAAACACCGATTCAGAAAGCCTTTGAACCCGGCTGTTGTCGTAAGATGGCAGTCGTTAGAACCCACCAAACCATATTAAGCCAGCATAGTCAAATATGACCGGATCTCTCCACGTGTTCATATCGGAAGCTCAAAGCCCAGCATTGTGACACCTGTAGATGATGATTATGATTAAATCTCCTTAACCCCATCATCATCATCATCATCCGCTTACATTAGTCCTCTCCTAAGCATAGGCTTCTCCAAGTGCACGCCACTGAGCACGACCCGCGCTCCAGCTAAAAACTACAAAACGCCAGTAACTTTTTTTTTTGTGGTTAGCTCGGCAAATGACTCCATCCCACCTGATGTTAAGTGGAAATGGAGTCCAGACGCGAAGATAACTGGTGCAGCGTGGAAACAAACGTAGCATCAGATAACTTCACTCTGCCGGCCCACAAGGTGCTTCTTCACGCCTCGTTTGAAGGACCCCATGTCATAGGACGGAGGGAAAACGTGTGCTGGTAGACTATTCCATCTTTTGGAGGTGCGACAAAGAAACGAGTCACCAAATTTCTTTGTGCGCGAAGGGATATTTGAGACAGTGAAACAGTGACTCCGAAGATTAGCACGTGTACTCGTGAACGTGAACTTTACAATTCATCGCTAAATCAATCTACAGTTTTATTTGTAAAAACGAGACGCAAATTCTAAATTTACATTAATAACAGGGTATAAGACCTGTCGATTATGCGTAGGCTAGGTACCCATTTATTACGTGTGTATACCAAACATATAATTTTGTGAAGAGAGACAGAGCGGCCGATGTGATTTTGAACTTTATTTCTATAAAGCTAGGGATGTGTTAATTGTGACAGGTGTGTGAACATTTATCACCCACAGCTAACTTTCACGCGATATAAAGTAAAAGTTGACGAACTAGCCGCCACAAGTTGTGTGGCGAGGGCCGCGTGTTACACCGACGCGACGGCGACGCTATAAAAAGATATATAAAAGTATTTTTTTTAAAAGAGTAACTTTCTCTAAAAAACCGAAAGAAAATCTTGAAACGTCGGTAGCTGAACAGATAAAGGCTTGGGTTGAATGAGGGAAGTGGATCAATCATCATCATAGATTTTTAAGACTACCGACGTGAACCCATGATTAATAAACATGTGTATTGGCTTAACATGACCTATTATTAATAATGTAAACCCAAATAATACCTTAATACCTAATATTCTTTTAAATCAGAAAAAAAATAAGTAAAGTAATGCAGAACTCCGCTCCACCTGATACACCTAAGCAGAAGGACTATTTTGGGCATCCACTTTTTATAATATACCTAGTTAAGTTATTGTGTCAATACACCTATGTTGTAAAGAAGATAAGAGAATCGAAAAAAGGAATAAAAACACTACAACAACGCCGCTATCCCAAAAGGCCTTCATTCAGCATAATGTTACAGACTACAGCACAGCGAAGGATATACTGAAGCATATTCGCGTAACTTCAGAATAAAACATAGTTGTCGTACCGTTCGTTCGCGTCGGTCTGAGCGCGGACCTTGGAGATTGAGTTAATCAGACGTCGGCGGCCGCCTGCGACGCCCGAACTAGATTGAACCATTACCTACCACCATTACGTATGAGCTGTAGGAGTCGCCGGGAAGTACGTGGGAACACTTTCTTTATACATAGTCAAACTCTAGATATCAGATTCTAGCTTAATATGAAGAATATTAAGCTAGAATCTGATCTCCTTCTTAGTCGGGCACTCTTGGCTGAGTGGCCGTGGTCCTGGGTGAATGACGGCTCTAGCAATGCGCCTCCACTCAGCTCTATTGAAACTTGAAAGGTTATGGTAATCATCAATAGTCTATAAATGCCTCATTTGCCTTTCTACGTAGGTAACGCATCGGGAGATTGTGCCATTAAACGCCAGTACTTTTTAACGCGTTGTCTGAATAGATTTTGTATGATCGAAGACAAACTAATTTTGATAATGGTTAGACGGAGGTGTACGCGTGCCATCTTGAGACAAAAAATTCATAGCAGGTTAGGTAGGTATTTATTTACTTTCATCTTTATTATATAAAACCATTCATTGATGACATTTAAAAAATCGATGGTCTAATATTGTCACCTACATATACCTACATACTTAAGTAGACATAATTAATTATACAAATAAAAGATTTTAAGCAGGCAATAGAGATTTTGTATTTATGACAATATTTTGGTAAGTTAAATAATTATACTTACAACTTTTATGCTGTTGCATTCTACTTTGCACACGTGTATTTCAAGAATTAAAAAATAGCTTAGGTATATGGCTTATAGCATTTAGAGCTTCTTTATACAATGACAAACATAAAACCTTCTCTTCAATCGAAAATCGTCTACCTTTCAAGTTGATCCGTTGATTCGTTCAGACAATAAATATTTACAAAAAAACCTTTCACATTTATCATATAACTAAGGTGTAAGTTACAAGTAGACAAGAGTAAATCGTCTACCGGCGATAGTATAAGTAGATAACGCAACATAAGTCAAATTAATTCTCTAATATTATCTAACATCATTCGAAATTAACGTTCACCAAACAGCACTGCGCATAGATTTCATCAATCGACATAATTTCTCGCAGTAATCGGATACCGGGTGTAGAATCGAGTCGCAATCGATATCCCAACACATAAATCAGCTACTGGTACAGGAAGACAAAGGCGTACAGGAGCTAGAGCCTAACCCTCTAGACTTGCGTGAGATTGTGCGGAACCCTTTAGTGCGGGGAAACTACATACTAGTAATGTTGAAAAGAGCTGTATTAGGAAATGGGAAAGGAATACTTTTTATTAGTTATGCCGTGTTGCTTCTTTTAGAAATAGACATAGAAATAATGTGTTAAGACATGAATGATTAAAAGGGTAAGTATGTCAACCTTATAATATCCTAACATTAAACAAATGAAATTATAGAAGAAATTCAAGAGAAATTATTACATGCATAAGAAATACGGAAAATAGAAGTAGGCACATACTCAACTCTCGTATTCGACTATAAAAAAGAAACATAAAAGCCAACGGAATAATATAGAAATATTTAGGTATGTTCAGAGTTTCGCTAAAAAACTGGATCCGAAATAAGAATATCCGACAGAAAACTCAAGTCGTCGATATAGCTCAAAGAATGTAGTAGCTGTAGTGTCAATAGTTACCATGTTTATGGGCGATGAAAGTTAATAGGTACTACTTGAATATCTAGGGTGTTTATTTTATTTAAATAACATGGCGAAGAAGCATACAAACTGAAACTTCAGACAACGCGCGCATAATTCTTGAAGTCGCAGCGTCTATAGGCTATGTTCCACTTGTAAGCCTGTGCAGTATTAAAACCTAATAAAAATAACATGAAACAATACTATGGTGTAATTGTAATCACATCACTAGCTCCAAGTCTCTCCCACGGGCTGTCGATGCTCGCGAGTCCCGCCATTATTTACGATCCATCGACCGGAATGCGCGCTCTCAACGCTTGCTCCTTTAAACGGCTTCATTGGTGTAGTGGTTACATCATCACCGGGGTCAAACACAGTGGTTTCCGGGTTCGGTCTATTTGTTTAATACTAGATAGAACCTCTGCAATTGCGTAGGGATATAGCGTCACTCGTTTTCTATCGCTTATACCACGGCGAGTGCTCTAGAGAACTGTTTGACCTTATCCCACCTTCTCCCTTCCTCCATAGGAGTACATGTGCTGCTCTTATCGCTTCACTGTCACACATATCCCATCGCGCACAAAGAAATTTGGTGACTCGTTTCTTTGTCGCACCTCCAAAAGATGGAATGGTCTACCAGCACACGTTTTTCCTCCTTCCTATGACATGGGGTCCTTCAACGAGGCGTGAAGAGGCACCTTGTGGGCCGGCAGAGTGAGGTTGACTGATGCTGCGTTGTTTTCACGCTGCACCAGTTGTCTTTGGTTTTACTCCATTTCCACTTAACATCAGGTGGTATGGAGTCAATTGCCGTGCTAGGTATAAAAAAAAACTGTACTTGGTTGGAGTGTTTTAAATTTGCTTGGCTAACAAATACTATAACATGTAATTCTGTACTCATTACTAAAATGCAATTGAACTCCTCGATTTGGTCAGATATACTGAGGTCCTGGGTTTAATTCCCAGGACGGGCAAAGTGGGTTTCAGATTTTTCATCACCAGCCTACATTAAAATTTGGCAAGCGTGACGATTACGCTTATAAATACTGATTGACTGACTTGATTTCAACGGTAGAGGCATTTGCCCAGCAGTGGGACAGTATAACAATTAGGCTATTTACTACTGCAATATTGGCTGGAAGAATTTTATCCAAGCTCTCGGTTAGATAAGGATTCTGAATGAAAAGCCGCTTTATAAAAAGGCTCTGGTAAAAAATATCTCACTTTGTCTTCTTTATTTCTTCAATCATTGTTCACTTTGGTTACTCAAAAAAAGACCAAAAGTTAATTTAGTTTCAATTTGGTAACTTATCCTAAAACTCAGCATTGCGAATCTGCTTAGCATGTATGATCACAACGTACTAAGCCGCTACGCTAGCATAGCTAGCATCAGGAAGCGTGCATGCATGTTGATAACGCAAATCGCCACTCCACCCGGTGGTCCATTCTCACGCTAATGCGGTCCAAGCGCAGATTTAATATTGTCTATGGCCCGCCATCAGGACACGCGGTATAATGTTGCGTAATGTCATTTTGACGTAATGTCATTCTGGCATCCCCGGCTGTGGAGGCTTCCGCGCCATTTGTTGACGTAGCGGGCAGGATTCCGTTAGGAGAGTTTGTTTGTACTTTGGAAAGTAGGAAGCGACGATCGGCATTCATAATATTTGTTGAACCTTCCATACCATAGCTATAGATAGATGACTTTACGCTTATATTATAGTTAACACTTTGAAAATCTTATACGTTATGATTATAGCCCATGTGCAGGTTATTTGCAACTAAATAATATTAGATAATAGAATAGTGACTATATGTTTTATAAAGATGTGAACCAGAAAATACTAACTTGATATTTTATTATGTGTAAAGGCAGTTGGAAGCTAGGGAAAAAAATATTTTAAATGGTAAAAACAAATTCTTTTTACAAATACCTGTATGACGTATCATGTATAATATTTAAAAAAAGTAAAACTGTTATAATATTCATATTTATAAAAACTAGTGGTCGCCTAGTGGTCTAAATTCAACAGTAATTTATAAAATAAATTTACAATGTTTTACAATGTAATGTGACACAAATATTAAACATACATTTTATATTTCTGCACTTCTTCTTTTGACGACCTCATTTGTCGAGTAGTTTGTACACCGGTTTTCATGGTGTCGCCATCTCTGAGGTCCCGGGTTCGATCAATTTAGAAATTATTGTTTTTCTAAATTGTCTCGGGTCTCGGTGTTTTCTATGTATAATAAGTATGTATTTAAGTAATTTAAGTATGTTTATCCGTTGTCTAGTAACCATTTAACGAGTTTCATAACGAAGCTTCTCTTGGGCTAGATAATTGGTGTGAGTGTAGGAAAGTTTATTAGTTTATTTATTTATTATTCTCTCTCTCTCTCTCTCTCTCTCTCTAAGAACTTTAACTACCTATGCCAAACCTCACAATCCTCCCTCCGTGCGTTCAATGTGTTTAATTAGGGGTACAAAGGTTTTTCTTCACGTATAATATACAAAATTGTTTTGTGCTTAATTAATTAGTAAACAAACGCTAATTGCATTTTCTTATTCAACAAGCAGTGGCTAAATAGTCAACGCATGCGATTTCGCATACCATTGGTCGTGGGTCAATGACTTCATAGCAAAAAGTCTGGGCACAACAAAGTACGGCACAGTAGGTCAAATAGCAAAAGTACCTAAATCGTAAAATTATATAATCGTTGTTAGTTTTTTCTTTATTTATTATTTATTTCATTTCTCCAACGTTAAATACATTTCACATTTATTACAAAAAACTAAATTATAATATAGGTATAAATAAAATCTAATACTTGCGTAATTAGAAATCACTTAAATTTTATATTAAAATAAACTAAGAAATATAAAACTTGAAAATGTAAAAATTACAAAATTTAAAAAAAAATATATTTGGTATTTGGATCTTTAAAACTTAATCGAACAGGCACATCTTGAATTGTAGTTATGCTATAATAGTTCTAGTTTTAGGCTTACTTTTAATTTGCTTTTGTAAATGTTCAATAGCAAATTGACACTACTTAGTTCAAAGTCAAAGTCAAAAGGTCAAAGTGATGATAATTTTCATTCATAGGATAGTTACCTATTTTCTATAAATAAGATTAAGTGTCAAGATTCTGTGACAGATAATGATTTGAGGACGGCTAATCATCAGTAACGACTAATTAATAATAAACTATAAGGAGTTCCACCCGAGTTCTTCTTGTTATTGGTAACACGTCTTGCGAGAGTGAGACTCCATTTTAAATTTAATCTACCATACAATTGTGTCCTTACGAGTACTACTTATGCCATATACAGTTGAAATCAGCTTTATGTAAGGTTGCCAGATCGGAACTTACCGAGTCCGGGACAATTCCATGTCGGGCCGTGGCTATGGCTATGAATGTGTAAAAAAATATATAAATATAAATTACGGAATATTTAATTTTATATTTGTATTTATTAGGAAAATACATTTTATTTTTCAAATGTATAGGTACTTTTATTATTATATGACCGCCTGCCGTGTCATATTTTGTTATTTTTTTTAATTATTTATTTTTTTCGGAATCCGGGACAATCCTGGAAATCTGGCAACCTTAGCTTTACGCTTTACGCTTGCTAAACGCGAAGCTATTAATTAAGATATAAAAGTAATAAATAATGGATAAATGGTTTAAATAATGGAAGTTAAGTAGAGACTTGGGAGACTTTATTGCGGATTCGTGAGGGCATTTGTAAAGTGACGATCAGTTCTTTTCTATAATTTAGTAGCACTCATGCGTGTTCACGAACATATAAAGGTTAATCAATTTAATATCATTAGTTGCTATTTTAGTATTTACGATAAGACAAAATTACGTTAGAAAATTGTCATTGCAAAATGAAGTCTGCAACAACAAAATACATTTCTTGTTTTGACCTATTCATCTTACCAGATTCTGGTCAATTCCTCTACCACTTAGAATCTCGGTCTATCTTAATGTACAAAACCATTAAAAGAATCTAGGTATCTGTCTTGCCTTTAACCTCAAAATAAGGAGACTGCAGAATGTACTAAGCTCAAAACAAACGCGCTCGCGTAACGCACACATGCAAACTGGAAAAAAAATAAGCAATAAAATTTAAGCAGCCCACATTTTTGGTAATACTTAACTGTTTTTTTCACAAGTAATAGGTAGCTGAGAAATGTATATTTTTTAGACAAAAAGGTGCTCAAGTTTTTGTTTAAACTCTTCAGGTTACAACCCTGAAGACGGGCAATAATCTCTATTTCATAGATTAATAACACAAAAGTGGCAAATCGATGATTCCCTGTTTTCTACCTACTTTCCTTTAACTAGCCTACTCACTTACTTTAACATTACACATATCCAAAAAGTAAAAAGGTATCATACCTTCATTATACCCGACGTTTCGACCGAGTTACAACGGCCGTGATGGTCACGGGCTGACTGCTGTCGCGATCCCCGTTTAAATTTGTTTAACTATGGAACGCGAAAGTTTAAAAGTGTATATTACACATAAGTAAGTAAAAAAATATGTTTTTTTTACCACATTTAATGGTGATATTTGAGCAGTGAAGTCTTTACAGGGTATAAATGTACGCACCCTTAAATATTATTGCTCATTTTTTTACAGATTGTAGATAATAATCTCTCATGAACATGGAATCTCGCAACAACTGCACTCAGAATAGTTTGAGGTGGTACAGTCAACAGCAAAAGTAGATGATGTTTACTAGATTTCAAAATTAAGTTTCGATAGTGTAAGTCGGTATTGTCTATATAACTACAGTAAAAGTCTGCAGGTACTAATAGACACTCGAAAGTTTTGATTTTCATACTGATTTCATATTTTGTAACTTGACCAATCATCAGTTACCTTTGCTGTTGACTGTACGATGGTAATGCTTTAACTGTCGGAACACAACATTATTGTTATGGCGACACGACAGTGTTGCCACAAGAAATAAAAAGAAAAAAAAAAGAAAGAAACGAGTCAGTTTCTATGTCGCACCTCCAAAAGATGGAATAGTCTACCAGCACACGTTTTCCCTCCTTCCTATGATATGGGGTCCTTCAAGAGAGGCGTGAAGAAGCACCTTGTGGGCCGGCGGAGTGAAGTTGACTGATGCTACGTTTGTTTCCACGCTGCACCAGTTGTCTTCGCGTCTGGACTTCATTTCCACTTAACATCAGGTGGGATGGAGTCATTTGCCGAGCTAAGTATAAAAAAAAAACAATCCCTACGATCAACATGTTTTCCACTTAACACAGGTACGCACTAAAACTAAATAAACATAGGGTAATGGCATGACAATGGCAAAGTTCAACACAACAGGAACCGGTGATCGACATATTATAAAGAGGAAACACTAAGGTTGACTGAATTAAAAACATTGTATGAAAAGTAGACAAAGTCAATTTTTCATAGTCCCCTGATTCCTCCTCCAAAACTGGACCGATTAAATTACTTTTTTAATAAAAAATTAAAGAAAGGCTTTGCTGTGTACCTATGTTTTGCTTTTTTTTATATAATCTCGTCAAATTTCGAAAAAAACAGCGGAAAATCTGGCCAAATTTTAAGGTTTTAAAAGGTTCATAATATCTATTTTGATAATAAATTTAGGAAAAAAAGGAAACATAGGGACACAGCCAAAGCCTTTCTTTAATTTTTAATGAAAAAATTCAATGAAATTCTACATTATATTTTGGTTTGGTGTAGGTTTTGGCTTACTATATCGAACACTCTGGAGCTCTATGGCGCAGTGGTCAACGCACCCGGTCTGAGGTTGCTGAGGTTAGCAACTATAACAAAGGCCAGTCATCGGATGGGTGACTAAAAAATCATCTTGAGCTTCTCGGAAGGCACGTAAAGCCGTTGGTCCCGGCTGCATTAGCAGTCGTTAACAACCACCAATCCGCACTGAGCCCGCGTGATGGTTTGTGACCCGTTCTCCTTATCCATCCATAGGGAAGGCTCGTGCCCCTCGAATGAGCTAATGTGGTGTGATATCGAACACCGGTACCACTACATCATCATCATCATCAGCTCTTTTTACGTCCCCGCTGCTGGGGCACGAGCCTTTAAGTGCCTTCCGAAGCACGGAGGAGCTCGAGATGACACATTTTTGGACACCCATCAGATGCGAAAGTTGCTTAAGGGTGCGCCGTCCGTAAGTGACAAGTGTCATATGTTTTATTTGAAATGTCGTCGTCCATATTTATTTGATGCCGCGCGGCCATACTTACTAATTTTGTATGGGGAATTTAAGGTGCTTAATAAAAAATAATTATTTAAATAACCACTTGATGAATCGAAAATGTAGTCTAGCAATTTGTAGTTTATCCATTGATGATTGTTTAGACAAAATCAGAGGTACAATAATTTAGATAAACTATAAGAAATCTACTAAACGCCGCCACTCGTTTTCATGATCTTTGCCCAACTTTAAATGATATTGTAGAAAAAACTATAGCGTGTTATGAATTTATGGTTCTGACAAATTGTAAACACGTTCCCTATGATACTAAATATATATTTTGTTCATTTAATACGATAGTATTTTCAATTATATTTACTTAACCGTAACTGCATTTTTGGCATTTTTTGGTCGGCCCACCCTTAACCTTAGCACTCGCAGACCGGGCGCGTTAACTGCTGCGCCATCGAGCTCCTCGCCGCTACAATACATTATTATTATTTTAAACGACCTCCGGAAGAAGATGACTCAAGAAGGAGAAGACGAAGAAGAAGAAGAAACAAATGACACACTGCATGTCAGTACCATAATAATGTACTCGTACATATTAACGAGTCATCGACAACAATGGTCATTTTACGATGTCCTTTTGCGCGCTTTTAACTCCAGTATATTGTATATGGATGGTTAAGGCACGGATACATGTCGGTCAAGGAAACTAACTAGGTATAATACGTACATTATACTTTGACACGCAACTAATTGATGTTTTTTTTACTATATAGCCCGGCAAGTGACTCCACTCCACCTGACGTTAAGTGGAAACGGAGTCCACCAGACGCGAAACAAACTGGTGCAACGTGAAAACGCCGCAGCATCAGTCACTCTTCACGCCTCGTTCAAAAGACCCCATGTCATAGCAAGGAAGGAAAACGAAAATGTATCAAAAGTTCTTGACTACGAAATAGGGGCTTATTCTTCTTAGGACAGATTCTGGTTACGACAGATTCTTGTTACGGCAGATTCTTGTTATGGCAGAATTAGTACTGTCACGTATAAAAAAATATTTTTAGAATTTTTTATTACCTATTATTTACTTGTAGTTTAAAGTATCTCTCTATATGTGTCCGTATGGAATCTTAGTTTGAAAGACAGGATGCTCTTTGTATCAATTTAAGTACATTTTGTGTTAGTTTGACGTCAAATCGTTTGCCCAGTTCATGGTTATCATGCTTGCTAATTCAATAGCGTCATAATATTGTGTCGGTAGTCTGATTTTGACATTAGAACTATGGGAAAGCTGTCAAAGTCGGCACTGAGGCCCGACCGCCTAACCGATCGCTTTGACTTCGTGTGTGGTTTACGACGTCAACTTGTCGTTTCGTGCCGCCTATGAAAGCAATATCGAAAGCTATAGCCTTTAGCTTTTGATATTGCTTTCATAGGCGGTGCGAGGTGGCAAGATGACGTCATAAACTATACGCGTAGTCAAAGCGATCGGTTAGGCGGTCGGGGGGCTGGTCAGTGTTCGGTCTTACCATCGCTTATTGATCTCAATTCGGTTGGTTGTAGGCTTTGTTTTAAGTCCGGGTGAAGTTCGCTTATATATTTGGCATTATAGTCGCTTAAAGAAAAAGAGGTCAATCATTTATATACCCATTGTTAATAATAAAAGCATATACCTATATTAGATACCTACATCTTTACAAAGACGGCTACATGAACGAATGACATGACATTTTAATAAGCTGTCAAAAATTAACAAAAGAAAAACAGCGTGCTCGCCTGACACAATGGCCCGTTTCTTTGCCACCACAGACATGATGGCTACTTTTTCCAATTGACAACAATACAATAAGGTGAAAACGAAAGTTTCGATAACTTTTTGCTACATTTCACTTTCCTTGGGCGCTGCAACGGTAATGTGTGTGTTTGAGCCGTCAATGCACAGATTGTCAGGCTTTGGCAGTATGGAGACCTCCACCGATCAACCTGCTAAGGTCCTGATCTGACATGCTTCACGCGTAAATCTCATACCTATATTAAATAAGTAGGAGTTTCACCCGAATTCTTTCCGTTTCACCTGTTGTGAGACTCCAATTTTTATTTAAGTCTACCATACAAATTTTTAGTTTATAATCATAACACTAAGTACTTAAAATTGGCTTAATGCTAAACGCGAAGCCATTAATTCATCATCATCATCATCATCATCATCAGCTTATTTTATGTCCCCACTTCTGGGGCACGAGCCTTCCCTATGGTTTGATAGGGAAAACGGGCCATAAACCACCACGCGGGTCCAGTGGCGGATTGGTGGTTTCGGCTTTACGTGCCTTCCGAAGCACGGAGGAGCTCGAGATAATACATTTTTAGTCACCCATCCGATGACCGGCCTTTGCGAAAGTTGCTTTACCTCAGCACTCGCAGACCGGGCGCGTTAACTACTGCGCCATCGAACTCCTCGAGAAGTAATGTTTGTATAATACCTAAATTAATAAATGTCAGTAACGGTGGTTATAGTTACTGTTGGTTGACCGGCACAGAAAGCGAGCTGTAACTCTTTTTCAGGCAGGTTGGGGTCTTTTAAACCCGCACGTAGATGTTTCGCAGCTTATAGCGGCACGTGACAGGCTTGGCTTATACAATTAAGGAAGTCTAATTACTTGAACGACTATTTAGGACAGCGATATAAAATTGAATACCCATCCCGAGCGTATTCCAATTTCTAAGGCATGTTGCGTGGTCACTATGATTTTAGTGGGTAGCCACGAAAAGTTTGACAAAGAGAGGGGACCCTGCTTTTTGTGGCTTTGCGGCAGAGGCAGAGCTTTAAATAATGTTAAAAATTAAGTAACTTTACCATCCGAAATAACATACGATGATATCGGTAGCAGATGACGATACATAAGCATATGCTTATGCTTGGTATCGTTATCTGAGTTGTATTTTTACTTAACCGCTCTACGCGGATAACCTAAAGCACATGAGGTAATGATAAATGTAACGATACTTGTGTACATAAATAACGTAACCTGCATTACACAGTTTGACTTTATAGAAATAACGTTAACGATACTTAATAGCATAAATTTGGTAACGTTTTCGAGTCTTGGGGCTCCCCCCGGCTTATGAGAGACTCTCATAAGCCCCGCTGCTGGTTAACTTTAAGACAGCTTTTTCCCATGTGAAAATGAGATGGAAAAGAATAGCCGCTAATCGTGCTCAGAGGCGTGCACTTGAAGAGGCCTTGATGATGATTTTCCCAAGTCACAAATGAAAGAATAAGAATAATCACTGTCAAATCTTCTCAGCAGAATACTACCACCATTACTAATAAGGTCGGTTATTTATTCCAACAGGGCACATTGTTCTACCCTTGACGATTCACAACAAACAATAACAATGGTGCATCATATTCCGTGGACAATCAATATAATAATGATTTATAATGCATTGTCGCGCAGATCTGATGTCAACCGTGTTGATGCACCAAGGTCAAGATGAGAATAATACGGTGAGATCATTAAATAGCCTGTCATAATTGATGCTAAATGTCGTCGGCAGTTTGGTTAACGGATTGTTTTAATGTTGGTGTGTTAACTCACTTTACGATTTTAAACATACTAGTGGTTACCCAGTGGTCGAAATTCGACCGTAATTTTATTAAGGCTGAACGGATTTTATCATAAGCAATGAAAAATTAAAAAAGATGGACTGTGAGTTTGGATTGGCATTGACAGATTTCGGCCGTCCTCTTCCATTTTAGAAAAGAGTAATAAGCGTGTGTGTCAAATACATGGTAGTGTGTGTAATGTTTGTTTTATTGATTTAATGTATTTTTATGCATGATTAAAAAAAAATATTACCCTTCGGATAACCTACTCTATATAAACAATAATGTGCAAAATTTCATACTCTTCCGTCCGCGCAATTTTCGTAAAAAAGGGGTACAAAGTTTTTGCTTCACGTATTATTATACGTATATCCTCGTAAAATTTTATGGACCTTAGTCTATGTCACATTTCTTTGTTAATTACAAAAGACGGCCCGCAACATCGTCCGCGTAAGCGTAATTAAGTACCACGTAATGCTAAGGATATTTCGAATAATAATCTGACCTTATTCCTTATCTTTATAATATCGGGAAACTGTGCAAAATGTCAACTTTCTAGGACTTACTCCTAGAAAGTTTGGGCTGGGCGTAACCTTATTTTGTGGAGTAACAGAGTCAGTCAGGGTGCCAAGTGCGAGTTGCATTCGCCATTCGACCACGTTAACGAAAACGAGAATTTGTATCAAAAAAATGTAACTCTTCTCGCATGTTTTTTTTTTGGAGATAAATTGCTGATTGCCTCAAATAGTATTTTCAGCTTCACCGGGCTTTTTTGAGGGCGGCGAGAAACTTAAAGGGTTCCGTGTGAAACGAATCACCTTTGGAGGTTTCTAGAGGGAACGCCATCACGCACTTAAGTGCGTGTCCCCGTGCCCTACTAGATTCTCCGAAAGGTTCGGATCGGATCGGTGCTCGTGTGTGTCGCCAGAAGGCGCTGCTTCAATGCCATACTAATTTTCGTTTTCGCTAACGTAATCGAATGAATACGGATAGTAAACAAAAGTCACACTATAATACGCACCCTGTACTTTTCTTTGTATATTTATACATGTATTGATTAACGAGTGATGACATAGGTAGATATCTTACAGCATAAATACAGGCATTAAATTCAATACTTGTCTAGCTGTATTAATAAAATTCGTAGGACGTTGCCGCGGTAACCACGCTCTGCTACCATGTTGGAGAGGCTCCGGGATCAAAAGCAACACAAGTTGTTCTGTAATAGTTTTTTATTAAAGCACACAACGTGCGAACCGAGCAGACCGTTTTATAAGAAGTGACATCTGTCTTTATAGAAAAACTATATTCTAAACGGATTGAGTTTAGATAAGCTCATACAAACTACATGGTCCAACAATACATTACCTTATTAATTAGTAATAATAACATAATGAGCCTTCTATTATGGAAAAAATATCATTATCAAGATGAAGTAAACATTATATTAGCGTGTATTTATTAATTAAAAATTAAGAAAGTGTGGGATGCTACTGTCACAGGCGAAATTATCCAATTGAACCGACCTTTTAAAACAAACCAAAGCGTGAGAACCGCTTTTAGAATACAAAACACACACTTTCCAACGAAAGTAGTTAAAAATGGTGCTACTAATTAGTTTTTAATGCACCTCTTTTAACCCCAAAATCGTGAATTTAAAATTAATTTACAATGAGCAAAGAAAGTGTGGAGCTCGATGGCGCAGTGCTTAACCCGCCCGGTCTGCGAGTGCTGAGGTTAACCAACTTTCGCAAAGGCCGGTCATCGGATGAGTGACCGAATCATCTCCAGCTCCTCCGTGCTTCGGAAGGCACGTAAAACCGTTGGTCCCGGCTGCATTAGCAGTCGTTAACAACCAACAACCCACACTAGGCCCGCGTGGTGGTTTATGGCCCGTTCCCCCTATCCATCCATAGGGAAGGCTCGTGCCCCAGCAGTGGGGACATAAAATGAGCTGATGATGAAAGAAAGTGTTTATTTTTTTCTTGTATGTTATTAACCCGAGCAACCGTTTTACTGGCGCTCTTCAAGATGTTAGTTTGAGGACCTTGACCATCTGCCACTAAGTATCTATGTGATCTACAAGGGTCACGTAGGTTTTCCTATAAATTAATTTTGTTAATCAATATCGTAATCGTATTACTAGTAACAACAATTTAACATAAACCTTTCATCTAGGCTAATATAAATAATATTGTTTACGTGAACAGTACTCATTGCAATGAAACTACTTTTGAGTTTATTTGACACATTTACGCATTATTTCCTTGCCTCATGCCTCGGAGGCCGGTACCCGACGGTTCTGGGTTCAATTCCCCGGTCGTCCAGAGTGTGTTTCGGATTTTTCGATGCATAGGGTTTGTGATCTATCACCAAAGTCCAATCTGCATTTGGCAAGCGTGGTGTAAAGAGTAAGTGACTTGATTTTAATGATGGCGGCATTTGTCCAGCATTAATAAATAAACAAAATAAATAAACTTTCCTACACTACCACCAATTATCTAGGCCAAGAGAAGCCTCGTTATGAAACTCGTTAATTGGTTACTAGATAACGGATAAACATACTTAAATACATACTTATTTTACATAGAAAACGCCCCAGACCCGAAACAATTTAGAAAAGCAATAATTTCTAAATTGACCCGACCGGGGATCGAACCCGGGACTTCAGAGATGGCGACTCCATGAAAACCGGTGTACAAACCATTCGACCAAGGAGGTAGTTAGATTAGACTATTTACTAACTTTTACGTATTATTTTGTTTAGTTAATCCTTATCAAGGGTCTTCTAGTGATCCTGTTTTAAAAAAATATTTATAAAGTTCGTTTACCAAAGTTAAAAATACCTTTTATTTCCAACTAGTTAAACTACTTAAGTTACAAGTGTAGTTCGACTCTGATTGTATACGATTCCTCCTCAATAACAACTCGGTTAGTAGGCAGCAGTTTACTCTTTTTATTGGTAGCATCGCACGGAAAGTCAATCGGCCAGAGTTTGTGTAATTCATAGCAATTACCACTGATTGAATGTTGCGGGCAACACTACTTGATAGTCCGTTGCATGCCTCACGAACAACGCTAGTAGGAAAGGGGATAGCCGCAATGAAAGTAAAATAGCTGAGATTGGATTTAAGGAATTGCAATTTGAGATTCCAGTTTTTTTTTGGTATGCACTTTTTCTAGGCGTGCTTGTCGTTTTAATCTAGACTAAAGCGAGTTTAATTTAACATTCGATCGTGTTAAGGAAAACGTGAATTGAACCTGTTTGTCATAGGGTTGCCTAGTGCGAATTTTATTTGCTTTTTGATTACGATAACGAAAATATTAATTTTTTTGGCGAAATTTTAACTCACCTTGTATACAGACCTGTCCATCAACCTATCCAATACTGTCAAATTTCTTCAATAAATGTTCAACCATATGCCATTTACATAAAGCTCAAAGTCTATTGAGGAAAATTGACAAGTTGTGTTAGTCTGATGTGCAAGGTCTTTCGTCGATTCATACCATGAGTGGTTCATACCACGGTATGAATCGCACAAGAACGCTTTTTGAACTGGCTGTTTCAGACCATGGTATGAAACGGCCAATATATTTTTTGTACTTCTGCGATCAGGCGTGTGTACCTATGTCACCAGGCTTTTTTTTTTGGCCCAGGGTGAAAAATCTGCTCGCAGATTCCTGTAGGATCCTGGATTTGCCTTGTCCTCCTCTAAAGAGGATTAAGACAGACCTCGGTAAAAAAACCCTGGGGTTCGCCTTTAGCCTTAAAAAGGGCTGCAAAGGCTACCTGAACGCAGGCCCCTCGGAAGGCCGAGAGGCGCGGTTGATGTCACCAGGATGCGCTGCTTCAATGTCATGTCATGTCATGTCATACCTACAAACTCTGATGTTTGCTACCATGATCGAATGGCAAATAAAACGCGTACTAATACGCACCCAAAACGCGCAGTAAACGTAATCGAATGATTTGAAAGATCGAAAAATTTGCACTCGGTACTCTGGTCGCACTGTGGGCAGAAGGGCTTACCAGCTGATGTAGAATATAGACAACGACATACAAATAATCGATTAGATTAAAAAGAATTAAAAAGGTAACGACCCAGTGAAGTAACGACCCAGTGAAGTAACCCCATTACAAACGGTTCTTCTCTTTCCGCGGGTGACGTAAGCATTCTAAGCATGGACTATGCCAGCCAAAAACTTTACAAATTTAAGTTAAAATAAGCTCGATGGCGCAGTGGTTAACGCGATTTTAATAATATTCTGTTCACTCATTAATTCATTCATTAAGGGTCGAAGCTGATATCATAGTAAAAATAAGAGAAAAATTATTTAAAATAACATTTTCTCTGTTTACTAAAACATGAGAATGTTTAAAAAATTATTAATTAATTTAATAATGTAATGTTGATTGAATAATGTTATTCTCCCAAACCCCTGACATTTTAGTAAAAGTTTTAGAATTTACATAAATCCTACACGGATTTCCTGTAGTTGTGAAGTTACTTTGCACTGTTTTTCATTTGCTAATATTCATGCGTGTTCACGAACACATAACGGTTGACAATATTTACCATTATTTGACATTCATATTCAATAAAACATACATTTTTAGAAAAATAAAATTGCAAGCTTATCTATCCACTTTAACGCCTAAAAGTCATTGAAGATTCAAAATAATTAATTTCATGAAATTGTCTGTGGACAATCATAGAATAGGCATAACGACAAATTCTTTGCCAACAAAAAAGACAAAAAGTAGCGCCAACCGTTCAATCGTATCGCTCGATTGTTAAGTTCTGTAATCAGTGTACCGATTGTAGTAAACGCAATAAAACGTGATGATAAAGACGAATAAAACAATCATGCACATCGATTGGTGTATATCGATAATAGAAATAGTAATTTCGCAATCGTATTATTGTTGTGTGGACATATCGATAACATTCATGTGAGTAAGATCGTGACCCCTCTATGGTGGGACGCATCGCATCAAATAATTTGGGATTATTAAACAATAATAACGTACCATTAGAGAGAATTACAAAAAACAAAATTAGCTTATGATCATTATTTCTGACATGTCGTGCAAAGTTTGTTTTACCAATGGCGGGCATGATGCAATTCAATTGTGTATTTATAGAGGGCTTAGTTTTCAATCTTCATTAATGACAGGCAATCTTATATTGCCTCGTTGTACTAGTGGCAAAGCGCTCGACCCGATACCCGAAGGTCCCGGGTTGAATTCCCAGGTCGGGCAAAGTGTGTTTCGGATTTTTCGATGCATATCCGGTTTTGCGATCACCAACCCGCTCGATCCGATCCGAACCCTTCGGAAAATCTAGTAAGGCACGGGGACGCGCACTTTTAAGTGTGGGACGCCGTTCCCTCTAAAAAACCTCTGAAGGTGATTCGTTTCTCACGGCTTGAGGTACCCTTTACGTACCTCGCCGCCCCCAAAAAAACCTGGTGACGCTGAAAATGTCGTTTGAGGCAATCAGCAATCTCTCTCAAAAAAAAAACCAACCCGTATTTGACAAGCGTGGTGATTAAGCCATTACCCATCAAAGTGATGACTTGATTTCAATGGTGGCCTTTGCCCAGCAGTGGGACAGTTATAGGCTGTTTACTTAACTTTGTAGTGAATCTTAAATTGCTGAATGTCTCTCTACTTACTCATGTACAAATATAAGATTATTGTACAGTAAAGAGAGGGGTCTCTTCTAAAACAGGTTTTATCAAACTTAACAGAAGAGACCCACTACTTTCAGTAGATAGTTATTTTGATTTTTTGATATTGATTTTGACTTACCTACACAAGAACATAAAGATGCACCGTGTAACATTGACGTAACCGAGGTAATATTAAAAAAAAAATTAGAAACAAAAACAATAATTTAATCTAGTTTTAAACCTGTTAATGTTGTTAAAATTTTACTCTTTTTTATTTATTGCATTTTATGTAGTAATTTTCATTTTCATTTTATTTTGGTTGTAATCTGTTTTGTAGCTTTTTCGTTAATATATTAATACATTTTACATTTACGATAATTAAGTTGACATAAAATATGTAGAATTTTTAACACATTACCTTCAAGATATAAATAATAATGTACCGAAAATATATACGTCTCGTATTGGATGCATTTGCTCATAAAGGTGGACCTATTTGCACATCAGTGGGACCTCAGAACAATAACTAAAGCTATAGAAGGATGCCGCTGGATGCGAGCAGCACAAAACCGGTCGTTGTGGAGATCCTTGGGGGAGGCCTTTGTCCAGCAGTGGACGTCTTTTGGCTGAGATGATGATGATGATGATGATGATAGAAGGATGGCTAAAATAAAAATCGTGCAACTATGTTTAATTCCGTTCTATCTATGGCTAGAAAAGGAGGTTGGAGTGTGACAAATGGTTGACACTTAGTTTTTATTTTTTGTATTGTTATGTCAAACGGTCATCAGATAATCGGTGATTAAAAAAAATCTTTGAGTCCTATAAAAAGTCACTTACTACATTACCTCAAATATGACGTCACAAATCTGGTGACACCTTCGAAATAGCGAAAGAAAAGGGACAATCGATCTCTTTCCAATACATCACTTAGGTTCATTAGTTAAAATAGTACGAACTGATGAATGAGTGTTGCTATTTTAGTCCGGTTTCTATAGCTTTAGTTATTATTCTGAGAGTGGGACAATACGCTGTAACTGGTAATAATGACAGTTCATTTTTATATTCTCGGGACCATCTCGCCAAGAGATGAAGGCATAGACAATGTGACATCGATTTAAATTCCTCATGTGGAAAAACACATTGCTAGCGCTCTGTCGGGAGACTACAGTTACAAAAGCATGTAAGAAATGAAAATGTTATATCTTAGCGGGAATTTATAAAAAAAAATATACGTTCATTAATCTTTAATTAAAATATAGGAAAAAAATCTTATCAACATAGAGTTTGAAAAGACATTCGGTGTCAGAACTTTTATGCCTTAAAAATTATAAAATCTTACCTCACTCCATAGATCTACAAATTGAATTTGGTGTCTTCTTTACAGGATAATAAATTATGTTTACCTGAAACAACAAAACATAATTGTAAATATTTTTGAACTTAAAATAAATATGCTAGGCAGATAGGTAGGTGAGGCAGTTTTTTTTTTTTTTTTGAGAGAGACTGCTGATTGCCGATGGGATTTTCAGCTTCACCGGGCTTGTTTTAGGGGCGGCGAGGTACGTAAAGGGTACCTCAAGCCGTGTTGAAACGAATCACCTTCGGAGGATTTCTAGAGGGGTACGGCATCGCACACTTAAAAATGCGCGTCCCCGTGCCCTCCCAGAGTCTCCGAAGGGTTCGGATCGGATCGGGGGGTGAGGCAGTAGAGTTCAGAGTGGCAATGGCAATATACATATAAGGACACGCGCAGCAAAGGTTCTAAGCTTTTATGTTATTGTCTAATGACCTTAATCATAAACAGAGTATAAGCTCTGTATAGATATTCCGTATTTGGTTCCCGTTGTATATAAACTTCATTTTAAATTAGAGTAAAAGAGACAAAACACGGAATAACTATTCGAATTCTTTTAATCTGTCTATTAGTGCAGGGATACCTTTTACGTAAGTACTATAGTGATCGCGACTACTTGCACGGGCAGCTCTATGGCCGACGCCGTGGTCTGAGTTCAAATTAGGAACCAAAAGAAGCTTGTGGAACGAAACAACGTTATGTAAGAACCTATCTCTATCTAGTTTGTGGTAAGAACGGGATTCGATGTCAGCCCGCCAAGACGCGTAGGGCATATTCTGTAATTAATCCGCTAAAGCAATAACATATAGTTATTTCATAGCCGCCTTGTTATCTTTAAATTAATACGTGAAGCAAAAACTTTGTACCCTTTTTTACGAAAATAGCGCGGACGTAGGAGTATGAAATTTCGCACACTTATAGTTTATATAAAGAAGGTTATCGGTTAGGTTTATATGAAGCAGACCGGTATAGTCTTAACCACTAGACCCCAGAGTAAGATTATTTTTCGTATTTCACTAGCTCAACATTCAAGCTGGGACTCAGCGTTGTCATATGCAATAGGAACTGCCTCTTAACAATCAATCGAACCTTTAAAAAAAGTGAGAGGCCTGATTTATTACAAAAAGTTCGAAAGAAAGTCTACAGACTGATAGATCAGTTAAATCGGGTATCGGTTGCGTCAGCGTTGCATAATCCAGACATAACATACCAACAAACAACGGAAACAGACATGTGCATTAGAAACTGTAGGGCTGCCACAGAATATCACTTATCACAATAATATGTGAGAAAAGAAAATAATACTTTTTGAGCACAAAATACGGACACGTATTTGAGTATAATACTTATTGGGAGGTTTCAGAAGTCATAATGATATATGCGTACTGTGGTGATCGGGTCTCCTTGCTCAGGCAGCTCTATGACACACGACGTGGCGTGAATTGAAAAGAGAATACAGCGGTGAAGGATCTAGAACAAAACAGATGAAGATCGGTTCGGGGTCAGCCCGCCGAGAAGCTTAGGGCAATATTTGTAATTCTATCTCTGAGAAAATATAAAATAATAGTGATATTACCGCCTTTTATTATAGGTAGAGCTATAAAGCTCTACAGTACCTACCTAGAAATGAAAATAGCATAAAAAAGTTTAGGATCCCTTCACGATATGATATTCGTAGTTGTCATGGACCAATATTATTAGGTCTGACATGGTGTTGTGACGAATAAGTTAGGACGCTTTTATGCCCGTCCCGTTCGCCTGACGACCATGAAGTATTAGGTGATCCCTTAAACCAACACCTAGAAGGTTTAGGGGTTACCTAAAATTTAGGGACCGTTAAAATTGACATTAATGTTACAAGATACAACAGTGATTTTAAAATATTATACTTAACTAAGCATCTTATACGGTATAAGTCTGTAATGACTACCCTTAACAGAGTTCCTTCTACAAGGGGTACCTAATCTTTACATTCAAAATCACACTGCCACCCTTTCTTAACTATCAAAGTGTTAATCGTTTAATTTTATTTCAATTCAATCGAGGGTATCTGCTCCCCTAGACAATTGGCAAAACTCTAATAAATAAATAAATGTTTCCTACACTCACACCAAGAAAAACTTCCTTAAGAAACAATAGATAGAAACAATAGATAGAAACAATAGATAGAATAGAAATTAAATAGAGTGATTATTGTATGGGATTGACATAAACGTCATTTATACGTTACATTTATGTGAATCCCATACAATAATCATTATATTTGATTTCTATTCTAATAGTAGCGTTTTGCCAATTGTCTAGGGGGGCAGAATCGTTATACAAAAACACTTGTTTACTGTTAGTCGACAACCCTAATCAACAGCAATCCATCAACTTCGTACAGATGGCAGCACAACGAGAACAGCACTCTCATAGCAATTACAATCTTTACCATTGAACAAATAAGATCGATCAAGGGGTCTTACTGTTAAAAATTACATTTTGGTTACTGTATACATTATGTGATAAACTACAGGCTGTTTTGTTTTACAACAAAAATCGTTAATGTATTTCAGTTTACGTAAAAGGAATGAGGAGTTTGGCTTACAAGTTACAATTGTAGGTGCTAAGCTAGATTCGAGGCTACGTACGACTGATGATATGTATCATTTATGTATAGGTATGTATACAAAAAATGTATACAAAGTACATTTAACCAATCCAATTGTAATATACAATAATGGTATGGTATATAACGTAAATACAATAATACATATACTTTATTTTTTTTACACAAAACCTGGCAATTTTCATGATATAAAAAATAGTGTTTTCTTAAAAATCACTAAAGTCAACATTGCATTTTGTATGAAGTCTTAAATTGTAATTATTATTTACCTCAATGCACCAAATTTTTTTGTTTCCGTAACTGAATAAACGGGGTGTCAGGTTCTACGAGTATACCAAACGATTTCATGCACCTACCAAAAACACCACAATATTATGCCAAAGCAAGCATTTCAAACAACATTCTCAGCTTCCGCAAGTTTCCGCTTTAATAGTTCCCTTTGTGTATTTAACGTATTCAATGAGCGCTTGATTACATACAGTTAGTGGTATTGTACTGTGATTACTGATTATACTAAGCAGAACGTTCCTTGTACCGGTACGATCAGTAGCGACACTCGCCGCACTTTAGTACTATATCATAATAACGTGATATAAATTTGACAAGCGCTCTGCAGATTCTTTACGCTCTCCTTGAGGCCAACCCTACTTGTGATGTGTTTGCGGACGGATGGGTGGAAATATTGTCTGAATGCCTGAGATTCTGTGAGAGGCATGAATGTACTATTCAATATGTACATAATTTGTCATTTGGTGGTAACTAATAATAATTTTAATTCTTATTTTAATCGCAACAGTTTTGTTTTACTTTATAATATTTTAAATTCAAATTTGTAATTTATATATATTAATTAATGTAATTGGTGTTAACCGTGTTAATTAATTCAATTAAATAAATAAATAAATAAATTTAGTTACTTTGACAAAGTACTAACCAAAAAACCACATAGATCTGTAACTATTATTAATTGCATAAGTAAATATTAATATTTAATTAAAGTACACCTTTTGCCCTTCCTAGTTCCTAACAACTATTTCACTCTCTACAAAGAAAAGCCGGCTGAAAAGACCTTAACTTTGTACGTATCACTACATAGTATAAAACAAAGTCGCTTCCCGCTTTCCCTATGTATGTATGTAAGTATGCTTAGAACTTTAAAACTATGCAACGGATTTTGATGCGGTTTTTTAATAGATAGAGTGATTCAAAAGGAAGGTTTATATGTATTAATACATGCATAATATAGTAGAGAAACACTGATAATTTTAGAGGTTTCACATTTTTTTGTGCTTACATTGCAAACGCTGGCTGAACCCTACCAGATAGATCAAAATAATGCACTACAGTATTGTACACCTTAAAAAGGTCTACAAAAAAGTCTGCGATGCTATATGTCTATCACTTAGGGGTACCCCGAATAATCATTTTTATCCTTTACTTTTTACGAGAAATAATGGCTTATTTATTAATTAATCCTTATTTCAATTAAGTACCTTAAATACATTGTGCATTTAATATAAATCAATATGTCTCATTACAGTATGTAATTTAAATGAATATTTTCGAAGATATTACAGATTTAAAATGCAGGGACATAGCGGTTGCGTGTATCAGCATTGCACCCGTGCGAAGTAAGTTAGTAAGTAAGTAATGGCTCATTCGCCCTATCCATCCACAGGAAAGGCTCGTGCCCCAGTAGTGGGGACATAAAATGAGCCGGTGACAATGATATTTTTTTAATATGCAATACCATTGAGGTTTAAACCATTTTTCAAACTCACAAACAACAACTGTTGTATATTTAAAGACAAACATAATATAACTTATCATACATAATGTGTTTCGACCAACATCGTACCACTTTTACTTCAGCTAAAACAGTATACAAAATGAAAGTTGCATGAGGCATTGTCTTAATTAGCCACAGTACAACGTCTTCATCTGGCATTAATTAAATTTCGTGTGTTGCACACACAGACACTGAACAACTACATACAGGTCAATTAGAACAGAAGGCCCAGTGGCACCGTTCATAACGCTTCATTCTTACACGTAATCATGTATGGAAATTGTGCCAAGTACCTACCTTTGATTGATCATTAAATGGCGGCCACAAATGTGAATTATAAAAGATAAACATCTTTAGGAAAGTATGCTGTGTGAGGGTGACCGTTATACGCTTTGCGAAACTGCATAGAATATTCGTGAGCCATACACGGACGTAAATTGAGAATAACAGGGCGGTTAACGAGTAAAGAGGAATGTAGAAGAAAGACTTGCCCCAGTCGGCACTCAAACCCAATACATAAAGCAATATGGCTGACAGTTATCTGACATTGTTTTCCAAGTCGGATATAATGTAAATTAAGACTATTTAGTTCCTGAGATTCTGTAATGGACTCCATAGGTGGTCGCGGGTTTGATAATGCAGCTATAACCTGGCTAACAACTACCATCTTATATAAATACGTCGGCATTATTATATTGTATTCCGACTATTGGGGATGAGATCCTCTACAAGACTACCTCGAAACATTTTCGGCTGTATACCCTTAAATATTGTTCAGGATTCTCACTACCTTTTATTAACCCTATAGGCCCTGTCAGAATACCAGCGTCGTCGTTGTGGCGGTGTTTGTTTCATGCTTCCTTATTTTTCCTTAATCACTGTTTCTTTTTTTTTCTGTAATGTCTGTGTGATCGTCAATAAATAATTTATTTCTTTCTTTATTTCTTTCTTTTAATAGAAACTTTAAAGCTACAACTATCCTAAGCAACAAAATAAAAGCAAAATGACCAGTGACCCGAACAAAACGTGCGAAGAGATCCTTTCAGTTACATAAGCAGTTTTATGCAACACCAATTATCGTACTTTCCCGTCGAATGTACTGAGGAAGGTGGAAGCTCGTTATAAACGGTTATTGGATAAACAATTACTTCCACCTGAGCTCTGAGCGCCTAGTACGGAGTTTTATTCGACACTCGATCACAAAACGACATTTTTATGGGACATTTGTTTTTTAAGAGATTGCTATTTCCATCAAATCTTTTTTTTTTTTTACTTTTATTATGCTCACACCAATTATCTAGCCCAAGAGAAGCTTCGTTATGAAACTCGTTAAATGGTTACTAGACAACGGATAAACATACTTAAAATACTTAAATACATACTTATTATACATAGAAAACACCCAGACCCGGACAATTTAGAAAAACAATAATTTCTAAATTGACCCGACCGGTGATCGAACCCGGGACCTCAGAGATGGCGACACCATGAAAACCGGTGTACAAAGCACTAGACCAAGGAGGTCGTCATCTTTACAGCCGGTTCGGTTACGCTGTCAATCTTTACAGAGTAACCAAACGTTTTACTTCGTCAGTTTGTTTCTAGAGGCGATGGCTTCACCCTAGTATCTACGAGGAGTTTGGATCGAGATTGGAACAACCCGAGGGCGCCTCTAAAAGCTACGACTCGGCTCGGGTTGACCGGGTCGTGGGGGTGGGGAACAGCGCCCAGGTACATGTCTTTACCTGGTATAGAGCGCGTATGAACCGGATCTTCGTTCTCTTGTTCTACAAGTACGTTGTCTTGGGCCTATACGAGTGTGCATGTTTAGTGTAGCATGTGAATATGTACATGTAGTAGCATTTGAGGATGGAGCGGAACTTCGATCTGAGCGCTGGTTTTTTAGTACAAGTTAAAAAATTGCTTACTAACTTTGTTCGCCGGTAGGCGATGCGCTGGTGCTGTTTCAATGCCAAACAAACATTGAATGTTTCTCTGATAAATCGATTGAGCTATCGATTCGCAGCGGCAGACACATCTTATTGAATTGTTTGATGTCATGTCGGTTTGTGTTGGCAACACCAACAAAATTATTGGTTTTTAGGTGATTATTTTCATATGATAGCAACATTTTTATAGCGTTTCCATCTTCTTGTTCGGATCGTCAGCCACACCGGTTGATTTTGTATGTATTTTGTAAAATAATCACTGATAATAAACAGAGTTCAAGAGCATCGTGAAGCATTTTTTATTCACGCAACCACCAGACCAGCCTGCAAAATACAGTACACTTCACAAAGATTTATACATTTTATCCTGGCTTTAGTTGCATAGTATGGCTAGTTTTTGGCAAGCTAAGTGCCACTTATCTTTTCTTAGTCTGTCACAATGACAAAAATTGCTAGTAGCATTGTTGTGTGTTGTGTGTGAGATAGTACAGCATCCGAACCCTTCGGAGAATCAAGTAGGGCACGGAGACGCGCACTTTTAAGTATGCGATGCCGATCCCTCTAGAAAACCACTGAAGGTGATTCGTTTCAACACGGCTTGAGGTACCCTTTACGTACCTCGCCGCCCCCAAAAAAGCTCGGTGACGCTGAAAATGCCGTTTGAGGCAATCAGCAATATCTCTCAAAAAACCAATTCCACAGTAAATGAGGGTTCCTCTTGCGCTATGACCTTTTATCGTCACTTACCATCAGATGAGATCAAGGCCATGCGCTTCCCCGTTATAGAATGAAAAATGACGAAACACGAAGCTTCTAATTTGCGCACGCGCTGATCTCGTCTTGACGCGATTGTGCAACTGTAATCTAGTTCCAACGGTTGATGCCGACTTTAATTAGCTTAAGAATGTTTAACAATTAAAAAATTAAAAGATTAATGAGAAAAAACAGTTGCTCAATAGAACGCAGGCAATTTCTGACGTTTTCTTTATGCCGGCGGGCGGTAGACTCTCAGGCGGGCAAAGACAAGGCGAGCATACTGTGCCAAGCCACCTCTTTGGTCTGGTTAAGACCCCCGGTCTGAAACTTTGAGGTCCCGGGTTCGATTTCCCAGCGGTGGGTACGTGTTTGTGTACTCGAGTTGGTTGATGTTAGAGCTTGTTTGTCCGCCTGGCTAGCTACCAGCATCGTAACTAATCAACATAACATCAATGTTTGTAGCATTGTTGTGTTCCGGCAGCGAGAGATAAGATAGCAAGTTCATCAGTAGTTGAGGATTCCGGGTTAAGTGCCGCTTACACCTTCTGTCTTATCATCGCTTAACGTGAGTTTATTTTTCATTCGATCACGTTCAAAAAGAGATCTGGTATAGCATTGATGCCACGCCTCTTGATGACAAATGATATGAGTTAAAATTTTTCCATACAAATTCTTGTTTTGTAGTCTTGGCATGACGATTTTTTTTTAAATTTGGTTTTTGTTTTAATAAATTTTTAACTTATCTATAGCTTTATATAAAAATAATTTGAGACCTTTCTAAGTATAATATTGCCGAGTCCGAAAAGGGCGACCAAGTTTTGAGTTCCTTTAAAAAATTTAACACTTTAGTTGTCTATTGTAAAATAGTCTCTAACAATGACGATATAAGCACATCTTCGACTGAACAATTGTAGGTGCTAAGTTTAATTAATCATTAATGATAATTTGACGTCTATGAGTTACGACGTCAATTAGCAAAATTTGATTTGATTTGGTTTTTGTTAACGTTATGGCACTAGGTGTAAAAACCTCAGTATATCGAGGTTCACTGTGATCACAGGGCCGCATAACATCCATGTTCCTTGCGGAAGGCGGTCTGGGCGCGTCAGCTTTCATTTCTGCGAAGAGCCTGCAGCAGAAGTTATGGAACGACCGGTGGTATGGTTCCATTGCACCACATATAAAAGGAGAGTTATTGCGTTGAGAACACGATCGTGCTAAATAAGTTTATAATTAAAAGTCACAAATACAATGTCAGTAGCATCGTAATTGTGGTCTAACGGTAAGTGTTAAGATAGCTATGTTCGTTAGCAGGCGATGATTCCGATAGAGGGATGTAAAACAATAGTTTGAACGATTGTTCGTTAATAAAATAACTTAACTAACAAGCCTACAAAATAAAGGGATCTACTATCGTGTAACCTTTAATTGTAGTCTCTACAACAAATTCTCAAAAAATAAATTTATAATGCTATCAAAATTGCACAAAATATATTCCTCCAACTGATATCTATACGTACCTACTTATAATTATCAAATGAAACAGTCTTGCTAAGGTAGTATTTTATACTATAAAATGATTCGGGACAATCAATTATACAATTATTTGTTTGTAACTAACATTAGTGTTTAAGGTTTATTGTAATTACTAAAATTCTATTGATCCGAAATAAATATATTATTATAATTATTATTATTATTAAAACAATACAACAATGCAAGTAAAGTAAGTTAGGTACTCGTCCTATCCTTTTTAATTTCTTCAGAGCTCCATCTACGACATTATAGTCGTGTGCAAAACGTAAACGGAGACGCGCCCGTGAAAGTGAAAGGGCGGGAGATTCACCGGAGCCACGGCGGCGGCCTTTGATCGGTCGGCCCGTGCGAACCGACTCGTGCGCACGCCCGCGCCGCTCGTTACTACACCGCAACTTGTTATGTTGCTTGTAGGCTGGTTGATGCACGCCTGCACATCAGATTACCACAAACTGTCAAATTCCCTCAATAGAAAGAAAGAAAAAAAAGAAAATACATTTATTGGCACACACTAAGTACAAAAAAGTTATTTTCATGTAAAAAAATATATAATACTAGTAGCCCGCTCGCGACTTCGTCCGCTTGAAAACAGCCGCACTTCATGATGGACCCCTATTGCAGCGCCACCTACCGGGTCCAACTGATGATGTAATCTTAGAGGAATTGAGGAGTTCCCTCAAAAGATTCCATCATCAGAACTGGATTTTGATAAAAATCGGACCAATCTTGAAGTTTAACCTTTCAAATGAAAAAAGAATTTTTTCAAATAGGTGTATAAATGACGGAGTTCTGAGGTAACAAACATTAAAAAAAACATACATACAACCGAATTAAGAACCTCCTCCTTTTTTTGAAGTCGGTTAAAAACAAAAGAGAAAGTGTGGCCAATAAACTTTTAATTTGAACATTTATTAAAGAAATTTGACAGTTTTGGATAGGTTGATGCGCAGGCGTACAGACGCCTGCGCATCAGACTGTACAGACAGTCGGCGTCGGCACCTCTGCTCGATCCTCAAATACACTACAGATGCGCACTAATATAGGCCCGAGCTCAAGACACCGTACTTGTAGAACAAGAGTATGAAGACCCGGTTCACACGCGCTCAATACCAGGTATAGATATAGTACCAGGTACCTGGGCGCTTCTCCCACCCAAACGACACCCGAATCGAGGCCCTAGCTTTTAGAGGCACTCTTGGGTTGTTCCGCTCCCGATTCGATCAGAACCTATCGGAGAATCTAGGAGGGAATACGTGATGCCATTCCATTGGAAACTCTGATGGTGTTTTGATCACACGGCTGGAGGAACCCTTTAAGTTTCTCGCCACCCCTAAAAAAATCCGGTGACGCTGTAATGGTCAAAGGCGGCCAAAAACGAACTCTCTTAAAAATTTCGGCGCCAGATTTATCCACACAAGCGAAGTAGTCACAAAATATAGTGTCACAGGCAAAACCAATCTGTCTGTAGTGTAGGCAGGCCTCCAACAAGGTGGACCGACGATCTGGTGAAGATCGCGGGTAGCAATTCAAACAAAACGCAGCAGCACAAACCAAAAGGCCTTTCCAGTTTTTTTAGCTGAAATGATGATGTTTGGAAAATTCAACTAATTGCTTTTGTAGTTAGAACAAGTTTTTTGAAACATTATCAATTTACAATTTAGATATATATATTGTTTTCTTGCGCAAACACTATTCACTACTGAAATTAAGCAACTTTTACGGATCTACTAGCGTTTATGTTACACATTTAAGTTATTAAGTTTTATATAAGCTAACATTTCGAACCTTTTGCAGGGTTTGTGGCGACAGTCTTCTCTTGTACCACGGATCCTGCGAGTAAATTTTATTAGTGTTCAAAGTCTCTACATCAGTTCGGAAGAGATCTTTTTTAAAACACGACCGCCAACTAAGGCCGTCCATTTGTAACTTTGTTTTATTTTAAATAAGTTATACTTTATTAAATGTATTTTTATTGGTGTTCCAATTAAAGTATTATTGATGTATCGTTTTTGCCATTTTTGCCAATCGTTATCGTCCAAGCAATACCTACAAGTTATAAACTTAGTAATGTGACTTATTTCTTTTTAGTTAGATAATTGCGTTAATTACAGATCAAAGACAAAGTCAATGTCAAAATTTCTATTCAAATAAACTTATGAAAAGTTTTTTGAATCGTCCATAATTTTATTGCCTAATATCCATTCTAGACGTCTATTTTTTAGCTGGAGAAGAATGGCCGCAAGAAAATCCACAGCTTTCATAGAAGTAACGACATTTACAAAAATAAAAAAAGTATGTCGTCAGATGAAGCGCGCTTACACCTTCTATCGTTACTTGCTAGATGTGACTGTCAGCAGTCCTTTCTAGATCCCACAGATAGTTAAAATATACCTATCTGTCTTTCAGAAACCTATAAATAGACTAAGAAAAGAAGAAAAGCTATTAAACTACGTTGAACTACTATTCAAAATTGATACGAGGCACAAATTAATGGGTCTGTTACGTAAGCTGTTAAAGCACCGAACTAATTTACACCAGCTGTAGCTGTCGATAGCATCTGGGGGTCTACCATGTACTACAACACTAGTCTATTTTTAAAAACTAATAACTCTTTGGTCTATGTTTTTGATGGGTACCATCTTTCCGCTCGCCTTCTATAGGTATACAATTTGTGGGAGTGATTTTGTAGAAAAGGGAGTAGGATTGTAACAGTGTGATCCTGTAACTGTTACGTGTTAGTCGGGGAAGCCACCAGTGATCGACACTTTAAGCCCAATGTCCGTTGTAGGTCATAATATTTGTGGGAGTGATTTCGTAGAAATGTGATCGTAATAGTGTAACAGGATAACAGTGTGACATGTCTTCTAATGAGTATTTACTGCATTCTCATTATGATTTGTAAATCTATATTCTATTTTCTATTGTTATATTGATTTCAACCATTTCATATGTAATAGACTTTTAAACAATATTACAAAAGTGAAAAAATATACGTCATTTTTAATTCTATATTCTATTTTCTATTGTAATATTGATTTCAAAAGGTGAGATGTCAAATGTTACACATCTTTAGTGACTACGTAAGGCTCTTTCGATTTTTTGATTTTAATTTATTGGAGGAGCACTCAAGAGTTTCTATGGAGTTTTACCCACTTTTGTTTAGGTATTTTATTAGGGTTACGAAACGGGAAGTTGTCCAAACGGGAAGTACCCTTTTACTCATATACGTCTTAAAAACACATCTTCCAGGCAATTTAGGCTCTGGGATGGTAAAGAACTTAAGAGATTTTCTTCCATATTTTCCGATCTTAAATTGTCTCTGGTCAACCTGGATGGAACAACTCTATATCGTCGCTCTAACACTTAACAATATAATATAAATAGGTATATTTCAATATGTATGTAAAATTATTTATCCTTTATTGTGTAAACGTAAAGCGTTGTACGCTAAAGAACTTGCAAAACCTGTTACGATAATTTTTCGCACATCTCTTGAAACTGGAGTTTTTCCCTCTAAATGGAAATACTCCTTAATTACTCCTATTCCCAAAAATAATAAAAAAGATATGATAACGGAATACAGACCAATATCAAAGCTATGTGTTTTGGGAAAAATTCTAGAGAAAATTGTAACCTCTCAGATAAGTGTCGCAGCTCGTAATTATATATCTCCTCAACAGCATGGGTTCTTCAAACATCGAAGTGTTGATACTAATATGGTTTCATTTACTCATTATTTGTCTCAAGCCATGGATGATAATGTACAATTGGATGTCGTGTATACAGACTTTTCAAAAGCTTTCGACAAAATTAACCATTGTCTTCTTATCGACAAGCTTGCGAGAGCCGGTATACACGGTAACCTACTTAGATGGGTTGAATCTTATATCCAAAATAGGTTTCAGGCCGTTTGTGTCAAAGGGTACTCGTCACAATTTCTCCCAGTGCCATCTGGCGTGCCTCAAGGCTCACATTTAGGTCCCGTACTCTTTTTACTTTATATCAATGATTTGGGACACATACTGAAACATAGTCATCACTTACTTTATGCCGATGATACAAAATTTTTCAGAGTTATTAAATCTACTGACGACTGCATTAAGCTGCAAGCAGATTTGGAAGGCTTACATAATTATTGTTCATCAAACCAAATATTTTTAAACATTGATAAGTGCTTTATTATGTCTTTCACCCGAAAAAAAAATCAAATTCATTTTCATTACAAATTAGATGATATCATTATTAATAAGCGCGTTACAAGAATTAGAGACCTTGGTATAATTATGGATTCGGAACTGTCGTTTAATTTCCACGTTGACCACGTATTAGGTTCAGCTTTACGTAATCTGGGTTTTATACTCAGAATCAGCAAACCTTTTAGCAAAATTATTACTCTTAAAATTCTTTATTTTTCATTCGTTCGATCTCTTTTGAATTTTTGTAGTACTGTGTGGAGTCCATGTTATCAAAAACATATAAATAGAATTGAAAGAGTTCAAAAGAAATTTTTAAAATCGCTCAATTTTCGCAATACTATTGTAAGTGATGATGAATGTTACAATGACGCCTTGAGTAGGTATAAACTGTTAAGCCTTTCTAATAGACGTAAGATGTTTGACATTGTGTTTGTTTACAAAATTTTAAATTCCCTAATTGACTCATCTACGCTCCTTGGCAAGATTTCTATTGCTGTCCGGGGTCGTCGCTCAGTGCGTTCCTCACGTAAACTACCACTTTTCGTTTCTCCACTATTTACTAAAAATTATACACGTAACTCTTATTTGTATCGTTCCACCAACATATATAATAAAGAATTCTCCGATCTTGATCTCTTTAATATGTCTTTGAATGTTTTAAAATCAAATTTATATCTTACGTTAAGTGTTCATAACACTCAATGATATTAAATAATAAATAAAACTAATAATTTTACATAAAGTAAGACCTCGTAATAACTGTAAGACGCGTTTTACCATGTTAAGTCTCAACGTAATTAAGTCTATTGTTAATGTTAATATTTAGGCACTGTTGGTCTTTTAAAAATACACAATTGTTAATAGAACTAGCTTTGTTAAGTACATGACTGTTTGATGCCATAATAAATGAAAAAAAAATAATAATAATAAAGGCCACCAGAAAGATCTGCCAAAACATAGACACTCAAATAGACTCATAATAACTCTACTTAAGGCAAAAGTCAAGGTGACGGTTGGCGCGCTAACGGATGCCAGCGATGCCGCCGATGCGGTGTTACATAAATGTATAACGTATAACTGGTCTATGGCACGCAACATTTGCCGATTTGCGTATCTGTAGTTCTAATTTAAACTAAGAACGGCTATAAAATGGTATAACTTTTCGTTTAACGGTTACCAATGCCAAATGTCAATTTTTACGAGCGGTTTTTGTTTTATTTTATGGTTTAGACTTCTTGGCGGGAAAGTGAAGAGTCATGCCTGCGGTTTTGTTTTATTTTCTAAAATTTGTATTATGTCGATTATTAATGTGAAATAATGGCGGATTATTAACCGTTAAGTGTTCGTAAGTGCGCATGTAGCAAATTAATTAAATTAAATTAAATTAAATTTTCCAACACTTACACACCAATTATCTAGCCCAAGAGAAGCTTCGTTATGAAACTCGTTATTACTCGGTTACTAGACAACGGATAAACATACTTAAATACATACATACTATACATAGAAAACACCCAGACCCGAGACAATTTAGAAAAACAATAATTTCTAAATTGACCAAATGAAACAAAACAGTGCAACGTCACTTTTCAAATTCTCTCAAGAAATCCGCGTGAAGACTGAGTAAAGCCCCACATCTTTACTGAGGTTCGAGGGGCTGGGGGTATATCATTTCTCACTTCCCATTTCTATTATTATTAATCATCATCATACAGAAAGGAAATATTGTTATTTTATATATTACTTGTAAGAAAATTACTTTGACACTGGCTCAATGTGCTAATCGCACGAAGCCATCAACTAAAGGAAAAAAAAAGTGATGTAATGGCTAATGTTGAATTAACGTTATGATTTTGACTTTGACTTTCGGATGCTGAGTGTACTAAGTTTTAAATCTACCGTGTTAACAAAAGAAAACTAAGTACTATTTATTACTGTTCGTGGATTCGTAACAATAAACCAGAAAAACTTTTTGCAGCTCAACGAGACGTTAATAAAACCTTTTTTCTTTGTTTTTTTATCTGCCATTCATTCATATCGTAATAGAAAAGCAAGTAGTCACTAAAGATTGTTATACTATGGGAAAGTATCAATGTGTCCTAGTAGATAGAATAGTAGATAGAACTTGGGGTATGACTTGTCTTTTTCGTTGGCAGTCCCGTAGCCTTTAGTTGTGTACGGGGGATTTCAAATTGGGCATCACTGCCTATTTAATATTGTATCTAAAGAATAACATTGTTATCAACAACATATTTGTATGTCAAACTGTGGTTTGTGCAAATAAAATCATTCATTCATTAGGTACTACTTGATGTCGAGAAAAGGCCTAATCTGAGATTGTTTCTTATTTGATGTACGTACGGCATTGTTTTCTTTTAATGTGTCATTTTATAATTCTTTGAGAGAAGTAAAAGATAGAAACGAACCAATCTTGGAAACGCGCTTCACTCGGAATTCTCAACTACTGAGGTACAAACAATAGAAACACAACCTGTTAATAAAATATTGTGTTTTTCTGTCAGTGTTTATTTTATATTAATTTTTATTTGATTTATTTTTAGTATTGCTATTTAAATGTAAATAATTTTTAAAAACATTAATTAGTTATGGATTTTTATTTTTTTTAACGAAAATTTTGTTGCGAACAAATTACAAAAACACAAATGATGAAATTTTTTTTTAAAGTATAATGTGTTGAAAAATTTCGGAGGGCTCGTTAGAACCACGATAGCTCGATTGGGAGAGCACCTGACCCGGTATGTCAGAAAGGTGCAGGTTCAAATCCTGCTCGTGGAAATTTATTCAACATTTGTGTTTTTGTAATAAGCTAGGTTATTTAATAGGATTTTAACTTGTTGTTTTTATAACTTCCTGGTGTGTAACAACTTTTTCTGTTAACCTGCATGTGTTTGTAAGAAATAAATAAATAACGGCATTGATAAAGCAGTTACAACTTGGTAGTAGCTAGCCAGGCGGACTTAACACAAGCCCTACCATGTATAGTATGTAAGAGTAAATGTATGTGGAAGTCAAAATTGTAATAGCTATAAGATAGAAAGAAGTAATATAGAAATAAGACTTAGGGCATTTTAAAAGAAATGCAATAAAAATGGAAAACAGCAGTAATAAGAATAGATTAAAATAGGGTAGAGCATAAGAAATGCAAAGGAAATGTATAGTAATAAGTAGGAAATAGAATAAGAAAGAAAGAATAGGGCACCCAGAGTGCAAGGAAAATGGAAAAAGTCGTTATTAAAAATAGTATAGGATAAAATAGGAAATAAAATAGCTAGGGCACAAACGTGCGATAAAAATGTAACACAAAATCGCTAGAATAGGAAGCCGAAACAGAATAGGCAATATCTCCGACATGACCCACGTCGAGGGACAAGATTAAAAAAAACAAAAAAAAAAAAACAAGCCCTACCACCAACTATATTGCAATGTGGTGCTAAGCAAAGTCCATTACGATTTAACTCTATGTTTTTTTTTATTCTGTAAATTTTCTTTCTAATATACTTATAGTAAGAATGTACCTACTGTTGAGAAACTGATTGATTTATTATTCAAGCTTAAGTACATACGTAAACAAAGAGTATTTATTACAAGAAGGTACCCAACAAACAACTCACAGCGAACGGGCATAGGAACTCGTTAGTGCTTCCCGCTTTTAACGTGTTTATGCATAGTTAAACGTAAGTTATTGTAAGAGCCATTTCACATTTCGGTGTCAAATACAAATTTGAAAGTTCTAATCTATTTAATAATACGTGAAGCAAAAACTTTGTACCCCTTTTTACGAAAATTGCGCGAACGGAGGAGTATGAAATTTCGCACACTTATAGTTTATACATACATAGAAGGAGTACAGAATGTTAATATTTTTTATAAATTATGCATAAGAAATACATTAAATCAATAAAACAAACATTACACACACTACCATGTATTTGACACACACGCATATGTATTTGAAACACACGCATAAATACTCTTTTCAAAAATTTCAAAAATGAAAGAGGAGCGGCCGAAATCTGTCATTGCCAATCCAAACTCACATTCTATCTTTTTTAATTTTTCATTGCGATACAATCCGTGCAGCGTTAATAAAATTACGGTCGAATTTCGACCACTGGGAGACCACTAGTTCTTATAAATCATTAAGCCGATAATAATTAGGTATGTAATGTCATGGTATGTCAGTGGGTGCGGGTTGAAACCTCGGTCGCGGAAATTTAGTTTAACAATTTTCGAAACATTTAAGACTTTAGAAAAAAATAAAAAATAAATGTTTTTTCAACTAATTTCATGCGTTGAAATGAAACAACTTTTACGGATCTACTCGCGTTTATTTTACACATTACTTATTTAATGTTTATCCTGACGTTTCGAACCCTTTGCAGGGTCCGTGGTCACAGGTGGTCAAAGTTGTTTCATTTCAATGTGTAGTGTTCGCGTAAACTTTAGAAAACAATATAATTTCATGCGATTTGAAATTTTCCATAGTGGACTTTAAATCGCATAAAGGGAATTGTTCATTTTCGACTTTTCTTGAACAAGTGATTTCTTAAAATGTATTTTTACAGTAAAATATAAATAAATATAAGAATAATATCTTTGATACTGTCGTTGTAGGAAAGTAAATATCTAAATTAATAAGTTTTAAAAGTATTTTTGAAGAAAAGTCACACCATTAATTCCTGTGTTGCTATAACAACAAATATGGAATAAAAATCTTTAATTGCTATTAAGAAATCGATACTTAATTACCGATTATAAAAATAATTATTCTCCTTAGACTTATACGATCAAGTAACTTTCGCAAATTAATTTAATTATTTACCTTTAAATCAACTAAAACCCGCCAAAACACTATGTTTTACTATAAATTGTTTTACATGACAATTAGAAAAAATCGATTATTCCTGTATTGATTTTACTTTCTTTTTTTTATATGACAACATCAGCCTGTAAACATTGATGGCATTGATGTGATGATGACGTTTGTAAAAAAAAGTATTTGCTTTGCCTCCGTGTACTGTGAATGTTACTTTTTCGCCTGCTTATTCTAAACATAAATAATGTACCATTCCCAAGAATGACATACCGTGAATTAATTTTATTTAGCTTTGGAACATATCAATTGAAGCAAGCGAGATCTTATTATGGCGAGCATATCAGGAATTATGGCTGTTATACCATAGAAGTATGTACGGAAAGAGCCAGCAACCTCTTAGAAGGTTTAGAATTATTAAACAATTCCACATTATTAAGAGGCAAAATTCAAAGCAGGCAGATTAACCGGAAAATATACTTTGTATATATCTTGTATAACAATAATCTCCAGGGCAGGTCTTCTATATTACAATATTATTGTAATTGCCTTGTAGGACGAAGAACAGTCGGTTGCTGTGCTCATGTAATGACAATTATATGGTATTTAAGCTGGGCAAGGCACGAACACAATATTAGGCCACCAGCACAGTTTTTAGATCACATCCTAATACTTACGATGATTCAGAATACAATTATTAAAACAAAACTTTTATTTGTTTTATTTCATGTTTTATTAATTTATATTGTAGCATTATAAGTAAGTTAATATATTAAACATTATTAAAACAATGGTTAGTCATTTATTTTGTTATCATAATTACATTGTTTCAGCAATAATTGCAGCATTTAACAGAAACATTAAACTTGCTTATTTATACACATATTACGTTTTCCTGCTATTATATTGCTATAATTACTTTCTTTTAGATACAAAGAATTAAAAATACCAATTTTTGATAATATTGGTAAATGTTCACTAGAAGCCAAAGCGCCCTAGTAAACTGAACAATTCCCTTTAGTTAAATACAAACTTTTTTTTTAACTATTAATTGTCATCGTATAAAGTTTTATTAAAATCGCCTTATTGGTTTTAGAGAATTAGAGCTATAAAGTGTGTATAGACGTTTTTCTGACGATTTGTGTTGTTGTATAATTTGCTGTAGGTTTGTTGTTTTTACTAGTGAACTTTTATTATACCTACTTACTTACATAAAGCCATTCGTAATTTCTTAATAGTTAAGCTGTTATATTATTGAGTATATTAGCGAATAAAATTATTGTCTATGTCTATATCTATGTATATGTATGGGATACCGCAATGTGAAAGGGTCTTAAGGTAACGTGGCACTGCAGATGCTATTCATCCTTCGAAGTTGTTCATTGTGTCTGTTCAAGGCGCTGGCAACACTCCCAATGAGTATTTTTATAGACTACAGCTACAGCTAACATGAATGATAGTCTCTAGTCAGCTAAAAGGTATTACTTGCATGTAAAAGTGTATTCTAAATACAAAATATACAAGAGTTATTATTAATACCCATAACTCTAGGGTACTTTGAGTACTATTTTTTTTAAATTTTAGCAGAGATAAAATTTATCTCAAATGAAGTTAAGTGATGATAAGAACTGATAGAATGCTACATTCCTTGCAAGTAAGTAACATAGGCAATATTTTAGATCCACGCGAACGAAGTCGCACCTTAAGTGTTAGTTATATATAATTTTTGTATTTTAATTTAAGTAGGCGTCCAGCAGTGGACGTCTTTTGGCTGAGATGATGATGATGATGATGAGGCGTCATAATTACTGCTCTATTATTATGACGAAATAAAGAGATATAAAAACAAGCGGTTTGGACTGAATCAAAATCTTACTAATATTATAAACACGAAAGATTGTAAGTATGAATGTTTGTTACTCTTTCACGTAAAAACTACTGAAAAAATGTTTGAATTTGAATTTTGAATGGATTTGGATGAAATTCGGCATACAGATAGTTTATAACGGGGAATAACACATAGGATACTTTTTATCCCGATATTCCCACGGGAACGGGAACCGGGAACCACGCGGGTGAAACCGCGAGCGGCAACTAGTGATACTATAATGTCCTTATCAGTAGTCTGCCCCAGTCCGTTGCAACCTTGATACTCAATATGAAAGGTGTCCAAAATAAACATTATACCTTAGTTACACCTACACTACAGGACAGGTATGTATAAACTAACAACGACACAATATCGAATACTAATCTCTCATCAATGATGCTAAATTGGGTCTGTTTATTAAATCCCTGATAACCACTTTTTCAAACATCATCATCATCTCAGCCAAAAGACGTCCACTGCTAGACAAAGGCCTCCCCCAAGGATCTCCACAACGACCGGTTTTGTGCTGCTCGCATCCAGCGGCTTCCCGCGACCTTCACCAGATCGTCGATCCACCTTGTTGGAGGTCTGCCCACACTGCACTGTTTTTCAAACAACATGAAAGTATTCTAGCATTTAAGTCTAGAACAGACGGGGAAGTTCTATGTCCAGCAGTGGAATAGTACAGGCATGAGCCTGTACTAGTCCACTCATCATCAGATGATGATTATTGATGATGATAGGTAATTGCAGTTTTGTTTTATTTTATTTATTTATTTAATCTTTATTGCACAATAAAATAAAATAAAGTACAAAAGGCGGACTTAATGCTAAATGGCATTCTCTACCAGTCGACCTAAGGACTGGGCAGAAAAGTATAGATTTTCTAAAGTTTATGTTTTTTGCTCTTGTAGGTACTTTAATTTCTAACCGTTTCTAACCGCTTTCGTTGTGCTACTATTTTTTTATTTTGTTACGCTTATACGATGTAATAACTATGCTTAATTGCAAACCTTTGTATAGTTTAGTTCGATAAATCTTAAAAATAACAATAAGAACCTTAAAATAATGACTATCGTTTGTCTTAAGGAAACTTGTCATCATCGCTCATTATCATCTATTAGAAATAATAACAAGACTTAAAATAAAATGATGATGAATTTGCTTATTTGTAAATTACGTGTATACCTATCACTTCAAAGGAGCCGTGTTAACTTGATTCGAATCATAAAAGCCTCAGTCTCCACAAATTACAGGTGTCGAGTGCCACAAAACAAGTAGACTGCAGAAGGAAAGCTCCATACAATCGCACTCGAGCAACATACTCATACAACCTCTTACGGACACGGTATCTTGCAAAAGCTACGCTCAGACTGTTCCGAGTTGTTCCGAGATCCCAAGACACCGTACTCGTAGAACAAAGGTATGTCGACCCGATTCACACGCGCTCTATATCAGGTACAGACATGTACCTGGGCGCTTCTCCCCAGTACTCCCCAGCTTGGGTTGTTCCGTTCCCGATCTCCTAATTTTATACCTAATCTATGCCAGACCCGAAAAGGGTCTTCGAAGCCTTCGAAGCTTTCGAAGAATCTAGTAGGGTGCGGGGATACGCACTAGTTCGTGATGCTGTTCCCTCTAGAAAATCTCTGACGGTGCTTTTTTTTACTCGGCTTGAGGAACAGTTTAAGCTTTGACTTGACTTTGAAGTGTGTGGTTTATGACGTCATCTTGTCGTTTCGTGCCGCCTATGAAAGCAATATCGAAAGCTATAGCCTTTAGCTTTTCATATTGCTTTCATAGGCGGTGCGAGGTGGCAAGATGACGTCATAAACTATACGCGTTGTCAAAGCGATCGGTTAGGCGGTCGGGGGGCGGCCGGTGACGTTGAAAATGTCCAGTGGCAATCAGCAAACTCTCTCCAAAAAAAATGTTGCTAGATTCCGTGTCCATGAGAGGATATATGTGTGCGTTGGTCGAGCGCGGTATGTATCAAGCTTACATTCTGCAGTCTCCTTATGTTGTGGCAGTGCCGAGCATTCCGGCCCGCATTGACGTAACACCTCGGATCGGGCGGGGTCAACGACCCGAGCTAATGCACATATCGCGACCTATAGCTTTTAGCTAATGCTATCTGTTGCACTAGCCGCCAGTGTTATTAACTATTAATGTGTGGTTACTTGGCCACACACACACACTCTCTAGGTACTTGAGAGCAAGGTGCCTAACGTGAGTTTCATTTGACATTCGATCACGTTAACTTCTCGTATGCCGTCAGGAGGCGCTGCTTCAATGCCATAATACTAATTTTCGTTTTCGTAAACGTAATTGAATAAATAGGTACGGATAGTAAACAAAGCTCACACTAGGCACCCAGGAGTAGAGTTGCCAACCATACTTTAAGATAACATATCCTACGTTATTTTCCATCCCCATACTTTATTCTTTTTAATAAAAATAAAGTATGGAAAATACTTTATTTCCGACTAATGCGTGCGTTTGAAAGGAATATTCCTGTTGACTTAATTTCTAAAAACGTAACGAAAATACTTTATTTTTTCTTAAAAAATTTTTTTTATAATATTTAGTGATATATTTACTTTAATTTCCTAAAAAATAGTTGGCAACCCTACCCAGGAGAGAGGTACGAAGTGCGGTGGGTATCGCGATATCAAAAGGGCTAATGCTTCAGTAGCCATTATGTTACGTACATAATTCTTTCCCCATAGAAAATTAAATATTATTCAAAAAATTTCAATCCAATAAGACAATTTTAATCAAACTTTTAACTTTTAACTTTTCGACCTTTGTCCAGCTGTCTCAGTCTTTTGGCCGAGATGATGATGATGGAAATTAATGAAACTTGCAATGTAAAAAAAAGAATAGGTATACCTACAGGACCTCTGTAATCATTAAAAGATCATTAAAAGATAATAACAATAACGATCGATTATTTATTTTAAAATGCGAGTAGATTGGTATAAAAATATTTTGACATCCTCGTTTATTGTCAGTGGAAGGGTCACGAAACAAATCACATCGGGATGTCCAGCTTATTTTTGCTACCATGCCACGGGGTATTGCTGTGAAAGTAAACCAGTAAAATCAGGAGGCAAAGGGGCATAATAACTAAGGCTTCATGGTCGGCAGCGTGCAAGTTATACCCACGGTGTTACAAACTATCCATGGATATAAATACGCGGCGGTCATTGCTACAACATTAATTTTTTTTTTTTCGATCGAATTGGACAGCAAAATACACACTTTCTGCAACTCAAAGACACACGTTACCTAACCGATCGATTGCTCTCTAATTCCCAACCCTACATTCGTCCGCGCCGGATGTCAAGAGCAAATATAAATAAAAAAGTAAAAAGTCAACGCTTTCTCTATTTCCGTTCGAGACAACCTGTTTGATGCAATGGAAGCAATATAGTATGCCTGTTTTACGGGATGTTATGGTAGGTTAAGTGGGTCATGGCAGTTGTAAAGTGCCGGCGTTTAACCATAGATTCGAATATAGAAACTCTAAACTGCAAACCTTATGGGACATAAGCAGTGATGACCGTTTGTGTCCGTTTTATTATCTGTTCGTCACCTTTGTCTATGGGCCGTGTGCATCGTCTATGGCAAATAATAAAATGTTTTAGAGCTAAGTTTATGATGAAAGTAGGTAATTATGTTTTTGATTTAATAACTATTTGCTCATTTAATAAGGTATTTAAGCATGTGTGGCCGATTTTATAAACTTTATAGGAGTAATATATGTATAATTTCGGAAATATAATCATAAAATGACAATAAATAACTGACGCCTTGTTGACCAACCCGCATTAGGCCAGTGTAGTGTTTTATGGCTAATAATATGAAAAAGGTAAGTTATATGCATTAAAAATAACTGCAAACGGTTCGAAGTTTATCGTTCGTATTTCTAGCGCAGCGGCAACATAGCGGCAATACACAATACAAATCATACACATTTTTATGTCAACTAATACATATTCAATTCATTGGTTAATGAAAAGAAAAAAACAGATGTAAAGGAATAGCGCTCTTAAAGCAATACGAACGAAAAGGGTAGCTAACGTTTATGATTGGTGAATTTTCTAACGAAAACTGAATTTAATTCTTCGGGATGCTAGTGACGTTACCTTTTTTACTTATACAAATCATTGGTTATGGCCTAATCTCCATATATACCGTTGTTCTTTTAGGAAGGCTTGGGCCCAACTGTGGGACGTTTATAGGCTGAATATGACGTTTACGAATTACTATACCAACAGATTTACCCGCAGAGACCGGTACACTACTTAACAAATGTAGGTACCTATATTACACGTAGGTACACGTAAAGTAAGCTTTTCCACCAGAACTGTAGAGCTACACCGCTAGGGTGTGCGAAGAAAAAATCTACCAATAGGAATACTTTATTTACACCACCCCAAGGAAGCAAAGGATATAAAGCAATCCTATTGGTAGATATTTTATCGTGCACCGCTTAGTTATCTCGCTCAGGGGTACTAGATAAAGGGTCCGGAGCAAAAATGCATCTCGAAAGTGGTCCTGTTTGCTCATACTTATACATTTAAATTTCGAATAACAAAATCTGAAAAAACGTTGGATAGCATCAACAAATTCAGCTTACTGTGAACCTTAAATATCAAACATAAAGATTGAATTGAGGTTGCAAAATATTTGTACTTAATATTTGTTATCGCCACAAACGTCATTGTGACTCCGTGGTGGCCCCAAAGTCACCTACCGTATTTCAAGCGCTCATCTACAATCTAGTACGTTATTGTATTGTATTGTACGGTCTGCTCTTGCATACTTATCTTATTGTTAGTATTAATTACTATAGTTTGACTTCGTTTTTCTTAAACAATTTTTGACTTTTATTAGAGTACTGTAGTGGTACTGTATGAGATTGTGGAAATTTAAACTTTTACCGAATGTAGATTTTTTTTTTGTTTTTTTACATGTTGTGGTTGTCTTCTATATTTTTTGTGTTTATTTGTAATGGAAAGTGTCCTGCTATGATAGGGCATTTTCCAATATATTTTTTTGACGCTGTAAGGGAGAAAAGAGCTGGACACTTGCTGAGTTTCTTGCCGGTTCTTCTCAGTACAAGATCTCCCCAGAGTAGACTTACGAACCGATGGCATAGCGACATTCACAAGAGCTACTTGTAGCCTAAACTGAATAAATGATTTTTGAATTTTGAGAGGAGGAGAGGAGAGTTAAAATTTTACCATACAAATTCTCGTTTTCGTTAACGTGATGGTATGTCAAAAACACTCGCACTAGGCCCTCTGCTCTATTAGAAACGCAGCCTTCGGAATAAGCTAAGCAATAGTTAACTCCTTTACAAGTTTCATATCAAGCGTTCTGGCGTAGATTGCTATCAAAATGTTGACGTCTGACATCTCATTTCGTGCGTATGTGCGAGATGGTGTGATGAGAGACGGGCCTTTGCACGATCCCACAGCGCAGATGAAAATCATAGACGATGAAGACACTTGATATAAATCCTACTAATATTATAAACGCGAAAGTTTGTAAGTATGGATGGATGTTTGTTACTCTTTCACGTAAAAATTACTGAATGAATTTGGATGAAATTCGGCATACAGATATTTTATAACCTGGATTAACACATAGGATAGTTTTTATCCCGATATTCCCATGGGAACGGGAACCACGCGGGTGAAACCGCGAGTTACTTTTGAAATGAAAATCTATTTTGTTGATTTTTTATTTATTTATGCACATAGAACAACTCAACACGCAACTCAGACTAGGCACCCTGGCTGAGTGCTACTACTCTCGAGCGCTGGTGACACTACGGTACAAAAGATAAAAACGACTTAGCAAGCCAATTACAAACATTATTAAAGCCTATTGTGACCGATGCCAAAGAAGTAAATTGGATACCTGTACTATAAGGTTAAGTTTAAATTTCAAAGAAATTTATTGCAAAAAGTGTTTAAAGTCACAATTATTAGGCATAAACATGCCGGTAACAAGTGACTTCGCTTTTTATAAACACATTTAAACATAAGAGCGTTTACGCCGCACACTAGCGCCGCCAATGAAAAAAAAAACATATATAACATATAATGAACACCTCACATGTTATGGTTTAGTTAAATAAGACTTTACGACCACTTTTAACTATAACGCCATTATTAACTAAACCATAACATGTCAGGTGTTCATTAGGTGCCGTAAAAATGCTAAATTACTTCATTCAAATAGTTTGTTGAGCATAATTTGATTTTCTATCTCTAATTACTAGATATGTTTTTTTTTCATTAGTGGCGCTAGTGTGCGGCGTAAACGCTCTTAATGCAACTAAACAAAAATATTATACAACCAAACTTTTTAACTATAGTAAAAAAATATATATGTTTGTTTGTGTGTGTATGTGTGTGATATGAATGCATCTCTCTACTAAGATGATGGATAGTTCCCGCCGCCCCGCCGCGACGCCGATGCGACCGGCAGTAGGGCGTCGTGGAAACTGTGGCAGCAGTCTAGACGTTTCCTATACGAGTACGGAAACTGGTCGTGGCATTTTCTAACACCACATATGACGATGGGGAAAGTCGCGTGCACACTGGGGTTTCTCTCCCGTACCTTATGTTTTGATGACACATTTATTTATATCGACGATGCGTTGAGGCTATCTTTCGACAGAAATGGGTGCCACGTGCGAGTTTCATTCGCTATTCGATCACTTTAACGAAAACGAGAATTTGTATGGCAAAATGTTAACTCGTCTCGTATGCCGCCAGGAGGCGCTGCTTCAATGCCATGCTAATTTTCGTTTTCGTAAACGTAATCGAATGAATAAGGATAGTAAACAAACTCAATAGGCACCCTGTTACAATTAATTACAGCGTTGTATTTTTTAAAATTTTGTTTTCTTGTTAATATTCCATAGAATATTCCATATTCCATTCCATTCCATAGAATACATAAGAAGGCATACCTTTCCAACTCGCAAAGCTGTAAAGCTATGACCCTGTGGAGGACAAGGAAAGGGCAAGGACATGGGTGAACCGCTACATGTACTGGTGGTCGGTATCCTTAGGAGGATTCCCTGGGTCAAAGGATCCAAGAAAAGTATCCAAATGTTCTATTACCAATCTAAAAATATATTGTTACTTAAAAGTTTACGCAAAAGCTAAATACACATTGAATTGAAACACTTTTAAAGTATGTTCGGATAAATTTTACACATTATTTTTCTATTTCTTACTCTAATATCCATTTCTGACGTTTCGTGACTACTTACAACGGATTTTTTTTTCAAACGCCTATGTAAAATAGATGTTAGTAAAATCGCGACAGCAGCTGTGTTTCAATGTGCAGTAGTAAAAACTTAAGTATTTTTTATTAATTAAAGCTATTATTGACTGTTAAATGTTAATTAATAGATAATGTAATGGTAGGTTAAAATGTTAAGTCAAGGTTACTCGCTTAATGTAAAGAGTTTAAAATATCTGTCCATACACATTATATCTTTGATTACCTATTACGTACGAGAATTTAGCAACATAACCTTTGGACAAACTAGACTGTTTGATAAATAAGAGATACCTAATTCACCGAGACATTTGGCCAAACATCGTGAATAGCTTTAGAGTTAACAAAAGTTAAAAATAGTGATGTGCTGATCTGTCAAAGATATTTCGATAACCTTGTCGATTGCAAACAATGTCACTGGTAGGTAGGTATTCATTTAACAAGGAAAATGTAAACGTGACTTCCACGTCCTTAAGTGCTTTACAGTAGTAGATTTAAGATAGAGACGTTTTAGGAAGACTCCATACAAAAAAGACGTAGACGATGTAGGTATTCGATTAACGCAACGCAGACGTTAAAACCATAAAGTTAATATACCAATGAATTAGAGCAACAAAGGGCTGAGCGAGCGAGATGTCACCAGCAGCAACACTGTGATAAAAAGTGATGCGTGATGCGACGTAAGAGAACTGTTTTTGGCAACTGTTTGATAGTTCGTCAGCACATAACTGCACGCTGAGAATTTGAGCTCTGTCATTTTTTCTGATTTTACGTGAAATCGTGGATATTTTTGAGAAATAGTGCTTCAGAAACATGGCGACTTGTTCAGTGATTGATTGTTGTATAACACAGCGAAATAACCCCGAAAAATGTTTATTTCACAGGTAAAATTATTCCAAATCGACACATCCTGACCTAGGATTTATTTTTGCTACCATTAGGCGGTACTCCCACACTGAGGAAGTACATAGTTGTAGAGATATTTGCATTTGAAATTTTATCAAAACCGACCTCAAATTTACGGTTTTGGTATCCCAAGTGTCTGTTATCTATCAGCATAGGTAGTTTCCGCAAGCAAATTGAAAATGCATGTCTCCGGCGCTGCGGCAAGTGCAGCCCCTTCGCCCTTGCGTAACAAATTGCAGGCACCTATGCTCGCCTACGCAGCATCGCCGGAGGCAACCAGTCTCTGCCGCTCCAGCTGACTTGGTGCCTGCGTTTTATTACGTCGGACGGGGGCTGCCCTCACTCCGCGCCTCCGGCTTATAAAAAACACTCTAGCGTAGGGCAGACAAGTACCACGTGAAGTCGGGGTGAATAAGATTCGGGTGTGTGACAGGACAGGACAGAAAATAGGCAAGTAGGTACGTATTTGTTCAGAACAATAACTAAAGCTATAGAAGGATGGCTAAAATAAAAATCGTGCAACTATGTTTAGTTCCGTTCTATCTTATGGCTAGAAAAGGAGGTTGGACTGAGACAAATGGTTGACACTTAGTTTTTATTTTTTGTATTGTTATGTCAAACGGTCATCAGAAAATTGAGTCCCTGAGTCCTATTGCCCGGCCAAGCCTCGGCTAAATTCAGAAGTACATTGATTTAAAAGCTGACAGTTCGTTTTAGATATATTTGATTTGTTCGCATAATCATTGTGGAAAATGTCAAACTAGTGGTCATACTCCGTTTGAATATTTACCGAATTTTCACTATTTATGTTGGTAAATGACGCTATTTTATATATTTACTGTTAATTTGTGAGTGTGTGGAGTGTGCGGCACAATGTCCTGCGTAATTAGGGGTTGCAGGTCCCATTCAAACAAGAAAGAAAATAGTCAACAACTATTGACTTTCCATCGGTAAGTTTCAACTTATTTTTTATAGAATGTGAGCTGATAAGCGAATATAAATACAAATTAAATTTGGTAGTACTACTTTCTAGCGAAAACCAGTCGTAAAGTCTATTTTAAAAGCTGTTTTAGCGATAAATAAGAAATGCTCTCAGGCATTCTTTGTCATCTTTAGTGACGTAAACAATGTGCATTCTTTTTTATATATCGATATTCGATACTTTTAATTTCCAGATTTCCAAAAGATGAAAGAAAATAAAACAATTGGCTTATACGTATTGGTAGACCAACCTGGACACCAAAACGACTTGAATAAGATTGTTAGAAGTAAAACTTGAAAGATGCGAAAAGATATCCAAACGGCGCTTTCGCAAGATTAACACTCTAATTAAACGAGTATCTCGATTAAGGAAAAAAATGAAAATCTTTACAGTATTTTGATGAATATTGACCATTGTAAAAAATATTGACCATTTTTTTCATATCGAAATCACGAATATCGAACTTAGCGGAATATCGGAACAAAATGGTTTTAGATATTGTAATTGAATTTATGAAAATCGGGATTTTCGATTTTGACTTCACACACTTGCACATCAAATTTTGAATTAATGTATTGTTTACGAAATTATTTGCTTTTAATAACAAATTTTGTGTAATTGCTACAGTTATTATCGTATTGTTTTTCCAATGATGATTTAACTTGTTTCTGTATACATAATTAAATATACTATATTAGTTATTTAAAAACTTAATGCCAGTAGGTTGCTTTTCAATGAGTTTGCTGTTTGATAGTGCAATTGATGGTTTGGGTTGTATTATTGTGTATTTATTGTCAAATTAACATAATTTATGTTTAATAAATATAGTGACAAAAGAAATACTATGTTGTTGTTTTCAATTATTTAGATCGATAATAAAGTCGATAAAGTCACCACATTACCTCAAAAATGACGTCACAAATCTGGTGACACATTCGAAATAACGAAAGAAAAGGGACAATCGATCTCTTTCCAACATATCACATAGGTTCATTCGTTAGAATAGTGCGAACTGATGAATTTGTGTTGCTATTTTAGTCCGGTTTCTATTACTTTAGTTATTATTCTGAGCGTATTTGCGGGACTGATGACAGAAACGGAATGGCACAAACATGGCGGACAGGTAGGGTTGACAGCTACAAACCGTACGTTCAGAAACTCATATTAAATAATAATGGTTAGAAATCACTAAGTAGGTAACAAAAAATGTAAATCATAATGTACGCTTGATTTGGAAAATCATTTTATTTCTTTGGTTGTCTATTCACTTGATCAAGATCCACTTAATAGTCACAGATATCTTATTATCAAATGTATCATTGAAACATATTTGCCTGTGAGGTACGAAACGAAATTGAAAAATGTATCAAAGCTAATTTTGAGAAATTTTAAACAAAATAATACTTTTCCGAGGGCAATGAGAAATGTTAAATAAATAATTAAAAAGTATCTTCTTTGAGTTTTTCTTAAGGAATCGTAGTTTCAGTCATGCGAAATCCCATCCCATCCTATTTTAGTTCTAAAACTGTTACTAATTTATATATCGATATCGATATTAATGTAAAATGCGACATGACATACATCACTGACACGCAATCATTAACAAATTTATACACACAAATGTCATCTTATTTCTTTTGACAGCTCGTGTTTGTTGCTCTATTCCGTTGGTATAGTTGGAAAAGTTGTATTTTTTAATCTTTTCTTTTCTACGGGCCCCTTGATCGCGCCCTCAAACTAATCTTTTTAATCATTAGATAAGTAATTATTAAGTATCAGTTAAAGAAACGTTACTTAAATATCTAACTTTTAAAGATAGGCAAAACGTCTGTTTCCATCCAAAACCATAATAATATTGTTGCTGTTGTATTAAAAAAATGTTAACCGTCCCAATTTTAATAGACAAAAAACTTGAGAGGTGTCAAGGGACACCCGGATGGAACGAAGTTCCTTTCGATTAATTAGTGAAGGAATTGTAATAAAATTTTATTTTTTTTAAGTTATAATATTTTTTTTATTATTAACAAATATAATGTTATATAAACTTTATCAGTAGGTTTTTTTTTCTTTTTTTTGTTTTTTTTTTTGTTTTTGTTTTGTTTTTTTTTTGTTTTTTTTTTTGTTTTTTTTTTGTTTTTTTTTTTGTTTTTTTTTTGTTTTTTTTTAGGTTATAGTGCGTACTTGCTAAAAATACAAAAGCATTTATTATTATCTGTATATAATCTCTACTTACCCTAACTCCATCAGCAATATCCGGAACTTGTGCAGAAACACTGTCAGGATTCATTATTATTATTATTTTTTATTATTTATTATTTACAAAAAACTTGTATACACTCAACAAAAATAATCGTCGAAATAGAAATGAAAATATCTGGCTTGCTTTCTATAAGAGAGAGAGAGACAGACAGAGAAACAATTCATCTTTGTCGCCTCAGTCAGCCGTTCAACTCTGTGTTAAATAGCTCCGTGATATTAAATTAAAGTTAATACTTTTATAGTGATTTGAACTCGTCAATATTTAATAAACAAAGTCAGTTACACGCAATTTATATATTTTCGATGTGAGAATAATCAAAAAAGTGCAAATTATCAACAAATTGTCAAAATAACTTTAACAATAAAAGTGGCTTCCATTTTTATCAATCAAGTGCGGGTATAGTGTTGCCATCGCAGCGCAGGCCATCTTCGCGGTTGAGTGCTGTACGTAACCGTGAGAATCGCGTGCACCGTGTGCGGAGGGTAATTCGCGCGATACTAACATTTATTTGTCAAAGACTAATACCGCAGACGGGTCATTTGGTGGACCAACTTGTCGAATAAAGATAAATTATTCATATTTTATTTTGTTATCATGAAGTGTGCTGGATGTATGAAATCCATTAAGGACGCAAATGCCGTAAGTTGTACTAATACTGCATGTGATAAAGCTTTCTGCACTCTGTGTATAAATGGGACCTCTATCACTGCCGACCGAAAGAAGACTTGAAGAATAAGCGTTATATGCAAATATGTTATTCCATAGTTTTAAATCTAGATTTAAGTAATTCTGTCACTTTGCAGTTAATAAACATTTTTTCATTTTTTCATGTTTTTCAACATTTTGACAGACAAAGAAACAGTTTGCACTGAAACCCTTGCAAGCTATTGTAAGCAATAGCTTACTATAGCAAAAATGAAACTCATTTTGAAAATACTGTATATTATTATTACAAAATATTAAATCAACGAAAAAAATATAAATAAATAAATAATTTACAAATAAAATTAACAAAATTATTTCGACCGTCACAGGACTCGTACCTGCCATCTTCGGATCCGAAGTCCGACGCCTTATCCATTAGGCCACACGGTCTTGTGATAACAATGGCGAAATTAACGTACACTTCTATTGATAAAAAAAGTGTCGTGACAACTTTTTTCGTAAGAATTTTTTCCGTCTAACCCCCTTTCACAACGCGCGATAAGGAACTTCGTTCCAAAATTATGTGATTTAATATTCCACCTTCTTACACCGATTACATTGGCCAGTTAAAACTTCACGACACGGCATCATTATTATTTTTAATATGAATTAAATCAACCATAAATCGATAATAATATATTATCAATACAACACTAGTCTGACCTCTTGCCCCTACAAAGACACAGGTTTTTGTACCTTTTACCAACACAAAAGATGTTCAAAGCAATGCAATTACTTAATACCCGATGACTTGCCAACATCAACCAATGGCTGTAGTCAATTTTAACACCTTGTACAGTCATCGGCAAAAATATTCAGTTATAAATATAACAGTTTCATTATTAATTATTATTGCGTACAAAGCAACACATAAATACAGTTCATTAACTAATAAGTAATACATTTTAGTTTATTTAATTTTCATTTAGAACTTTATCAACGAAGTTCTGAAAGACCTGGAAATGAAATGAAATGAAAAAAAATATATTCAGGTTATGCCAAGCGTGGCGATTACGGCAAATACCCCTCATATCCTTGGGGGAGGCCTTTGTCCAGCAGTGGACGTCTTTGGCTGAGATGATGATGATGATGATGATGCACAATAGTGCACTTATGAAGGTCGAGTACATGTCTTAAAAATAAAGAAAAAATATATAATAAAATAACATGAGTAACTATCTATGAACTAACTAAGCTTCTGAAAGACATCAAACTAGCGGTTCACTACTTCAGATTCATCATATTAAAAATTACATTACGGCATAGTTTTATTAAATATGAATTTTATATTATATAAAATTATTCATATACCTCAAAGCATATTTATAAAAATAGTTACATAAAGTAGCTACCTAATTTATCCGTCGATTTCATCATCAAACTATATTATATAGATAGTCCTGCCTTAGGCAATAAGCAAGGCTAAAAATGTTTTTAAAACAGCGATGGCGCTTTTTTAAAAACAGAAGAATTTTATTTTCTCGGTGCGATTTTTTCTCTGTCAGAAGTTCCTTGTGTCGGTGACAGTACCAATAGATGTCAGAAGATTTCTTCCCTTGTGACGCAGATTGGGTAATAAATACATAAGAAAATTCTAGCTACAAACAAATGAATGTCTATAGTAAAGTGTTGGTAAGTAACTATTGTTACGGTGACATCTTGAATAATTGATAATTATTGTTGAAACACGCTTCAAATTTGGTATTTTCCTCCGCTGCGATAAACGTCCGATAAACAATTGAATTTCTATTATATCTGGGCCCGTCGGCGGTCAAACTGTTAAAGAATAAGTCATTTTCTTAAGTGTATTTTTTTTCATAATTGGAGTGAAGTCATTTGCCGAGCTAGGTATAAAAAAAATTCGTTAAAAACTTTAAAATTAAAAGGTTTTTTTATTTAATTTTAAAGGTAGGTAAAATAAGTTTTTCATTTAATTTCTTCACAGAACATACTATTTTTCCTAAATTCCAATTCCAATCTCCTCTAAATATGACATGACTAATGGCTATTCAGACACGACAGCACCAAGACTTTTTATAATTTGTTAGTAAAATGTTTCCAATAAATACGTCGTACGTTTACATAAAGTCTTAATCTGCCCAATTAGATTAATCCGGTACAGCCGCATAGTTTAATGTATGTCTCCGTTTCAAGGATCCCAACTTTCACATTTCATAATTTTAGAATACATAAATAAGTGATCTTTATGACCGTGCCTTTATAATATCTTCTGTGAACACATCTGCTTTCACCCTATGAGATCCAAACACAATGCAAGTGAAACGTGTCGCAGAGCACTGAGCGTGCGCCCGCGCCGGCACACAGTATGGGGACGCAGAAGGTTCGCTTATTATAAGCCATTAACAAGGCTATACTACAAGATAAGTTTTCCCTTTACCGCACGATAAGATATATGAAAATATATATTTTATGGGTATGTATTGGACTGTATGATGATAAAGGGCAGCATCAACATTCCATTGCTGGGCTCCGGCTCGTTACCACCCAATGGTGAAGTGATGAAAAAGCCAATGGCCTTATTATCACTAAACAACAGCTAAGATGAAGGCACTGTACTTACCCAAAAGATTTAAAAAATCATCCTGATGATATATGAGAGAGAGAGATAGCGAGAGAAACATTTATTAACACATAAATAAAAAAATAAAAAACATAACACACACAAGACAATTAATGTCAATCAGAACATTTTTTTTGAGAGAGTTTGCAATAAGCCACTGAGTAACTAGATTCTCTGATGGTCGGATCTATTCGGGCAACGCTGCTATTCTGGCAGGGCCTGTCGGTCGGTGCGCGGTGCACGAACTGGCGGGGATCTTGATTGATAACATGATTTTTCATTTAATTGACTTAATTTTGCTAGTTGCAGAAACACGATTTGTTAACTTTTATAACAGAGAAAAAAATATCAAAGTGACCTCTTCTCTTTTAAAACTTAGATTTGCATTTTACAGGCAAACCAGACCGATTTAAGTATCTCAATTTTCTTAGTAGATTAGTCTTAACACACACTTCAATATGCTAGTTCATTTTTTTAAACTTAGGTATTTGTAGTTTTTATTGGAAAGAAAAAAAACAGTTTTTCTTATGGTACGGGGGCACGGGGCGCAAACGCTCCGTACTAGATTAATTGTTTAGCGATGCGTCGCCTTAAACATAAATCGGTCCTTCTGTTACACTGATTCGCTGGCAGCGTAGATGTCGTACGTCTCCGTCTCGTAATTAATTGTAATTGATTAGCGTTCCGGTTCGTACGGTGCGCTTCTTTCGTTGACGAGTTATTTGGGTGCTGTATCAGTTTGGTATTAGATTGACATTTGTTATTGCAAAAAAATGGAAAATGTAGGTGACTAAGAGATACCTACTGCAGATTTACGTAGATAGTGTACTTGGTTAGAAATAAGTAGTTTTTTTTAATTTAAATGTCTTTTTTACTCTATCTATTTATTAGATCTATTCTTAAGGCTTCATATAAAAATATCAAGTACCTAAAATTGATAAATGCTACACACTCAACTTTCTTTTAGTTGAATTGCTATAAGGATTTTACTTAGATAAAACTTAACCTTCGTGGTACAACAATATTTAAGTTAAGGTACTAAGATGTTATTTTAAAATGTTGAATGTTTAAAATTACGCAGAAATACGATTAAATATCATTATAATTGGTTACCAATCTGTTCTTTCTGACTTTCGAAGCGTTACATTATACCTTTTTAGTTTTTACAAGTCCTATCAAAATTATACAAAGTAGATGCAATATTTTTTTGTGTTTATTAATATTTTTTTTATATTTCAGTAAGTACTTTACAAACAAAGATAATAACAAGATAATAATTAAACTATTTTAAATTTAAACTACTTAAAATTAAACTTAAACTTACTACTAACTATGAATTAATGAATTAATTACTGTCTTATAACAATTCTCCTAAAATTCATTTACTCCAAAGTTAATTAACCATTACTAACTAACGGTTAACTAAACAATCGTCTCCTCCGGCTCACCTCAATAGTCCCGGAATTAAAAATCGAGCACGATTTCAAATGCATGTTTGCACAAACTAGTTTTGTGGTCTACGGCTGCGACTGCGACGCGACGAGCCGACTAGTTTGGTGAGTAATCGATAGGTTTTACTCGTACCACGATGAATTCATCGATACGAAATATGTGGATGTCAACTTTCTTTGGTAAATACTTTTTGGAACGTTTTATTTTTAAATTTATTGAGTAAGTTTCCCTAATGTTTTATGATCACAAAATAGTTTTTAACTAAATTCTTTAAAATCACAGAGTAAATAGTAAACTAACAGATTAAAAGCGTTATTTTCTTTTTATTAATATTTGAAAACTGTTATTCGTGAGAGTAGCCGCGGGTCGTGCTCAGTGGCGTGCACTTGGAGATGCCTATGTCCAGCAATGGACTAATAGGCTGATGATGAATGATGATGATTCGTTTAATGTGACATTGTAAAAGTCTATTGACTTACATGTACAGCATCTACGTACGCAACATCTGCCAATAAAAAAAATCTTATCAAAAGGCACAGGTAACAACTTTTCAAAATGAATTCATATAGACTCTACTTTTTTCTTTATTAGAACAACGCAACAAATCACTAATCCTCCATTATTAAACAGTTTATTTAGAAGGGGGTATTAAAACAGGTACTTACAGTCGTCGGTACGAGTATATCAATCGTAATAGATTTATATTGAAATCGCCCTTATACCGAATGAAATAGAGGCGGTGTTTACTATACTACTGTTACACTTGACGTATGGTTGCTTTTCACTACTCTATGCGTTTCGAAGTTGAACAAAAATATGTACCGTTCATTAAGGTAGTGAAATTAATTGGCTCGATTAGGAATATGTCGGTAATCCAGTATACTTAATAAGGAGTCGTTGCTATCATACATCTACAATTCTACATGTTTGATGGAGAATGTTGAAGGAAGTCTGGTGTTTCCCAACTCCTTGCGACAGGAATCACATATCTTATTACGCATTTGGGTGGGGTACGGTCAGTAAATGTTAGTTACGAAGCTTTTTTTTAAATTTATCACGTTTGAAATTGTAGCCATTTTTTTAATACAATAAGTTTTTGGTTGACTATGAACTTTAGTCGCATCTGTGGTCTAGTGGTAGACCATCTCTGTCCGTAAAGGTCTTGAGTTCGATTCCCGATGATAAAAATAGTAATTTTTACCTACTAAATTAACGCAACCGAAAGCTGAGATGTCTCTTGAAGAAGACAGATAAACCATTTTCATCGTCAGTCAATAATGTTGGTGGGGTTTAACGACTATCATCCTATGAGAACCACCGATACCGACGGCTGAGCGAGCCTTTTAAATCACAGAGTAGGTCGAGGTATATTAATTTTGATTTAAACGATTGTAATATTTTTTTATAATTTTCACTGAAAATGACGCCACTCCGACTGATGTTAAGTGAAAATGATGGAATCTAGACGCGAAGGCAAGTGTGAGTTTTACTTTTCGTATTCATTCGATTACGTTTACGAAAACGAAATTAGTATGGCATTGAAGCAGCGCCTCCTGGCGACATACGAGAAGAGTTAAAATTTTGCCATAAGTATAATTTCTCGGTTTCGTTAACGTGATCGAATTGCGAATGAAACTCGCAATTGACACTCTGGGTGCCTAATGTGAGTTTGGTTTACTATTCGTTTTTTTTTTTGGAGAGAGACGGCTGATCGCCTCAGACGGCATTTTCAGCTTCACCGGGGTTTTTTGGGGCGGCGAGGTACGTAAAGGGTACCTCAAGCCGTGTTGAAACTAATCACCTTCGGAGGATTTCTAGAGGGTACGGCATCGTCCCCGTGCCCTCCCAGAGTCTCCGAAGGGTTCGGATCGGATCGGGGAGCGAAACCACCCGAGGGCGCCTCTAAAGGCTCGGACCTCGGCTCGGGTAGACCGGGCCGTGGAGGAGAGAAGCGCCCAGGTACATGTCTGTACCTGGTGTAGAGCGCGTGTGAACCGGTTCTTCGTACCCTTGTTCTACGAGTACGGTATCTTGGGCCTAAATTAGTGTACATGTTTAGTGTAGGTATTCTGTAAATGTGTGCTGACACTTAGAGGATCGGGCGGGGCTACTATTCGTATTCATTCGATCACGTTAACGAAAACGAAAAATAGTATGGCATTGAAGCAGCGCCTCCTGGCGGCATACTAGTAGAGTTAAATATTTTGCTATTACAAAATCACGTTTTCTTTAACGTGATCGAATGGCGAATGGAACTCGCACTAGGCGCCCTGGTGCAGCGTGAAACCAACGGAGCATCAGTCACCCTCACCCTAACGGCTTGAAGGTGCCTCTTCACGCCTCGTGTGAAGGACCTATCATAGGAAGGAGGGAAAACGTGTGCTGGTAGACTATTCCATCTTTGGAAGTGCGACAAAGAAACGAGTCACCAAATTTCTTTGCGCGTAATTGCTCCAACATGGAGACAATACAGCCCGCACCCACTTAGCCCGACAATGTGTTATAACACCCCTAATAGATGTACCCTATTATGATACTTTTAGAGTTTCATTAACAACAACACACAGACGCCTGGTCGATCTCAATGGGTTTAAGGAGGAAGAGAAAAGGAGGGATGAGTTCAAAATAGTAGTTTATGCAACTGTCATATAATGAAGGGTATTAAAACACGAGTGTGAGTTTATGAAACGAGCGCAGCAAGTTTCATAATAGTAACGAGTGTTTTAATACCCGTGTTATATGCAGTTGCATACACTACTTTATCTTCACTAATGCAATTAGTCAAACAACAAGAGTAAAAGCTGACAATAGTTTATCTAACTTGCCGCCATTAAAATCTAACCAATGAGAGCGCAGCTGCGCGCGCAGGGCCAATCAGGAGCGAGCGCGCGCTGTTCTTTTTTTATTTAATTGGCACAAGAACTTACCAAAGAGTTTTGTGTATGTAAGTTTAGTAGTTTCGACGAAGTTTTCACGTATAACCCAACTGTTTTCAAAAGCCAGCCTAATATCAAAATTTTATACAACTTGTATGAGGATTTTGACATAAGGCTCGCCAGGTTAATTGGTCGCGTTTTATTGATGTTATAATGAGATTTTACGATATCGATGTGGATATTATACCATCATGTGAAATTGCTTAATTTGAGTGTTTTGTTGTCTGCGCTATAACAGTAGTAATTATAAGTCAAGTATTGGAAACATAAGTAGAATGTTACAACATTAGTGTAGATAATAGTAGTTTATGCAACTGTCATATAATGAAGGGTATTAAAACACGAGTGTGAGTATATGAAACGAGCGCAGCGAGTTTCATAATAGTAACGAGTGTTTTAATACCCGTGTTATATGCAGTTGCATACACTACTTTATCTTCACTAATGCAATTAGTCAAACAACAAGAGTAAAAGCTGACAATAGTTTATTTATAATAATTGTTCAAATTTTGGATGGTACAATTTTGAAAGTTAATGTTAATTATTGATCCAGCAGCTGTAGCGGTCGCGGGGCAAGCAGTAGAGCTCGTAGACGGAGTTGGAATATTTATAATTACTTCATTCGTCTTGTTTTCTATACTGTTCAAGATCGTATTTGAGACTTGAATTTTATTCATTAAAGACTCATCAATGTAGCTTTCAGCCACAGTAGAAGACTTCCACCCCCCGTGTCGTTTCAGTGCGGTCAAATCACCACCGCTATCTATGAGAAGGGTCGCCGAGGTGCGCCGGAAGCAATGCCCCGTGTACAACGCTGGGTTAGGCAGATTCAAAAAACTTGCGATAGTTTTTCCCAGAGCACCAAATTTATTAATACCAGTTCTTTGATCGACGCACTTCCCCGATCTATAGCTCAAGAAAAAGGCAGGGTTTCGACAGGGGGTGGGTCGAAGTTCCATGTATTTTTTACATACGGCATAGCAGTTGCCCGTCACAACGAAAGAACGATCTATTTTCGTTTTTGTTTTCGAAACTTTCACCATGATTGTACTGTCGTCTATGTTAGAGACTTCATCGAACTGGATGTTGTATAGCTCTTGCCTTCGGCATGCCCCCATTATGCCGAAGATTAGTGCAACCTGTAACAATAAACGATATAATAAGCTTGAGGTACATAGCCAAGGCAAAAACTATGATTTATGAAGTAGTAAAGTGTAGGTACCTACTACCTAATTTATACACAAAGCGCTTAAACGGAGTGTCTAGATAACTTGCGTGTGTAGTACGTAAGTACTAGGTAGATTAAATAACAGAACTAAAATACACTTACCTTTTCAAAAAGATACAAAATATCTGGTGAATCTTTCAGGAACATCTTTATTTGACCTGATGTAAACGTCAAGGACTTTTTTTCCTTGTGTCCTTCTGAACTGCGTTTCAGGAACGCTATGACTTTTGAATACTTCGTGATATCAATATTGTTGTAGATACTCAGTGTGGACTTGAGCATAGAATATTTAGCCCACATAGAAGATGGCTTGAATTTGTCGGAGAGGTCTTTGAGATACACAAGAATGACATTTTCAGAAAATGATGTAGTTTTCTTTACGATCTTCCATGCCAAAAAGTTATTATATTCTTTTTCATATAATTTTCTAGATTTTTCTGGCAAAAGATTGTGAGTTACTTTTGTTGCCAATTCTAGAATATCCGGAAGCGTACAAATATCATCGTCGCTGTCCATTTTTAACTTTTAATTTGTATTTTAAAAACAAAACACATTGCGAAACATTAAATTCACGCGTACGTGTATTGTCACAGTGAACTTGCCGCCATTAAAATCTAACCAATGAGAGCGCAGCTGCGCGCGCAGGGCCAATCAGGAGCGAGCGCGCGCTGTTCTTTTTTTATTTAATTGGCACAAGATCTTACCAAAGAGTTTTGTGTATGTAAGTTTAGTAGTTTCGACGAAGTTTTCACGTATAACCCAACTGTTTTCAAAAGCCAGCCTAATATCAAAATTTTATACAACTTGTATGAGGATTTTGACATAAGGCTCGCCAGGTTAATTGGTCGCGTTTTATTGATGTTATAATGAGATTTTACGATATCGATGTGGATATTATACCATCATGTGAAATTGCTTAAATTGAGTGTTTTGTTGTCTGCGCTATAACAGTAGTAATTATAAGTCAAGTATTGGAAACATAAGTAGAATGTTACAACATTAGTGTAGATAAAGTTCCCTTTAAGTGTCTCGCCGCCCCTAAAAAGGTCCGGTGAAGCTGGAAATGCCGTCTGAGGTAATCAGCAATCAACTCTCTTCGAAAAAAAACTAACCTCACTGCGTCATAAACCTCCTTATAAGTTATTATATTTGTATGAAAATTATGCTATTACACGCTGCTTCCCAAGTGTCTATTTCATTAGCAAACAATGTGAGATGCGAAATCACTCATTAATCATTGGATAGTACAAAAACGCGGAGGCAACCGCGCGAAACGACAACAATGGGACTTCTGCGCATACGCTTTGATCAAACCAATTTTAAATGGTCATATTCAAATTGCTACTTTATGTTCTTAGGGATAAGAATTAAAAATACACAGCTTTTAATTTAATTTTCATACGTCTGTGAAGGAGATAGGGTTGTCACTTAGTTTTATTTTGTTGTGGCAATCCGAAGTCTAACAAGCGAATAGCCTGCTTCACTGCTTATGTATAATTTTAAATGATTCATGTTAACGAGCTTGAACAAAGAGTTAACGAAAACTAATATTAGTTATAAAATGTTTCTTTTATTTGTTTTTTTATTTATAATCTTAATAATGATTGTTTTTATTGTAATTTAACATTTGTTTGCCTTAAAAAACAAAACATGTTAGGACATCACTGGCTAATAACACCTGTACCATGTGTATACTCATGTTTTAACAAATAAATATATCTTTATCTTTATTTTTATCTTTATCTTTAGTATGGCGTTGAAACAGCGCCTCCTGGTGACAAACGAGGAGACTGCAAGTTTTGTCATAAAAACTCGTTTTCGTTAATGTAATCGAATGGCTTTGACATTCCTCTTTTCACTTTTTCGCCATTATCTAATATGGAAACTATCAAAAACGGGGACAAAGGTAGATATACTGCTGTGTGAAGACTATGTTCATGTGGTTATCTGCAGTCGGACGTTTATATAGTGATCCTGATAATGATGACAAACGAAACTAAAATTTACGATTTCAAAAAAAATCTTATGTCAACAAACAGTTTTGGCAGCCCTATAGGTGCGCATATAAAAGTAAGTGCGTAATTTCATATGCCTCAATGGATGTCAGCTATTACAAGATGTTTGCGGTGTTACGCAAAGCTGTATGTTAATGCGATGACTGGAAGCGAACATGTCAATACGAATGGCCGCCCGAATGGCACAAATTAGCTACAAAGTTTTTGAAGAACGAATACGTTTAGAGCCTCCACAACACATTAGGTACTGTAAGGAGTTTATATGTAGCTCATAGCAAAAGTAGGTTTTATTTATTTGTATGTAAACCTTTATAGTCTAGATGATTATTTGAATCATCGATAAGTAATTAAAAAGGTTTGCAACGGTTTGACACAGTCGGAGACAGGAAGAGTCAGAAGCTAGACAGCCCGGCTAAGAGCCGAGATGCTCGGAGATCGTGTTTATAACATTATGTAATTTATCAGTTTGAAGAATACACAATTAAAACGAAAAGCGTGTTATCATTAAACCCCCAGTCCCTACAGTACTATATCCCATACGTTATAAGTTCAATTGTTTTTCAAAACAGTTGGCCAAATTCAAATAAACTTTCAGCATCCTAAAACGGATATAAATATCCGTTGCCGACTGCACTAGCAGTCGTAAACAACTACCAAATCCTACGCCCGCGTGGTGGCTTATGCCCATTCTCCCGGTGCTTTCATCCATAGGGAAGGCCTATGATCAGCAGTGGACCTCTGCAGGCTGGGGATGATGATGATGATCCTTAAATAATAAATTAAAATTATGTTTACGTTTTACATAATATGCGCGTTGAAATTGATGTAAATGTAAAGTTCTTAACAAAACTTACACTAGGACACGTCACTAGCCGTCCTGACCTTGCTGTCAGTTATTTTTTTATTACTTATTGGTTTGTTAACAAGTGTAACAATATTATTTATTAGGTACATAACAATACAGGTTACATGTAAGTCCAATTGGTCAACCACTTACTGACAAACAAAGCATGCAATTTATTTGTTCAGCTTGATAAATCTTAAAAATAACAATAACAACTTAAAAATATCGTTGTTTTGTTATTGTCACGAGTTCACAAGAAGTTAATTATTATAATAATTATATATGTTTTATGTTTGTTTATATGGAATAATAGACTAAACAGGTAATCTGTCCATAAGTCATCGTCATTACTTTTATTGCCAGTTGTAGATCGTCACAGCACTCTGTAGGTATGTGATCATGGCTCCAAACTTCAATGTTCGTCAAAAATAACACAGTTGACGTCATCATAATGTTTACACAAATGGTTATAGTGTAACGTATCACGAAAACACGTGTAGGTACTTACCGAATTTTGCTAAGCAATACAAATATATTTTTTTGTAATTTAAAACTTTTTGTTGTTGTCGGATTTTGCTTCGGGTAGGTAAGCGAAATTCATCGGACGTGTAAAACTAAAGGGATAATGATTACTGGATGAAGGAATTACTTTCCTTGAGTCATATACAGGGTCTAACAATATCAATAAGCGAACGTTTAAGGGGAGCATCTATACATCACATTGAGTATGCTCACTAAATTTGGTCCAAAACTACAGGCTCGTTACCGAGATAATCAACAAAACATTATCATAATTCACCAAAAAATACACCCTTTCTAAACCCGTACAGTTGTATTACACGCACACAATGATAGCCGTGTATGAATGTCATATAATGGTTTTTCAATTGTGTGCGTGTAGGTGCACACTATTTTTTTATTGACGCTTGCGTGCGTGTTAGTAAAGATACAGCATATTTTATGATTTGCATTATTTTAATTGATTTAGTTTGCTAGAAAACATAACTTTGAAAAATCACTATAAAACTGGAGCCCATTTTTTGTCATTGTATTCAGAATGATGTATAGATACCGCCCTTAAACGTTCGCTTATTGATTTTGGTAGACCCTGTATAGTAACGTAATTATATTATTAAATTATTTGATTGCCACTAAACGTGTTCAACAATACTCGTAGATGGGCAATACTTAGAGCTACAAGAGAGAGATAGAGAACAATTCATAGAACCAGGAAATTAAGCATTTTTTTACCTTTATCGTCAAATATTTGTATGGCAACGAAGTAAGCATGACGTAATTTTCATACCTGTAACAAGCAAAATACATTTAATTAAAAAACATATATGGTAATAACTTGATAATTAAAATAATTACATTTCAGTATAATTATTTTTTTTTAGTAAGTAAGTGTTTGTTTTTACTTCGATTAGGGACTTAGATTAGAAAAAAATTTAACACCAACCGAACCGCGTGCGTTACCACGTCAAAATTATTTTTTTTATTTAAAAAAGTAGGCAAATAAGTCCTCTCTATTTTATGATAAGCAAAAGAAGAGAACAACGAAGATAAAGTCGCGAATATCAAGTTTTAATCGCCATGTGTGAACTTTGCAAAGTAACACATAGCGAGTTAAACCAATCAATGACCAATACCACAAGACAGTTAGCAAACGATTACAAAAAAAGATATTACACAGACAATACAATAAAACACTTATGCAAGCGGCCATCTTACCATTCGGTTTATAATTCGCATGCATTACGGCGGATTCCACAAACCAGCAATTTCTAAGCGTCATTACCTAAATAAATTTACTCTGAAATTAAATTAAAATGGCCGTGCCATAATCAAATTTCGCTTTTTGTTTGCGTAACGATATTGAATATATACCGACACAATGATATTACGTCATATTGGCTTCATCTTTTGTTGCTTGCTATAATGCATGACAACAGTGTCCACTTGGCAAGCTTCACTAATATTGTGAAGAGGAAAAATTTTATTTGTTTGTATGTTTTTTTTTTCCCTGTGTGGTGCTGGGGATAAAGAATTGCACCACCCCATCTCAACCCGTAGGTGTCGTAAAAGGCGACTAAGGGACCATTCCAGAGGCCATCCTCTGGAATTACGAGAGAGGTTACTCTCTCTGAGGTTACCCTCAACCTACTGCGATCGCCAACCCGCCTGCCAAGCGTGGCGATTACGGCAAATACCCCCCATGACATGCCTTGGGGGAGGCCTTTGTCCAGCAGTGGACGTCTTTTGGCTGAGATGATGATGATGATGATGTTTTTTTTATATCTTACGGGTAAGCATTTGGCTTTATCTCACCTGAGGTGGAAGCGCACTTCACCCGTAATCCTCGACTACTGAGGCAAACTCAGGTGTAAGCCTTGGAACTCAGTACCAATTCTAACAATCATCATCTCGGCCTAAAGACGGCCACTGCTGGACAAAGGTCTCCCCCAAATATCTCCACAACGAAGGGTTTTGTGATGCTCGCATCATACCATTCTAATCAGTGAATGCTTGGCGGCAGAAATCCTACTAATATTATAAACGCGAAAGTTTGTAAGAATGGATGGATGTTTGTTACTCTTTCACGTAAAAACTATCGAATGGATTTGGATGAAATTCGGCATACAGATAGCTTATAACCTGGTTTAACACATAGGATAGTTTTTATCCCGATATTCTCACGGGAAGCACACTATAAATATACTAAAAATTACAATTGAATTATCCAATACAAAATGATTTGTTTATTTTGTTGTCATGGAAACCAAAGAGAATTTAATCACTTGATGGAAACTGTTGAAGTGGTACGAAGTCCGCCGGGTCCACTAGTAATATCAAATAATATAAATAATATACTGGTACTCAACGACCTAAGCGGTGTCATGACACCGCGGCATTAATATATAGATAAGGGTAATCAAAAATATGTTACTTTTTGGCGACGAAAACTGTGTCGAGAACTGGGCTTAGAGTGTCGAACACTGGTACCACTGCAATACTATATTATATCTTCAACATTATCACTGAGTAAATGGACAACAAGCCTTAAATGTGTTAACAACGTCTTATTCCGCCTTTCTTTAGTTGGTACAATTAATAAAATGATACACAGTCAATCAACTGTCCAAACAATCCGTTGTTAGTTAAATGAACTGTAAAGAGATTGCGTACGTATTGTATATAGACAGTACGTACACAGTAAGCTAACATGGTTATACAGGATGTCTCATTGAAATGGGTCAGTATGGGAATGTCTGAAACTATAAGACATACGAAGAGCTGTTCTTAGGAAGCATGTCATGTCATCGATTTTAATAAGAAGAAAAACTGCAAACTACATTTAAAAAAAACCTGTACTCAGCTCGGGAATCGAACCCAGTTGTTTTGAAAAAAATAAACTTACACTATTTCTATTTAGATATCGATTGTGTAGGTTTTAAGCAGTAAATGGCTCTATGAAACACGATGTCTAAAATTAATAAAATGCATTGTTTTCACATACTTTAATTTATTTTAGTAGGTGTTCGAAGTGATCACAAATGAGTACACGGTTCATTAGGTTTCTTTCAGCGAGCTCGTGAGGTACCCAAATATCGAGCTTTTTTGTGTACCCAATTTTTTTCAAATGCGCCAAAACTGTTTTGTGTTCAATTCCCAGTTCTTCAGCTACGTCGTAACTCGTAACTACTGATATGCCGATCTTGCTCCACTTTTTCAAAATAATAATAAATATAAGTAATAGCGCGACCAGAGAGACGTGCATCTTTGACATCAAACTTTCCGGATTGAAAACGCTTAAACCAAATTTGTACTACTGGTACAGATACTGCACTAGGTCCATAAACATCGCAAATTTTTTTCGCGGCTTGCGTTGTATTTTTACCTTTCATGTAGTAAAATTTAAAATGTATCGAATTACTTCATTAGATTCACTCATCTTGACAGTAGGAAAAACAAATGAAAATCACACATTTTCCTAATTTGAATTTAGAATTATCTTCTTAAAAATTTAAACTTTTAAGGATACCAAAACCAGCCAGATACAAATAGTATAGCCAAAGAGATTTTATTAAAAGTTCATACATACTATATGCGAAAAGACTTTTTCCAACAAAGGAAACTATTTCCTTACCATTAATAAAAATTATCATTCTCACATTTCACAATAAATGCACTGCTTTTTATCAATTCAGTGGAATAACCATGTAGTACGTATATACCTACCTACTCAAGTTCCAATTGGTATATTGCGACATAAATGACCGATACTATTGCATATAAGAAATACTTTGATATGACACGTGAAATGTGTTATTTCCAGAAGGACATATAATTATCGTGTAAGCATAATTTGCATACAAAACATTGCCGATAATTGCAATGTGTTAATCGCAAATAAATGGAGCAAAACTACATTGTGGTATCAAAGTATTAGAAAAAAAACTGTAGACTAACACTTCAAAATGTTTTGTATAGGAATCGTCTCTTTACTCTGGACTCCATTTCCACAACATCAGGAGGGATGGAGTCATTTGCCGAGCTATTAAAAAAATTGACTTTATGTAAAAAGTATATATTTCGACATCTAATTTTAATTCATCATTTCACAATATAAGGACAATATAAAGATCTAGTTGAAAATAATGTATCTGCCTAACTTCCCGTGCCTGTCGTTAGAGCCGACTAAGGGACAAGGGTTCAAGATGCTTGCACATCAAGCGATCGGCTTGCAACCTATTGTAACGTTGTCGTTGCAATTTACTCAACGTTATATTTTGTTATGCTATGCATCTTATAGCCTCCTTGGTAGTTTTAAAAACTATCTGTCAAATTTATATGCACGGTTCTGTTAAAGGATACTTTGAATGTCTCATTGTCATGGAATTTTATTGTATTTTTGATATGATCAGTCTTTCAAAATTCTTCAGTATAATAACAGCTTTAGTTATTGTTCTGAGATAATAACATTGTTTTATAGTAAATCCGATTGCGCAATTATTAATGTTTAAAATTCACCTGTATCTATAAACAGGTTTTTTCTGCTTAATTATAAATTTTACCTAAATAAATATTTACTGTGGATCTCCTGAGTTTTAAATGGCCTTCAGGCTACACTATCACGGATGCTAGATAAGCTAGATTCCGCCTGGAAGCCCTTCTTTGATTATGCTTATTTTGGCGTCGAGATCATTAACGGCAAGTTTACTTAAACAACCAATAAAATAAAAAATACGAATGTATTTCAGTTGATAAAATTATAAACTGAATTAATACTTATAATATCGTTTTTATAATATACGTGTGCAAGCTAATAAAGTTATATCTTTTTTATCTTTAATGCTATTTAAACTCTCCATAATGAACTTCAGTTTGAAAGCTTATAAGAATGAGGTAAGAAAGACCTTTATAGTAGGTATAATATGTAATAGTGCAGTTTCACTTATTTATACAATAATTTCCACTCCCCAAATTTTCCAATCGAAACTCCATTTCTAACAATTTGATCGGCACCTTAGGAATTCGGACTATTAAACGCTCCGCGGACCGCTGCGCAACCGGTCGTGTGATAATTACGAACATGCAGTTTTATTTTGCGTTCCTGTCGAGCCCCTAGAACAACCTACTTTCACCGCGGTTTAAAATCAGAAATGATTTTCATACAAACTATTAAATCCCAGACACAACACCATACTGCCAGACCAAAAGATACGAGCTCTTTCTGCGTAAAACGGAACGCACCCAATTAAATTGAAATGAGGGTATGCAAGTTACTAATTAATTATGAGACGACCAACACCGCAGTCTCAGTCTCCATGTGACTGCATAAGATTCAAAACGTCATCATCATCATCATCAGCTCATTTTATGTCAACACTGCTGGGACACGAGCCTTCCATAAGGATGGATAGGGAGAACGGGCCATAGACCACTACGCGGGCCCAGTGCAGATTGGTGGTTATTAACGACTGCTAATGCAACCAAAACGTCCTGATAAAAAAAATATAGTAAGTAAGTAAACAGCCATTCACCATTGAAATCAAGTCATCGCTACAATTGATGGATAATGGCTTAATCACCACGCTTGCTAAATGCGGGTTGGTGATCACAAGCCCGGGCTATGCATCGAAAAAAAATTCAAAATACATTTTGCCTGCCCGACCTGGGAATTGAACCCGGGACCTTCGGGTATAGGGCCGAGCGCTCTGCCACTCAGCCACCGAAGCGTTTAAAAAAAAATCAACGTATTGTTTTCTAAAGTTCACGCGAACACTACACATTGAAATGAAACCAATTTTACGGATCCACTCGATTTTATTTAACGCAAGTAAGTCCGACCGACCGTAGCTCAGGGTGCCAAGTGCGAGCACAAGTTCGAATATATATGGAGTACTGCTGCCCACCTTTGGGATGGATCAGCCAAGTACCATCTGGCTGCTTTGGACTCGATTGAAAAACGAGCTAAGAGACTCATCATTGGTGACCCTGCCCTGATTGACGCCAAGCTGCAAAATCTAGAACATCGGCGTAGGGTGGCTCGTCTGTCGGTCTTCTACAGGATTCATTTCGGAGAGTGCGCGAAGGAGTTGCACGACCTAATCCCCCACCATCCACTTTCTGCTATCAGAGCGCGAGGCGCGAGTTCCATCCCTATGTTGTAGATATGCCACCTTGTCGCACGAGCCGATTCGGTTCAACTTTCTTAGTGCGTACAGCTAGGGAATGGAACGCGCTGCCTGCGAGTGTGTTCCCTGAAAGGTATAATCTAGACCTCTTTAAGGCCAGAGTGAATAGGCTATTTCTAGGCAGGCATGTTCCATCCTCGACCGCACCGTCATCACTTAACATCAGGTGAGGTGTAGTCAAATGCCAAATAACAAATTAAATTTTTTTTAAAAAAGACTTTTTTTGCCATTCGATCACGTTAACGAAAACGGGAATTAGTATGGCCAAATTTTAACTCCTCTCTTATTTCGCCAGGAGGCGCTGCTTCAATGGCATATTAATTTTCGATTTCGTAAACGGTTTTCGTAAACGTAATCGCATGAATACGGATAGTAAGAGCAGATCTACTCGCGTTTACTTAACGCAACGCTAGCCTTATTTTTAGCGCATCTGAACGTATGGCATTAAGTGCCGGTTCAAATCCCGCATCAGTATTGTGTTGCTGTTACAAAATCGTGTAACGTAAAGGTTTCGTAAAAAGTAGGTAAGTAAGTAGTTAAAATTTAAAAAAAACAACGCACTCTGTTTTAAGTATACATAACTGACAGGCAATGCGCATCGCATATCTAACCATGCAAATCAATTATTTTTTTCAATTAGTAATTAAATTTAAAAATAAGGACAAACAATGCTAGTTATAACACATCAAAAAGCCATGGGAACTGGAAAATGGAAGAAAATTTCAATCAACATCCAACTAAGTCAGGTAATTATGCTCATGTTTATTAATGCGATGCTAATAAAATAAGCAATTACTCGATTACGAGTCGTCGCAATCGATCGATTCGTCCCCAATGCGTCCGAGTGGCGTGCATTGCAACCGATTGATTCGTAGATAACTCACTTTTATAATCGCCTAGCGGCCCGCTCGCATCTTTGTCTGCTTGAGTGAACACCCGTATCCTATAGAACCCTGTAGCAGCGCCAATTATATGCATGTAATATACATAAAATGTTTCTCTTGAATTACTCTATCTATTGCTGAAAACTGCTTTAAAATCCGTTGCATAGTTTAAAAGATCTAAGCGTACAGACAGCGGGAGCGACTTTGTTTTATCTATATATTAATACGTGAAGCAAAAACTTTGTACCCCTTTTTTACGAAAATTGTGCGGACGGAGGAGTATGAAATTTCGCACACTTATAGTTTATATAGAGAAAGTTATCCGAATGTTAATATATTTTTTTAAATTACTCATAGGATATATTAAATCAATAAAACAAACATTATACACACTACCATGTATTTGACACACGCATATTATTACTCTTTTCAAAAATTTCAAAAATGCAAGAGGAGCGGCCGAAAGTCAATGCCAATTCAAACTAACATTCTATCTTTTTAATTTTTCATTGCTTAGGATACAATCCGTACAGCCATAATAAAATTACGGTCGAATTTCGACCACTGGGCGACCACTAGTATTATGTAATGTAAAGATTACAGAATTACTCGTAGTTTCGATAGCATTGGTACGTAAAAAATTACCTATGTAAACACAGTAAGAATAGTAGTAATAGTAATAGTAAGATTAGACCACGTCTAACGAAAATATAAATTTGTATAGCATTGAAGCGTCTTCTGGTGAAAAACGAGGTTAAAATGTTGCCATACAAAATCTCGGTTTTTAATGGCAATACATATAATCGATAACCACCCTGAGCAAAGAGCTTTCTTGCCCTTTCTGTTAGAAATATGTAATTAACACGACTGTTGAAAAATGAACAATATAGCTATCTATAGAGCAAGTTCGTTAGTATGTGTGTCTCATTCGAGGCAGTCGCCATTTTCGAATAATGGTTCAAATTGTTTATTTTAGACAACTTACACTTGACTGGTTTTTTTATATTCTGAAACGGAAGTACCCACCTCCAAACGGAAATGAAATGACGAAAACTTCGTGGGAACCGATGACACGCCCTTGAATTGGGATCGATCAATAGCATTGATTTAAATACTCGATCAATGTCAACGATTTTGGGAGTCATTCGTTTTTTAAACTGGTTTTAACTGACAAAACAGGTCACACGCATGCACATGGAACTACCTCAAGCTGTCAATTTTTTTTAATAAACTTTGAACTTTACCTATATATATGTCATATAGTTAAACATTTATTGATGAGTCAATTTTGGAAAGGTTGATCAGCCGACCCAAAACGGTCAAACTTCTACAATCAATTTTGAACTTTATTGTTTGGTTATAAGGATCAATATTCATTGGAGAAATTTGACAGGTTTGGGTAGGTTGATCTGCCGCCGTGTGTACAGAGGGGGGTAACAGAGCTCTTATAGCATTATTATTGCAGTTGTGAAAACGAGACGCGTGTAGCGGTGAATATACTCGCGTCTCTTTTCTACAACTGCAATAATACTGCTATAAGAGCTCATAGTCAGGGGACAGGCGTCTGTAGATACGTTTTATTTTTGTTAAGTTTTGGCTTGATGTGGTTTGCACATTAAAATCAAAGTTATGCAACGACAATAATGTACCAAAGAAAACTTTAACGAAATATTTTCAGCACATAATCATAATCATAACCATAATCATAATATATTTATTTGCATAAAACATGGTATACAAAGTTGTTGAAATTGTAAAGAACAGTTCTCTTGTTTTGCACATTTGAGTTGCATGCAAATTGTTATAATTAAACCTAATTTTTATTGTTTAGAAATTGCTTAATGTCATAAAAGTTTTTATCCATAAGCCACGTATATCATTTACTTCTGAACAAATTGAAGCTGAGATTTTTAAATTCACAGGGCACCTCCGCTGAGGCGGCCAAGAGGACCACCCACGACGGGCCCCTACCCGGCCACGTCATTCGACACTTAATGGCGGCGTTGTTATTGTTTACAAAAAACGTTATTTATGACTCTGCGTTGGAGCGCGTAGCATTTAAGTGTTGTTTTTATTGAAGCTGATAAGATTACACTACATCTGTTATAGTATTGTTTGGATTAGACAATTCTTATAGGAAATAATCAACATAAAATTTTTTTTTTTACATTTTTGACATTTTGCTTCATTAAAATTCTTATATTTCTAAATATAAATCGATGACATATACTTTTTATAATTTTAAAAGCATTGTAAACACATTCCTAAGCTATATTAATAAAAAACACGCATAATCCCGGGGAAAAATTTTTTTTTAGGAAGTTTTCAAAATTCTGCTTTGATTTTTAGTACAAGGAAATTTTATTTTTTAGTTTTATTTAATTAATTTTTAAATTAACCTGGTACTTAGGTCTGAAATAATAATATCACCATGAAGAGTATTTAATACTATATCAGATTTGTAAAAATGAGCAATTATAATTAAAAGATTAATAAAAGATGTAATTTTAAAGACAAGTCTAACCAGTCCCGGAAAAAAATAAAAAATAAATAAAAAAAATATTTTAAAAATTTACTACGTAAATATTATAAATGAAATAAATAAAATAATAACATCATTAAATACTGTATTTAATAGGCTTTCTAACAATGTATTACACTTCTCTTAACAGTAATACCAAAAAATGCAGTTAATTTCACTAAAACACATTACTTGGCACAACATACTATAACAATGACAGATGACAGGTGTCAGATTTCAAAAGCTCTTGTATATTAAATGGCGGACTGGATTGGAGTGTTTCTTTAATATAAAAGGTTAGGAATTTAATACAGAATTATATAAAAGTTAAAGCAAACGAATCGAATCTTTATTTTAAAGATAAGAAGAACTTTTACGAACGCAAGATCGTTTGGTTACTATACTGCCCATGGCCGTTTTGAGCCATTTTGATTTGGTTACAAAAGTAACCAGTGGCCGTTTGAGCGGTTCTTATATTTTTCCGATTTAGGAATATTACTTATGACTAATCTATTAGGATTTCTCTTTATCCTAGAGTTAACATCTCGAGCTTTCTTAAATAGGTACATGTGGTTATACAATTTGTCCAGGGATGTAGTAATAAAACTTTAGGAGCAGTATCTGCAATATATTTCATCGACGAAAATACCAAAAAAATACATAAATAAATAAATAAAATAAAATAAAAATAAAATAAAAAAATAAAAATAATAATAAAATACATAAATACATTCAATTGACAGAATAGTTGTCTCTTTCTAACTCCCTAAAAAAAATCCGTATCTGCTCACACAACGCAACAAAAGACGAGGATCGCTTACCTGCACGTGCACTCGCGACAAAGGGGTCTTTTTAAACAACAATAGCTCTTAAACTATTAGACCGAGAATAGTGATTGCTGCATCAATTTTTTATGTAACTCAAATACTATTAAGTGATTGATTATAAAAAAAAGGTATGTCAATGGTCTCGTTTTAGTACTATTTTTTGATAAAGTGCCCGAATGCGCACAAAAACTGTAAAAAAAATACTTTCTCCTTTCGGCAATTAAAAAAAGGAGTTGTTTGATAGCGTGTTTTTATTGCACTAGCTAGCCTACACCTTTGCCTTTAAAAAAACACCAAAATCGAGCTCCTGCACGACGTAGAACTCAAACCGCCGTTAATTTTATGAGTTAAGCGAGTTTTGGTAAAATAAAACCAATAGTCTCTGCAGTTTTGTGGGGTTTTGGAATTGACCCCCCATAAGGGGTATTTTCGACGATGAAATATATTGCAGATACTGCTCCTAAAGTTTTATTACTACATCCCTGGACAAACGTATACAAATATGCTAATCTCGTAGATGTACAGAGATGGTAGCGGTAGCAAATTAAGGCCACTAAAATATGGTCGACAGGATTCATCAGGTGGGATACCACAGATAGCCCTGATACATCTTTTTTGTGCGATAAATGCTTTGCTAGCGTCTGTGCTATTGCCCCATATTATCAATCCGTAACGTAATATAGAATCTACATATGCGCGATAGGTTGTTACTGTTGTCTCTCTGTTAGTTACCTTACTTACTCTGTTGAGAGCGTATACAAATTGATTAACCCTTTTGCATAAATTTTCTACATGTCACACATTTTCACATTTCACATTCACACACATTTCACATTACTAAACTATAAAATAAAACACCAGATAAAACACAGTTTTTTTTTTAAACAAAACAAAACTGCTAACTTATCACTACACATTCCTATGCTAAGAAGTCTTTCAATGTCGTCGAAATAGTATGTTTTCTCCTAATACTAATTTAATATTTCCACTCATCATTATGTTGCTTACAGTAGCTGTCGATACCGAAACGTAATTTTTAAATGTCATTCGATGTGTTTATTCGCGCTCGTTAGGTTATGTCATCATCGTCTGTTGCACCTTGCCGATGCCTATTTGGTAACGCTATATTACAGTTATGCTTGAGGCACTTGAAATATACCTACAGGTTTTTTTCAATTCAAAAATTAAGTAAAGTAAATAGCCTATAGCTGTCCCACTGCTGGGTAAAGGCCTCCATCATTGAAATCAAGTCATCACTACAATTGATGTGATCACGCTCTATCTATTAATAGGTATAAATGATAATTATTATAAAACACATAAAATATTATACGAGTATGTTAAATAAACAATAAATATAAACCTAACAATAAGAGGAAACTTTGTATAAAAGTAACGCAATTAATAAAGCAAGTAAGTATTTTTACACAATTTATAGTTCCGATATAAAATCATATTGTGTTACTTTTAAACTTCTATTAGGGGGTTATTCCCTGAGGATCTCATTCCCCGAGGATCCTGTCCCGGAGGCTCTCGATTTGTTTTTATCTTCATGAACTTAATCAATACTACGTTTAGTTTAAAAGAACCGTCAGTAGAAAAAGTGGTCAAAATTTTTTTAATACTTATTGTAATATTGAAAAAAACAAGTCTGATAAAGTAATCACAGGTTGATTTATTATCACAATATTTCTTTTTGCGATACAAAAAATACAATTGTAACTTTTCAATCAGTCTTTTCAGAACATGTAAAATAAACATTATTTAAAAAAATACGTTTAATACTACAGAGATAATTGACTTAGTTATTTTCAAATGTAAATTATAACATAATAATATTTATTTTAAATATTACTATAAATTAGGTTTATCAATTATAAATAATAAACTTTAGTAAAAAAACAATATCAACATTTTTAATTAAGTAGTCTTTTCAAAACATAAAAAATATCAATTATTAAAAAATACGTATTAAAATTATGTCATAAATTATAAAATGTAAATTGTTAAGAATTATTTGGTCATATTATAGTAGTTTTTTTTTTAAATTTTCATAAGTAAATTGTGTTTTAAAACTATGATCTAACATTTATTTTAAATACTAATTACAAAGATATATACTTATTTATAAATTAATATATTTTTTTGTTAACGGTACAAGTTAAACACAATAGAAAAAAATAACAAAAGTAAATGTATCACATTTATCGCATTCGAGATCTTCCGGGACAGGATCCTCGGGGAGTGAGATCCTCAGGGAATAACCCTTTTTAGGTCCTTACCTATGAAATTGACGTTTTTTTCTCACATATTAATAGGTGTAATAAAAAGTCAATACCGGTTGTTAATATTATTATGTACACCTTTAATTAGCGCTATGTTACTTAGGCTTCAGGACTAACAATGGTAATTCATTTTGTCTTTATCGCCCAATTTTTTTTTAAATTGACTTCTTTTTTGTTCGCGTACCTAATTGACCTTTTGTTTCATTGTAGCTTTGAATGGTCTTGATTTTTTTTTCTTTTTAATGTCTGCTATTATTTAGCTAGTGAAAGAAACACAAACTCGCTACTCTACAATTTTAATAGTGTTACCATAAATAGATGCTAAGAAAATTAAAAAAAAAACGTTAGTATGAAAAATATATTTTTAGAAAAAATCTTTATACAAAACGTCAATTTCATAGGTAAGGACCTAATATTATTATTTAGCGTGATCACTCAGGTATTGGCTTAATCACTACGCTTGCCAAATGCGAGTTGTAGATCGATCACAAACCGGGGCTACTTACTTATGCATCGCAAAAATCTGAAACACACTTTACCCGACCCGGGAGTTGAGCCCGGGACCTTCCGGTATCGGGCCGAGCGCTTTCACTCGGCCACCGAGGCGTCTCATTAACATAGATAATTTAGTTTATTTACATAGATAAAATTTTACCAGAAAAAATCAACCAGCCTCAGGAAATTTTTGACTTTTTCTTTTTTTTTTTGATTGAAAAAACAGTGACAAAATTCAGCGCTTACGTCAGCCTTCCCGGTAGCATAGCGGTCAGTGCAGCCGCCCGGATTGCGGAAGACCCAGGTTCGATTTCTGGCTGGGTTAGGTAGGCGTTTAATTTTTTCACTGTATTTTATAAATATTTGGTGTAACAGTTAGCACATAAAAAATAAAAATAAAATTAATAAGTAACAAAGAAATACATTTGACATAGGTATGTATTTATAAATTTAAAAAGCTTAACAACAAAACAAACAAATTATCCCCAATTCTATTTCTAGAACGATATTTCTAAGTTTACGTACAAAATTGATGACCTCGATTAAATAATGTTCCGTGTAAATAACTAAATAATCAGCACCTTCCACAAATCTCTTACCTTGAATTCGCAAACTCATTTAGTTCCTGAACTTAATATATTAAGGTATGCGCTAAAAAATTACATACCTACCTTTAATAAGTATTTTAAAGAGATCTTTAGCTGACGCGCTATTAGGTTAATATTAGGTATTGAATACTAAATTAGTTTTGTTTGTTTATGCTAAACGTGTCGTTGGGTCACTATAAGTGACCAATTAATGTATGTATGTATGTATGTATGTATGTATGTATGTATGTATGTATGTATGTATGTATGTATGTATGTATGTATGTATGTATGTATATATGTATGTATGTATGAATGTATGTATGTATTTATGTTTGTTTGTATGTATGTATTTATGTACGTATGTAGGTATTGATTTGCGATATGTGGTCACATTTTATCAGCAGAGTAACAATAATAATATATATATTGATAGCGTAAGCCGATTTATGTCCCAGTGATTATGGGACGATAGCTGCACATAAAAAATCGGTTATGGTCTCATTTTGAAGAGCTCCAGCCGTAGATGTGCAGAAAAATAAAGAAACCCGTCATTGGTTTTGAAATTCCTAAAAAACCTGTTGAACAAACGCGAAGTTTTGCGGGCGACCCACTAGTATTTTTTATTGTCACTTAAAGTTTTACAATTATACAGCAACTTTTGTATAGGGCTCGCAGGTCGCAGGCCTGAATCGCAGTAGGTAGTTGAGATGAGCAAGCATAGACCAATTTATGTATCTAACGACAGCTCTTTAGAGTGCTAAGTGCAAGTTTGAATTTTAATCATTCAAAACGAGATTTTTTAATATTTTTTTTTGTAAGCACTAATTTATTGTCCTTCATGTCATCTGGTGTTAAGCGATGATACTGATGATAATGCCGAAAGGATAGAAGCAGTGCTTCCTGGTGACAAACTAGATAAGCTGCAATTTTTTTTCCACTATTTCTCGTTTTCGCTAACGTGATCGTATGGTGAATAAAACTCGCATTAGGCACCTAGATAAGGTTGCCACACCTTTATTTTTTGTGAATATAAAACTATGATCTCATCAAATTAAAGTTATATGAAAAATCTCGTTTATTTATAGTCAGACACGTGTCACGTTCACGTGCTTTTGTATAAAATAAAAATGATATCTCGGAAAAATATATTATATTTTGTTAAATTCCTGCTCGTAAAAAAACTGTTTATACAGGTTTGACAAAAAAGGTTTCGATAGATCGAAACTTTATAAACAATATTATAAATAAGTTTTTGTTTGAGAAATCTTTTGTATTATACCTACCTTCTTATTGCTATACCTTAAAGAAACATGTTTCATTTTTCCTAATGTTACAAATGTAAATTATTATTTTCTAAATTACGCGAAAACTACTCTTTAAAACACACATAAAAAACTTGATTAAAACAAAAGACTATATCCAAGTTACCAAACTAACTATGAGACAACTTTCGATCAATTAAACTAGTAGGACCCTTAAAACAAAAATGCATCTCGAAAGCGTAGCTGTTTGCTATTCATTTAAATTTTGAATACCAAAATATGAAAAAACATTGGACATCATCAACAACTTCAGCTTACTATGAACCTTAATTCTTAAACATAAAAATTACATTAAGGTTGCAAAATATTTGTACTTAATATTTATTGTCATCGACACAAACGTCATTGTGGCTCCGTAGCCCCAAAGTCGCCTACCGTCTTTCAAGCGCTCATAGGGAATCTAGTACATAATTGATCGAAAGAGACAACCGACACCTCAGTCTTGCTGTGACCACGGACTTTGTAAAGGACTTAAAACGCTAGTAAACTCATAAAAATCAAGTTGAAGCCACTGCCAAACTAATATTCGCCGCAACATTTAAACATATTGTAATTTGTAATAAAACACATCGCAGCGCACATGTAACATTTTGTTGAGAAACGTGATTTATACACGAATAAAGTCGTAACTTACACATTTATAGTGAAACCACATTAGCCGCACCGGGTTTTCCAGTCGCAAACTAGGTGTAATTGACCAAAAAATAGGTTATGCATACATCTAGACATAGATAAAGACGTGACATAACAGTTGACACTCGCATATGCCACATCGTTATGCAACTAAGATGGGTAGGTTTTGCTTATGCAATAATGACTTGACGTGCATAATTATAAAACAGGACAGTAGAACAATGAACGGACATCAGTCTATCGATGTTTATGTGATTGATTAATGATTACATAGAATAATATACATATTTTGTATATTAAAACGTGCTGGCTAGTGAGTAACGAAATCCAAACAGCTATAATTCCTACATTTCCTACAGACATAACTACTTAAAATTCAACAATTTTAGCAAAATTTTGTAATCTTCTTAGTTATGTAGATAGGTTAGTAGTAGTGTTTACATTAAAACACTATTCGAATCTACCCGCTTTTATTTTATGTACATTATTATTTCAACCTTTCCACAGGTTCTGAGGTGTTGAAAGTCCCAAAATTAACTTCATATTAAATTATTGTAAATTATTATACAAATACTTGTCAACTATTCGGATGCGTTATAAAAAAATTACTCGGAAAATTATAATACTATATTCAATTCCAGTTAATTAAAAATAAACGCAAGAAGATCCATATAAAGTATTTAATTTAAATGTTTTATTTTTTATGAAAACTTTAGAAATTTTCGTTTCATAATCCGTTTTATAAAGTTTAAACGCAAACTATCTCGCACACAAATATTTCTATCGCCTAACCAGACTGCCCGTATAAGTAGATAATGCGCAATTAACAGTCATTAACAGAATACTGTTAGAAAAGAGGTACAGTGTCATATTAAATTGTATCTGCTCCACACTGACCTTACCATAACACAAATCTTGCTAACAACTTGTAGTAACAACAACGCCGGTTGTTTTTAGGAATGCATCCACTAAGTTGCGAGCGAAGGCTTTGTATAGCGACACTCTTTTTGTTGACTGAAACGGAAGACGGCCTGTCTTCCGTTTCAGTCAACAAAAAGAGTGTACGATCTGACGTTGTTCAGTGTTATAGGAGTTATTAATTAATTATTCAGATTTAAACGAATGATTAATTTCCATAACCCTTACTTTTTTGACTGTTATTAACAAATATTATGAAGAGTAATATAAGATGACGTTTGTAATGTTATAATTAAAATACTTAATAACTATTTTTGTCGCTTCCTGTATCATCATGGTTGAGGAACGAATTTCTGTATTGATACCTGACATCGATGTAGCAACAAGCAGTCAAGAATAAAAAAGTCGTCAAAAAATAAAAAAAGACGCGACCCTAAGGATTTAGTATTTTAGTTGTTATGTTTCCATCGCCTCATGCTAATTTACTGGATTACACCTCTCTCTGACTTCCGCTTGGTATCATAGTTAATCAAACGAATGACTTTTATAAAATTTTTAGTTCAGCATTAACAATGCTACGAGCCATTGTAGTTCCGAGTCCCAGTCAGCAGTCAATTGTTTGGAGTCACATGGTCTGTGGAGTCGACCTTTTTGTAGTTGTGTTGGAAAAACCAAATTTTATTGTTTTATATTATCGCGTTAAGTTACAGTGTAATTGCAGCTTTACGCACATATCGCTATAACGGTGTTGTCGCGCTCGCATTTAGCGTTAAAAATCTAGATTTTCGCTCCGAATTTCACGGCCAACATCTCAGATGCGCCCGCGCCGTGTGCTTTATCTTGATCGAATTATAAACACATTATAAGATGCTGTGACAATACTGACAATGTTATTGTAAATTGATGATGTTGACAAGGTTTATTTATTTATATTACTTAAGTTAATCTATCTAGAGCTCGCTGGCGGAGCGGCTGGTGGGTTCCTCGCGGTCGTGTATGTTAAACAACTTCAGCAAAACCGGTGTCCGGATGGGTGAATGAAAAAAATATTTAAACTCCTCCTTACATCGTCGGTAGGTTACCAGTTAGTCGCTGTTATTCTAATAATGCAAAATTTCCATTTCTTTTTAAAGAAAGGATTGCCTTCGAGAATTTAATTTCTAAAGCATTTTGTGTTTCAAAAGTAGGTATACTTACCTAATAAATTTTATTATTTTATTATTATTATTAAGTTCATTTACAATGAGATTAATCTAGGCGCAGCGCAACTGCATTCTTAAAATTAAACGTAAACATGAATAGGCCAACAGTCACAAATCAGCTGTTCCGAACGCATCACAGCAATTATTATTATTAATGATATGTTTCGAACTTCCTAGTTTGTTATAAATAACTAATAACTCGCGGCTTGGTCTGCGTGGATTTAAGATTTAAAAAGAAACTCTCTTTTAAATAAATATAGCCTACCCGCAAGGAATGTAGCATTATATGAGTGAAAGAATTTTTGAAATTGGACCAGTTGTTCCAGAGATCAGCCCCGACATACAAACAAACAAACAAACAAAGTCACAAACGTTACCTATTAATAGTATATAAAGAACTAGTGGCCGCTCGCGGTTTCACCCACGTGGTTCCCGGTTTCACCCGCGTGGTTCCCGTTCCCGTGGGAATATCTGGATAAAAAGTATTCGGTGTGTTATTCCCGGTTATAAACTATCTGTATGCCGAATTTCATCCAAATCCATTCAGTAGTTTTTGCGTGAAAGAGTAACAAATATCCATACTTACAAACTTTCGCGTTTATAATATTAGTACGATTTCCAAGTTGGAACACCAATAAGGTTACAGTAGAGAAATGTCATCATGACCAATTTATGGTTTTCATTTGACTGATAAAATAGACAAACTCAAGATTGTTATCAATTGATTATTGCAATATGAGTTTGGCATTGTCAATTTAATAGTTTCAACAATTATAATCCAATCAAGTATCAAGTGCTATTTAAACATTAAATAGCCGTGTGATATATTAATTATCTGATTGAATTTGTATGCATAGTGTTGCATTAATGGCGTCTCACGAAACGACTTGTCCGAGTACAGTCAGAGTGCAAAGTGCATAGTATCTCTACCTACTTTGTGATAGTGTGCGAGGTGTATTCAAAGTTCGAACACATTAAAAAAAAATGAGTGTTTGTTAAATTGTGAAATTGCAACTTTTAATTTTTATTCCTTACGGGTAAGCTAACTAAGCCTTCAATCTCATCTGATGTTAAGTTATGATAAGATCGAAGGATAATAATAACTAAATATGTCGCCATAATATCAATGTTTGTAGCATTGTTGTGTTCTGGCAGCTAGAGATAAGATAGCCAGTACCTCACTAGTTGAGGAGACCGGGTGAAGTGCGCTGCCATCGTTGGCCTTATCATCACTTAACATCAGGTGAGATCAAGGCACTGTGCTTACCCGATAAATATATAAAAAAGTGTCCTCAACAACTTATACAAATTCATGTTTTCATCAACGTTTTGTAATGGTATTGTAATTATTAATTGCCTACTCATCTGTAAAAAAATTGCACTTGGCAGGCCTGCTGATTTTTTGTTACATAGTTGATAATCATTATTATTTAAAAAAACGTTTATTTTGTATGGAAATATTAACAGAAGTCGAACCACTGGAACAGGGATTCCTAAAGTGGTCGATATCGACCCCTTGAGGTCAAAATCGGTTTTCCAGGGGTCGACATAATCGAAAACAGATTTTGGGGGTCGACGAGGTCTAAAAATCGACCCCTATTATTAATAGGGGTCGATTTGTAGACCTCGTCGTCGGTTTCGTCGTTTAGACTTATGATAATACACAAGTTCTTGTTTAAAAAGTTCACTGATGTTTATTTTGAAAAATAAACAAAATAGTATTTTGTATCAATAGAAAAAAACTAGAGATCGATTTTTTAAAGTAATTTGGCAATGGAGGTCTGAGGTATCAGTCCATTTTGGAAAAGGGGTCTCTTGCCCAAAATAGTTTGGGAATCCCTGCTCTAGAAGATACGAAGCTGTAATAATAATAAGTTGGCTTATTATTAAATTAACAAAGCAATCTAATACATATGTGTGTGTATAATGAAAAGAAATATACATATGTGTACTTAACAGTTCTCGCCGCCAGACTTTGAATTTCCTAAAATTTAAATTTAAAATTTTACTAGAAGACAACTAGGAAGCAGGTGGTCAATTCAATTGTTGCTAAAGTCACAAATCAGTTGAAAACCCCTATTTCCAATTATAAAGGAAAAACAAATCGATCACCGGTTCTTGACGGACTCTGGTGGCGCTACCATTAATTTAAAAGCTGGGTGCCTAGTGCGAGTTTAGTTTTACGATCCGTATTCATTCGATTACGTTTACGATAAAGAAAATTAGCATGGCATTTTAGCAGCGCCTCCTGGCGACAAACGAGAAGAGCTAACATTTTGCCATACAAACTCTCGTTTTCGTTAACATGGTCGAATAGCGAATAAAACTCGCACTTGCCACCCTGGGCTCAACTCTTAGTGTACAAATATAAAAAAGTAAACAATTACGAAATCTTTAAATAATAAAACGAACGAGCCTTACAGTAGTTGCATATGATGTGTAACATTTGACATCTCACCTTAGTAACAAGCAATTTTAACGTTATATTCTGTTTTCTATTTATAACTATAAAATAAATGCAGTAAATACTCATTAGAAGACATTTGACATATCTAAATGACCTTTGATAGTCAAATGACACAATATGTCACATATAATAATAATGTCATGTTCATAATATCGATTTTAAATTTACAAAATGGCGTGCGCTTGCGCGCTTCCCCGACTTCCTGTCACACTGTTACACCTACTTCCGTCGCATTTCACGAAATCACTCCCACAAATTGTATATATAGAAAGCGAGCGGAAAGATATTAAGCATCAAAAAATCAAAACAATACAACTCATTGCTCACAAACAATCACGGAAACATCACGCCAAAGTCGTTATTAACTCATTCCACTGGTTACATCACTGTGATTAATATCTTTTTTGCAATATATCACAGATTACTACCATAACGTACAACTACAACCTGCTTAAGTACTTAACCTTCACGGAGTTAAATGTTAAAAATTAGTGTTTTTCCTAATATTGTTTTTGTTATGTTACATTTAAATTTCTAACAACATAGTTAAAGAGTGTGTTTTTTAAAGTTATATCTTTTTTATCCTTACTTTAAATTGAAAACTTTAGGAAACTTTAAACAAAATATATTTAAAAAGAAAAATCCTGATTCACTCACTCATTCAACCCTAAATCTTTGGACTTAGGAAGCTAAAATTATACTTTGTGTTTCCCTTTATGATGTAGAAAAGGGACACAAAAGGGATTTTACTAATTATCACACGTTCAAGGGATGCATGCATGTCTTAAGTAGCAAGCGGCTCGCTAGTAAACTACAAAAATGTTGTGCACACGTGCTTAGATTGGGACATTGAAGCGAAATTCATAGAAATTAAAGCGAAGTTCAGTGTATTGAATAGCAATAAGCGCGATAACGGTAAAAACAGCCATTTCCAATAGGAGATTATTTTATAAATAACCATACAATTACGTCTTTCAAATCTTAAATCATATATGAACAGTTAAACAAAGACTATTATATTATTATTACTATTATTGGGTTCAGCTTTTGCAAGTTAATTGTATATAGATACCACCATAGTTTCTGAAGTTTGCAAATACCTTGTTAACAAAAAAGTCAAAACTGTATTTTGTTAACTACGTAAAGCACTAAAGTGGTCATCGACTTCTATCGCCAACTGTACAGGCACGCGATGGCATCGAGACGAAAGTGAAAATGAGGGCGTAACGCGTTTTTTTTCTACACCGTTTGACCAAGGAGAACGGAGCACACGGCCCGGCCACAGACCATAAACGATGTATGAAGTTCTTGTTTATTAACAAACCAGCTGAGCTCGCTGAAGTAGCTTTCAGTTAGCCGCCGAAAATATTTGTAAGCTAATACCACAGAAGGAAGAGGTTGTTAGATAGACTGTGCTAATACCTTATTTGACTTTTATTAATTTAAATTAAAAACCATCACAGTTCTTTTTTCGGAAATAGAATTCTTTGAGGATTTCGGATCGGATTGTGTACCAGCTGATCTCGCTGAGGTAGCTTTGAGTTTCCTGCCGAAAATATTTGAGAAGATATTTCTTCTTCTTATTTGATAATGCCTTCCTTCGTTGACTTTTATATTTAAAAAAAAATTTACCATATGACTAAGGAGAACGGAGAATACTGCCACAGACCATAAACAATGTATAAAGTTATTGTTTATTAAAAACCAGCAATCTTTTTTGGAGAGATTACTGTTGGCCTTCTATGGCTTTTACAGTGTAACTGGTCGTGTGGGCGGCAAAACACGTAAACGGTGCCTCAAGCAGTGTGATCGAAACATTGTCAAAGGAAGCGTCCCCCTCCCATACTAGATTCTCCGAGGAGTTTGGATCGAATCGAGTACCAGCTGAGTACCAAGTGCGAGTTTCATTCGCAAGGTATTCGATCACGTTAACGAAAACGAGAATTTGTATGGCAATTCTCGTATGCCGCCAGGAGGCGCTGCTTCAATGCCGTACTAATTTTCGTTTTCGTAAACGTAATCGAATGAATACGGATAGTAAACAAAACACACTAGGCACCCTGAACTCTTTGATGTGGCTTTGAGTTTGCCGCCGAAAATAACTAGAACGGTATTCCTCCTCCTTGTAAAGATAACGTCTGACTTCTATTAAAAGTGAAAATGAGAGCATAACGCGTTTTTATTATACCTACTTACACCATCTTGATTCTTGACTAAGGAGAATGCTCACTGCTACAGACCATAACGACGGATGAAGTTGTTGTCTATTAAAAAACCGCTTCGAGTCGAGTCGAGTTCCAAAGTCAAACTTCTTCTATGTAATCACACTAATATTATAAATGCGAAAGTTTGTGTATATGTATATGTGTATAATTGTTGCTTCTTCACGATGCAACGGATGGATGGATTTGGTTGAAATTCGGCATACAGATGGACCTGGATTAAAACATAGGATACTTTTTATCCCGATATTCCCACGGGAATTGGAACTACGCGGGTGAAACCGCGAGCGGCCGCTAGTTTGATTATTATAACTAATACGCAGAAGAGAAAAAAGTCAACATAATAAATAAAAGTTGTTAACAGTGTATTTTTCTAAAAATAGAAATGACGGAATTTTGTGTATGAAAATGTTATAAAAATATAAAAATTGTAAATTCATAGTGGAAGTAGGTATCTGGTTCTAAGACCAAACAGTTGACATTAAAAAAAATGCTTGTTTGTCGCCCACTTAACACTTTAACCGCCATGGCGGTCACCGGTGACCGACAAACTATATAACTCTATACTACTGCGTCTTTTTGTTAAAGTTGAGTTAAAATTATCTACAAATTGCATAGGAAGCAGGGCTGTCTAGAAAACTTTCAAGGAAAGAAGAAGAAAGTTCTTTCAAGGTAAGTCGCACTCATCAAAGACGCAGACGCCAAAGTGCGAAAAAAAATTTTTGGAGTGTGTTTGCTGATTGCCTCAGGCATTTTCAGCTTCACCGGGCTTTTTTGGGGCCGGTGAGAAACTTAAAGGGTTCCTCAAGCCGTGTGAAACAAAGCACTGTCGGAGGTTTTTTAGAGGGAACGGCATCACGCACTAGTGCTGGTCCCCGTGCCCTACTAGATTCTCCGAGGGGTTCGAATCGGATCGGGCCAACATAGTCCTAAAGAAGATTGGTGATCGGATAGACCTAGCATTTTTCGTACGGTTCACTGAACTACCTAAGTACATGTTTTCAAACGTGTACATGGGGTGGGTAATAGCGCCGAGCTCGACCACCACAAAGCAGTGATTAACACTGTTTCCTTTAAACATTAGAAATAGGAGAGAAATGAGGAGCTCGATGGCGCAGTGGTTAACGCGCCCGGTCTGCGAGTGCTGAGGCAACTTTAACAAAGGCCGGTCACCGGATGGGTGACCAAACATTTATCAATCCGAGCTCCTCCGTGCTTCGGAAGGCACGTAAAGCCGTTAGTCCCGGCTGCATTAGCAGTCGTTAACAACCACCAATCCGCACTGGGCCCGCGTGGTGGTTTATGGACCGTTCTCCCGTGGGGACATAAAAATGAGCTGATGATGACGATGATGATCATTAGATAGGGGTCAGCAACTGATTTGTGACTTTAACGACAATTGAATTCAGACCACCTGCTCTAGATATCATCCAGTAAAATTTCAATGAAATCTTTTAGACTTAATAACTTTTGGCAACGGCCGTGAACTGTGCCGAACGCTGGTTTGTGTGTTTATTTGTAATGGAATGTGTTCTGCTATGATAGGGCATTTTCCAATATACTAGTAGGTTGCCTAGTGGTCGAAATTCGACCATAATGTTATTAAGGCTGCACGGATTGTACCCTAAACAATGAAAAATTAAAAAAAGTAGAATGTGAGTTTGGATTGGCATTGACAGATTACGGCCGCTCCTCTTCCATTTTTAAAATTTTTGAATAGAGTTTATATTACGTGTGTGGCAAAATACAAGCGTGTGTGTCAAATACATGGTAGTGTGTGTTATGTTTGTTTTATTGATTTTATGTATTTTTATGCATAATTTAAAAGAAATATTAACATTTGGATAACCTTCTATAGATAAACTATAAGTGTGCGAAATTTTATACTCCTCCGTCCGCGCAATTTTCGTAAAATAGGGGTACAAAGTTTTTGCTTCACGTATTAATATATAGATAAACGCTGTAAGGGCGAAAAGAACCGCCCTTGCTGAGTTTCTTGCCGGTTCTTCTCAGTACTTACAAGGTCTCCCGCCCTGTGTAGACTTACGAACTGCAATTACGAAATGGCATAGAGACGTTTCTAAGAGCTATTTGTAGCGTAAACTGAATAAATGATTTTGAATTTTGAATTTTGGTTTTAAAATGTCAAACACTGGTGCCACCATGATACATCAGTTGTGGAACTTAAGTGGAACCAACCGACGATTTATTTAAAAAAAATATATTTTCAATTGTTACCATTTGTCCATGATTTAAAATAAATGATTTTATTATTATTATCATTCTGGTTGAGTTGAGTGTAATCAAAAATGTGACTAAGTACTCCTTATTCATTATTCCATACACGAGGTGCATCCTTGCAATTCAATATTTCCGCAACGCCACAAGGTTGATAGTATCGTACATCAGTTTAGGACACTTGAGGAAAACACTCACCTCACGAAAAGCAAGGAGTTTTTAAGGCTATAGCACTGCAACACGGATAATACAACCACAGATGTAGATTCTTCTACGCGACATCAAAGTTTTAGTTTGTCATAGTCATAATTTTTTCTTTGCAATAATCATTGCACAAAGAATACCTACTGTTATGGCCATAATACTTTTTTATGCGTTTCATATGATAATAGAGCCTCAGTGGCCGAACCCCCCGCCCCTATATTTGGAAGACGTGAGTTCAATTCCTAGGTCGGGTCGTAAAATGTGTCTCTTTCTTAGCTTACTTTACTTATTTATAATAACTAGTGGTCGCCCAGTGGTCAAAATTCGACCGTTATTTTATTAAGACTACACGGATGGTATCCTAAGCAATGAAAAATTTAAAAAGATACAATGTGAGTTTGGATTGGCATTGACAGATTTCGGCCGCCCCTCTTCCATTTTTGAAATTTTTGAAATGTGTATTATGCGTGTATCAAATACATATGCGTGTGTGTCAAATACATGGTAGTGTGTGTAATGTTTGTTTTATTAATTTAATGTATTTTTATGCATAATTTAAAAAAAAATATTAACATTCGGATAACCTTCTTTAAAACTACGGGTATAAATGTGCGAAATTTCATACTCCTCCATCCGCGCAATTTTCGTGAAAAAGGGGTACAAAGTTTTTGCTTCACGTATTAATATAATAGATAAATGGTGCACTTTTAAAACACACATTTGTCCATTTTGGTGCTACTACTACACTAATGCTCTCGAGCCCCTGCAATTGCGTAGAGATATAGCGTCACTCAGCGTCTTCTACCGCTTATTCCACGGCGAGTGCTCTGAAGAACTCTTTGACCTTATCCCACCTTCTTCCTTCCTCTATAGGAGTACGCGTGCTGCTCTCCGGAGTCACCGCTGTACTGTCTCGAACATTCCATCGCGCACAAAGAAATTTGGTGACTCGTTTCTTTGTCGCACTTCCAAAAGACGGAATAGTCTACCAGCACACGTTTTACCTCCTTCCTATGACATGGGGTCCTTCAAACGAGGCGTGAAGAAGCACCTTGTGGGCCGGCAGGGTGTGGGTGACTGATGCTGCGTTGTTTTCACGCTGCACCTGTTGTTCTTGTGTCTGGACTCCATTTCCACTTAATATCAGATGGAGTGGAGTAATTTGCCGAGCTATGAATAAAAAAATATAAAAAAATATTTTCAAACAAAAGCTACCTTACTGGTAAAATTCCGAATTACCGCCCGTAGCACCTACATAAATACCGACAGTAACAAAAAAGTGTTGCCCTGAGCAAAAGGTCAAAACTGTTTGTCGACCACTGGCAATGTTGGTAAATCTATATTCATAAATCAGGTGTGAACAACCTTCGGCGGGCGTTGCGCTGTTGTTTCTATTTGATGGTTACGCACCGGAGTCCCACATACCTGTTACCAATGACTGTAACTTTTTGTCTAGGAAAAAAATATGGCTCCTGAGATCGTCCTACCCAAAACTAGATTCAGGTTTTGTCTCAAAGACATGCTAATGTGCTAAGCTTATCTTCATTGAAAAAGAAGAGTGAAAGGATGGGGTTGCCTAAAAGACGCCGATATGGGTTAAACTTCAGTATATCCCAGTAAGATAAGATAAGATAAGACAAGATAACTGTAAAACTCAAAAAGGCTGTAAGTAAATTCAGAAAGGTCCGTAATTTAGCAGTACGACATCAGCTATTCCACACTTACTTAGGTATAATCATCATCAGCTTATAAACTATCATCCCATGCTGGGGTTAGGCCTTTCCAAACGAACAAAAGAGATTAGACCATAACATAACCCACTATGCTGACCCAATGCGGGTTGGTGAATTTAAACGACTATTATCCCACTACAACAGCTATAGCTAGTACCAACAGCAAACTTTATCTTCGAAGCACGAAGTTCATCACATCATCCGCACCAGCTCATTTTTATGTCCCCACTGCTGGGTCACGACCCTTGCCTATAATAGTTGGAAACGCCAGCAAGCGGGCCCAATTCGGATTGGTGATAGTAAAGATTGCTAATGCAGCCGGGACCAACGGCTTACGTGCCTTCCGAAGCACGGAGTTCGCCATATTTAAATTCGTTGAGCCATCCAGTGACCCGGCATTACGAAAGTTGCTTAACTAGCAAGATTGCAAGCCGAACGCGCTAGCCGCAGCTTCGCAATCTGAATAATAATCCATAAAAACGAAATTGAAACATTTATAATACTTATTCCCGACAAAAACTAGCGCCACCAGCCGCCACACCGTCATTTTGACAAGCGAATGTTTAAAGAGTTTGCATAATAAATATTGAACTTTTTAAATAATAACTTGGCTACCGTGACAAACGGACCGTTTTTACAAGGCATTACGAATTTTTATATTTCAATCGCATTCTGTCGCGTCGTCCTTGAAAGCAATCGATTTAAAGTATAATCTTCAACTCAACGCTGTGTGCTATTACGACATCGCTCGACAAACATTCCTCGCTCGAATTCTCTCGTTTTGCACCAATATTACCAAACCTATTTGCTTATTCGTCGAACGTGCATACCTTACGACACTTAGCGATCTAGACTTGGACAAAACCGTAGTTTTGTTAATGCAAATCGTTTTAAAACTGATACAAATCTATATTTAAATGTCGGTCGCCTATATTTCCGCATACTCGGGTTTGGAGCATAAGGTATGTTTTTTTAACTGTAGAAAATCTACGTAAATATCTTTTTCGACAAAATATTATAAATATTCATTATTACATATCAACACATTCTGTCTATTAACTTTGTAAACAGGGCAAACAGGCAGGAGACTTCCTGGATTGGTACTTCATTTCTTCTCCTAAAATTGCTTGTTGAAACATGATATTAAGTGACATTAAGTTAGGGCTGGTAAACATTCGGGCACATCTTATGACATCCTAAGATGGGTATCATGGGTATCCATAACGTTCGCGCACCTACTGCGGATACGTTCGCGAACATGGAGCGTGTAATGTTCGCGAACGTGTCCACTAGCAGGAGCAGATGCAGGAGCGCAGAGCGCTGTAGGTGCGCGAACGTATGGATACCTCTACATACACCTTTAGATTATGGCTATAAATGTAATGAAAAAAATAAAAAGAGAACCATTCTGGTTCTGTTACACAACGTTAAAAATTATCAAACTTCAAATTCCAGTTCAAATCTATATTGCCTGTCACATAGTGGTAAGTTGACATTCCTAAAAATGAGGTACATGTGACACCCTGCAGTTGCTAAACCGAAAATTTTAATGCAGCTAAGAAAACTGTTTATGTTTTGGTTTTTAAAATACGTGTCAGAGTAAAAGGCTAAGAACAGGAACACCCATTAATTATTTACAAACTTCAATCTACAAAAGACTCTTGAAAAAGCTTAGAATTGCTACTTTTTATAATATTTTATTTTTTTGCGACTTCAGTGACAGACCGATTTTCAGTAGTTACTGCAAACAAGTTACTTAAGTAATGGTTATCACTTCTCAAGTTAATAGAGCCATCCAAACTTAAATAGCATTATATAACAAAAACAATTTTCCTGCAGCAACAACAACATGCATTATCTGAAGACGTAAACTTTGAATGCCAAAAATAACACTTATCAAACGCCTTACCGCTCAAACGACTTTGGACACGCAACGGCACAGATAATGAAACCACACGATCAAAACTTTGCATTCGAATTGATTCACGAAATAAGTTACCTATCTCTATCACGGCCTTTTTTTTTTTTTTTGACAGTGGAAAAGTCGTTGGAGGGTCTCGATAGGGATTCGGGAGGAGGAGAGGCCTACCCACTAAAAACCACTGTACATCCCCTTCACGGCCGCTAGGATGACTGGGGTCACCCGTTAGGCAGTCACCAGTCTCTATCACGGCCTAGTGCCTATGGCTATAGGCTTTAATTTATTGATCGAAGACTTTAATTTATGAACCAATAGTCAGTAGCCGAACGGATAGCAGCTTGGTTTCAAATTTTCCATCAGACAATTCAGCTCAATTCCCATAACTCCGTTAAGACTAAGACATATTGCTAGCGCGTATTAACGGTGCATTGAAATAATAATCTTTAAAAAAGGCTCCGATAATGAAACCACCCATCAAACTTTGATTCATAGAAAAATTTCGAGCATTAAAAGTTAGATACTTACCTACGTAATAAGTTAGTACCTGTGGCTCCGAAGCACCAAAAGTCACCCAAAGTTGCGTACCGCTTTTTTTAAGCGCTCGTCGGGAATCTAGTATAGTACACAGTCACCGCGTCAGATTTTATGCCATACAAATTGTCGTCATGACGATGTTTCGTACTAAAACTCTCTTCATCTTTACAAAACTAGAGACTATACCGAGATACATAAAACAGTGAAATACCGCGGATTGCGATGAGCGGTCGATGGTGGTGCAAACCACTCGGTTTTGCCATTATCCATACTTACATCATTTGTGATGAAACTATCGCCTTGAACTTTGCATGCATCAGATCATCAGACAATGAACTTTTGAAAGTCAAATCGTTATCTAGGTATTACTGTTTGTCTGATCGCTGTCTGAGGATTCACTTGAGTACTTTTACATAAATTAAACAAATAAATGTTAAGTGTTTTTATTTTCTCAGTTAATGATTGTAGCTGATTTTTATCAAATAGGTACGTATGATGGTATAACGTTACGGTTTACAAATACTTAACCAATAGTACCTATGTTGTTTGTGTATGTAAAAAATGGACCCATCCCGAGAAAAACTCTTTCGATCAAAAAAAAACATCCAAATCGGTACTTAAGGTAGCGTCACCAGTGTTCGACAGGAACCAATCATCGACACTTTTGTCCTTTAACTATCAACAATAGGGGTCAGCAACAGATTTTTTTACATTTTTTTCCATCATTATCCCGATCTCGCCAAGAAATCTCCATATTAATATGAAATTCTAATAATGCTTCTAATTTTATTTCAGAAGAATAACTAGTTGTTGATCTAAGAATATTACCTCAATGAAGTTTATTTTTAATATCATCAGCATTATAAAAAATATCAAACAAAGTTTTAAATGTTTTTAACGACACAAACGCGTCAAGTGGTCAAAATAAAAAGTGTCGACGGGTCTACGTTCGCTAGTCGGCTCGCCTTGACTTTTAACATTTAACCAATGCGATGCGCGAATCTCCTTTTAATATGTTTATTTATTTTTTATTATACTTTTTTTTTAAAGGTTTACTTGGCTGGCTGTAACATAGAACCTCTTTTAAAACATGCTACCTTTTCAATCAGGTGCGTTTCGTTTCACGCAAAATGAGCATTGTAATTTGTGACGTCAATCGCCTCAGTCTCATACTAACCACGTACTCTGCAAAGGTCTAGGAAATTATTGAATAAAATAATTTGTAAAAAAAAGCACATGTAAGATCCGTACATAATGTTAAACAAACATTGCTCAAACTTTTAAAGAACTTACCTAGGTAAATTATACTGTTATCTTCGGTTTCATTTAATACCTGTTGGTATTCTTACTTACTTTGATGATAGACTTTTGTTCTTGACGTACAAATAATTAACTTTTATTCAAAAGGCTAGTGCTAAAAATGCTAAAAGTGACATAGAGTGCTACGTGTGTACTCAATAGAGTTTCATAGCACTGTACTCATTTAAAAATCTATGCCCTAATATATTAGGGCCCAGATTTTTAGGTATGCAGCAAATGATTGCATGCAGACGAAGCGTTTCGTCGAACTCAACACAGAAGCTGTGAATAAGATAGTTCATACGTTAATGATAATTTCAATTTTCAACTAATATTTTATGGCCTGTTAGGATTTGTATGTGAATGCGGTATTGTAAGGGAATAAGTTATGTTTTTTTTTCAGCAAATTATATTAATATTAGCTAACATAAAGAATAAGTGTTACAACTTAGTTCGCTTCTTGTTTTTGTTATAAAATGTTTTGATCAGTATAGCTTGTAGTTTATAGTAAATATCATCATAAATCATATTTTTATAAAAATTTAAGATTTCAAAAAATCTGTATTTTGTTATTAGCAAAATCAGTAAACTGTGATTTATTTATGAAAGCGTTGTTCATGCACCTGATTAGCATCTTATCATTAAAGCTATGTAGGTACAATTATCATAAAATAATATTTTTTTAAAGCTTTAAAGTTAGGTGTAATTTTATTTTTTTATTAATAGTTGATTATGTACAGTGTGTGACGTTCAACTGAGACTTTATTTGAAATAAATATACAAACTAATAGAATAAAGTTAAATCAATGTTTAAAGTAAACTCGAGTAGATTCGTAAAAGTTTTTTCAATTCAAAGCAACAAAACTCATAGTACCTAGGTAACTACTTAGTTATAATTATAAACAATGGCAGTAAATAGATGACTACCGATAATTTTAGGTTTTAATTAAGAAAGATAACACTTGAACTATGTGATTTTACAACAAATGTTTAAAGGCGATCACTTATTGTTATTTTTGTTCTGGTCACAATAACGCTTGTAATCTTATCAATTCTGGCTCAATTCAGTCAGACTAAACAGCATCTTGTAGTAAAATCTGACCTGATGCCAATACAGATTTTATTTAAAATATTCCATACTTTGATTGGTGTGTTACATTTCTTTTTCTCCACGACTGTACCTACTACTCGAATTATAGGTTGTCCAAACGCTACTTCATGTATGGAATATGAAAAGTTATCCAAACGTGACTAAATGTTAGAAATATAAAAAGTTTACGAAACATTACTTTTGTTATTATTTTATTAGAGTTATGAAACAGGAAGTTGTCCAAACGCCCTAGATCTAGAGCCCCGTAAGAGCATAGCAATAACAGTGGGAGTATAAGCAGATAACTTCTAATACATACCTACATACTGTAAGACTAAAGTCAGGGAGAGCCGAAGGATTGAAGTAAAACTACGTCGAAGTTGTCTAATACGTTATAATGTTCTAGTTATTACACGATTACACTTTTAAACAATTAAATAAATTATTATTTTCAATACGAGCTCTTGTTAAGCATGGACCGATTTTGCACGACTTCACAACTCGAGAGTTAAACAGCGAATGAATCGTTGACTGGGCTTCGCTCACTCGCAGCGTTCGTTTCCCGCCATTTTATTTTGATAGTTCATACAATGGCGCCACCACTGCATGCGAATGTGTGATTCCAAGTCAACTATATTTCTTTTATTATTTAATCATAGTAGTTTATTATTTATACATAATTTATCTTACTCAAAAATGGTTTTATAAAAATAAACTAAATTACCACGATTATTTTATACTACAACTTGTGTCTACTTAAATATGACAAATTTTATGTAAAATAGTACACTTCCGTGTCATTTATTAAACATTTCATAACTAACACATCAAAAACAACATTAAAATAATCATAACTCTTACAATACATTGAAATGAATAAATATATACAAATATACTCGCGTTTTTATTTTACATAATCTTATTTTATCATGAGGTTCCCAACCCTTATCAAGGTGTAAAATAGTGAAAAGGTTTTCTTTTAAGCATATTTCAACTAAAAACATTCAATGTATAAAGTATAAAATGTTCAAGAACATGCTATCAAGTAAGATCCTTCTTTGCATTCTTACTCTGCATATATATTAACATTTATATACCTACCTATGTGACGTGATATAAAATAGTTCATAGACATCAGAGCAGACAGCTGATACGACAGAGAGCATTGACATTAATAGCTTTCCTTTTTCAATAGGTACATAAATAAGTATTTAAATAAATTTGTTATAAATTAATTAAATATTAGCATATTTGATGTCAATCCACCCATTCTTTCCTCTGGTCTCCCTCTATCATATTTATCAATTTACCCACGCCATAAATAACATAAAAAATACTTGTATATGTATCGTAGTACAATCTAAATTCTGAACTGAACCCAATAACAGCTCAAGCTTTTTATTACATACGACAACCTTGTTGCATTTGGGTCATTTTGATAATTAGTTAACATTCGGCATAAATTAATTTCAAACACGCCGAGTTGTACTTTTAACATGAAAATCATATTAAACGATCAAACATCTGTTGAACGGACTTATGTACCTATACTTCATATATATGTATATGGACATGTATGTATACAAACCAACCTCGAAAATCACTTATAAGCAATTTCTATTTAAATTTTGAACCGATCCGCGTAACACTCGAACGTAGATTATCATATCGGCTGTTAACGATTGCTTTGGTGGTCACGAATATTTTAGGGTTCTGTTACTGCAAATATAAAGTCCCTTAAAAATTGAGAACTTCATAGTGACTTCAAAGCATGGCATGAGCCGCGTGGCGACTGTTTCAGTTGCATAGTGTTTTATACTAAAATTGTTACCCTCTTACTTCAAAACAGTGTAAACAGTGTCTAAATACGTGTTTAAAATATTGTGTCTTTGTCTTAAAGTACTAGCTAAAAAGTGAACGCATCTTTAAGTAGTGTCTCCTAACTTTAGCTTTAACTTTAATGTCCAATACCTATAACAAAATTTACAATAAGCACCAAATAAATAAAAAAACATTTTATTTCATCATCATTAGTCATTGCCACCATCGGCCAATTCAAAAAGCGTCCTTCTGCGATTCACACCGTCGTGGTGCGAACCAGTCGTGGTGAGAATCGATGAAGTACCCGGCATATCGCAATCTACTCACTAGACATCTATCTAGTCACACCACATCACTAGTATCTCTTGCAAGATAGAGATAAGAGAGCCAGCTAGCTCGAAAGCGTTGAAACGTGGTAACCGAACGGAGAGATGCTCGTTCGTGCTTCAGGTTGTGTTGTAGGTATGTTAGCAATTGTGAATCATAAACAGGACAACTTTTAACGTGTTTAAAAAAAAAGAACAAAGAGTTCGAAATAGTAGGTAAGTTCTTAATGAAAATTTTAGAAATAACAAAATCCCACTTCTTTTTTTTAGAATCTCCGTAGCGATCTAAGTTGGTGTTATAATTGCAGTACGGAACCGTTGAGTGGCCAACCGCCGCTCGCACAGTGTACCTCTTCACGAATACATGATAAAACGCCAGAACTGGAAATGTGAGGTGTGCGTGGTTTGAGTTGGTACGATAATTATCATATTCCGGAGGCCGGTGAGGTAGCATAAAGATGTTTAAATAGGATCCAATGGTATCGGAGAGTGTCAATTATTTTGTTCGAAACCTGATGTCATTTGTGGGAGCGATCGCTGTAAAATACTTTTGCAACAACTATAAAAAAAACATTGATAATAAAATCTAGCGGACTACCTAATGTATAGTTTTTATTCAAGCAAGATAAATTTTATATTTATCACATAATTGTCAATTTGGTCATCAGCCTCGCGACTTGTCGATACTGTTATAAAACTCCATTGCTGGGCTCCGTGCTTCGGATGGCACCTAAAGCCCTGCATTAGCAGTCGCTAACAACCACCAATCCGCACTGGGCCCGCGTGGTGGTTTAAGGTCCGTTTTCCCTATCCATAAAATAAGCTGATGATGATGATGATGATGTCACATGTTCCTTGTAAGCGCGTAAGCAGTAAGCACCTTAGATAGAATGAGAATCTTCTTCTAATTATTTGTAATCGCAAGGTGCAACATGACAAGACTGAAAGAGAACTTTTTAAGACTCAATATTACTAAGAAAGATTCTTATTATTAAGTTGTGAAATTGAACACAACTCCGTCGGATAGGCGGCGCTGGCGCTGCCGGTTAGCGGGGTCATCACTTTCACGAGACGTTTATTTTTCCTATTGCTTACACACGTAATAGATTTTGTTTTAGATTACACCTTTCTCACGGGGGCGATATCCTAGAACGAAACTATCGGAACGTCTGATGGACTTTTTTTTGAAGAGCGTTTGCGTCACCGGACTTTTTTGGAGGCGGCGAAAAGCTTTAAGGGTTCCTCAAGCGTGTGACGTAACACCGTCAGAGAGTTTCTAAGAGGGAACAGCAACACGGGAGTTCCACCCGAGTTCTTTCCGTAATAACACGCGTTGTGAGACTCCATTTTAATTTCTATCTACCGTACAAATTGTACCCTTTCTACATAATAAAAAATACTTAAAATTGGCTAAATGCTAAACGCGAAGCCATTAATTAAGATAATTAATTAAGAGCAACACGCAAAGCGTGTTCCATTTCCATATATTTTCTGAGTGGTTCGGATCGGATCGGGAGCGCTACAACCCGAGGGCGGGCGCCTCTAAAATAACTAGGTTAGGGTTGACCGAGACGTCGGAGAAACTATTACCTGCGTTTGCTATTAGCGATCCTGCCTAGTGCGAATTTTATTAGCCATTCGATAACGTTAACGAAAACGAGAATTTGTATGGCATTGATGCAGCACCTCCTAGTGGAAAATGGGGAGAGTTAAAATTTAACAATACAAATTCTCGATTTCGATAACTCGATGGCGAATAAAACTCGCACTAGACACCCAGACAGATGACAAACGAGGAGAGTTTTTTTTTCCTTTATTTGTTGGCTTCGTGCGATTAGCACATTTAGCCAGTGTCAAAGTAATTTTTCTTACAAGTAAGTAATACATAAATAAACAATATTTCTTTCCTGATGATGATGATGAATGATAATAGAAATGAGAAGTGAGAAATGATATACCCCCCAACCCCTCGATTATCTGCAGTAAAGATTTAGGCTTTACTAAGTCCTCACGCGGACGTCTTGAGAGAACTTGAAAAGTGCCGTTGCACTGTTTTGTTTCATTTGCCAACACTCATGCACACTCACGAACACTTAACAGTTAATAATCCACCATTATTTCACATTAATATTCGACATAACACAAAGTTTAGAAAATAAGACAAAACCGCAGACATGACTCTTCACATTCCCGCCAAGAAGTCCCACGAGGAGAGTTAAAATTTCATCATAATACAAATTCTTTTTTTCGTTAACGTGATCGAATGGCATTGGCAAATAAATCTCGCACTAGGCATCCGATGACTGGCCTTTGCGAAAGTTGCTTCATTTCAATCGCAGACCGACTCAGAATCGCTGACTCAGACATTATTATCGAAACGGAAGGGTTCGGCAAAGCGTAAGTTATACCCGGAGAGACAACGCATCATGGGGTGAAAAAATCAGAAGTATAAACAAAGCACCACCGTGAGGATCAAACATGCATTTTCGACAAAATATGAATAAGTCGGGTGACGAATATGAAAGTTAACCAACTTCGGAAAAGTCCGGATGTCTGACCAAATTTTATTACCCCGAGTCCGGTACAGACCACGACCGACGGACCATGCTAGTTTTTTTCATTATAAAACTTACTGAAGCTACATATTTTAAAACTGTTACTTTGCTTTTACAGTGCTATAGGTATTTATACGAAACTAATAAAAAAAGCACTTGAAAAAGACACTTGCCGCAAGTGTCACTCGAGTTCACGACCTTTTGCGATCCCAGCGACCACACTTTCAAATGGGACAAGATGTGGATTTTCCTAAAGTTAAAATTCCCTACATAAATCCAGGCTAGCTACCACCATCGTAACTAAATATGTCGTCATAAGATCAATGTTTGTAGCAATGTTGTGTTCCGGCAGCTAGAGATAAGATAGCAGGTGCCTCAGTAGTTGGGGATTCCGGGTGAAATGCGCTTCCACCTTCGGCCTTATCACCACTTAACATCAGGTGAGCAGAAGGCCAAATGCTTACCCATATAATATTTAAAATAAAAATATATATATATTGAGAAAGAGGTCTAAGTCCTTAAATTAAAAAGAAAACAAAATCATAGAGACGGTAAAAAATAAAAACAAAGGAAGTCGCATGTAATTGCCAAAGTTCATGCAATAATCAGCGTTAGATACTTTTTGCTTTTTTTGTTGTAACTAAACTTTAAATGGCGGATCTTTAAATTTCGAAGTGTGAAACAAAATGTAAGCGCCGCCGTATTGCGGTTTGATTAGTAAACACCCAAGTTGAATGGATCTAGTTCAGAGCTTGTCTGGGACGGCATTCCTACCAAATCAATCGGCTGCTGGCGCGAACTTAATTAATGCGTCTAAAATTGATGCTATTGTTGTCCTTTTCTTACTGTCCGGTCAGACAGAGATGAAGGCGTGACAAATTAATACTAACTAGAAGTTATTGTTGTTTTGTAATGACTTGAAGCATATAAAACTTATTCGATTTTATGGCGGGTGGTGACATTTCGACGCGGTGTGTGCATGATACTGATGTAAATTTGCAAAATTGGATATTCTTTTGCATGATGCTGTTGTTGTTATTTGTATTTATTTGTAATGATAATATGTCTTTCTATGACGGAAGGGTATGTTCCAATATTAGACGCTGTTGAAGAAATAGAAAATTAAATGCTTTGCTGAGTTACACGCCTGTTCTTCTTAGTGCAAAGTCTTCCGCCCTGCAGACTTACATCTAGTTGCAGAAAATATTTATGTATTAAAAACTAAGTATATACTTACACTTACAGTTACTTGAATACAACAGCCAACACGCATATTATTATATAAGTCCGTTGGTGAGTTTCAGTAAACGAACCAAAGCTTATAATCTCGACAGTTATTTTAGCGACAAGTAACTACACTACGGGCTTCGTTTTCTGGAACTCAAATCGTTAGTGCACACATCTAAACTACATAAACATGATAATAAATTATTAGTAACAGAGTGTCAACCATCACTTAGACACTTGTCATGTCAACTTTTTCAAAACTTATAAAGAACAAGTGAAGTAGTTCTTTCCTCTCACTGTCAAAAAATAATACACTATAATATGACATAGTACGACATACTCTCACACAAAGATATTTATTACGATAATTTTTAATTATAAAAATTAAAAACGAGCAAAGAATCTAGAAATAGCAGTGGCACCAGTGTTCGATACTTTTTGATGTGTAACATTTTTCCGCTCGCCTTCTATTTAAACAATTTGTGGGAGTGATTTCGTGAAATGTGACGGAAGTAGGTGTAACAGTGTGACAGGAAGTCAGGAAAGCGCGCAATTTTGTAAATTTAAAATCGATATTATGAACATGATATATTATTATTATATGTAACATCTTGTGTCATTTGAATATCAAAGGTCTTTTTGATATGGCAAATGTCTTCTAATGAGTATTTACTGCATTTATTTTCTATACTAATATTATAAATAGGAAACCTGTATTTGTATTTTTGTATGCATGTATATGTTTGCAAAGAATAAAATCAAAAACTACTAGACCGATTTAAAAAATTCTTTCACCATTTGAATGCTACAATAGCGCTGAGTAACATAGGCATTAAACAAATATAGCTAGTATAGTTATAAAATGATATCAGGTAATACCTGACCCATTTTTTTCAGAATATAATGTTAAAACTAAGGTGTGATGTCAAATGTTACACATCATTATGTAGGTATGCGACTTTGTGTTTTTTTAATCATTAGAATTGGCGGTCAGTTTCTGATTTTTGACTTTAGCCACAGAATAGTACAAGTCTTTGGCAACAATTGAAAACAGACCAACTGCTACTTCCTAGCTATAGACATCAAAATTTCAATGAAATTCGATGTAATTATTTGGCGACGTAAATAGTTGTCAACGTTCAAACACACTGTCGAACACTGATGCTTTTACCCTTGCCTATATCCGCATCCTGTATTTTAACAAGAAAGGAGTTAAGATGGTACACCATAGACTATGAATAACGTTGTGGTAACCTGCTAGAGCGGTGGAGCTGTAGTGATTTGCAAGTTACAAGTAGGTCCTACCTATTTGTTACATTATATTTTTATTAAGGTTTTGAATGTTGGAATACTAATTTTGCCTTTCAAAGCATTCGTAATATCTTTCCTTTATAGAAACGTCACATCACTTCAGCTACCGAACAATGATATTAATTTTAGATTCCTTTACAAAAAAACATGAGCAAGCACTTTCTTTACAAACGTGGATTTCAGATTGACAAAAGAAATAAAATTAATGGTACATACATCTACCTACCTACTTATTATATTCTGACATTGTGTCAATATATCGTAAATCGTCATGATCATAATCATCATCATCATTATCATCACATCAACGTAAAACGTCCCACAGCTGGGCTTAGGCCTTCCTATGAACAATAGCATAGTAGAGATTGGGCTGTAACTATCACGGTTCGATTCCGATCTGAGCGCCTCGAAGTATCTAGTGGAAGACGGGGACACGTTTATTTATTTCCATCCTCTCTAAAAGCCCTCATCATCATCATCATCAGCTCATTTTATGTCCCCACTGCTGGGGCACGAGCCCTATGGATGGATAGGGAGAACGGGCCATAAGCTACCACGCGAGTCCAGTGCGGGTTGGTGGTTGTTAACGACTGCTAACTCAAAGACTTGCTTAACCTCAACACTCGCAGACCAGGCGCGTTAACCACTGCGACATAAGCTCCTCTTAAACCTTCTATGGATGTTTAATCACCACTCACGGCGCATGAGGAATCTTTAGTTGCTTGCGGCCCTTAGGGTGATACTCCATTGAAGCTGAGCTGAGCTGATCTGAGCTCAGCTCATCTGAGGTTAATTTCCACACAGCTCGGCCCCGCTCAGATCAGCCCAGCTTCAATGAAGTGTCACACTTAAAAGTCAGGTTACGGTGTAATGTCATCGGCGGCCATCAGCAATCTCTTAGGTTTTTTTTTATATTTTACGGGTAAGCACAGTGCCTTGATCTCCCCTGATGTTAAGTTATGATAATGCCAAAGATGGAAACGCACTTCACCCGGTATCCTCAACTAGTGAGGCACTGGCTATCTTATCTCTAGCTGCCGGAACGCAACAATGCTATAAACATTGATGTAATGGCGACATATTTAAATAAGATGGTGGTAGCTAGCCAGGCGGATAAACAAGCCCTACCACCAACCAAACCGAGTACACAAACATGTACCCCCCGCTGGGAATCGAACCCGGGACCTCTGGGTCTAAACCGGTGGTATTAACCACTAGACCACAGAGGCTGTACCAATAAAACACGCTGCAATCCTGAATGGAGGAGCTTGAGATAGGTATTAAATTTGGTCACCCATCTGGTCCATACATTGCGAAAGTTGCTTAACTTTTAAAATCGCAACCCGATCGCATAGTTGCTACGCTATTTAGCTCCTCAAATTAGCAATGATACGTTAAGTAAATACCTATTTTTTCTAATAAAAGCGTAGGCAAATAATAAAGTTTCGTGAAAAATTGTTTGCAAATATTTCAAATATTAATTAATTAAATAAGTAGGTAAGTACTTTATTGTTATACACAAAATACAACGTACTTATAGATAATAATTATATATAACAGTTTTAAAAATCGTATAAAGGGCGGCCTTAGCCCTAAAAGTGATATAATTCAGGCAATTTCTTCTAATTTCTCCGGTAAGTTAGGAAGGTACTTTTATAATGAAATAGGTACCTATTAATTATTCTGAGTTGTACATGTCTATCGAAGAATTTCAAAAATGAAATCGATCGCTTTTAAACAGAGAAGTAGCCAACATTATACCTATGATAGATAGAAAATGACTAGACATTTAATGAGACCTTTCGTTTACTTTCATCATAATAGAAATGAATTCCTAATAACTTCGTTGGTATGCCAACATTCATATTCATTTGTATGTAATCTAACTTTTACAAAAGATGCAATGACAGGTGTAATATTAGGTTGGTAACTTTTAGTTTGTTGACCTACTCCTTTCCATTTCCTTATAAAAGTATTAAAAAAGTATTTATACCTTTTAAATAGCTTTTCAAGGGTTTTCTTCACATTATTTGCAAAGTTCCATGAAATTATAGCAAAATATAACAATAAACTTATAAAATATTAGCATAGAGAATGTAAACAGTTTCTCCAACACCTGTGACAAGTAAACATACCTGTCGCGGAAGCGGCAAGGGAGAGGCAACCCGTTCTTCCGGGCGTTTTCCACTTTTCACATCCAATCCCCTTTGCCGATCGAAAATTTAAGTCCCAATAACAAAAACACTTCAATAGTTTTTAAAAAACAAACAGTCCCCAAAACGAGTCCTTCATTGCATTCACTTTTCAAAAAAAGAACAGCAAACCGAATTGGAAAGTTAAAAGTACTACTGTTTTTCTTTTTTAAATAATACGCAAAGGTACTATACTTTACAATAAAATACGTCACTTTATTAATTGCGTTCCGGAGTCGTGTTAGCACGATGCGCGATATAGGTGCCTACGTTACGTGCTTACGGAAAAGCGGTCGGTTATCAACTGGTGAGCCGATCGCGACCGGCGGCGGGCGAGAGGCTGGGTGTGTTCGCGTGAAGGTTTTCGAGCGGCGACCGCCGGCTGTTGTCGGATAGATCAGCGCATCATAGGATGCAGGCCGGTGAAGGTGCGTTGCGCGCAATCCAGAAATGAGAGGATTTACGTCGCTCGAACACAAAATAAGGACACTGTCAAAGGTAACCTTCATACAAACACGTACGAGCAACGTACACATTACGGACATGAAATCTCGCAACAGTTGCGCTCGGACTGTTCCGAGATCCGTGTCCGTGCAAGGGGTCTATGTGTGAGTTACTCGAGCGCGATATGTTTAAGCTTACCTTATAGGTCCTCCTTATTTCTTGGCTCGAATCTCACTACATACGTTACGTACATAGCAATGAAATGAAATGAAATAAAATGAAAATGAAAATGAAAATGAAAATGAAAATGAAAATGAAAATGAAATGAAATAATAATTTAATGGCACACTGTTACATCTTTTACATTTGATACAATATTATATTTCACTATGTATTTACGTATTTACTTATTTATTGCACATGTAGCTACAAATATTAGACTTTGTAACAATATGTAGGTATGCCAAAGGCTACCGGCTCAGCTTAATGCGACATAGGCATAATGCCTATATAGCGCTGGTTTTCGGCCAGTATCGTTTGCTTTCAAAGTTTTTCTTATAGGGTAATGCAATTAAAAAGAAGAAAATCCTGCTTTAGCAATTCACAGAAAGAAAATAAAAAATAATCAATGCATCAACATGAGTACATTTACTTGACTAGCTCGAATAAATGCTAAATGCCATATCTTCATGCCGGTCACTGTTCCACTCCGAAGCCTACCCCCTCCCTATAATTTTGTTGATTGAGAAATACTTTTTTTAAATGTACCTTCAAAGTATGTATCAATCCGCACTAAGCCCCACTTAGGCTTTGAGATTGGCAAGAAATCACCTTTGCGCTACATAAAATAAACGCTTGTCAGCTGATTTTGGCATCGATGGTGCTTTTTTGATTTACAATATTGGTGTAATGACTATTTATGGTTATAGCGTTGAACGCAATGCTTGTTTGAATTGGTATCCTTCCTTACTCGTTAATAGCAATGCGTTAAATGCTGCAGATGTCGCATTAACGAACCGTGCGCTATAAGATGATGTAGCCGCTTTACTATCAAACTCTTTCTGCTATTCATTTTTTTAATCTGTAGAACTTCTTCTTAAGCTTCATAAGCATATCTACAGCTCCATGTTCATATGCACCTTTTCATCTATCATCATCATCTTGTCGTTAATTAATTATCTTAACTAACAGCTTCGCGTTTAGCATTTAGCCAATTTCAAGTATTTTTTATTATTATTAGTAGTATCGGTACAATTATTGTACGGTAGATAGAAAATAAAATGGAGCCTCACAACACGTGTTATTGCGGGAAGAACTCGGGTGAAACTCCATCTTGTCGTTACAATCAGATTATTTACATACAGCGCCCCATCTCGTTCCTGTCAAACCGAAAGGTTGCTTTACAACAAAGTACAGATTATATATATTATTTGTTATTATTGTACAGCTGTCTTTAATAGATTTAGGGATTATGCAGACGGCGGGCTTCCTTGTCCGTCAAAATAGGGCGCTTTCCACTTTACCGACTAATGCACTGGAGGGACTGAAAGCATCTGAAAGTAACAATTAAAGCAAGCACACAAGATTTCATCGTCTGTGCATTCCCTTTTGATAACAACAAAACCAGTATCTTGTTATTATTTTTATACTTTTTAATAGATTAAGGCGACTGACTTACTCGTCAAGGCCTAGCCCAAACAGGCCCAAACCATTGGACATACAATTAAAGCTGTAGGGAGGGTATCCATACCCTCTTAAGATCTAGACAAGGAATAAGGCCGGACTTATCGAAATTCCTACAGGATCGGGAATAATAATAATAATGTTCAATAAGGGTCTCGGTAGCTCAGTGGTCAGAGCATTGGACCAGTAATCCAAGGATCGATGGTTCGATTCCTACTCGAGCTTCCTGAGACTAGTCGATTTTTTCTTTAAAAAATTGTCTTGTAACTACATAATTATAGGATTGTAAATGTTTTTGTTTTATTTATATAATTTTAACGCAAATTTTGTTGCGAAAAACCTAGACATACCGGATGTCAGAACGGTGCAGGTTCAAATCCTGCTCGTGGAAAAATTTTCAACATTTGTGTTTTTCTGATTTGTTTCGCAACAAAATTTGCGTTAAAATTATATAAACAAAACAAAAACATTTTATAAATAGCTTGCCTACTTCTTAACTGATATTTAGTATTTGTAAAAATATTATGATCGATGTTAATGACGGTAGTTGTCGACATTGAATGAGCGCCTTTGGCTTTCAAAGTAAAAAAGTAAATAGTGTTGAATAATTTCGGCGGGCTGGTTAGAACCACGATTGCTCAATTGGGAGAGCACTTGACCCGGTATGTTAGAAGGGTGCAGGTTCAGGATTATAAATGAAAAAAATAATATTTAGAACTAAAAAGCAAATAAGTAGTGAAAATATTTTTATTGCATACTCTTAAACCTAATAGCCTATTGTATACTACATACAAGACAAGTAACTAAATAATTAATGGATCTGTAATTACAGATTGCCTTAGTAATTGTTTTAACTTGTACTTAAAATTAATCATAAGATGCTTGCTTATTTGGTAGTGTTTATGTAGACATTAACAATAATTCAAAGAGTGACATTTAAAATACATTCTCTTTTTTAACTGACTTTTTTAGGAAATAGTTTAAGGTTTTGAATTATAAAGGTGTCTAAGTCTTAGGTAATACAATCTACTGCGGTAATTCTAATCATTAACTTAGCTGTAAGAAAATAGACATCAGCCTTCTTAAATAAAATATACAAATTATCATACTAATATTATAAAGAGGAAAGCTTTGTATTTTTGTATGTTTACAACGAATAAACTCAAAAACTACTGGACCGATTTAAAAAATTCTTTCACCAATAGAATGCTACATTAGCGCTGAGTAACATAGGCTATATTAAAAAAGAAATGTCCACCCGTGCGAAGCCGGGACGGGCCGCTAGTTTAATAATAAAATGAAGATCTAAGTATGTCATTTATGTTTGCCAAAAAAATTAAAGTTTCAGAACATCATAAACATTAAACATTAATGCACACACACTCCTGCACATAAGACTACTACAAAATGTCAAAATGCCTTAATAGACTTTGATCTTTATCTCTATGACATATGGTTGAGAATATTTATTGAAGAAATTTTGAGTTTTGGATAGACTGATGTACTGCAGGTGTCTGTACCAAGATAATTAACATTTGAATTTTAAGATGCACAACAAATAAATAAAAGATAGCTGGCAATAAGTGGTCTTTTTTATTTCAATATTCAAATACTCAAAGCAGTATTTTTTGCCACCTCTGTGGTCTAGTGGTTAAGACCACCGGTTTAGACCTAGAGGTCCCAGGTTCGATTCCCAGCGGGGGGTACATCTTTGTGTGCTTGGTTTGGTTGGTGGTAGAAGTTGTTTGACTGTCTGGCTAGCTACCACCATCTTATCTAAATATGTCGCCATAACATCAATGTTTGTAGTATTGTTGTGTTCCGGCAGCTAGAGATAAGATAGCCAGTATCTCACTAGTTGAGGATCCCGAGTGAGGTGCCCTTCCATCATTGGCCTTATCATCACTTAACATCAGGGGAGATCAAGGCACTGTGCTTACCCGTAAACATATAAAAAATAATAATAATAACTTAAGCGTCATTGTAGTAACTGGTGATCAACATAAAAATATTTTTTATTTTTGTCTAGTTTGTGTTCAGATTGTTATTACTTGCTTACTCGCTGGTAACAAGACATCTGTCATAACTTTAGTAATTCCTTATATTATTGGTCCTTAAACCAGTGTAATTTTTTATTCCTAAATCAGATCAGCGACAGTAGACACCACCTTGTCTTCTCAGGTCCTATAACTGCGGGATTACATCTTTGTTCAGTATCATCAGTGGATTTTGCATGTCTAGCTGGCATTGAGCAATATCGCTAAGAGCTCCTTGTATTTTCTCTAGTAATATTTCACCTTGGCGGACAACCTGAAAATAAAAAATTTTAAAACTTATCATGCATGCACATTGCATTTATATGAATTTACACATGGATTTAAATGTTTTTCTTTATTATATTTGAATAAAAACGATAAAACTGTAGTAACTAGAAAACTTTCTACTGCTTTTTTCAAATATTAAATCATTATAGGGTTAGGGTGTCGCAAAGGGGGCGCAGGACCACAGAATACATAAGCAGGACTTAGAAAAAAATCTAGCAAAAACATTTTTTTCACTTAAATTACATATATCATAACGAAAAACAATCAAAATAGAAACAATTTTTTTTTTAAAGTTGTAAAAAAAAGAACATTTTCCGATGATTTAGTTTTAAGCCGACACTTTAAAAAAATTGCGATGTGATGATGTATGGGAGTTTGGACTTGTAAAATAAACAGAAATACTAGCTGCCCTACTCCTGTAGGTCACGTGATAGGTTAGAAATTTAAGAAAATCGCGAAGCGCAGCGTAGCGATATGGAGATGGAGCCAGTGTTGCAAAAGTTCCCGATTTATCGGGAGATCTACCGATTTCGGCTCTTCTTTCCCGATATCCCGATTTCACGACCTAATCTCCCGAATTTCTATTTTGTTTTTTTTTTACTACTAAGGTGGCAAACAATTCTTAAGACAACACTTAAATTAACCTGGTAACACTAAAACAATGCAATGGGATATCGAAATGACTTTAAAATAAGGTTCATTATTGTTTGGTGAGTATATGGGGGAAATTCCCTAAAAAATAGATGTTCAAGTACAAAATGTTTGGCAAATGTACTGAGATGTTTTATACTTTATTATCGTTTCGTTCATTCGCAAGTGCACTAGTTTTGGTGTGCTTTACCTAGGTACTTTATATTTACTAACAATGTCCGATTCCGATGATTCGAATGAGAACACCCCAAGTACTAGTTCTGGAACTAAACGAAAAAAATACTCCCAAAATTATAAAGAGGAATGGGAATCACGACCAGAATGCTCTAAGTGGCTTAAAAAAAGTCTGAAAGGAAAAAACTACGCAAATTGCAAAAGTTGTGTTAAAGATATTAATATTTCTTCTGGTTTCAACGCTATTATTAGGCAGTAATTAGCGTTAAATATTTATTTTTAAATCTCCCGATTTCTCCCGATTTTTGCCTGAAAAATTTACCGATTTTTAATTTTTGACTTTTGCAACACTGGATGGAGCGTCATATGGAGATTATGCAAGGGTAAGAGTACACATCAATAACATAACTTTCCCAACATACCTCTTCAAGTTGTTCAGCTGCTTCTTTATTCTCGGCCTCTAATCGCCTCAAACTCTGAACTTGCAGCTCGGCGGAGCTTTCCTCACTCGGCAGAGACTCGATCAAAGTATCAATGTCTTTAGCACACCGAGATATCAACGTAGCAAAAAGCATAGCATAGTCTTCTTGGTTTTGCTGTTGTTGTGGCGTTTGCGAACCGCTACGGTCAAAGCCAGGGAATTTGCTAGGCGTAGAGAACTGTTGCAATATACCAATGCTGTTGCAGAAGTGCTCAGCTTGCTGTAAGGGTAAAGATTTTTATTAAAAACCCGATACACAGTAACAGCATTCTTTAAAAGTTAAAATGGTAAAAAAAATGGTAGGTACCTGGTTGATGGTATCCTGCAATTGAGTAAGACGGTCAGCCATTTTTGAGTATTTTTATTTTTTAGTAATTGTCGCTAATAATTTGCTAACAAATTGGGGAAACTGTAAACCACCAACAACAAAATATGCGAAATGCGATTGCTTTTTTTTTTTTAGTGTAGTTTGTTCTTTGAGGAACCGGCTAAGGTCATAGACCATGCTGCCATGTCATTAGTTTAAGTAATACATAAATAAACAATATTTTCATAAATGATGATGATGATGAATGATATTAGAATTGGGAAGTGAGAAATGATATACCCCCCAACCCCTCGAGTATCTCAGTAAAGATGTGGGGCTTTACTAAGTCCTCACGCGAGCTTCTTGAGAGAATTTGAAAAGTGACGTTGCACTGTTTTGTTTCATTTGCCAACACTTATATTAACGGTTAATAATCCACCATTATTTCACATTAATATTCGACATAACACAAATTTTGGAAAATAAAGCAAAACCGCAAACATGACGCTTCACTTTCCCGCCAAGAATCGCAAACGTCAAATTTTGACAGTATTACTTTTCTATAAATTTAGAAAAAGCACAGAGACATAATCTATACAGCCTCGTTTTCAGTAAAAATAATATTTATTATGTGAAATTAAATGTTTATATAATTTTTAACGCAAATTCTGTTGCGAAAAAATTACAAAAACACAAATGTTGAAAAAATTTCCACGAGCAGGATTTGAACCCGCACCCTAAATATGCTATGATCAGATGTTAATGACGGTAGTTGTTGACATTGAATGGGCGCCTTTGGCTTTCAAAGTAAAAAGTAAATAGTGTTGAATAATTTCGACGGGCTGGTTAGAACCACGATAGCTCAATTGGGAGAGCACCTGACCCGGTATGTCAGAAGGGTGCGGGTTCAAATCCTGCTCGTGGAAAAAAAAATTCAACATTTGTGTTTAGGTGAAATTAAATTATTGATAAAGTAGCTTAACTTTAGCTTTTAAGTCAAGGACTCGTAATAAAATACGGAAAGAAAAATGCCATGTCGAAATTGGAGCTTAAAATCATCGTACCTAAGAGCGATAACAATGGAAAATGAATCTACACGTCATTTATAGTTTTACGTAGCATGATTGTGTGCATGTGATGTGGCTACATTTACAAAAATCATTGGAGGCTACTTTTGTTTCCATACCCACTTTGTTGAACTAAGGCCTCGGATCATACGTGTAACTTAGGCGTGTACCAGACTGATATAAACAAGCCTTCCCACCAGCCCCCCGACCGCATAACCGATCGCTTTGACTACGCGTATAGTTTATGACGTCATCTTGCCAACTCGCACCGCCTATGAAAGCAATATCAAAAGCTAAAGGCTATAGCTTTCGATATTGCTTTCATAGGCGGCACGAAACGACAAGATGACGTCATAAACCACACACGAAGTCAAAGCGATCGGTTAGGCGGTCAGGCCCCAGGTCACCGGGAGGCTGGTTTACAACTGCCGTTGATGTTTCCGTCCACACTTGATGTAAACAAGGCTTCCACCTTACTGTGCTTTCGCCTCTCGAATCGGAAACATCATTGCAATGGGTTCTTGCCTTTAAAAATTTAGGTTCTTTTGTGTGAAAGTGAGGAAAAAAAGAAAATAAAAGGATATGGATGAAACGGATGACGAAAACAAGTTTTCAACGCGCGCCCGCAACAAACCAAGGTCGTGGAAAGGTCAAGCGAAATTTCGTTGCAAACAACTGTCCGCACTGTTGTAAACCGCTGTTGAAAACTTCGGTTTGGGGCTTGTTTTCAACAGTCTGGTACACGCTTTAGTAATAATATTAGTACCATTTTATTTGAAAGGTATGTAAGGTAGGTAGGTATTTGAAATTCCCCACTATAAAATATATAATACCTGCCTGCGTAAACATTTTCTTTTCTTAAGTATTTTCATTTATTTAACACTAATCGATTGATAGTTTACTCAACGGGTTAGACGCATTTGGTCAATGCTCCAGGTCAATGCGCATAAAAATGGTGCTATTCGCAAATGCGAAAATTAAATAATGAACATTAAATTAATGATCTCCAGCAAATGATATACCTTCTTAATGTCATAGTTATTATAAATAACAATTTGTTGAAGTACTAGTACACGGTAAAATTTTACTAGAAAAAATCAATCAGTCTCAGGAAGTTTGAGTGGGAATCGAACCCATAACCCTTGGACTGCACGGATGAAAAAGGAAATTGCAGAATTTTTTAATGTGGTATTATTCGGTGATAAGAATATTTCTGTTCCCACAAACTTGCTTCGCGGCATGTATAACTCATCATGATCAAAATTTGAATTTAACTGATTTTTATTATTAGAATCGGATGTTAATGCTTACAGAGTAAGAATAGATCAAGTCGATTGATTTCAGCGAATTGGATTGAGCCACGATAGCATAGTTGGTAGTGCACCTGACCCAGCATTTCGTGGGGTGCGGGTTCGAGTCCCGCTCGTGAATATTTTCAACACTTGTCTTTTTTTTTCAATAACTCCTCCTAGAATTTTATTACACTTAAAAATTAAAATCCATGCATTTATAGCAGTGCTACATTATTCTAAAATAATAATTAGAAATTATAATTTAAACACATTTGTTGAGTTAACATAATTTATTCATTAAGCACTATATGGGACTAGAAGTAAAAATATCACAATTATTATTTTATAACATTATACAAACAATAAGTATTTACAGGAAGCGAATAACTAGCATAACTCTTGATGGTGACTTTAAAAAGCACTGAACACTTAGGTAAGTTGTATATCTAATATAATTGTTAATAAATAGTGATAAATAAGTTCCTTTAAAATATTAGTGAAAACCCATTTTTGACTAGACAAAGTAGACTAACTACATAAAAATAAAAATGACAACCTAGTTTGCAACATAAAATAACAAGATTGCTCTTAAAATTTTGTGATATGTGATGTGATGTGATGATTAATTTAATTTGATAGCAATGAGTATTGTAAGTAAATAAACAGATATGTTATGCCAAAATTTACATCAATTATTTTAATAAATTGATGACAAAATATAATTCTTCTATATTGATGTTTACATTATTATCTATATCTATTAGTCCTAATAATATGATCTTATGGCTAAATGATATTTAAAGGCTAGTGATGCATTAATACTCTTAACAATGTTTTACATCTAATTACAAACAGACTAGTCAAATTAAAGCCAAAATTAACACGACAATTTGTAAACTCTACAGTTGAAAACTTCAGCAGGTGTGTTGAAGATTATTTGAGTTTGGTTAAATTATGTAATGGTAGTTGAATTCATGGTGAGATATTCTATATTTCTAATGACTTTATAGAGTAATAATAAAACAGTCAATGACACTTAAAACAGATAATCCATGTGCACTTATGAATAAATACTTAATTATTCATAAAACAACATGTGTCATTTGGTTGTTTTATACAGAAAAGAAAAATTATAAGGCATAATACTAGGCAAGTACACAATAATATAAGTTTGAGTGGACTTACATAACAGTCTTAAAGGGTGAAAAGTTTTACTTAAAATACTAGGTATTAGTAATTATTGTATCTGTTTAAACCTATATTATGTTATAAGCAATCTAACTCATTTCATAACACTGAAAAAACAAGCATATATTATATTGTTTTTAAAAAGAACAATTCACTAAACCTTTTCATGTTCAAGATCTTTAAAAATGTAAGTGATTAAAACAACAGTAATAAATAAATTTGCCACGCTGTGGTAACACTACTACTACAAAAACAATAGAACCTTGCAACACAAAATGTGAGATTCATTTGCTATCATACTATGTGGTATACAATTATTGTGCTAACATTCCCAATTTGCTTCTTAACTGTGAGTCTGCTGGCAACGCTAATGCCCACTTCCTCAGACCTACTAGCAACACAGAGGACAGGACTAAAATAGCTCCTAACACAGAAAACTTACTAGGAATTTCATTAAAGAACATAACCTGCCATAGAAATGCAAACACAATATCTGCCGACCTTGCAATTGCAACAGGCCCTGCCTGTTCCATCTGCAAGGACATTGTCAACAAAATCTGTCCAAGGTAACTGAACAGAGCCAAACATACAACAAGAAACCTCTCCGTCCCACAATTGGGCATACACAGAACTCCAAATACAAAAGAGTAAAATAATGTCTGTAAAATTGCAATAGCACCAAAGTTGGTCATGATTACGGAGAAATGTAATCCTTTGAGCACTCTTAGCAAAACATATGCGTTAGCTCCAAATATAGTAGAAATGAAAGCAGCCACCGCTCCCCTCAGGCTATTAAAGTTTTGGTTGTGCTCTACAGAGGTGTCACTGCCAAAGAGGAAAGGAGGGTGTGTGATCAAAACAACACCAATAAGTGTCAGTATAATAGATATCGTATTCCAAATACCACATGGCTCCTTTAAAAAAACTCTTGCAAATAGTGCCACAAATACAGGCACTGAAAATACAATTACTGACGCATCAGCCAATGGCATGTTCCGAAAAGCATAAAAACTTAACATTAGTCCCACTGTCCCAACTACAGATCGTAGCGCAAGCAATAACCGCTTTCCTGGTGGAAAAACAGGCTGTTCAGTGTAGATAACTATAGGTAATGTAGGCAAAAGTACCCCTATAAACCGGAACATGGCCAGTTGCATTGGATCTATGTTGACAAGGCTCTTAACGATGACCGAGCACAGTGAGAAAAACAAAGACGATAGCGTCGCCAGTATCAGCCCCAGATAGGGGCATCTTTTTATAAGTGGTCTCTTATTTTCTAGAAGGTTCGGTATTGTTTCGTCGCCACTCCCTGCCGACAAATCTACCAGGTGTTGAAGTTCTAGATGCTCCGGCATCGCTGTGTAGACACCTAAAATGCAATTGATAGAACTGTAGCAAACAGACCCAACACCAAGCATGTAAATTACCTAATCTTCAAAATAAGGATACAAACCTCAACCTATTTAAGAACTGTTTTTAACCGTTCTGCCCTATCAGATTAAAGACATTGTTTTAATTGTCTAATTTAAAACATTTTTGTGTTTTAGGACTTCTTTTTGTTAATCAAACAGTGAAAATCTAATTTAAAAAATTACACACATGATTGATTGACATTGACAATTTGACAGTAGTTTTTTATTCCTACCTACTTTCCAGTTGGATGAAAAGCAGTCCTATTAATTTCTTCTTTTTACATTCAAAGATACATAGATAGGCTGTATGAATTAAATCCTTTTGCCTTTCCCGACTTAAAACAAATGGTGAATTGGTGATACTCTATCGCCATCATTCGCCATCACCATCTTATAGAAATATAATTCGCCATTATACTCAGATCAATAAATAATAGTTGTTATTCTGAGCCATTATACATATTAGAGGTAGTTGTTATTAATATGGCACATAGCGCCATATTCTAGCGCGCTATCTGTATTTAGCGCAAATCGCGTGCTATGTATGTAGACGCAATGGCGCTATGCGCTAAGAATATCGCAGGATTGCGCGCGGCAACTAGCAGAGGCTCTGGCTCGCCGGCTAGTTGTCGTTGGACTCGCTGTAATTATTTTCCTCTTTGGTCGTCGCGTGCGCGTTATTGATACCAGACGCTTATCATGCACATTACGCTTGTTCTCGCAGCACGTTAGTTACGTAGGTACTTAATATCGCGCGCGATATTTTAATGTTAGATTGATGATGATTTTGTTTTATATTGCATTGTTATTTTCTATTGTTTTATAGCCGTTTTGAACAACTCACCGCTTTAAGGCGATATGTGCATCATGATGATTAAGAGATGAGAACTCTTAAGCGCTGTCCACACATTTCCGGGTCAGGGCCATCCGTGTTCCGAGTCATCCGTGTCCGTGTTCTTATCTCAGGGACGTGCCATCTGTCACCCGTGTCCACACATATTATTATCAGGGAAATCGGTGTCAGTGTTTTCTGTTTCGGTGGCATACAAACCGATGTCCTTGTTTAACACAGAATGATTAGCTATGATTATAATAGTACTATCAACCTTTCTGTGTCCATTTGCTTTTGCAAAAAATGTCGTCAAGTCCACGTAGATAAACATATCAGGAAAATCGGTGTCAGTGTAGTATGTTTATGTAATAGTATGATATCATTATCATAATATGATATTTATCATACTTTGTTTAATATTGTCATAGCAAGGAAATCGGTGTCAATGTAGTATGATATTAATATAATATGTCATACTTTGTAAATATCGTCTACTACTTCTTGTGGTACTGTTTAATACAACACGTTTAATTTGGGATTCTTTAAATATTTTTTTCAAAACTTTTCAATAAGTTTGTATGTGTATGTATATATGTAAAAACGAACATCGAATCAAAAGCACAGAATAGAGATTTCAAAAGTCAAACAAAACATCGATGTTTTTTTCAAGTGGTCTCCGGGTCTCCCGTGTCCGTCAAGCCAGCGTACACATGGTCCAATTCACGCTTGTTGTCATGCCATCTTTTTGTGCGTAATTAGTGCAAACATAAAATAATTAGTGTCTCCTTAGTTTAAGAAATAAAGACCTTTTTAGTGTGTACGCTGGCATTGAGATCAAGCTGGCGTACACGTGATCGTTCTCGAAAACTACTTATATTATAGCAACGAAATTTACACATATATTTAGTGCCTAATTAGTGCCCCCGCTATACAAAATTTCATAAGGATTGCTTTTAAAGGAACGGAGATATTGAACAAGACTAGTGAATGACATTTCGAGGTGGCGTCTATACAGCGTACTCATATTAGTGCTTACAGAAAGCGAGCTTCTCTTTTTATAATTGTTATATGTTGTTTTAGTGTGTGAAATTTTGACTCTGTCAGTAGAATTAGTTTATGTGAATTCGCAGTGGAACTATATAATAAAAATATGTAAAGTTCTATTAACAAATGTGTGGTCGTACAGTCGCACACAAAACTAATATTATTAGGGACATATCATATTACATAGAGATATATCGTAACTTTTTATAAAGTAAGTTTATTGGTTTAGCCGATTAGCAGTTCTCAAACTTCTTTTGAATACTACTCTAAAGTCTGCTGGTTATACTGTGATGTCACTCTAGCGGTAAAGTCTATAAAGTTTTTAATTCCAATATTGTTGAATTGAGTAGAATGAACATGAATGAACTTGTAAAACGACGGGTTATTAACAGTTAAGTGTTCGTATACGTGCATGAGTGCGAGTTAAATCATTATTTATTATTTATATCTGCCATCACTCATTAACATCTTAAAACAAACAAACAAAATATTGTAATAAAATATATATAACTTGTTAAAAAAACACTTTGACACGGGCTAATTAAGCTAACTGCACGAAGCCACAAATTAATGAACATACACAGATTACATGTTCTACGAAATGGTACTATTGCCACGTCTGGAAATAACAATATTTTTACAAATACATGCGCATTTGACGTAGATTATCCTCGTTTTAAGAAATCAATTAGAAAAACCATTAATAATTTAACAAAATTGATTCTAAGTCTAATAAAATCAAAACCAAAATCTAAACAACAACAGTTGAACAAACGTTTTTTTTATGTTTTCTATTGACTGTTTTAATCGAACAACCATTTTTTAAATGTTGTCGTTTAGATTTCCCTGCATATAAAGTTTCATTAAAATTGTCAATTTTGTTTGAGATACGAAAATGCAATATCGCTCCTTAAAATAAATACTTTTATTACGTTAGAAATAGAACAAAAATAACTATAAATAGTATTTTTATATAAAGTGTGACTATAGTACATAATGTGATTAAACTGTGATTTTATTTTGTTTTGTAGGTTTTAAGGTATTTTATTTGAATTTCACCAATTATGATTTATAATAATTTTTAAATATACCAATTCATCGTCAACAGTTCATTTTAATGTCCCCACTGCATACGAACCGTCATTCAGCATACTGGGTAGGAACGAGCCTTCTCAGTGGATGGAAGCACCTCAGGGAGAACGGACCTTAGGAGTTAGGACTCTTTCAATTTAGACGTTTCATGTCGGTCCGCTGACCGAAACAGTCGCACGACAGCGGCACGACCGTTTTAATATGGAACGCAGTGCAATCGTGCGGTTGCGGCAGCCATCTGACAACAAACATCTAAATTGAAGGAGCCCTTACACTACCACGCAGGGCCAGATCGGATTGGTGGTTGTTAACGAATGCTAATGCAGCTGTGTCCAACAGATTTACGTGACTTTCAAAGTATGGAGGAGCACAAGATGATAAACTTTTAGTTACCCATTCGATGACCGGCCTTTGCGAAAATTGCTTTACTTTAGCAATCGCAGATCGAGCGCAAACTACGATAATTACCCTAATTAGGGCCCGCGCCCACTCGACCCGAAGAGTAATAGCAGATGTTTAACTACTAATTCAGTGTCATTTGTACAGTCAGGAAAAGTGATATTTTAATTCTAAATAACTTAATAGGCATAGAGTATTATGATACTGATATTCCCTGTGTGTGCCGGGTATAAAGAATTGCACCACCCCGTCACTTCCCGTAGGTGTCATAAAAGCCGACTAAGGGATTATTCCAGAGAATCTCTCTGAGATTACTCTCAACCTACTGCGATCGCCAACCCGCCTGCCAAGCGTGGCGATTACGGCAAATACCCCTCATGTAAATGTACACCAGTAAACACCGGCCCCTAGTCCTCTAGAGTAGGGGGTGCTAAGAATCTCTGGCAGAGACCTAGCTACCGCCAACGACGAACTCTGGCCCTGGCAACATTTGACACTCGCACATTGCGTACTGACGAGAAGATTTTCGAACTGGAGGAAGAATTGAGCAATATACGGTGGGACATAGTTGAGTTATCTGAAGTCCGGAGAGAGGGGGAGGACTCTATAATCCTTAAGTCTAGTAACATGCTCTATTTCCGGGAGGATGAACAACTGTCCCAAGGTGGTGTCGGGTTCACTCACTCACGATACCCGCCGATTTAATACTTACTTTATTAAAGAGGCCATTGAGCGGAACAAAGGCTCAAAAGTGTTTGCAAGAGATCTGAGTATTGGGCTGTGCCAACTGACGACGTTGAAAACCGAGTAACATATTGTATACAACATCTTGTTCATTATTTAGATAGTCAGTTATTTAATAATCAGTGATTTTTACTACAAAGTACAAAGCTACTATATTGATAAAGGATAAGTACAAACCTACTTATTTGTTAATTATTGATTCATTTATCCTAACATTATCTATCTGACTATACATTCTTCGGGTCGAGTCTAAGCGGGTCGAGTGGGCGCGGACCCGATAATTAACGGGTATCCTGCCGTTTCGCAAAACACTTTTCGTCAAATTTCCCTTCCCAAAAAACTAATAGCAAAGTTTCATTTCCCAAATGAATCTTTAGCAAATTTTCGTTTCGCATTTAATTTACTTGGTCAAATAATCATTTCGCAACATTTTACTTGGTCAAGTTTTGTTTAGTCAAATATACATTAAGCAAACGTTTTATTTTGTGAAATAAATTCCAGAAGTATGTTTGTTCAAATTATTATTTCACACGCTCAACCTAAAACGTAAGTTTGACATAATGGTAATTTATTTTTAACTTAGGAATACAGGGCATAGGGCTTGAACTTGAACTTTCCTGAAACAAAAAGCGTATCTCATTAATAATTGATCTTAAATAACTCAGTTGTTATAGGTTAAGTAAGCTAGATTAGAACTAGCTAGAAAAGTAGGTTAGGTTAGAACTGTGACCTTAACAGAGCGCGAGCCAAGCGAGCGAAGCGAGCATGCCGCGGTAGCGGCCGGCGATGCGCCGTAAATGAACTCGATAATAATAATATTTAATAACTCGAACACTATTACCTTAGCAAATTACCTGAAAGTTCTTACCTGTAAATTATTTGTCCAAGATGACTTTTGACCAAATAACAATTGGTAAAATGAAATATTGCCATGTAATCATTTGCCAAACAAAAATTTTCCAAAAATGCTTTTGGTAACTGTAAATTTGCGAAAAGTTATTTTGACAAACTTTTTTTGCCAAATGAAGTGATACTTTGGGAACCGTTTTTTGGCCATTAGTAATCCTAATTGACGATCTTATCTCCTGCTTAGTTAGTTTTTGATTTTAATGCAGTATTTTAAAAACCACTTTAAAGGTAGAGAAAACACTTTTGAACTTGTCTGTACTTCTAGTATGAATCATGGAATTAATAAGTACTACAACCGAAGTACTTATTAATTCCATGGTATGAATAGAACTTCACATATTGTTTTATATAGTTCCACTGCGAATTTACATAAACTATTTCTACTGACAGAGTCAGAATTTCACGCACTAAAACAACATATAACAATCATAAAAAGAGAAGTTCGCTTTCTGTAAGCACTAATAAGGGTACGCTGTATAGACGCCACCTCGAAATGTCATTCACAACTGTTGTTCAATATGTCCGTTTCTTTAGGAGCAATCCTTACGAAATTTTGCACAGCTGGGGCACTAATTAGCCACTAAATGTGTGTGTAAATTTCGTTGCTAAATAAAAGTAGTTTTCGAGAACCATCACGTAATCGCGATATAATACGCCAGCTTGACCGTGATGCCAGCGTACACACTAAAAAGGTTTTTGTTTCTTAAACTAAGGAGGCACGAATTATTTTATGTTTGCAGTAATTACGCACTAATTACGCACTAAAAGAGGGCATAACAACAAACGTGAATTAGAATTTAGGCCATGTGGATGCCAGCCTAACGGACACGGTCTCCCAACCAGTGTAGCCAAGTCTACAGTTTTAACTGTAGATTTACAGTTTTTTCCCTAACGTCACAGTTTTTAGTTCAGACCACCAAATCTACAGTTTTTTCTTTATAATGCTGGCTCCATCTATTTTATTCGCTGCGTAACCCGTACAACTCGGTTTTTAGCAACGTCTACGGTACGGTTTGCTTAATTGCACAGTTGGCGTTAGTGGATAAACTATTTCGACCGATACGTCTAAAGTCTGTTCAATATAGCTTGAGCTTGATATTCGTGAGAGTATGTAAAAAAGTAAGCAAAAAATTTAAGTATAAATCTTATGAAAAACAAACGTAGGAATGTGTTTTTGTAATCATAAAGAAAATTGTAATGTTAGGAATAAACTGTCTACCACCACCATAAAAGGCACTTTACATACAAAATCAGATTTTTTTTTTTTGAGTTAAATGCTACCAATGACCATATAAAGAGATTTAATAAAAGTATGTACGATTTCAAGAATAAAAATTAAACTGAAAATGAAGAGGATGTGCAAATTGAAAACGAGGCAGTTTTAGTAGAAATATTGTAAATTTGCTAAGATTTAAAGTTGATTTATCACTACAAGTATAATTTTATTAATATGTTGTTTTATTGATTACTGCTATTGATAAAATAAGAAAAGCTGTAGATTTACAGTTTTGTAAGTACTTTTCTACAGCTTTTTGAAAGCTTGTTTACAGTTTTAGTCTAGATTGGGGTTGGCAACACTGCTCCCAACGGCACTTATAAAAAAATAGCTATCTTCAAATCTGTCTGTTTATTTATTTATTTTTCTTTGAGTGAGGCTACCTACAGACAGAACAGTAGAACACTACGAAAGTTTTATTTGAAGATAAAACATGTTTTTACTACCACCAGCAACTACTAGTATAAGAATGTTTAAATAATATGAACGTTTCAAGTTTTTGTAAAGTGTCTCTCGTTGCGGAGCGTTTACTAAACGAATTGGAATCGCGAGACATCAAAATACGTAATGAATTAATGCTGAAGTATTATCCTTAGCTATTAAATATACTATTCGGTTGTATACGTAACAATAGTGTGCTTAAGTTTCAGATGAAGATTTGATGTCACTGCACTCAGTCTTTGGCCCGGTATTGCAGAGAGCCTGTGATGTTTTAGAGAAGCAACAAACCTTTGTGGAGTATACTAGGTCAAAGTCCAGAATTCTCCTTGAAATCAAGGGTGAAAACGACCGTTGTTATCGAGTATTTCCCAGGATAAATTACTGCCCTTGCCAAGCATATAAACAGCAAGTTCTGGAGAAAAAGCGCGAAGTCACATGTAAGCACGTTTTAGCAGTCAGACTTGCACAGATTTTGGGCAGAACAGTACCACACAAGGTCACACAAGAACAGTATTTGATGCTACTCAGGTCTATGTTCGATTTAGGAGAAAAACATGGATGAGGGTATATCAGACTACTATTTTACAGCATCTATGGATTCTGGGAAGACCCTTTGCAGTCTTCTTAAAGCTATTCAATTTCAAGAGGTAATTTATTTCCTTATGGATACAATATAATTAGTATATAGTTTACAACAGATAACCAGCTTTCCGCAACACAGGATCTTGTCTAAGAGTAGTTTTTTATTCCTTTGGTTGGTTTGATGGAACTATGACTTTGTTAATAAAAAAAATTGTAGTGTACAAGAACATTCTAAAAGTATGTGAATTTTTTTTTTTCCAAATGCATTTTGTGTGAATTGAAGTTACGTTTGTTTTTCTAGACAGCAGTCTTCTGTGCCTTACCAGAAGGTTTGAAGCTGACGGTTGAAGAAGGGAAATGTGTCCAGGCATCTGCTTATGTACCTTCCGACAACTTTACCGATTACCATGTAAGGGATGATGTGGATGTTATGTTCAAGGTTGGTATTTCTAACTAAATATTTAAAATTTTAAAATGTGTAGAAGAGAAAGCAAGTTGCACAAAAATTGATTTATTATCAAAACTGCCATGACCAGTGTCACAGAAACCCTACCGCTTATGAAAGCAATATCGAAAGCTATAGATATCGCTTTCATAGGCGGTACGTAATGACAATATGACATCATAAACTACATAAGCAATCGGTTAGGGGGTCGGGGGGCAGGGAGGGAAGGGTTATTAGGTTTGGTTTGGTTTCATCTGAAACTTAAGCACAACTTTTGTTTAATATTATAGGTATATTATCTATCTATTGTAGCTGAAGTCCAATTCCATCTTTAGTTTAATTGTCACTTTTCATCAGGTAAGATAGTGCTTGCCCAGATTGGGCAAGAAGGAAGCACTTGCATTAGGAGAAGTGGCATGCATTAGGAGAAGGATTTGTCCATTAGTGGTCTGAACCAATCCTGCTAATATTATAAATGTAAAAGTTTGTAAGTATGGATGGGTGTTTGTTACTCTTTCACATAAAAACTAGGTACTGAATGGATTTGGATGAAATTCGGCATACAGATAGTTTATAACCTCGATTAACACATATGATACTTTTTATTCCGATATTTAATAAATGAATTAATTGTGTAATGTTATTTACACCTTAAAAATTTATAATATGCATTTCCCTTTTTTCATTTCCAGATTTTTCTATTGCTCTTGGTTAATGCTTTTATTATGTTTTCAGATAAGTATTGCTGTATTAGCCGAATGCCTAAACATATTTGGAACAGCAGAGGAATCCAGCTTGAAGATGTACTATCGAGGCGAGGGCTCCCCATTACTTTTAATGTAAGTTAATTGAAATCAGCTACATAACAATATTACCCGTAATATTATTGTATAAAATATGCTATTAAACTTAACACGTTGACTGCCGCAGAACCAGACACAGTAGAAAATTTATTGTTTGTCGGTCACCGGTGACCACCACGGCGATTAAAGACTTAATTGAAAAATTCTGGAGATACTATACCACTACAAACCTCATTCTCTGTTGTATAAACTGTAAGACAAAGATGCATGGGGATTGATTCCCAGCAGGGATACATTTAGTGCCTGATTTTGTGCTTGATTTAAATGGTAATAACAGTATTGATGTAACATTGCAGCGTTGTTGTGTTCTGTCAGTTTAAGGTTAAAAAGCCAGATCCTTAGTGATTGAGCCAAAATTTCTAGCAAAAAAAAGTTTATTTTTTCTAGCATACAACCACAGTCAGTCCACAATGTGATGACTGATTGCGAGATATCAACGCAGACAGCTGATTCGGTGTTGGAGCTTCGTGATGAAGACTCAGCGGAGGTGGCAAAGCTGGTGCTCAAAGCCCCAGCATTCCTCGGCTTGCTAGCAGATTTGGAACGGTCCTGTGACATCATACAGATAAACCTATCGCCGGAACACCCTAATGTCAGCATCATTACTTATGGGATGCAAGTGAGTTTTCTTTTTATGTCCTATGTTAATATGAGTGGTGTTTTTGTGTCTTCATGATGATGATGATGAAGGGGTCTCAACCTACACCATTTGGGAGCCCAAGCCAACCTCTCGTGCGCGTGGTGCACCCTGCTGACCAACAGACGAGGCTCTGGCGACCGACTGATGGCGGGATATCCATCACAGCCCGAACGTAGCTAACAAAGTGCACAGGCCGGTGTCGGGCAGTAGTGACACTGGTGCGACTAGCTACGCACTGCGATTGCCAACCCGCATGCCCAGCGTGGCAAATATGGGCAAACCCTCCGAATGACGACGCAGAACAGACCACGGCCCCCAGTTCCCCGCCGCCCTGTTATTCCTGATCACGGCGGCGGTCACGGTAACGGCAGGGTACGGGGTGCCAGGAACTCCCGGGTTACGGGAGGCCGGCATGAACAACTGACCCTGGAAACGTACAACGGACGCACGTTACGGCTCGACGTACCTGGCGCAACTTGAAGAGAAACTTGGGCGGGCGTAGGGTTCCTAGTAAACAAAGCCCTTTGTGATAACGTAGTAGAAATGTCGAGTGTGTCGAACAGGGCATACCTCGTAATTAAGCTAACCAAGAGGTATAGCTTCAACATAGTGCAGGTTTACGCACCGACCTCATCAACACACTCGGACGATGAAGTAGAAGATATGTTCGGAGACATATTCCAAGGCCTTACACTTCACCACCAAGGCCCACTACAACATTGTCATGGGGGGACTTCAACGTTAAAGTGGGAGTACAGAATCGCCACGAATCGATAGTAGGATCCCATGGTTTTGGCAGCAGAAATTATAGGGGGCAAATGTTCGTCAACTTTCTCGAAAGAGAGGGTTCTTTTCTTGATGAACTCTTTCTTTAAGAAACAGCCCCAAAGAAAGTGGACATGGCAGAGAACCCGACACTATGACAAAAAATGAGATCGACTTCATCATGACGGACAAAAAGCACATTCAGAGAAGTCTCATTGATCAACAGGTTTAATACCGGCAGCGATCACCGATTTGTCAGAGGCTCTTTGAATATCAATTTTAAGCTTGAACGTGTCCGCTTGATGAAGTCCAGGCTCAGTCCTAGCCTGCTCCAAACTATCGTAGGATCTGAAACGTTCCAGTCAAACCTGGAGAACCGATTCGTTGCCGTGGAAACAAATACAGTTGATGTCAACCAGGTCTTCGAAAATGTGGTCGGATTTTTATTTTTTATTTTTTATTGTGGCACGCTTAAATGGCCTCACCCTGCCTGATGAAAAGCAGCCAGTGAAGCCCAAGAAGTGAAAGCGTTCATCGTTTTTTTTGTTGTTTTGTTTTTTTTTTTCAGGCTGTTCACGCCCTGCTTAAATAACCCGGGAGAGAAAGAGGAGGGAAACACGTGTGCGGGAAGCGCATTCCACATACGGGCAGTTCGGCAAAGGAACGATTGTCCAAACTTTTTGGTACGTGTCTTGATGGTCAGTCAGCAATCCTCAGGGAGCAAGGTATGAGATTTTGCGAGACGCAGCGTAAAAGCAAGAAGTCGAAGTTTTCGTAAGAAACCCTTAGGCTCATGAGGAAACGACGTGAGGACCCACCCGTCACCTCGTCCGAACAACGGGCTATTAACAAGAAGATTGGCATACTGGTGCGCTACGACCTCCAATACACGCTCGATTGAACAAGCAATTGAGCAAAATCGGGGGTCGAAAGGGTTTGTCCAGTCTCTTGGAAGAAGCCACTTGAAGAAGTTGACTATGGCCAGTGAGTGGAGTAGTCGTTGCCTCGAGGCCAGAGGGTCTTTCGGAAATCGAAAACTTTTACAGCCAGTTATACGCATCGCATGCATCACAACCTGATCCCGAAAATGAGAATTCCAGAGCCACATTGACCCGCCACATTATTTAGGCAGCTTAAAAACGGAAAAGCTCCTGGCGAAGACGGTGTTACATCTGTATTAAAGGAGCTTCAAAACATCTTTAATGCCGTTCGATGGGAGAACTCCGGAGGCGTGGAGAAGGAGTGTCGTCGTGTTGATCTTCAAAAAAGGAGACAAGAGCCTTCTGAAGAAATACCGACCCATTTTGCTTCAAAGCCACGTCTATATGCTGTTTTCAAGAGTCATCACAAACCGCCATACGCGAAGACTCGACGAATTTCAACTGCCGGAGTAGGCCGGGTTTCGAAGAGGATACGGAACCATAGACCACATCTTCACAGTGCGGCAGATTATACAGAAGACCGAAGAGTATAATCGGTCCCTGTGCTTAGCATTTGTGGACTATGAGAAGGCATTTGACTCTATCGAAACCTGGGCTGTTCTAGAATCCCTGCAACGATGCCAAGTTGACTGGCGATATATCCAAGTGTTGAGGTGTCTGTACAATGCTGCCACCATGGCTGTCCAAGTACAGAACCATCAGACTAAGCATATCACCTTGCATCGAGGTGTGAGACAAGGGAATGTGATATTCCCCAAATTGTTCACAAATGCATTGGCGGATGTGATTAAAGTGCTGGACCGGAAAGGACGTGGCCTTAACATCAACGGCGAATACATCTCACACTTGCGATTCGCGTACGACATCGTCATCGTGGCCGAAACGTTGCAGGATTTACGGTACATGCTGAATGGCCTGGCTGATTCTTCTTAATGCTATGGTCTCCGGATGAACTTGGACAAAACCAAGGTTATTTTCAACGAACATTGGCATGTTCGTTCCGGGACCGATTGCATTACAAGGCCGTGCTCCCGAAGTTGTTAAGGATTATGTCTACCTCGAGCAGACTTTGCAATTGGGTAGAAACAACTTCGAGAAAGAGGCTAACAAAAGGATACAGCTGGGCTGGGCAGCATATGGGAAATTACGTTTGGTCTTTACGTCGCCTATTCTACAAAGTCTAAAGACGAAAGTCTTCAATCAGTGCGTCCTACCCGTCATGACATACGGAGCCGAAACGTGGACACTCACGGTAGGGCTGGTTCACAAATTTAAAGTCGCTCAGCGAGTTTCTCTGAAAGATCGACTTCGGAATGAGTAACCGACATAGCCTATCGGATCAGCAAGCTGAAGTGGCAGTTGGCCAGTCATATTAGTCGCAGAACCACAACCGTTGGGGTAAACGAGTTCTCGAGTGGAGACCGCGTATCGGCAAACGTAGTGTAGGACCTCCTCAGACTAGGTGGAACGACGATCTTCGCAAGGTAGCTGGCAAGAGCTGGATGAGAGTAGCCGCGGATCGTGCTCAGTGGCGTGCACTTGGATAGGCTTATGTCCAGCAGTGGACTAGTGTAGGCTAATGATGATGGTTAATATTAGTAGAAATTTTAAAAATGTCAAGTGTTGATGGTGATGATGATATTTAATCTCGCTAATCCACGTCCGATTATCAGTGACCGATTTTGTAGTCGGTGAAAATGAAACGTATGGAATTCTATGGTGTAACGCACACGTTCTACAAAAAGTCGGTCACAAAATCGGTGATAAAACCTCGGCAAAAAAACTGGTCCCGCTGTGTCGGTCCTACAAAAAGCCGGTCGTGGGCGGGCGTGCTAATGAACTCGAAATTGAAAGTGACTTGATATTTCATGTCACTGTCAATTCCGCCGAAAATTCTCGAACGGTAGGTATGTATAAAATATTATATTTCATAGTGTATTCACTATCATATCATTTCATAGTGAATACACTATGAAATATAATATTTCATAGATACCTACGGTAGCTACCGTTCGAGAATTTTCGGCGTCAAAAGTTATTCCCTTTATTCCCTTATTCAATCAGAATAGATATCATAGCGTGAGAACTAGTCACCGCTTCAAAAAACGCAACCCTGGCCTAATATAACAATGTGATAATACAGAAATAAATAAAAAAGCATTGTATCCTGATTATGATTTCAGGACCGATCGTGTATCGAGGTGCCGAAGTCTTCCGACATGGTGCAAAGCTTCAGCTGCGAGGAACCGATCACGCTGAAGTACCAGCTGCATCACATTCGGCTCATTATGAAAGCGCTCGCCATTTCCACTAAGGTACTGATAAAATTAGCCGCGTTAGAGGTGGCATAGTGGTTAAGACTTATCGGTGTCAGACCCAGAAGTTCCGAGCTCGATTCCCAGCCGACGGTATATGATTTAACTCTTTTTGGTTTGCTAGTAGGGATTGTTTTAAGTAAGGTAGCTACCTACTTACCACCATCTTATCTAAATTTAATGTCGTCATAACATCAATGTTTTCTATTGTATCCTTAGTAGTTGAGTATTCCGGGTGAAGAGCGCTTCCATCTTCGACTTTATTTACACTTAACATCAGGTGAGGTGAAGGCCAAATAAAATTCTTACCCATGGACTATATTTAAAAAAAGTGGGTGCCCTTCGGTTTGCCTAAAAATTTTAGTCCTAATATTACATGGCCAAACCGTATTGGCCTAAACTTAAAACGAGCAATTATTGTTTCGCCTAACAATTGTTTTGCCACCATTATAATTTGGTCAAAGAATTGAAAGCCCTAATTTTAGGATCTATAATGTGAAATACCCTAAAATATATTGGCATAACGTTATTTTGGCATTACGACGATTTCGCTTAATAAATAACAGCTCGAATTTTAGCATATCTAGTATTAATTATTATTGTTCAGTTTCAAAAATACTAGCTGCCCTATTCCTGTAGGTCACGTGATAGGTTAGAAATTTAAGACAATCGTAAAAGACAAAGACAATAAATATTTAAATATATATATATATGATAATATTATTTATTGTTTTCTAAAGTTTACGCGAACACTACACAATGAAATGAAACAACTTTCACGGATCTCTACAGGGAGTCTCCCTGTGACCACGGATCCTGCAAAGGTTTCGAAACGTCAGGATAAACATTAACTAAAAGTAATGTACAACAAAATGTAATGTATAAAAGTATGTAGTGTTAATTCCGATAACTCAAAAGAATATCTGAGTTAGCGGAATGAACGCTACATATTATTTAAATTACATTTTTTTGTACCTGGATTTCCGAAAAATAACGCCTGATTCCATTAATTATTATTAAAAGTAATGTGTAAAATAAACGCGAGTAGATCCGTAAAAGTTGTTTCATTTCAATATTATTATTTGTTTTGTCCTCTAGGTAGTTCTGAGGTGCAGTGCCAACGGACTTCTCCTACTTCAATTAAAGCTGGAGAAAGAAGATCAGAGGCAAATGTTCTCCGAGTTCTACATCGTGCCTTTGTTAGACGACTGATTTATTTGTTAGTTTTAATGTCAACCATGAAACAGCGCTCTCTGTCGATCTGCATACAAGCAAAAGAGATGCAAATAGTATGCACTACTTGCATCCTTGGATTCCAGTCTAACAACTAGAAAAACGCTATTATTTTAGAACTAGATGTATTATTAACCTGTCCTCTGCTGTGTATATGTTATGGACCAAGTAATAAATTGGGGCATTATTCATAATGCCCGGGCATTATGAATAATCGACGGAACTCGAGATGATAAGTTTTTGGTCACCTATCCGATGGCCGGCCTTTGCGAAAGTGGCTTAACCTTAGCAATCGCAGACCGGGCGCGTCAACTACTGCGCCATCGAGCTCCAATTTTTTTTTAACAGTGACTTAATAAGTGAAAAATTAGCACTTTTAATTGTCATAGCGTGAGAATTAGTCACCGGTTCATAAATTGCCCCCAGAATGATGTTTAGCGCTAACTGTGGTTATTGTTATTTGGTGCAAGTTACCATAAACCTGTGATATTACATAGAAAATGGTCAAAATAATAAAAGACAAAGAAATTGTTTCATACAAAATATATGTTTTTTATTTCCGTTCCTATATTACATAGATTATGAAAGGAATGTTCCTGTATACAACTATCTAGTAACGTAGGGGAAATTAATTAAAATTCTGTTGATATCCGTGTATTTGTGACACGAATTTCCAAATCAATGTTCATAAATTATGCAAAGCAAATATTGTTCATTCGCTGCAACAGAGGTACCAATGCAAAACTAGTTTATTGAAAACAATAACACATCTATTTGACATATAGCATATTAGAACCATATTTTGAACCTTATGTAATTGAGATAAGCAGGAAAAGCAACGAAATATTCAAATGCATTAAGAAAGAGTTAAGTTAATTTGACTATATTCATTGTAATTGCAGCCTGTGTTGCAGCAAATGAGCGTTTTGTGGATTACAATTTAACTAATAACTTGATTTAAACTTTACTAACGATGCAGAAATAACTTTGAGTATGTACTACACACTGTAACTGCCTCTTTCATCTAGTGGTATTACCAACGGTTTTGAATGCAGAAGTAACGGGTTCGATTTCCAATGATCGATGGTACATATTTTGCATGGTTTGGTTGGTGGTAGGGCTTATTCTAAGTGGTAGCTTTAGACGGTCGGCCTCAAGATTGTTTTCCGTTGGCGAGTCAAGGTACGCAGATCACAAGCGTCTCAAGATTTCGGGTAAGATTATGCTTCCATCAACTACCTACCATCATATACCATCATATACCATCAGGTGACCTGGAAGGCCAATGCAAAATAATCGTAAGAACATTATAATAGTATTTAATTTCATTAATAAATAAGTACTGTACACAATTGACTACCTATTTTTAATACGTAAACATATTAATAAATAGGTACAGTCACCATAAATCAAGCGCAGCTCGAATTTGCACTCACTTTGAACCAGGGTTTGATACCGTTACCAAATTCCCAATAAAAGTATCGGTAAGTAACGTTATTTCTATAAAGGTGAAATAGTAGAGGGAAGGTAATGCAAGTAAGGTTATCTAGAAAAGTATTGTTACCTAATTCGCTAGCCAATCCGGGTGGAGTGGTTTGTTAATTTACTGGTAAAAATGCTAACCAGGTAACGATACCAAGCAATCCGATAACTTTTTTAACGGTATCTTCGTTTAACAGAAGGATCAATACCAAATTAACGGTATTCAAAGCCCCGCTTCGAACTCATTCTTTGAACTTGGCAGAGGCATTGTTTACAATGCTACTGTCACACTTAATGCCCGGTCGACTGTACAATTGCGTAATGCTCAAATAGCAATTACAATAACTATCGTGAACAACTATCAATTCCAACAATATTTACTAAATTAAATTAAACAATACTTTAGTTATACTTAATCATAGTTCTATAAACATGCAAGTAAAAATCCGGCTCATAGGACCATTTTAATAGAATGTCATTTCTCAATCTGAAAGTGAAAAATAGGGCTTTTAGTAATCGCATTTACAGTTACTATTGAACTTGATCCCGACTTCGTTTCATCTAGTAATTAAATACAATTACTAACAGTAGGTACACACGTGATAAGACAATAATATCCATTGATATTACTCTAGCCCCTATATGCTATCAATAGGTAGGTATGTACACACGCCTGCACATCAGATTACCACAAACTGTAAAATGTCCTCAATAGAATTTGAACTTTATGAATATGGAATATGGTTGTACATTTATTGAAGAAATTTTACAGTTTTGGATAGGTTGATGCAAAGGGGTGAATCTTCAATACATTGAATAATTACAACAGTTTCATACACGGCAGCGCCATCTTCCGTAAGAGGAACCTCAAGTTACTAACTGGTTATCCATATAATGTCACTAGATGGCGGTAGTATAGATAGCATAGTAATAAGTTACGTTTAGTTGTTTTCTTGTAACTTTCTTATAGCCACAACTTTCGTCATCTCGAAGAGCTCATTGGCCGAGCGGCTGCGACGACGCATCGTTCTAGGTTCGATCCTTTGGAAATGAATTAATAACTTTTTGATTTTTATGTTAATTTATAAGTTTTTAATACGTTTTTATCAATCTTACAATTAATATTATACACGTCTACTACCGCCATCTATTGTATAGGGAACCTAGTTTCCCATCTTTTTTTCTATGAGAGGCACATCTATACCCTTTATTAGACATTTCAGATTATGGGTTGATTGCAGGCTGTACACTCGTATTTGACTAGATTGTATGGACGTCGTATGAGGCGACGTGCCTTAAAACCGACAATTAATAATTTTAATTGTTTTGTACCGTTGCGTTAGCTAAAGGCGTCCGCTGCGTTAAGTGGGGACATTGCGCGGGATGTGCGGATCCTTTTCAAAAGTTGATTCAATCCTTACGAATCAAAGGAAACATTTTAGGAAATAATTGTTAAAACTTCATGGTAAACTATTAAAGTGAATAATAACTAGAATAGATTTGTGTTTAAATGTTTCATTTGGAAAATTGTAATTTATTTTTGAAAACTATTAAGTACTCATTTTATTTGGATTTTATAAGGCTTTTGATTGAAACACTCAATCCACAATCACTGCAGAAAGACGGAGTGTCCCTTAAATCGCCGCGGGACACATTAACGGCTTCCGCCCACGACCGACTTTTTCCGACCGATTTTTTCGCTGAGGATTTAGTACCGATTTTGAGAACGACTTTTTGTAAGACGTGTGCGTTGCAACATTGAATTTCATAATTATGTATCATTTTCACCGACTAAAAACCGGTCACCGATTATCGGACGTAGGTGGTTTTGATGCTGACATGTGCTAAAGTGCATTTCAGTCGGTCCGGTCACCAAGGTCCAATTAACCCGTCTGGATCCGTCCCGCGCAAGTGCCCGCGCCGTGCGCCCGCTTGACGCAGCGGACGCCCTAAATGTAGTTATATAATGCCAATGATATTGTTTTTAATATGTTGAATGTTATGTTTACATTTTCTAGTAGGTACACTGCTCTGAATATTTGCTATTTTGAATCTAGCCATTTGATGAATACTACTATTTTTTAGTTTTCAGCTCTTATAGAGCTTACTCATAGCTATACATAAGTTATTTACTCATTTAACACTTTTATCAGTAAAGAAACTGATACATACAATAGTTAATGGTCACTTAATATTATATTAAACGGCATTGTTTTCTATACGAATTTGGCTAAGCCTTATAGCTAGTTAGAAATTTATATTAAACTTATTTTACTACAATAAATAATCACACCACACTTATTGCACAAAACAAACATTGCAAATTTGATAATACCATTTATCTCGCGTGTATTATAGACTATAGATACACGTTTGTTCGTGTAGAATATGATTACATTTCAAAGTCAATTGTCTAGGGTAAGTTGGCTTTCCTTATTACCTTGAAGGTGGAAAGGGGGGACCTGGACCAAACAAAAAAAAAACTAAGGAAAATGAGAATGGCATAATAAATAGCATGGACTAATAATTTGATAGTAATGAAATATGTCTGGTAACAGCGTGTCCTTCGAAGTGATAACCAGAATTAATTTCCGGTATGTACCACCGGACGGCAGTCGCTCCACCCACCAAGGTACCGCATCATTCCAACAAACGAAAGGGGGTAAAAGCTTTGTTATGTCGCGGCGTCTGCGCATGCGTTTATGAAACGCCTATGCTGGAGAATCAATAATGTGCTTGAGTGAAGGGGCAATTCTAAAGTACCCCGGTTAACCGGTATGTTACACGAAGCTGTACTGGTTGTCTACGGCGCGTATGTCGTGGTGCGCTCCGCTAGCCACTAGCAAGGCTTCCAATTCGGCCCTGCGCATGCGCACGTCACTACCGTGAGTTACGCCGAGCTGTGGAAGAATAATACTTGAAAGGCGTTACAAATCGAGAGGCAGAAGGAAACCAACTTTAATACCTTGCATTAAAGATAGAAATTCAACGAAACATTATTGTAGTTTCACAAGTGGAAACTAATCTCGCGATCACCAAAATGAAGATCTTGCAGTAATAACGCAATTTGATTGGTGGGTGTAAACGACTACTTATCTTATGGCAACCAACTGCTAGAACCAACGGCTAAACGTGCTTACGAAGTAAAATAAATATTAGACAACATCACATACATATTGCTGACTCCAAAAAAGTAGCACTGGTGTTATGGAAATCAGGAACAACGATGGAACCACAACCACCCAGACCCGAGAAAATTGACCCGATCGGGAGTCGAACCCGAGTCCTCGGAGATGGCAACACCAGAAACCGGGGGGCGTGCGAGCCACTCCGACTACAGAGGCCATCTGAGAGGAAGTAATGGGCCTGGCCCTAATTTACTTTACATATTTTATTATGTATAACATTTATTTTCCTCGCTCGAATACTATAATTAAAACAAAACAAATTGCAAGCCAATGAACATAAATTTCAAAAATGATTCCAAGCAATTTATAAAGAACAAAAATAAATTAAAACCAAACTTACCACAAACAATGCACAGTCAAAACAGGCACAAAACTAAAAAGTATGCAGCAAATTAAAAAGAAAAAAAAACAAAGCACATTTCATACAAAAAGTTTTTAATGTGAATAAAATAAAATTTACAACCAAAAAATTACGTTTAAAGCTTGGAAGAACACGACATAGTATGTACAACATGGAAAGTTAAAAACAGGGCGGGCCCATTGTGAGCTAAGTATGCCTAACGTTTGAGTATTTATACTTATTGAACCAGTGATCGCTTTTTCCTTTAATCATTAGAAATAGAGACCAGCAACTGATCTTCTGATCTTTGAATTTAGCAACAATAGAATACAAACCGCTGCTTCCTAGCTGTCAACCAGTAAAGGAGATGTTTCAATTTGGGACGAGTCTATGTACTTCAAAAAATAGGAAAAAATACAAGGATTCTCATAAAATAGAAATAAAATTATTTCTCTAGTAATTTTTTGGTTCATAAATGTTGTTGTGACGAATTTAAACCATATTTAAAACATAACACGTTCAAAAACAGAAAAAAAAGATTAACCTTTTAGGTTCCTGTTAGCCGTAATTAGGACGTCAAACTCTTAGGGTCAAAATGACATTGATTGACGTTCGCCATAATTAAATTTGAAATGTCACATATTATTTTAAAATGCTTTGAATCACAAAATAAAGCTAAATTATGAAAAAATCATGTTTGTAATTGATTATTTATTTTATTTCTTTGATTTATTTTACCTGTACAAAAACTTAACCCAGTGTCCATACAAACTTGAAACATCTCTTAAATGAAATGCTGTTATTTTTTTGCGACGAATACCGGCGTCGAACAGTAGATTACTGTATACACTTTTAAACTTTCGCGTTCCATAGTTCACAAAGAAATTTAAACGGGGATTAACGCAAACTAAAAGGTTTCATACCTTCTTTATACCCGACGTTTCGACAGAGTTACAGCTGTCATCCCGTGACCACGGCCGTTGGAACTCGGTCGAAACGTCGGGTATAAAGAAGGTATGAAACCTTTTACTAATTGACGACCTCCTTGGTCGAGTGGTTTGTTGTTGCGGTTTTCATGGTGTCGCCACCTCCGAGGTCCCGGGTTCGATCCCCGGTCGGGTCAATTTAGAAATTATTGTTTTTCTAAATTGTCTCGGGTCTGGGTGTTTTCTATGTATAATAAGTATGTTTATCCGTTGTCTAATAACCATTTTAACGAGTTTCATAACGAAGCTTCTCTTGGGCTAGATAATTGGTGTGAGTGTAGGAAAATTTATTTATTTATTTAGTTTGCGTTAATCCCCGTTTAAATTTCTTTGTTATCTAGATTACTGTCTCGAACACTGGTGTCAGTACCATACCAGGTAATGCAACATACATAAATAAGTGTACGACATTCAAAACTGGTACAAATGCTTATGTTAGCCTGTTGGGTTTTGTCATCAAATCAATTATAATGATTATACACCCACAATGTATAGGATAATCAGAGCCTCTAATGGGCGCTATCAAACGATGGATGGAGTATTTCTTTATACATCATACAATCAATGGCTTTTAGACATTGAACAGGCAATTTTCACAATGCATATGGATGCCATTCGATAATGTGACTTATAAAATCGAAAGTATATACATAGACATACTTAAGATTATTTATATATAAACTTCATAATTACATTCATCTCAAATAACTTAGCCAATAATATAAATAATATATTATATCGATTAATCGTTATAAGATGGGTTTTCTAACTTAAATTACAAACGGACTAAAACTAAAATAAATAACTAATTAGAAAAAATACAACATTATATGTTTATTGTGCTCTTACCACTGCTCAGTTGTAAAATTTAGGGCTTTTATGGTGCAATATGGACTTAAAGACTTCAATATAACTGTCACGGACTATAACCGGTGCACTATGCAATATAGTTTAACTTAAATATACATAAATAATGTACAATTATGATTACCATTCAATAAAAAAAAAAAATTAAGCCGATAGTGGCAAATTGAATGAGTTAAAGCTATTATATATGTAAATTACTATTTCCAATAATTTCTCCTAACAGTAGTAGTAAGGTTTCACATTAAAAAAAACTGTAATCAAAATTACAAATCATACTGTATTATAATAATAACACAAGCTTTGCAATATCCACAAATGTATTAATACAGTTGTAATTTATGTAAAATCGAACAGACCAATGGTTACAAAGCTAAGCTAACAAACAAATTGAAATCCATACAATAATAAAAGTAAAAGGCAAAAAAAAAAACGTGCAAATAACAAAAAGAAAAACCGTTTTGAAAACATTTACTATATCACATGAACACAAATATTATCCCCCGTAAAAAAAAGCTTTCAATGATTATTCTTCTTTTTATGATTTCTTACGAGTATATTTATATTTATAAATACTGTATATGTTGTGGAATATTTATTCCAAGTTTATACTTTGTTTATTAGTAAGGCTCTATAAAACCTACTCGATCATAGTACATAAACCAATACACATACACAAAGTATTGATTAACAAATTAATATATGAGTTTCACTAGCTATTTTTGTACTACTCGCGTGCAAAGAAATCGATCCATCCTTACATTTTCATATAAATAAAGCCAACAATTAAACGGGGCATATTAACGAAAGCTGACACTGAACGATAGAGTTAAAGTGCTCCATAGGCACTTAACAGATCGATTCCGTTTGGAACTAGTGTTGTTTATTAAAAAATAATGGCAAAAATTGCATTGGAATTTAAGGAAGTCTCAAAGAATCAGAACTCCACTCGGTTAGCATCTAAACGACTGACTGGAGATTGTTATGGGGATATGGATCAAATACAAATGCTTTATTTGCTATAATTAGGTACGTAGTGTTTGTCTAGGCAAACAAAAATGTGGCTTGATACCTATTTACCTATAGACTACATAGCATGCAAATATATGTTTTTCAATACATACTACTTTTACTCTATGGACGGCTATGAATACGAGTATAATACAATAACAGCCCGATCAAACCAAAGCTTCGAATTAACTTTAGTCTGTATAAAAGTTTGAGTCGATTTTATTGCACGCAAGTGTAGTTGTGTTCATGATTCAGAGTGCCTAGTGTGAGCTTTGTTTACTATCCGTATTCATTCGATTACGATTACGAAAACGAAAATTAGTATGGCATTGATGCAGCTCCTCCTAGCGACATACGAGAAGAGTTAAAATTTTACCATAACTATAAATTATCGTTTTCGTTGACGTGATTGAATGGCGAATGAAACTCGCACTAGGCATACCCTGTTTAGTTTTTGATATCGACAAAACAATCAAAATTTTTAAATAAACTTAGACTCACTTAATGGGCACTTTCTATTAATATTCCAGGATAAAAGTATCCTTAATGTTGCACTTTTAAAAGCTCTAACTGCCGTACTCAGAGATGTCAATTAGGTTTTAATGACAATTAAATGCCTTTCCTTCTCTATTTAGCACTAAACATAGGAAAGTGACAGCAAGAGACTTAATTGTCATTAAAACTTAATTGACGTCTCTGAGTACGGCAGTTACTACGTCAAGTTTAATTTGAATCCTTCCAGTCGTTTACACGTGATGATCGAACAAGGATTTATGCATATGCTTTAACATCGGTTGAAACTATCAGAAATACATAAAAAAATACATAAATAAGACTGATTTCTCAATTTTTTATCTGTACCTATAAATAAATCAATGTTTTTAAATAAGTGTATAACACAACATTGAGCAAAATGCACTAATAACTACGTATCTAGCTAATCTACAGTATAAAATAATATAATTAGTTATTATGCAACAACTCGATTGCAATGCAGTGTTGTAGATAGTGGCAGAATTTTTATTGAGAATTATTTTACTATTGAGATATACGAATCTGAAGCTTCGATCAATTATGTACTAGATAAAAGTTCCGTACCAAAAATGCATATCGAAAGTGGTCGTGTCTGCTCATACCCACACATTTAAATTTCGAATAACAAAATCTGTAAAAATTATTGGATAGCATCGACAACTTCAGCTTAATGTAAACCTTAAATCTTAAATATAAAGATTAAATTAAGGTTGCAAAATATTTACTGTCATCTGCATCGCCACAAACGTCATTGTGGCTCCGTGGCCCCAAAGTCGCCTATCGTTTTTCAATTGCTCATCGGGAATCTAGTGCATTATTGATGGAAGATCTAAAGCCTTAATGATAATGATAGAATATGATAATTTTAATAAGATTTTTACTTGTTTACTGTTGAAGTAAACATTTTTCGTTATTTAACCCTATAATAAGCACAATATGCTGAATTTTAGCACTGGCTTTCGACCTCATTTTCAAAGGAATATAGTCAAAATCATATTGTTGAACATATTTGCAGAACTGTTCGAATTTATTTAGGCAGTTGAATATTCCTAAAACAAGACTTTAAAAATCCTGTAAATAGCTTTTATATTAAAATTGTATTATTTCAATTTTGTTTGAAGTTCAAAGATCACAAAATATTCATAGCAAAACGTCCCGCGTACTCTGATTTTTTTTTTTTTTATATTAGAAGGAGGCAAACGAGCAGGCGGGTCACCTGATGGAAAGCAATCACCGCCGCCCATGGACACCCGCAAAACCAGAGGAATCACAGATGCGTTGCCGGCCTTTAAGGAAGGAATAGGCTCGTTTCTTGAAGATTCCTAAGTCATATTGGTCCGGAAATACCGCCGCTGAGAGCTGGTTCCACAGCACTGTAGTTCGTGGTAAAAAATTACGTGAGAAACGCACAGTAGTAGATCGCCATCCATCAAGATGGTGTGGATGGAAAGACAGTCGATTGCGTGTAGTGCGGTGAAGGAAATCAGCGGCAGGGATCAAACAATACATTGTAAGTATGTCTTTAAACTACTATACAAATCTGTAGGCTCTGTCTGTACCTACATGCAAATTTTCTGACAAATTTTGGGATAATATTCGTTTTATGACTCACTGACTACGATTCTACGATTTTTGAAATTTGTATCTGCCTGTCTGTATGTCTCTGTATGTCTGTATGTCCTCTTATAACTCAAGAACGGCTTGACCGATCTTGATGAAAATATGTATGTAGTAAGAACATGAGATTGTGCAAATGATAGGCTATAAAAAAAATGAAATTTCATTCACAAGTTTACGCTCAGCGAAGCGGGCAAGTGACGGCTCTTGATGAAAATTTGTATGTAGTAAGAACATGAGATTGTGCAAATGATAGGCTATATAATAATATGATGTTGGTAAACCTAATAATTATTTTGATTAGCATTCATTGATCTGTTATTTTTGCACAGCGAAGCGGGTGGGTGACGGCTAGTATGCTATATAACTCTATCGTTAAGTCATATATACTATATTGATAGTATACTGTCACCCGCCCGCGGTTTTCGCTCTTGCTATCCGGTCTGAGACAAGACTAACGTGTGATTCAATGTAGCCTACATTACTCAGGTATAGTGTGGCTTTCTATCAACGAAAGACTTTTTAGAAACGATTTAGTAACTCCAGAGATTACCCCCTAAATATATACAAACATATACCTCTTCATTATTTTGAATTATGACATTTTTATTACTATTTACTTACTATATTTTTTTATTTTTTTACACTACCTTTCACAAAATAACAAATGTGTGTACCCATAGAATAATTTATAAATATTTACAAAATTTATAGAAGAATTTTCGGTGGGAGTTTTAAAATGCATCTTTGCAATCTCGGATATAAATGAAGTTTATGTCTAAAAAGTTATGATTTTATTTTATTTTATAGTTATAATAATCAATATAGTATTTTAACAAAACATAAATATTTTAGGACCTTCACAAATATTTACGTAGTTAACTTTGATATTATAAAAATGCAGTTAGGACCTACACTGCTTTACCACAAAACGATGGCTTAAGTTAGACAATGCTTAAAACAGACGCTGTCACTTTTTACCTAATACTTTTAGATAGAGACACAATATTTTAAACACGTATTTAGCCATTGTATAACTTTAAGTCTTTGGGGCATAGTGGTTGATTTTTTTACCACATATTTAATATGGTTTTCAATCTTATCTCAATCACATAAAGTTCAAAATGTGCTGGGGACATCCCTTCTGACCCTGAAAGAGTTAAACAATGTTTTGTAGTAAAATGGTTAGTAGTTCACATAACTAACTGTCATATCTCAAACAAATTTATATTACACTAGCTGTGCTCGCGACTTCGTCCGCGTGGAATAGTGACTTTCGGCAGCATTTTTAATTTTTTAGGTTCTTGTTCCCGTATTTGCAACATTTTTCACTGATGCTTCGCTCCTATTGGTCGCAGCGTGATGTTATATAGCCTAAAGCCTTCCTCGATAAATGGACTATCCAACACAAAAATATTTTTTCAACTCGAACCAGTAGTTCTTGAGATTAGCGCGTTCAAACAAACAAACTCTTCAGCTTTATAATATTATAGATAATATAGATATAGATGACGCCTGCATCAATCACAAACTTGTCAAATTTCTTGAATAGATTTTGAACTTTATGCCTTGTTAATATGGTTGAGAATGTGTTGAAGAAATTTGTCAGTTTTGGATGGGATGGTCGTGCAAGCGTCTGTACTTCGTTGAGGAAGTCCGCTATAATAAGTTACAGTGATAGTTTGAAAACTGGCATGTGTCTTAATAATCAAATTGTAAATAATGCATAAAACTATCATAGTGTGTTTTATGTCACTTTTAAGATCACCAGTGAGATTCATAAATCGCTGGGTGAGATTCATAAATTTTTAAAGTGGGGCACTTAATTATGCGAGTGACGATTTAAAAATATTAACGGAATCATTTCTTTCAACTATTGTACAGAATATTACTTCGTTTAGGAAGTCCGCTACAATAAGTTACAGTGATAGTTTGAAAACATGCATGTGTCTTAATAATCAAATTGTAAATAATGAATAAAACTATTATACTATCATAGTGTGTTTTATGTCACTTTTAAGATCACCAGTGAGATTCATAAATCGCTGGGTGAGATTCATAAATTTTTAAAGTGGGGCACTTAATTATGCGAGTGACGATTTAAAAATATTAACGGAATCATTTCTTTCAACTATTGTACAGAATATTACTTCGTTTAGGAAGTCCGCTACAATAAGTTACAGTGATAGTTTGAAAACATGCATGTGTCTTAATAATCAAATTGTAAATAATGAATAAAACTATTATACTATCATAGTGTGTTTTATGTCACTTTTAAGATCACCAGTGAGATTCATAAATCGCTGGGTGAGATTCATAAATTTTTAAAGTGGGGCACTTAATTATGCGAGTGACGATTTAAAAATATTAACGGAATCATTTCTTTCAACTATTGTACAGAATATTACTTCGTTTAGGAAGTCCGCTACAATAAGTTACAGTGATAGTTTGAAAACATGCATGTGTCTTAATAATCAAATTGTAAATAATGAATAAAACTATTATACTATCATAGTGTGTTTTATGTCACTTTTAAGATCACCAGTGAGATTCATAAATCGCTGGGTGAGATTCATAAATTTTTAAAGTGGGGCACTTAATTATGCGAGTGACGATTTAAAAATATTAACGGAATCATTTCTTTCAACTATTGTACAGAATATTACTTCGTTTAGGAAGTCCGCTACAATAAGTTACAGTGATAGTTTGAAAACATGCATGTGTCTTAATAATCAAATTGTAAATAATGAATAAAACTATTATACTATCATAGTGTGTTTTATGTCACTTTTAAGATCACCAGTGAGATTCATAAATCGCTGGGTGAGATTCATAAATTTTTAAAGTGGGGCACTTAATTATGCGAGTGACGATTTAAAAATATTAACGGAATCATTTCTTTCAACTATTGTACAGAATATTACTTCGTTTAGGAAGTCCGCTACAATAAGTTACAGTGATAGTTTGAAAACATGCATGTGTCTTAATAATCAAATTGTAAATAATGAATAAAACTATTATACTATCATAGTGTGTTTTATGTCACTTTTAAGATCACCAGTGAGATTCATAAATCGCTGGGTGAGATTCATAAATTTTTAAAGTGGGGCACTTAATTGTGCGAGTGACGATTTGAAAATATTAACCGAGTCATTTCTTTCAACTATTGTACAGAATATGCAACGGAAATTTTTAAAGGATACATAACTATGTAAAGCTTGAGCAATGACAAGAACATCAAAAATTCATCACTGGCAACCAACTTTTAAATTACTTTTTTTACTCACAAAAAAATTAAGTAAATGCAATTATTATGTTTAATATTTTCTTCTTCATATTGAAAAGCCATTAAAGAATAGATCTTTGTAAGGTTGAAACTGCAAATTAAAGCAAACTATTGCAGGCGTATGTACCTAATTTTTTAAATTCTAAAATAGTGCTATCGATCTTATCATTAGAGTCTATTTTAGATTAAAACACCGAAGGAGTTAAGTATTAATAAGTATTAAGATCGTTGATAGGAAGCTAAATTTTTAATGTTGTCGTGACAGTTAATTATAATCCTGCTAGTTTTCTGGGATCATGAAAAGAACAAGGGTATGTATAATAATTTAAATATCCTATGACGTAGTTTCACAACTTTCGGAAGAACAATTTTTAACGGTAAAATAAAAAATAATTTTGTATGTACTTGGTAAAATCGTAATAAAAACGTCTAAAAGATGTTACCTAGACTCGATTAAGTTTCATATCGTAATCACAGGCATAGGTCTGTCTTTGTGAATGTTGCCGTTCGACGGTCCCATAGAACGACGATAGACGACTCTGTCGTATGTAAAAGTATGAAATGGTTTTTTATTACATATTTGTATAGATTTAGTTTAACTAGATACGAAAACTCATATTATTTTATTATACTTCTATTTTTTCTTATCTTTTAGACATGTACTCGACGTTCATAAGTGTACTTTTGTGCCTAAATTGAATAAATATTTTTAATTTCATTTCAATAAGTAATTTTAAAAATCGTCTTATTTTCCATACGACAACGACTGTTCTAGGGGACCGACGAGTTGTATGTGCGTGTAAATAAGATTTAATTTGTAGAGCTCAATCTAGATGGCGCTTCTCACTTTGTGTACAGTGTATTAGTATACATCGTGAACAGCAAGAACAGAGATTTTATATTATAAATATAATATTTTTCCCAATAAAAAGTATAATGGCGGCCCCTGGTCCATCGCGTATGGATACTGATTTAGATGACATGAAGGAGCGTGACAATGAAATTGATAAATTGATGAACATTTTAGACATTATCTTAGATGAGAGAGGTGCGGAAAATCAGACAAAACTTTGTGCGGATTTGAAAAAAATCATTTTTGACATTGATCTATCTGATGAGGTTTCAGGATTCTTAATGACCGTTTTTACATGCTTGCGCAAGGAGGAAAATGATAAGCCTGGACATTTGCGTTTTATGGAATATACCGCTAACGTGGGAGGCGTTGAAATGTCTGTAAAGTCGGTAGTTGAGAAAATTAGGGCTAAAAATATTAAGATAAATTTCTTAATCTGTACACCGATTGTTGAAATAATCACCTTATTTAGGTCCTTCTACGATGAAGTGAGAACAGGAGTAACCAGATTTAAGGTCAGGGACTCTGTAGCAAAGCGTGGGGTCAAACGGACAAAAGATGGTAAGATGATATCTGTTACAAAGAAGCAAGAGAACACTCAAAATATATCACAATACGGGCTAACAAATCAACATATTTCTCTCCTACAAGGGGCGCCTGAAAGGAGAACTGGAATTTTGAGAAGTTTAGGTCCATTCACTCAGGCTATCTTGTTAGTTATGGAAGATAAGTTCTTTGACAAGCTTAGATCAGCACTTTCTAACAGTTTACAAATGCTCCCAATGGCAGCCGAAATCATAACATCATTGAAAGAAGCAAATCATCTCGGTAATGTCTCTGGAGTACTTAAAGAGCTAGGAGATATCTTACTTTTGACAACTGCACGTTCAACACAGAAAGTTTATCTCCCACTATTAGTGTTCGCATCTCTTTGGAAGTATAGGGGAAACACGCAATGGAGTTTTTCTGGCGCTCCGATGATAAAGTATTACAGTGACTTCATCCAAACTAATAAGGTTATCTTCAGAATGAGGAGTGGTGCAGATCCCATTAAAAACATCTGAAGTGGTTTTCCACGCGACCTTTGGAACATACTTAGAGAATCTTAATGTTCTGGAGAAAATAACGAATAGACCTAAATGGCATAAGAGGAAAGAAGTGAACAGCGTTTTCCAGAAAAGAGCCGAAAAATCACAAATATTATTCAGCCCTATAACGTTTAAATATGTTTCTAAGATGGCACAGGCTCTGATGACTAAATCATTGGGAAACATTGACCCTATGTCCATAGGAAGACCCTCATTTACAGGTTTCAGGAAAAGGCATTTCACTCAAGAGTTTTTAACCTATATTACTACGGGTAAGAGCGCACTAAACTTTACAAGCGAACCTACTCAACTACAATATGCGCTCAAGAAATTAAAAGATGAGTTGGTCACAGAAAAGGATAAACTTATGAAGGCGGGAACAAGTAAGTGGGAGACAAAAAATAATGAAGGAGTTTGGGAAAAATGTAACTTTGAAGTTGAAGAAGGCAACGATTATTTCTATGGGAATTAATTTTCATATTGCTTAAATATTAAATTTATATTGTGTTCCATTTTGTACTTTTATTCTGTAATCATTATTTTTGTAATTTTTTTTGTAATTGTAACTGTAACTATTTGAATAAGTTTATCAGCGTCTTTAGTCTGCTAACTCAATAAAGTTTCAATAGTATGTAGGTAAATCAGGCAACTGACATACGATTGTAGACGTTTTTGAAAATAGCAGAACGGAAGCGTTGGAACCTTACTATAAGCTTTTAAAGCAGTATTACTGCAGTTGTGCAAACGAGACGCGTGTATACATGTGTGATACATGGGTCTCGCTTTCACAATCACAAACACACTGCTACAATTTATTTACTGCTTTAATAGCTTATAGTAAGGAAGTGGTACTATCTACGTCTACGTACATAGGTAATGCTACGATACAAAGATCAACATTCATTTGTCGTCACCAAAAAAACAGTACAAAGGTGATGCAATCTACTTTAAAAAGGACTGTCATTCATTCACTGTAAAAAACAAAAACAACCAACTAAGAACAAAAAGCGTCTACGACACGGTGGTAAGGCTCACTTGCTGCCTGTTCCCGTCTTGGCACACGACGTATTCGGTGAGTGTGACGTCAGCGGCGCCCCCCGACTCCAAGGGGATCGGGTGCGCTCGGAAGTGCTCGAGCATGTCGTGCACGTTCGGGAACCAGAGGTGTTGCACGCGACATTGGCCCGAATCGCTGAGCGTCATACGGAGGTGTTTCGCTCGGCCCTGTAAAGGTTTAATTATAATATGAGTAACGCGGCTTTAAAAGCTGTGCTACCAATTACAGCTTTTGTGTCAAACCCGTGTGTCAAAACAGACAAGAGAAGTAATGGTTCGTTGGTATTCTTTGAGCCTAGCCGGCTTTCTTAAGTAGAAATTGGTGCAAAACTGCTAGGAAGAAATATTTCTATTCTGAATGTATGTATATTCATTCTGAATGTATATTCAGAACGGGCGAGTCTCATATAACCTAGCTGGCTATTAATCATTCATTTATTTTAGATAACTACAATCCATTTCATATCAATACAATGTTGTGTTAGTAGTTACATAAGACTATGTTAGTTTTATAATAAAATATAAATAAATAAGGTCCAGTCTTACTATAAAAACCTTACATACTGGGGCATTGGCCCGTGTAAAAACGCGTTTTGAGTTGAAGTTAGCTGTAAGTTGAAAGTGCTATGAAAAGGTCGCCATACTAGGGTCATTTACCTGGAAGTTGAAGGTCAGCACGTACTCTCCTCTCCGCGTCTCACTCTGCCGCACCAGGTAACAGCCGTGCGCGCCCACGCCGCCCGCGAGCACGCACGCCGCCGCCGCCGAGCGCGCCAGCGTGCCGTGGAACCAGGGCCATTCGGCTAACGAAATACGAGAAGATTCGCAACCTTCTTCCGCTATTGAACCTGTAATGGTTTTATTTATTTATTAAGAATACCGAGACGAAGATCACGGGACGACCTTGACTGGTTCAAGAAAGAATGGCATGATGTTGCAGGGGACCAGAAGGTGTGGAAAAAGTGTGCGGAGGTCTTTTTACCCAGGAGTGGGACAGTTATGGCTGATATAATTCTAATAATAATAATAATAAAAGTACACTGACAGATGACACTGCTAATCCTATAAATTAATGTTACTAATTAACTTTCCACTCGTTTGAAATTAGGTCTGTCAGGATATTTTTTGATAAAAGCCTATGAGGAGAGAAGAAACGCTGTTGCTGTGTTTCTTGCCGGTTCTTCTCAGTACAAAGGTTCCCAACCTGTGTAGACTTACGAACCGATGGAATAGTGACATACTTATGAGCTATTTGTAGCTGTAACTGAATAAATGATTATGATGAATTATGAATTTTATGGCACATTCGTGCGTCATTTTCTCTCTATGGAAATAATTAAGTTAGGATAGGAAAATGTGTTAACATCAAAACAACGGACGCAAAGAAAAAGCGTGTTTTATATTTATTTAACCATAGGCAAGCTTTACAATTTCTTTTTACATGTTTAGTTATTTTAAGTTCAACACTGATAAATATTTGTATGATCTGAGATATTGGTATTTAGATAAATATTACGCAAATTTTGTTGCAAACACATTACGGAAAGTAGAACAGTGCAAAAAATACAGCAAACACAGGCAAAAGATTGCACAGGTTAAACCTTACCTTACTCGGTATGACAGAGAGTGCGAGTTTAAATCCCACTTGTGGTCATGATTTTACACTTTTATATCTGATCACATAAAGTAACATACCTAATTCAGCCTCTTCAGGAGTATCGGTAGCTAAGTCTACATTGCTAGAACTAGTTGGTAGATCTCTGCGGGGCGGCAGGTCAGGCGGCGCCGGTTCTGGCAAGCCGGGTAGCGTGTCCGGCGGCGGTTGGGTGGTGGGGGGAGACCGCATGCAGTACTTTATTGTGGCTAGCCAGGACTTCATGTCGTCCACATCTGCTGCTTCTATTACATACTCCATGTTATTGTCTGCCTGTAATATGAGAAATGAAAGATTTTGTTAGGTGTGTAGACATGCGTGGGGTGGTATTAATGCCTGCTATCCATGGCCTCGAGCCAACTCCACAAAAGTCAAAGTCAAATCATTTATTCAACATAAGCCTTCTCAGGCACTTATTGGTGTCAAAACTATAAAAAAAAATTATAAAAAAAAATGTTTAGACTCAATCTACCACCATTCCATTATTTTAAGTTACATTGTGTATAGTGGGTATGCTCCTCTGCACCCAGTTCAACTTCTCGGAATTGGGCGGGTAACAGAGCCCGACATTTCAGGTTGCCCCAAATCCGCGAGTATGCAATGCAATGCATTTCTCTCGCAGTAAAAAGAAACAAAAAAGGTCAAAGACATCCGCCCGCGTCAGACGGTTGGTACTACAACAATGGTGCAGGTTCGAGCCTGTGCTTGCATTTGACGATATATAGACGTTAATATAGTATACATTAATTGGGTACCACAATACTTGACAATCATTGAAATTAATTGAGGTATGCTCAGTAAAAATCTATGCGATTTAACACTGCCATTGAGATGCTAGTGTCTTTCCATTCAGTTCTACACTTTCAGTATTCCAACCTGTTATTGTACCTGCATATTACTAAATAGAAAAGTTTAAGTTTTATCACTGCATGATTAAAAGCACAGGGCAACTAGCGCATAGGTAACTCATATTGGTGTAACCCACAGGAATGATAGTTTTGACATAAACCCAGCACAAGCGATTCTGAATGTTAAAAACATTCATATTGGTGAAAAACAGGCAGCTGTAGTTAATGCATCTATCTTTCCATGTGCTGTTTTGTTTATTATGATAGAGATTGGTTACTCTGTAGAAATTCCAGACCATACTAGATTATTTTGGGTGTTTGAACTGGATATTAAGAGCAAGCTCAGTAAATTAATTAAAAGTTTATTTAACCCTTTTAAGGGTTCTGTCGTTTCAACATGCTCTGCCCATTAAAGGGTTAACAAAGAGAGGCCTATGTCCGGCAGTGAACTGATATAGACTGATTATGCTGATGATAATTAAGAGCAGAGAACATGTAATGTTTAGGAAGAACTTGTTGCACCATGTTTATGAACAAGTTTTTTAAAATTCCTTATGGCAAGCCACTTGGTCTTCATCTCACTTGGCTATAATAAAGGTAAAAGTTGGAAGAACACTTCACCTGAAATCCTTACCTAACAAAGCACTGGCTACCTTATTCTCTAGCTGCCGGAACACAACTATGCTACAAACATTGATGTGACTTATGGCATCTATCTTTACAGAGGAAGAAAACTAAAATGATGGGGTTGCACAAAGATCCTAATGGATCGAAGTGTTACGGGGTGACCTCAGCAGGCCCCACTAAGATAAGATAAGAACATTGATGTTATGTACCCATGTAACCTGACCAGACATTTGTGTTTTGTTGTAAATGAAACTCTGACCCCCTTACAAATAAACAGAGAATAAGCTCCTAATAGCTATTCTGTGTTTTGTCTCTTTTACTCTAATTTGAAATGACATTTACGTGACAGGAACAAAACACAGAATAACTATTCCGACCTTATTCTTTGTTTATTTGTAAGGCCCTATAAGTACTACCTTAGGGTACACCAAACAATCCTTGTAAAAAAATCTAAAAAGCTACTAAAATAAAAGCCAATGACTTCAAACAACAAGGTGATTTACATTTTATTATAAAACCTACTTTAATTTAATTTATTTTAAATACTGGAGATGGAAAGTAGGATATAGGCATTTTCTAGTTGCTTTAACCTGCCTGAAAGTAAGCTAAATATAAATCTGAGAAGAAAAAACTTTGCACCCCTTTTAGAGGACATTGCACACACAGACTGTGAGATTTGGCATAGTTAAAATTCATGTGGAGAAAGAGCAATAAAATATTTGTTAAATAACATTATGCCAAACATTGTATAGTTTGTATATTATGGTAAAATTTCAACCACTGGGCAACCACAAGTACTAATAATTTCACCAAATGCAAACTTGTCAATTGCGGTTACAGGTTAAATTTATAACAATCAAAATGATTAAAATGAAAACAATCATTATGATTCACATGCAATTTATTAGACCAATAAAGAGTTGAAGTAAACAAGCACAATGTCTCTGGTAACATTGAATACAAAATACACACCTTTAATACAAAAGTATTTTCATGGTCTGGCATTTCGAGTGCTGTTGTTTCTCTCGCTTCTGTTATTAAGAAACAGAACACTCCACTACGAGGCTTCTGAGCCTTCGGAGGTGAATAGAACTCTAGCATGTACCCACCAACAGTCTTCACTAAAGCCAGTCTGCATCTCTCCCATTTTTGAGGCCCTGAGGGTTGCTCCAAGCTTTCAGGGGTTAAATAATTCACCAGACCCTCTTTCCTACATTCTACTACTATCTTTGCTAGCTTAGTCTTGTTGTGTTTGTTCAGGTTAGAAGATAATTCTACTTCGTCCGAGTGCTGCTTGTGAAACAAACCTTTACCACGCCTCAATCCTTTGAATGATAACCTTCTAAAGAACGGTTTGTGCTGTGTCTTCGGCGAGTCCGTATCTTCCGAATAGTCACTCTCATCGTGCCCTGTGTGCGTGCCGTTCGTCACTTTGTGTGATTTTAATTTTACCATTTCAAACTCGAACTGTTCAGTAAAGCATTCGCAAAACTTCTTCACTAGCTCCTTGTTAGTGACGGGTGGGCGAGCTGCGGGCTCGTTGGCATTCGGTTGTATATACTGTAGACAAGCCTTGGCGAAGTCCTGGGCGACGGTTTTGGCCTGACGCTCGCAGCACTCGACCCATCCTTCGGGTTCGCCGTCGGACGGGCCAGCCATGGCGAGAAGCCTCCTAAGCAGCTCCACTTGGAAGGCAGCTTACCCTAGTCACATTAAATACGACAGCACTGCTTTGTTGTCACATAAATTTTCGTTTAAACTGTCGTAACATAGAAATTAACAATCAAAATAAAATTCACGATGCTTCTTACGGTGTCACGGTTTTCTTGCAATAACAAATTTTGTTGCCATGTGTAAAAATTGCATGCAATGCAGCTCAACAAGTTATTTTTATTTCATGTGTAAAAAGTTGAACAAAGAAACTGTGTATATTCGCAAAAATAAATATGTTAATTATGTAATTTCATGTGTAAGTACCTAAATTGCTTAAATAACAATTAGAAAGAAAATTATTTTCATTAAATGAAAAAAAAACCTATAAAAAACTTCATTAGGAGGCTGCGCCTCCAATAAATTTATGATTTTTTTTGTATTTTATCCCTGGCCTCAAAGCAACAACTCTTGCTAATAGCGATTAGCTTTTAGCCATGCACTAATATTTAGTACATGTTCTAAGGCTGTATGTGTCAATAGGACGAATTACCTTTTTTGATACTGGCAATTACACACATATTTTTTAAAAGTTACTTTCTTGTATTAGGGTCAGCCTCAAAGCTTTTTTTGCCACAAATCTAAATTAGTGTACTAAAACGACCAGAGATGGCGCTAACTACCTAAGCTGGCGTTGATGATTAAATATAAGTGTGTTAGTTTGCTGTAAATATGATGTAAATTTGATGGAAGCTAGCTATTAAATGACCACCAAGTTTAATTTTATTAATTCAGCCTATTAAATACATACTCTCACGTCCTTCTCCCTAAAAGGGGTAGGTAGACAGGCGAAATCATCAACAATTTTGAGTATACTTAACCCGACGCTACATTAAAGCAATCAAAGTAAGATTCCGTAGTAGAATAGTAACATCAGTGATGGGTTGCTAGCCGATCGCCTGAAGCTTTTACCGCTTATACCATGGAGAGTGCTCTGAGAAGCTCTTTGACCTCATCCCACCTTCTCCCTTCCTCCTTAAGCATAAGAGTACAGTACACGTACAGCTCTCCGGAGTCACCGTTTCACTGTCTCAAATATTCCATCGCGCACTAAGAAATTTGGTGCCTCGTTTCTTTATCGCACCTCCAAAAGATGGAATAAGTCTGCCAGCACACGTTTTGCCTCCTTCGTATGATATGGGGTCCTTCAAACGAGGCGTGAAGAAGGCTGGCAGAGTGAGAGTACGTTGTTTTCACGCTGCACTAGTTGTCGTCGCATCTGAACTCCATATTCACTTAACATAAGGTGAAATCGAGTCATTTGCCGTGCTAAGAATAAAAAAAGTGTTCTTTTAAGGTAAGTAGGTATCGTGGTCGACATAGTTTTCGTCGCCAAAAAATAATATTTATTTATTTAATATCGAATTTTATTGAAATTTAATTGGATGGCAGCTAGGAAGCAAGCGGTCTTGGTGCCAAGTGAGAGTTTAATTCGCAATTCGATCACGTTAACGAAAACGAAAATTTGTATGGCAACTTTTTAACTCTTCTCGTATGTCGCCAGGGGCGCTGCTTCAATGCCATTCTAATTTTCGTTTTTGTAAACGTAATCGAATGAATACGGATAGTAAACAAAACTTACATTAGGCACCCTGTATTCAATAGGGTATTTGACTACAATGAAAATATAGATCAAACTGTTTTTAACTTAACAGTAAACATTTTTTCAAACCAATTTAGCCAGCACATAATTTTAAATTAAGTATGATTTTTATAAAAAATCATTAATAAAATAATAACATTTTTATGATTGACCACGTGATCGAAAACGCACGGGATTTGGCTGAATCTGGAGTGATAAAAGTGCCGATCACTGGTTGCCGTCGAGGTCTGGTGCCTGCCACTACTCCGGTAAATTTAATAAAGGAAGTGAAATTGTCCCAACAAAGATTTAAAGTGAACTAGTATGGTACGATAGGGATGTTGACAATAATAATAACTAATTCCAGAACATTAAACCAACTTCTAGCCAACTCCTAGACTAGAGCAATAGCTGTAGAGCGTTTACGCCGCACACTAGCGCCGCCAATAAAAAATTAGATATCTAGTAATTAGAGATAGAAAATCAAATTATTGAAATGAAACAACTTTTACGGCTCTACTTGCGTTTATTTTACACATTACTTAATTAATGTTTATCCTGACGTTTCGAACCCTTTGCAGGGTCCGTGGTCTAGTGTTGCCGCATAATCGATCGAACATCGATTATAATCGATTATTAGAAGGCCCCAAAATCACCGATACAATCGAATGGACTATCGATAGTATCGATATTCTCGATAGTATCGATATTCTCGATATAATCGATACTATCGATGTCAATTATACAGCAATACTATCGATTATAATCGATTAATCGATTATAATTGTCTAAATGCCCAATATAATCGATTATATCGATAGTATTGATAAAAATTATTACAGCAATATGATCGACTTAATCGATAGTATCGATTTAATCGATTTAACCTAACATCGGTTTAGATAGTATCGTATGCCTTTGCAACTATTAGTTATAATGAGTAAGTATGAGCAAACATAATAAAAGTTATTTTATAATGTTCAAGTTTTTCATTGTAACGTTTCACGATGGGCTATTATGGATATATTGCACATCAGTAACAGGAGCAATATAATCTAAACCAATGTTAGATTAAATCGATGAAATCGATACCATCGATTAAGTCGATTATATTGCTATAATAATCGTTATCGATACTATCGATATAATCGATTATATTAGGCATTTAGGCAATCATAATCGATTATAATTGATAAATCGATTATAATCGATAGTATTGCTGTATAATTGACATCGATTGTATCGATTATATCGAGAAAATCGATACTATCGATAGTCTAATCGATAGTACGAGTGATTCTGGGTGAACACAATCGATTAATCGATAGCCGATTATTTTGCAACACTACCGTGGTCACAGGGAGACTGAGGTGTTGGTCGTCTCACAATTAGTTGGTAGCTTGTATACCCTCATTTAAATTTAATCAGGTGCGTTCCGTTTTGCGCAGAAAGAGCTTACAGTATCTTTTGGTCTGGCAGTATAGTGTTGGGGCTGGGATTTAATATTTTGTATGATGAGATCCCAGGCTGGTGGTAGATTCCAACCATCTTCTCTATTAAAATTAGGATGTTTTTTAATTTCAATAGCCTCGCGTATCATCCTAGGGATGAATCGTTGTTCTCTAGCGAGTATTTGTGGTTTATCAAATCTGATGGCATGTGCGTCGGGTCGTTACATTCCCTCAGATATGGTTGAGTGTAGCGATGGCTGATTCATATGTCATACTCGTGAACGGGTGCCGCCTGTGGAGGTTGGTCTGCTCTTGCATACTATTATTTTTATTATTATTGACTATAGTTTAATTTTTTTTTCTTAGACCATTTTTGACCTTTATTAGTGCTGTATGACATTGTGAAATTTTTTAACTGGTAACTGATGTATTTTTGCAAACTTAGACCTATTATTATATTTTCTCTTTTGTTTTTTTTTAACATGTGTGATTGTCCTTTATTTTTTTTGTTTTTATTTGTGATGGAAAGTGTCCTTTTATGATAGGGCATTTTCCAATATTTTTTGACGCTGTAAGGGAGAAAAGAGCTGGACACTTGCTGAGTTTCTTGCCGGTTCTTCTCAGTACAAGATCTCCCACCCAGAGTAGACTTACGAACCGATGGCATAATGACGTTCATAAGAGCTATTTGTAGCCTAAACTGAATAAATGATTTTGAATTTTGAATTTTTTTTTAAAATTTTGATGAAATGGTTGGGCCCCTCTAGGGAATGTTCGCATAGGTACTGCAGACGACGTCAAGCATAGGCGCGAAAATAAGTCTGCAGTAGAGACGACCAACACCTCAGTCTCCCTGTGACCACGGACCTTGCAAAGGGTTCGAAACGTCAGGATAAACATTAAATAAGTAATGTGTAAAATAAACGCGAGTAGATCCGTAAAAGCTGTTTCATTTCAATGTGTAGTGTTCGCGTAAACTTTAGAAAACAAATTAAATTATGCTCAACAAACTATTTGAATGAAGTACCTAATTAAGCATTTTTACGTCACTTATAATGAACATCTGACATATTATAAGATAGTTAATTATGACGTTACAGCTAATGCTAATGCTGCTAAGGCAATTGCCTTAGCAGCATTACGTCTCTATCGCTAAGGTAAATTTACCTTTTAGACATTTTGCTTATTAGACTTTTTACAACTTAGACATTGCTTTTAGACATTTTGCTTTAAAGACGTTCTGCAAGTTAGGCTTTCTGATCATAAAGCCTAAAAACGGCCACTTTTAACTATAACGCCATATTTAACTAAACCATAACATGTCAGATGTTCATTAGGTGACGTAAAAATGCTAAATTACTTCATTCAAATAGTTCGTTGAGCATAATTTGATTTTCTATCTCTAATTACTAGGTATGTTTTTTTTCCTTGGCGGCGCTAGTGTGCGGCGTAAACGCTCTTTTGCACTTTCAGAATCCGGAGGCCGATATAATATTATCCCAAACAATATGTATACCTAAGTATCTAATACAAACTATCTCATTATCTCGGACATATTACAGTGCTTTTCAAGACATGTTCTCAATTTTCCGGGTACGTTGTGTTGTATAGACTCATCTCATACCTTAGTTGCAATATGTTATAATAATGCTTACTTTAATCAGCTCATGTCATGTCTCCACATTCTCTCTAACCAGTATACATTTTGGTTTAGTACTGTAAGTAGGTGTATACCTACTATTGATGTAATTACTTAGGGCGTTATTAATCTAAGTCTAATTATAAATAAATAAATAAATAAACGTATGTAAGTAAGTATAAATTAAACCACGTAACAGTTCTTTAAAATATTAACCATTTTTTTTATTTGACCTAAGCATGAATTTCTGTTACCTAACTTAATTGACGGAACATAATAATGACGCCATAGTTCCTATTCCCATACAATTTCTATAAATCGTTTTCACAGTACTAAAATGTTTATCTATTGGCTAACCAATTAGGTAGGTAGGTATACGTTACTCATTGCGCACAAGCAAGGGTTAGCAATGCAGCGATGAACGCCTTTAAGTGGCCAACTAACCATGGTTAACGAGAATAGTTTCCAACATCCCAAAATACCCAAGGACCACTTACATGCGTCATCACTTCTCACATAAACCGTCTAGCTTCGATCGTAAACTACGCGCTCTTGTGTGTCAAATTTCCAATAATCTTATTTTGGCGCGCATCAGACGTACCGATGACAGATATATGGAAGCCATCTTGTGAACGATGCGCCGCGCGGGCCGTTCACCTGAACGGCGACGATGGCTTTATGACACCCCCCATTTATATTTGCAATGATAAAAATAATAAGCGAGAGTGATACCTTGACCACCAGACGCGTCGGGCGAGGAGGCGAGACGTTACGTTTTTTTGTTGTTGCTTTTTTCAATTCTATAAATGTGCCTGGATAAGGCCGAATTTGGTTAATCTACCGTCAAACAAACCAAATATGATTTGTTGTCCTGCTGGAATTTGAACCCGGGCCCAAGGGTCTAAGATAGGTAGCCCAGAATCACTGCACCGCGGTGGGTCTTAAAAGGGTCGTTTAGATCCGTTGTTGAAGTCAGCTTTAAGTGGGCACTCACGATCGTTCCATTTCCATAACGCGGCGTGATGTGGATATACAGCCAAAATTGAGTATCCACACGATCGTTCCATTCGCGTCGTTCCACTTCACTCCAATTTACTTACATTCTACGCCGCGCCGCGACTTCTGACACGCCACACGTGTACAATATGGATTCAGAAGATGAAGAACAATTTATAATAATAAATAATAATATTATTTATACTATACTAATATTATAAAGAGGAAACCTTTGTATGTATGTATGTTTGCAACGAATAAACTCAAAAACTACTAGACCGATTTAAAAAAAACTTTCACCATTAGAACGCTACATTAGCGCTGAGTAGGTAACATAAGGCAATGTTAAAAACAAAAAGTACACCTGTGCGAAGCTGGGGCAGACCGCTATCTACATAAACTAATATATACTGTGCTAATATTATAAAGAGGAAACCTTTGTATTTACGTATGTATGGTTGCAACGAATAAAATCAAAAACTACTGGACCGATTTAAAAAATTGCGAAATACGCATGCGACCATCGTCAACGGCTGCCCACAGAAAACTGGGTGCCAAGTGCGGTGCGAGTTTCATTCGCAATTCGATCACGTTAACGAATACGAAAATTAGTATAGCAAAATGTTAACTCTTCTCGTATGCCGCCAGGAGGCGTTGCTTCAATGCCATACTAATTTTCGTTTTCGTAAACGTAATCGAATGAATACGGATAGTAAACAAAAGTCAGATTAGGCACGAGCACGAAATGGATTTACGGATCGGCCACAGACGAGCGCGCGCGGCGTTGAATGAAGTGGAGTGATATCACTCCACGTACGGATTAGCCATAGACGAGCGTGTTCGATTAGAAGTTTGAAGCGATGGAACGATGGATTTTGGATTATTTGGAAATCCACAACTTTTTGTTGCTCCATTCAATCCATGTAAGATTCCGCACACACGGAAAGTTATTGGCTTATTTTGGAATTTTGGCGTGGAATGTTGTGAAGTGAAGCGATCGTGAGTTTCCCACTGTTGACGTGTCTGCTAGATTGAATTTCATTGAAGATCTAGAAGTCGTTTTATCAACGCTAGCGAATAGCATAGTCGTGTTCCAGCTTTGCCCCTATTTTAGTAAGGTTTTAGTAAGTACATCCCTCCCTATCTCTCGTCCATTGAGCCTATAATTATCTGGGAAAGGGGAGCAGTATTATTAGGCGCATTTTTTATTGAACAACAAAAAAATGAGTTTTCAACTAGATCTGCGAGTTTTCATATCTTTGTGTTAGTACCTAGAGGGTACTTAAAGTGAGTTTCATTCACCAAAACAATTTGTATGGCAAATGGCAACTCACATCGTTAGTCACCAGGCAGCGCTGCTTCCATGCCAAACAAATTCTCGTTTTCGTTAACGTGATCGAATGTAATAATATATTTAATAGTGAATCGTACATACTCAGCACCCAGCTCTCGTAGTATTACAACAATGCACGTAAGGGACTTTAAAGTGGCATCCAATTTCATTGAAGATCTAGAAGTCGTTTTATCAACGCTAGTGGATAGCATTGTCGTGTTCCAGCTTTGCCCCTATTCATTAGATGGGGGTTTCAAACAGGTTTTTAGTAAGCCTTTAGTAGTCCTATCTCTCGTCCATTGAGCCTATAATTATCTGGGAAAGGGGAGCAGTATTATAAAGCGCATTTTTTATTGAACAACAAAAAAAATGAGTTTTCAGTGGAGATCTATAGTTAAGTCCCTCCCTTTTTCCACTTTTGGGGAAGGAGGATAGACTAGCCTAATAAAACCCTTAAACGGCTGCGTATACCCATATGGCTGTGGTAGCATTTTCTATCCGTTTAATAAGAAAATCTGGGCCACATTTAGGAAGCAGTTGTACGCAGCTGTATTCAATTGTCGCTAAAGTCACAAATCATTTGCTGACCCTATTTCTAATGATTGAAGGAAAAACTGTCGATCATTTACTAAATACTGTGGTGCTACTACTCTAAATTGGTTTTACTGTATTATTAATATTTCTAACGTTTCTTTTTCCAATAGCCATTGCCGATGATGAAGACCTCTGTCTATAACGCCAGTGTGATGAATATATTTTGGAATAGGTAAGTAGAGTTTTTTCTGTGAATTACGTCATAACGTCAATAGTATGGATAACCCAACTACTACTACTTGTTTTGCAGGTCATACTATTGAGATATGATTTATGTGATCCACTGTTTTCATTTAACAGGTGTATAGGTTAGGCACGTTATTGTTCTAAAAATATGTAGGTACTTAAGTTTATTTTTTTCAGATTCCTGATATAACTACGACTGTCTGGGTGTATTCATGCTATGCCAACATTGTAAAAGTCTACAAAAAAATCTTTTACTTATTCAGATCGATGGTGATGAGTGATGACACAGGCTATGCAGTCCAAAAGGGATCTGAGACAAACAACATTTAATTCAAAATTAACGGAAAACCACAGCTTTCGGAGAGTTTAAACGCTTCTCGATTTATTCTCCAGTCATATGTTTTTACACAAACTCCTTTGAAGCCACTCGGGAGGAGTAAAACATTTCCCCGGCCAAGTTATAGTAGTTTACGAGCTACTGTAAACAACCGCTTGTGTTTACAGGAAAGTTACGCCGCGATAGAGGCACTACAATTTAAAAAAGTAACGGATAATGTGCGCAGGCGCAGTGACTAGCGCGTTGGTGTTGCGATCTTGTAAGTTAAGCATCTTTCGCAATGCAAATCATCGGATAAAGACAAAGACTTTTTATTTCGATAGATAGATAAAGATAGATTATATAGATAGTTGACCAAATTAAAATATCTCGAGCCCCTGCGATCTTCAAAAGGTTAAGTTACGGTTAAGCTGTTGGTCCCAGTACCCGGTTGCTGTAAGATAGAAGAAAACCTACCAGCCAGCTCTGGTGCAACATGGTGGGGTTTCAGTCGGATTATCCCAAGTGCTGTTTTGTGGGAAAGCCTGAGTCCATTTGTGAACGTTTGTAGGCTGACAATAATGACTATAATACTTGCTAAGAATTTTTAGTTATTCCGTATTTTGTTCCTGCCATGTAAACGTCATTTAAAATTACAGTTAGAGAGACAAAACACGGAATAACTATTCGAATTTTAATATTTGTTTATTTGTAAAACCCATAATGCAGAGCAAAACTATTTACTTATTAAAGTTAAACCCATGCTTTTTTGATATGGCTAAACTGAAAATGAGCAGGCAAGCACCAGTGCAGGCGGGCCGCCTGATGGTGAGCGGTCACCACCGCCTATAGACATCAGCAAAATCAGAGGGTGTAGCTACCATTTGTATTTCTATTTCTAAGAATTGAGAACTAAACAAGACTCTACATCTCCACATACCTAACTGAAAATCAAGCTCGTACCTACCTAGACCTCGACCTAGGTCTAACCATCTAACCGTCTAACCATCCAAAGAAGGGGGTTAAAATGTTTAATAAGTCCTGTTAACTTTTTGTAATGAACGGAATATCTAGTCGACCACCAGACACAACTTGTGGATAGTGTAGTCAACCGCAATTTATTCTTAATTCAAACAATCTTCGTCTAAAGTAAAACAAATACAGATCGCAGACTAAATACTTGCTTTGCGTAAGGCAGACTGGCCAGAACCAGAATCGTTTGGGCATAATAGTGTATCGCCGTTGCATCCGCCGGAGTGGCGCGGTGACAGACAAACGGAGGAAGATGGCGTCGTTAGAGCTGTCAACGGCTGCGCGCGCAGCGTAAATAAAACGCGGGCATTTTTCACTCGGAAATGCAACTTGTGTGAAGTTTCTGTTTGTTGTTATAGTATATATTATTTTTGTTTGTCAAAGCAAAATTAAGGGTTTATATTAGTTTTGTGACAAATATGACGTTGTGACAGAAGGCTCAGTAATATCGAACGACTGTTAGGTGAATTACCTACTTCTATCTACTTCTATTGATCGAAAGTAGATTAGCATATATTTTTCAATTTTACAAGATGCAACATTCTTTCTTTTACAGCAGAGATTGGACAGGATAGGACAGGATAGGATATATATATATTTTTTAATTCATAGCTCGGCAAATGACTCCACTCCACCTGATGTTAAGTGGAAATGGAGTCCAGACGCAAGGACAACTGGTGCAGCGTGAAAACAACGCAGCATCAGTCACCCTTACCCTGCTGGCTCACAAGGTGCCTCTTCACGCCTCGTTTGACGTGTGCTGGTAGACTATTCCATCTTTTGGAAGTGCGACAAAGAAACGAGTCACCAAATTTCAAAATAATAGAAATCGTAATTATTAATTAACACTTTCACAATTACCATGATTCTATAGTTATAGAATATGATGACGGGTTTTACTATATCATCATCTCAGCCAAAGACGTCCACTGCTGGACAAAGGCCTCCCCCAAGGATATGAGGGGTATTTGCCGTAATCGCCACGCTTGGCAGGCGGGTTGGCGATCGCAGTAGGTTGAGGGTAACCTCAGAGAGATGCTGCTGCCCATCCTCTGGAATGGTCCCTTAGTCGGCTTTTACGACACCCACAGGAAGAGATGGGGTGGTGCAATTCTTTATCCCCGGCACCACACAGGGAATTATTACTATATTCGAGTTGCTTATATCAATTTGATTTTTTATCAGAATCAGAATCAGAATCTTTAGTGCATGTCACAAAAATTACACAGTACAAGTACCTACTTAGGTCTTAAATTTTTTAATGTCATTATGTGACGCCCTGCAAGGGCATAGCAATTAAGTAAATTAATTTTTGGTCCAGAGGGCTCTAGATGTCACAATACAAAAATCAATTAAAAAAAAATTAACAAAATAAAATATTAAAACACATAAATATTAATTGTAAAAAATATTTCCATATCATATTTAACTTTTTTAACTAGGCGTAGTGAACTGCGAACATTATGTAGAGTATCTAAATAGAGTGAATAAAATATATGAAACCAAAATAGTGTTGTCAACCCACAAATCTTCTAAAAAAGACATACCGTTCGAGAATTTTCGGTGTGAAAAATTTGGTACCAGTGACTTTGAATAAATAGTTAAAAGGCTCACTCGTAATTGAAATCATAGCGTGACAATTAGTCACCGGTTCAAAAATCACACCTATTATTCTAATTCCAGCTCCAAAAGAATAGGATTTTGTTTATACCTATGTAGGTAACTAAGTATTGGCTGAAACTCTATCATTTGTTTTGCTTTCGATTATTCCTTAAATATTGTTTTACATTAGAATACATTTTTTGTTTTTAAATAAGTATGTGATATATGACACAAATTTCGAGAGTATAATAATAATATCCCTAAATTTACGAGTGTTTTCAAAGTCGCACCAATAAATCTATTAACGAGCTAATTGTGATTTATTAAATAATACGCCTTATAATTTTACACACTTTGATAAATGACAGCATCACAAATGATTTCTCCCGTTTAGTGTTTAAACTCTTCTGTGTGTTAAGTGATTAATTAAATGTCTATTATCAGAACACTTGTATTTTTATTTTTCTGCTTAAAAGCTCCCTCTTGGGGCCGACCTTCTTGTCTATGCGCACCGCCCTCTTATAGTGACGTCTCTTTCACACGGTTCTATTTTAAAACGAAAGAGCGAGGACGATACACATACGTCAATTACATATTAAGAGAAAGCCGTGCTTTAAACTGTTTCGGCATATTTTTTTCTTCCATTTGTTATAGAAATAAATTAAGCACAAATTATTCTAACAAATGTAATAGGTAAATAATGTACGTAGCGTGTGCTTTGGCTAAACGTGGAGGTCGGAAATTTTACAATAGACATTAAATTATTTGTAAATAAATGTTTATGAACAATTTTGTTGCAAGCAATTTTAAACCAGGAAAAGTCTTGAATAAACAGAAACAGGAACACAAGTGGAACTCGAACCCGTAGGCACTTTCTTTTAATCCACCCGTCCGTAATTTACAAAGAAGTGAAAACATTACAATATATGTAGAACGAAGCTTCTTGCCGGACCTTCTCGGTTAAAAAGTCCACTCAATCTTATCATCATACTAGCTAATAAATATCCCACGGCTGGACTTCCCACGTTAGCAATATGCTTGGGGAGATTGAACCGTAACTCACTACAGTGGTTTAATGCATGCTTAATGCGGGTTAGTGTAGTGTGATGAGTTTTAGCCGCTGCGTAAGAGGCTCCTCAAATGCCAATGAAAATATTGAATTATTTGAAAATATTGAATTTTTCAACACTTCTTTGTCGCACCACCAAAAAAAGAAATGCTCTCCCAGTAGACGTATTTCCTTCTTCTTACAACATGGGGTCTTTTGAGGTGTGATGAAGCAACTTGCGGGTCGGCAAGGCGAGGACGGGTGTGAGGCATTCCTGCTCCACTGCTGCGTTCTCTCATCTAACCGTCTTGATCTCAGGATATAGGTGTTCACGCGGTTTCACACGGATGAAGTAATAAAATAAGAACCTATTTGAACTGCTAGACGCAATGCATACATAAGTACCCACATACACACTAAAGCTAACCCCACAATTCACGTCTAACCTGACTTATTATTATTTTTTTTTAAGTCAGCCAGTACACACCTTATTTTGTAGTTATTAGCAAAAGTTTCGATAGAACAAATTTTTGATTCTGTAACTTGCAAAAAAGGTATTCACACAATTTCCCCCACTAATGATAATATAAACTTATGCATTTTGTTAACATTTCCTTTTTTTTAAACATTTGCAACATAAATTGCATGGCGGACTTAATGCCTGAGGCATTCTCTACCAGGCAACCATAGGGTGGTGCAGAAGAGATTTTCTTTTTAAAACCGCCACGACTCGTACCCATACTGATTTCAAGAGGTAGCGCATTCCATAGGAGAATGGACTGAGTATGGAAGGAGGAGTGTAGTAGGTAATAGCCAGATGTATGGGAAGGATAGAGGAGAAGATTATTTGTAGATCGGAGATTCCTACTATGAGAGGAGCAATGGTATTGAAAATGAGGAGTGAGATAAAATCTACAAATATTATTTACGAAATGCAACTTTTTTTTAAATTGGATTTTTGATGTACTAAAACTATGAATAGGGCTAATTTTTTTCTCGCCGTTACTGTAGAAGTTTTTTTCGATAAAGTTCCGTTGCACAATTTCTATTGAAAATCGGTGTAAATAGCTCCCTATTTTTCAAATAGGTATCTCATACGTATTACATTGTTATTGTTTACATTTATAACTACCAGTGAATCGTTAAGCAGATGCAGTACTGTCTGTTTATTCTCTCGGCATTGGCGCGTGACGACAGACGATGTTTCTCAACAGCAGTGTGTAAACACCTTTACAAGAGCAGAGGGATCGAGCTTAAAAAAGTTCGAGTACTTACTGTAAGTTTTTAGGACATCCGCTTACGTTTTTTTTAAATAGTTTGGTGTGTTTCTCACATTAGTCAATTTGAAAGTAAGGGAAATACACTGTAGAGAGAAATATTCTTTGTTTAATGTGATCTCACGCAGATTTATTGAGAGAATTTCTGAAGTGATGTCTCACTGTTCTATTGAATATGCCAAAAATCATGCACAACTGACAATTACTTAAGAGCGTTTACGCCGCACACTAGCGCCGCCAATGAAAAAAAAAACATATCTAGTAATTAGAGATAGAAAATCAAATTATGCTCAACAAACTATCTGAATGAAGTAATTTAAGACGTTACGGCCACTTTTAACTATAACGCCATATTTTACTAAACCATAACATGTCAGGTGTTCATTAGGTGATGTAAAAATGCTAAATTACTTTATTCAAATAGTTTGTTGAGCATAATTTGATTTTCTATCTCTAATTACTAGATATGTTTATTTTTTCATTAGTGGCGCTAGTGTGCGGCGTAAACGCTCTTAATGCTTAACAACATACGTTGTTAAGCATTAACTTACTTACATACCTACATTACATTACTTACATTTACTTACTAGTAAATACTAGTAAGTATTTACTAGTATTAACTTTAATACTAAACAAACAAAGATTTTAGAAAATAAAATCAAGTAGCCTATTGTGCCTTGAACTGTTCAATAAAGAAAATATTTTTTTACTGTATTTTATCTAAATTATGGTGTTTTAAAAGTTTTTGTTTTATTAATAAATGTAACACATCCGCTTTATTTGTATAAAAAAGAAGAAGAAGATAAATAATACATTTTGTCAATATTGATCAAAAGAAGTTGGTAACAATTTATTATGTAAAATAAGGATTTAGGAAAATATTTACAAAATGAGAGTGCCACTTTTGTTTGTTATCGCAAAAAAGTCAAGAAGACAGCCTTTTTAGTAAGCCATTACTTTGGTTATTTTGGTTTTTTTTTAGTATGAACTCTTTTACCCAATATTATTCGCGTTTCTTTTAACAATACCTAACGTGTTTCAATAGCTAGTGAATTATTCACTATCAGATCAGCAAAAAAAACGAAACTTGGCAGAAAGGAGAAATAGTAATTTAAACAGAGACATACCATGCTTTATTTTCCTTATAGAGTTTTTAAACAACCTAACTAACTAGTCCTGTCAGCTAGTTAGATCCATTTCCTTCCAATCATTCTGACAATATCGTCCACCCACCGAGTTGGTGGTCGGCCCGGACCCTTCACGCGGCCAGCATTCAATAAGAAACAAAATATAATTTACCACCGTTCAGTACATGGAGCTAAATAAGAAAATGGGCGGGGGGCGTGGCCTCTCCGCCGCGGCTGTTGCGCGCGCGCCGACGACAGAAACGTTCTCCTCGCGCCGCGGTCCACCCGCACTGATTAACGCTCGCCAAACTGATTTATAGTGTCCTGTTGAAAAAATAATCGCCGTGAAATGTGATGGAGGGACAGGAGTGGCGACCGGAGTGGCAGCAGCCGCGACTTGACGGTCAGTCACAGTTTGTTTTATGCCAATTTTTAGTCTAATTGCTGCGACGCGCGACGAAGGCGGGGCGGTGCACGCACCTCAATTGTTTCCAAGTTATATGGATACCGAATTTGCGCGCGTCAATTGTTTCCATGTGGCAGAATTACGCGGTAACTCCTGCCTGATAGATAAAGAGTCGCGCGCGTCAATTATTTCTAAGTTCAATTGTTTTTTGTCGGAAGACCCCCGCTGTTTCAAAGCTCCAGTCTGAAGTAGACCAAAAAAATTTATTCTTGCTTAGAAATTTGTGTTTACAAGTAAATGTAACTTATGTAGGTTTATGTGATTGTACTAAAAATTTTAACTGAATATGACTAAAGTGAATACCTAATATCGCCAGTCACCTCCTTTCTGTGGTTATTGATATGGATGTGCTAAAAAGGACAGTTGAGATTCCACTGTAATGTTTTACTAACGAGAGTCGTAGTGACTTCGAGGTAAGTTATTATTTTATAAATATTTTTCATAACACTATTTTCCATTATGGTTAACTGTATTTACCCCATAAATCTTTGAGACGGAGGACGCAGCAACTAGTGACCCGTTCGTTCTCTTAAACGAAATTGTTAAGAGCCTTTATACATTTCGGTATTGCATTTAAACTTCAAAGTGCAATACTTTTCAAACTTTAAGCCCAATTCTAATGAAACTCTATGCTTAAGGAAAAGACTTAAGTATATCTAATAAGCTAGAGGCAGTTAAGTAGTTAGTAAGAGTGGATTCTTCTTCTTTTCTTCTTTGTCGGTGTAGCATTTTCTATTTATCCCTATATATTTTTTCCTTTAGTTGATGGCTTTGTGCGATTAGCACATTTAGCCAGTGTCAAAGTAATTTTTCTTACAAGTAATCATAAATAAACAATATTTCCTTCCTGTATGATGATGATGAATGATAATAGAAGTGAGAAGTGAGAAATTATATACCTACCCCCCAACCCCTCGAGTATTTCAGTAAAGATGTGGGGCTTTACTAAATCCTCGGGCGGACTTCTTGAGAGAATTTTAAAAGTGACATTGCACTGTTTTGTTTCATTTGCCAACACTAATGCCCACTCACGAACACTTAACGGTTAATAATCCACCATTAATTCACATTAATATTCGAGATAACACAAATTTTAGAAAATAAAACGCCCGCCAAGAAGTCCTATCCCTATATATTAACCTTTATACCGCCAACAACTTCTATAGAAGTTCGAGATTTTCGTGCCGTCCACGCCAGCACTTCTATAGAAGTTCTTCTTTGTACCTACTTTATTAAAATACATTTATACGATGGCGTACAGCGGGACATCGCGTGCAGGATATTTGGGCGGTGAAAAGGTTAAGCTAATTCTCTTACTTTTTTATAAAAAACTATTTAATAAACACTCAATTGACGGAACACAACAGTGACGTCATAGTTTACAATTCCCGTACAATTTCTATAACAAAAAATCTAAAAAAAAAAAAATACAATTTCTAAAATTTTATCTAACCAGACTGACCAGTATCTACACAATGGAGGACGTGTAGTCCTAGCAGTGCGGTATCTGGTGGCTGTTTATGATGCTGACGATATGAAAAACAAGGTTGAAATATACTCTAGATAGAGCATAGAGATTTGTTCTGGCGTTATACATTCAGCTCGCACGCTCTAAGTTCCCCGCGCGGTTGTCCGATAGCCGATAGCGTTCATTCATCCATCCGTCGACGAGGTCTGCGCGGGCGACGAATGACGTACCCGCACCGAGTGAAACATCTGCCCTATGCCACTAAAAAAAGAAAAAAAAAAAAAAAAAAAAAAAAGAAAAATTTTATTAGCTTCATCTTATTATACTTAGGGTTAGTTTCGTTTCGGCACCTTCCCAATTCGGCACCCATGAGTTTATTATAGTATTTGGATATTTTTTTGAATTTAAGAGTAATCTTCTTTAGAGCAGTTTAGTTAAAAAAAAGGAAAAATACATTTACTTCCATCATAGTTTATAGGTGTTGGACCTTTTTTTGACTTTATCTTCTTTCGAAAAATTTTAACTTGTGATTTACATGAAAATCTATTTTTTTAACTATAATCGAGTAAGTACAGTCGGCAGCAGATCAACCTACCCAAATCTGTCAAATTTCTCCAATTAATATTGATCCTTATAACCAAACAATAAAGTTCAAAATTGATTGTAGAAATTTGACAGTTTTGGGTAGGTTGATCTGCCGCCGTGTGTACCTACCTATTGCTGTCAGAGTTTCCAAGTTGGCACAGAAAGCGAGATGGATTTTTTACAAATAAAATCTTACGATGGTAGCCGGTACAGACGGCTATTAAACAAGTTTTCGTCAGAAATCAAAGAGCTATGTAAAAACATTACAATTTTGAAGTTACGAAAAGAAAAGGGTGTAGTCTAGTCTAAGTAGGTAGTTAGTTTTTAAATGGTATTTTAGTATAGTAATGGTAGTATTAGGATTTCGTTTACAGACTTTGAAAACATTCATCCTGTAGTTAATAGGCTTTCGGTGCACATTGAATTTCTAGTCATGCCGTGTGTGTAAATGTTATGAGCGTTGTAGTACCACATTGTACTTCCACATAACAAATTTTCACGGAAGGTTACCGTAGCAATCAATTTTGAACACTAAACATTAAGGTTTTTATTCAATTTGCAACTAAACTTTTTAACTCAATTTATGTTCCCACTGCTAGGGCACGCCTTCCCTTCCCACCATTGGTGGTTGGTTGTTAACGACTGCTAATGCAGCCGGGACCAACGGCTTTACGTGCCTTCCGAAGCTCGGAGGAGCTCAAGATGATACATTTTTGGTCACCTATCCGATGACCGGCCTTTGCGAAAGTTGCGTAACCTCAGCAGTCGCAGACTGGGCGCGTTAACCACTGCGCCATCGAGCTCCTCATTACGTTTACGAAAACGAAAATTAGTATGGCATTGAAGCAGCGAGAAAGCGATATAGGAGAAGAGTTAAAATTTTGGCATGTAAATTATCGTTTTCTTTCTGATCGAAGTGCGAATGAAACTTGCACCAAGCATCCTGTAGGTACCTATACTACCCATCGACGCGTGTGTCCCGTCCGTCCGTATTAAAAACAACAGCAATCAGAGCCGTGCAACAAAACATGTCAATGATAATTAATGAGATGCGGGGTGGGCGGTTTTTTGCAGCCATTAGTGCCGGAGAGACGAAACACTCGAAATTGTTGAGAGAGCTTCAAAGTTTGTTTGTTAGCTGTTTCGGTAGTTTTAGGCCGCTTGATTATCGACATTTCGAGGTAAATAAATAAGTGTGTCACAGGTTAAAATACAGCTAGAAATTTGTAGTTTCCTAATTCTAGAGTAAGTACTTAAATGTTTCTGTTTTTGATAGTTTGGCTTTTCAAATTATAAAAAATATACTTAATTATCAACGCAGCAGACGTCTATAATTTGTTGCTATTGTTTTATAGTAAAATCTTAATAGGGAATTGATCAAATCTCAGCAATGTGACTACTTATTCTTAGCTGTTTTTTCACGTACATTCAGGAAAAAAAGGTCGAATAAATTGCGAAAATCTTTTTTCTTTTATTATTAAGTATTAAGTTTTTTTGCGATCGTCTTAGGATTGTTGTGAAGATCCGATCTGCTTTTGTTTATCCTACGACTTTATACAAACCAAATGTCACATAATAGAGTGGGATCTTGCTTGCTGACTTGACTACGATCTCGGTTATCAACCGTGAACATCGCTTGCCTTCCGTAAAAGCTCGATAAAGCTCTGAATATTTTGATTTCACCCATCCGGTGACACAATATTATGAAATTGGGTCCGGCTATTATGGTCCCATTTCGGTTTTCCCCGGCCGGTATGCACCCACATTGAAAAAGTTGTTATATTACCTTATTATACAATTTTGCAATTTGCAGAGCTAACTTAAATAAAAAGTTCAGTACCTACACCAAACTTTTTGTTATTCAAAACATCTTATCGAAGCAACTCTCAAGCGGTACACCCTTTTCCACGAAGCGTGCGTTCTAATGCCAGTTTTATCTTAAAAAGTATAGTTGGCATACTCTTATCGTGTCCACATGTTCTCGTGTCAATTTCAAGGTGACAAATTAGTCTGTTATACATTAAAAAAGTAACTGTGCATGTTGATTTACGACCCCGTCGAGACCCTTCAGCGTGTGCTCACCTAAGAAACTTGATAATGGCAATTCCTGTTCGAACGCCTCGGAGATACTATAGTAGGGGTTGTTGTACATTCGCCACAAAGTTAGTTTGCCACGTTTTTGTAACTCCATACATTGAAAGTAAATTCGCCACAGGTAGGTAAGGGTTATTGTAAATTCGCCACAAGTCTTCATAGTACCTACATCATTTTTGCATAAAGTACCGGTAGCAAGGAAAGTTCGTTTTGAGCGCTCGAAATGAAAGGTAGTTATTATATGATAGAGACACGCTTGCGTGATACTTTCCCCTCTAGAAACTATAAAAATGTTCGAACACAACGGCTTGAAAAACCTTTAGCTTCTCTGATTATGGTTATATATAATTTTACGCAAATTTTGTTGCGAACAAATTACAATTTGAAAAAAGACAAAGTTTTGAAAAATCCACGAGCCGGTTTCGAACCTGCACCCGATGCCGCTCAATACCAACTATGCTATCGTGACTCATTCTAAAGGAGCCTTATTCACGCCTTAGTTTCTAGCCGCCCCCCAAAGGTAAACGTTACCCGTACCTTACGTTGTAAAAACGAACTGCGGTCAACAGCAGTCCCCTCGGAGAATCTTGTAGGGCACATGGACACGCACTAGTGCGTGATGCCGTTCCCTCTAGAAAACCTCCGGTGATTCGTTTCACACGGCTTGAGGAACCCTTTAACAAACAAGCCCGGTGAAGCTAAAAATATCCAGTAGCAATCAGCAAATTCTCTCAATAAAAATAAAATCCAAAAAGGTACAAATGGCAAAGCTGTAACTCATCACCGTCTATGACGTCCCACGGCTGGGCTCAATAATTACGACATCAACATATGGGAGATTGGCCTTTAAACCGCCTCTGTGGTCTAATGGTTAAGACCACTGGGTTCTTACCATGAACTGGGTAATGGGTTCGATTCCCAGCGGGGGGTACATATTTGTGTACTCGGTGTAGGGTTACCAACTATTTTTCAGGAAATTAAAGTAAATCTATCACTAACTAATATAAAAAAAAGGATTTAAAGAAAAAATAAAGTATTCTCCATACTTTATTTTTATTATAAATAAATAAATAAACTTTCCTACACTCACGTTAATTATCTAGCCCCAGAGAAGCTTCGTTATGAAACTCGTTAATTGGTTACTAGACAACGGATAAACATACTTATAATACTTAAATACATACTTATTATACATAGAAAACACCCAGACCCGAGACAATTTAGAAAAACAATAATTTATAAATTGACCCGACCGGGGATCGAACCCGGGACCTCAGAGATGGCGACACCGTGAAAACCGGTGTACAAACCACTCGACCAAGGAGGTCGTCAAATCGAGTCGAGTCAAGTCGTATTAAAAATAATAAAGGATGGGGATGGAAAATAACGTAGGATACGTTATTTTAAAGTATGGTTGGCAACTCTAACTCGGTGTGTCTTTCTTCTGCGACTCGGTTTGGTTGAGGGTAGGGCTTCTTTGTTGGCCTGGCTAGCTACCATTTTTTATTTAAATATGTCGCCATAACATCACTGTGTTTGGCATTGTTGTGTTCCGGAAGGTAAGATATGATACTCGTAAGATAACCAGTGTCTCAGTAGTTGAGGGTTCCGGGTAAAGTGCTTCCACCTTCGGCCGCTGATAAATCACTTAACATCTGGTAAGACGAAGGGCAAGTGCTTAACTGATTAAAAAAAACACGCCTTCTTAATACGGGGTCGTTGGGTTTTAAAGACCATCATCTTACGACAACTCAACCGAAATCAACGGGTAAACATGCCTTCTGAAGCACGCTGGAGCTCAAGACGATTCAATCAGCGTCATGGCGATGGCTTTGCTAATGCTGTGACACATGCTGAGCCGGAGATTTTTTTGCCACTGTTTCACTGCTCACCATAATAATAATATCTTTATGCTTCTTTTTATTTTTGTAACCCTTCTCTGTGTAACAGTGTGCAAAATAAATTATTTGATTTGATTCAATTTGGTCACCCATAAAAGATGGCGAAAGTTCCTTTATATATGCAAACTGTTTCATTATTTCTATTTTTATGAATGCGACTAAGGCCCCGATGTTTGACCATTAGTTAACCTGACTATTAGTCAAAAATCTATAGTTAATCCGACAAATGGTTAAAAATGACAATCAAACGTTGTTTGATCAACGCTTACTACTTATATTTAAAAATTTTGACAGTTGGTTAAAAACTTTATTGAGTTATTGGAACCTAATTTTATTTAGCATGTATGTAAGGGGTACGAGTATCACGTTGCTACCTATCTACATACATAATTAATATTACAATAGCTATAGTAACCTATGATTTGCGTAAAATTATATACTCTTAAAACCATAATTTATAATATAGCTTGCCTAATTCATAAAAAGATAAAGTAAGGTTTAGTTCTAATACTTAATTATGCTAGCTAAGTATAGTTGTATCAATCTGGTCTAATTATAAGATACAACTTATAAGTGCTAAGTCATTGTCAGACCTCACAACGCGCTCAAATATCTCGATCCAAAAATGCATAGCATTTCAAACGACTGTTTCTTTCCTCTTACTAAACATGTGCTCGTTTAGACACAACCTGGCTGCATAATAAGAAAAATCACGTTAAAATTGAAATTGCTTTTAAAAATCAAAATAGACACTTGCAAAATTTATTGATAAATCTCTTGAAAAATTAAAAAAAATGCTTTAAATGAGACTCTTAAAACCACTATAGGGCGGCACCGCAGTGTTCGATGAAAACCAGTAATGGACATTTTTTTCTTAAATCATTAAAAATAGGGCTATACTCGCTGACAACTATTACCTATAGCCAGGCTTCATCATCATCATCATCATCATCTCAGCCAAAAGACGTCCACTGCTGGACAAAGGCCTCCCCCAAGGATCTCCACAACGACCGGTTTTGTGCTTCTCGCATTCAGCGGCTTCCCGCGACCTTCACCAGATCGTCGGTCCAAGCTTAGGTAGACTTAAATAAAAATAATAATAAAGGTATTTATTAATTGCCACACAAAGAAAAACCATAGGTAGTAGCGATACATAAAAAAACTTATGACTCACTAGTTTGAAATGGCCCTGCAATGTCTCCTACTCAGCAAATATCGAGATACCGGATTGGCACCACGACCCTGGTCATAAGACCGATACGGATAACCGTAGGCACTAGAAGAAGTTTATCGACATTGCGAAAGTTGAAATATTACAACATTAAGATAATAATAATAAGGCGATGGTAGCTGGCTAGACACCACTAAGAATGGTGAACAAATATCAGAACAATGCCAAAATATGTCCTTATGACATCAATATTTTGGCATTGTTCTGATATTTGTTGTTTGTTTGTTTTGGTGTGTCCTTATGACATATTTTGGTATTGTTCTGATATTTGTTATATAAAACTACGCACTACGCTTGATCGGGGACATTCTCGCTCGGAATGAGAAATCCGACCTATTTTTTGACGACATTGTAATGTTAGCAGCTGTTACACGACAGTTTTTAAGTTGTTTAAATTGACTATTTGTTATACATGTGTTATATTTTGTATTGTTATGTTTAATTATTTTTTATATTTTGCATGTTGACATTATTTATTTTAATTTAATTTAATTTTGTATAATTTTGTAGTAATTAATTATAATTTGTCATATTTTTCCTAATTTATCGTTTTTTAACATGTTGGTGTATTGGAAGAAACTCTGTAAGCCAGCATGTAATTGAATAAATAAATAAATAAATAAATAAATAAAAGATAGGCAGTTTCTCAATATTGTAAACAAGTTACAGGAGGAAAACTTCCTGAAAAGTGATTCACTGAGCAATATAATTTTATAAATATAATTTAACATAAAGGTTGAAATGTCTGTACTATTTTTACAGTAAGACAATAAAAATAGAACGGCACTTTTCCCAAGTTCCTCTTGGTAGGTCGTAAAATGGCGATTAGTGATGTCTGTCAATCGTCATAGCAGCATCTTGTGGCGACCGAGAAATTTGTAAGACGCGCATATTTTAAGTGACTGACACTAACTGAACGACATTTTGTTTTTCAATTTTTTTAATGGATCACCCAACCCACTATCATTGTCGCAATGTCCTCGTGAGTAGAGTGCTAGTGCTAGTAGCTTTTTTTTCCTTTAGTTGATGGCTTCGTGCGATTAGCACATTTAGCCAGTGTCAAAGCAATTTTTCTTACAAGTAATACATGTACCTACATATATAAACAATATTTCCTTCCAGTAGTGATGTTGAATGATAATAGAAATGAGAAATGAGAAATGATATACCCCCAACCCCTTGAGTATCTCAGTAAAGATGTGGGGCTCTACTAAGTCCTCACGCGGAGACTTCTTGAGAGAATTTGAAAAGTGTCGTTGCACTGTTTTGTTTCATTTCCCAACACTCATGCACACTTACGAACACTTAACGGTTAATAATCCACCATTATTTCACATTCATATTCGACTGAACACAAATTTTAGAAAATAAAACAAAACCGCAGACATGACTCTTCACTTTCCCGCCAAGAAGTCGCTAGTATTTTGCAATGTACAAAGTTAAATTGTATATTTTTCTTGCGTGTAACGAGTTTAGACCAAAAAATTGCGACGACAATACTGTATCATAAAATACGTACTACTCGTAAATACAAATTTATTTACTTTGTCTTTGTATTTAAATGATATACGTATGTATGATACGTAGACAAACTTATAATAATAAATTCTATTAAAAATATTTATTGCACTTTTAATTGGATTATAAGTTGACAAAATCTCATGTGACGCCCTGTAAAAGAACTCCTTTAACGTAAAGAATCCGAGAAACTAAATCGTATCAGTTTTTCACAATTACTACCATTATGTCTATGTTAGGTAGGTATACGACGACCAAATTAAAATATGTAGAGCTCCTCCAAGCTTCTGTAGGCAACTCGAGCCGTTTATTGGACCCAAACGTGGCAATATTGCAATGTTAAAAAAGTTACCAGCCCGCATTGGAGCAGCGCTATTTCTCCCCAGGTGTATTTTTTTTTAATAGTTAGCTCGGCAAATGACTCCATCCCACCTGATGTTAAGTGGAAATGGAGTCCAGACGCGAAGACAACTGGTGCAGCGTGAAAACAAACGTAGCATCAGTTAACTTCACTCTGCCGGCCCACAAGGTGCTTCTTCTTCTACTATATCATAGGAAGGGGGAAAAACGTATGCTGGTAGACTATTCCATCTTTTGGAGGTGCGACAAATTATTCATTTGGAAACACTAAGTCCAGCATTGGGACATTTATAGAATCATAATGTTGGTTGAATGCAGTAGCATCTAAGGAATTCCATAGAGCAAACCTTAACACAACTATTCTTAGACAATTTCTTAACACAACGAACGTAAGGCACAACTTTTTTTACTTTCATTGCTTTTGGTTTTTTTTTTGGAGATAGTTTGCTGATTGCCTCAGACGTCATTTTCAGCTTCACCGGGCTTATTTGGGGGCGGCGAGAAACTTAAAGGGTTCCTCAAGCCATGTGAAACGAATCACCTTCGTAGGTTTTCTAGAGGGAACGGCATCACGCATATATTGTGCGTGTCCCCGTGCTCTACTAGATTCTCCGAAGGGTTCGGATCGGATCAGGGATTAAATGGTCATCATCATCATCATCATCAGCTCATTTTATGTCCCCACTGCTGGGGCACGAGCCTACCCTATGGATGGATAAGGAGAACGGGCTATACCACCATGCGGGCCCAGTGCGGATTGGTGGTTATTAACGACTGCTAATGCAGCCGGGACCAACGGCTTAACCTTCCGAAGCACGGAGAAGCTCGAGATTATACATTTTTTGGCCGGCCTTTGCGAAAGTTGCTTAACCACAGCACTCGCAGACCGGGCGCGTTAACCACTGCGCCATCGAGCTCCTCCCACTGCGCCATCGAGAGATTAAAATGTGTAAGTCCATAATAGGATACATAGGTCAGTGGCATTAGTGTTCGACAGGAACCAATAATCGACAAACTGATGTAGGTATGTCTTTAGCACTAATTGAATACAAGACCACCTGCTTTCAAACTTTTAACTTTGTAAAAAAGAACCTGCAACTTTTTAAGAAAGCTAGTGATTGCCTAAACGCAAGACAACGTAGAGATCCACATAAATTAACATTAAACGTTATTCCTAAATCAGACAAGTACAGAAGAAACTGTTTAGCTGTGTGCGTCAATGTTTTTAATAAAATTCCTAATGAATTTAAAACTTTAGAATAAGTGTTGTTTAGAAAGAAATTGTATAAATGGCTTAATTGTAACAATTTTTATAGTATTACGCAGTTTTTTAATAAGCGGAGCTAATTTGACATTGTATTGTATTCTATATTTTATAAATTTTTTTACAAAACATTTACAAAATATAAATACCAACTTAAAGCCTATAACTAATGGTATGTAGATTTTGTATACAATTGTAGCATCTGCTAAGGTAAACGGCCCATTACTCGTCAGGTTTTGAAAAAAGTTGACTTTGCAGCCCTCCCACGTAAAAACCAGTTGACTTAGAAAAAAATTGATTGCATGGGGAGGTAAACAATTTATTCGTCTTTTAAGAAAATATAGCATTATTATCGGTGAAACACAGCAAAAAATTAGATATTTAATCAATTAAAACATGTGCCATATGTACCAGTAGTCGACAGATTTGTCCCAATAATCGTCAAAATGACCTAAAACTCGTCAATTTTCATCACCAAATTGAACTCTTTGTCTTTGAACTTAAAGTTCATATTTTTTCCTTTTTAATAAATATTTTTTACAATGTTTCTCTCACTTAAATACTTAATAATTAGAACTAAGACACGTTTTTTAAAAAAATAACTAAATAATACAAAATAATGTAATGTGCTAAATTGAAAAACTTAGGGCGCTTGTTGAGTTTCTATGAGAATACATGCACCACGCTTCTCAACTTAGCAATTTACATTTTACTGTAAATATTACGAAAAGCGGGATTATTACCATGTTTTGATTTGGAGTAACCTATCATTAACGTACACCCTGCTACACACTACTTTAAAGTTTATACTGACACCTCCTACCAACCTTACAGAAACAAAGTAGGTAGGTGTCAGACATCCTTACGCAAGCACAAGGGACCATCTACGTCAGGTAATAACGCCAGATCAGAACACGCCAGTTACGCATCCTTCATCCGGTACTTTTAAGACTAGTGTCTCGAGCTACATAGTTGCCCTGTGGACACGTTAGTCCACTACCTAATATCCAGATAAGTCACCGGAGCTGTAAGCTCGCTCACTTCTCGTTGCACTAAGAGCACAACTCGCAGGGTACCACTGCTCGGGCCGTCAACTCTAAAGTCGACTACCAAATGTCCGCTTTGGTGGCAGAGTTGTAAACACACTCACTTCTCGGTACCCATCCAGGCACCTGATCAATTCCAAAATCCTAAACGGCTGATTAAACCGGAGGCTTTTGCATCTAGCGGGCACCTCTACTAGTTATCCAGATTAGTGCCAGAGATGTTGGAGTAACCACTCAGTTAAAACCACCGAGCAGCACAACTAACTAAGGGCAACTCACGTGCCCCGCAGGTCTTTTTGCTTAAGGCCCCCACCGGACCGCTACTAAGACCCGCTCGCTATGCATGAAATGGAAGCCTGGTCAGACCAACCACGCAGATAAACATTCCCACTTCTATAGCTAACCACATGCCACCATGAGTCCAACCCATGTCCGGGGCCTGCCGCGGAGACGCCCGCGAAAGCATAACCGGCAGGGGGCCTAGGATCCGGAACTCCTGTGGTACCCTTGAAAAGACAGCCGGACCCGTAGTTCCAGCTGCCATACCCTACCTATCAGGGTCAGTAGATAGGGATCATTAACGTACAGTTGTTATTTCTTCATCTCTCTCGAACACCATCACTTTCGTCTTAGATTTGGGGTGGTTGGAGATTTACCTTCTAGCGGTCCTCCCCGGGCAACGTCTCCACTGTCAAATAGAGGTGGTTCTATAGTGGTGGTAGGGCTCGAAAGGGTCCGTCTGGCTCGCTACCACATTCCTATATGAGTCTGACGTCAAGCAGCTTGCTGTGTTCCGTCGTAGCGTAGTAGGAATGCCAGTGCCTTTGGGGGCTTGATGGCTAGCAGTAGCGTCAGAATAACCGGTCTCGGACTCTGATCAAATCTGTGCTGGAAAGCTCATCGTGAAGGGTAGCGGGATCCGTGGCACGGTTTTAGCCGTTGGCCGACCGCAGGCAGTAGGGGGCTCGCGAAAAATCCGTGCCAGTTGGCGACTGGAAGGCCCGGTGGCAACTCCCAGGGGAGCACGGCGTCCCCGCGGTCTCCACATGAGTTTTTTCATTAGTACATTGAAGATGACGAGTGCCGTTTCTGGTAACCAAACTGCGCCTCGCTGGCTTTTGAAACCCCAGCAAAACCACCTCACCTCAATATGAAGCAGAAAGTTTTAAAAAGTAAGTGTGTACAACGGCTGCACTTCCTCCCAATCAAAGTGCACCTCACTAACATCCGAGGTCTGCACTCTAACCTCCAACCGGTCCACTATACCATCTCGAGACCGAAAAGCCACACTTACTCTTTCTTACTGAGACGAAGATAGCGAAACCGTTGGACGTAGCCTACCTAAAGTATCCCGGCTACTCGCTTGAGCATAAGTTTAAGAAGCAAGCCGGGGGTCTGTGCGTATGTTCGCGATGACTTGTGCTGTCGACGTCTCACCAGCTACGAGGCATAGAGTAAATTCTTTAAGTCAGTGTCTATCGGTCGCACAGCGGAGATCAGGAGACGACTCGGTTGTTTGACCACCTCACTGAGGCAGCTGATCTGGCCTAACAAAGGTTTTTCTGGGAGACTTCAACGCCCACTATTGTGATTGGCTATTCCCGTTCCAGAAAACGGACCATGCTGGAAGAGAGGCACGCAAGTTTGCGTTATCGCAAAATCTCTCCCAGCTGGTGAACCAAGCAACCCACATACCTGATGTTGATGACCACACACCCAATTGCCTACAGACAACTGACCCAGACAGACTGAATATTTTATCCCATTCTTTGACGTCCCCATAGGGGCCCGTCCATGGTTCAATGCTGACTACACTCATGCTGAAGCGCGGAAGGAGGCAGCGTACCAAGCCTGGGCCCAGGCTCGCGGTTGCAAACGTAGGGACGGCAGTATCCACGCAAAGAAGAGAGCCTTTCCGCTCTGCCGCCAAGTTCTGCAAACGGGTGTTAAGGAAGGCACGTTTCGATCATGTTGGTCGTATTGAGACCAAGTTGGTGTCCTACCCATAAGGTAGCAAGCAGTTTCGATCCCTGTCCGAATCGATCGAAACCAACTTCTGCCGTCCTTTACTTCCTCCCATGCTCAAACCAGATGTACACCGCGTTAGAGAAGGCGAACTTGTTTGCATCCCTCTTCGCAAGTAACTAGCGTCTTGATTCGGGCTCTAAATCACCACATAGTATACCTCACCGTGACTCTTACATGTCGGGGATCACTATTCACAACAAAAAAAGGTCAAAAGGTTCGTAGAGTACTCAGAAATCTCGACGTCAATAAGGCCAGTGGTCCAAATGGAATACCAGGTAGAGTTTTGAGGAATTGTGCACCTGAGTTGTCTCCTATCTTGACGCGCTTGTATCGCCTCTCTCTTAAGCAGGGAGTGGTAAGCAAATCGTGGAAGCTGGTTAATGTATAGCCTGTTCCCAAGAAGTTGATAATAAAAATAAACACAACTATGAACAGATTGAACAAAAAATATGGAAGATTAAATTATGAGTCTTTCTTTGCAATACTGACGGCAGACTATCATTTCATTCACTGAAGTTCTTGCGCAAGCATTGGAATATGCGGCAAGCGAACTGCTGCCAATTTAGCATTTTTTTACATGGAGTAAGCTGGAAAAGCTTATTCTTTAGGCAGGGTTCAATTACATTAAGTTTTGGGTGACCAAATTTTTTGTACTGTGAAGTAGTGATATTTTTTTAGCATTTTTTTTAAACCTAGTTATGGCATAAATTTTTTTGTAGTTTTCAGCAGTGGGTCAGCGTACTTTTTATAACCTATATTAATACGTGCTTTTCGAAGTTTTGTGGATTTATAAACATTAAATGAACAAGAGATTAGCATCGAGTTAAATATACTAAAGCAGCAAACCTCATAAGAATGCGTAAAAAAAGTGTAACCACTATTTAAAAACGACGACATAGTTTACTTTGAAACCACAACAACTTGAAAGTAACCGTATATCTGTCTCACTTACGCAAGTCGCAAAAACAATACCGTCGCCGTAGCTTCGATTAGATAAAGACCGCAATAAAAACTACTTATTTTGCAATGGCGGGATGGGGTTGCCTTCCCATGAAATTTTACCCAGGTAACCCAATTTTTTAAACTTATAAATTAATGTAATTTTAAAATATTTCAATTATTTTATTTCTTATTGGATGTATTAGAAGTGTTTAAGTAATGAAATAATTAAGACATTTTGTGATTGTTTTTTTTATGTATAATTAAAAGTTTTTTTTTGCCGTGTGACGCCGGCTTAGAATAGCATTATCGCTTATCTTGCCGTGGGAGTCGTAGAAGGCGACAAAGGGAAAACCGCCTTCAGGAGACGGGCAGCAGCACCTCCCTCAAACAGTAGGCCATACTGCGATCGCCAACCCGCCTGCTAAGCGTGGCGATTATGGCAAACCCCCCCCCCCCTCCCTCAGCATGAACAACAAACCCACAAATAATAGGCCCCCAATCCCCGGCGGCCCTGCCATTCATAGCTACGATAGCGGCTATGGTAACGGCAGGGCAAGGGGTGCTAAGGATCTCCGGGTAAGATTCGGCTACCAACACAAACGACTCAACCTGGCAACCTACAATACGCGCACATTGGGGACCGACGCGAAGCTCACAGAGCTGGAAGAGACCGGAGAGAGGGAAAGGACTCGATTATCCTACACTGGTAACTTACTATACCACCGGGAGGGCGACCAACTGTCCCTTGGTGTTGTCGGGTTCATCGTCCATAAGTCCCTTGTCAACAACGTGGTTACCATCTTGAAGTGTGTCACTGAATGTCATACAGGTTTACGCTCCGAGACACACGACGATGACGAAGTAGCGGCTATGAATGAGGAGATTTCAAACGCCATGCATAACCACAGAACTCACTACACGGTTGTGAATGTAGTGATGGGGGAGTTTAATGCAAAGTTGGCGAAACGTCGCGGTGATGAGCTGAGAGTAGGCCAGTGGGGCAATTTAGGTTTGGACAACGGAACGCAAGAGGCCAGATGCTAGCAAACTTCATGGAGAGGGAGAATCTTTATATGATGAACTCTTTCTTCGAGAAGCCCGTAAGCCGCAAATTGACCTGGATTAGTCCGGACGGTAAAGTCAAAAATGAGATTGAATTTCTCATGTCGACAAGGAAGCAAATATTCAACGATGTCGTTGTGATCAATGCTGTTAAGACAGGAAGCGATCACAAGTGTTCGCAAGAGATCTGTCTATTGGGCAAAGTCAAATGACGAGGCTGAAACCTGAAGAAGGTAGCATCATTTCATCAACACCTGAAATCCTGAGAGAGATCGAGAGTTTTTATGGCCAGCTTTACTCCACAAAAACACCTGTTGAAAGCAAGGCTAAAGACCCTAGAGCCAAGCTGACCCGACACTATACCGAAGATATCCCGGACGTCAGCCTGTATGAGATTAGAATCAAGCAGCTTAAGAACAACAAGGCGGCGGGTGATGACGGAATCACAACAGAGCTTTTGAGAGTAGGCGGTAAGCCGATACTTAAGATCCTCCAGAAGCTATTCAATTCTGTTATCCTCGAGGGCAGAACGCCAAAGGCATGGGGCTGAGGCGAGGTGATGTTGTTCTTCAGGAAGGGTGATAAGACTCTCCTGAAGAACTACAGACCCATCTCGCTTCTGAGCCATATCTACAAGCTGTTTTCGAGAGGCATTACAAATCGTCTCGCGCGCAGGTTTGACGACTTCTAATCTCCCGCACAAGCCGGGTTCCGAAAAGACTACAGTACCAAAGACCACATCCATACGCTCTGCTGCAAGTTATACAAAAGACCGAAGAGTATATCTTGCCACTTTGCTTGGCGTTCGTGGACTATGAGAAAGCCTTCGATTCGTACGAGACCTGGGCAGTGCTGCAGTCTCTCCAGAGGTGCCAAGTAGACTACAGGTACATCGAGGTGCTGAGGTACTTATACCAAAATGCCACTATGTCAGTCCGATTACAGAACCAAAGCTATAATCTTATCCAACTACAGCGAGGTGTGAGACAGGGAGACGTTATTTCTCCGAAACTGTTCACAGCTGCGTTGGTGGATATTTTCAAGCTTCTAGACTGGAAAGGATACGGCATCAACATTAATGGCGAGTACCTCACAAACCTTCGATTTGCCGATGATGTAGTTCTCATGGCTGAGACCTTGGAAGACCTGAACACAATGCTCGAAAATCTCAGTAATGCTTCTCAAAGAGTGGGTCTTAAGATGAACATGGACAAGACGAAAATCATGTTGCACCCGCTCCAGTTAATGTTGGGAACGTTACACTCGATGTTGTTGACCACTACGTTAACCTGGGACATACGGTCCAATTAAGTAAATCCAACTTCGAGAAAGAGATCTCTTGACGAATCCAGCTCGGATGTGCTGCATTCGGGAAGCTACGTGATGTATTCGCATCCAAAATTCCTCAATGTCTCATGACAAAAGTTATTGACCAGTGTGTGTTGCCAATGATTACATACGGGAGTGAGACGTGGTTCATTACTATGGGTCTCATAAGAAGGCTCAAGGCAATCCAGCGAGCAATGGAGAGAGCGATGCTTGGTATTTCGCTGCGCGATCGAATCAGAAAAGATGAAATCTGGAGGAGAACTAAAACAACTTGCGTCGCTCGGAGGATTGCTCAGCTGAAGTGGCAGTGGGCGGGACACATAGCGCGGAGAACCGATGGCCGTTGGGGCAAAAAGGTTCTCAATTGGCGACCATGCACCGGAAACGACGTTCCGTGGGCAGATAAGGTGGTCCGACGATCAGATCAAGGTCACGGGAAGCCGCTGGATGCGGGCAGCGTAGGACCGATCATTGTGGCGATCCTTGGGGGAGGCCTATGCCCAGCAGTGAGCTTCATATGGCAGAGGATGATGATGATGATTTAAAGTCAAATGTCAATCTGTTTATTGAGATTTGATTGTGATTATGATATTTATTAACGTCGAGGTAGCTACGCCATCGGTTCGCAAATCTATTTTGTCTTGATCACGGAACGGAAGTGCTTCGAACGTAAATGACTATAGATTTAGTCGGTAGCCAGCAGTATATATACTGCGAATGTAAGAGAAGCGAGAGTGCGCCTGGGCACCATGAAGAGCATACAGAATTCCTTGGCACTTTTGGAATAATCTAAGTATTTATCAGTACCAGCACCTTCTATACCTTCTGAAACGTATGTTTATCGCGAAGAAATAGATTGCAAGTTGATGTGGTGGATCAATTCTGTTTCATCCTACAAAATATTGATCTGATTCAATAAAAAATCAAAATATTTTGATTTTTTTTTAAATTTATCAGTTTTTGTAAAAACACAAACCTAAAAATTTCAGCTTTTTCAGAAAGTAATCGGTTTATACAAGTGCCAGAAGTTGTAATCGGTTGACATCGCTAACTGCAAAATAATTGTTTTATTTAAAATTTTATATAATGTTTTATATTTGTAATCATGAATGATACATACATACATACATACATACATATAATCACGCCTCTTTCCCGTAGGGGTAGGCAGAGACCACTTTTTTCCACTTACTACGATCCATACATGATGATGATGAATAAATTATAAGTTTTAAAGTGTAAAATATTGACCCAAAACCCGACACCATAGTATTCGACAGTCGACACCCATTATGTCTAAAACAAGACCTGTTAACGTTTAATGTTCAATAAAAAACATGATTAGTACGTAACAAAATGTTTTTTATAAATATGAATTACGACAAAAGCTATACCTATTTAATTACGATAGTGATCAAATAATAAAAATACTGTGACGATATTAGGTGAAGTTTATCAAGCGTGTCCCAATTACCGTCAAATTAGTAGTATTTTGTCGAGTACTGGGTCAAACAGGGTTTATGAAGAACCAGTAAATGTCACACACAAATAATAATATCTACATAACATTACAAGACTTTTTATAGGTTATAATCGTTAGAAAAATTACTTAACTATTTTACAAAACAATCACACTTACCAAACAGCTAATAGTTTCTTATAATAAGTGAAGTCAAACTGGCCAACCGGGTTACACTTTTAGGAGCTGCATTTAGATAAATTATGAATTTAGGTGTCCTCAACTTTTCAACATTTTTTTTGTCGGATGCTATTGCATTTATAACTAAGTGCTGCCATTTTAATTGTGCATTAGATTACCATAAATATGTTGCCATAAAAAACGTATATTAATATGTTGTGAGAAAAATATTATCAAACCTTTTTTAAAAACTGACGAGTGTTGGGACACTGTCGACATTACCAGCGTTTACCTTACCGAACTGGGATGTCAGTCCCGTATTTCAGCATACAGCGCCTCTATCCTCGGAGTAAGTTTTACACATCACTTATAAGCCACAATATTAAAATTATTAATTTACCTACAGATGTATGTACTAACAATTTTTTTTTTGTTATTGTTTTTTGTGAGAGAATTGTAATGAATGTGATTATATAATTTAATAGAATGTGAATGTGATTAGTCTTGTTGTTGCATGCTATTTTGAAAATGGCTAAACATGAGAACATGTCAATTTACTATCAAGATCTTTATACCATGTTTGACGCAATGAAGTGTTTTTATTTATTTATTTATTTATTTTATTTCCCGCTGTCATCTCGTAAAATTTTCAATGAAAAGCTATGTTATTTTTTTGCGACGAAAACTCTCGATCTCTCGATAACTGGATTTAAAGTGTCGAACACTGCCACCCACTACGACACTTGTGTTAAACACCGTTATACATTTTACTACTACAATTGAAGAAACTCACAAGCGTCTGTGAGAACTTTACATTACAGCCTGAAGTTTTCTGATATTCTCACGGCTTAACGTCAACAAATACTTCAAGTGCTGCATAAAAAAGCCGTTATTCTTATACAAGCCATTTAAGTAGGCTATGCTTAAAAGTAGAAATTGAACGATTTTACAGTAAAACTCTTTAATTAAACATATTCAAAATTCTTTATAGATAAGGCTACAATTGAAGTTCTTAAGAGGAAATACTAAGGTCGACTGAATTGAAAAATATGTATGATAAGTAGACAAAATCAACGTTTCGTAGTCCCTGATTTCTCCTCCAAAACTGGCCCGATTTAATTACTTATTTCATTAAAAATTAAAGAAAGGCTTTGGCTGTGTCCCTATGTTTTGCTTTTTTTATATAATCTCGTCAAATTTGGGAAACAGCGGAAAATCTGGCCAATTTTTAAGATTTTTAAAGGTTCATATCTTTTTTAAAATCGTTCAATCTGTACTTTTAAACATAGCCTACTTAAATGGCTTGTATAAGAATAACGGCTTCTGTAACGAGATTAAACGGTGAAGAAATCTCACACTGTGGTACCCATTCCTCTAGTAGTTTTTATGCTTAAGACTGCGCATAGTAGAGCACTAACTCCAGTCAAAATCAAAGTCAAAGTAATTTTTTTTTATTCAAATTAACTTAAGAAAAGTGTTTTTGAATCGTCCATATTTTTTTTACCTAAGTACTACCTATCTAGGACGTCTATTTTTTAGCTGTGGAGAAGAATGAATGTATCCTGCCTGGTATCTATATAAAGTTATTAGGTATCTACAACCATTCTACGACATACCGAGTTGTTCGTCAACTCGCACACTTAAAAATCGCACAAATGTGCGAGATGGCACCTTTTGATTTTACCTATTATTTGTGTCGTCAACTCGCACATACCGGCGGCGTTATATGTCTTGACATTTCTTTTTACTATTCTATTGGTATTTCTAGTGTCATGCTAATCATAATATTCAATACATTTTATTATTTTTTTGAAGAGAGTTTATTTCATCAGGCGGCATTTTCAGCATCACCGGACTTTTTTGGGGGCAGCAAGAAACTTCCTCAAAGAGAGTTTCTCAAGCCGTCTAAAACGAAACACCGGCAGAGGTTTTCTGGAGGGAATGGCATTACCCAATAGTGAGACTAGTGCGTGTCGTCTCCGGTCCCTACTAGTTTCTCCGAGGGGTTCGGGTCGGATGGGAATTTCTGTAAAATGTGTCATTAAACAAACTTGTATTTCATCATAATTCCTTCTATTTCTATTTGCTATTTAGGTATTAACAAAAAAAAACATTTTGATCATAACATTTTTCCACCAATAACAAACCTATCACCATACCGCGCCGATAATTTAATACGAAGTCAAACAGATGGACAGATTAATTCCTACCGTGGTGGTTCAAAGCGGGCCACACCGGCACTTATTACGGCAGCTCAAAATTAAATATTAGAACAATAAACACGCTCGGGCGGCCGTGCGAACGTTTATTTTACTTACACACAAATCGTCGTAGGCCGAAGACGCGTATCATTCTTCGGAAATAACGTCAACAAACTTATCACTAGCACAATAAAGGCGAAATTGCAACAGCCGCAACGGGCACAAACCGAATCGAATTCGGTGTCTTATTCTTTGCTATCTAAAGTCGATGTTGGAAAGAAACGTTCACGCGGAGATTAGTCATTGTTGTGATTTTATTACAATCTTAACTCTACACAAATAAAGCTGAAAGTCGAACGTTCCAAATAGATTTGGTCAATGTATCAGAAATAGATATGCGTTTGTTTCTATTCCTTTATGATTTTAATTTACGAACGCTTCCGTTCGATATGCAGTGAAAACAAATAATAAAAATATGCGTAATTCTCATCAATGAAGATTGTGAAATATCGTTTTCAAATTGTTTGCTTCCTATTTATTTTGAACTCTTTCGTCATGGTGCCGTTAGTGTAAACAAAATTATTTATACAACAGTATACAACTTTGAATTGAAATAGTACCTACACATACGCATGCACATATTAATAAAATTGTTGACTGTTTGGTTTTGTAATTCATAAAGATTATGGTTCTAGCTGTCACCTATCACCATTAGGTCATTAAACATCCTTTGGGGTTCGCTGGCACATAAAACAAAATATATAATGCAGACACACTGATAAATGATGGATGATAAGTAAGGGATAGAAGGAAAACAGTTTAGGCTTATAGGTCTCTAAGTTAATGAGATGAGTTTCAATAGTACCGTGAATATTTTCATTTTCGTTTACGTGATCGGATGGTCATTAATACTTACACTAGCCACCCAGATAAAAATCCTATAAAGTCCCACACTTTTATATTCAGTTGGGAAGAATGCATGTTGGTTACAAAAATGTTTGGCATACAAATCACCAATCAGTGTCGTAATCCGAGCTATGTGCCTCCCAGCGTTCCCTAATTTATGTTAGGGATAAATTACACCAATTAGTTGTAGAGCGGGATGCGCGAGCGCACCTAATAGGTACTTTCGTTTTCACGAAGATAGGGTTGTAAGTTAGGAACTAGTTTAATTACAGGAATGAAGTAAAGAGTCCAATTATTTAAGTAAATTTATTTAAGTAAGTAACTACTCGAAAAATATGCGAAAGAGCTTTTTAAATGGTTTAGAAGTAAGTACACATTTTTTGAAAAATACATTAGCAATTAACTGACAATGATAAGTGCAAATAAAAGCGTTTAAGTGATCTCTTCCAGATTTTAAGACTGAAACAGAACTGTAAGAGACAGGAAAATACGTCCAACCAAATGTCATGAACTGATCTTCAATTTTAAAGTAAACTATTATAACTCCTTAGTCATCTAACACAATTTAGTATTTTTTTTTGGTTTTAGCCATATTATATGGCTTCGTGCGGTTTGCACATTTAGCCAGTGTCATAGTAATTTTCTGACTAGTTATATAAATAGGTATTGTAATCTTTTCTTAATATATGATGATGATGAATGATAATAGTAATGAGAAGTGATAAATGATATTCTCCCCAACCCCTTGAGTATGGCTTGATAAAAAGCTAGGGTTTTACTGAGACCTCACGCGGACTTCTTGAGAGAATTTAGAAAGTGACGTTGCACTGTTTTGTTTTATTTGATAACACTCGTGCACGTTCACGAACACATAACAGTTAATAATACACCATTATTTCACATTAATATTCAAATATTAGAAAATAAAACAAAAACACAAACATGACTCTTCACTTTCCCGCCAAGAAGTCCCCTTTGTGCACTTAATTTGCTACTAAACAATTTTTATTGCAAAGAAACAGTAACATTTTTGAATATTTTAATATCGCAACCCTGCGATTGCCGCCATTGTCTTGTTCCATAAACAATGTCTCGTCTATGGTAACCGCTTCGTTCGGTTTGATTTACGCGGTTGGTGGGTCGTCACTTCCCGCCTACGGTCATCATTTTCGATAAATGTGGCGATGTGCATTAGATCTACCAACCTACACATTTTTTGGAGTGTAGACATTTTTTATGAATAATTTTTGAGATTTTTGATCTTTTTCTATTTTTGTAAATACTTATTTAGATTTTTAATTATGAAAACTTTTTAAAGTTGTAATATTGGCAAGTAAAATTATAAATATGTACTTAGAAGGACGAAGGAACTCAGATTGGAAGATCAGATTGAAAAATATCTCTTGCTCTTTCATTAATTTATTTATTTATTTATTTATTTATTCATGTTTTCAAAATAAGCCTTTTTTCTATGCGATAACTGGTCTCGGTTGTTGTTGGAAGATGGCAGTAGCTTTATAGCTGATGATGATTATGTGTATTATTCATCAATTAAGAAAACATAATTAGCAGCATAAATTAAAAAAAAGGCAAAAATACTGAGAGATAGAGCTGACTTATTTTCTGAATTACTTTAGGCGCTGCGCAAACGTAGACACTTTTGTGTCTTGTGTGGGATACAAGCTACCAGTGAATATGAAATCAGCCATCCCTGCGCAGACGTAGACACTTTTTGTGTCTAGTTCTTCCACCTGACACTGATACAGCAACTCGGTTTTCTTGTATGGTGTGCCGTGTCGGTAACAAAAAGTGTCTACGTTTGCTCAGCGCCTTAGATACTTATATTATTATAATTATTAACTAACTTATAAATACTATAATTTTATTTATTTACCTTTTGTTTTAGGTAAGACAATTCTCGAACTGTATATAGGTCACAATTTTCATCGTTTTGCAAGTTAGGTGTCTCAAATAATCCACAATGCCAAGAATAGGGTTAAAAAAAAAAAGAAGTTTTTTCAGACCATTGATCCATATTATGTATGTTAGTAACAATGAAACTTAAAAACTATGTTAGTGTTAAATAAAATCATGAATTTATTGTTAAACAATAACAAAGGTTTTTATTAACATTTTACGGGATGATTTTACATCTAAGAAGAAGGTGGCCTTTTTTAAAATATTTTACGGGTAAGCACAGTGCCTTGACCTCACCTGATGTTAAGTGATGATAAGGCCAATGACGGAAGCGCACTTCACCCGGGATCCTCAACTTGTGAGGCACTGGCCATCTTATATCTAGCTGCCGGAACACAACAATGCTACAAACATTGATGCTATGGCGACATATTTAATTCTGTATCAATTGTTACTAAAAGCAAACACCAATTGTTGATCCCTAAGGATAAAAATGTGGATGACTGGATCTTGTCGAAAACTGGTGTCAGTGCCCTGCATACCTAAAGTTCGAGAATATTCGTCGTCTATAGAAATTGCTCAAAATCCTTTTCCACACTGAGTAGCTCAACATAATTAAGTGTTTCGGGAGATTCACTTTTTGTGGAGACGACAAGACGCAGTCTATATTGTTCTACTCGTTTGACATTTAGTGGAATTCCACACGGCACAGATAAATATTTGGTAATAAATAACGGGGAGTTCGAGCGGGTTACACCTAAGGCATCACCTCAGAGATGTTCTAAAGACAACTTTTTTGATATAACAGCAGATTTCCTTAAAAAATATACCTATGACTGTTAGAATGGTTAGAGCTTACAGCCTTTTTTTTTTAATTTAAGAAATAAAAAAGGTCTGTTAGCATTAGAGTTGCTAATTGCACGCCAAAAAATTAATAAAAAAAGCGGCGATCTTAAATTCCTACCGAGTGATTTGGAAAATGAAACATGTCCTTGTTGTAAAAAATATTTAAAAGACGACTATTGCAAATGTTTCTGAGAGTGAGCTAACTTAAATAAAATAGTTATCTTTTCCTTCCTTTATAAAAAGATCTCACAATTTATTTACTAAGTAGGAGGTACATTAACGTTCGAGATTTTTTTAAAGAAAGACTTCTAATGGATATAAAATCTGCGCATTAAAACAATTGTTGTAGGTAATCATTTATGCATATTAGAGACGCGGTTTTTTAATATTCGACTGCTTTCCTGCTTCGCGGATCAGTGACAACTAACGAGGCTTACCACATATAAATCACCATTAGTACTCGCGGCGGAGCGTACTCTAATACAATAAACATTCCTATTATGTGGGTTAGATGTTTTTTCAACCAAGGTACTTATAAGTTACTAAATCTTTAAGTTTAAACTGTACTTTATTTATGTCATGTATGTTTTATATGTATGTATTTCTACTATCTGTGTATATGTATGTAAATGTAATTATTAGTAGGTATTGGCACACTTCCCCTTACCTTCCCGATACCTGTTACAGATGTCCCGAGAACACAACTTATATAATATACTAGCGGCCGCTCGCGGTTTCACCCGCGTGGTTCCCGTTCCCGTAGGAATATCGGGATAAAAACTATTCTGTGTGTTAATCCAGGTTATAAACTATCTGTATGCCAAATTTCATCCAAATCCATTCAGTAGTTTTTACGTGAAAGATTAACAAACATCCATCCATACTTACAAACTTTCACGTTTATAATATTAGAAGTTGGATATTTAAACCAAAGCTTGTCGGGAAGAGATGACTTGCATCGATACCTTATGATTAGGTATGTGTAACTGTATAAATGCAGTGACATTTCTTGTGTGTGAGCAATAAATTATATCTCTCTATATTTTGTGAATATTTCTAAATAAAAATAAAAAATGTCATCAAAAAGTGCCCATAGGCGCTAGACGTGCGTAACAAGCATTGCAAAAATACCTTTCGTCAAGCCAACTGCATAGCCACAGTGACACCTGCACGCATGACGTCATCAGAACACCTGGAGCCAAGAGACAAGCAGCCAACACCCGAAACAATTGAATCTCAAAACGATACATTACTTTATTCGACGTACACTGCTGCTCGTACAAGCGTTACTTTTGAGCTGCTGAATACTCGCGTCGCGTTGGATTGTAAATTTTACTTTACCAGGTCGCTTGCTTTCAAGATCTAGTCTGAAGGCTGGCAGTGCTCAATCAGCAGCCACAACATCAAGATGTTAATAGCGTGCTAACTGAACAGATGATGGAAAAGGTCTCTCATTGTATGTAACTACGTGTTTTCGTTGGTTGATTTGAATTCGTTTGAGTAAATGTGATGTAAGAAAGTTGTTTTCTACACGTTTACTTGATATTGAAATTATAAGAAAAAATTTAGTAGTAAAAATAAGGGAAATTTCTTTTACCTTTTTAATTTACTTAGTACCTACATTCATTGATAAGTAAGGAACCTAACCTATGGATACCTTAAAGATTGTTCCACGAGAAACTTACAAATACAAGAACAAAGTCATAATCAAATCATTATAACTACATTAAATCATTAAATTAAATTAAAATAAATAATACACATATTTATTATACAAATCATAAGTAGATATGTATAATAAATATGTTAAATTTTAATCGAAGACTGTAAAATTTTAGGTGACCCGAAACCATTTTAGGTGACGGATTTACTATGGCAACTGTCACCTAACACGGCTGGGTCACCTAAAACACCTCATAGATGAAAACAGACATAATATTGGAAGATGCAACTTTTATAAATAGACGCTTCGTAATGTTTGCTATCTTTCAAATATTGAAGTTAGTTTTGAAATACTTTGCAACACGACTACACAACTAACAGCGATTATAATATGAACTATACTTTGTACTTTGTTGCAGGTACTATGTTTTCTTAATAATTCCATTTCTTTTCAATAACAAAGGAAGTTTTCCTCCACGAGACCTTCACTCTTTTGACCCTGTTTCCATATACTTTGCTAAAACACCTAACAGCGATTAGCACATTGAAATCGCAACTTTACGCCGAGAATAGCCCCAGCTTGGCACATCAGTCAATCAGCGGTCAAAACATCTCGCCAACAGAGACATCTAGCCTTCCTAGAACGCGGATCGGCGATTGTTTAACTTAACTGGCTTCCTGATGCTAGGATTTACACATTCCGTTTCGCAAATAATCTTCCTGGAAACGAAATTAGAATTTGGATTCGAACTTTCACAAAAAGAACTTTTAAAATTAGCTTGAGATCAGGCTGAAAACAATAGAAAAGAGGTTAGGTTTTATTATTATTGTCAAAATGTTTTTAATTATATGTAAACCATAAAGTTAATATACCAACGGAATTGGTATATTAACTTTATGATGTAAACCTACTTTATATATCTTATTTAAAGTAAACAAAAATAAATTATTATTATTCTAATTTTAAAAAGTTATTTTTTCATTTAAATAAAAGGATTACTTGAAAAATATATAATGTTATGAAATTTTACGTGTTTATTAAATTAGACGAGGGTATTTTATTTGATTTACATATGGAAACAAAAACATTGTATAGGCTATTTACAAATAAATTAAACTACCTATTTAAAACTAAACTCTTAAACACTATCTAATACTATTCAAAAATAAAAAGTTGCCCAGATCATCCACTTCAGGCAGAGTACCCAGTAAGCTAGCGTTGCCTCGTCGTTGGATAGCGAGGCTTATTCGCTGTCCCAAGTAGTTGCTAGCTCTGGGGTCCCCCGGGTGGTCTCTGCTAATATAATTGATATGCCTTTAAAAAGTTTGTGTTGTTTTATTTATTGACATATAAAATAAACGATGAGACTACTGTACCTAGTGATAATGTTGGTGTGATGGACACGAACATTTCCTATCTCCTACTCTAAATGACGTGATTGAATCCATAGTAAATTACAAGCAACGGCGAACACCTACCTAACCCGTAAGCTAGTCTAGAACGTGACAAGCCACCGGTATGCCCACGAAGCGACGTGTGTCGATCGGCTTGTTAATGAGAATCGCCAGGCATGTTGACACCGAGGCGTGATCAAAGCAGCTCCTCGCATCTATTTGTAAGAGCGCAACACATGATTCATGGTGTAGCTTAATTGGTATGGTGATAGACATTCTGTTTATTCGCGAGCCACTTGGAGCTTGAGGGTTAAGTTTGTGATTTCTATTTTTGGAAGATAGCTTCTTCAATTTATCAGTCTGTTGTTGTTGCTGATGGCGAGATCACTCATCTGACACTGGTTGATATTTTTTATGATATTTAGCTGGCAAACGACTGATGCCCGCGTGATGGAAAGCAGTCATAGCAGCTGGTGCAAGCTTGTGACACATAGGCCAGCATTTTTTTTATATTTACGGGTAAGCACAATGCCTTGATCTCATCTGATGTTAAATGATGATAAGGCCAATTGGTGGAAGCGCACTTCACCCGGGATCCTCAACTAGTGAGGCACTGGCTATCTTATCTCTAGCTGCCGGAACACAACAATGCTACAAACATTGATGTTATAGCGACATATTTAGATAAGATGGTGATAGCTAACCAGGCGGACAAATAAGTCCTACCACCAACCAAACCGAGTACACAAACATGTACCCCCCGCTGGTAATCGAACCCGGGTCCTCTGGGTCTAAACCGGTGGTCTTAATCACTAGACCACAGAGGCGAACTAAATTTGGTAACAGCATATTTTGTAAATCTCGTTACTTCTAAATAAAGCTATACAGTTTCTTGCGGCCGTTCTTCGGCTCAGCTAATAGAAGTCCTGAATAGGTGGTTATCAAAATATTTTGAGACGATTCAAAATAAAGATTCATTTCATTTCACCACGCGTCGTTTTCCTACAGCCCGCCACACGCGTTCGCATAGTTGGTTTTGAGTTACCCTGTGTTTAGTGGCTAAGTCTCTCCCTTTTGATCCCTGGATGCTATTTTATTAGGCTTCAGGTAGCTAACGAGGGAGGGACAGACGACATAACTTGGGCCCTGACGTAAGGAGGATTCACAGGCCACAGGGTCAAAAGAAAGCGATTCACGCGTGCGTTTACGGCCCGAAGTTCCAGTTTGTATGATTGTTTTGTATGAGATCCAATAGGGGATCTATTTTAACCCCATTGTAAAACCATGCTGTTTGTAATAGGTATAACGGTGGTCGATATCCAGTGATCAAAGCTGCTTCTTACATCTATTTGAAACAGAACAACACATTAATGATTCATGGAGTAGCTGAATTAGTATGATGAGATAAATTCTGTATATTCGCGAACCACTTGGAGCTTTGAGGGTTAAGTTTGTGATCGCTGTTAAGTGAAAACTGCTTTGGGATTTCTATTTTGGGATGATAAACTAGATTCTTTAACTTATCAGTTATCTGTTTTCTTATGCTATAGCAAGGTATTTCCTCTTACGTTTATAGTGTATTTTTTATGATGTTCAGCCGATAAACGAGCATACAGCCTGCCTTATGAAAAGCAGCCACCACAGCCATGGAAGCTTGCGATACAAAAGTCTCACGCGCCTTTTTACCCATTAACCTTTTCACCGCCCAGCAACTATCCTGCACGCGATGTCCCGCTGTACAGTAAAGTAAAAGCTGTGTGTAAAGTAGGTACAAAGAAGAACTTCTATAGAAGTGCTGGCGTGGACGGCACGAAAATCTCGAACTTCTATAGAAGTTGTTGGCGGTAAAAAGGTTAACCGCACTTGATCTAGTACTCTTCAAACCGGAACGCCGAAATGTAAAACAATGTTATTAGGTGGCAGAACTAGGTAGGGTGTTCGCCATCCAGTCAGATCAGTATGTACGTAAAGCTTACTAGATTCTATGAATTATTCGAATATCTTCTGTTTCGCATTTCTTCAGATCCGCATTTTTTCGGATTCGCATTTCTTCAGATTAGCAACTCTTCAGATTCTTATTCTTCAGATTCTTATTCGATTCTTCAGAATCTCAGTTATTCAGAGTACAGTTATAGTGAAAAGTGAATATGTTAAAAACAAAACATTTAATAACAATAAGATACCATTTTACAAACGAGATAATAAAGTTATACACTCAGGAATGGTTATATGTCCCGATGTGCATGAAGCGTGCTTGTCGGGTAGCCATTGGAGAATTAGTCCCAAATGCAACTTTTTTACACTTTTAAACGAGTTCCAGTTAGCTCAGTTTGTATGCAATCTTAGAAGCGGCACCTAGTGACAGGTTGGCTTCACACTTTCTACACTTCGATTCTATAGGTGAATTTTAACTCTATCAAAAAGTGATACAATACTTGTCCGGCACTCAATAGAGCGCTTTTATAGTCCAGATTATTGGCTTGAGTTTGTCTTCATACTGTGTTTCTAAAATAGGTATTATTTATTTATTTATTAGCCACACATAACAGAGTTACAACAGAAAATACAATAAAACAAACAAGGATATAGTAACATTGGTATGCTGTAACTCCACGGGCATGTGCAGACAACATGTAAAGCAATACTTACCGCAATAATTAATTAAATTAAGATAATAAAAAAAACAATAAAACGAAAACAATTAATTAAAATCTCAATCTTATAAATAATGTTGATTAGAAAATGGAATCCCATAGAACATAATATGAAGAATAAAATATTAATAAAAAGTTAAAAAAAATCCTTTTCGTCATCCATCCAAAATATTTGGACGATTTAAAAGAACTTATTCTTAAGATTATTTAAATAAAAAAAAATGACTTTGACGCTGACTTTCACTTTGAAAATCCTACTCCATTCCCGGTGGTCCGCTGCATTCAGTCCGATACGACACGATCACCCAAACAATATGACATGGCATTCAATACAAATCGCTTATGTCACATTAAATGTCTCACTTAACCAACGCAGCGATTAATAAGCGATAATTTATATGTGCCGCAAGTTGCCTTTGTTTGGGAGTGGATCGGGCAATTTGTTGCGGGCGGGGCGCGTAAATCAAACCGCGCGGCGAAGCGGTGCACGTGTCGCGCCGGGGCGTAGGGTTGCCACGACCGAAGCATTTTTCATATAACTTTATTGGGAAACATGCTGAACCGCCTGTGGTCAAACCGATGGGGTTTAGACCCAGGTCCCGGGTTCGATTCCCAGCGGTGGGTACATGTTTGTGTACTCGGTTTAGTTGGAGGTAGGGCTTGTTTGTCCGCCTGGCTAGCTACCACCATCTTATCTAAATATGTCGCCATAACATCAATGTTTGTAGCATTGTTGTGTTCCGGCCGCAAGAGTTAAGATAGCCAATGCCTCAGTAGTTGAGGATCCCAGGTGAAGGGCGCCTTCGGCCTTATTATCACTTAACATCAGGTGAGATGGAAGCCAGTTGCTTACCTGTACGATAAAAAAAATTACATGCTTTCACATCCTTGGCCCAAAACGGGGTATGCACTTTCACCACATCGAAATCACCAATTCTGAGTAAACTCGCCGTTAGTGTCCCGACGCCACATCTACAGGGTCTAACAAAATCAATAAGCGAACGTTTAAGGGCGGTATCTATACATCATTCTAAATATAATGACAAAAAATAGGCTCCAGTTTTATAGTGATTTTTCAATGTTATGTTTTTTAACAAACTAAATCAATTAAAATAATGCACATCATGAACATGCTGTATCTTTACTAAGACGCACGCAAGCGTCAATAAAAAGATAGTGTACAGATACACGCACACAATTGAAAACTATTGTATGACATTCATACACACACGGCTATCTTTGTGTGTGTGTAGTACAGCTCTACGGGTTTGGTAAGGGTGTATTTTTTGGTGAATTATGATATTGTTTTGTTGATTATCTCGGTAACAAGCCTGTAGTTTTGGACCAAATTTGGTGAGCATGCTCAGTGTGATGAATAGATGCTCCCCTTAAACGTTCGCTTATTGATATTGTTAGACCCTATATATTATAATATTATAAAGCTGAAGAGTTTGTTTGTTTGAACGCGCTAATTTCAGGAACTACTGAATTGAATTTGAAATTGAATTGAATTGAAAAATTATTTTTGTGTTGGATAGTCCATTTATCGAGGAAGGCTTTAGGCTATATTATAACATCACGCTGCGACCAATAGGAGCGAAGCATCAGTGAAAAATGTTGCAAATTCGGGAACAAGAACCTAAAAAATTAAAAATGCTGCCGAAAGCCACTATTCCACGCGGACGAAGTCGCGAGCACAGCTAGTTTAGCATATAATAGGTCCTTACCTATGAAATAAGAGTTTTTTTCTCACTTATTAATAGGTGTATTACTTCTAAAAGTCAATACCGGTTGTTAATATTATTATACACCTTTAATTAGGACTATGTTACTTAGGCTTCAGTAATAAAAATTATTATTTATTTTGTGTCTTTATCGCCCAATTTTTTTTTTGAATTGACTAACTTTTTGTTCGCGGAATTGTCTTTTTCTTTCATTGTAGCTTTGAAGGGACTTGATTTCTTTTTCTTTTTAATGTCTGCTATATTTAGCTAGTGAAACAAACACACTACACTCTACAATTTTTATAGTGTTAAAATAAATAGATGTTAAAAAAAATAAAAAAAACGTTAGTATGAAAAATAAAATTTTATAAAAAATCTTCTTATAAAACTCCAATTTCATAGGTTAGCTATTACAAAGTAGGGTTTTAAAGTGGGATCGATAACACCAGAGATGGGTTGCTAGCCGATCTCCTGTTGTGCGAGTGAATTGGAACCCTTGTCCTTTAGTCGGCTCTTAAGACATGCACGGGAAGTTAAGTAGCTGATACATTCTTTTCACATTCCAGGCCAGCATGAGAATTTTAGAAATTGCAAGAACCTCCTTCCCTATATACGGACCACTTCACGTTTCATGCCAACCATAAACATGGCTCCAAATAGGCCAGTGTAAAAAAAATACAACGATATATATGATTTTTGCTCGACTGCGTCAAAAGGAGGGTTATGTTTTTCGAGTGTATGTATGTTTGTATGTATGTATGTTGGTATGTTTGTATGTCTATTTCTTTGGCACGCCCTACAGCCTAAACGGCATGGTGGATTTTATCATATGAGGTGTCGTTAGATTTGTTTTGACTGTGGGAGTGACATAGGCTATAAAAAAACGGAATATACTTAATAAAAAAAAAGTTAAAAGTTTTATTTTTATTTAAAAATACATTGAATATTGATAATTGTCGCAGACGGGGATAGTCATCAACCAAGCGGCCGCCGCCTCTCTTTGGTTGGTTGGTGATTGTCCCCGCCTGCGACAACTGTCAATATTCAATGTATTTATAAATTACTCATTTATTATAGATTTGATTATTTAAGTATAGGTATCGGACAAGGAAATATTTTACGTTGCATTCAACATTGCTCAAATGGAATTCTGGGATCGTAGAGCTTGTTTTTTTTCTTTTCAGTTTTTTCTCTTTGCAGTTATTTTTTATGTTAGTCCGGTTTTTACGAGTATAATTTTTTTTAATTTAAGTTTTTGTTTTAGCAGTCGGGTTTTTTTGTAAAACGTTTAATGCCGTTTAACATAATTTTGGTGTTTTTAGTTTCGTGCTATGCCATGATGACTCATCTGGCACGCCTGTGCCTTGATATTGCAATTTTGAACGTATCTGGCCTTATACTTAAGGAAAAAAGGTTGAAACATGCCACTGTTACACGATTCTGATCGTTTTAAAATCAAGTCGAGGCCCTTTTTTGGGTTTTTAAAATGTATCTATTGTAAAATATAAGGCGCGTCTAGTTGCAAAAGGATATTCCCAAATATATGGCGTAGATTATTATGAAACTTATGCACAAGTTTATATTTGGTAACTAAGTAAGATGACAATCAACAATTATACGACATATGACATAATCTTTTTTAAGAATTTAGATTAAAATCTAACTGACCAGTTATACACAAATACAACAGTATCCTCATGCAAAGTTTCAACCCTAGGATGTGCAACGGGAGAGGCGCCCGCGCACCGCACTCCTAAATTTATAGCGCTCAATCAATGCGGATTTATTGCTGAGGAAGCGACGCTCGTTTTTGTTTGTCCCACTAAATATAGAACAAATGCCATTATAATTGGCTGCACGTCACCTGAGCACTTGTAATTTAATACTGCACCGGCTGATTGCTTTGTTTAAGATTATGTAACAGAAATATCTCTACTCAAACTACCTACATACTTCGATGCGACTGAGAAGCGCTAAATTTAGGGCTTTTTCAAATTTGGCGATTTGTGTCGGACCGCTGCTGCTGCTGCCGTGCGTATGCACTGGGTTCCATATTAAAACTATTTTACACCTTTCTGTAACTTCCGATGGATTCCAATTACCTACTATATATGTTTTTAATAACTAATAAATATTTTGATTTTTTTTTTTCATTTCATTTTCCAAACGGTCGTGCGGCTGGCGTTTAGTATGAAAACGCACGGAAACGTATATTTGAGAGAGCCCTTAAAATTCTATGGTCTCTATGGCCCGTTTCACCAACAAACCTTAAGTTTTAAGCAGCCTCTTTAGCCATGTTATAGGTAACGGTTGCCAGAGTAAAACCGCCCCATGCATTGGTTAGGGTTACCTCAAACTTACAGGTCTATGATGAAAACGGATAATAAGACATATAATTACAAATAAAAAGAATGTTCTCCCAGCACACGTATTCATCCTTCCTACAACATGAGGTTTGGCTGAGGAGGACGAGGGAGGGCGGCTAGTGCGCCACAATCCTGCTTCACTCGCTCCTGACTTCGCTTCCGCTTAACATCTGGTGGAAAGGAGACATTTATACATACTTACATACCTCAAATCATTCTTATATCAAATCTGTGTTAAAGCTTAATAATTGTTTATCTAGAGTGAGTTTACGGGATACCTGTTACAGATGTCCCGAGAACATAGCTAATTATATACAGTATCAACTTTGGCCCGCAGGTTTGGCTTTCGGCGTATTATTTTATACAGTTCTCATGATTCATCTCTGTCGCCGAAATTAGGTTTCATGGTACAATAAATGGTCGAAAATATATTTTCAAAACCGTTTGTAATTAGAGTAATTACAGTAACGGGATTATAACATAATTTTGAATTTTGCATTCACAATACACTATATACACTATAATAGTAACAAGATAAAATTTTACTAGAAAATTAACCACTCGAGCTTCATGAGACAGATTATTTTTTTTAGTAAAATTTTATCTTGGGATTATTATGACTAAGTTTGATGGTTGTCTTAAAATGTCCGTTATTTATATGTTACAAAGCAGAGATCTTACATTACTTAGTCTTATTCATCGCTTATTGGTTGTTTACGACCTATCTGCACTTCTATAAGCGTTATTTTTGCTTTAGGCTCAGGGGGTGTAAAATCCTATTACTATAATAGTGGAAAACTTGAAAAGAAAAACTCAGAAACTCCCAGAAACTCTCTTAAATAGAACTTACGGAAGTTCAGAAAGTTAGAGAAGGAAAAGTCATATAGGGAAACACAAGCTACCTCGCACGGCTCATGGTAGAAACGCACCCTTACTCTTACGCCATTGCAGTGTCCATGATAGTTTTAAAAGTTTTACCGCTCTAGTGATGTTCTTACTCGGTGATTAATGGCAACACTCGCGGTATTAGAGTTAAGTGTTGTGGAACCACGCGCCACTGTCCGGCCAGCAAAATATATAGCCATTTAATTGCTGTGACCTATAAACTGTTGACTAATTATAACTTTAATTAGCTCGTCTTATGCGGCTCAGGGCGTCCATGCAATTTTGATGCGCATTTCCTCATAGTTGGGTTTTGTTGCATTCTAGTATATTTTTGTATGACAGTATTTTTCGTGTTAGTTGTGATTCGCAACGTGCCAGTGATACGAGTGGGTCTTAAAAGGTTCATCATCATCATCGTATCATCACCACTATCATATCATCGTCTTTTCTATATGTATGTATCACTTCGTCCAATTTCATCACATGACAGTAAACTAATACCATTGGTATTAGTTTCATGGTATTGGATTGGAATAGATCAGAATTTCTGAGTGTTACCTCATCATTATCATCAGCTCATTTTATGTCCCCACTGCTGGGGCACGAGCCTTCCCTATGGATGGATAGGGAGAACGGGCCATAAACCACCACACGGGCCCATTGCGGTGCGGTGGTTGTTAACGACTGCTAATGCAGCCGGGACCAACGGCTTAACGTGCCTTCCGAAGCACGAAGAAGCTCGAGATTATAAATTTTTGGTCACCCATCCGATGACTGGCCTTTGCGAAAGTTGCTTAACCACAGCACTCGTAGACCCGGTGCGTTAACCACTGCGCCATCGAGCTCCTCGAGTGTTACCTATGTCACCATAATAGCTATTTAGGTGACAATAATTAGTGTAAAACCGTCACCTAACATAAAAGGGTAATCTAAAATTATGTGGTAATTGGGGATGTTGGTAAAATCCAGCATTACACATGTTTTTTAAAAACTTTTTAGTGTTTTGTCTAACATCTCATCTGGTCTAACCTAAAAGTTATCTCTACATCACATCACTTTGTATAAGTGAATTGTTTTTCGTTCTAAAACGATTCGATCGTACGAAAATAATCGCCTGCGTTGATTTACCGAATGTCACATTAGCAGTTATGGCACTACACAAATAACTCATAAACTGACAATTATGCCTTACTCAGCGGGAATGCGAACAATTTATCGCTTCCGATTACAAGAAACAGGGGTTTTTAATATGACGAAATGTGTGTGAAATATTTCGAAAGACGCTATTATACTCTTCGTTTAAATTTAAAGTCAATGCTAAATATTAATATGCTGTGTTTTTTAAAAGTATCATAATGGCACTGTTCAACATAGTAACCCAGTGTTCGATACCAGTTTTTGTCGCCACAAAATAACATAGAATTTCATTGAATTTTACTAGATAAAAGCTAGCAAGCAGGTGGTATTCAATTGTTACTTTTTTATTTTTATATTTACGGGTAAGCACAGTGCCTTGATCTCACCTGATGTTAAGTGATGATAAGGCCAGTAGTGATGGAAGCGCACTTCACCCGGGATCCTCAACTAGTGAGGCACTGGTTATCTTATCTCTAGCTGCCGGAACACACCAATGCTACAAACATTGATGTTATGGCGACATATTTAGATAAGATGGTGGTAGCTAGCCAGGCAGACAAACAAGTCCTACCACCAACCAAACCGAGTACACAAACATGTACCCCCCGCTGGAATCGAACCCGGGACCTGTTAGTCTAAACCGGTGGTCTTAACCACTACACCACAGAGTCGGTTACTAAAGACTAAAATCAGTAGCTGACCTCCATTTCACCTCCAAATTTCGATCATTGGCTCCTATCGAACACTGGTGCCCCACCTCTGAGACTCATGTTCCGGGTTCGATTTCCAGCAGGAATATATTGTACGATATGGCTGTGGTAAAGCTTGTTCTTAGTCCATCTGGCTCGCTACCTCCTCCAGCTTTTATGTCTGTCGAAATAATAACAATGCTATTTCCTACATTTAAACATAAAGTCAAATATTTTTATTCAAATAACTTTAGAAAAGTGCTTTTGAATCGTCCAAATTTTTTTTTTTACCTACTACCCATTCAGGACGTCTATTTTTTAGCTGTGGAGAAGAATGGGCGCAAGAAACTCCACAGCTTTAATATAATAAGTAACGGCATTTACAAAATTATATGCCGTTACCAAGTTATACAATTTAAAATAAGATACCTAGCTAGTCCCTCATATTTAAAGAGGGTTCACATGAGGGCTACCAAGCGCTTCCGCTTGTTGTAGCCTTGTCACAGTTTGAAGTTGAAAACATCAACTTTATCTCTTGTGTAGGCCAAGTATCTCTCCATCGACCAACACCACAGAAGAGAGATTATCCAACACGTGTAAACCCATAACTTGTTTTTCAAGAATCTTACCCATTCAAATCACATTTTATTTTAAGATACACTTTATTTTCAAAATAACTCTTACTAGTTACATATTTATTACACATCGTGGCCCGATACGTTCATTTTAACGGTCGGTCTCCCATAAGTTTATAAATAAAACCGGTTTGTTTCATAAATAAAACGAAGATCATTGTCGTTTCCTCGCAAGTATAGTTTTCATCGCCCGCTTTATTTATGATACCGTGTTGACAACGGTCGATGAAAATTATGGCCGCCATTTTGGAGCAGTTTTGAGTTTCCCGCTATTATAGCAATTAGTTGAGTGAGATGTCCGCCGGTGGACGCACGGTTTTTATGGGATGCTTTTGGTTTATTATTGTTTTTTTTTATGAAGGCAGAAAGTATTTTAAAGTTAAAGTTATGTGAACTGATGTTGTGTGACGATAAAGTGTTTGGTATAGGAAAAACGTGTTTATAAGGTATCGGTGCGAACTGAGCTGATTAATATTATATTTTTAATATACAAGACAGTGTTTATTTCACAACTATTATTGTATACGTACGCTTCGAATCCTTGCATAATCCGTGAGCACAGGAAGACTAAGATGTCGGTCCATTAAAAAGTTTTCCTTTTAACCGAAAAGCACCCGATTGAAACAGTTGACGGTGCAAGTTAGAAATTAAATTTGAAACAACTCTGCTAAGAGTTGGAGGAGCCTACGCATAAATAAAATCTAAAAATAGTCACTAGCTATATTTAAAATCTTTCAATCCAATGTTTTTAATTTTTAATTTTAGTAAAAAAATAAAAACCAGGTAATTGTTGAACCAAACATTTAATATGTAAATATATATTGTTTTCTAAAGTTTACGCGAACACTACACATTGAAATGAGACAACTTGAAACGTCAGGATAAACATTAAATAAGTAATGTGTAAAATAAACGCGAGTAGATCCGTAAAAGTTGTTTCATTTCAATATGTAAATATATGGCAAGAAATCTCTAGCCCGAAATATTATCTAGAAAAAAAATCGTGTCGTAATCGTAGAGGATTGGTAGTTATTTTTTTTAATCTTTACGGTTTAGCACTTGACGTTCTTCTCACCTGAAGTTGTGTGATGATAAGGTCGAAGCGCACTTCAGCCAGAATCCTCCCGGAATATAATGATAATAATTACATAATTCATTTATTAAGCACACAAAGAGTTTACAATACAACTAATAAGTATATTTAATATTGCATTGATGATAAAGAAGACAATTTAGTTTTAGATTCTAATTAAATAAAGAGAGTGTATCTATTTGCCTTATTTCTTTGCTTTGCTTGACCCTTTTTAGGTAGGTATGCCTGATAGGAACTCTCTTTAAAACATTTTATTTATTAATAATTATAAATGTCAGATTGATAAAATTCGGAATATCTAAATTCGGTATGAAATATTTCGGAATACAGCTGTTCCCGTAATAAATCCTTACTCGTAACAGGCAATACAATTATAATATTTCATTGCCTATCAATCTTATTTTGGAAAAGGACATGTTTGCATATTCATTCATTATTTGGCAAATTAGTTAGTCATACTCATATTCATACCTTTATTGCACTCCATAAGTTACAAAGATGTTAAAAATATAAGTAGGTACATTTATGGACCCTGTAGGGCACTGCAAGTAGGAGAGGCGAGGAGTCACCTTATGCTCGTATTCACATTTTTTTATTTGTTAGTTCATAAAAATCATAATAAATAAATACAATAATAAATATAATTCAGATAAATCTATATATTTAGCTTATACATAAATTAACAACTTTAATATGATAAAAATATTATTAGAGGTTTTTATCATCTAAAAATTCTTGTAGGGAGTAGTAGTTTTTATTATTTAATAATTGTTATACAAAAGTTTTTCTATTGTTATATTTTTTATTGTTTCGGGTAATTTATTGTATATTTTAATGGAAATTACTAGAGGTCCTGATGCGTGTATTTTCAGGCAGGAAGTAGGAAGTGTTAATTTATTTTTGTATCGTAGTGTATATATTAAGTTTAATTTCTTTCTGCGTTTCTAAAATGCAGGGTATTTTTTTACAAATTTGCATATTTCTAGAATAGAATAGTCATTGACTTCGAAAGGGTTAAGTCTCTATATCTCGATATGCTGTTCGTTATTTTTTGGGAGAGTATGCTGATTGCTTCAGACGGCATTTACAGCTTTACCGGGCTTTTTTGGGGCGGCGAGAAACTCAAAGGGTTCCTCAAGCCGTGGGAAACGAATCACCTTCGGAGGTTTTCTAGAAGGAACGGCATCACACACTAGTGCGTGTCCATGTGCCCTACCAGGTCCTCCGAGGGGTTCGGGTCGGATCGGGTTTGGATCAGATCGGCTGTTTTTTCACGTTGGCCTTGATTGTAAAATGCCCTTTGTCCCCAGGGCTCGTGTCGGCCAGCCAGTGCCCCCGGGGTGGCTTCAGCCTCTCCCAGCCAGTGGCCAGCAGGATCCACGAGCATGAGCAGACACTCATACCACAGCTGCAGCACCCCATCAGAGATGTGAGTTATATTTGACTATGAATAACTATAAAAATAATATTAAATGAAAATTTATTTCTTGGCATATTAAACACTTTGGCGAATCTCCTTGCGTTTGATTTTATCTTGATGTTTCAAACCTTTACACGGTCTGTGGTTATAGAAAGAATAAAATGACCGTGTTTCATGAAAAACACCGTTTTCAACAAGTTGTTACATGCGTCGATGTCGCTTGTCAAAACCCCAATACGAACGTGAAAATGCGTCATAAATGTGTTTTGTCAATAAACGCGAATTGATTCATAAAAGTTGTAATATTTCAATTTGTAATGTTTGCATTAACTTTGTTTTTTTTAATAAATTCTATTTAGGCACATATAGTGCATTTGTCATGAACGCCAAATATATGTCCTGAAAGAAAATAACATTCATACGCACAATAAATAGCAAATAAAATAACAATAGTAATTTAATAAACAAAACATACATTTAATTCGACTCTACCGCGAAGCTTAATTCTACTGTAAAAACACCTGTATGAAACTTTTAGTTACACTACTTTTCAGGGTAATGTTACACAATGTCCCCAATTCCAATCAATATATTAAATACCTACTTAAATATATATTTTAACGTCAACCACCACCGACATGTCTTCCGACTTTCTTCTCAATTATTTTAAATGCCTTATTCATTTTATAATGAATTGGTTCTAGGGCTCCTTATGTGGCCGCAGTACATACTCGCCCCTTCAGGCCCTCAGTGAAAGCACCTGTCGGGATCATGGCGCGCAGTCAGCGCCACCCCCACCTCAGCCACCAAGGGTCCAGGTTCGTATATTTGGGTGTTAAAGATATTTACACAATCTTTTATTGTATCGTAATGTATTTCCGTGTCATCATCTTCATCATCATCAAAAGTTAGCCCACTGTCACACTATGTTTACATAATTATTAATAGTTTACCATCGTATTTACTAGGTATCTATGGTAAAACTATTTTTACCATAGATAGTAAACACACTTTTCTATACTTTTTTACACTTAAAAAGTATGTTCCTTTTATAATGCTATACTTATTTTAAACAAATAAAACACTAATTGACTAAAACACTAATGCCTATTTTCACCATTGACCCCTAAGTCTTAGGGGACAGTTGTTGGAGCAAAACCGTTACCTAAAATGGCTTAGGGGTCACCTAAAACCTAGAGGTCAATGGTGAAAATGGGCATAAAGCTCTCGTAACTCGATTTTTTCAAGACCGAGTTACTACTCTTTAGATGATTCATAGCTAGGCCGTATACTTAATACCGGTCAAGTTAAAGCAAGAACTTAACAAAAAACAACATCACTAAGGGCAGTAAATCTAAGCCTCAACTGCAGTTCTCCTTGCAGGTATCATCACAAAACGTGACCCTCCACTCCGCCGTGGCTCGGTGTACCGCTACGCTTGAGCTCGCAGCCCTCTGGAGGAGTTTCCATGAGCTGGGCACAGAAATGATAGTCACTAAGGCTGGCAGGCGCATGTTCCCTGCGCTCCAAGCGAGGTTGGCTGGTCTGCAGCCGAACGCGGACTACCTACTGCTGGTAGACTTCGTGCCCTTAGACGATAAGCGGTATCGGTACGCGTTTCACAGGTTAGCACTTGTTTTGTACCTTAGACCTTCCTTCAAGAACAATAGCGGCGAACAGACGCATGTTTCACGCGCTCAAAGCGACACTGGCTGACCTGCAGCCGAATCTGGCCAGCCGGCCACCCTGATCTCCAGCCGGAGATCAGGGTCATAAATGACTTTTGATATCTCCCATAGGTGACTTATATCATGAGAAGTGCTGATGACTGTTTTACTCCAACAAATGTCACATTTTGAGTGTCACCTTAAATGGCTATGGTGTCTCTAAAATTGATAGGTTGCTGGTGAAAGTAGGCAATGGCTCTTACACAAAGTTTAAAAGAGGTTTATCGGTATTGTTACACATGAGTTTATAAGGCGAGTTTTGTTAATTAGCTCGAGTTGGGTGGTAGCGGGTAAAGCGGACCCAGTGTCGCCGCCCCGCATTCACGTGCACCCGGACTCACCCGCGCCCGGCTCCCATTGGATGCGGCAGCTCGTCTCCTTTGATAAGTTGAAGCTCACTAACAACCAGCTCGATGACAATGGCCATGTAAGTACGAGTATGATAATGTTCTGTTGCGTCAAACTTTTGGTGTGACCTCGTTTTTAATCTACCACTGTTGGTGAACTGATGATGTAACCAAAAAATAAAATATTTAAAAATACCTTATAATAGGTCCTTACCTATGAAATTGGAGTTTTTTTTCTCACTTATTAGTAGGTGTATTACTTCTAAAAGCCAATACTGGTTGTTAATATTATTTTACACCTTTAATTGGGACTTTGTTACTTAGGCTTCAGTAATAACAATGACTATTAATTTTGTGTCTTTATCGCCCAACTTTTTTTTTAATTGACTTACTTTTTTGTTCGCGGAATTGTCCTTTTGTTTCATTGTAGCTTTGAAGGGACTTGATTTTTTCTTTTTAATGTCTGCTATATTTAGCTAGTGAAACAAACACAGTACACTACAAAATTAAAAAAAAACGTTAGTATGAAAAATAAATTTAATAAAAAATCTTCATGCAAATCTCCAATTTTATTTTCTGTGTTCTGTGGTAATGACCTATTATTATTTGAAGTACAGAAACCTGCACATCAACCAAACCAAATCTGTCAAGCTTCAACTAATGCTCAACCTTATGTTTTACTTATACGTAAAGTCTATTGAGAAAATTAGACAGCTTGTGGTAGTACCATCTTACGACTCCAATGGGACTAGCTTAATAGGTATGTCTTCTGAAGCACGAAGCTATTCGGTGATCACCGGCATTGCGAAAGTTTTGTATTTGCTAGATTGCAAAGCGAACACGCAAGTCGATTTCGTCTACCATAATTTTTAAATACTTTAAATGTGGCTACAATTTTTGTTTTGTCCAAATGTTTAGTTAAACTTTAAAAAAATAACTAGGTTAGAATAATGTTGTGTCATTAATTAATTATTAATTATTCTCATCTCTATGTTTATGAAATAGTGTCATATATTTGAAAGAGTCTACGAAACTCTTTCAAATCTATACTAATATATAAAGCTGAAGAGTTTGTTTGTTTGTTTGTTTGTTTGTTTGTTTGTTTGAACGCGCTAATCTCAGGAACTACTAGTTCGAATTGAATAATTCTTTTTGTGTTGGATAGTCCATTTATCGAGAAAGGCTTTAGGCTATATAACATCACGCTGCGACCAATAGGAGCGAAGCATCAGTGAAAAATGTTGCAAAAACGGGAAAAGAGCCTAAAAAATTAAAAATGCTGCCGAAAGTCACTATTCCACGCGGACGAAGTCGCGAGCACAGCTAGTATACCATATGACACTATTTCACATTAGTAATTTTTACAGTAAATTTACGGAATTTTCTTTTTACTATTGTGATTTGATGTTTAATAATACTAGTTTGACTTAAACTTTATACTATACTCGTATTATGCGACAGGCAAACGTTTTATTTGGGCATGAAAACTAAAACCGTACTAGTGACAGATTTTTGATGTTTTCAGATAATATTGAACTCTATGCACCGGTACCAGCCTCGGCTCCACGTGGTATACCTCCCTGCCGAGGGTCAGACTACAGCGCCTGGTGTAGTTCCGTTCAGAACTTTCGTCTTTCCCGAAACTGGATTTACGGCTGTCACAGCCTACCAAAACCATAGGGTAAGTCACTTAAGGCCAAAAACAAAATAAAGACAAAATAACATCTTTAAATCTATCTTTTTTTTGTGATGTTAATCTAGAAATTTTACCATAGACTCTTACTTATTTATTTTATTTAGCTGTATATTGGTTCATTAATAAAATTATGTATTACTTACAGATAACACAGTTGAAGATAGCAAGCAACCCATTTGCTAAAGGATTCAGAGACTGCGATCCTGATGATTGGTAAGTGAAAGTAATATTATCAATTCTGCCTATAAAATTTCTGTCTATGTTATTTTATAAAATAAAATTATAGGTAGGCACAGTACTGTTTTTGGGTTGCTAATATCATCGTTATACTACGCATACTTAGATTCTACATTTTACAATAGTTCAAATTTTAGCACTGCCGCATACACAATAACCATTTATTCCTCCAACGCAACCCCTATTTGTTGAAAACTTAACTTTTAGGAATCATAAATTTTGACAGTTTAAACGCGGCCATGTTTTTTCGTTTTGGCGGGAGCGGGAAATGAGGCGTGTCCGTCATAACTGTCGCATAACTCTTTACTCTATGGCCAAGTCGTAAAAGTAAATTGTCGCCGGCTGTTGAAACGTCTGCCCGTCCGTGTCACATTTGAAAACTTTGTAAATGTAACATTTTATTGATGTTTCCGTGTGATTCATTATCTCTGTTGTGACAAGAGGGTTATTATTTGAAATGTGGTTTCGATTATTTCGACAAAGTGTTTTTGCGTTTCTCCTGCCTCCAGTTTTATTTTTGTTGGTGTATTCTTAAATTAAATGACTCTACATTATTGGTAAAGAAATACGAGTAATGACTTGACATTGGGAATTGTTTTTTTCAGTTCCTTCTCTAATAACTTGCAGCATCTTATTACCTAATATAAAAACAACGAAGAATCCTTTTAAATAAGAAAGAAATATCTAAAGAAAAACATATAGTTAGCTTAAGGCATATATCTTTATAATGAACTGCCAACTATCATTAAAAAACGTGGACACTCTTGACTTGTAAAAGTCTGACTAAGTACATGAATATATTAAGTACTAGCGGCCGCTCGCGGTTTTACCCGCGTGGTTTCCGTTCCCACTTCCCGTAGGAATATCGGGATAAAAAATATTCTATGTTTCAATCCAGGTTATAAACTATCTGTATGCCGAATTTCATCCAAATCCACCCATCCGTTGCAGCGTGAAAAAGCAACAAATATACACACATACATACACACAAACTTTAGCATTTATAATATTAGTGTTATAGTGTGATAGATATGAATAAAATAGTATGGCCAGCTTTTCCTTCTTGTAAAACGAATATCCACTGCCCGTTCCGATCCGAACCCCTCGGAGAATCTACTAGGGAACGGAGGCACACACTTGCATAATGCCATTTCCTTTAAACCTCTGACGGTGTCCAATCCCACGGCTTTAAGCATCCCATTCCCTGCCCTCTCCAAAAAAAAAGAGTGCCCACGACACATTGTTTAGTATACTTTTAAACTTTCGCGTTCCATAGTTAAATAAATTTAAACGGGGAACGCAAACTTCTACTTAGTAAAAAGGTATCAAACCTTCTTTATACCCGACGTTTCGACCGAGTTACAATGGCCGTGGTCACAGGCTGACTGAGGTATGGATTTATTCGCATTTTATACACTTTCTCTTCTAGTACACTTTTTAAATACTTGATACATCCTATCGCAAATTCATAACTTATCTAGACTTCCTCAGATGCTTTCGCATTTAGTACACTTTCGCAAAATATACACTTTTATTTTTTTAAAGGTAAGAGTTATCAGACTGTAGAAAATGTCACTTAATCTTGTAAATTGTTGCAACTAGTACACTTTATGTACTGTCGAATACGTAACACTTTTAAAACTCTGAAATTTTGTGGGGAATACAAAATTGAGGGTTGGGTAAATTATATTATTTCAAAATAAAAGAAAAAGCATGATGTTCGCTTAACTACATACTATAATATCTACCTCTATATATAGGTACGCATTCAACGATACTTAATTACTACATAAATTTTACTTTACTTATTCTATCCAAACAAACATTTATCTCGATTGAACTCTTGAGATAATCGTCAACGATCTTTTTTAATCTTTCATCAATAAAATTTTTCAGATAGAGTTGGTGGTATAACAATGTCTTCAAGTTTTTGAAAGGTACAGCGATAAACTTTGTAATACTTTTTTCGTACACGATAAAGTGTGTCTTTGACTGATTCCAAAGATGGAAGTACATCATCATACTCCGGGTTAGACCTGAACGGTCTCATGACGTCATCAAATATTGTCGGAATAGGACGGTAGTCGTTACACACAGCATTTTTCAAATCTTCCAATAACTCCAGCTTGAATTGGCGAAAATCTGGGCTACACTGATGGTCGTCGCCTTCCCTTACGATGGTTTCGTCTGAGGTAGGTACACCAAGTAAGTGTGCTGTAACGTCGGACATTTTTGGCAAATTATAATTTACTTGTCTATTCTTACTATGTTCTCCCTTCTATTTGTTTGTGTGTACATAAATTATAAATAAATAAATAAATAAGTACTTAAATAGGCTAGATGTATCACTTCAACGTAGATTAGATAAAGTTTCTTCAAGTTGTTGAAGGCACGACTATATGTTTTAGAAGGTGGTTAATTAGTTTTTACCGGACTGTACCACAGTAGAATATTTGCGAAGTCCTCTACGAATGGCTATAATAGTCACATTTTTGCTAATTAATCTAACAATTGTACTGAAACATTACTAAATGCGAAAGCATCTGAGGAAGTCTAGATAAGTTATTAATTTGCGATAGGATGTATCAAGTATTTAAAAAGTGTACTAGAAGAGAAAGTGTATAAAATGCGAATAAATCGAGGTATGATACCTTTTTACTAATTAGTTTGCGTTAATTCCCGTTTAAATTTGTTTAACATTGTTTAATACCTATGTATATATTAGGATTAGGATGACTTTCAATGCAAGTAGCATAGAAGTAAGTATTTTGTTGTTAATAGCGTATTTTCTATGTAGCGGTAAAAAGAAAAGAAGCAATTGAAATTATGAAATCAAAGAATAGGTACAAACTTTTGAAAGCACACCTTTATTCGCCCGCCTAATTTATTCTCCACCAATCAGCGTTGATAGGTATATTTAAGACGAGTCTTGCCGCGTTTATGTTTCGCATCTGTTTTATACCAGTCGAGCAGGTGAGCGTTTACTATGCAGTCGGGTTGTTATTGTTAATTCTTTGTATGTCGAAAATATATATCGTGGCTACAGTGGCTAGTTATATTCCCCAACTGAGACCTTTGTGTAAAAACTTTTTCGATAAGGACTATCACACACTTGACTCTGTTGAAATACCCACGAAATGCAATCGACTGGGTGTGATATTTGAATCAGCGGTGGTAATAAATCTCACACTATGAAATTAATCATCACGAGTGCTTTCTGATGGCTTTCCTCCCAGTATTCGATGTCACCTGATTAGGTACTTCGACACTAAAGAATCTCGAACGGTAGGTAATTTTTTGTAATGGTTTAGTAAGCGGTTCATCCTCCTTACGACACAACATTCAACCGGAGCCTAGATTCTATTCGATACTATACTTATAATTCTATTCGTACGCCCCAAATAATCTTGTGCCAGAAAGGATGCCGACTTCATGAAAACTTCCAGGGTTTGATCGGTCAACTTCAAGAATCACCAAGTTTCTCGCCATTTACCCTGAAAAGTATAAATCATACGCGGTCAAAATAGTCAATTGTCTCCAAACTAATGACCAGACTCTTTGCTCCTTGTTTCCTTTCGAGATTCAATGTCTTTTTTGTTGTCATGACGAAAGAAGGTCTAGTCTTTTCGAACTCTAAGCTGCATGAAGTCGTGTGTTGTATCTGTGACAGAAACAAAACCTTCTTTCATAACTCACCACTTTATAAATAACTAACAACAAAACGCTATAATAAGTTAAGTATGATCTATAAAACCATTCGTTCTGTATACGAAGTATAAACAATCTGTTGTGTTTGTTTATACTGTGGTAAACTACCGTTGCTGCGGCTGCATTGGCCGCTGTCTGGGGAATAAATCTCGGCCTGTCAGCGGCTATTCTGTCTGTATTAACTGCACTGCTTCTCATGATTTTATGAGCCATACGGCCGACCAATGAGGGTCTGCTGTTTTGTAGGTATACGTTGGATGCTCGTCTAACTAAACGATTCAAGAAATTGTTGAAGCATTATTTTGTTTTTTAACAAATTGATGGTCAATAACTTTACTTTAGTATATTCTTATTGATTTATGGTAGTTTTGGTGGCGGCGTTTGCAGCTCAGGCAAAGTACAATAATATAATAATTAATATGTAATACCTATTAAAATAAAACATATTTTAAATAATTAAAATCAACAATAGGTACTTTAATTAAAAACTAAGCTGTTATTTTGTATTGCACATTAATCAGATATTCGTCGTCGTCAGTATTATAATCACTTTATACGTATTTTATTATGTTAATTTTATTAACAATAATTCGTTCTGTAATGCTATAAAAGTTAATACTTAGTAATATACATTATATAATATATTTATTTAATTCTAAATTCAATGTCTGGTATCTCGATGACGGCACTTAAGGGGGAAACTCTGGTTTAGTTCTCGAGGACCTACAAACTTTGATAAACCAGTTTGGCACTATAGGTTTGGAGCTAAATTTTTCCAAATGTGAATTATACATTTCGAATTCCGTGGCCTCGGACCGTAGAGCTCAAATAGTTAATGACTTCAGTCGCCTGGCCCCCAGTATCAAAATTCTCAACGATGACTCTTTATTTTTATTAGGCGCACCGCTTCTCGACGCTGCCATTCCCGCTTTTGTAAACGATGCGATCTCTAAATTCAATTCAACTGCAGACCGGTTATTCCAAATTAATCCTCACATGGCCTTAGCATTCGTTTTTGTCTTTTTGTGCCTAAATTCAAATATGTTCTACGTTGCTCCCAACTTTGGCTTTTTCCAGCAATGTTATCCAATTTAGATAATTTGTTAAGAGAAACTCTTATTAAAATTTTAAATTGTACATTAAACGACCGCGTTTGGTTACAGGCTTCGCTTCCTGTACGCTTCGGAGGCCTAGGAATAAGAAATTTATCCAGTGTGGCCCTGCCAGCGTTTTTGTCTTCTGCTCATAGCACGTACAATCTCTACAGGAAAATTATCAACCCATCTTTGGGTTCCGTAGAGTTGTCGTGCAAAGCTGATGCGAGTAACGCCTGGTTATCCGCCTGTCAAAATTCTAACTTACCATTATTACCACAATCTCAGAGGCAATGGGACGAGCCACTGTGCAAGCAAGTTCTGGAGGGGCTTTTATCCACTTCGAGTGGTATGTCAGAACTCGCTCGTCTTACTGCTGTCTCCCACAGAGAGTCAGGCCACTGGCTCCAGGCATTACCATCTGCCAATGTCGGTACCTTGTTGGACGGGCCGTCTCTCACTCTAGCGGTCTGTCTTCGTCTAGGCGCCAGGGTAGTCCACCCTCACCGCTGCGTAAGTGGAGAATCTGTTGACTGGGTCCAAATTATTTATTTGTTCCGTTTGCGGTGGAGACATTGGGTCCATGGGGGCCGGAGGCCAAGCAGCTTGTTAAAGAGTTGAGTGCTCGCCTTATTGAAGCCTCCGGTGACAAGAAGGCTGGCAGCTACCTCTGCCAACGTATTAGCTTGGCAATCCAAAGAGGTAATGTTGCCAGCATTCTTGGAACCGTTCCCATGAGCCCACAGCTGGAGGACATTTTTTATTTATAGGTTTTATTTTGTCTTTAGTTATCTTAAAAATTTTAATATAGTTAGTTATGTTATTGTGAAATAATATAATAATAATAAATATGGTTTTGTACCATTAAAAAAAAAAAATATATATTTAAAAATCAGCGATAATGTAGTGATTTACACAAAGGTCCCATACCTAGGCAGTCCCCAATCGGTTGCATAGACCGTGGTAAAAGTTTTTTAATAATTTATAACGCGAAGCAAACGAATCTTTAAAAAAATTAGTAAGTAAAAATTATTAAAATTCATTAACGTCACAAAAGTTCCGCGTATCGACTAAGACAAACTTATCTTAGTCTACAAAAATAAACATTCGAGCCATTAATTACTTCTATCGCGAAGACAGCGAAAAAACAACGCGCCATGTGCACCATACAGAGAGAGACAAAAAACATGTGACCGAGCGAGAAAAAAAAGGTGAATTATAAACTTTTTTTACCACTTCTTCCTGGCTTCCTGGTACAATCGATTTATAATTTTAATGTTTCGTGCGAAGGTCATTTGTCGTGCGCTGTCAAAATAGGCATTATCGCGTGGAATTGTAATAGGACCCCGCCTTGTGGGCGGGCGTTGATATTATTTAATCTGTGTTTTGCCAAGAGATCCTTTGGGATTTAGTGGATCATCAGCCTAATTCCACCGTCATCGTTAGTTCAAATTTGAAACGAAAAATATGGCTTATTATTGTGTAGTATCGTCAAAGCTTATGAGAAGTTTGAAGTTTTTTATTGTTATATAGGTATTAGGTCCTTACCTATGAAATTGCTGTTTTGTATGAAGATTTTTAACAAAATTCTATTTTTTTATACTAACGCTTTTTCAATTTTCTTAACATCTACTTAATTAGGTTAGCACTGTAAAAATTGTAGAGCAGTGTGTTTGTTTCACTAGCTAAATATAGCAGACCCTAAACAAAAAAAACAAGTACCTTCAAAGCTTCAATGAAACAAAAGGTAAAATCCGCTAAAAAAAAAGTCAATTTAAAAAAAATTTGGCCTAATTTTTTTGACACAAAATCAATAGACACAAAATCAAAAATCATTGTTATTACTAAAGCATACACATAGTCTTAATTAAATGTGTATAATAATATTAACCCACTTACTCCTACTGTGTCTTTAACGACACACCAACTTTAAAAAAATATAAAAGTTTATGTGGGTACTTTGTTAATTTTTTTTGTGTTGGGTCTGACAGTCAATATTATACATGGTTATTGTGAAGTAATAACTGTGAGTTACATTTAATATATTTTGTTTGTAATAAGTTTGAATTTTGTGATTATTGCAATGAGTAAATCAAGGTGAGTTGAGATAATATTTTATCGCGATTTGTATTTGTGTAAGAACAGATTATCAATATTTTATTCCTATGTTGTAAGAAAATAAAAAAACAAATTGTTATTTTATAATATTTCTTATGGTATTTGCCTTTTACTTTAGGTGTTCCGTAAAAGACACGGTAGGAGAATGTACTACTATCTGCTATACTACCATTCAATATTAGAACATTTTCCAACTGCGTCTTTTTATTATTTAAAAAACACAGTTATTATTTTTATTGCATATTTCTTTAATATTATGTATTTTTACAAGAATTTTAAAATCGCGCTGTCGTTAACTGAAATTTTTGAAGAGTTGGAGCAAAATGATAAAATTGAGGTTCCAGATTCTATAACTAACATGCTGCCAGAAAACTGTAGCGTGGAAGTAACAGATGAAGACTCTGGAGATGAAGACTATGTGTTGCTCCAAAATCTACCTGGGACACTTTACTCCCACCTGCACCGGAAAAACTGCTAAACACCATTTTTTGCAACTGCAAAAAGGGATGCAGTGCTAAATGTGGTTGCAAAAAAGTCGGACTGTTCTGCTCTTTGGCATGTACAAACTGTCATCATGTTCGTCAACTGTCAACGTGTTCATCTGAAGACTCTGGAGATGAAGACTATGTGTTGCTCCAAAATCTACCTGGGATCCAGGTCAGACCCATCTCAGAGCACCTGCTGAAATTCAACGTGAAGATTCTTCTGATGATAGTGAGGATGACTGTTTATCTTTAGTACAGCTATCTAAAAGGTCAAAATATTGGTATTTATAGGACTAGTGTCCGTGGGAAAAAGTGGTTCTTCTCACTAATGAGTCATTGCCTTGATATGGCCACTTATGAAGCCTGGCAGTTATACAAGAAAAATGGTGAGCAGTTGGATCATTTGAAATTTTGGAGGAATGTCGCTATGTCTTCTTGAAATAAACAAGAAAGCTGACAGTCATAGGGATGGAGAGCCATTACAAAGTAGAGCCACAGCAATGCAGTATACTCATAATGGTCACCTGATAAAATATAGAGAGGCTCGACTGCGTTCTGGTGTCTGTCATAATAGTGCAAATGTTTATTGTATGAAATGCAATGTAACATTGCATCCGAAAACATGTTTTGAAGAATATCATATACAGAAAATAACCATATGTGTGACCTAAATAAAACATTTTATTGAGATTCATGTGTTTTATTGGCGTTTTTGTCAATTTATTATGGAGCCGTAATAAATCTAAATAATAAGCTATCAAAGTAGCATATTCTCCTACTGTGTCGTTTAAGACACGGCATTTTCCGGCTTTTCTTCAAATGGAATATTTTTTAAATTATTTTTTATGGATCATCAAGATAAGATAAGATAAGATAATCATTTATTTGCCAAAAAACATGGTAATTAACAGGTGGTAAAAAAAAATTTACAATGCGCACATGTTTTGCCATTATAAAACAGCATGCAAATGTTAAATTAAAATGTCGAAGTTAAACATGTCAATATGGTTAATTAATTAATTATAAGTAGAAAAAAAATACAACTAAATGTCAAAAATATCATACTAAAAGTCAGTCAACAACATTTTTATGGAAATAAATACAGTATTATACAATTACTACATATACAATTATACACATTACTAGTGTGTTACATTATGTCAATCAGGAAGTTTATTAAGTTGATTTATAATTTAAATATTCTTTAACTGTATAGAAACAATGCTCTAATAGCCAAGCTGTTAATTTATTTTTAAACATATTAAACGAGTATATGAAATTTCAAACCAATCTTACAAAAAAAGTTAATTCAGGAGTAAGTGGGTTAACATCCGGTATTGAGTTTTAGAAGTAATGTGGTAATACACCATAATGAGTGAGAAAAAAAGTCAATTTCATAGGTAAAGAACCAATAATTTATGTGTGTAATTACTGCTAGTGATCTTGTTTTTGTACCTACAGGTTATTGCACAAATTCAAATGAAGAACTAAACGGTTACCAACAGAAAGTTAGCAATTCAAATTCTTAGCAAGACCCGCGATTTACTCGACACAGGTTTTACGCTCGCGTTATTTGACTCGATCGCCTTTAAGACCCAGGATTTTTCGGACTCCACGGTTTATTGAAGCAATAAGTATCACGCCACATAACATCTGATTTCGCGGTTGAGGCCAATGCGTGCAAATGCAAATTCATTCTTGAAATTATAGCATTTGTCGTTCCACAGCCCACCAGAGCAGAACCAGCAGCGAGGCACGCCCAGAAGGCGCGAGGCGGCGCCTATAGAACCCTGCCCGCAGCTCAGCCAGCCCTACGCCGCGGAGCCCAGCGGCTGCGGCCCTCTGTACGCCACTCACGCGCCTATGCGGTGAGTAGTCACTATTCATCCTCTACCACAGCAGAATACCAGCAGATCCAACTGCAAGAGACGCCTAGAAGTCACGCCCAGCAGCTAATTCTGCTGTTTGTACGCCACCTACGCGCTCATGCGGTGAGTAGCCAGTAGCCATCCTCTACTTCACCAGAGTACCAGCAGAGCCAACTACAAGAGACACCTGGAAGTCACGCCCAGCAGCTAATCCTGCTGTGGGTACGCCACCCAAGCGCTCATGCGGTGAGTAGCCAGTAGCCATCCTCTACTTCACCAGAGTGCCAGCAGAGCCAACTGCAAGAGACGCCTAGAAGTCACGCCCAGCAGCTAATTCTGCTGTATGTACGCCACCCACGTGCTCATGCGGCGAGTTGTTACTAGCCATCCTCTACCGCACAGCAGAGCACCAGCAGAGTCAGCTGCAAGACACGCCTAGAATTCACGTGGCACCCAGCAGCTATTCCCGCTTTAGATACGCCACCCACGCGCCCATACGGTGAGTAGCCACTAGTCATCCCTTACCGCACAGTAGAGTACTTCCAGGAAAAGCAGTAATATAAGTCTAGAGATCCTTTGCAGCTCTGCCTACAGCTCAGCCAGTTTACGCTGCGGAGCCCAGTGGCTGCGGCCCTCTTTACGCTACTCACGCGTCTATGCGATGAGTAGCCACTCTATAGCCACCCTCTATCATACAAAAGGCTACCAGTAGAATTCAGCATCCGTGGGGGACCTGCGGATGCTACCCACGCACAAACGGTGAGTAGATACTAGCCACCCTCTACCACACATCGGGTACCAGCAGAGCCAGCGCCCGTGGGGACCTGCGGATGCAAATGCAACCCGCTGTACATCACTCACGCGCCCATATGGTGAGTAGACTCTAGCTACCCTCAAACAGGATACCAGTAGAGCCAGCGCCCGTGGCGACCTATGGACAGATACGCTTTTCAGGATCCGTAGTCACAGCTACACTCTAGAAAACTATAATTAAGCGTTCCATACGGAATGGCATTGGCTAACAAAGCGCATTGGTTGGAAGTTTCCTAGATCCAAAGTATAAATTGTTATTTTTCTTAAATTGCAGATACCAACCGCATGCCGGCCATAACAGTGCGTACAGTGCGTACTACGCACATAGGTAGCGCACCGGTGCCTGTACGAGCGTCTTGTGATACTAAATAAAGCAAAGACAACTGAGATTCGGGAAGGCAGTGGGAACAAAAATTTTTTTGTATAGCATACAACAGTCAACATTGAAAGCCAAGAAACCCGTCCGTATGGCAGCCATGTCAATGCGATAAGGTATCAGTCACTTACTTGTCAATTAAATCCAAAAATGTAGGTATGTAGATAGAATTAAGAAGAATAAAAAAAAATATGTAGAATTTAATAATGATATACAAAATAAAAAGTTGTTGATTGTGAACAGTAGGTATGTAGTTAGACTTAGATTAGATAAAAAGTGTAAATTAAAAAAGGTTGGTGGCAAAATTTTCATTATTAAAACAATGTTTTGGTTTTGTGATATCACAACGTAGTCTTAATTATGGTTTTGTTATTAATTAAGTTACCAAATTATAAGTCAAGTACTGTAAAAATAGTACCTATGTATGTTGAAAAATTAATGATTTTAAACTTTAAAAAAGCTAGTAAGACAGTAATTCCAAATTTTCCAAATTTTCTAAACTTTTCAAACACTTTTGTTACAGTCAAAACCCAACATCAGAATAGTTACAAGATAGAGATACAAGTTTCATTCTGGCTTTGTTAAATAACGTAAAAAATTAGATAACGTTACCTCTACCAAACGAAGCAAGTAATAACAAAGGTAACGTTATGCTTGGCATCGTTACCTAGATGGCAATTTTTACCGCTCTACGGGGATGCGGCTAAAAAGCTTAGCCTTACGGTAACGAAAAAAGTAACGATATTTTTCTAGATAACGTTACCTTCAATACCTATGCTACTAATTTAACTTTTTATAAATAGCGTTACTTAAAGCGTAAATTTGAGTAACGTTATCCAGCCCTGTCTGGCACTTTATTGCTACAGCACGCTGGCCACAAGATGACGCTGCTGCTTCGATCTCATACAATTTGTGGCAAATTTTAATTCGATGTTATAAAAATACGCGAACTACGCATACGGCTCGCCTAGAAGCAAACTTAGTCTAATCTGTCTAAGTCGATGTTTTTGAATAGCCATGACTTTGTAAAATATTTTAATAGGTACCTTTTGCTTTTAAACAGTTTTGTCTAGTTAAACGAAACTAGTTTACGCTGATATGAGTTTGTCGGTAACAGCCTTATTACGACATTAAAATAAGTAAAATATTATAAAGCCATACCTACATACTCGTAACGTTGTACTTTAAGCAAGCATTTAGAGAAAATAAAAAAGTTTGTTTTCTTAATCTACTATTCTAACTTTACAATGAAGAGTCATAGCATTGGGTGCCATATCTTTTGTGATAGAATCTAACCAAAATAGTGTATGTAATGTAAGTTATTTAAGAATTTCGCTATTTCAATATTATTGTTACCAAATATATAGTTAATAAAAAAAATATTGTCTCTGTATTGAGAAAGTAAGTACTTAAGTCATAAAATTATATTTGTTCTTTTTTCTCAGCAAAAAGGAAGACGAGTGCAAACCAGTCCCATTAAATTAAAACCAAAATGTTGCCAAATGTAATATAAATTTAATTGAAATCAAGTTGAAGTAAATAATGTGTGTATATTTATTATTGCAATCTATTAAATATCATTTAAGTACGAAGCACGTGTTTCATTTCAACATTATTTCGTTTGTTTAGGTTGCGTTGTTACCTTCAATAATAATGATTATCGTGGTTTCGAAAATGTTTGTAACTTTGCTTTTCATTTGCACATAATGTTTATTTTTGTACTTAAGCAGTTTTTTAAAAACCTTGTTTTGTAAAAAGGTTACGACGATTGTTGTTCTCTTTTTTAAATTAATCATATTCCGTCGTAAGCTGCTGTATTTCCATAGTTTACAATAAAAAGAAGTAATATTGCATTTGTTGTGGCAAGTTCTCTATTTGTGGCGTTCTAAAGTGGGACTTCTCTGATATGGTGTACGACATGACGTGGTTCACTGTGGCCGAGCCGGGTTCATCTCCGCGATCGACAAGCACTTTAGAAGTGATAGTCTCTTCGAATTCTTCTGCCACTAACTCTGGTTCAGGCTCTACTATTTCCTCAATAGGCAAAATTATCGTGGTAGTAGTAGTTATTGGTTCTGGATAATATTGAGGGAAGTATTGAGGTGCCGGAGTAAACGTTACTGGTTCGAAGATATTTGGCTTGTAGCTGACGGGAGCGTGCTGATGCACTGGTGCTGGAATTTGGGTTTCAAATGGAATGTTATAATAGTAACTGTACGAGTGAGGTGGCTCGTTATGCACATGATTCACTGGCAGTTGGGTATCAAGATGCTCGGGGATGTACTCGAAATGAGGAGGGGTGTTTAGGTGTGCAGCGATTTCTTTCTCATCAACGTCAACTGTGTAAGTGTGATAGGTGTTGTTGTCAGCAGAACTCTGAACAGGCTCGTCGTTTAATGGCACAAATTCAATTTGATTGGAAGCGTTTTGACTGTTATAAGCGGCGTGCAAAATGCTAGATAAGTCTTCAGTCTGTTTGGTTGATGCAATAGCAAGGTCCGAAAATATGTCAGTGTCGGGAGTAAAGGCCACTCCGAATTTGTCAGCGATCTCTTGAGCGGACATCATCTTTTCAATAGCGATGTTTTGGTATTCATTGTTTGACTTGATGTGGTTTAGCAGTTTCATGATTAAATGGGTGCTGTCCATTGGGTTCTCAACTGACCTCTTCTTCCTTAGACAATTTTCATCCGTCTCGTTCTCAGCGTCATTCAAAGCATAGGACAGAAGATGGGCTATTTCGCTTTGGATAGCACGGGTTATTTGATTTGCTATTTCTTTCATATCTTCTACTTGTTCTTCTGCTGATTTTTCAGGGTTATTCATAACTTCAGCCATCTTGGCAGCTGACGACGTTGGGAATACATGGTTTTTGGGAAGCGTAAATAGGTCAATCCATTCTGTGTCTGCTACTCTAAACTCTTTGACGTTTTCGCCGTCTGGTTTCTCTTTCAGCACATGTCGTAGTGGAATTTCAGGTTCATCGTCGTCGATGTTCGCGTAAATTAAAGTGGCCTGAAAAAAATAGGTTTTTGAAAAAGGAAACAAATGAAATGCAGACTTCCGAAAACCATTTTGAATAAAGTTCTTAATTATACCGAGCTAAGAGTATTTAACATAATAATTAAGTGGAGGTTAATGTTTTACCTGAATTATGAACGCAAATAAAAAGATGTATCGCGCCATGATGAACACGGGTCACGACAATGCACTCGTAACTTATGGTGAGATTTTATGTATTTTATATGAATGCTTATCGACACATTGGGAAATGGGGTCTGTGTTTCAATGAGTATTTTCACGTAATAAAGTGATAAACATGAAATTGTGCAATTGTAATTAATAGCAATGATGCAATAATTTAGGAAATTATAGCGTTTCATAAAAAACGTCATCATTTATAATATCCACATATCCACAATGTAGTTTAATGTAATTAATTATTAGTTTGTATGGTTACAAACATTTAAAATACAGGTGTAGCAAAATAAATATTTATTACTTAACCAAAAATATTACAAACGCTTACGAATAAAATAGTGAATCGTAGTAAAACTTTTAATCAACAATATTTTGTTTATGATTAAAAGTACCTTTCAAACTAATTAGTCCCATACTTATCACTCATCAGAAACACTCTTCGAAAAAAAGAGGTCACGAAAAGTCTCCAAAAGTCTTTAAAGAAAACAGTGTTTATGAGTAATAAGAATATGGTACATCAGAATGAGGTACTGGTGGGTAAGATGGAATCATGGTATTAGGAGTTTGTGGTGAATGGTGGTGAGGGTTATAAGGCATCGGAGAAGTGGCATATACTGGGGCAGGTGGACAATATTGAGAGTGGGGGCACTGCGGCGTCGATGGTGCGGGATACTCTGGGTGAGAGCTGCAAGAACAAGTCGGTGGAGAGTTTGAGCTAGAAGTACTAGGAGGGTATGAATTCGAAGGAGTGCTATTAGGGTACGGCGATGAGCTACAACAAGAACAATGCTTGGGGCACGGTTGAGACGAATATTGCTGATGTTGTGGATTATTATGGGGGCATGGTTGTGATTGAGGAGTTGGATACTGCGGTTGAGGGTAACTGGGAGGGTAGCTCTGTGAAGGGGCAGGTGGGTAAGACGCCTGAGGATTACTAGGCGGGTGTGGCTGTTGGGAATATTGGGATGGCGGGTACGCGGCTGCTTGTGGTGGATAAGGGTAAGAATATTGTTCGTTATATTGAGGGTATGCGGATTTCGGCACAGGATTTGATACTCCTGGGTATGCATACTCTGTGGGCTGTGTTCCAGCTTCTGAAGCGTAGTATGGTGGTGGGTGTTGAACGGTTGTGGACGAAATTGTTACAGATGGGTTGCCGGGTGTTGGTGGTGAAATAGCGACTGTTGTTGGTGGTGCGTGTGAAGGGGTGACGTATACGAATTGTTGTCCAGTTGAGCCTTGTTCTGCTGAGTAGGGTGGGTAGATGTAGGTAGATTCGAATGCGTTGGCGGTGTTGCTAGTATAATCTGGTGTTGACGCTGACGTTGCGTACGAAGTAGGTTGGCTTGACGTGCCCGACGATAACGACTTAGCTAAAAATGCTGCAAAAATGAAAAAAGCATGAGAATGTCATGTGTTGCTGGATCATGGTGTTGCTGTCATCAGTCAGTGCAATTTATTATATTTTAGTTGTTTACATTGCTTGCGCTACCAACAGAACTGTGTCGTTAATCACACCCCGGGCGGTATTAGACAGCCCTCCGTGGAATATGAACACAAAAAACTTTACATAGTATAAGATACTTTAATCGGTTTTGGTTTCTTCTTACAAAACTTTCGTCATATTTTTTCTTTTAACTCCTAAAATACGTTGAAAAAATTCCTAGCATCGGGAATTGAATAAAAATAATATAGTAAAATACCTTTTCTAAATATACAATTTTTTATTTCTAAATATTAGTTCTATTCAAGTTGTAATTTTACTTGCTATAAAATTTGTGTACACTTTATATTATTTCATAAAAAGATCTCGAGACTATATAATCTTTGTCTTATGCTTACGTGAGGAGTATAACGCACTGATCATCTGGTTCATTCGCTCGTGCAGGGATTGCATCTGTGAAAACATACACAATTTATTGTTTCGCACAACGATTATTCGACGTGAAACGACGAGCTCGATAGCGCAGTAGTTAACACCCGTTTTGCGAGTGTTGAGGTTAGCTGAGGTAACTTGGGCAACGGCCGGTCATCGGATGGATGACCAAAAATTTTTCATGTTGAGCTCCGCCGTGCTTCGAAAGGCACGCAAAGCTTAGCTGCATTAGCAGTCGCTAACAACCACCAATCCGCACAGGGCCCGCGTGGTGGTTTATGGCCCGTTCTCTCTATTCATCCACAGGGAAGGCTCGTGCCCCAGCAGTGAGGACAAAACATGAGCGGATGATGATGACGAAAACGATTATTCTACAATGTCGCTTACCATTGTAACCTTTCTTTTTGCAATATGCATAAAGAATTCATTAAAATGCAAGGTTGTGAATTTTACGTCAAGGTGTGTTAAAATTTAGTATTAAAAATATGGTAATAGGTATATACATATATTAATAGCGTAAGCCGATTTTTGTTCCAGTGATTATGGGACGACAACTGAAAAATTATGATAATATTATTATTAAATATTATTTTAGTCTCATTTTGAAGAGCTCCAGCCGTAGATGTGCAGAAAAATAAAGAAACCTGTCATAGGTTTCAATATTCCTAAAAAATCTGTTGAATAAACGTGAAATTTTTTGGGCGACCTACTAGTTTATCTATTAATGCCATTTGTTGCCAAAGTTGTTAATTGATTATGGGAGTTCAATATTTATAATGTTTTATACCTACATGTGAATGGTGACCAATCTCAATGGATTGGTGGAACTCGGAAACTTTAAAAGATAAAGAAATTTTCTCTAAAATAACTATAAGTCGTACATTTGAAAACTAAATAAATCTGCATTTAAAGGTTTTCATAAACAACTGGGAAGCCAAACCTGTAAGTTCATATATTGCGGTAGTTAAGTTAAGTTAAGTAAAAGTTAATGGAAATACAAAAAGAAAAGCAACAGTTGTAATAAATTGCCAAGTTTTATAATTAATTAGTTACAAATCTTTTATAAGCAGCGTTGTTTGACTTTGGAATTGAAAACATTCTTATAGAGATAGGTATTTCGATTGCTCCCTGTGCCACCCTGTATGCCACCCTGTATAAATAGGAAAGTCATCATCACCAGCTCATTATATGTCTCCACTGCTGGGGCACAAGCCTTCCCTATGGATGGATGGGGAGATCAGGCCATAAACTACCACGCGGGCTCAGTGCGGATTGGTTGTTAACGACTGCTAATGCAACCGGGACCAACAGTTTAACGTGCCTTCCGAAGCAACGGAGGAGCTTAAGATGATAAATTTTTGGTCACCCATCCGATGACCGGCCTTTGCGAAAGTTGCTTAACTTCAGCAATCGCAGACCGAGTTAACCACTACGTCATCAAGCTCCTCGTCAATAGGTAAGTACTTACTTGTGATTGTTGTAATTGGTGACAGCCCGGGACCGTAGCGTGACTTAAACCTATTAACAATGCACATAACTGTATCTGTATTTTTAACATACTGCTAATATCAACTAACACTAACAAAAAAATAAACTTCTACTTGAGAAGCAGCTAATATATTGAGATGGTGATGGCTAGTGTATTTTTTATATAAATATAATTGATACTTTAGGACGTGATGAATCGGAAGAACAATTAGATAGTATGCTCTTAGAAATGATAAGGGGTGATAAGATTTCTGAGATATAAGATGTAGTTGGTGATTGAACGATAATGAATGTCTTGTCTTATCAGTCACAGGTAAGAAGCTTCTTAGAGATAACTAAGTAACTAATAAAGTGTTTTAGCTATTAGTATATTATCTAAATTGGCGCAGAGGCCCAAAGCTATGGCTATACAACCTTATTTTTAGTTTATACGAAAACCGAAACACGGGTCAAATATTTTCATTTACAATACAATACAATACAATATATTTATTGTCAATCATAGTAAGTAAGGTGTTACAGGTGGGTCTAGTACATATAAACCCTGTTGGGTATGACAATTAGAAACGACAGGCAGATTTTTATAGGTAAGTAGTTAACAGAATAATTAAATGAATAATTTAAATTTAATCAAATGGAATTTGCTTCTTTTGATCGTTGGAAAAAATCGTGTTAAATAAATCATAGTTACTACTATTAAACTCTTCATTTATTTTTCTTCTTAAAAATTAGATTTTAAGAAAGAAAATTTTATACCTATATTTTTAAATAAATATTATATTATTATATTCTATTATTATTACATTATTATTTATTATATTATTATATTTAAAGAATCCGTACAAAAAAAATTAAAATAATATCTTGAAAACTCACGAAGTTACAAGCTTTTTGTGCTGCCCCGTTGTGTGTTTTTAGTAGGGAATAATTTATATGAGATTTTGTAAATATTATTTGGTCAAAATGTAACATGGTATAAAAAATATTGAAATCGATTCTATTACTGATTCTGAACAAACAATTTTCAGATTCGTATAAACTAAAAATAACATGGTAAATTTTTTGTATACAATCTGTATTGGCATGCTCTGTACAAACTTTAGGGGTGGATTCTACACTCAAATATACATGATAAAAAAACACCTATTAATAAGTGAGAAAAAAAACGTCAATTTCATAGGTAAGGACCCAATATAAGTTTTTAAAACATATACTTACCACGATTTGTATTTGAACTGGCACCTTCTGGCAATTTGAGCCGGGTAGGTTACTGCTTATAAGTCTATCGTGACGTACAGCCAACCCTTTTTTTAAACATAATATAAATCGTGTTATCACAGAAGAAAGACGTATTATTAAGATAATAAAAGGCACAAATAAAATTAAAACACGACTTTCTACATCAACTGTTTATTTAAAGCTGTTTTACATAAATACATTTATGCGTCACTTATAAATCCATATTAATTTACAGTAAGTATTCAATGTCAATAACAACAGCTAACTGCGAAAAGAGAAAAGTGGAGTATTATAATGGTTAAAGAAGAAATATGTGCAGCGTCGGAATTATATTAGCCATATTTTTCTACTATTACATAAATGCATTTTCTTTTTAATGTTAAAAGGAGGCAAACGAGCAGGCGGGTCACCTGATGGAAAGCAATCACCGCCGCCCATGGACACCCGCAAAACCAAAGTAATCGCGGATGCGTTGCCGACCTTGAGGAAGGAGTTGGATCTTGAGGAGGGAGTAGGAATTGGGAGGGGAGAGGGGTGAGAGATGGGCCTCCAGTACTTACACTCACCGGACGAAACACAACAGCAACGAGTGCCGTTAATTTTACATTTGAGTGTTGAAAGGTGATCCTCTTACATGAAGCGATATGATAAATAAAGTGGAGCAGGATTGCCTGACACTATGCTATGCTAGCTGTCCTTCCCTTGCGATCCGCAAGTGGCTTCTTCACACCTTGTAAAGGACCCTGCTAAAGGAAGGTGGGAATGCTTGTGCTTTTTTCATTGATGAGACTCACGACTCCCGAGGCGCGAGGACATTAAAGTTTATAGGGCTTTGACTTAAGTAAGGTAACTTCAGGGTTAAAAGACAAGTGTATACGTGAGGCTTCAAAAATATATAAGTCTAGTCCTTCTTATAAGCCTTAAATGACTGAGTTTCTTGCATGACTAGTTTTTTTAATTATTTATTTAATTCGGTTCTTAAAACAATGAGTACCTACACTAATACATTCAATCTTATTCTATTACAGGAGGTTCTTAACTAAGTGTCCCATTACTTAAAGGAGTTATGAGTCGTTTATAAGCCAGTCTCTTGCAGCCAGGCGCCAGCCGATCGAAGAAGGTGTGTTCATTGCTACACAAATCTAAGCTATATTACTGTCTTTACTTAGCTGCAACGATTTCTATTCCAAGCAGGCAGAAAGGGAACACAGCTGCAGAAGCGGTTACAGCCAAAAGAGGCGCGATACCTCATCAGACATAGATAGATAAATAATAAGCCTCAGTTTTAGTGTTTTGACTCCAAGCCTTGAGGGTTAAAACACTAGTCTATACGTGAGGCTTCAAAAATGAGGCTAGTATTTCTAATAACCCTTAAATGACTAAGTTCCTTGCAACACCAGTTATGAGTCGCTTAGGAAAGCCTGTCTTTTGTAGCCAGACACCAGCTAAGGGAAGGAAGTCGGTTCATTGCTACAGTTATCTAAGATAATTTATATATCTGCTGCCACAATCTTTTGGTTTATAGTGCTGTCCACTAAGCTACAAAGATTTCTAGTCCAAGCAGGCAGAAAGAAAAGACAGCTGCTTATGCGGTTATAGCTAGAAGTGGTGCAAGACCTCCCAGAAGGCAACCCGCACCGCTAACAATGTGGTCCTACAAGGTGGCGGGTTAACTCGTATGTGGGTTATGAGTCGTTTGGCTAAGCCAGTCTCTTGCAGCCAGACACCAGCTGAACGAAGGAGGTTGGTTCATTGCTACACAAATCTTACATATATTTCTGCTACTTATCACCATCTTTCGTTTTATTGAGCTGTCTCCACTTAGCTACAACGATTTCTAGTCCAAGCAGGCAGAAAGAAAACACAGCTGCAGAAGCGGTTACAGCCAAAAGAGGCGGGACATCCCAGAAGGCGACCCACTCCGCTAACAGTGCGGCTGTACAAGGAAGCGGGTTAACTCGTATATGGGTTACATTATGAGTCGCATGGCTAAGCCAGACTCTTGTAGCCAGACACCAGATGAGCGAAGGAGGATGGTTGATTGCTACAAATATCTAAGATATATTTCTGCTACCACCATCTTTCGTTTTATTGAGCTGTCTCCACTTAGCTACAACGATTTCTAGTCCAAGTAGGCAGAAAGAAAACACAGCTGCTGATGCGGTCACAGCCAAAAGAGGCGCGACATCCCAGAAGGCAACCCGCTCCGCTAACAGTGTGGCCCTACAAGGAGGCGGTTTAACTCGTATGTGGTTTATGAGTCGCTTGGCTAAGCCAGTCTCGTGCAGCCAGACACCAGCTGAGCGGAGGAGGTTGGTCCATTGGCCTCGAGGAGTAGCGGTGACATAGGTTATTACCTGTAAGGGAAAATAATCGTAAGTAGTCAAAGTGAAAATATTTTTTTTATTCAAGTTTTGAATCGTCCACATTTTTTTTACCCATTCAGGACGTCTATGTTTTAACTGTGGAATAGAATGGGGCAATAAACTGCACTAAAGGAAAGTTTTGTCAATTTTTTTTTGTCAACAAGGACAATTCGCTAAATGTGCAATAAAAAAAATAAATATATAAATTGTTTTTTTAATTTATGTTTTCAAATAAATAGTTGGCCTCCTTTTGATTTACTTATCAGATACTTAGTAGAGAGACTCTTGCTACAAAAAACTTTATTTTTAATTTTTTGTCTTTTTAATTTATGTTTTTACTTTTATTTCAAAGTACATTCAGGGGCACAACTCAACATTGCTTTTAGACATTTTGCTTTAAAGACGTTCTGCAAGTTAGGCTTTCTGATCATAACTCATCTAACCGTTGACCCCGTTGCTAATTAGTATCTTTGCAGAAATATATTGACATTTTTATGTATAAAGTCGCAAAGTGAGCCTGTTTGTATGAAAATAACGGGGTGGGCGGTTAGACGTGCCCCTGAGTGTAGTTTATATTAAGTAGGTATATAAAAATATAATTCATACCATGTATTGTAATATATTTCAACATTATGCCGGGATAATACCTACATGCATAAAAATGTAACTATAATGATAAGAGCAAAACTGCAATGTTAGTGCCAAACCATATTTTTTTTTTTATACTTAGCTCGGCAAATGACTCCATCCCACCTGATGTTAAGTGGAAATGAAGTTCAGACGCGAAGACAACTGGTGCAGCGTGGAAACAAACGTAGCATCAGTCAACTTCACTCTGCCGGCCCACAAGGTGTTTCTTCACGCCTCTCTTGAAGGACCCCATATCATAGGAAGGAGGGAAAACGTGTGCTGGTAGACTATTCCATCTTTTGGAGGTGCGACAAAGAAACGAGTCACCAAATTTCTTTCTTTAATTATGATTTCACGGTTAATTTATAATTTGATTTTGTGCAAAATGAAGGAAAACAATGAATTACCTACTCCTATAGCCATTGGTATTAGAGCCTCACAGAAAAAAATAATGTATTAATTTCGTAAGTATATCACATTCCTAGACAATTTCAACACCGGTGAACTTACACGGTGAAATACGTTTTAAATAAGCTAGAGCTATTAACCAACTTCTGTTTACATTATACGTGCTTCTAATAAAAAATCAAAATATACCTACATTCTAATGCGCCATCAAAGGCATTCATAGCACGTGTATGATTTAAAGTAATGACACATTCATTTTTACCCGACTGCGTCAGAAGGAGGGTTTATTGGATGATATTAATTAGGTATACCTATTTATTTCTTAATCATAATCGGGTTAGCTATTAATCTTGACCCCAAAAAACTGTTAGATCGACCACACGCAAAAATTCTTTAGACGAACTCTAAAAGTCTAAAATAAACCAAGTTATTAAAATAAAACAAAAACCTTACTGCTAAAACAACTAAACTCGTAAAAACTGGACTAACATAAAAAATAACCGCAAAGAGAAAAACTGAAAAGAAAAAAAACAAGCTCTACGATCCCAGAATTCAATTTTAGCAATATGGAATGCAACGTAAAATGTTTCCTTGTCTGTTCGTTTGTATCGCTAAAACTCGAGAATGGCTGGACCGATTTGGCTAATTTTGATTTTATTTTTTTATTTTTTTTATATTAGAAGGAGGCAAACGAGCAGGTGGGTCACCTGATGGGAAGCAATCACCGCCGCCCATGGACACCCGCAAAACCAAAGGAATCACAGATGCGTTGCCGGCCTTTAAGGAAGGAATAGGCTCGTTTCTTAAAGATCCCTAAGTCGTATTGGTCCGGAAATACCGCCGCTGAGAGCTGGTTCCACAGCACTGTAGTTCGTGGTAAAAAATTACGAGAGAAACGCACAGTACAAGATCGCCATCCATCAAGATGGTGTGGATGGAAAGACAGTCGATTGCGTGTAGTGCGGTGAAGGAAATCAGCGGCAGGGATCAAACCGAACAATTCCTCAGAGCACTCGCCATGATAAAGGCGATAAAATATACAGAGAGACGCAACGTCTCTTCGAAGGGCCAGTGGATCGAGCCGACCAGAGGTTACCACGTCGTCGACAATTCGAGCAGCTCTGCGTTGAATGCGGTCAAATGGGAGGAGTTGGTACTGGGGCGCTCCAGCCCAAAAATGGGAACAGTATTCCATATGAGGCCTGACCTGTGCCTTGTGCGTACCTACACCTCCTGTGTAGGAGAATCCCCCCCTGAGCGTCCACGCTCAGGCTGCCCTACGTATTCTGGGGAGGGCAAAAGTCCGCTCGTATGCTGCAAATGCTGCAGGCAGGAGTAAGGCAAGACATTCGGCACCCCCTCCTACGCTTCGCGTGGACTTCTGCAACATCAGGGGAATTCACTCCAACTTAAGCGCCGTCCATTACCACCTTGAGACGGAGAAGCCGGCCTTGCTTTTCCTGACTGAAAAGCAGATATCCCCCCCTCCTGACGTCTCCTACTTGCGCTACCCGGGATACAATCTGGAGCATTCGTTTGTGCCACGCGTCGGTGTTTGTGCTTACGTCAGGGAGGATATGTGCGTTCGTCGCCTCGGCAATCTTGAAGTTAGGAACCTCTCCATCTTATGGCTGCACGTCGACTGCGGACACCACCCTCGCGTCTACGCGTGCCTGTATAGGTCCCACAGCGGTAACATTGAGACTGACCAACTTGTCGAGAGCGTCCAAACGGCCACAGATTCCCTTCTCCAACGGATCCCCTCTGCCGAGATCGTGGTGCTGGGAGACTTTAATGCCCACCACGTCGAATGGCTTGGTTCACGCACTACTGACCATGCGGGTAGAGCCGTTCATGACTTCGCTTTGGCCTACAGTCTGTCCCAACTGGTTGCCGAGCCTACGCGGGTACCAGATGTGGAGGGCCATTCACCTTCCTTACTGGACCTCTTGTTGACCTCGCACCCAGACGGCTATCAAGTGTCCGTTGATGCACCACTACGCTCATCAGATCATTGCCTGATTCGGAGCACAGTGCCTCTCACGGAAACTTTAAAATCGCAACGTGCGGTCAGCCGTCGGGTCTGGCATTATAGGTCAGCGGACTGGGATGGGATGCGAAGTTTCTTTGCGTCGTACCCATGGTGGCGAGTTTGCTTCTCGCTGGATGATCCTGATGTCGCCGCCGATTCTGTCGTTGATGTGATACTGCAGGGAATGGAACTCTTTATTCCAAACTCTATGATTCCCGTTGGCGGCAGATCCCAAACATGGTTTGGTCGATGTTGCAAAATAACATCTCGCCAGAAGCGCGAGCATTACCAAGCCTGGGCTAATGCGGTGTCATCAAAGGATCCAAGTACCAGTGTGCTCAAAAAGAAGTACAACTTTGCTGCCAGGTCTTTTAAGAAGGACATTGCCAAGGCGAAGTCATCATTTATAGGTAGAATTGGGGAGAGGCTAGTGCGTCTTCCTTCGGGTACGCGTGCATTCTGGTCTCTCGCCAAGGCTGTCTTGGGGAATTTCTGTCGACCGTCACTTCCACCACTGCACAAGACCGATGATTGCCTTGCCCATACTGCAAAAGAGAAAGCCGATCTCTTGGGTACTCTTTTCGCATCAAACTCGACCTTGGACGATGGGGAAAACTCGCCACCAACAATACCGCATTGCGCTTGTTCTATGCCAAACGTTCGGTTCCTGCAAAGGTCAGTTCGTAAGGCTCTTTTTTCCCTTGACATTCATAAGTCGAGTGGGCCTGATGCAGTCCCTCCCATTGTGCTTCGGACGTGTGCTCCTGAGTTGGCGCCGGTTCTAACGCGCCTCTTCCGGCTCTCTTACACGACTGGCGTTGTCCCGAGTTCTTGGAAGACAGCTCTTGTCCACCCGATTCCCAAAAAAGGTGATCGCTCAGATCCGTCCAACTACAGGCCTATAGCCATCACCTCTTTGCTCTCCAAAGTAATGGAGTCCATTAAAAACTGCCAGCTCTTGAGGTACCTAGAAGAGAATCAGCTACTAAGCGATCGCCAGTACGGTTTTCGCCGCGGTCGTTCGGCTGGTGATCTTTTAGTGTACCTCACTCACCGATGGGCGGAGGCAGTCGAGAGGAAAGGGGAGGCACTGGCAGTTAGCTTGGACATAGCGAAAGCCTTCGACAGGGTATGGCACAGGGCTCTTCTCTCGAAACTTCCATCATACGGGCTCCCTGAGAAATTGTGTGCGTGGGTCGCCAGCTTTCTTTCTGGGCGTAGCATCAAAGTCGTAGTTGACGGATCATGCTCTGACCTGAAGCCCGTGAATGCTGGAGTCCCGCAGGGGTGTGTGCTGTCGCCTACACTGTTTCTTCTGCATATCAATGACATGTTGCATAACAACAGCATTCTTTGCTATGCAGACGACAGTGCATAGTGACACTGGGGATACGCTTTACACCGGACGTACTAATATTTCTCTGGAAAGCGTCATCGAGAACCGGAATAAACTTGTGACTGACACTATGAACATGTTAAGTCATGTCCCGAATTGGGGCCGACTTAATCTAGTCCATTTTAACCCTTCCAAAACACAAGTTTGCGTGTTTACCGCTAAAAAACATCCCTTCGTCGTATCTCTAAACTTTGAAGGAGCTCCCCTTGATACCAAACCGACCATTGGAATCCTTGGCGTCGATATTTCGAGTGACGTTCAATTTCGCGGTCATTTGGAAGGTAAAGCTAAATTAGCTTCGAAAAAGCTGGGTGTGCTCAATAGAGCGGGACAGTATTTCACGCCGACCCATCGCTTACAGCTTTACAAAGCACAGGTCAGGCCTCATATGGAATACTGTTCCCATCTTTGGGCTGGAGCGCCCCAGTACCAACTCCTCCCATTTGACCGCATTCAACGCAGAGCTGCTCGAGTTGTCGGCGACGTGGTAACCTCTGGTCGGCTCGATCCACTGGCCCTTCGGAGAGACGTTGCATCTCTCTGTATATTTTATCGCCTTTATCATGGGGAGTGCTCTGAGGAATTGTTCGGTTTGATCCCTGCCGCTGATTTCCTTCACCGCACTACACGCAATCGACTGTCTTTCCATCCACACCATCTTGATGGAAGGCGATCTACTACTGTGCGTTTCTCACGTAATTTTTTACCACGAACTACAGTGCTGTGGAACCAGCTCTCAGCGGCGGTATTTCCGGACCAATATGACTTAGGAATCTTCAAGAAACGAGCCTATTTCTTCCTTAAAGGCCGGCAACGCATCTGTGATTCCTCTGGTTTTGCGGGTGTCCATGGCCGGCGGTGATTGCTTTCCATCAGGTGACTCGCCTGCTCGTTTGCCTCCTTCTAATATAAAAAAAAAATATATAAAAAAAAACTTGAAAAAAAGACGACTTGCCTTAGGTGGGAACTGGGAATCGAACCCAGTAAACCTCGTTAATATTTGTGAAATTAATAATTTCTGTAGGACCAATAAATAAAGTTCAGTTGGAAGAGGCAATCGCTTACATTTCGATTACGAAGTTTAAAACTCCTAACCTATACTACTATAAATATTATATACTGACTATACTCGTATACTGTACCACAGCTAGGCAAAAAGCCTTCATCATTGAAATCGTCTCTACAATTGATGGGTTTAATTTATTATTTTAATCGTCATGCTTTTAAATGCGTGTTGCCATTGACAATCCAGAGCTATGCATCGAAAGACAGGTAAAAAGCGCCCAAGTGCGAGTCGGACTCGCCCATGAAGGGTTCCGCAGTAACAAGTAACATAATATAAAAGTTTGCATAAAATTTATGACGTTTTAAAAAAAAATCTACTTACTAGACCTCGTTCAAACCAATTTTCGGTGGAAGTTTGCATGGTAATGTACATCATATATTTTTTTAGTTTAATCATTCTCTTATTTTAAGGTTACAGGGACACACACACACACACACATTTTACCACTTTGGAAGTGTTTCTCGCGCAAACTATTCAGTTTAGAAAGAAATGATATTAAGAACCTCAATATAATTTTTGAAGACCTATCCATAGATACCCTACACGTATGGCTTTGATGAAAAAAAATATTTGAGTATCAGTTTTAAGTATGGGGAACCCCCAAAATTTGTTGTTTTTTTTCTATTTTTGTGTGAAAATCTTAATGCGGTTTACAGAATACAGCTGGTTACCAAGTTTCAACAGTATAGTTCTTATAATTTCGGAAAAAAGTGGCTGTGACATACGGACGGACAGACAGACAGACAGACAGACAGACAGACAGACAGACATGACGAATCCATAAGGGTTCCGTTATTTGCCATTTGGCTACGGAACCCTAAAAAAAACAGAATGATCACCTCCGGGATAGTATCCACATGCTGCATCTTGCAGATGTCGTCATCGCTCAGGGTGTTAAGGTAAGGGAAGAGCTGATGGTACTCCGCGTGGTACGCCGTGTTCCCTTGCTGTATCAGCTGCACTCCATACCTGATGTCTTGGTAGAACTTGGATGTGAGCTTTCTCTTCTTAAGGTATTCCAAGTCCTCCCACGTTGTTTCTACCTAGAATTACGTACACCATGTAACACTTTCAGTTTAAACGAAATCATACTAATTACTTCATAAAACGTTAAATCGAACTAAGGTCGTAGTTATTTCTTATACAACTACAAAGCCTACGCTTGGCCTTCATCTTTCCTGATGATAAGTAACGATAAGATGTGCATTCTACTCGTCAGCCACGGAGGAACTGTTTACCTTATATATAACTGTCTACAATATTCGGTTTGCTAGAGCAGTAGCCCTGACGCCCTAAGCCTAGAAGTATCTAAAGCCGCGCGGGCCCCTAATGACTGAGTGCTCGGGGTCCCGCAATTACAGCAGACGGGTTCCGTGTGCTTTAGTGGGTCGGGCAGACCATCGGCCAAACCCATACACCTTCCGGGTTCTAGCAATAACCCGTTCGAGACGGTCTGCTAGCAGATTCCACACGATAAAAAAAGGCCTGGTTCTAAGTCTGCCTTGCTATTTTCTACTATTCTTGTTTATGTCAGTCGCCATAACAACAGTGTCAGTAGTATTGTTGTGTTCCGACAGTGATAACTTAGATCCTCAGTAGTAATGGGTCGGGCACTAGCGTGTGCTTTGACTTGTGCGCGTAGCAAAACTTAGCGCTTTTCGACGCGATGAAATTAAAAAACCTACACCAAACATAGTATAGCGTATGAAGTCGTGGTCTTCTGAGGCAATAGCGTATTTGGAGTCAGCTAGTTCCCTTAGCGACTGAGGGCCTCCTCTTCCTGTGCTCATTAAAGCGGACACGATGGCTGAAGTGTAGTACGCGTGGACCAGCATCGAGCACACCGAAAGAACTGTGAACGTCCACCTGCCTGATAGACCGCGTGGGACCGCATTTGCATCTAGAAAGATACAGTACTGGCATGATACAAACTGTAACCAAGGAATTCATGTAATTGGTTTTCTTAAGTACGACAACCCAGCTACTTCCTTCACAGGTAAGAGATAAGATAAGAAAGAAGAAGTGCGCTTCCGCCTTCCGTTTTCTCGTCACCTTCAGATGAGAATATGAGATAAGGCTTATGCGAGAACTCTATTGTGAATATAATAATATTTGGTTACATTTAAACATTCTGTATTCGTTGTAACAAGAAGTTACTTTTTTGCAAAAAAGTATTTTCACTTTCTACAGTCAAATATTTAGAAGTGAGTTTTTCAGTGTGACACGAGAGCGTTTCCTTAAAACATGGCAATGCATTGTTTAAAAAATTAAATAAGCAAAATCCACATTATATCTCTTCATTTCCCGACGGTACCTTGCTGAAGAAAAGTGGCCAGCACCGACATGAAGGCGCTTTCCTTCTCATCTACCTTCCTTGACGTAAGCCTCTGCGCAAACGCCAGTATCGCCCCCACGGCTAGGCAACTCCACCATACGCCTGCCGAGAATGGCTCGACGTACATGTTGCTGCTGCTCTCGCGTTCTGCCAGGTATGTGAATCCAACGCTGTGTGAAGAGATTTAAGGTTTATTTTTGTTTATTCTTTGTTTTGTACTAGTAGGATGCTACCCGAGAAGAGAAGATGCCAAGTCTAGAATGTCTGGAGGCGTCGTCATGGGATGATTTTGATGCGATTTAGAGAGAGGTGGTAAAAACTCCTAGAATCGAGAGAAGTGAAGGGGTTTGGGGGAGTTCTTTGACAGGCAAAGTATTAACATAAAGACTTTCTTGCAAAATATTAGAAAAGGACAATTAATGCTATAAAACCAATATTGAGCGGTATATAAAAAAAACTACTTAATTAACTAAAAGTTAAAAACAGGGAAAAGTAAAATACATTTAAGCGCATAGGTGCATAAGATATACATACATTTAGGCGCATAGGACGAATGGCGCGAAGTTTAATAATTACAGAAAGAACAACAATGCGAATTATAGGTATGTCAAGAACTACATAGGCATGACATATTGTTGACTGAGATGATGATATGAAACCAAAAAAGCAATTCTATATAGGTTGTTTTATTAGGGCATGTTCAGACACTGCAAAACAGTAGTATTTTTTGTACCTGAAGAGCCAGATTGACATTATGTAATCAAGCCTGCTGATGCGGTTGCTCATGAGACGCAGCACGCCGGCGCTCAGCTCCGCAGACCCTGTCTCCAGCATCAGGATCATGCTGCTGTTGTGGACGTCCGAATTCCACAGGAGAGCTGACTTCAACTCTGAACTGTTTACCAACAATTGAGGTTATACTTCTCGGTATAAAACAATAATTGAGGTTAAACTTGGGTTATTACTAGTAGGTGCCAGTACTCAAATAATTAAAAGAAACGACGAGAAATTGTCTTCATTTTCTTCTTTCTTCTTAACCATTTTTGACCAACATTTTGGCGTAGGCCTTTTTTGTCTTTAAGTACTATAAATAACTCACTATTTACCACACTAATTAATGCCAAAACATTATAATAGCTTATACGACACCACTAGCTTTCTAACCATTTTTACATGAATTTCTGAACCTGAGAAACAATGACAAAACACTCAATCAATGTTGACAACTGACCTACCTAAAACAATATTAAACATTGTATTTGTACACATTGATGACATTATCATACTCGGTAGCCAAGGTGCTTTTCCACCTTATTGTCGGTTGTGGTGAAGGCCTAGTGCTTACCAGTAAGGAATCATCATCATCATCATCATCTCAGCCAAAAGACGTCCACTGCTGGACAAAGGCCTCCCCCAAGGATATGAGGGGTATTTGCCGTAATCGCCAAGCTTGGCAGGCGGGTTGGCGATCGCAGTAGGTTGAGGGTAACCTCAGAGAGATGCTGCTGCCCATCCTCTGGAATGGTCCTTTAGTCGGCTTTTACGACACCCACAGGAAGATATGGGTTGGTGCAATTCTTTATCCCCGGCACCACCCAGGGACAGTAAGGAATAAAGCATAATAATTTCGGAATAGTTTCGTCTACTCACGTTCCATTGATCATCTCTATGAGTAGCGAAGAGGCTCCATACCCACTGCGCAAACCCGTATCCGGCGCAGTCACATCCACCAAGTACTCAGCGAAGGTCCCGTTGTACGTCTCCTCCGAATAATGCGCTACCTGCACCAATTACAAGCTGTATAGGTAAATATGGATGTATAGGATTCTTTTACTAGTTCGCATGGCTCAAAATCGCAGATAAACTCCCCGTGACTTCAGCTCATAAAAGTGGTAGCTGTAGTTGCAATCGGCTACTAAAGATGTATCCCATTGGCTAATTCTTGAAGGTAGTTCCGGAAAAGAGAGGCCCGGGCCGTCCGAAACGAAATTGGCTGGATGACATCAAACAGTGGACTGGACTTACCTATCGCCAGTTTAAATTTGCTTTATGGAACCGAAGGAATTTTTTGTGTACAGATCTCCAAAGTATGAAAATGGCACCTACCTATACCTAAAATTACTTTACCTAAAATTACTTACTTATTTACTTCGGAGTAAGTAAGTAAGTAATTTTAAGCGACGTCTCAGCAACCCAAAGTGAGTCTTAACCTCCGACACAAGACCTTTTTTTATATTAAAAGGAGGCAAACGAGCAGGCGGGTCACCTGATGGGAAGCAATCACCGCCGCCTATGGATACTCTCAAAACCAGAGCAATCGCAGATGCGTTGCCGGTCTTTAAGGAAGGAATAGGCTCGTTTCTTAAAGATCCCTAAGTCGTAATGGTTCGGAAATACCGCCGGCGACGCTGAGAGCTGGTTCCACAGTACTGCACCTAAAGTTAATGTTTGTTTTTTGCCCTGTTCCTTTTCTATATCATTCATCCGATTGATTACGATAAAACTTTGTTAAGTTGGTAAGCGAAGGTTTTACAATTAGTAAAACTATCATGAATTACGAGTGTTCATGTGAACAAAAACGAGGACTGCTACTTTATGATATCGAGCCACTTTGCACACACAATACCATATGGGGAGACCGAGCTGTAACCCCCGTGTGCTATGCGCATCTGGCTTTCTCAGCGTCCTGTGTGAGAGTGTAGCAGAGATGAAATAATTACATAAAAATCAAATAAAACAGAGACAATTCAAGGCGAAAATATAACAAGCATTACAAAGCAACTGAGACAGAAAAAAACAGTCAAGTGAATGTGTATAACAAAAACAACTTGACGGTATACCGGTGCGGCTATCCTAAACGGATATTTCTTTAAATTTTTCCGCCTCAAAGTCCTTTGCCAGTCGTGGGTGACCATCAGCTTGGTAGTGGTAGACCAGTAAGCCCAGTCATGCAACGTCACGCCGTCTCTTGGGTGGACGTAGACATCATACAATACGGCTTTCTTGCATTCGAAATCAAAGCGACTGTCTTTCTCTGAAACTATAGGATTTTCAATACATTTAAGGCATTATAAAAGGCCCTGCAAACAGACAATGATTGTTTTACCTTTTTAAATATTATACCCCTTTTTGCTAACCACCTTAAGCTGCAGATAGCCCACCATGTGAGGTGACAGTTGGATAAAAAAAATGTCACCAAACATGGCTTATGGGTCACCTACAACTTAGAGGTGGTAGGTGGACGGACATAAGATCAATATTGGTCGTATCATCATAAATACAATTCAAATTACCCTCTTGCATGATTTTTGAAGGAGTCAGCTCTTGGAACATAATAATATCCGAATCATATCGTGCGCGGTTCAAACCAACCGGGACTTCGTCGCTTATCAGTATCCATTTGTAACGGTTAGAGAAATACTCTTTGTGTATCTAAGAAAAAAGATTGATTAATAAAGGAGATGGCAGCAGACTTAAAGTTTAAAGCATAAGAACTGACCGCCCTGCCGCTACCTGATTCCATTAATTATCAATAGCCGTGAATGTAATGGAAATAAAGTCACGGAGCTCTGGGAACGACCCCTATAAACCTCCACATGTACTCAAGTACTGTACCTTCTCCAATGAAACGCTATTGTTCTCTTGCTTCACGTACAAAACTCCTTGAAGTGTATGGTCGATGTTATTGCCAAGTATAGCCGAGTTGCTAGCGAGTTTAACAGCAATTCCATGACGAGAAAACTGTTTAGCTAGCTTTACTTGATCTGCAGTGAGAAAAACTCGAGATATAGTTTTGCATCTTTCTCAAACGGGACAGTTATGTTACTGACACATATACTCATAAAAAACATGCTTGTTAGCGTGCTTGAAACATACTCTTCAGTTGTTCACATTTAAAAGCATGCTAGTTTTAAGTAAACACCCCCAAGCTCACTGTCAAGCTTTTAGTGCCTCGATGAGGGAAGAAGAGCAGAGTTCTACATAATCAAGGATCGCCCCTGGGCCCGGTGTATGCGTGAGGCAGCATTTTACATAGTTGAAAAATGGACTTGAGCATAGTACAATAGTCACACTGATGATCTCAATTGTGGCGTTGCTCTGACCACCTTTTACATCACCAGACCCTTGACCTGTGGCCTGTGGTACCACCACCACCAACAAAGCGCGGATCCAGTACACAAAAATGGCTGTGGGTAGTGGGTACGACAATCCAAAAATCGGCCCATAACAATAAAACATACAAAACGGATACAAATACATACACGTACATTAAAACTCTTCCAGTTTTAAAAACACAAATAGCACAAAAAAAATATCTTTGATCTCAATTAAGGTTGTGGGCATTGCCCACTGTGCCCACAACGGTGGATCCGCGCTTGCCATCAACAATAAGGCCGTTTATCTACCAGATAGAAACTACAAAATCCTTAAAAGTTTGGCAATCACACTCCCTGGCCCTCTTTGGTCAGTGAAAGAGCCATATTGCCATAATGTAATATTACTGTCACATCATTTTCTTCTATCGAAATAAATATTTCATACCAATAGCCGGAAAACTCGCAAATATTATAATACTACTTATAACTTTGTATTTTAACAAACTAACAAGAGCTGGAAGTAGCATTTTACAATTATTTTATTTTATTTATTTGTGGAATCTTCAATTTGCAACTGTTGGTATTTCACTTATGATAAAACAATGCAGCGATTGTCGATTTAAGTAAACACTAATCTATTTAATGGACAGGTAATTTAATAATGTAAGCTCGTATTAGCGGGTACCGTCAGCAAAATAGATTTCACTATGTGTCACAAAAATCTAATCCATAACAAAATGGCGTCAGAGTGCCTGGTGCGAGATTTATTTGCACTTCGATCACGTTTAAGAAAATTAGTTTTTTTAAGCATCACGTCCTGGTTGCCTAGTGCGATTTATATTACACATTCGATCACTTTAACGAAAACGAAATTTTTAATAGATTTGAGCCTTGCCTTCTGGTGACAAACGAGGATTGTTACAATTTTGGCATACTATGTATAATTCTTGCTGTCGTTAACGTGATCGAATAATTGCGAATCTTATGTATTAATAGCGTAAGCCGATTGTCCCAGTGAATATGGGACTATCTATCATAAAAGATCGCTTATGGTCTCATTTTGAAGAGCTCCAGCCGTAGATGTGCAGAAAAATAAAGAAACCTGTCATAGGTTTCGAAATTCCTAAAAAATCTGTTGAATAAACGCGAAATTTTGCGGGCGACCCACTAGTAGTAAATAAAACTCGCACTAGGCAATCTGGTAAAAACGAGGTGACTTAAAATGTTGCTATACCATATATGTAGTTAACGACGAATCGAAAGGTAATAAATACAACTCGTGTACTACCTTGCTTATGCATTGTTGATGATGATTGTTTCATGATGAAATTAAAAGGTCAACATATAAAAATATGTATTTATAAAGGTTTTATTTGCCTATAATTATTAGTAAAAATTACACAGTCACCTATTTAAATCACTTCTTTTACTTACTTGCTTATTTTACTTTTACAACTTTAGAATAATTGTAATTAACGGGATTATTGCCATGTTTTATCAGGTTATTACCAAAAAAAATGGTAATAATCACGTTAAGAATAATTATTTTAATGTAAGTGGCCATGAAAGTTTAAAAAGTTGTAACTTTTTGTTCCACATTTGGTCATAAAAAAGATTGGGTTATCTGGTTTTTTGACAGTCCTTATTAATTTTCTTGCTGACGGTACCTTTTAAAATGCATATTACTCATCGAAGACAAATGGTTAGAGTGCCGAGCGGCACTGACGAATAGCATTTTGTGACAATTTGGGCGGGTTCTCAAATTACACATTATTAGCTGCAGGTATCATTCAAATATAGCATATTGAGATTCCTAATACCTAACCTAACTTAATTAAGGCTGTATGTATCTTTTTAAACGAGGTCTAATTTAATCCGTCTCTTTGGTCGAGTGGAAAGACCCACAGAACAATGAATTATTGTTCTGGTGGGTTGTTAGACCAACGAAACAAAATAAGGATTACAGATTTGAGGTTAGTAACTTCACAGTGACGTAATACCGCTGGTCTGAAGCGTAAAGTGCTAGAAAAATTCAACGGGTCTTCTGGGGCCTCGGTAGCTCAGCGGTCAAAGCATTGGACCGGTCATCCAAAGGTCGTGGGTTCCATTCCCACTCGAGTTTCCTAAATCTAGTCTCTAGATTCAAAATCTAGAACCTAGTCTCCAAAATTTTACTAGACAAAATCTATTTTTTCTAATAAAATTTTGTCTTGACTTTGTCTTTCTCTTTCTTCTTGGTTTTGATTTTGTCTAGTTAGCTTTATACATACTGCGCTCGAGTAACGCACACATAGACCGCTTGCATGGACACAGATCTCGGAACAGCTCGGGACAGTTGCGTGTTTTGTACAAGACTCAGGTACGGTCTTGCGTGGAGTATTGCTCGCATATCTGGGACGGTTCCGCAAAGTACCTTCTCGATGCTTTAGACAGATTTCAGCGTCGCGCTGTACGCATTATCGGCAATGCCGAGGTCACTAATACTCTCGAACCCCTGCAATTGCATAGAGATATAGCGTTACTCAGCGTTTTCTATCGCTTATAACCACGGCGAGTGCTCTGGAGAACTGTTTGACCTTATCCCACCTTCTCCCTTCCTCCATAGGAGTACACGTGCTGCTCTCCGGAGTCATCGCTTCACTGTCACACATATCCCATCGCGCACAAAGAAAATTGGTGACTCGTTTCTTTGTCGCACCTCCAAAAGATGGAATAGTCTACCAGCACACGTTTTCCCTCCTTCCTATGATATGGGGTCCTTCAAACGAGGCGTGAAGAAGCATCTTGTGGGCCGGCAGAGTGAGGTTGACTGATGCTGCGTTATTTTCGCGCTGCACTAGTTGTCTTCGCGTCTGGACTCCATTTGCACTAAACATTAGGTGGTATGGAGTCATTTGCCGTGCAAGGTATAAAAAAAAACACCCCCGCTACACACGACTTTAAAGTTTATACTGACACCCCCTACCAACCGTCAGGTTACAAAGTAGGTGTCAGACAACCTTGCGTAATGGGCCCATCTGCGTCAGGTCCTAACGCCAGATCAGGACACGCCGAAGCGCATTCTTCATTCTCAGCCGAGCTCAGGGACAGTCCGAGCGCAGTCTCTTTAGGTCTCAGATCAGAGCCAGTCTGTGGTCCCGAATTGAATTCTTAGCGTTATACATAATGTACTTAATTTGGCTGATGGTACATTTTCGGTACAGGTAGATAATTTGTTACCTTTTGTAGGGTAGATTTTTGTAAGAACTTCAGTTCTAATGTGTTCTAATGGCTGTCAGTCGGTGCGCGGCACAAAGGCTTGTTTAATCGATTATTTGCATTAATTGCATTAATTGCATCGGTTGTGCGGGCTATTATGGGACAAATGCAAAAAAATTGTACATTTCTGAATGCGTGAACGTCCTATTAGAATAAACGTTCAATACATAACTTCTTTTCATATATTTCTTTAAATACGTTTACAAAATTACATTATAAACAAACTAAAAGAAATAAATAATATTTTCCCGATAAATCAATTAAATAAAAATCAAAACATCAGAACACGTTTAGTTTTCTTCATACAAGTACGCGAGTCCTTCTCGTCCGTGTTCAGCTTTGTGTATGGGAAAAAAATACAGGTGAGTGATTTTATGCTGTTAAATATTTTTAGTTATTTATAGAATACTACATACATTTTAATACTTTAACAATAAATCAGGCCTCTCTATTAAAAACTGTTTTAAATATCATTTTTAAAGCCGTCCGTAATTTCTTTCATATTTGTTATTCAGCTTTGTTTATTGTTATTTAGTAGAAAAATAAGTTTTTACCTGGCAAAACTAAAATCATAAATAACGTCTGTAGGTGGCGCTAGTTCTGCACGACGGCCATTTTGCTGGAGTTCTGGTTAGACGGTCTACAAGAGTTTTACTAAATTGTGCGGGAAAAATACACACAATTAGTTTCATTTTGATAACCATTCCTTTAAACTAATTGGTTAGTGTATGTTTAGCTTTCTATATTGTTATTTCAAGGATACCTCATGATTTATTTAGAAACATATAAACAGTTTTGTTGCAAATAAATAGGCATTTATTTTTGTTGGAAATAAAACTTTGATTTGTATTATGGACGGATCGATTTGGGAATCGATTATCGATCTTCAATTTATTTTGTGGCATATTGGCCCCATCACTAATTGTTCCTTTTTTTTTTTGGTACTTGTTTCGGGAAAGCAATATGGCTGGTTTATAGGTTATCGTGTGTTGATAATTAAATAGATTTTAAGCAGTAATAAGGGCATTTGGAGCCGTATTACTCTAATTAAGTGTATTGTGCAACCTGTGTCTTGTGTGTGTGTACGTCGTAAGCGAATCGCATCGGGAGTACAATTCGCCATCCGTGGTTGGATGTCGGCGTCTCCGCTGCTGGAGAAGACAGGTATTTCCTCGGGGGAAAGTGCACTTGGGGTAGCCGTTGGGTGTGATTAGGGAACCCGAGAAGACCCGGACTCGGATTCAGGCCCCATCAGACCATATGGATCCCGTTCTGGACGGCGGGAGCGGCATGGAACTGTGAGTGGATTTTGTAGATTTTAAGGTGTAACCTAATTTTAAACGGTAGCAGATAGTGTGAATAGTGGTTTCCGCAACAAGTTTGATTCAAAGACATCTCTTAGTATTTTTCACACATTTTAGGTTGTACACACGAGTGTTTTGTTCCTTTTTGTTACGAATTTGATACATTTCTTTGTGACGTAACAAATATGAAATAACAAATATGAAGTAAAGTCGCACTCACATTGTAATAGTTGACTTGGATTACTAAAGTTAAAATATTATGATCACAGTCAATTTTAAGGTTGATTTGCAAAAAAAATGTTAAGTAAGTCGACAGTTATACAAACTAGACTTGCTGCCATTCTTTATTAAAATAATCAATCAAGATACTGCTTTTTACTCATTAACAAATTTACCTTTCAAATAGAATACACAACATGAACTAGTCCTTATAGTTCATCTTTGTTATGTTTTTGTAACATCAAGTTATTTTCATCTTTGTTTCCTATTTGTTATATGTACATTTTTTTTGCATTTGTCCCTTATATCTTTAGATTACTTATGATACTTACTTTAAACTTAACGGTTTACTTTAAACTTTTACTTTACGGTTAATCAAGATAGACGTAATTATAGATTGTGTGTCTCGTCAATCAGGAGCAGGGGGGACCCCATCAGACAGTACATCTTAAGGTCAGAATTAGGTATTTGTTCATTATTATATTTATATAGACATTTGTTATAGATGTCTTTTGACTCTGCGTACCGAGGGTACAGTACAGTGCATCTAAGTTAATCATCATAACAATATTGTAACAGTAACAGAACACAACAATGCTACTAGCATTGTTGTGTTCTGAAGGTTAGAGAAAGAAAGGCAGTTGTTTTGTAGTTAAAGATACCGAGTGAAGAGTGCTTACACTTTCGACTTTATCGTCACTTACCATCAAGTGATATCTATGAAGCACTTGCCCGTTATGGAAATAATAATATCAATCGAAGTACGTCGATCGTTCCGTTCTAATGTGAGGAAAAACAAACGAGCACACTTCTCCATTTACAATATTATCTAGTTACGATGATCTGGTGATATAGAACGAAATATCTTTTACAAACAACTTAGCTATTTACTTTAGGGTAAGGAAAAATGGTGATAAATTTAATACTGAGGCAAAAAATTTACAAGAATCCAAACCATATTTTTACTAAAATTTTTATTTTTTTTACTAAGCTAACAAAACTACAAATAGGAACCGATTTTGTTTTTAACCAATTATAAAGCGGTTCAAAAAAAATGTATCTTCGTTTTTGGCAAACGTTTATTACATATTAATTAAATGATTTTTATCTATAGGTATATGTAATTTTATTTAAACATCAGTGTCCTCATTGAACGTCATATAAGTAGTAGCGTTCGGCAAATACGTCTCACACAAGTTTCTCAACTCAAACTCTTCCAATATATCAGGTGCACCGTAATTGGTTGCTTCGAGTACTGCTGCAGCGACGTTTTGGTTGATTGCTATTTATTATCTGCTGTTCTTGTTTGCAGCAGCACGAGTTTCGATTTGAGCTGATACGGCTTCGGTTGGTATTGCATTACCTGCAAGAATGAATGAATTCATATCAGTACAGTTATTCTTTGGATTGGAGGAGTTCGATAGGGCAGCGGCTTGCGCGTTTGGATCACGATCTTGCAAGTAAAGCAATTTTCTTAATGTCTCCAGTCGTCACCGAATGGGTGACCGAATTAAAAGTATCTCGAGATCCTCCATGTTTTGAAATGCACGTTAAGTCGTTGGCCCGTTTTGTTGTCGTAAGATAGCAGTCGTTAAACAATCATGGTTGGTCTGGTTTTCTCGTGGGCTATTGTTCAATAGGAAGACCTGAACCAAGCGGTGGGACGCTGAGTAGGCTGCTTATAATTATTATTTGTCTTCAATTATTCAACCAATGCTTGTAAATTGATCCGTCTTAGTTTCGTTTCAGGGAAACATGGCATTGCTTGTGAAACTTGAGATAGCACCACTTCTCTTACCGTGCTTTTCCATAATAGCTGCCATTTCTAAAGTGACCAGCACTCCACTCTCGTACCCTACCAAGTAGTAGTTATTCTTCAGGGAAGCCTTCTTCAGAAGAACCTGCGAACACATAAGGTTAAGTCAATCTCTGATCAAAGCTGACGTAGATAAGTCAGTAGGTTCTGAACTATATATTCCTTTACTATATAGTAGCGAAATCTCTCTAAAAAGTCTATCTCTCTCACACTCTCATTGGGATTTACCTCGGTGTATCTGTCAGCCATCTGCTGAATGCTTTCGTTCGGCAAGTCCAGACCTGGCTGCAACACTATACCAGGCACCATGATCCTCTCGCACAGTTCCCTGAACCTTTCGTAGTGCCCTTCCAAACCTGGCACAATGCAGAGGTAGGTCTGATTCACATCGAACTCATCGTCTCTCTGAAAGTTTTTCCCATTTGATACTTAAGGAATATTGTGAGTATTATATCTCTATCTCTTTATGGTACACAATATTGCTAATTAAATTGTTTTTATTGCGACAGATTTAAACAGGGTGGTTATTAGCCAGACAGATCGAAACCAATATTCCTATTCCTGCGTCTGGTAATAACATAAAACTCACTTCGGATATGACTTTACCCAGACTCCTCATCTAGTGAGGAACTGGCTCTCTAATTTTCGAAACATAACAATGTTACAATAGTAGCATTATTGTTATGGCAACAGACAGATAAGACGGTGGTAACCAGCCAGGTAGATTGGCCCTGCCAACGAAAAAGGTCAAGTAAGCATTTTAAAGCCACGAATGAAGAAGAACCATTTCAACGGAGAATAGAGTCACTTCTGACTATGAGCTTGCCTGGGTGGCATCACAATAGATGAATAGAGAATCATAAGGTCGGGTTAAATACTAGTAGTGAATATGGACGTCTGGTATTAATTTCTAGGTCAGGGTGACAGATGATTGAGCCAATACCCAGTCGTGATTCCAATGATAGACGCTTTTACCCAACATTGGGAAATCTATACTATTATTAAAGAGCTATAGTTCGTGACTTTGTTTGTTTGTTTGTTTACGGAGGGTAAACTCTGGAATAACCTACTGGACTAATCCCAAAAATCATTTATGATACAATGCGACCTTTTATATCTCAAGTAAAGTAATTAGTAAATTTATTTGAAATGTCTATGTCCAAAATAAGTAATTTTATTTGAAATGTCTATGTCCATATTTATTTGATGCCGCGCGGCCATACTAATTTAATATGGGGAATTTAACGTGTTAATTTGAAAAATAATAATTTAAATAACCGCTTGATAAATCAAAAATGTGAGACAGACCATTTGTAGTTTAGACATTGGTGATTGTTTAGACAAAATCAGAGGTGCAATAATTTAGATAAACTATAAGAAATCAAATAAACGCCGCCACTCGTTTTAATGATTTTTGCCCAACTTTAAATGATATTGTAGAAAAAACTATAGTGTGTTATGAATTTATGGATGGTACTAATTGTAAACACGTTCCCTTTGATACTAAATATATATTTTGTTTATGTAATGCCGTAGTATTTTCAATTATATCAACTTAACAGTGACTGCACTTTTGTCATTTTTTGCTCTGCGCAACCCTTAGTGATAGTTATAAATATTTTTTTGGAGAGAGATTGCCGATTGTTTCAGGTCGCATTTTCAGCGTTACCGGACTTTTTTGGAGGCGGCGAGAAACTTAACGGGTTCCTCACTTCGTGCGATCGAAACACCGTCAGAGGGGTTTTCTAGAGGGAATGGCATTACGCGCTAGATAGTGCATGTCCCCGTTCTCCAAGGGGTTAGCATCGAAACGGTGACTGACATGCTATGTCTAACCTAACCATTTCTTTTTTGTGACGCTGGAAAACTTTTCATGAGCTATCCACCCCCCGGTGGGGTGTGTGAGACTCCTACTCACTAAAAACCCAGCGATGTCCTCTCGTCACCTTGGAACCAGCAGACCGGCGAACATCGCGTCGTCCTTATCTGAGGAGGACGCATCGAACGCCGCCGTGGTGGAGCCTGACGAGGTCATGGGAACCCTTTCGGACACTTCCACAACCCCGTCGTCGGTGACTGCGGGGCGGGTGAATGTCTAACCTAACCATTCCATAACCAGAGACAACTAACAGAGTATAACTATTTTTATAATGTATTAGAAAATGAAAATTGTAATGATTGGACAAATAATATGGAATATCATTGTATTCAAATTAGTTTAAAACAATAGCATAGGAATAAGCATTTAAATGAGTTATCGGCTTCATTGACATTGCGTAAAAGCAAAGCACATTGGTGCATTATTATGTAATATAATTAGTTACGTTTGTAATTAAATTCGATAACTCGGTAATAAATTAGGTACCTATTCAGGATTATGTATGTACTGTTATTAATTTCTTGTTGTTGTGCTACGTATTAGGTAATTCAATCAATATCATTCAAAGGTTTAACTTTGTTTGTAGTGGATAATCGCTAGAACTACAGATTCAATGCTAAAAATTCTATTATAAAAAAAATGCACACTGCCCTTGAACGACGGAGGCTTCATTTTCTTTAACCTTTTGAGCGCCACGGTCTTCTAGGGAAGACAGACGTTTCCGTGCCTTGAGCGCCACGTCTTTACTAGAAGACAAAATCTTATCATGACGTTTATAATAAAAATACGTAAGCAAATGCTTTTTTTATTTTATGCGTACCTACTGGTAACTTATTCTCTTTGTATTTACTTTTATTCCCTGCCCTACTTGCCCAAAGTGATGCAAGGCAAGCAATGTAAAAGCCTTTCAGATAATTTTGATCTCTTTTGTAGTTTATGAAAATTGAATTTATTATTTCGATGTATTGATAAATGATGATAAATGTAAAAAAGACAAATGAAAATACCATAAATTATTCACCATACCATGTATTTTAATAAATAGCACCAATAATATACAAACATCAAAAAAATAAAGTACACGATTTAACAACCGAAAGTTTATTTTTAGCATCCTTTTTTGCAGTTTAAACACAGGTATCATTCTTTAAAGTACCATTATAATAAGGGGTGAAGATACATACAGAATTGAATCCAATACTGAAATAATAAGTGAATAAATAACCAAGTCTACTATATTGCGTTGCCGTTGCAATTAAAAACTGTCACAAAATTGTTTATATAATTTTTAACGCAAATTTTTGTTGCGAACAAATTACAAAAACACAAATGTTGAAAAAATTTCCACGAGCAGGATTTGAACCTGCACCCTTCTGACATACCGGGTCAGGTGCTCTTCCAATTGAGCTATCGTGGTAACTGTCACAAAACAAAAGTTGCCTCACAAACTGCCCCTGATTTAATTTTCAACGTTATAGAATTAATCGATGCTTTCTTTTATACCTACCCCTTTTGTTACACAAAACATATTGCTTCATTTTTAAACCTTCTCATTATCTACCAACTTCAGTTGTAAAAATTCGTCATTACTGATAACATCGTCACACTGGTTACTATTTTCGAATTCCTCCAATATATCTTTATGCAAGAACTTATTAATTAAGTTGGTGCAGGCCAAGTCCTGAGTGGCGTAGGCGAGGGTGGCACGTAAATCATGCACATCCATTTGTTTAGGAAACTGTTTCAAGTCATCAGTCTGAGGAATCGGCAGCTTCGCCCGGAGAAGGACCAACTTTGAGCGCAGATTGTACTGCTTGTCTTGGTAGTTCTGAAGAAGTCTGATCCTGGCGTATGCCCCCCTGATCACACCGTCCATGTATTGAGTGCTGTACGAAATTTCGGTACGTAAATGTTTGATGCACAGATCTACTTTGTCAGTCCAGCTCCTAGTATTTCGTAACTTGTTGGCGAAGTTGATATTTCTATTTCCAGTGATAAGGGTAAACATGTGAGTGATAAGAGCGTCTTGCATGGCTTCAGGGGCAGTGTCTCTCCAACGATAGTTGAATGAGTTGCAGATGTCTTTGGGCGTCCCACCAAGCATGTAGACGGTGCCAGTCAAACCTGTGAACAGAGTAATTTGATTTAAAACTTTTATTAAACCTCTGGGTCTGCGTCCGGTAGTCATATCTCTAGTCTAGGGAGGCGGTTACTAAATATACTATTTAAATAAACCTATAATCAAAGTACCTAATTCTTTGAAACGATCAGCTGTTAAAATAAGCGTCTATGTCTTTATTTCAATCGAAGTGTAAATTATAAAATACAAACGATGTCTTTTATTTTAGTGAAGGTTAAAACAAACCATTTCTTTCCAAGATGGCAGCTATTTCTAAAGCAACTAAAACTCCAAATTCGTATCCCAGCAAGTAAAACGATCTCTTCGGTTTTAATTTATTCATGATAATCTGAAAAATAAATTAAACTTATAAGAAAACACTTCAATGCCACTAATTACTACATACTTAGCGTATATATTTTTTTTTCTTTCAGTTTACTTAATATATTATGATAAAAGATATCTGAAGAGAGAAAGGGGGAACTCCTCCGTCATAACAAGGTTACCAAAAAAAATAAAATGAAGGTGTCCTTACATTTGCTCTTCTCTGCGCCATTTCCTCCAAGGTCTCGTCTAGATGGTGGTCGTCTAGCTGCAGTATGGCCGCTGGGATCTTCAGCCGCTCGCACAGAGTGTCGAACTTCTCGTAGCGACCGTCCAGGCCTGGCAGCACGCACAGGTAGTCGTGCTCCATGTCAAATTCGTCGGCGCGCTACATTCAAAGATAACTCTTGTTAATAATATTTATAAAATTTATAAAATACTGTGAAAAATTAAACGCCTACCCGACCCAGCCAGGAATCGAACCTGGGTCTTCCGCAATCCGGGCGGCTGCACTGACCGCTATGCTACCGGGAAGGCTGACGTAAGTACTGAATTTTGTGGGTGTGTAATGTTTGGTATAAGTATATTTGATCTAACATTTAAGTGATATAAATTCATTTAACATAATCTTTTATGATATAACAACTCATTTCATATAATAAACGTTTGATATAAAGTCACGAAATCTAATTTTATTTGATATAACAATAAATAACTCTAAAGTTCATTTCATATAATGTTCAAATATTATAAATAAGTGTAGAAATTTTGTTATAAGTATATTCGATCTAACATTTAAATGATATAAAATCATCTAATATAATGCTTTTGTGGTATAACAATTCATTTAATATAGTTTACGTTTGACATAAATTTACATTGTCTTATTTCATTTGATATAACAATCAACATCTCTAAAGTTCATTTTATATACTATTCAAATACTATAATTATTATTCAATGTAAAATTGATAAATATAAGTCTCATATCGTATAACGCCTGCCCTACATCAAACAGCAAAATGTCAAACGTGGTTTTGTTTCTGATTCCTTACTCCGATTGTTTATTCGTACAATGTAGGTAGATTCAGAAAATTTTATGACAGCAATATATACTTATCGCCTTTGTATCAGTGAATGCAAATTGTGTTGTAATTAAAAATGTCTATTTTAAATAGCAGCACGTTTAAAAGTACAAAAGGACAATTAAAACTTTGTGTTGATGGTTATATTTATAACAAAAACAGGCAAGTCAATAATAAAGTGTATTGGATTTGTGAATTACATCGACTGGAACAATGCAAGTCTCGTGCAATTACCATTGTGAATACGGAAAACGAAAAAACAGAACACACAGTGACTCAACATGATAGTATTACACATAATCATGATCCTGACCCAGCACGATTAGTAGTTTCATCAATAATCGATGAAATGAAAATAGATGCCGTTGATCATCCGACGAAGAAAACTTGTCAGATTATTCAAAGTGCCAAACGGAAATACAATGAAGATGTTTTGAGCCAATTGCCATCTACTTCGGCTATGCGACAAGTAATTTATCGTGGAAAAAATAAAGGGAAACCAATCTTCATGGAACCCACGAGTATATATTTTACTATACATCACGAAAATTTACAATTACATAATACAAAAAAATGTAATTTAAATAATGTACTGTAATGTAATGTACTATGGATTTCCGCAAAATAACGCCTGATTCCATTAATTATTAATTACATAATAATAATTTTGTGATTTGTAACGAAATTTTTAACGAAAACAAAAGAGTCATTATTTTTTCCTGTCAAAAAATGATGGAGTTCTTTGGTAAATCAACACTACTAATTATGGATGGCACTTTTAAGGTTGCATCAGTAAATTTTTTGCAACTATATGTGATTCATGGCAACATCATACAAGGAAGTCGGAAGACTTTTCCTCTTTTGTTTGCATTATGCACTCATAAAGACAAAACTACTTACGACAAAATGTTTAGTTTATTAATTTCGTACTGCCACGAACATGATATAATCCTTAATGTTGAAAATGTAATAATGGACTTTGAGTTAGCCGCCATACAAAGTGTCAAAAATAATTTTGACAACTTGGCGCAGATAATTTATAGAAAAATTCAAAAAACTGGAAGATCAGCTATGTATAGCAATAACATAAATTTTGCCATGGAAATGAAATGCTTGCTAGCACTGGCATTTTTAGATAAGGATAAAATACCTTTATATTATGACAAATTATTACAAACAGTTTCTCCAGATAGTCTTGAAATAGTCACAATGTTCGGCAACAATTATGTAACCGGTTGTAATAAAAATAAACCAAAATTTCCACCACATTTCTGGAGTATTTATGATTTACAAAAAAAATGTTTACCACGGACCCAAAATAGCGCCGAGTCATGGCACCACCGGATCAATCAATTAATAAATTTAAAAAAACCTGGATTTTATAAATTAGCTGACGAATTACTTACCGAGTCAAAAACGATTCTGGGTAATATAGAAAAAATGTTAAACGGAGAAGTTGCAGAGAAAAAAAAGAAGAAGAACGAAGAAGCTAATAAACGCATAGATACAATTTTGAAGCACTTAGAAGAATACTCAGAATGTCAGTTTTTAAGAAGTTTAGCGTCGAATCTTCATCTAAAAAAAAATTGTTAATATTAATACTTTACTTTTAAGGAGCACTGAACAATACTAATACTATACTATAGTAATAAATCTTCTATATATGATTGTATATGTATAAATACTTTAATTAAAGTAAACAAATGTTGATTATATAGACTATTGTTTTATTTACATCTCCTAAAATATAAACAAACTGTCGCGCAGCATACAGGTATGCAGCATACAGGTAGCATACAGGCATGCAGCATGCAGACAGTCAGCATGCAGGCAGGCAGCATACAGACATGCAGCATACAGGCATGCAGGCATGTAGGCATGCAGCATACAGGCATGCAGCATACAGGCATGCAGCATGCAGGCAGGCAGCATACAGGCATGCAGGCATGCAGCATGCAGGCATGCAGCATGCAGGCATGCAGCATGCAGGCATGCAGCATGCAATTAGGTTTGCGTGTGCTCCGACGCTACGGGTAGGCAGCCCCTCCACCCTGGCGTAACAAGGCACAGGCGCCCACGCTCTCCGTAGCGGCTGAGGCTGGTCGCCGAAGGCGACCAGCAAGCCGAAGCTGCGGCTTGCTGGTCGCCTTCGGCGACCAGCCTCAGCCGCTACCTCCACCCTGGCGTAACAAGGCACAGGCGCCCACGCTCTCCTTCGCAGCTTCGGCTTGCTGGTCGCCTTCGGCGACCAGCCTCAGCCGCTACGGAGAGCCCGGCCGCCTGTGTCTTGTTACGGCTGGTGGGAGCTGCCACCCTCCGCGTCTCAGACTTATTGAATTACACTCTAGGTGTAGGGTAGACAAGTACCACGTGGTGGGAGAGGTTGACTGAGTCGGATTCGCCCTAAAGTAGAAACAAATTCCAATTTTTTATAGCAAATTATTGTTATATCACATAAAAGTTATAACATTTAAGCACTAAATAAAATTATTTTTATATCCCATGACTGGTATACAAAATGCTTTTATAACACCTGTATATTATATCAATGAATGATTATACGAAATTAAACTATAGAAACTGTATTTATTTTAAGTAAAGTTATGTTAAATAAGCGTTATATCAACTAAAATTTGTTTACTTATTTTTCTATCAAATGAAGTATTATATAAAATGAATTTTATATCTCATGAGTGGTATACAAAATGAATTTATAGCACCTGTATTATATATCAAACAATAATTATACGAAATGTAATTATAGGAACTGTATTTATTTGAAGTAAAAATTATATAAAATGAACGTTATACCAGTTAAAATTAGATCATTTAATTTTCTATTAAATGAAGCGCACCCGAATTTTGTCACTGCTTTTTAATTTTTTGAGTGCTAATAGCGGCACAGTGCGCCATCTATCCAACGGTCATTGCAACCGATGGCTATGCAGATTCACCCCGATGACCGAGGCAATAGTGGCGAAACGCTCTGACACATTGTAAAAGTATAGCAAAGACTGACAAAGAATGTCACCATCTTTTATTCTAATGCTTGTATGCCCCTGTTATTTACTGATTTGGTAAAAATACTTGGGATCTGGATTTGCTACTGTTCGACATAGCTTTAACTATGACGACGGAAACGCTTGTTCTCATTTTGAATGAAGAGCTCTTGTAGACCAGTAACATCATAAAACACCACCTCATTTTATGCCCCCACTAATGGGCACGAGCCTTTCCTATGGATAGATAGGGAGAACGGGCCATAAACCACCACGCGGGTCCAGTGCGATGCGGTGGTTGTTAACAATTGCTAATGTAGCCGGGGCCAACGACTTTACGTGCCTTCATCATCATCATCATCATCATCATCATCAGCCTATACTAGTCCACTGCTGGACATATACCTCTCCAAGTGCACGCCACCGAGCACGATCCGCGCGAACTCTCATCCCGCTCTTACCAGCCATCTTGCGAAGATCGTCGCTCCACCTAGTCTTAGGGCGTCCTACACTACGTTTGCCGATACGCGGTCTCCACTCAAGAACTCGTTTACCCCAACGGTTGTTGGTTCTGCGGCTAATATGACCGGCCCGCTGCCGCTTCAGCTTGCTGATCCGATGGGCGTTTCAGCTCCGTATGTCATGCTTTCGACGTGCCTTTCGAAGCACAAAAGAGCTTGTGATTGTTAATTTTTGGTCATTCATCTGATGGGCGGCCTTCGTGAAAGTACCTTAGTTACCTTAGCAATCGCAGACTGGGCGCGTTAACCATCGATGGCGCAGTGGTTGGAATCTCACCTGTTCAGTCTTGTGCACGAGGGTCTGCATGACGACAAGCTCACAGGTTGAATTCAGATCGTCAGGCAAGACTCTGCTGAAGTACGCGGCGAAACCTTCAGGTTCTTGCTCGATATTGACGTTCATCGTTTGCTTCTCGAGTTCCTTTATCCTGTATGGATGAAGCTTTATTGAACTGATTTACATTTAGACTATCGAAACTAATAATGTTCTTACAACCATTATTGCACCATAGATAGAAAGTTCAAAGTCGATTGAGGAGACTTGACATTTTGTGTTAGCCTGACTTGCAGTTTTAGTACATGGTCTAGTACCACAAAATTACGTATAAATTGTTTTGTTTGTGTAATCTACAAAGAGGAAGCGCTTGGCCTAGTTAGTGGAAAACAATTTGATAACAGTTTGACGTCCTCCTTGGTCGAATGGTTTGTACACCGGTTTTCATGGTGTCGCCATCTCTGAGGTCCCGGGTTCGATCCCCGGTCGGGTCAATTTAGAAATTATTGTTTGTCTAAATTGTCTCGGGTCTGGGTGTTTTCTATGTATAATAAGTATCTATTTAAGTATTTTAAGTATGTTTATCCGTTGTCTAGTAACCATTTAACGAGTTTCATTACGAAGCTTCTCTTGGGCTAGATAATTGGTGTGAGTGTAGGAAAGTTTTTTTTTTTAATTTCAAAAAACTTATGTTCGGCGGCAGAACAACCTACCCAAAACTGTCAAATTTCTACAATCAATTTTGAACATTATTGTTTGGATGTTAAGGATCAATATTCATTGGAGAAAATTGACAGATTTGGGTAGGTTGATCTGCCGCCGACTGTTCATCTAATTTTATGCGATTTTAAACTATCTATGCTGGTTTGGGACGTGAAGAGTACTTATGTATCAGCTGCTTAACTTCCCGTACAAGTCGTAAAAGCCGACTAAGGGTTACAAGATACTCGCACATCAGTCAATGGGCTAGCAACCCATTACTGATGTTATCTGTTACACCTCGAAGCCCTACTTTGATTATGCTAAATGTGTCGCCTAAGTCATTATCGGCGAGTTTACTCAAATTTTTCTCAAAAAAACACTGACACTTAACCGCCTCTGTGGTCTAGTGGCTAAGACACCGGTTTAGACCCAGAGGCCCCGGGTTCGATTCCCAGCAGGGGTACATGTTTGTGTACTCGGTTTGGTTGGTGGTAGGGCTTGTTTGTCCGCCTGGCTAGCTACCACCATCTTATCTAAATATGTCGCCATAACATCAATGTTTGTAGCATTGTTGTGTTCCGACAGCTAGAGATAAGATAGCCAGTGCCTCACTAGTTGAGGATCCCGGGTGAAGTGCGCTTCCATCATTGGCCGTATCATTACTTAACATCAGGTGAGATCAAGGGACTCCCAAGTAGCATTTTATTCTCTTTAAAAGGCCACATTTATTTCACTGGTGGTCTCTTAGCATTTATAGTGGTCACACTTGGTTCATCGGCTGCAATAAAGTGAACATGTCCACCTATACCTGTATAAGGCATGTATAGGGGTGTAAATGTAGCCTATTATGTAACTATTGGCGTTTTGTCAGGACAACATTACTTTTTTAGTCAGCTTTCATTTTCAAAGCTGAACAAGAGCGTTTTAAGAGAAGTAAAATACGGCATAGGCTGTTTAGAGGTTCACATATACGGTGTTAGATTGCTGGCATTATAATATAATACATGTGAACATTATTGCAGCCCAAAGCTGTTATATATAACCTTTTATGAAGCGAATGAATTTGATTGTATTCACGTGAACTCTGAGGCAATGCATACCAGCCCAGGGCTGAATATGTGCCCAGCTCAGATTATGTTGTACAGAAATTGGCATTGTGATAGTACATGTGAACCTTTCTAGAGCTGACGTCATTATAATGGTACACGCGTGAAACTTTAAAGAGGTCACAACACTAATTTTGAGTTATAATGGTTCACTGTAGATTGTAGATTGTGGAGACAATGACCACCATTTTCACTTTTAATAACCTATAATATGTCTATATTAATTTATGATTTTGTCACTTAACACGGAGTTTTCGTTATTGATTTTATGGTTGATGTTTAAATACAAAACCATACAACGATTTAAATGCCAATAAAACAAAAATATGAAATATTGCTTTGTTTGTATCTGCTTATTTCGATATATTTATTTGATAAAAAGGCATATAGCCGAGGCGCGTGAAAATTTTAAATATAAATATGTATGTACTTTACAATAAATTTACATTACCCCGTAATATTAACACAATATCATATATAAACACAGTTTACCAGTAACAATAAATCACATCAAAATGGCTGTTAGACACGATTCGACTATGGCCATGGCCGTAAGCTATCACAAATAAATATTTAGTAAAAAATGTGGTACCAAAGTGATTATTTGAGGAAAAAGCGGCCTAATAGTTGGTTTTGGGTTTTGGATAATCGGCTGTATAATTGTTCACTTGTTACTTATTATAACTCACTTGTCTGTATGAATAACCACACGGAATCTAATATAGTGCCGTTCATCAGCTTTAAAACCACAGTTCTCTCTTTAAACTACCATTAAAGATCTACTATACTGCTACCGTGTACCTTTTGTACACTCAAAGCTGAAAAATTTGTGCCCAAATGGGTAGTACAAGGGCTGCATAGCATGCTATACAGCTCTTGTGCAGCTCACATAGACAGCTTAAAGAATAAATGTGTACCATAAGTCAACCGCTATAGAACCCCCAATGCTACTTGGGCTGTGGTTACCCGATAACATATAAAAAAACATCAACTTTTGTTTTTAATATATTATATATATAAAAATCAATTGCTGTTCGTTTGACTCGCTAAAACTCTAGAATGGCTGGACCGATTTGGCTAATTTTGATTTTGAAATATTTGTGGAGGTTCAGAAAAGGTTTAAACAGTGAGAAACATAAATAATAAGTAACGGAAAATACTAAAAATGACAATTCAATTTTCCAATACAAAATGATTTGTTTGTTTTGTTGTCATGGAAACTGTCAAAGCGGTACGAAGTCCGCCGGGTCAGCTAGTAATTAATAATTTTTAATAATTTAACTAATTATTTACAATAAAAAGTTTCATAAAACATGGCTTATTAGTTTGCAAAATTATGAAGTTTGTATGTGGTATCAAAATGTTTTAAATTTAATAATATATGAGTACTAACTCGGCAAGGGTCATCGCAGGGATCACATCTTTCGAAACAGCTTTGTTGAACCTCTTCTCTATAATGTGGCTCAGCTCTTGGGCACGGCCCTGGTCGAATCCCACCTGCTCCAAGGTGGTTCGGTCTACTGTGGCATTGGTTATGTTCACCCCTGCGATACAATAACAGAAGGGTTATTCTAAGAATTCAAAAGCGCGTTATTCTCGAAAAATAAAATGTTATATATTGTTTTCTAAAGTTTACGCGAAATCTACACACTGAAATGAAACAACGTTTAAGGACCTACTCGCGTTTATTTAGCGTTCGCGTTTTAATTAATGTTTATCCTGACGTTTCGAACCCTCTGCAGGGTGCGCGGTCACAGGACAGACCCTGTAAATGTGTAAAATAAACGCGAGTAGATCCGTAAAAGTTGTTTCATTATCATATTTTGTCATATGCACAAACGAGCAATGTAATCACGTAAGAGCTTTATATAGTAATTCGGCTCACGTATACGGAGCTGAGGAACTTATACTGAGAAGACCCGGCAAGAATCTCAGCAAAGGTAGGGTTTCTTTCAGTAGACTCAGTACATGGGCCAGAACCACGGCCTTTAGCTAACGCCAACAATGAAATTACTCACTTGTTATGGTATCTCCTAAGAAATGCGGGGTTTTTTACATAACTCTAGATGCAATCAATTGTCAGTCGCCTTAAGACGAAATGGCGGATTTCCTTGAGATTTTACTGGACGACAGTTAAAAAGCCGTTTGTCTGTGTTCAATTATTGTTGTTAAAGTCAAAAATTAGTTGCTGACCTTCATTTTTAAGATTTAGGAATAAATAGCGATCTCTGTTGCCAAAACGTTAGTTGTGCTCCTTTGAATCAAGATTAAAGATTTGATAGACATGTATTAAGCAATCACGGGAGACTCATTATACCTGGTATCCTTGCAATTTCTTCTAGTAGACTCAGTTTCGGTGCTGGTTGGACATGGGCCAGGACCACGGGATCGCCGCTAGCCAACGCTGACTCTATCGCACTAATTGCATTCTGCCACATTATACCCGTTTCGTGCTTATAGTCTGGCTGGCTTTGGACTTCATACTAGAAAGAAATAACTAAATATTGTAGTGATTTGTCGTCCAGAAAAAGATACGTTAGCCTGATCGTCATGAAGTACGAGTACAAATCCCTTACTAGTTCTTTTTTCAAAACAATCTGAAAATTATCCATTATCATAACTTTCATGTTTTTAAATATTGAAAGAAAAGAGGTGAACGGTGCAAAAGTATTCCGGCATATAGACTGGCACAGGTGCTTAAACTACATTTCATGGGGATATACCTTCTGTATTTTCTCCAATTGTAAAGAAAGTGATGGTAGACCCTCAAGCGTTCTCTTCACGATGATCTCTCTCCATGGTGTATCATCTTCACTTATAACTGCGAAATGTCTAGAAAAAAATTCATATCAAAATATAGTAATAAAAAAAACTGATAAAAAGCATTAAACCAATATAACGTCTACTAAAAATTATTTCCACGTCTGTGACCATTACGAACACGTCATCGACTGCCCTCGAACGTGTCCAGTGGTTCATGTTCCTGAGGTCGACGTATGTGACGATTGTGATGATGGAGAGTTCCATGGCGATGGTAGATAACGACTGCGTCTCTTTATGTGATGTTGTATTTACAGTGACTACATTGTGACTTAACTTATTATCTAAAACTTACAAGACTATTTATACAATATAACTATGTAGATGTTGGAGGGAGGATGCCGTGTCTTATCTTTATCAGATCTACACGCGTTTAGGAATGCGTTTACAAACTCTTTAACCATACGTGAGGATACAGTTCACAATTGTAATACTTTAAGTTATAGAAGCTGATAAGCTGAGAAGATGATAAGCTGATGATAGTGGTACCTTAGGTTTGGACAGAGTTGTCTCGTCGCTGTGTCTAAGTTCGCAACGAACAACTTCATTCCACTCTTGTCTACAACGTCTGTGGCCATCACGTATATGTCATCGGCTGCCCCCGAGCGTGTCCAGTTGGTTAACAATTGCAATACTCCTTCCTTGTTGGCAATGCTTTCTGATGATACATCTACTTTGACGCCGCGCCGTTTCCAATTTCTGGGAATGTCAAAAAGAAATGTCAGGAGTCAGGACGTAATGTAGTGAGATTGTATTAGAAAATTTTTTTGGGGATTTTGTTGAGGCATTCGATGTAGAATGATTGATTGATTAGTTATATTATAAGAGTCCTTAATGAATTTAATAGTAATTTTAATCACGTCGACGTATTTCACGAAAACATTTCTCGTTTTCCTAGAAACCTAACTTTAATTTAATATGTATATTTTCTGATTTTGATGTTTGTTTTGTATTTTTGTTTCGATATATTTGGTTTTTTTCTTTTTCTTTCGCACTATTGTTCAACAAACCGTTATTTTTGTACAAGTTAGCAGTGGAAACTTTAAATGCTACTGTATTATATTTTTTAATTGTTTATATGTATGATATAAAGCTGTATGTTTCCTTAATAATAAAAAATAATGAAATAATATTTTAACAAAAAATGCAGATATCTTATAGTAACCGCCTCTGGTCTAGTGGCTAAGACCACCGGTTTAGACCCAGAGGTACCGGGTTCGATTCCCAGCGGGGGGTACATGTTTGTGTACTCGGTTTGGTTGGTGGTAGGGCTTTTTTGTCCGCCTGGCTAGCTACCACCATCTTATCTAAATATGTCGCCATAACATCAATGTTTGTTGCATTGTTGTGTTCCGGCAGCTAGAGATAAGATAGCCAGTGCCTCACTAGTTGGGGATCCCGGGTGAAGTGCGCTTCCATCCATCCATAGGCCTTATCACCGCTTAAGATCAGGTGAGATCAAGGCACTGTGCTTACCTAATAATATTAAAAAAAAAATAGTAACATGAACCACGAATAATTATTTGATATTTACAAAGACCCCCTCGGTCCCGTTTAGCTTCGCCTCGGTAGCTGAGTGGCAAAGCGCTTGGTCAGAACCCTGAAAGTCCGGAGTTCAATTCCCAGGTCGGCCAAAGTGTGTTTCGGATTTTTCGATGCATAGTCCGGGTTTGTGATCACCAACTCACATTTGGCAAGCGTTGTGATTAAGCCAATACCCATAAATTGTAGCGATGACTTGATTTCAATGATGGAGCCCTTTGCCCAGCAGTGGGTCAGTATATAGGCTAAGTAATAAGGTAAATACGGCAAGGTTAGCTTTTAGTAAATGCCAAGATTAGTAATATAGAAAAGCACAATTCAATGCATGCATTAGGTTTATATGCTTTAAGGTTGTATGTGCAACAAAGATTATCTGCTGCTCGAGATCTTTAATCCTACTAATATTATAAATGCGAAAGTTTGTGTGTGTTCGTATATTTGTTGCTTCTTCACGCTGCAACGGATGGATGGGTTTGGATGAAATTCGGCGTACAGATAGTTTATAACCTGGAATAACACATAGGATACTTTTTATCCCGATATTCCCACGGGAATCACACTATAAATATACTAAAAACGACAATTTAACTTTCCAATACAATATGATTTGTTTTTTTGTTGTTATGGAAACCAAAGAAAATTTAATCACTTGATGAAAACTGTCAAAGCGGTACGAAGTCCGCCGGGTCCACTAGTAGTAAAATAAACGAACTCACTCCACTTTGTGCTTCACGTAAGACGTCTGCTGGCAATGTATGTGCAATTTGGTGGCTCCTCGGTTAATTAAAGTGTTTCCGAGATGCAAACCAAGTCCTTCACCGTCACATACTATTAGGTGGCTGCGATCTGGTCTACACGATAATCTAAAAGCAAAAACATAAATATTAATTTATAGTTATTTTTAGTTCACTTCACACAATAAAGTTCTAATGGTTATAGTTTTCTAGAGAGGATGGCATCACGCAAGCGAGTCGCCGTCTTCTACTAGAATCTCCGAGGTGTTTGAATTAGAATCCATTGTACCTGGGCTGTGTGAGCGACACTCCAGGCTGCAACGACAGCAGCGCCCGGCCGCGGTGCCGGCTGGTGGCGAGTAGACGGAGGGCGTACTTTATGTGTGACGTCATTATTCTACCGTTGTACCTGGGTTGTATGAGCAAGACTCCAGGGAGCAGCGCCAGCAGCGCCCGGCCGCGGTGCTGGCTGGCGGCAAGTAGACGGAAGGCGCGCTTCATGTGTGACGTCATGATTCTATTGTTGTACCTGGGCTGTGTGAGCGATACTCCAGGCTGCAGCGACAGCAGTGCCCGGCCGCGGTGCTGGCTGGCGGCGAGTAGACGGAAGACGCAAGCTCTGTTTGTGTCGTCATTCGTGATCCAACCTTTGTTTCTGGGCTGTATGTTGTTAAAGCTCAAGTTTGAAGCGCCAGCAGCGGTGCCGGTTGATAGCGAGCGGGCTAAAGAGGCATGCTCTGTGTGTGACGTCATGATTCTATTGTTGTACCTGGCTGGGCTGTGTGAGCGACACTCCAGGCTGCAGCGACAGCAGTGCCCGGCCGCGGTGCTGGTTGGCGGCGAGTAGACGAAAGGCGCGCTTCATGTGTGACGTCATTATTCTACCGTTATACCTGGGCTGTGTGAGCGAGACTCCAGGTTGCACCGCCAGCAGCGCCCGGCCGCGGTGCCGGCTGGCAGCGAGTAGACGGAATGCGCGCGCGGTCTCGTGCGGCTCGTACGTAACACGTGTCAATGGCTGCACGTAGCCGCGTTCGATGCCCGCGCACATTAACAATTGTAGTTTCTGTAAGTTCATCATCAGTTTTTTATACATGGAAATTGCTGATGTAAATTTGCAAACTAAGATCGGTTGTAAGAATTTGTTTTTTACATTTTGTTATTGTCCTATCAAAAACTAACTAGGTTACCGTAGCGACCCAAAGTGAGTCTTGGCCTCCGATTATAAGATCTTCCACCTCGGTCTGTCTTGCGCCACCGAGTCTTGTCTTGTCTTTGTCTTGTTGTCCTATCAGTTATATTTATTTTGTTTATGTGTGTCGTTACTATTTTGTAATTATGTGCTAGAGCACCGCTCTTGTATTTTTTTATTATTACTATGTTTGTGTAAACATAAATTATAAAACAAATTGAAATAAAATACAAATGACTGACCCTAATGTCTAAGGAGTCGCTCTGCTTGAATATTGAAGACAGGTCTGTAACGTAGTAAGATCGATCTAAATCCAGATAATCCATGCCGAAAGCGTAGTTCTCTTGTTCCACCACCTGGGTGATATCCATGGTGACCCCTTTGAACCCAGCACAGCTGATGAGATCCTGATTAAAAAAAAATGCGCAACTTATTCCAATTTTTATTTCATTTATGAAAAGTCGCCAGCTCTTTATAAATTTGGCAATGACTTCAACATAGAAATATAAATAACTAGTATATTGAAAATACTTTATACAAATTGTGCAGATGATGATTTTTTTAAAACAACAGTACAGTAGGTATCTACTTTGCTTGCTTTACTTAACCCTAGAAAGATAACCATATCGCAACATACTGAAAAGTTAACTAATACAATATTACAAAAACACAAATGTTGAAAAAATTTCCACGAGCAGGGTTTGAACCTGCACCCTTCTGACATACCGGGTCAGGTGCTCTTCCAATTGAGCTATCGTGGTTCTAACCAGCCCGCCGAAATTATTCAACACTATTTACTTTTTACTTTGAAAGCCAAAGGCGCCCATTCAATGTTAACAACTACCGTCATTAACATCCGATCATAATATTTTTACAAATACTAAAGATCAGTTAAGAAGTAGGCAAGCTATTTATAAATGTTTATATAATTTTTAACGCAAATTTTGTTGCGAACAAATTACAAAAACACAAATGTTGAAAAAATTTCCACGAGCAGGGTTTGAACCTGCACCCTTCTGACATACCTAAAAAATATATAAAAAATTTTTTCAACATTTGTGTTTTTGTAATTTGTTCGCAACAAAATTTGCGTTAAAAATTATATAAACATTTATAAATAGCTTGCCTACTTCTTAACTGATCTTTAGTATTTGTAAAAATATTATGATCGGATGTTAATGACGGTAGTTGTTAACATTGAATGGGCGCCTTTGGCTTTCAAAGTAAAAAGTAAATAGTGTTGAATAATTTCGGCGGGCTGGTTAGAACCACGATAGCTCAATTGGAAGAGCACCTGACCCGGTATGTCAGAAGGGTGCAGGTTCAAACCCTGCTCGTGGAAATTTTTTCAACATTTGTGTTTTTGTAATTTGTTCGCAACAAAATTTGCGTTAAAAATTATATAAACATTTATAATACAATATTATTTAATCAGTCTGGAAATGGTAAAAAGTCTAAGAAAAATATAATTTACATAAACATTCTTCTAATGCTCGCTACGAACAAATTTTTTTCATATTGAGCATTGGCCATCTTTGGCATCCGCCAAAAATAAAAATTTCGACTTTCTTGGTCTCAGGTCATTATCAACTACATGAGCTTTTTTACTAGATGTGGGCATGATCTTCGATTTATTTTTTACTTGATTTTTTCACTATCTCTTTCCAAAGGCTACTCTTATTACAGTTAATTTTTTTATTTTATTTGGACAACAATACAGCAAGAAAAATCACAGATATATAAACGTTTATACGTTGCTTATTCAACCCCATACGATAATCAATGTCTATTCTATTAGCGTAGCGTTATCCCTCTCCCTCCAGTGGTTTTCATTTTCTGTACTCACATTTTTAATATATCCATGGCCATGGCCGATAACAATGTCGCAGCCTGCGGCATACGCGTCTTTTTTTGTAGATTTTCTTATCATGTCTACAAAGCTGCTGTCTCGAGAATTTCCAATATGATCATCTGAACACAGAAAAGTTTTAATTGGTTACCTATTGAAACGCATAACGATTTTTGCCATGAACTGGCAATGCATAACGTTAATGGCCATAATAGCCATTAGCCATATGTCCTTATAGCATAAATTCATATCGCATAACATCAAATGGCCGTAATCTGTAAGGCATAATCATAGAAAGGTTTCATTTCGATAAGCAAGAAGTTCGAGTAACAAAAGACATACTTTTTGCTTGCCATAATATTCAGAAGACATAGTATTCAAAAAGCATACATTTTATAAGCATAACTAAAAAAATCCCCCCCCCACCCCACCCCCCTAGTGGGGGGCTGCGTTATTGTACTTTTTGATTTGTATGCCATATGATGTATGCCAATTGAAATTATGACAATAAACTATTATAAATAAAAAAATAATTTGTCGTTTCAATTAGAGCCCTTAAAACTTGAAAAAAGACAAAGTGTGGAAAAAAATCCACGAGCGGGATTCGAACCCGCACCCCATGACACGCCGGGTCAGGTGCACTGCTAACTAAGCTATCGTGGCTCAATCCAACTCGCCAAAATTAATCAACACTATCTACTCTTACTCTGTAAGCCAAAGGAGCCCTATTCAATGTCGACAACTACGTCATCAACATCTGCTCTTAATATTTTTACAAATATTAAAAGATCAGTTAAGAATTAGGCAAGCTATATTATGATTATTTGCATATAACTTTACGCCAATATTGTTGCGAAAATTATATGTTAATGGCGGCGTGTCATCGGGTACGGGTTCTAATACTGCTCGATTTTTTTTCTACACTGTCTTTTTTCAAATTGTGATTTTTTGGTGTGTGTGTCACGCGTGTCCTGTAAAGGGAGAAGGAAGGAGGGATAACGGCAAAATGTTCTTCGGAGCACTTGCCGTGTTAGTACAGTGTTATTGTTAAGAGCGTTTACGCCGCACACTAGCGCCACTAATGAAAAAATAAACATATCTAGTAATTAGAGATAGAAAATCAAATTATGCTCAACAAACTATTTGAATGAAGTGATTTAACATTTTTACGGCACCTAATTAACACCTCACATGTTATGGTTTAGTTAAATAAGACGTTACGGCCACTTTTAACTATAACGCCATATTTAACTAAACCATAACATGTCAGGTGTTCATTAGGTGACGTAGAAATGCTAAATTACTTCATTCAGATAATTTGTTGAGCATAATTTGATTTTCTATCTCTAATTACTAGATATGTTTTTTTTTTCATTGGCGGCGCTAGTGTGCGGCGTAAACGCTCTTAATGTTTGGTAACATTGGAGGGAAACCTTTTAAAGCCGGGAAGAGTTTCTTCAAGAACCGCTTCTTCTGCTGGTCGCTGACGGTGGTGAAGACGCGGCAGTCGTTCGCCAGCGCGATGGATATGGCTGCCTGGCCCAGCGCGCCGGTGCCGCCGTGCACCAGTATCGTTAAACCCTTGGTCATTGTGCACTTAATGGCCTATGGATGAATTGGTTTTGATACTTATTGATATGAAAAAGAAGAGCATCGATTTTTTAAATCTTAATTTAATTTATTGTTTTCTTAAGTTTACGCGAACACTACACATTGAAATGAAACAACATTTACGGATCTACTCGTGTTTATTTTACACATTATTTATTTAATGTTTATCCTGACCTCCCTGAGTCTCCCTGTGACCACGGACCCTGCAAAGGGTTCGAAACGTCAGGATAAACATTAAATAAGTAATGTGTAAAATAAACGCGAGTAGATCCGTAAAAGTTGTTTCATTTCAATGTGTAGTCTTCGCGTAAACTTTAGAAGAGTCTCCCTGTGACCACGGACCCTGCAAAGGGTTCGAAACGTCAGGATAAACATTAAATAAGTAATGTGTAAAATAAACGCGAGTAGATCCGTAAAAGTTGTTTCATCTTAATTTAATTTTCCAACCCGAAAATTACAGCACTGACGGGAGCTTTCTTATGGTTAAAGAACTTTATTCTCATAAGAAATTTACATTTCACTTATAATGAGATACGAAGATAAACAATAACAATTGTGGGTACTACATTAAGCACCGATGCTTGCTGCTGCTTTATGTAACTTAAGTTTATTTTTGAAAACACTTAAACTATCACAATCCTTCAATTAGTTTGGCAAACTGTTAAATAGCTGTGCTTCCTAAATAGTATCGTCTTTGTTCCATAGTTAGTCTTTGGTATTATAGTTTTGAGTTTTAACTTATTTCTAAGATTATGTGTATTACGTTTTATGTTTAGTTCTATGTTAGTTTTAATAGCGCCTGTTATAATTTTTTTTAATTAAGATGCATGTGTTATATGGTGTCGCCATCTCTGAGGTCCCGGGTTCGATCCCCGGTCGGGTAAATTTAGAAATTATTGTTTTTCTAATTTGTCTCGGGTCTGGGTGTTTTCTATGTATAATAAGTATGTATTTAAGTATTTTAAGTATGTTAATCTGTTGTCTAGTAACCATATAACGAGTTTCATGACGAAGCTTCTCTTGGGCTAGATAATTGGGGTGAGTGTAGGAAAACTTATTTATTTATTTATTTATTTATATTTGTATAGTTGTGATAATTTAAATAGTTTAACTTATGTGTATAGTTCTTTAGTTGGAGTTCTAGTTCTAGTTCTTTGGTTGTTCCAAATTTCAATGTGATAATCTAAGTGGGGTTTGACTAGGGAGTTATAAATAGTATATTTAATCTGTTTTGGTATAAAGTGTGTGACTTTTCGAAGTGCTTTTCTTTTCTTTGCCTTTCTAAACAAGTACGTACCAGCATCTATAACTCCTTATGCAAACCTCACTTGGATTACCTGGCATGGGGTATGGGGCTATGCTGCTATATCCAATCTCAAAGATCGCCAAAAATATTTTTTTGGCGATTGTAACTTAGACATTCTACATGTTCATCAATAATTTTATTGGACCTCGTACCCTTGTTTTAATAGCAGTACTCTGCAGTGCTTGGTGGCAGAAATAGTATGTATAATACAAGTACTGCTGTAGTAGGTAGTCTTATTTTCAAGTAACAAGTAGTTTGGTATTCTTCTAAGCACATTGTTAAAAGCTATTTGAATTGAAATAAAATCGCGTTACCGAGCTTTCAAACGAGCATTCGGACCGCCTGATGGAACGCGGCCAATCATGGGCTCTTGCAACACCAAGGCACAGATTAAATAATAGTGACGGGGAGGCAAAGGGAAGCAAACTATCAAGCTCACGTCCTAAGCTTTAGGCATTTGTATAATTTGACTTGGTCAAAAACCCATTAAACTGGAACCCAGCAATCTAAAACGCTGCTGTTTGGCGTTAGAAAAAAGTGGTCACTATCCATGCTATCGTTTCCTGGACAGAATTCTACAAGTGCTACAATACAAAACTATTTTTAAACCATCGAAACTAACCAAGCAGTAGAATGCGTGAGCATATGCCAGGGGCACTGTGGCTGCATCCTCGAGGCTCCAGTGGGCTGGCACCGGCCATAACAGCTGAGGGTGGGCTTGTACCTTGCTGGCGGCGGCGCCCTCAGCTATCAAACCCATTACTCGATCACCTCTGAAAGTATTTCCAAAATTACAGTGTTTATGAACTCCGTTGCCGTTTTAAAACATTCCTGTGACCCAAGAACCCTTTTATATCCTTAATCCAACTCCAACATGCACGAAGTAAAAACTCCACAATTTTTACTTTGTGCATGTATCCCAAATTAAACTACCTGCCAGTATTTCTGGGAAATTATCGGTAGCATCATTCAAACATAAATTAAAATTGTTGTTGATGGCAGAGTACCATTACTGATTCGTACAATTCAAGTACAAATTTGATAGTTGCTAGTTGCGGCAATTTAAAACTGATTCAATCATCGATTGCAGCAACTGAAAACTGTTATCGATCGTCGAAGTTGCAACTAGAGTAGCAGAGGATGTCTGCGCAGTAACTTTAGGGTAAACGTTGGACGTCGGGTATAAAGAAGGTATGATACCTTTTTATTATTTAGTTTGCGTTAATCTCCGTTTAAATTTGTTTAACTTTAGGATGTACGGAAACAGCTAGTAGCGAGTTGTCTGTTGCTTGCTGTTGCGGAAATCAAAGGTGCTCTGGGAAGCGCCTTAGTGAGTTGCTGTACTTACTTTAAAGTTGTTTGGTACATTACCTGGTCGTGACACCGCTGAAGTCCATTCCAAAACCGCTGTCAGGGGAAAACGTGGCCATTTCAGAAGTCGCCTTTTTAGCATCCCTGACGCTTAGACCAGCGTAATGAACCTGTGTAGATCATTACAAATAAAGTCATTATAAATGTAAGTTATCCAAAATATAGAATGTTATTTTTATGTTCGCTTTTAATTGTATATGATCAAAGTTCTGAGGTGTATTTAATAGATATGTCAGTTAGTAAGTAAAGCTATGTCTTTGACTCAATACGTCAGTAATTGAGGATTCTGGGTGAAGTGCGCTTCCACCTTTGAACTTATCACCACTTAACATCAGGTGATATGAAAGGCCACGAGCTTAACCCTAACAAATAAAAAAACTACACATTGCAGAAGCCAGAGTAAGGTACTTTGCAGGTTTGCTTTTGAAGGTGTGAATATCAACAGGCTAAGTATAAAAAATCACGATTACCAACTTACTTATTCACCTGTTATTAATAATAACTGCCCCTGGTTTGTACTTTTGTCCAAATGGGTTACAAAGTGTGAAAGGGCTACCTAATTTGTAAATACTGATGTGAATTGTACAGAACTTACGGTGACTTCGACACCAGGCCCGATCGGGGCTTCAATCTCTTTCCAGCTCAAAGTATCAACATTCCCGGGCTGTTTGCACCTTAATGCAACGGGCTTCTTCGATGTCGATCTTTTGAGTTTTGTCGGAACGTAATAGTCGCTGCCCCAGACACCCTGATAAGAAGCATTCAAGAAAACCGTTTATAACAAACAAATGCCGCTTTTCTTCTGTTTGTGAGAAAGTAAAAACTTACGAAGAAAAAAGCTAGAAAATAAAAAGATGCTTTGTGTTTAACTAGAATTCACTCTACCTGTATATCGAATTTCATTCAATTCCACTTTGGTGTGATTGAAAAACAGACACGCGTTAATCCATAATTTTGCATTTATAACATCGGTAGGATAGAATAGCCGCTTTAACTACTGTCCTAATATGTCTGATCTAAATAATCTGTAGATTATAATGCACTAAATCAAAAACAGCTCAGCCGTCATTCTCCACGTCATGTCTTCCCTGATCTCCTTGCTATTTTCTACGATAGAAGGTTTTCTGCATGCCCTTATTGTGCATAGTTGTGCATCTAAGTCATGTTTATTGTCTTTGTCAACATATTTATGTGGATTTATAAATATAAGTGTATCCTATCTTAACTTAGTGAGGACTGCCGAGGGTTCCCTGTCCCAGTGGCACTTCGACCCGTTGGAATATTTTATGCAGTACCCTAAATGGTTTAGTATAACTTACCTGTCGCAATGCGCAGACCGGTACGTCAGGAATATTCTCTAACTCTTTGTTCATAGAGTCATTTTGGTCAAACATTACCATAGACACATTTCTGTTGTTAGTTTTCCAATGTTTCAAAATTTTTTTAAGATCCGACGGCGCAGGGTATGAAGTTAGCGCAAGCAGTTTTTGTTCATTAGGCAGTTCATTGCATAACATGTGTAGATGATTGTAATCAGTGTGGTTTCTTACAGACACTGCCGTTGTGTGGGACGGCTTCGATGCTGATCTAAATTCGCCCAATTCGAATTTATTGCGTCCTGTACCGATGGCAATAATAGGCTTGTATGTGGTTGTGGGATACAAATTTTCAGTATCAACTCCTGTGCTAATTAGCAATGTGCTGGGCGCAATAAATTTGTATAGCTCTTCTAATACCTAAAAATATAGAATATGTAGTTGTATTTATTAGTAATTTAAGGTTTGCCTAAGAAAAGTCAAAGAATAAGAAAGAACATGTGTTTACCTCAAAATATGATCCTACGATATAGACCTAAACTGGCGTCTTATGAATCCGGCTCGAAGGACCATGAAGGTAGAGAAGGCGTTCTAATTAATTAGTATCATAAAATTGTTTGAATAAAAATTAATACGTTGTCATTATTCTTTAACGAGTGTATTAGGTCAAACGTCACAAAAAAGTCTGATACATGACTGTGTAGTGATTAAATATTTTAAATCAACACGTATTAGGTACTATTCGTTGGAAACTGGTGAAAGTAAGGAATCTAAGATAATTAAGCAACAACTGACTTCTGAGACGTTAGCCTTAATGATAAGCTCCTATGACTTAGCATTGTAAAATAATATCTAAAATTGAGACAGTAAGTGCTATTTATGAATGAACATTGCAGGGGTTCTATATCATGAACGTTAGTTGATATATCTCTCTCTCTCTCTCTTAGTGCGGCTATGAGGTACTATTATGATTACGTATAAAGAATGAAAAAGAAATCTAAGTACCCTAGGTTAATAATATATTTTATGTACGAACGCTATACTTACTGTTTTGTCAGATAGCAGGTCATGCATGAAAATGACGTCAGGTTTTTCAGACATACTATTTAATAAATCCTCTTTGTCAATTACAACAATCTTTGTATCTGCTAATGGTGGACTATTAATGACGCTTTTGATATCGCTAAGATAATCGGGACTGTTTTTAATGTTTATGTAATAGACAATCAAAGAATTTCTATTAACATGTTCATTAATTACTTGCATGAGAAGATAAATTGATGTGGTTGCCTGAAAAAGGTATGGAGTTAAAAATATTAAAAAGAAAAAAATCTAACATTATAGGTACCTTTATAATTAACAAAAGGCTTGTATATGACCCTACAAAGCTCATGTGCTTGTTTTCACGGTATTTATGAGTCTGAGTACATATTATAATAGCTTAAAAAATAAAAAAACGGTTATTTCTATCATCATCATCATCATCCTCAACCTGCAGAGGTCCACTGCTGAACATAGGCCTTCCCAATAGATCACCACTACACTCGGTCCGCCTTTCGCATCCAACCACTTCCCGCCGCCCGCCGCCGCCTTCTTCAGGTCGTCAGTCCAGCGAGCCGGTGGCCAGCGCACACGACGCTTTGAGCGCGGCCTCCATTAAAGTTATTTCGTTATTTCTATAAAGGTTAACAAATTAATATATCGACGGTTAAAAAGATATAAGGGATATGCGACACTTGGTCGAAAATGAGTTATGAATGTCATCTTAGTTTGAATTTTCCGCTCTTTCGAATGCGCTTACTCCCATGTCTCTACTATGAGTTTAATAGTCGCTTACGCCCTAGGCGACAGCTCTACACTTGAATTTTCATTTGATGTAAGCAACAAGATTTGGGGTTTTTTTATTTAGCATGGCACTTATGCCTGTGTAAAAACCGTTCAATTTATGGTTCTTGGTTGGTTATGCCTTTTTACTTTGAACCGACACAGACTTTTAGGGAGCTTATGCCTTTCTACTCCATTCATCAACTTTGTTGAGTTTTGGAGCTAATGCTTCTTTTCTTTTGTCCTAAAAATACTTTAGTGACGATTATAGCCTATTTTCATTTTATCTTATATTATAAGTTCTCACTTATATCCTACTACCTTTCTTTAGTTAAGAGTATGCTGTCGCTTATACCCTATTACTATTTGCTACTACAGTATCTATAGTAGCTTACACCCTGCCTCTTTCATGCAATAATGATAATAAATTGTTAACATTGAAAACTGTTTCTCTTACTTTTCCACACTTCCCAGTATTGTGCAATCTCTGTTGCAAAAGAATTAACATTTTGTTTCTTAAATACATGGTTAATGATGGCAGTATATAGTGTCGGTTGTGAGTCTTTCGTCACAATAATAGACATGTCATTGTCATGAGTTTTATTACCTTTTTCCATATCTCTCAATTATGTGATGTTCCGGATATACTCTATTACTTCTTGTAAAAAAATGTAGCGAAATTTAACCATACAGATTTTATACATTGGAACGTTGTTAAAACCCTATTACTCATACAGAGAAAAAAACCATTTCACATAAGCGACATAAAAAAATTTCCAATTTAATCTGCCATGGTGATTGATTTTGGTGAATGATTTTTTCCCTATAATCCGTGATAATCCGTTTTTATTTTATCAAAATCGGACTACAAAAAAGAGCTATGTCAGTTTTTGTGAAATTTCAAACTTAAACAGCTCTCCTGAACAATTAGGGTTTTGGCGCTAATCCCTTATATCCTTATAACCGTCGATATTAATATTTATGTTCTTACGTCATTGTTATCCTTTTGATAGAACGGTTGGAATTTAAACGTCTTCAATGCAACTGATTGGTGTGTTAATAACGGTTTACTTTTATAGAAGACGTCGTCGATTGTAAGGCCACCACATCTGCAATAATAACACATTAGGTACTTAGCTATTGTAAAATTCAAGTTTTAAGTATAATTAGAACTAAAAAGGGGCACAGAGACACATAAAGTAAGACAAGAAAGGACACGTTAACACAGGGGAGTACTCGTACATTTGCTCTTACTGTATGATCCTCTAGATTGCTTTTCTGATCTTATTGTTGAATTCGAGTGAAATTTATAAATATATTATTAGTAAGTACATGGTAGAAACTAAGTGCTGGATACAAGTCGTTCATTTTTTCGAGTTAAAGTTCATAACAATTTATATGGTATCGAAGCTGTGCTACATTGAATGATAAACTGTTTTCGAAAATTCGTTACTGTGTGACTCTTCTACGACTGCAACTGTATAAAACATCGGATACAATTTCGAAAAAATTCTAACAAATTTGTTAGAAATTTTTCGAAATTGTATCCGAATTACAATAAAAATACTTAAATTTAATAATTACTGTACTGTTAAGTAATATTGTGACACAAGTTCAATTCTCAAGGTATTCTAAAGTCATTACAGAAAATAATTCAAAAAATTAAGAAGAAACTCGGGACTTTGGATGGGGCCTTATCATAAGCTCATAAAGCAGTCACTGCATCACAACAATAATATTGCAATTGTGAAAACGAAAAGCATGTAGCAGTAAACAATCGCAAGAGCACTGAAACAATACCGATCCGATCCGTACCTCTCGGAGAATCTAGTAGGGGACAAGGAAACGCACTTGTGTGTGATGCCATTCCCTCAAGGAAACCTACGACGGTGTTTCGTTTCACTCGGCTCAAGGAACCCATTAGGTTACTCGCCGGCCCCAAAAAAGGTTCGGTAACGCTGTAAACGCCACCTGAGGCATTCACCAAGCTCTCTCCAAAAACATACTGATACAATGCTATAAGAGGTAACCCACCTGGTCCTATTATAAGTATTGGAGTGAATGGCTCTCAGTAATCCACGTTTTTTGCCATTTGTGCTCTCCTCTACCAAGTGCGCTTTGAAGTCGATGGCCAGTTTCCTGATAAAGTTCAGATGTAAAGTGCCCTTTTCCTGGGAGTCTCTGAGCAAGCAAGTCTGAAGAACCCCGTCGATGAATGTTACCCAGTTTTGATGCCATTTCACTTCAGCATGGGTCATGCATGTGTTGATCGTGTGGACACTTCGAAACTCGTCTCTGTTGAAAGTTATATATTAGTTGTTATGAGGTACTCTTTTCATAATAGAGAGATTTGGCTAAACATGCAACAAATTTCAAAGAGATTTTTTTAAAATTTGGATTTATTTTCTAACTACTTTTTCAGTAACTACTTTTTTGTCATGTTTGACAACAAAACAATTTAAAGTATAACTGCCGAACTCAAAAACGCCAATCAACAAATTATTTTTCAATGTAAAAAATCTTGAATCGTCATAATTTTTGAAACTAAAACTCCTTTGGAATTATGTAAATGAACATCCTTGAATGCGTAAGTTAGTAATCAGTTTTTAAAATTGATCCTCACACTAACTAAGAAATTACTATCATCCTCACTTGTACTCCAATCCTTTTTCGAAAAATAGCTTGTAGATGTCATCTTGATTTAATGAATTGGTGGCTTCTAAATCTGTACTCAGATCATCAAGGTTCACAGTTTTCCTTGTAACAATTATTTGGACAATAAAACCTTCAACAATAACACCTGCGTCTGTGTAAACCTGAAAATTTTGAGAAGTTTTATTTATTTTACAATTTTGGACAATTAATAATTATATTTTATCATTTCAGCTTTAGAAAATCCGGGACTCATGTTCATTGCATGTTTAAATGAAACAATGGAAAATTTCTAGGTTTTTCTCTATAATAATAGCTTAATTTTGTATTTTGTATTGTTTATATGTATGCAAACACTACAAATTGAATTGATAGCTTTTTGCGCTAGTAAATTTATAAATAATCTTTTTAGTTTAATTTTATAGCCAGAGACGATCCAGTCCGTGGTCACAAGCCTTGTAATGGATCCGAAAATCCGAGTAGATTCGTAAAAAGTGTTACATTCCAATGTGTAGTGTAGTGTAGTGTGTTCACCTAAAGCTAGAAAAAACATCAGTGAGATTTGATAGTTTATATTACTCGTTAAAATTGAAAACATCATGTGATCGCCAAACCTCAAACCGGCCACTGCCCTTCTGCACTGCCACCGTCAATCTTAGCCGTTGCTGGTAAAGCAGGGGTGGCTGCGAATGGAAATGCACGTCGGTGAACTGGACCGATATCTTCTTCTTCTTGTAACCGTTCGTCATCGCGAGGGCGTCCCACACTGCCACCAATGCCGCAGCGTAAGGGTATACCCTGACACCTGAAGCCAGAATGAAGTTGAGGGTAGCGCAATAGCGAGTGAATTTCAAAAATAATTCATCATCATCAATATCACCATCTCATTTTATGTCCCCACTGCTACGGCACCAGCCTTCTCTATCGATAGAAAATCCTCCGGGATAACGGGTCATAAACCACCACGCATGCCCAGTGAGGACTGGATATTGGTGATTGTTGACGACTGCTAATGCAACCGAGACCAATAATGATTGTAAAACCAAACTAAATGACAAACTACACTGTTATCTTCCTCTTCTTGTAACCAATGCCGTGATTAAGGGATATATCATCCTGTAACCTTACAAACCAGATTTAAATAGAGTGTAGCGTATGGCGAGCGCATTTCAAAAACTATTTTGGAAGCTAAATATAAATGATTTTCTCAACGACTACTAAGTTTTAATTCGAATGACTAAAGTAAAGTTTACCTTCAACGTAATGCCCTTTCAAGTATTTGTTGGCGTCATCTTCAACTGTCACCAGCTGCTTTAGTATGGAAGTGTAAGTTCTGCCCACAGGGAGATATTCACATATCTTCCTATAAAGTTTATTTATTCATTTATTTACATTACATTATTTCTAGTATACAGGTTCAAATAATCATCATCATCATCATCATCAGCTAACACTAGTTGCTTTATAAAGCAGTAATCAATGTCCTTCTATATTTAAAAACTAAAGTTCAATTACTTGAAGACTCATTATTATAATTTGATAAAAAGATATCAACGGCCATTCATTATTTTGGAGATTAAGGTACCTATCAGTGTTTTTAGACAAGAACAAGAAAGTTTCATTTTATTAAGACTAAAGTTAACTAACTAAAGTAAAGAATATGTGAAATCTTTTCTCACCATCTCTCACCATGCGCCCATTCCATTAAATGCGACAGCGGTCGTGTCTCGGATGATACTGGAAACTCAATTTTCGGGTACAAAGCACTAAACTCCAAATCGTATCCCTCCATGAAGAGTCTGTAAAAATACAATTTGCTTCATTTACGAGAGTCTTCTTGTTTTGACTAGTACGATGTATTTTTAATATATTTTTATTGTTCTTGAATCTTCGTCAAGAATCATATTATCATTCTGAGATATTATTGCAGTTGTGGAAAAGAGACGTGTGTATATTCGCCGCTACACGCGTCTCGTTCTCACAACTGCAATAATATTGCTATAAGAGCTCATAGTCAGGGGCCTGATGTCCCAGGTATGGTTTTTGGCAGGGGGTAAATATTATTGTGCTCGATTTGATTTGTGGTATGGCTATAATATGTCCTATTAGCTACAACCATCTAATCTAAGTCTGTTTAATATAGCAAAAAATTATAAGAATCTGAAGCTAATATCAATGTTATCCTTGATTCTATTCATTTATAGGTACGAATATGTCCAAAACTCTTAGAAAATAAATATATTGATTCTGATTCTAAAATAACCTTCATTTCTTTTAATGACTTCTTATTTATAAAAGGATAGCTGTTGGCTGCCGATGGCTTTACCGGACTTTGATGGGCGGCGAGAAACCAAAGGTTCCTCAAGCTGTGGTGATTGAACATCCTCAAAGGGTTTCTGGGGAGAAATTACTTACTTCCCGAGAGCGTCTAACAAGAAAAGCGTGTTGTCCTTATGCCCCCGTTGTGTGAGCGCAACATGTCGGCAGTCCGAGGGCAGTGCTCTCTTGAGAATGGCTTGCAACAGACCGTGAGGGGCAATCTCGACCAGCACCGCGTTGCTTGGCACCTGGCGGAGCACCTCCTCGAAAAATACCGTGCGCTGAAAGATATTCAAAGGAATATGATTTAATACAATAAGAGTATCATTAATTAACATAATATTTGTTCATGCACCTATATAAAAGTACGTAATACGTAAGTCATTAGGCTTAAGGCTACTGAATAATATATGGAGTCAGCTTATATGGTATTGTGTGCGTTTTTATTTGTTTTTGTTTCGGACAGTGCGGGCCCTCTCGGCGCGCGGCCTCTGTCATCTAGTGGTTAGACCACCGGTCTCTAACCCTGAGGTTCGGAGTCGATTCTCAACGGAGATATCATTATGGCACTCAATTTGATTGGTATTAGATCTTGTGTTAAGTTCGCCTGCCTTAAATCAAAACCTACCATACTTACCTACCTTATCTAAGTCAGTCACTAATCTCACACTTCATTTTAATTCTCGTATAGCCTTAAAGGTTGGTAGTCGTTCGACTGTCACCATAAATGTCTACAATAACAATGTTTTTAGCAATAGTGAGAATATAAGATTAAGAATAATAACAATCAGATGAGATAAAGGGCATGAGCTTCTCAGTTGAGGATTGAAAAACTCACCAGCAGATTGTTAGTGTGGTACTCAGCTGAAGAATACTTAGCGTGGTGATGGTCACTTTGTTCCGGAGTCACAGAAGAAGATATCCACTTGGCACTCCTTAGTTTCGGCTCTTTCACCAGTAGCCGTGAGAGTCTGAGGAACTCAGGACCTGTAAATCATAGTTAAAGCAATCAATCTCTAATCGCTAATTAATTTATTGGAGCTCTTTTCTGGCCACAGATTTTCTCAAAGAACAAAGGATGAGATCAGGATTAAGGGTTAGTTTTGTTTATCATTCGAACACGTTAACGTCAACGAGATCCAAAAGTTGACAAACGACTACCTGATGTAAGCAGAAGCAGAGTTCAGGTGACACCTTTATCATCATCATCATCATCAGTCTACACACGTCCACTGCTGGACATAGGCCTCTCGAAGTGCACGCCACCAAGTACGATCCGCGCCTTGCCGAGCCTCAATGGTATAAGTATGGGACATAATACTGTCCATTTATAAATATTAAAAAATCAAGAGTTATACAAGTCGTCGTCGTCTGCCGTAATCACAGACATAATAGAATCAATTATTTGGCGGTGCTAATCCGCGCTCACGCATAAAGCGTCTATCTAGTTATCTACAGACATGCAATTTATACCTTCTATAAAAAAACATTAAAATAAGGTTGCAATCCAACACTGACCTGCATCTATATGACAGACCACTTTATCTACCTTAGAAAGGAGGTTATATTCCAGCACTTACCTGCGTTAGCAATGTACCGCGAGTGGTAAGGAATGTTCGAACACTGCACTTCCTTGGCGAAGACTCCCTGCTTGGTCAACACCTCCACGAAAGCCTTAACTGCCTCCGCAGGACCTGAGATGGTGCAGGATTCGGCGCTGTTGTGACATGCCACGTCGATCTCGGGTGGGCAGATATTAGATATCTGAAGGACAAAATAATGTTATTCTTATAGTCTTTTAACGTTTCATTTGAAATGAACCTTTTAACGGGGTTGAACATAATCAGCCCCTGACCATGGCCAGTGCAATTCGTTCTAAACGTCGTCGGTAGTGAGTGGTCGGGTATAAATAGGTATGCTAAGATACATATAGAGCTAAAAGGTCGGAGGCTTAGTCCAACTTCAAGTGAAGCTATATTTTAATTTATAGAAAAACTAGTATTACGAATGGAAACTATTTCAAAATAAAGTTTTACTTACGGATTTATAGCCCATGCCCACTGCGGCCATGGAGCCGTGCAAGAGCGGCGTCTGTACGGAAACCAGGCCGCGGGTGTATGCTAACAGTATCATTTCTTCCGCCGTGAAGCACCCGTCCACGTACGCACAGCCCAGCTCACCTAAACTGTGCCCTTGGAAAGGATAATAACATAAGGTTAAAACAAATAGCATGTCAAGGCGATCAACGGCCGTAGTCTGTTCTACCCTTAAGATGCACTATCACGCATATTTTACATTAAAAAAGAAAGTAATATGTCTTAGCCTTACACTATACGAAAAAAAATTTCTACAGTCCATTTTGTTGTTAAGGCGACGCACCGCTATATAATAAATCTTATACGGAGCGTTTGCAACCCGTACCATAAGAAATTTTTTTTTTCCTTCAAATCAAAACTGCAAATTATAAAAAAAAATGAACTACAATATTGAAGTGTATGTTAAGACTAATCTACTAAGAAAATTTAGAATTTTAAATTGATCTGGTTTGACTGTAAAACGTGAATCTATGTTTTAAAAGAGGTTACTTTGATATTTTTTTTCTGTTATAAAATATGACTTGGGAAAAATCAAGAGCCACGTAAATTTCCAATGCGTCGCCTTAACCAGAAATTTTATATTTCTTCATATAATATTTCTTATGTGCAAGGGCACATAAGTTTTAGATTTACCGAAACTATTAAAAAAAGGTTTGCGTAGCTAAAAATTTGCTAAACATGTAATCGTAGCGATCATTCTAACGTCGTCATCATCATCAGCTGGTTAACGCATATTCTCAATTAGCCCTTTTTTCTTTTTTTAAATTTATAAGTCTCAGGGGTCTCTCTCAAATTGAGAAAAGGGTGCATTTGGCTTAACCCGTGTGATATCATAGTTTTTGTAGTTTTTCTACCCAAAACAAGAAACAAAACACATTGTTAATAGAGAACTTTTATAACATAGATTATTGAAGTAAAACGAAAACTTAAATATGTGGAAAATGTAAGTAAGTACTATTAAGTATATGATTGGGCGCGGTGCGTCCAGTCCTTAACTCCTGGACCAAGCGCAAACATGGAGCGCTAACATTTCATCTTGCGCAAGTACTGTTGAGACACGCATGTTTTTTGAAGTGCCTGCATTAGATCACTTAGAGAGGGGCAAGCCCATTGCGGCACCAGTCTACCGGAAGATACTGCAACAGATACTGGTCAGCGTGGCTAGCAAGAGTGCACAACTTGGGAACAGCAACGCCGCACCCTAACGGCCGGCGGTGATTAGCTTTGATGTCTGGCTGGCCTGGGTGGTAAAGAAAGGCCATAATTGTGTTCAACAACACACACACACACACACACACACACACACACACACACACACACAACAATAGGTATTTCTAATTTAAAATATTCTTAAGTAATTGTAAAATTGTATACAAAATGTTTGGTAATAGGTGTAAAACATAAAAAAACACTGTGATAACATGCAAAATCATATTTACGTAGTTACTTTTCCATATAAAAAAACTCAAATTTATTTTCAAAGAACCTCAATATCTCGGTGCTTTTCAGCTATGTTCACAATTTTCCAGGGTTCTATGAACGGTACCCTATCTGCTATATTCGGGATTATACAGGTATCACCAAACACCCTGAATAGCATAATTCGATAACGACAAATTATAATTTTGTAAATGTCGTTTCTTCCGCACAGTGGCCGTTCTTCTGCACAGCTGCAAAGACGTCCTGAATGGGCGGTAGGTAAATATTTTGAGACGATCCAAAAGCGCATATCTAATAAGTTTACTTCAATAAAAAATCATTTCATTTCATTTAACTTACCAATAATTTGATCTGGTACCAATCCGATGGCAGTTAATATGTCGGTTAACCCAATCTGTATAGCTGCAATGCCCACGAAGGAATGCAAGATGTTGTCGAACACTCGTTTATCGTCGCTTGTGATGACGTGAATAAGATTAACTCCCTTAGGCTCGAGAATTTTGTGGCACCTAAAAACAAAATTCAATAGAATAGAAAGATTACGATTACATTGCTAGGAACCAAGACTTCAGCAACTTCAGACAATTGTACCTAAAAATGTTAAAAATAAGTACGAAACAGACTATACACAACTATTTCAATATTGTAAGATATTACCCGTACAAGGTAAGGCAAAATTAGCTATTTTAACTGAAGAATACCCCAATGTCAAAAAACTCGTATTTAACAAGAGATGTCCAAGACTAAGAATGTTACACAATCATCAAAAATACCTGTTACCTAAATATAATTATATATGGTGCTAGACTTCATTCATATGTACTACCTAAAATAATTAACGATATGCCAGAAGAAGTCAGAATAAAATATCTAAGTGGTCAATATATAAAAAGTGTCATAAAAACTTACTTTAAATCTAGTGAATTAAGCTTCATTTTGTAAGAAAAAATTGTACTGATTTCTGGAGTAATTATAAGATCTATATTTGTAAGATACAAAAGCATGTGAAATAAGTAATATAACTTCTTTGAACTCCCCATCGGCACACAAACCACTCTGGTTTTGCCAATGATGGGTCTTGCATGAACCAATATTATATTTTTTTGTTCATTCAATAAATTAAAAAAAAAAAAAAAAAAAAGCTAACTTCTACGCCAGCCCACGTCTTTTAACCGCCAAGTGGTCAAGAGGTTAGACTACCGGTTTAGACCCAGAGATACCGGGTTCAATACCCAGCGCCACAAGGAAGCGGAGAATCAAGAACGCCGCATCACATCGTAGACCATCTGTAGTAAAAGAGTATCGTTGATTATATCGAACGAATGCTACGTTAGATCAACTAGACAGCACAACACTAACTGGCGGGGCGCGCGCTCTGTGCGGCATCGGGTCGACGGCTGCCTGTTGGGACGGGGGGCCGAAATAGGCCCACTGCCGCACTGAGCGGATGTATTTCACTGTCAGTGCGTGTAAGGTCAAAAAGGACCGGCCTTTATGTGAAACACAAACACTTAAGATAACCGTTCCGCACAAGCGAGAAGGACATAGTTTTCTTCGTCCGCACCAACTGAAATACCGCGGCAGGCCGATATGGGCCTGTTCCGCAGTGAACGTGTTAAGAAATAAAGTGTAATAATTATATAGGAAACTACATTAAAATTGGAATCACAAACATACTTGCATTGCATGTATGTATGTTGATTCACAATATAAAATAGTAAGCTAATAATTAATTTTAAGTTTGATATAGCAATAATGTAATAGATATAAGTTGAAAAAATTAAGTACCTAGGTAATGCTATAAACAAAACCGCCCCTAAAAATAGGAAATGTAAAGTAATGTAAGATAGATATAAGAAATTTTTGTAAAATAAGCTGTGTTCCCCTATTGACCATAAATGTAATAAACTTAAACTAATAAAATAGGTAGTAAAAATTAGATAAATAAAAGCAGAACACCCACTGCTCGGAATGAGAGGTGATGGATGAATGAGTAGTATGTGAAAGAAAAGTATGAGAGGAATAGACGATAGAACTAGAATGAATGAGAACATCAGAAAAAACAGGCTCCGATCATGTTGGAGGAAGTAGTATTAAAAAAAATACATTCAGCGGGGGTACATGTGTGTAATCGGTTTGGTTGGTGGTAGGGTTTGTTAGTCCGCTTGGCTTGGCTTGACCACCATCTTCTCTTAATACGTCGCCATCAATGTTAGTAGCATTGTCGTGTTCCCGCAGCTGGATATAAGTTAGCCAGAGCCTCAGTAGGTACTTAAAGATTCCGGGGGAAGTGCGTTTTTAAGTTTTAAGTTTTTGATGTGTAACACCTTTCCTCTTGCCTCTAAATATACAATTTGTGGGAGTGATTTCATAGAAAAGGGACGGAAGTAGGGTCGTAACAGTGTGTAACTGTTACGTGTTAGTCGGGGAACCCACCAGTGATCGACACTTTAAGCCCAATGTTTGTTTTAGGTCGTAATATTTGTGGGAGTGATTTCGTAGAAATGTGATCGTAACAGTGTAACAGGATAACAGTGTGACATGTCTTCTAATGAGTATTTACTGCATTCTCTTTATGATTTGTAAATCTATATTCTATTTTCTCCCTGTGTGGTGCCGGGGATAAAGAATTGCACCACCCCATCTCTTCCCGTGGGTGTCGTAAAAGCCGACTAAGGGACCATTCCAGAGGATGGGCAGCAGCATCTCTCTGAGATTAAGTCTCAACTTACTGCGATCGCCAACCCGCCTGCCAAGCGTGGCGATTACGGCAAATACCCCTCATGATTATTTGGGGGAGGCCTTTGTCCAGCAGTGGACGTCTTTTGGCTGAGATGATGATTCTATTTTCTATTGTAATATTGATTTCAACCATTTCGTGTTTTATAGGCTTTTAAACAATATTTAAAAAAAATCGGCAAACGTAGTGTAAGACGCTTGGAGAGGTCTATCTCCAGCTGTGGACTAGTGTAGGTTAATGATGATGATGATGATGATAAAAGTTTGTACCGTTGAATGGCCTCATTGAATATCGGGATCCGCATCAGCTGCCGCCCCATCCCGATCCACTGCGAGCCCATGCCGCTGTACACGAACCAGAGGGGCCTCCTGACCGCATCATAATAGTCCACCTTCAGGATGTGAGCGGTAGTCTCCTTGTTTGCAGTTGCTATGACACGAAGCAAAGTTAGTTGGTTTAAATAGGTTTTTATAAAAAAAAAACAAATATCATATACACGAAAATAAAAATAACATAAACAAATATCTTAGTAAATGATCACTGCAACCAATAAACAATAGTTATTCCTTTAAACAATTCCATTGCCGGATGAAAACCTCCAACATTGTAAGCATTATAATCAAACTATCTCTGCAATTGATGGCTTAATCAGCATACTTGCTAAACGCGGGTTGGTGATCACAAATCCGGGCTATGCATCGAAAAATCCAAAACACTCGTTGCGTGTCATGCAAATTGAACTTAAAACCCCCGGATATTACGTTACGATCACCCGTATACCTTACGATAAACTGGTGGGAGGCAGTATTTAAATCACTTCATACTAATGTTATGTAAATTTAAAAAAATTCTTTATAGGCAAGTATTTGACCGCGATGTCACCTGATGGTAAGTAAGGAAGGATGCAGTCTAGGATGTAGCAAACTTGCCTAGATAATGCCTTTTCACTTTTTTTTTGAAAATAAATTCTTTAAACTCACAGTATATTCCAAAGCCCCGTGCCAAATGGTTGTTGATACGCTTCATAAAGAAGTTGTGAATCAGCGCTATCTCCTCAGGGTCTAAAGGACGGCATTTGATGTCGTCCAGGATCTTTTGCACAGCTACCTCCTGCCGGCCTGATACGACTACCAAGTACGGGATATCCGAAGAATATTTGGAAAGATCCTGGCGAAAGTAAGGAAATCATTGTTTTCAGTACAGCAAATTATTGTTTTCTAAAAAAGTATACGCGAACACTACACATTGAAATGAAAAAAGTTGTTTCACAGCAAATTATATTAATACCATGATAAGGAATCCAGGATCTGATGATGGCATCGCAGAGAAATCGAGGGGAACCTTCGAAAATCGTAGAGGCATGGGCTATCTTATCTAGCTGCCCAAACACAACAATGCTACAAACATTGATGTTATGGCGACATATTTAGATAAGATGGTGGTAGCTATATATTGAGGTGCTTTACGGTGCAGTGGTTAACGGGCCCGGTCTTGCTTTTGTTAAGATTAAGCAAGTTTTGCAAAGGCCGGTCACATCGGACGGATGACCAAAAGTTACATATTATTATCATATCATATCTATAAAAAGAGTTCCGGATGAAGGGACTAGTGACTCGAGCGTCAACTCGCATTTTCAACTGCTCGGGTCTTCAACTCTAAAGTCGATTACCAAATGTCTTCTATGGTGAATTATTTGTCAGACTATTGTGACATATAAATATATATATTGTATATAGAATTAAATTAGCAAGTTAGAGAGACAGCTGCGCACAGAACTGCTAACTGTTGTGCTCCGGCAGTAAGAGATAAGACAGCCAGTCAATATTTGAAGATTCCCAGAGAGGTTACAGATTCGGCCTTACTCACTTACCCGTGATATAAATGACTACCTCCGTTGTATAATAAAAGAAACCTTAATCAGCAATTTAGGTACCTTAGGCTTATAACATCCTTGCAATAGTGCATGGCCGTTGAGGCCCGAGACAGAGAAGCTGTTAACTGCTGTAAGCGACCTCCGGAAGGGCGTGTTCTCTGTCAAAATGCTCATGCGGCCATCATGGAGTGCGGCGATGTCACTCCTCGGGTTCTTACAGTTGATGGTAGCTGCTATCTCTCCTCGTTGATAAGCTGCGAGAAGCTGTTAAAAAAATATATTTCTGTTAAAAAACTCCTCAATAATCACAATAATTCAGTCCCAAAGTCAGATCCCTCCTCCCATTCTTCATAAGACCACTTGTGCTGATCGTTGGTGTCCCCGATCTACAATGGCATCTATCCTGTCTCGAGCGAAGAAATTTGGTGAATCATTAACACATAAATCAGCACACGTATTCTCTCCGTCCTATAACATGGGGTATTTTCAAAAAGGTGTGAAGAAGCAACATGCGGGTCGGTAAGGCGAGGAGACAGACGGCTAGTAAGGCAATCCTGCCTGCCACAAATAATGGCGATATTATTGTGTTGTGGTTTAAGAATTTTTATTGGTTACTTCTTGTGTCATAAATAAACCTTACTTAATATTATAAATGCGAAAGTGAGTTCTCTTGTTTCTTTGTTACCGATCATCATGAAATTATATACACATATTCTCAAGAGTATAATCAAATTCATAGGATACCTACTTATAATTTTTTTTAAAGTGAGTTTCTTTGTTTGATACGCTTTCACGCATAAAACTATTTAACGATTTGTTTGTTTTGTTGTCATAGAAACTGTCAAAGCGGTACGAAGTCTACCTGGTCAGCTAGTATGTATATTTAGTAATAAGGTTAAAAGCAAGGCTCTTCTTGCCTCTTCTGGTTCTGCTGGTACCATACACACTAAAGCAATAGGGCTCCGCAGAAAATCAGCGTTACAGTTGATGTCTAGGCTACAACATGTGGTGAGTGGGGTCCTTTTCGGTTTCACTTCTATATTATTTTTTTGTTAATTACTTTCATTTTTATTTGTAACTGTATAAATAATTTGATTGATTGATTGACTAGCTGTTTTGCATCTTGCTTCGCATCTGGACACCGCTTCTTCAAAACATATGCAGGCAATTGCTTTGAAGAAGCGGAGTCCCTGTTCGATAACGAAAAAATCTGCTTTGCCACTCAATGTTGTCTTACTTTAAAAATGGCGCATGCGCCAGAAGCCGCCTCGGTGTAACCCATGTTGGAGACGACGCTGCCGACCATGAGCGTATCAAAGCGATTCTTACAGAACACCTGCTCCATCACCTGCAGCTCCAACTTGTCCATTTCGGGAATTGCTGCAAAAAAAACACATAGCTTATTGAAAAACTACGAACATTAATTAATTGAATATTTTATAACAGCTGTCCATAAACACAGCGCAGCCAGCGAAGGCAGTTGGGCGCAGGCCTCCAACAAGGTGGACCTACGATCAGAGTGCCTAGAGAGTAAAAAAACGAAATTTTTTATATGGTAAAATTTTAACTCTTCTCATAAGTCGCCAGGAGGCGCTGCTTCAATACCATACTAATTTCCGTTTTCGTAAACTTAATCGAATGAATACGAATAGTAAACAAAAGTAAATAACTATTTTATTTAATGAATCACGGAATTTTTCTGCTCTTTAAAATTAATCTCATGATCTGAGGTATATCCACTTTATTATTTCGCTGTATGAAATCAGTGTTAGTAGATAAATAACTCTACCTAATTCTGACCTCTGTCTATTACTCATAAGGAAAAAAACCATTTGACATAAGCGACATAAAACAACTTCCAATTTAATCTGCTATGGTGCAGTTAAATAAAATGTTTTTTTCCCTACAATCCGTTTGTTATTTTATCAAAAACAGTTATGTCAGTTTTTGTGAAATTTCAAGCAAACAGGTCTCCTGAACAATTAGGTTTTGGCGCTTATCCCCGATATCCTTTTAACCGTCGATATACACATTATGGCAATGTTAGCTGATGTTTAACTCAAAATGAATTTTACACTACCTTTCTAGAGATAACGGCGAATGTCACTGGTACCCGATATTCAATTGAAAATTTTGGTAGTGCATGCCACCATCTAAACTCGAACACAGTATGTCTGGACAATTTATTTTAATCATCGTCATCATTGCCATGTCCCCGACTTACTACCTACCAGTTCCGTCTTTAAAAACTCAAGTAAAACTCTCTTAAAACCCATCATCATCACCATAATCAACAGCTCATTTTATGTCCCTACTGCTGGGGCACGCACGAGCCATCCCTATGGATGGATAGGAAGAACGGGCCATAAACCACCATGCGGGCCCAGTACGGATTGGTGCTTGTTAGCGACTGCTAATGCAACCGGGACCAACGGCTTGACGTACCTTCTAAAGCACTGAGGAGTACGAGATGAAACATTTTGGTCACCCATCCAATGACCCGCCTATATGCGAAAGTTGCGTAACTTTTCCAATCGTAGACCGGGCGCGTTAACCACTGCGTCATCGAACATCTCAAACTCACTTTTTCTAATTTCTTCACTTTTTTACCAAGAAGTATCATTGACTATTTATATCATGTTTGAATTACCTGCACCAAACCCTTCGATGTATTCAACATCTGAAGGTGATACTCCAGCCTCGTGGTAGAACTGGCTGAAGAACTTGGTCAGGAGCGGAACGTCTCGTGGGGCTCGGAAAATCTCGTCTTGCGCAACGTTGTCGGCGACACCGAAGTGGGCTTTCACATGACGCAGAACCGCGTAAGCTCTTAAATAAGGACATCAAAAACTTTATAATATTTACTTAGTTTCACTTTAAATCTCTCAGATTAACTTCGACAATATGGAGTAACTATCCAAGAAAAGTGCCTTCCTGCGCCAACATTTTCACGTTGCGGATACTACGAGTATATTTAAACATACTTTCGTTCTTTTTTTTCGTACTTGATAAGTGGAAACTTCTTTGGCAAGTGTAAGATTTTATAGTAGTATTTAAAATGCTGTTGTTTCCCAATTATAGAAAAAACAACTATATCAAAAATAACTGCAAAGAAAAAAAACTGAAAAGAAAAAAAACAAGCTCTAAGTTCCCAGAATTCATTTTGAGCAATGTTGAATGCAACGTGAAAAATTTCTAAATACATTGAATATTGATAGTTGTCGCAGGCGAGGACAATTAAAAATCAATGTTTTTGCAAACTTAAATATATATATATTTTTTTCTTTTTTTGTGTTTTTTTTACATGTTGTGACTGTCCTTTATATTTTGTGTTTTTATTTGTGATGGAAAGTGTCGTTTTATGATAGGGCATTTTCCAATATTTATGACGCTGTAAGGGAGAAAAGAGCTGGACACTTGCTGAGTTTCTTGCCGTTCTTCTCAGTACAAGATCTCCCGCCCAGAGTAGATAGACTTACGAACCGATGGCATAAATGACGTTCATAAGAGCTATTTGTAGCCTAAACTGAATAAATGATTTTGAATTTTGTTTTTTTTTTAATTTTTTTTGAATTTTTCAAAGACAGCGCGGATTTAATTGAGCTAGCCACGGCCGCTTGGTTGATGATAGTCCCCATCTGCGACAACTATCAATTTGTAAATACATTGAATATGTACCTATTTAGAAATATTTCACGTTGCATTCAACATTGCTCAAATTATATTATGGAATCTTAGAGCTTGTTTTTTTCTTTTCAGTTTTTTCTCTTTGCAGTTATTTTTCATATAGGTAACTAGTTGTTTTAGCAGTCGGGTTTTTTGTTTTATTTTAATAATTTGGTTTATTTCAAACTTTTTAGTTTTTCAAAATTTACTAAAATAATTATATTAACCCTTAACGCCTTAGGTCTTTTAAATAGCAAAGTCATAGCGCATACACCAATTGGCGTAAAAATGAAACTCTTGACGTCTAGTACTTTTGACTGACAAGTTCTTTGAGTTCTTTCAAACATGGGATAAAATATATAAAATCTGCTAATATTCCCAAATTAGCTAACCCGGCCAATGTTTTTACTTTTTTTATGTTTTTTTTTATAGCCTATGTCACTCCTACAGTCAAAACAAATCTAACGACACCTCAAATGTTAAAATCCACCAAGCCGTTTGGGCTGTATATAGGGCGTGCCAAAGAAATAGACATACATACATACATACATACATACATATTGATTGATAATAATACATTTGACGAATTTTATAAGTGTGTGCCTGTGCTTAAAATGTGGTATTATGTACTCTGTAGTTATGTATCCTACCTAGTTATGATCTTTATATAATTTAAATTGCTTGTTGCTGTAGGTACTACCTACCTCTTATTATTCGCTTAGTGGTCCTATGACTCAAAGGTTGTCTGTCGCTTTAAGCGATAACACCGCCTTTGTCCACCTCTTTATTTGGATGAAATTCAACATACAGATAGTTTATAACCTGGATTAAAACATAGGATACTTTTTATTCCGATATTCCCACGGGAACGCGAACCAAGCGGGTGAAACCGCGAGCGGCCGCTAGCGTATAATATATATAAAATACAGCGGCCCCCCTAGACAAGTGGCATAAAGCTAATTAAATAGAAATGATTATTGTACGGGATTTACATACCTAAGTCAACAATACGTATAAATGACTTTTATATCAATCCCATTCAATAAAATCAATCTACAATATTTAATTTCTATTAAATTAGCGTTAACACATCTAGGGGGACTGATATATTATGTACTCTGCAGCTGGCATATTATATAGCCTATATTTACTCTGTAACTGGTATAATATATATTCTGTAGCTGGCATATTATGTATAATCTCTTTTGAAACCGGTATCTCTAGTACCGCCTATTATTTCGTAATAATTTGGTTATTGGGATTGTGCAATTTAAAATTATCTTAACACTTTTAATAGCAGCATTAGAAATTTCTCATTTAGTAAATGTAACTTATACTTTAAAAAATGTTGAACAAAACCCCATCATTCATATAAGTATATATAACCACAATATACACACACCAATACCAGAAAAATAAATGTTGAAATTATCTTACCTTTTTGCGTGTTTGTATTTCTGCAGAAATATTACGGTGGCAGCTTCCGACAAAGAATGACCGTCTGCAGCATCATCATAGCATTTGGTAACCCCATCAACATTCAAGTAGTTATTTATCGTTCTGAAACATAAACAACCTAATATATAACGAGTAGTAGGAAGTAACGTAAATAGCCTATGACTTCCACAGCTCATCCAGTCATCACTGCAATTGGTTGGTAATGGCTTAATCACCACGCTTGCCAAATGCGAGCGGGTAATCACAAATCCGGGCTTTTTGTTGCAAAAATCTAAAACTCTTTGCCCGACCTGGGAATTAAACTCAGGACTTTAGGGTATCGGGCCGAGCGCTTTGCCACTCGGCCTCCGAGGCGTTTATCAACTAGATCTGAACATTTAACCTTTTTTATAAAATGATTACGCTGGATTTTTAAATGGTAAAATGATGCAATGATGAAATGTAAAGTAATGCTATTAATAGTAAGAATCATTTTGAATCTCAGTTGCGTACACTTGGTCCTATGTTCAACTGTGGACGATATTGGCTGATGATTATAGGAAAATCAAGGACCAAGTATTTTGTTAATACATCAAATTAAAGCCATCTGACAAACTCTTTCTATTCTTTCTTTGCTCACACACATTGTTATATGTACGCAATTATATTTTATATAAAATAGATACATCTCTAGAGCTCTGAAATGCTTCGAACAAAAGAAGACTATCGTATCCTTTTAGCTTAAGTCGCTCCCGGAAAAAGAGTTACAAAATAGCATTTTTCAATTAAGTTTTCTGTCTTCTTCGTTCTTATGGCTTTAATTACGCTATTCTTTTTACATCATTTGACAATGTATTAGAATATTCGTTGAAATAAAAAATGTGTAAGTATGACATGCGTGCTGCCGCCATGCTGCCGCTGCGTTCAATTTTGAATCATTTTTTGCAGCAGTTTTGTATGCATATATGGTATTAGATCTCTCTTTATTATAATTATTATTATATTTATCTTTATGTGTGTTTTATGCAATAAAGAATATAACAAACAAAACATCATCATCATTATCATCACCAGCTCGTTTTATGCCCCCACTGCTGGGGCACGACTTTTCCGTAAGGGTGGAAGGTGGGAACACCACAGGGCGAACGGGTTATAACCCACCACGCGGGCCTAATACAGAATGGTGGATGTAAACGAGCGGTTTACGTGCCTGCCGAAGCATGGAATAATAGTATACACATCAGACTACTGTCAACTATTGTTTTCTAAAGTTTACGCGAACACTACACATTGAAATGAAACAACTTTTACGGATCTACTCGCCTTTGCAGGGTCCGTGGTCACAGGGAGGTCTCCCTGGCTTCGAAACGTCAGGATAAACATTAAATAAGTTATGTGTAAAATAAACGCGAGTAGATCCGTAAAAGTTGTTTCATTTCTACTGTCAACTGTCAAATTTCCTACTGAAATTTGAACTTTATACATATGGGATATGGTTGAACATTAAATGAAGAAATTTGACAGTTTTGGGTAGGTTGAAGTGTAGGCGTCTGTACATTACATACCTATTGTACAAGATAGCAGTCTGAGGGTGCATCAGTGTCTTCCCGCACCCGACAATGGCTGCGTCGCAGTATCCCTTCGCGATCGCATCCCAAGCCCTTTCCAAGGTCAGGAGGGCGCTACAGGCCGAGCCGTCCATGCTGATGGAAGGACCCTTCAGGTTCAGCCAGTATGAGATACGGTTGGCGTACATGGATCGAGAGACTCTGGATACAAAGACAAATTATAATCAACTTATTGTGCGGACAAACCAATATCGGTATTTGTCACTGCTTCAATTAATGGTTAGGGTTAAGTTCCTTTGTACATTTTTAATAAATAATAATAATAAATACTTATATTTAAAAAAAACCCTTCAAAAAATTAAAAGAAAAAACTTTTTTGAAACAAGCTTTTATTACTTGTTAATAAAAAAAGAAACTAAAAAGTTAAAAATTATTTAAACCTCTAATTAAATTTGATAATAAGAAAAAAAATCTTTATAAATAAAAGCGTGTTACATTGTGATTGCAAAAGAAAAATACTGAAGATGTAATTCTAAGGTAATATGCTAAATGTTCTTTAATGTTCCATCAAAATGTAACACGCTTTTATTTATAAACAATTTTTTTCTTATTATCAAATTTAATTAAAGATTTAAATTATGTTTAACTTTTTAGTTCCTTTCTTTATTAACATAAAAGCTTGTTTTTAAAAAGTTTTTTTTTCTTTTAATTTTATTCTTAATTTATTAGTATTTTTGTTAGGAGATAAGGGCTTCAGTTCAACAGAGTTCGCCTTGGTAAACGATAGGTTAACGATATGAAATGTTTATACACCCTCATACCATTCAGCCCTCGGCACGTGCTCACCTTGGCATTGAGTCATCCATCTAATCCATCTAATCAAAGACAGAATCTATATTCATAACAAACGGAACGAACGAACGAACGAACTTATTTTCCCGAGTTCCTATGGCCATCTTCCAGCTCCATCATCAGACCCTGGTTACTATCTAGCACCAAAGTATTCGTCAAGACGAATAATACGAAGCCAAACTCGATAGGGTTGTGTCGTTTAATTATCGAGTTCCTATGGCCATCTTCCAGCTCCATCATCAGAACCTGGTTACCAGCTAGCACTAAAGTACTCGTTAAGACGGATCAAATGAGTCCAAACTCGATGGGATTGTGTCGTTTAACTACCAAGTTCCTATGGCCACCTTCCGTTTCCATCATCAGATCAGCTTCATGTCATAATAATTTTGTATTGTCATCCGATTTACATATGTATGCAAAACTTCAGCTCAATCGGTAACCGGGAAGTGGATCAAATTTAACTTGCAAGATTTGATCACAAACAAACATCGGGACCGGTGAAAATAAATAAAAACTTGTAAAATGTGACAAAATATCTTATATATTTTTTTATTAATATTTAATTCTATTTAATCCTTTTCATTATTTTTTAAAAACTATATTAGATATAAATGACATTCATGAGTTCATGACATTCTGAGCAGTTGCCGGATTTTGTCGGCCAGTTGACGTCATCGTGACTTGAAATACTCACGATGACGTCCTCTGAACTTTTCACGCAAAACACCCATCTCATCCACTTTAAGTAAAGCCGAAAATTGAAAACACCTTTTGCTCCTTCTGGGAATTAAACTCAAAACCTCCGGGTGTCGAGCCACGTGGCTTGCCACTAGGCCACCAAAACGTAAGCGTCTTTTCTTTGTAGTTTATTTTACCTATTATACACTGGGCTATGGTAAAATCAACAATAGGTAAACTATATAGGGTCTAACAATATCAATAAGCAAACGTTTAAGGGGAGCATCTATACACCACACTGAGCATGCTCACCAAATTTGGTTCAAAACTACAGGCTCGTCATCGAGATAATCAACAAAACATTATCATAATTTACCAAAAAATACACCCTTTCCAAACCCGTACAGCGGTACTACACGCACACAAAGATAGCCGTTGTGTCGTGTATCCGTACACTATCTTTTTATCGACGCCTGCGTGCGTGTTAGTGAAGATACAGCATGTTTCATGATGTGCATTTTTTTTATTGATTTAGTTTGTTAGAAAACATAACTTTGAAAATTCACTATAAAACTGGAGCCCATTTTTTGTCATTGTATTCAGAATGATGTATAGATACCGCCCTTAAACGTTCGCTTATTGATTTTGTTAGACCCTGTATAGACCTCCTCCTCAACAATCGACGCACTGGCCTCAGTAGTGAAGGATTCCGGGTAAAGTGCGCTTCCGCCTTCGGCTTTATCTTCACTTAGCATCAGCTAAGATGAAGGCCAAGTGCCTTACACGTAACGAATAAAAAAATGTTTGTCAACTTAGATTTAAGTATATTTTTTTAATGGAGTTGGCATCAGCTGAGATAAAAATGCCAAGTGCCTTACCCTTAAATTTTTTTTTTTTAATTTATAAACGTAGACTTAAACTTTTTTTAAAGGACAGCTACTACCAATTAAGGGTGAAAAGGGTTCCAAATAACTTTTGGAACCCAAATCCAACTTCATCGCATGAAAATCGTAAGAGTGGCGGGAATGGGGGGAGGCCTTTGCCCAACAATGGGGTAATACAGGCTAACTATCAACTTTAGTAGTAGACTCTTCACGTTGCGTTCCGAACCAGAGTGGTAGAAATGCTATACAGTGAGTGTTTCATACACAGCTAAGGCTGATAAGCTCAATCGTTTGCCACGCAATTTGCCTCTCAATTGAAAAGGATTGTCAGCTGTCTTATTGACTTTGCTTCACGTTTCGGTTGGTGGGTGCTCAGAATAATAATAGCTTTAGTTATTATTCTGAGGGTGGGTGGATCGCGTGGTCCTTGTAATTCGGATTACGGTGATAATAGTTTATTCGAGGTATTCCACGAAGCACGCCCATTCCCTATAAAGTTGTTAGCTTATATAAATTTATGCTTAAATATTGGAGTGTACATCAAGAACGAACGGTGGTGCAAGACAGAAGAACAAGGGCCCTTGACACCGGAACATCACCACGAGGCTTCCAGGTTTGACCTCAGCATTAGATTGATAATTATATTAATTTTATTAGAACTCCGCGTCACGGCGGATACAGTGAGATTACTTGAAATGCTACTAAATATCACTGTAGATGAGATTACCTGAATAAAATATTAAACTGTATTTTAGTCCACAAATTCCAAAACAATATTCACAATAAATGTATTTGTATTTATATTTTACTCTATTATAATAGTGTTGGCCCTTTTTATGTCTAAAAGGTCACATGGAATGCGTGATCGCGTACAAATGAATAACAAATGACTGAATAATATAATGAAATGATGATGATTGATGAATAATACTTGCCAACTAGTTTCAAAAGCAACAATCTGCACTTTTTGTTTTTATTGGGTATATTTGTAAGTATGGGCATTCAGATAACTTTAAATAAAAACGTTTTCTTTTGGCTTAGTATCAAACTGGAAAACTGCCATTAAAAATGCTCACCAATAGAATCTAAGATTGGGACAAAATGCGGCAATCTGTTTCAATTAGCAACAATTCTTAAAAAGGCATAAGTAGGTAGTTAATTCGACTATTTCACCAAAATACTTTTAATAAAGGAAAATACCGTCAGATACGACCGCGCAAAAGTCTTCGGCAACTGCTTAATGTATGGAGGAAACGCCCCACCCGATCCTCTAAATGCCACTACACATTTACAGAATACACTAAACATGCATAATGCATAGTCGCTTAGGCCCAAGACACCGTACTCGTAGAACGAAGGGTAGGTACGACGACGGTAGGGAAGGGTACGACGACGACCCGGGTTCACACGCGCTCTATACCAGGTACAGACATGTTACCAGCCACCGACCGCCTTGACTACGCGTATAGTTTGTGACGTCATCTTGCCACCTCGCACCGCCTATGAAAGCAATACCAAAAGCTAAAGGCTATAAGCTTTCGATATTGCTTTCATAGGCGGCACGAAACGACACGATGACGTCACAAACCACACACGAAGTCAAAGCGATCGGTTAGGCGGTCGGGCCCCTGGGCGCTTCTCCCCACCGCCATGACCCGGTCAAGCCGAGCCGAGATACCAGCCTTTAGAGGAACCTTTGCGGTGTTCCGCTCCCGACCCGATCCGAACCCCTAGGAGAATCTAGTGCTCTAGTAAATACCATTCCCTCTAGAAAACCTCTGACGGTGCTTTCATTTTACACGGCTTGAGGAACCCGGGTCTTACCCGTGGTACTACCGATGGTCCTACTGGTAGTAGTACTATCCTGTCTGGTAGTACCACGGGAGATTTTTTTACCCTTGGTACTACCAAAAGAATTGGTGATTAAATTGTAAAATATTATTAACGAAGGATTCGAAGAAATGATATACCCTCCAACCCCTCGAGTATCAGTAAAGATCTGGGGCTTTACTTTAAGTCCTCGGGCGGGCGGAATTCTTGAGAGAATTTGAAAAATGACGTTGCACTGTTTTCTTTCATTTGCCAACATACACAAACACACACACCATCACACACACACACACACACACGCACACACACACACACACACACACACACACACACACACACACACACACACACACACACACACACACACACACACACACACACACACACACACACACACACACACACACACACACACACACACACACACACACACACACACACACACACACACACACACACACACACACACACACACACACACACACACACACACACACACACACACACACACACACACACACACACACACACACACACACACACACACACACACACACACACACACACACACACACACACACACACACACACACACACACACGCGCGCGCGCGTGAATAGTTAACGGTTAATAATCCACCATTATTTCACATTAATATTCGACATAATTCGATTATTTGGTTCAAATTAGGTCCCACAAGGCCGAAAACGACATTGCGGCCGACCAAGACGGAGATCGCCATCTCCGTGGACGAGTTGGACTCATTTTTGAAGGATTGGTTCCAGAAACCTACAGACCGTGAATATTGGAAAAAGGGCAGGGAGGCCTTTGCCCTGCAGTGGGACGATATAGGCTGAAAATAAATAAATAAATAATAATAACGGGGTTATTACCATGTTTTTTGTTGTGTGTGAGTATCCGATATTTCGTCACAGTTGCATGCGCCATGATCACGGATGTACGCCTGCACATCAATCTATCCAAAACTGACAAATTTCTTCAATACATTTTCAACCATATGCCTTAGACATAAAGTTCAAAGTCTATTGAGGAAATCTGTCAGTTTGTGGTAACCTACCACAAACTGTCAAATGTGCACGTGTGTGTACTGAAGTTATTGCGGGTGGGTAACAAAAAACATGGTCCCGTTAATAATAATTAATCTAATGTAATAAATGACCATGATAGTATAAAAACCTATATCAGTTTCTATTTACCCCATAATTATTAGCGGGGCGTCGCCAGCGCACATGTTCTCGTTCTCGCCGAATTCCGTGCCGACGAACACTCCCACCCTCATACCCCACAGCTCGATTGGGTTAACACCTAAAAGGCACAGGCAGAAAAAATACATGACGTCATCACATTAATTTTAGGTACTTTTTAGGGCCCAGTGTGCCTAGTGTGAGATTTGTTTACTGTCCGTATTAAATCGATTACGTTAAGATCACGAAAATTTGTACGGCATTGAAGCAAAGCCTCCTGATGATATACGTGGACAGTTAAAATTTTGCCATACAAATTCTCGTTTTCGTCAACATCGTCGAATGGCGAATGAAACTCGCACTAGGCACCCTGTAGATGTACAGTGCTTCTATTTTCTTAATGTATCTTTGTTGGGAAGGCTCGTGCCCCAGCAGTGGGGACATAAAATGAGCTGATGGTGAATTTCTTAGTCTTCCCCTTTTCTCCGATCCTTTATGAATTTTTCGTGTCTTAAGTGGCCAAACATATATAGGGTCTAACAATATCAATAAGCGAACGTTTAAGGGGAGCATCTATACATCACACTGAGCATGCTCACCAAGTTTGGTCCAAATCTACAGGCTCGTTACCGAGATAATCAACAAAACATTATCATAATTCACCAAAAAATACACCCTTTCCAAACCCGTACAGCTGTGTACTACACGCACACAAAGATAGCCGTGTGTGTATGACTGTTATACAATGGTTTTTCAATTGATTGCGTGTATCTGTACACTACCTTTTTATTGACGCTTGCATGCGTGTTAGTAAAGATACAGCATGTTTCATGTCATGATGTTGCATTATTTTAATTGATTTAGTTTGTAAGAAAACATAACTTTGAAAAATCACCATAAAACTGGAGCCCATTTTTTAGAAAGAATCAGAAAGATGTATAGATACCGCTCTTTTAAACGTTCGTTATTGATTTTGTTAGACCCTGTATAATAGCTCCTCTTCTGTTTTTCATAATCATCGCATTTCCGAATGCAATCGAACATTAGTTTCAATGTTGTATCAATTATTAGATTTGTCATGTATAAGACTTTGAATTGAGAACAACGTACTTTTTGTTGTTTTGTTTTTGATTTTCGTATGAACTAGACAGAGTGAAGTATAAAACTATAAATCGGTAAACGTCCCAGTATCCGTTAAGTTTTAAACATTGCTAAGTTTGCACGTCTGCTAAGTTAACAACCCTACCTAAAGGTGTCATAGGATTTGGAAATGAATGATAAATTTGAAAAAAGACAAAGTGTTGAAAAACTTCCACGAGGGAATCGAACCCGCACCCCATGACATACCGGGTCAGGTGCACTACGAACTATGCTATCGTGGCTCTATCCCACTCGCCGAATTTAATTAACTACTACTTCTCTACTCTTACCCCCTTATTCATAAAAACTATTTAAGCATTATTTAGTTAATTATTGTTTTGTCTCTTTTTCTCAAATACAAAATGACGTTTGTGTGACGTTGACAAAACAATATTTAACTAAAAAATGCTTAAATAGTTTTTATAAATAAGGGGGTTACAACCCGCTATACACTACTTTAAAGTTTATACTGACACCCCCTACCAACCTTCCGGTTACAAAGTAGGTGTCAGAATAACCTTGCGCAAGCACAAGGGACCATCTACGTCAGGTCATAACGCCAGATCAGAACACGCCGGTACGCATCCTTCATCCAGTACTTTTAAGACTAGTGTATCAAGCTAGTCGCCCCGTGGACACGTATAGTCCACTACCTAATATCCAGATAGGTCACCGGAGCTGTAAGCTCGCTCACTTCTCGTTGCACTAAGAGCACAACTCGCAGTGTACCACTGCTTGGGTCGTCAGCTCTAAAGCCAACTACCAAATGTCCTCTTTGGTGGCGGAGTTGTAAGCACACTCACTTCTCGGTACCCATCCAGGCACCTGATCAATTCCAAATTCCTACGCGGCTGATTAAACCGGAGGCCTTTGCATCTAGCGGGCACCTCTACTAGTTCTCCAGACTAGTACCGGAGATGTTGGAGTAACTACTCAGTGAAAACCACCGAGCACCACACCAACTAAGGGTAACTCACGTACCCCGCAGATCTTTTCGCTTCAGGCCCCCACCGGACCGCTACTAAGACCCGCTCGCTATGCACGAAATGGAAGCCTGGCCAGACCAACCAGGCAGACGAACATTCCCACTTCTATAGCTAACCACATGCCACCACGAGTCCAACCCATGTCCGGAGCCTGCCGGAGACGCCCGCGAAGGCATAACCGGCAGGGGGCCAAGGATCCGGAACTCCCGTGGTACCCTTGAAAAGACAGCCGGACCCGTAGTTCCAGCTGCCATACCCTACCTATCAGGGTCAGTAGATAGGGACAGGATAAGGGGGTTACTCTGTAAGCCAAAGGAGCTCTATTCAATGTCGATAACTACGCCGTCAACATCCGATCTTAATATTTTCATGCATGTCAAGGGGTGCGGGTTCGAATCCCGCTCGTGGAATTTTTTCAATATATTTTTTTTTTCAAATTGTAATTTTTGCGCAACAAAATTTGCGTAAAATTATAATCATGAATGATAAATGTAAAGTGTACTGACCAGCATCGAAGATAGCCTGGTAAGTTTGCTCGAACAGTTTACGAGACAAGGGATCCGTGGTGTGGGCCAGCTTGTGGACGACCGCGAAGAACTGGGCATCGAAAACGTCCAGGTCAGCTATCCTGCCGCACTGTTCCGGAAGTTCTGGGTGCTTGAAGTTCTTCCATCGGGGATTGGCCGTCACGAGGTTTTTCTAAACGTTATCAGAATTTTCATGATGATTGGTATTTTATATATTGTATTAATTTTATGGCGCCGATTGCTGAGGTTAAACAACTTTCGCAAAGGCCGGTCATCGGATGGGTGACCAAAAATGGTTGCATTAGCAATCATTAACAACAGACTACCGTACCGCACTGGGCCCGCGTGCTGGTTTATGGCTAGATCCATAGGGAAGGCTCGTGCACCAGCAGTGGGGACATAAAAAGAGCTTGTGATGTAATGTGAAAGGACGACAGAATTGATTATCTGCAGCTGAGCCGGAGAGCTGCCAATGCGTTACCTATCTAAGAACTTTTGAGAACCTTTTACAATCTTCTTGAAGAACATTTATGGCGTACAGGTAACAACACCGGGTGGTGATTTTAAGATCTCATCGGTGTTCTCGAAATTAAAAGTGACATGAAATACTTACACTAATTTACAATTTGAATAAGACAAACACCGTTCGAGAATTTCCGGTGTGAAAAATAAATTACTAGTGACCTTGAATAAGAGAAAAAGGAGCACCTAATTGATATCACAGCGTGAGAATTAGTCACCGGTTCAAAAATCGACTCCCTGAAGGTATTTGTACCTGCTTTAGAATTTGCAAGGATTTATAACTTAGATTAACGTCTAAATTTGATATCGAAAATTAACAGTAGGTACAATCTGGTAAGCACCATAATGTTTCAAGCTTTTCCTGGTACGCGTTCTTAAAAGCCGTCTCTTACCATATTTTTAACCGACTTCAAAAAAGGAGGAGGTTACTCAATTCGACTCGTATATATATATTATTTATGTGTGCTTGCTGATAACTTCGTCGTTTATGAACCGATTTTGATGATTATTTTTTGTTAGAAAGACAGTCGAGGGGACTCCTCAACGATTTACAGCAATTACATGGTGTTTGGGCTTGATTAATTTGTATTGATGAGAACTTTACACCTAGATGGGTTGTGACTGTCATTAGGGGTCTGATCATGAAGATGAAGGACAGTCAAGGGAACTCCTCAACGTTTTACAGTAGCTAACTTATGTTTGGTTTTAATTCATTTCTATTGATAAGAACTTTGCACCCATATGGGTTATAAGTGCCATTACAGGTCTGACGATAGAGACCATTGACAGTCGAGGGAATTCCTCAACGATTTACAGCAGTTACCTTTTGTTGTGCTAACTTCATACGGTTCAATATGCCAAAATGTTTAGTTCGTACAAAAATAATACCTAATTAAGATTGAAGTTTTACATAGGAATACCACTACCTACTAGGCCGTCGTTTCCTCATCCGAGAAGCATCCTTGTTAGGTCTACGTCTACCCATCATTAAAAATCGTAAAATAAAATAAAATAATTAACAAAAAAACTGACTTCAAAAAACAGGATACTTAAAAAAGTAAAAATAACTCTAAAAAGCAAGAAATAATATTAAAATCATATTAATAATTACCTAGATACGCAAGTCAGTTTTAAAAAATGTCTACTGAAGTCGGGTGGGGCTTTTACAATAAAAAAGTGGAGATAATGGAACAACTATAAAAGTTTAAATGAAACAAAATTGTCCCCCAGCCGACCACCAACCACCCGACTTCGATAGACATTTTTTTAAACTAACATGCGTATCTAGGTAATTAATAATAAGATTTCAATATTATTTCTTGTTTTTTAAAGCTGTTATTATTTTTTAAGTTTCCTGTTTTTTTAAGTCGATTTTTTCTTTGTTTCAACGCGCCCGTACCTTTTGATAGATCTTATCAACGAACTCCATATAATTGTCGCAATCCGGTAGCTGGCCCGATATGCCGGTGATCACGATGTCGTCGTCACCAGGTATCGGGGACATGTCAGGGTCCGCTGAGCTCTCGCTGACCGGTTCTTGGGGCAGGGGCGCCATCTTGGGTGCTGACATGGAAGTTTGTTAGTGATCGTTGATTGGTAGATAATGGTGACCATTGAATATCTCATTCTCAAGTTCCTCTGGAGGGCATAGGCTAAGCTAGTCTCACTTTGACCAGTGTGGTGGGTTATAGCTTAATCTAATCTCATTATTTACCTAGGTACCAACAATGATATTGTAATTCTTATTCTTATAATTCTTTATTAAATCATTAAAACACAGTACAGAAAAAAATATGTACGATATAATGTATAAAGATAAAAACATTATATGTATAAAAAACAACCGCAAAAATGTTTCGTAGCATTTTGCGAAAGGGCAGCGCAGATGCACATTTTAAATTTCAACTAATATTTAATTTCAACATATATTATTGTCTAAGGCTGATTTTTGAATCGTCAGTTAAGATTTATTCATTGAATAATTTTGACATACCTAATGACAGATTTCCTTTAGAAAATATGTCACAATATTCGTTGGATAAAACTAATCTGAGGATTGAAAAATCGGGCCTAATGAATTGATGAAAAAAGAACGTAATCAAACGAATATGAACGAAAAAACAGCAAGCTTTTGTTATTTGCTAACTTGCTAGCTTTATTTGTTAACTGCCTCGTCTATCTCCTTCATAGAGATTGACTGAGGCCAAAAGAATATACGGTTGCCTTCTTTTGTTCGGAGTGGCTTGGGGCGCTTGTAACGTAGGTACCTACCTTTTCTACTTATATAATATCATAGCCTGCCTACTATTGTATTGGCAAAGCCTGAGCCCTGTAACAGTGGGACGTATATAGGCTGATAAAACTTCGCCCTCATCTATTAAATACTAATTATTACAAAAAGAAGTCTAAATCAAGGGAAGAAACCTAGGACTGCGAACCATGATATACCTACTTATAACTAAATAACCATATACCAACTTTTTTAAACATACATTGTATAAGCCCGCCTGTGAGGCTTAACCTTTTCACTGCCCAACTATCCTGCACGCGATGTCCCGCTGTACGCCAAAGTATAAATGTATAACAGATTGCTTTTTAGCGATAAGGCCGCCATTTGTACTTTTTCTTGTATTGTCCTCTTTTTGTATTTTGTATGGTGTACAATAAAGTGTATTTTAATTTCATTTTCATTTCATTTCATTTCATTTCATTTCAACAGATTCTATATCTATAGTACGAAAGCAAGGATGTATTTTAATAAAGTAGGTACAAAGAAAAACTTCTATAGAAGTGCTGGCGTGGACGGCACGAAAATCTCGAACTTCTATAGAAGTTGTTGGTGGTAAAAAGGTTAAACCTAAGGCCAGCCGCACTTTGGATGCATTTTCGTACGAATACGCACGACACATCCCAATCCTCAGAGTCTCAGGACTATGGCTCAGACTATTATGGTACATCGCGTGCGTGTATCTGAGTGCCTATGTGAGTTTTGTTTACTATTTACTTATACGAAAACGAAAATTTGTGTGGCATTGAAGCAACAGAATTGGCCCAACTATTGACCCTTGTGGTACTCCTCTGTTTACAGTAGCTACGTCAGATTTATTTTGTGTGCCATTTATCGACGTTACTACAACTCTTTTTTTCTTTTTTCTCTTTCTTTTGTTCTTTTTTTTTCTTTAGTTGCGCCTCCTGGCGACATACGAGAAGAGTAAAGTTTTTGCCATACTAATTTTCGTTTTCGTTCACGTGATCTAATGTCAAATGAAACTCACACTAGGCTCCCTTGTAGCAATGTATGAAAATGAAAATGAAAAAAAAAATGAAATGAAATGAAAAAAATGAAAAAAGGAAAAAAAAATGAAAATGAAATGAAAATGAAAAAATATCTAATATAATATGTGTATGTGTGTATGTGTGTATAAGTGCGTTTGTATTCGTACATGTAAAATTCGTACGAAAACGCACCCCAAGTGCGGCTGGCCTAATTCAAATCCCTTTACGTATTTCTGACCGAAATACCTACGGTCGCTTCATCTCACTCACCTGTAATTTTTTGAACGATTTGTTTCGTGAACCAGTATACTAAACCGATAACGGAATTGCACTGAAAACTGTAAACAATTGAACTCTTTTATAACTTCGCATGCGAATAATTTGTATGCAATGAATTAATTGACACTTGCATTCAATGTAAGCGATGGGCCACCGATTTATGATTCTCATATTTAATTAATGAGACCTTTTAAAATAATTAAAAGTGATTAAACTTTAAGATTGCTACATATAGGTATTTTTAGACAGTGTAAGTGTATTCCGACTGTGAGATTTCCAAGGCGTTCCGCTTGGGACTGAATGATGGCGCGAGCGTCGAATTGGGCAATAATGTGGATTTTATTGAATTTTACTTATTATTAAAATTATAATGACCGACAACTATTACATATTCAAAGACAATTGGTTTGGTGTATTTTTCTTTGTCTGAAACGGTGTATAGCCTGAATAAAATGATATTTAGTTTATTAATAAGACGTAATTTGATATTATATTCGTTGCAGAAAATTGTAAAATATCGTGAAAATACCAGCCGAAATTACTGGATAAAAGGCCAATGAATAACATTTTTTTTTTTTTGGATTTAAAATACTTATACATTTCGAATGAAACTCATTTAAAAACACCGTTTTTTTTGGAAACCCTACGCCTTAAAGTTAAAGTCAAATAGTTCATTCAATATAAGCCTTTACGTAATTCGTTAAAACCACAGCTTAAAGGTAAAAATACTAAACCACAACCACACCACTAAAGAATAGAATAGAATAAAATACTTTATTGTACACATAAAAACATATAAAAGACAAAGAATTTAAAAAAATAAAATTGGAGTCGTACAAAGGGCGGCCTTATCACTAATAGCGATATCTTCCAGGCAACCTAAGGATGGAGAGGATTGATAATAAATAAAATGGAGGCGTTAAAAAAAAAAAAAAAAAAAAAAGTGTACAGACTTATTATTACTCAAATATAAATACACATATATACACACATACATATATACATACATACATACAACCATATAAATATAAAAAAATAGTGGACTAAACCACATTGATTAATTAGCTTAATATCTGTTAAAATGTTTATATAATTTTTAACGCAAATTTTGTTGCGAACAAATTACAAAAACACAAATGTTGATGACGGTAGTTGTTGACATTGAATGGGCGCCTTTGGCTTTCAAAGTAAAAAGTAAATAGTGTTGAATAATTTCGGCGGGCTGGTTAGAACCACGATAGCTCAATTGGAATAGCACCTGACCCGGTATGTCAGAAGGGTGCGGGTTCAAATCCTGCTCGTGGAAAATTTTTTCAACATTTGTGTTTTTGTCAATATCTGTTGTCATCATCATCAGCTCATTTTTATATCCCCATCACTGCTGGGGCATGAGCCTTCCCTATGGATGTATAGGGAGAATGGGCCATAAACCACCACGCGGGCCCAATAGTACACAACACTTTGCACAATAGTAGAGCAATAGTGAAAATCTGTGAAAACGCAATGCCAAGGCGATTAATAGAAATGACAAACTCGCTTAAAATGTTTCCGGACTACCGTAACTTTACACACTTCCATACACACTCTCTAGTCTCTACTAAGACGGACTACCAAATAGACCAATAGCAGAAGGATAACAGTGGGAAGGTCAGCCATTGGTGCCTATGTCAGTCACGGACTACGAAATGTCAAAAATTATTCCACTGCCACTGTATTGGTACGTTTAAACATAAACAGACTTGACTAGAGACTATACAACATTCAATACTTAAAAGGTATGCATATCGAGAAATTATAATGTTCTGTTTATTAAAATTTATTTATTTATTATTTATTAAAATGATCACCAACATATAAAACATCATTGATTTCTTAAACAAAATATTATTAAAATAGATTTTAGCTTGATGTCAATATCTACAGTTATAGGTGAAGACTACATGCAATTACATAAATAAAATTTACAGATTTTATATTACAATTTATTTTTTTGTTTATTATTTTGAACTATTATTTTTATTATTTTTAAGTTAGATATTCGTTTAAATCAACAATGGAGTAAGAGTCAAAACTATTCAAAAGTGTATATATGTTAATGCTGTTGTCTGTACCACGACATACAATAAATAAAATTAAAGTCATTACTGTATTTTTATATTACGTTCATTTGTTCCAGCATACATTTACATATAAATACCTATCTACCTACTCAACACGCTGAAGTTCATACGATAGTAACAATTACATTATTGGATTCAAAATGAATGTTTTCACTCTAGCGCAGCGGTCAATTAATTATTTATTTGATGCACCAACTAATACATACACTGACATTTACATTGTATGACAACCTTGACTGGTTTCTATTACAAATACCTTTAGTTATAACCTATCAACCCGCAGGGCCGTGGTTGTCCAATCGAATCGGTCGAGAGGTCCTACGTTCAATTCCTAAGTTAGGCAATATATGTTGCGGGAATTTGGCTGCATAGCCCGGGTTTGTCAACAGTCATCACCAAACCCGCATTTTGCAAGCGTAGTGATTAAGCTACCCATAACTTATAGCGATGACTTGATTTCAATAATGGAGGCCTAGCAATTGAACAGTAATAGGTTAAATTAAATAATTATAAAATATAGTAAAAAAAATAATGCAATCCGGGCGGCTGCACTGACCATTATGCTACGGGAAAGGATTGCAGAAGACCCAGGTTCGATTCTTGGCTGGGTCGGGTAAGCATTTAACTTTTTCACTAATATATTTTATAATTATTTAATTTAGTAGGCAGGCGGCGCGGCGAGTAGCCATTTAATTTTTTCACTATATTTTGTAATTATTTAATTCAGCTTTAGTGCAGCAATTAGCACTAAAAAATAAAAATAAAATTTAGTAATAGTTTAATTACCTACCAACAAAAACATATAACAAAATAATGTGAAAAAAAGTAAAATACATTCGACTCACATATGAGGTATTCTTTATAACAAACGATATAGTAACATCTGGGTAATATTCCTAACTCAATCCGCGAACGTCTTGGATAGTTTGTCTATTATAATGCGTGTTCTTTCGGACAAGTACTGGTCGACTTGCCCCAAAACCTTGACGACATGCAACATCTTCTGGACACCCTTCTTGAACTGCGCCATCCTCTCCGCACTTGAGTCTGCTTCTGGTGCTCTAGAGAAGATCATTGGGGAACCAACTTTTGGAGGACGCAGTGGTCTATCAGGGAAACTAAGTGTAGGCACTTTCATTTTAGGGATGCGCAATCTTGGCAGTCTCATCTTCATGAAGTTCGGTATGAATCCGTTGGGTGGCGGCTTGGAGATTGGTATAAGGGTGTTGCCGAACTCCTCTTGGTCTTCTCTTTCTTCGAGGAGGATGAAGCGGCCATCTTCGACCGCTTTAGGGATAGCGCTGTTTATGAGATTGCAGAATGAATCGGCGTCAAAGTGACCGTTGTTGCCCTTTGAAGATTTTTGACCGGAGCTGTATCGGACTGATGCGGAACCCTATAAGAAAAGAACAGTCATGTGATGCTGGTTGGTAAATTTTGTAAGTTGTGTCATTTTTGACATTGATCTCTTTAGAACTAGCTATGACCGTACTTTAGTTCAAGGTAGAAGTTGGAACAGGGATCCCTATGTTTTTTTAAGAAAATAGTGTATTCATATCTTTTCAAGTTTATTTGGTAGATAAAAGTCATCGACGCATATGTCATACTTTAAGTAATTTTGTAGTTTATTTCAAAATGTCTATTCTATAGAAAGATATATAGATAATACTTTTATTGCAACACCATTGGATTAACAATGTACAAAATAATAAAATAAAACAAGTTACAAATTAGCGGTTTTATTGCTTAAGAGCGATCTCTTCCAGACAACCAGTTTGATGGAGAAGAGAGATAATAAAATGTAAAATCGGAGGTGCATACTATTTACAAGAACAATGTGTGTATATTTTATTTTTACATAAAAAAAATATTATTTTTATCATTTGTAAAAAAATATATTATATTGTCATTTATATGCTATGGTTTTAAATATTGTATTGCATAGGTAAGTGGTAGGGTAGAACAAACGAATCTCTTATCCGATTTTATACTTATGCTTTCATCATCTATATATTTATTTTACTTACTCTGTTATTAGTTGGGCAATCAATTGTGACACGCATCGGAGGTGGGGCAGTTACGCAATGAAATAACATCTGGAACACAACAAACACATTTCAAACAAAACACTGTCACTCGAAACAAAAACTTTTCGGCCATTAAACACGTTTCAAAATTAGAACTCTTACAACTACTCATTTGTTTTATAGCAAAATTATTACCAGTATCAATATAACAGCCACGTATCGAGACATTTCAATAAAAACCACATTTTACAGCGTGTCAGCCCGACTGTGTGTGAGCACGTAATAAAATTATTACAAAACATAATTGTGGAGTCAGCAAATTTCGAGTAGCAAGAATAATATCCAAGGCTCATTATTGTTATGCAATCGGATCATCAAATGAACCGCACAAAACGCTACTTATCAACGAAACGTGCCAAAAGTAAGAAACTAAGAAAAGACTCCAACGAAGATTCAGTCTCATTATTATATCGATAACACAGTGTCAACAGAGTTTTGTAATCGGATGTGTAAAAGAATTGTATCGATAATGCAATGGTTAGTGAACAGTTGTTTCGCTGGTGGGCTGTTGTTGTACTTATGTGCGAGGTTCTACTTCGAGAATGAACTTAAGAAGGCCGCTGGTGTGGCTGTTCGTGGTCGCTGTTGCAGTTGCTGTGGAGGTTTGTATCTTTATGTTGCTGAGCCGGGAAAGGAGCATACCACTGATTAGAAAGGCCACTGCAGCCAATAGATGCTTTAGCTCTAAGGGCAAGAACACAAAATAAGGATATGCTTAATCTACATACTTACATACCGCGCTTGAACAACGCTCACAATAGACTCTCTCACGGACACGGAACCTCTCAACGCAACAGCTCGCAACTCCGACTGCAGCTGTTGCAACCAATCCGATCCGAACCCTTCGGAGAATCCAGCAGGGCACGGGGACACGCACTAGTGCGTGATGCCGTTCCCTCTAGAAAAATCTCCGAAGGTGATTCGTATCACGCGGCTTGGGGTTCCTTAAGTTTCTCGCCGCCCCAAACAAGCCCGGTGAAGCTGAAAATGCCGTTTGAGACAATCAGCAATCTCTCTCCAAAAAAAAGCTGATGCAAGTCTCCATGTTAGTGAGAGGTTGTCTGTGTGCGTTGCGTATGCGCGTTTGTATGCAGCTGACCTTCTGCAGTCTCTTTATTTTATGGCAAGAACTCACGAACTTTTTTTGTGGTATTACGTGTGTGGCCGGCGCTGAACCTTTAGGGTGTCTAGTGCGACGTTTATTGGCTATGAGTTGAATAAAACTAGAGATGGTATGGAACATTATTAACTCTCCTAGATTGTCACCAGAAGGCGCTCCCGCTGCTTTAACCTTTCCACCGCCCAACTATCCTGCACGCGATGTCCCGCTGTACGCCAACGTATAAATGTATTTTAATAAAGTAGGTACAAAGAAGAACTTCTATAGAAGTGCTGGCGTGGGCGGCACGAAAATCTCGAACTTCTATAGAAGTTGTTGGCGGTAAAAAGGTTAATGCCATACCAATTCTCTTCTATGTTAACACGATCGAATAGCAAATAAAACTCGCAGGCATCCAGTTCTTCTGCTTTTATGTCCTTTTGTTGTAATCGATCTAGTCTCCTTTCAGTTTAGTCAGATTCTGAGCAGAATTCTACTACTTACCAGGAAAAATATATTTCAGTTTTGCTCATGACGCATCTAAGAAAACTGTACACATGTCATTTCACTTTCTAGCAAAACTGAACAGCATCGCTATTCTCTAAGCAAAACAGCGTCGAACTCGACGTTGAACTCGCTCATAACTTGCAAACGAATTTCAACCTACTTTTAAATAGTAACAAAGTTTACATTCGTTTGCAAGTTATGAGCGAGTTCAATGTCGAGGTCGACGCTATTTTGCTTAGAGAATAGCACTGGCTGTCCTGTTAACGTCTTTGGTAAGGCTTCAACATTAACTATAAAACTATTGTATGTTTTCAGGGCAGCCTCCTCCTACGCCACTCGCTATTGCGCCCGCGCAGCGGCGAACCGTGCTTTACGTGTCACGCGGACGACCGGCCGCTCGCCTACCCGCTCATCAGCTACTTCGGCAAGATCAAGGACATGTTCGTCAGGGTCTTAAAAGAGGTTGTGGCCAGTGCTAAAGAGTACAAGTTAGAAAATAAGGTTTTACAAATGATCAAGTGAGATGTAAGGTAATGAGTGTGTGAGTGTGAGTGAGAATGTAATAATCAGTGGCGGTAGCCAAAGTAACATTAAGAAAACGATAGCTAAGTTCGAAAAGAATTAAATGTATGGGATTGAAATAAGATTGACCACGTGATTTAGCGCGGCTTATGTCAATCCCATACATTTTATTAAGCCATCTGTAATGTTAAAGGTATTGCCACAAAATAAGAAGACTGCAGAAAGTTAGCTTCATACAGATATAGATTCAGAACAGCTTGGAACAGTCCTAGCGCAGCTGTTTCGGGACTCCTTGTCCGTGAGTGGGCCTATTTGTTTATTTATTTATTATTTGAAAAAAGACAAAGTGTTTAAAAAATTCCACGAGCGGGATTCGAACCCGCACCTCATGAAATGCCAGGTCCGGTGCACTGCTAGCTATGCTAACGTGGTTTTCGTAGAATTTTTTCAACAATTTATCATTTTTTCAAATTGTAATTTGTTCGCAACAGTATTATTCGCTTAAAATTATATGTAAATAATCATATTTATTTATATCTAGAAAAAGACAATACAAACTTACAGCTATTTATACAGCAAACACGCTTATATACTAGGATATGTGTGCGTTGCTGTAACGCGTTTGTATCCTACCTTTTGCAGTTCCGTATATTGAGGCGATACATTGTAAATTGCAGTCCTAATAAAAATAATAGGTATTGTCGACAACAAATATTTAAGACTTGCTTTGTACACACGGCGGCAGATCAACCTACCCAAAACTGTCAAATTTCTACAATAAATTTTGAACTTTATTCTTTAGTTAAAAGGATCAATATTCATTGGAGAAATTGGACAGGTTTGTGTAGGTTGATCTGCCGCCGTGTGTACAGTGTTTTAAGGCCGTAACGTAAACTGGATGACAGCGGTACAGCCAAAAGCGACAAATGCCTAGATTTGTATTGAGCTGTCGTTGATGCATTAATCGGAGGAGTGTTTCTTTTGTTTTTTTTTATATCATACGGGTAAGCACTTGCCCTTCATCTCACCTGGTGATAAGTGATGATAAGGCTGAAGGTGGAAGCGTACTTTACCCGGGATCCTCAACTACTGAGGCACTGGCTATCTTATCTCTAGCTGCCGGAACACAACAATGCTACAAACATTGATGTTATGGCGACATATTTATGGCGTATATGTATATGTATTTGTGGACTACTAGGCTGATGATGATGATGATGATGTGGTCATTCAGCTTACACAACGGCCTTTGGTTACTACCATGCTTACTAGCAATGTTTATCCTCAGCTTAGGTCACACGAGAACTAATACCTACCTATGTTAATTTCTAGGGCAAAACACTGTTTATCAGAACAAAAGTGTATAAACTCGTTGCCATGCTACTTATTCCTCTTCTACTTATTAATTTATGGTATTGATATGCCGTGGCAGCCTAAAATCTATGAAGCTGTAGAAATCTAGTGTTGCTTTATTTGTAAAAAAATATCTAACGTTATTATGTATTGTGTCACTAACAAAAAAAATTGTTTTAAATTTTCATGTTCAATGAAAAGGGCCGCTTGAACGTTTAGCACTGATCCTACTTGTAACATCTGTTAGTTCGTTAGATTTTGTATTCTTGTATGATTTTCAATGTTATTGCACTTCCATGTTGAAGTCGAAGTATTTAGGTATATCTAATCATTATATTTAATTATTATAAATTTTATTGTATTTTTAACATTATTTCTCTTACAGGTCTTAAGGTTCAAGAAACATAAATGATCTATGTGTAAAACATGTATAATTAACATTTAAATATAAATAATTTAAACTTTTACATATTTATATTAAGTAATTATAATTAAGTTGTAATAAAACTATGATATGAGTCATTTCTTTTCCTTTCTCAGCTCCTTTAAATATTGCATTACATAATTTTGTAATTTTTAAGATTATAGAGACCCTTTCAGAAAATAATAATAAATTATGTGATTACGTTATGTTAGAACTATATTTTAAATAGGACATCAAAAGTAATTCAATTTTAATCTCGAGACAAATGACGTCAGAAACTGGACAAGGTTGCATAAAAATAAATATTTTGTTTTATTACAAAAGAAATTGAATACATAAAAGTTATTTCTTAATAATTAATATAAATAGTTAAATATATCACATTGGTACCCAATATTCGCAAAACTCTTAACTATTTTTGCTGAATTACCTATATTGACAATAGACTCTTAAATCTATCAAATTCACCCAAAGTCAATGAACCTTTTTTGAACAACTTTTTAAGATTCTTTGAAATATTATTTCTTTTAACATCCCTATTAAACTTTTTGGTTGCTTTTGATATCGCTTTCTCTATGGGAGTCTTATTCCCTAAAATTGGGACTTTGAGAGGTTTAAGAGGATCTTTAAATATAGAAGGTTTTAAAGGACTCCCTAGCAATGGCGGACGGGGTAATTTCGGAATTAAGGGCGGGGGTATTAAAGGTATTAACGGTAAAGGTGGTATAATGGGAAGGGGTAAAAGTGGCAACAGAGGTAATTTGGGTATGAAAGGAGGTAAAATTGGAGGTAAGATAGGTAATAGCTTTGGTGCTTTGAGTGGTGAGATTGCGGAAAGGAGCGGATTTGTAGAAGGGGATGATAGCTGGTCTGTAATCGGAGGCGGTTTTGCAGGTTTTGGAAGAGATAAGGAAGGTAATGATTGTTTGTTTTTCTCAGTACGTATGTTTATAACCAACGGTGAGTGATGGTTAACGGTAAGCGGTTTTGATTTCATTTTGAAGTCTCCTGTGAACAGCCCGCAGTTGACGCTTTGCGATGTGCAAATCTGAAACAAACAAGAGTTTTTATACAACAAACGCTTTTTATCTTACCTAGATCCTAGAATAGCCTGTTTTAATTTAATCTGCCAGAAAGATGAACAGTTTTGGCAAGCCTTTTTATCATGTAAATACGTTACCTAGTTAACTGTTACGTATGTATGTATTTAATAAATACGCCGACCAAAATTTGTTATCTTTTTGGCAGTTACAATTAGAAGATAGCTAGATCTATTAGTGTGAATCTGTCATTGGTTTTCTGATGTATAACTGCATAGCTACTCTTGTTTTGTAACTGTTGATTCACCTAAGAAAATAAAATAAAATAAAAGTAAAAAATTATTAGTATTAAATATTATTACTTAGGTACTTATTAAATATAAAAAATATAAAAAACATATTTTTATTTTTTGTACTAGGTAAATAAAAAAAAATATGCGACTTGTTTTGTTTACATTACTTAACAATAATTAACATAATTAATGTAATGGCAAATGGAACTCGCATTAGGCACCCAGCACTGATTGACAAATTTAAGGGAATTAAACGCAAGAAAATCATGGGCAATGGGTTAACTTTCCCTTAGATCACATGATATTAGTCTCAACCATTGGTTTATTTTAAGACATCATCATCATCACCAGATTATTTTATGTCCCCACTGCTGGGACACGAGCCTTCCCTTTGGATGGACAGGGAGAATGGGCCATAAACCATCGTGCGGGCCAGTGCGGATTGGTGGTTGTCAAACGACCGCTATACAGCCGGACTGTGCTGTACTGTGCTAAGTGAAACCGGGACTGTGCTGTACTGTGCTAAGTGAGCGGAAGCACAGTTTTAAGACAGTTAACCTGTTTATCGAATTAATACAAAGATTTGTAATTATTCTAATCATTATATTTTATTAGTCATAAATACTTACGATTATCATGAGAAAATTAGCACAAGACATATTCCTTATTTTTCGCAAGCCCACGACCATGTTTCCTTGTTTAATTAAGCCTTATCATCAACTCATAATGCTTATATAACTTTAGGTACCTATTGTTGCATTGTTGTTTTGTTGATTTATCAATAGTAGGTACCTGCGTTATGTAACAATGTCATTCAATAGTGTCGTGTACTCGGAACTGATACGGTTTTTCAATGTAATTGAACAATGACTTAAAACTCTTTTGACTTTTACCCTACTGCGTATATTCTCTGAAACGCTACTTTCAGACCGTTGCTTTCGATATTTCATACGTACTTGCTAATTTGGCTCAGCTACCCAAAGTGAGTCTTGGCCTCTGATGATAAGAGCCTCACCATCTAGGGCTGTCTTGTGCCACCTCCTGTCAGTCGTCCACGTGGAGCCCGCGCAAGCAGTTCTCGACCTCATCACCCCAGCAGCGGTATTAGGATTGGCCACTAGACCGTCCCACATACGCTTGCTTCAACGACGATGGGAGAAAATCGTCGTTGAAGCCGAGCCATTGAAAGATATTAAAAGGTGGTGAAGGTTGTCGGGAATTGAAAGAATGTAGTTCATTCATCTATCTATACTAATATAATAAAGAGGAAAACTTTGTATGTATGTATGTATGTTTGCAACGAATAAACTCAAAAACTACTGGGCCTATTTATAAAAATCTTTCACCATTAGAATGCTACATTAGCGCTGAATAACATAGGCTGTATTCAAAAAAATAAAAAAAATGTCCACCCGTGCGAAGCAGGGATGGGCCGCTAGTAGGTATTTAATAAAATGGGGGGCAATTTGTGAACCGGTGACTAACTCTCACATTATGATAAGTACCAATTCTCCTAATCTCGAACGATATTTATCTTAATAGTCAAATTGTAAAGAATACATTATATTTAGTAGTATTAGTAGTATTTCATGTCACTTTTTTATCGAGATCACCGCTGAGAATATTATTTTGTGGCTGATGTATGATAAACTATTCATTTCTTCATTCGTAGATAAAGGTCATATCCATACATTTATACCAAAACTAAGATATTCGTATACCTATGCTCGTAGTTACTAAGTTAAGATGGTGGTGGCTTAGCTATGCAGGTGGACTATCTTATCTTATCTTATCTTAGTGGGGCCTGCCGAGGTTTCCACCTCCCAGTAACACTTCGACCCATTGGGATCTTTTGTGCAACCCCATCCTTTCAGTCTTCCTCCTCTGTAAAGATAGATGCCATAAGTCTGGCAACGTCCTTAAGAGCGAAGAGCCTTAAGTCCTCCGGTTTCGGATAGGCCGACCCCAGGAGTCCCATTCTTTTCCTAGCCAGAGAGTCGCAGTCACACAGTAGGTGCTGCATTGACTCGGTTTGCTCTCCACATGCCCTACACAAACTATTTGTTGAAAGGTGCATTCTGTGAAGCATTTGTTTTGTGGCATAATGCCCTGTCTAGGTACCGATGGATAATCGGGCCTGCCTTCTGCTGCCTCCGCATATGAACTTACTCCGCCCTAAGGCGTTTTCGCCTAGGAAGGATTTGGAGTGTTTCATACCCGGCTGCTCTTTCCATTCGATGCCGTGCCTGTTTTTGATGTAATCTTTTAAGGCCTTATTGATGGTACTTTGTGCAAGTGCCACGAACGGCTCAGGACCAATAAGCTGGGTCTCTGAGCCCTCCCTGGCAAGTGCATCCGCCATCTCGTTGCCGTGGATTCCCATATGGCCTGGGACCCAGATCAATCGCACCTTGTTATGCCCACCTAGCTTGTTTTGTGGTTTCCAGAACAAGGCCAGAGTCGATTCGGGGCGATATGAGTGACTTGAGCGCGGCTTGGCTGTCACTCAGGATGAATATTTGCGCTTTTTAATAGCTAACTCTATATTCTGCTTTGCGCATAGGAGAATTGCGAAAGTTTCTGCTTGGTAAACAGTAGCAAATTTTCCCATGCTTTGACTATGCTTGAAGTCGTTATTATAGACGCCTGCCCCTGTGCCCGACTTCATTTTTGATCCGTCGGTGTACCAGATCAGGCTGTCTGCAGGTGGACTAAGAACTAATAAACCGCACCACACCACATGTACTTAGCCCTACCTGAGCGAATCAAACCCTGAAACCGGTGGTCTGACTAACTACTTACATAAAACAAGGAGACTGCAGAACCTACCGCGCTCGAGATACACGACAACGCACAGATAGACCCGTGCACAGACACGGATCTCGGACAACTCGGAACATCCCCGATCCGATCCAAACCCCTCGGAGAATCTAGTAGGGCACGGGGACACGCACTTTTGAGTGCGTGATGCCGTCCCCTCTAGAAAACCTCCGAAGGTGATTCATTTCACACGGCTTGAGGGACCCTTTAAATTTCTCGCCGCCCCCAAAAAAAGCCCGGTGAAGCTGAAAATGCCGTTTGAGGCAATCAGCAATCTCTCTCCAAAAAAAAGCTCAGCGCAAAGCTGTCGCGAGATTCCGCGTTCGTAAGAGTTTGTCTATGCTGCCACCCAATTTAAGAACACAGTAAAGAACATGTGAACAGTTTCGAGAAAATAGTTCGTAATGTCAGCACCTCAAATATCACAATCAAACACAGAAAGTGGTACTTACTGCGTTCCTAAATTGTGGCAGTATGGGTGTGCTGCTCGAGCGCGTATGATGAAGCTTGGCTCCCAGGTCTCCTTATTATGTACTAACTACTATACCACAGAGCAGAGGTACAGCCAAAATGTAGCCATGATCAGTTGGTCTAAAATATAAGAAACAGCTTAAGCTATCGCAGAGGCACCACAGTGTTCGACATAATAACCTAGTTTTATCAAACACCAGTTTTCATCGCCAAAATATAATGTTATAGCGGTGCCCCGTGGTTTCATCCGCGTTATATTAATCATAGCGTGATGTAATATAGCCTATAGCCTTCCTCAATAAATGGACTATTCAACACAAAAATATTTTTTCAATTCGAACCAGTAGTTCCTGAGATTAGCGCGTTCAACCAAACAAACAAAATCTTGCGTACATTTTACTGTATGACTTGTAGGCAGCAAATTGACTGCATTTAATCTATATTAATATTATAAAGCTGAAGAGTTGTTTGAACGCGCTAATTTCAGGAACTACTGGTTCGAATTGAAAAATTACTTTTGTGTTGGATAGTCCATTTATCGAGGAAGGCTTTAGGTTATATAACATCACGTTGCGACCAATAGGAGCGAAGCATCAGTGAAAAATGTTGCAAAAACGGAAAAAAAACCTAAAAAATTAAAAATGCTGCCGAGAGTCACTATTCCACGCGGACGAGGTCGCGAGCACAGCTAGTTGTTGCTAAAGTCAAAAATCAGGATACTGACTTAATGTAATGATTAAAGAAATAAATGGTCGAACACTGGTACATGTCGAACACCCCCGGTATTTTACCGATCCGATCCGATCCCTTCGGAGAATCTAGTAGGTCACGGGGACACGCACTTTTAAGTGTGTGATGCCGTTCCCTCTAGAAAACCTCCGAAGGTGATTCGTTTCACACGGCTTGAGGTACCCTCGTTGAAAATGCCGTTTGAGGCAATCAGCAACCTCTCTCTAAGAAAAAAACCCCTGGTGTTGCCTATAGCCTTGGTAGGGCTACATAGGCTGACGGAACGGTCGACGACGTTGGCGTTACTCAATCAGAGTGCACGCCGTGGTGAAGTCGGCGCTGGGGCGCGCTCAATCTGCAGTGATGCTGCCTATGTCGGCTGACTTAATTAAGCGACGAAGTGCCCTGTGCCGCAAGTAGGCACAAACGAGCGCGCGCAAGGCTGCCTAGTCGAAAGCGGCCACCGGAGCTCGTGGTAGCTTTCGTCCCGCGCGCGTTACCGATCTTGGACCTTCAGTTCTTGTTCAGGCATCCTTCGTTTTATAAATCAAATTCAAAGGTTATTAGGAAGAGAAAGGTTCATAAAAGAAAATGTTAATAATTATTAATTAGCTAACATCCCTTATCGGATTGAATGGATTAGAAACTATCCCTAGTCAAAAGATAATTATGTTTTGTATCTTCATCCAAATCAAATACTGAAACGAAAACGTCATGACAATGACTAAAGCTCTTACAGAAGATTGCACAAAATATGATGAGCCCACTTTCACTGCCTCAAGACAACCTATTGCGTTACAACCGCAGATATACCGTATTAAATATCGGCACGTACCTACCATCTTATCAAGGGTCTAACAGATTTCATATAAAACATAATCGGTTGCAATAGATAAAAAACAAATAAATGTAGCACGTACATATGAAAAAGTAATATGGGATAGTTATCTATCGAACATTTTCTTTATATAACGGTGTGCCACTAAGATTGGCATTTAGAAAGTTGTCTCTACTGAAGGTTACTCCTGGTAGCTTACAATGGGGGTGTATAGACTGCTATGGCCCTCTATAGGGCTTGTTCTGTTCACAACGTCTTATGTTATCGCTTGTGATGAGAAGGGTTTGTGTCTGGTAGGTGTTTTGTGAATTTTCTGATTGGTTTCTATTAGAAAGTTTGAAGGGCAAGTAATGTTAAAAGTTAAGTAAAGAACTGGCAGGAGAAATAACGAAGGATAGTATTTGAAAGTGATTATGTAAAATATTTTTTGAATTGCATACTATTTTTACAATGTTCAAAATATTATACTTATGCGGTGAAAAGTGAAGATTGAATAAAACGCAAATAGAAAAAAATATATATCAATCGTAAGATAGAACTAATGTTAAAAAAGTAATTCATTTTCTTTTTTCAGCTGGAGGCTCTAAAGGAGATGAAAGAATGTAAAAAGGGAGTGTTATCTTCGTAAGTATTCCTCCATAACTTAGTATGAAAAACGATCAAAGTTAGTTAAAATTCAAGTACTTTATTAATGTTGTGTATCTAGTATCTAATTAACGTTATATTCTTTTATTTCAGGTTATTCAAGCCCTTATTAGAAAAGAAAGTCTTAGGTTGGTAAACTTTTGTTTTTTTAAATTTATTACTTGAGGCAGACTGGTGGTAAAGGGTCACCATAGCTTGTTGGCGCTTGAGTAACTGTCAAATCTGAATCTGTATGTTGGCGGTAAAATAAAGACGATCACCTATTTAAAAAAAAACTATCAACACAGGGAATCCTGCCACAGACAAAAGTGAAAGTAACAAAACGTTTCTTATTGCAGAAAAGGAGGATAAATGTGACAAGTTGCTGCCACCACCCGGATCTACCATCATGCTGGTGCCAGCCGGAGAGCCATTACCACCACCTGCGTTACCCTCACCGCTCATTTTACCACCACCGCCATTTTTATTACCACCACCCCCATTTATGTTCCCACCTCCACCGGTATTCCTTCCGCCACCACCAGCTCCCATCTTCCTACCGCCTCCACCACCAGCTTTACCCGCCCCACCAAAATGTAGCCCACCACCACCAACTCCAGTCTACCTTCCACCGCCTCAACCCGCCCCGTTACCTCCAAGGCCTTGTGCGGCACCCGCCCCGCCAGTTTATTTACCACCACCCCCACCAACACCAGTCTACCTACCACCACCACCACCAGCTTATCGTCCTCCACCGCCTCCTCCCTGCCAACCCACATACCTTCCACCTGCCGCACCTACAGTTATTTCCATAGTACCACCGTCTCCACCACCACCGAAATACGCTCCACCTCCCCCCAAATATGCTCCTCCCCCATCGTGCCCATGTCAGTACGCACCGCCACCACCGCCGCCCTCAGTACCAATGAACGCTTACGTGGTACCACCACCGATTCCATGCAGTTTGGAGCCTAAACCAATTTGCGAGAAGAAGGAGAAACTTCTAGATTCTAAATGCGGCAAGCCTAAATGTAGCTGTGGTTGCAATAACCCACCGCCGCCACCGCCAAACCCATATCCCTATTACTACTAAGTTTCGTTGCCATGTATAGATAGTTTTTGCCGTTTTAGTAGTATTTTTAAGTTTAATAAAATTAATTTATTTGACTAAAATATGTTTTATTTCAAAACCTTGTGAATAAGGAGATTAAAAAACGGACTAAACACATCAAAATATCGTGTTTACTATTTTACATTTTGTAGTTGAGGCAGCATTGAAAACTCAGCAAAGGCATTCCTTTCCTTCATTTTATTATACACTAGCGGCCGCTCGCGGTTTCACCCGCGTGGTTTCCGTTCCCGTGGGAATATCTGGATAAAAAGTGAGATCCTATGTGTTATTCCAGGTTATAAACTATCTGTATGCCGAATTTCATCCAAATCCATCCATCCATTGCAGCGTGAAGAAGCAACAAATATACGAACATACATACACACAAACTTTCGCATTTATAATATTAGTAGGATCGTTAAAATATTCTTCTATCAAATAACGTCACACTCCAGACTTCAAAACAACAGAATAAAATAGAATAGAAGAAAATACATAATTGTACCTACACATAAAAGAACACAGATTCTGATGTTAAAAAAGGGTTCCCTAGTCTATCTGGCAGAATTTTGTTGTTCCGAATTTTATTTGGCATAATTTTCTTTAAACGAATATGTTCAATGCATAAAAATAATTTAGTATAATTATTATTTGGTCGAATGTTTATAATGTCCGAATTCCCAATGGCATACTTTTAAGTTGGCAGATTTTCACTAGGCATTTTACATTTAGCAAAATTTCATTATGCATAATTTCGTTTAGCATAACACTTATTTAGTGCGACGATTACTCGGTATAATTTCACTTGGCATACTACGATGATGGCAGATTTTCGTTTGGTATAATTTTATTTCTAATGAATTTTCTGGTATCCCTCATGTTAATATAACAAATGTTTTATTTTGGAAAATATTTTATTCCAAAAAAATATTTGCTGAAATTGTCACTTCACATACGTACCTGCCCTACTCCTGTAGGTCACGTGATAGGTTAGAAATTAACAGAAATCTAGCTCCATACAAAAATATTTTTTTGATAGCTCTTGTTGGGGAGTCAAACAATAATTATGCCAAAAAAAGATTCTGAATATTGACTTTCTGCGATATGAGGGCCTAGTGCGAGTTTCATTCGATGTTCGATCACGTTAACGAAAACAAGAATTTGTATGGCAAAATGTTAACTCTTCTCGTATGCCGCCAGGAGGCGCTGCTTCAATGCCATACTAATTTTCGTTTTCGTAAACGTAATCGAATGAATACGGATAGTTAACAAAACTGACACTATAGGCACCGATGGTTCTGCCTCTTATATTATGGATATCAAATTTGTGCATAAACATGATTCTGAATGTAAACTTTCTGCGATAATCATATCAGAACTATCAAGTTCTGCCTCTTAATTATTTTTTATAGGCTTTAATAGATTTTCTGCGAAATGAAGTTTATGCTTTCCGCTGTTATGCATAATAAAATTATGTCATAAAAAGTTCTGCGATAAAAGGTAGACCCGTTAAAAAATAAGATAAACAGTTATACGAGTCGTACAATGGGCGGCCTTATCACTAAAAGCGATATCTAGAGATGCATTAAAATTTTCCTCATCATCAGCTTATACTTGTCCACTGCTGGACATAGGACTCTCCAAGTACATGTCACTGAGCACTACTATCGTAGCTGCGTATGGTGCTCAGTGACGTGTTTACATTGGTGACAACAGCTCAGCTCTGTGACGTGGTGACATTGGTGACATTGGTGACAACAATACTGGTGACATGCCAATGCCCTAGGTACCTAGTTATCGCATTTTATTACATCACGCACTAAAAATTGAATACAGTGAACTGAAAAATAACAAAAACCATTTAGGCGGCGGCGTTATTATTCTAAGCATTTAGGGTAGTGGCACTGTGGCACCAGTTTTAGACAGGGACCAGTGATCGACACGTCATTTAAAATAGGGCAGCAACTGATTATTTACTTAATAATAACAACAATAGAATACAGACCACGCTTTCTAGCTGTACCTAATCCAGTATTGAAATTCTGTATTATTTATCGGCCACCAAAACTGGTGTCGAAGACTGGTGCCTCTACGATAGTAAGTAAACAGCCTTTAAATGTTCCATAGACAGCTATCAAAAGGTACCTCATTGAAATCAAATTATCGCTACACCAATGAAGGGTACGCATTAGCTTAATCACAACGCTTGCCTAATGTGGGTCAATGATCACAAACGCGGATGTATCGGATAATAAAATTCTAAACACGCTTTTCCCGAACTAAGAATTGAACCTATGCACTCCGGTTCCAAGACCGCATTGCCACCGAGGCAGCCGAATGTCATACGGTGTAAAATAACAAAGTATTAATGAAAAACAAAGAAAAGTACGATGACTGTATTTTAAAAATTTAAGTAAGGGGCCGACCATGCTTCATCTTCATGAAGCCGACCCGTCTTCTTTTTTTTTGGACAATTATATCATTAATTATCGTTAATAATTTAAGACTCCCGTGATACAAACGAACAACTCTTACTATTGGACCAACTCCCTAACTTGAAAATAAAATTCAGCTGTTCCATACATTTTGGTCGAATAAATATTGATGTTTCGTATGGAACAGCTGAATTTTATTTTCGAGTCAGAGAGTTGCACATTTGTATCACGGTAGTCATATCACTCAAAAGGTTTAGACGGTGATAAAAAAGTGATCCTGTATATCCACATCCACATTTGACATCACCTAAAGTCTAAGAGTATTAAAAAGTGAACTGAAAAAAATCAATATTGCATAAATCAAGAAATTCAACTAAAGATTTGGCTCTATGAGAAAGATCCCCGTACCTGCTCTAAATTAAAAAAAAAACAAATAAAATGATGACACTTTGCAATTTTATTTCCTTGCCTCGGAACTTCTTGGCGGGAAAGTGAAGCGTCATGTTTGCGGTTTTGCTTTATTTTCCAAAATTTGTGTTATGTCGAATATTAATGTGAAATAATGGTGGATTATTAACTGCCCCACATCTTTACTGAGATACTCGAGGGGTTGGGGGGTATATCATTTCTCACTTCCCAATTCTAATATCATTCATCATCATCATCATATATGAAAATATTGTTTATTTATGTATTACTTAAACTAATGACATGGCAGCATGGTCTATGGCCTTAGCCGGTTCCTCAAGGAACAAACTACACTAAAAAAAAAAAAATTTCGTTGCCTCGGTATGGTCAGCATACAATTTATCGATGCAATAAAAATTGGTTCAATGATACATCTTGGCATTTAATAATTAAAGTAACGTGATCACATTAGGTATTATTTTGACCAAAACTATTTTCTTTTTTTCTTTTTATCGAATAGTAAGGTAAAGCTTCCGCATAAAAACCAATTTTTGCCAATTTTTTTTGAAGATTTAATGGGTATGGAAGACATTTATTCAGAAATCAATTCAATTACAATGTGGAATAAATAAAATAAACTTAACTAAAACTATTACTAAATTAAAATATGGCGTCAAAAAAATCCTCCGCGTCGCTGTCGACTGGTAATGTACCCAAGAGACTGGCGGCATTGCCTCGTTGTATGGCAATGCTTAGCCTCTGGCCAAGGTAAAAGCCAGCCTTTGGGTCATGGGAAGAGTCAACCAGCCGTTTGGAGATGTCATTATACAAAGCATGAGCACTCGGACCCCACGGCCCGAGGGTTTCAACCCCAAACGGCTCGAAAATATAATTGCCGATAGGGTTATTATACTTTCGCCGCTTGAGGTTTTCTGCAGCCGCAGCAGCAGCACCAGCACAGCACGCTGTGCTAGGAAGATGGGATGGCGCAAGAGTATCGACACAAGTTGCATCCCACACTAGAGGCCTACCCACCTTCCATGGAAATAAAGACATGCCGTCCGGTCTCTTGCCATCGTCACGTGGCAAGCCATTGGGTTCTAATACAGCTGGAACGCCGACGGTGACAAGAGCACGTTGGATGATGTCATTAATATTCGCGTGCCGGGCCAAGCGGCCCGCACTACGGCTGCAAGACAGGCCGTGGTATCCGAGGCCGTTGACAACTTCGCCACAGTGACAGCGATGGGGAGAACAACAAGGAGCTCCTAGACGCAGGGAAGCAGCGAGGCGGAAAGTAGTGTCGTCGAACAAAGTACCTAAGTTCGACGACGGTAGTGCATGAAGCCAAAGACCCGACTCCCACTTGCCCACAGCCAGCAGGCGCGCACGCTCCGCAGTAGTAGCAGACGTGACAAGTAAATCATTCAATACTACTCTGCAAAGCGGCTCATCCCACCGTCTCTGGGAAGATGGATTGTCGGGTGTATCTGAATTTGGGCAAGCGAGTCTCCAGGCATCCATAGCCTCGGTGAAGCACGGCACATCAAAATTAATCAGTGTGGGGGCTAGGATTTTCCTGATTAATTTTTCGGTGCCATGGACCGAGGATAAAAAAGCCGGTAAACTAATACTTGAAATTTTGCGGACGCCAAGGCCACCCAAGCGAATAGGAAGAGTAGCTTGTGCCCAAGAACGATCGTCCATGGCCACATTTAAAATCGACGTTAATGTATGCCGTATAATTTGGTCCATTTTATCTAATAGATGACTGTGCATCCATAAATGGGAAGAGCGAAGGAAATATATTAATTTAGGGCCGAAACAACAGTAACGAATTAAGGTTATAGCCGAATGCATGTTAATTTGGAACAATCTTTCCGAAACGTCATTAAAATTTTGTATTTTTTCCTCGATAAAAACGGGAAAGGAATTTTCAAAGATTGGAGACCCAAGGAGACGAAGAGAACTTTTTTCAACAATTTTGATTTCCGGAGCTATTGCGTTAAATTGGGGAAGTGTCAGATGTCTGTCCGTACTGTCTGGTAAGTATAGTTCACATTTCGAAAGGTTGAGATCAAGGCCAATGGAATGAAGTTCATTTTTAAGGAATTGTAGGTCACTTAAAACAGATCCTACGTCGCCTCCCAAGGTTCCATCATCAAGATACCAAACGTTAAATTTGGAATTTAGCTGACGAATAATTGGGTGAATTGCTAAACTGAAAATCACAGGCCCGAGGGGGTCACCTTGTTGACAGCCAACAGCTGATTCCAGAAGGTTGTCCCGATACAGTAATTTAGAGGGGTATCTGTAGCATTGCCAAAGAAAACTATAGATTTGGGGTATTTCTTTTTTAATTTCTATCAGCAAGGTGTCCCTATTAACAGAATTGAAGGCATTCTTTATGTCAACTTTCAGGATGACCTCTCCTTTACCAGAATTTAGGTAGGTCGACAAAGCATGTACGGCAGCCTCACAGCCCCCTTTAGAGCCAAAACCTAGCTGCTGGGGCTGAAATTTTTCCGAAACAACCTCACCATAAAATTTACAGCAAACCTTGGCTGCTATACGACGGTAAGTAGTTCTCACGGCAATGGGACGAACACCACCATCGCTTTTACGCAGGGCGCATAAATTGGCCCCATACAGAACGTCGATGACGGCCTCGTTCACCTTGCTGGAGATCATAAGGTTAATCAGAGCCGTAAGCTCCTTCAAGAGCAACTCACCAGCAGCCCTGGCGCCTAAACAGGTAAGGTCCTTAAAGTGCTGAGGAGTCAGGCCGTCGAGGCCACCAGCAGAGCCGCTCCGGAAGGAGCAAACGGCTGTGACCAACTCTCGACCTGTAATGGTGAGGGAGTGAATATCTGAATCGGGGGGGTCGGGAAAAGAAAGGCCATCCGCTGGGGCAGGGTGTTTGCTCTCCAGAGCTGCGAGCGTTTCTGGAGAACACTGTGCCACTACATCACTACTAAAGAGAATCCTTGCTGCACCGCTAATGTCACCCTCCCCTAACTTCGATTCTACTAAATGAGATATACCTCTTGAAGAGGTATATGATTGGGTCTGTAAATTGGAATCTATTTTATGAGCCGAAATATTACAGTTTTCTTTAATTTAGATTTTTTTTTTCTTTAATATTTTTTTAGTTTAGATTTAATTGGCTCCGATAATTTGCTGACTGTATCTTACCTGTCAAATTTCTATTGACGTGAAATGACAAATGAAATGACATTGACAGTTCTGCAATGCAGCAGCAGGTAGGCAGCTGCGAGAAAGTGAATTTGTGATATAAAATCCATTATAAAAAGTTATTTATTTAGAAAAAACCGGATTTATTGCAACCTAATTTACAATGCCAGTTGAAGATGTTGCAAAACTATCTCTATGTAAGTGCCATATGTTTTTCTAACCTATTGTACACGTATGCAGTTCTGTGAACATTAAACCATATATTTTTCTTTTAGCCGAGATATACACGTCGGATAAGAATGGCAACGACCAGACAGGAGATGGGACGGCGGAGAAGCCTTTTAAGACGATCTTGCAGGCTATGAGGCACGCCGGCAAAGAGCCATTCCCCGCTATTTATGTAGATGCTAAAGATGAAACAAAAACTTACGAAGTCGCTGCAAAATCCCAGCTGAAGAAAATCCAGAAGCTTTGGGTAAGAGAAAACTATAAGGCGGCCGACAAAGCGAAAGCCGAGGATGATACCAACCAGAAACGGCAGCAGAACATAGATGAAGCCAAAAAGATTGAAATCAAAGAAGACCCCAGTCTACCTAAAGCAAAAGTCGTTAAAATACTCGAAGGTAAGTTGATTTACTTATTTTAATGAAATTCTCTGAAGGTCTCTTATGAGATGTTTTAGTGGAAGTGAACAGAACACCTTATGAGAGTCACTAATAATAAAAAAGAGGTCTCCTCAAGATAGGAAGTAAAAAATATAAGTTTTAGGCCAAAGAATATGTGGCTAATAATTTCTATGGCATAGGGCTAAGTGGAGGGCTTAAATACAAATCTGTAATCACTGCCACCTTTATCATAGTTTATAATGTGGTTACTAATATGGCAACATTATTAGTCAGTGATAGAAACCTTTACAAAGGTTGCATCATACTATTTGTTTGATTGACTACACAGTGTACATAGTATTGCGCTATCTGAAATGAATCACTCTTACTGCACTCATGATAATATTTATGGTGGGTACTTAGATTATTTTGTATGGCATAGTTTTTTATTTATTAAATTGACTCTACTTATAGTGTTTTGAACCTAATTTGTGAATAATATTCATTTAGGTAAATCAGCTTAAAGCAGGTACCTATGCAATATATTTAATATACTATTTATTAATTTAAATAATATGTAGTGTTAATTCCGCTAACTCACTCGTTTATACATACATATTACATACTACATATTATTTAAATTACATTTTTTTTGTACTATGGATTTCCGCAAAATAACGCCTGATTCCATTAATTATATTATTTATTATGCATGAATACAAAACAAGGTTTTTTCTCAAAAAAATTAAAGAGATATTTTTTTCGAAAAACCAAATGTTGTAGATGTTGTTACTTTAAGAGCTATGCAGTTTCTTGCAATTATGTTTTTTCACAGTTTAGACATCCTAAAAGGGTAGTATGTAAGTAATAAAAAGTAAGTAAGTAATAAAAAAAGTGGAGGATTAACAAGTCAAAAACCAATTGAATAAACAGTGTAGTCTTTGGCTTATTTGGATAATGTATTCATTTGCCTAATCTGGATAATGTATTATTGTCCTATTAGTTGTAATGTAACTCAGAATTAAGTCTTATTTTATTTTAATTTTTCTACCTTCCTTCCTTTCAGCATAATGAAGTCCACTGCTGGACGTAATTATTATCTAAATATTGTACTCTATAAGTAAACATAATTTGTAACAAGCAGCTCACTACTGCTCGCTTTTAGCTTAAGTTTAAGCATGTCTATTACATGCTTAATCTTTAGCTAAAAGAGTATTATTTTTTTTATTTTTTATTGTGACACGCCATAATGACTTCACCCTGCCTGATGAAAAGCAGCCAGTGAAGCCCAAGAAGTGAAAGCGTTCATCACAGCGCTACCACGCTATGCCGAACGCTCACACTATGGCGGCCTGCATAAATGCTTTTTCACACCCCGCTTAAATAACCCGGGAGAGAAAGAGGAGGGAAACACGTGTGCGGGAAGCGCATTCCACATACGGGCAGTTCGGCAAAGGAACGATTGTCCAAACTTTTTGGTACGTGTCTTGATAGTCAGCACGGTATGAGGGTGGCTTCTCAGACCTGCACGCGTCAATCTGGAAAGTAATGGAGAGGGAGGAATGAGGTTAAAGAGCTCCTCAGAGCATTTACCGTGGTAAAGGCGGTAGAAAGCACTAAGGGAAGCAATGTCCCTACGTAGCTGTAACGGCTCCAGACTGGTTGTAACAACATCGTTACCGATAATACGGATAGCACGTCTCTGCAACCTGTCAAGAGCTTCGAGCAAGTACTTGGCGGATCCGTCCCAAAGATGAGAGCAATTCTCCACGCAGGAGCGCACCTGAGTCTTATACAAAAGACAACGTTGCTCAGGCGTGAAGAACCGCTTCACTTTGTTCAGGATTCCGAGTTTACGTGAGGCTGTGGTTATGATGCTCTCAATATAGCTCTTCGGGTTGAGGTCGCTGTGTATGTCCATACCTAAGAGACTGAGACCAGTCTGGATGGTCTGGATGGGTAATAGGTTGCTCTGGAAGGAGGGCTGGGGGAGAAATGCGGACTTTTTGGCAGTGACAGCGCAGACGAGGTTATCAAAGCCCCATTTACAAATGCGGTCTAATTCCTCGTCCAGCTCAATGACAATTTTACGTCTTGACTCCACTATATCGGTTTGCTTTGCCGCAGGGTGACCCAAATAACGCCGATGAACTGTACTGTCGTCTGCATAGCAATAATAATAATAATAATAATAATAATACTTTATTGACTTAAGAAAATACATATAAGACATAAAACAATGTTAACATTTTTTATAGGACTAAATACAAGATCACTAGCATCAAAACTAGGCCGAGCCTGTGTCGTAGATACTAGTCACTTCCTATGACATTTTTCTTATAATGTAGGTAACACACGCATTACTCAATTAAATAAAGAAGCATTCACGTCAACACTAATGGAAAAATATTAATACATTACTTACAACATAAATTCAATTAACGAATAAATTATGGGTAGGTAGATTTATATTTTACGTTACAATTAGTGCACTATACAAATCATACGCATCGGTCATTAAGCGGTTCCAAACATCGGACTGAGGACAGAGTGAATAGTGACGTGGGAACGAGCTGTGCGATAGGTGAGACTACAAAAACTGGAAACTAAAGAAATTAAAAGTTAATTAGACATTTTTGATTTTTTAAACTAGTATTATAAATACAAGTAAGGAAAAAATTAGATTTCCTCATGGTTTACAGTGAAATGAATACGTGCGATCCCATAAATAATATTTTACAAATATAGGTATTTAGCAATTAATGTTACCCAAGGATAACATGTCATTGATATGCAGAAGGAACAGCGTGGGCGATAATATAGAACCCTGCGGCACTCCGGCGTTCACCTGCAGAAACTGTGAGGCACTGCTTTCGCAGAGTACGCGAATGCTGCGCTCATGCAGGAACCCGGCGACCCAATCGCATAGGCGAGGTGGCAAGCCGTATGCCGAGAAGCGAACGATGCCAAACTCGATCGAAAGCCTTGGAGATGTCCAGGCTAACAGCCAGTGCTTCTCCGTGCTTGTGTATTAATGTGTATTAATGTATTTAAGATTGTCTTTTAAGTAAAATTGTAATTAAATTACAATAAATATTCTCTAAACCTATTATGCGTAATATAAACTTTAAATGTTTATTGCAGCCACTCAACATAGAGGACAGCGAATATGTGTACAAGGATGGGTACACAGGCTCAGGAGGCAAGGCAAGGCCCTCACCTTTATCACACTGCGAGACGGATCTGGCTACCTCCAATGCGTACTCCACGGTGTCCTCTGTCAGACTTACAATGCACTAGTGCTGTCCACAGAATCATCTGTAACTATAAAAGGAAAACTCGAAGCGGTGCCCGAAGGACAAACTGTAAGTGATCTGTAATTTTATTTGAATACATACTTAAAACTCTTTTTTTGTAGTAAGAGAAAAGAGTGATCAAAATTGCTTGCAGTGGCAGCATCTAATTGAGACTACACTTAGTTTTAAGTCTATAAATGTTCTACCTAGGTATTGTTTGTTGTTTCTCTTTGTCTTATTGGTCGTAATTATAAATAAAATAAATAATATTAAACACATCATGTAAAGTAAAGTCATTCTAAACTCTATATTGTAATGAAATGAAATTATTTATTTTGGGATCTCAAAATTGATCCATACATTTTTTTTGTAAAATAAAATAGCTAGTGTGTGTTAGTAAAATTTATAATTTTTAAACAGATTGAACATGCATAGACATCCTGTATTTAGGCTGTCCATACTTTCCTTATTCATCCTAGGTAGGGTATCTGATTACGCCTGCCAGAAGATTATTAACCTTGATTAAAAGTTGCATTCAGTGAATGTAGTGGGTTATGGCCCAATTCATGTAAGTAGTTCTGAAGCCTAGTGGTGCCTTTCATAGCCATATGATAATGATATTAAATATTTCAGGCGCCTGGTGGTCATGAGTTGACAGCTGACTACTGGGAGTTGGTCGGCCTCGCGCCCCCTGGCGGTGCCGATGCCATCTTGAACGAGGAAGCGCTGCCTGACGTACAGTTAGACAACAGGTAATAAAATCTCGCAACTTCTAACTATCTTCTCAATATTTCCAACTTTTAGTTAGAATTGGTAGATTAGTCAGTAAAGAAACTTTTTACCAACTGTCAAAACGATTATTTTTAATAGAAATTATATAGGAATGGTAAACTATGACGTCACTATTTTGTTTCGTACATTGAGTATTTATTAATAATTTTTTGGGTTTCAGAAATGCATGCTTAGGTCAAATAAAACACAGGTTTAATTTATATGTTTAATGTTCTAGAATTAATTATTGTTATTGACAACATCCCTATTCAAATAATAGATCAAAATAAATGTTAAATTAATCAATAATAGAATGGGTTTAATAGCCATTTTCCATTTTCGATCCTAGGCATACAAACTTCAGAGTTCTATTTTTTTAAACATAAGCCAATTTCTATGAAACTTTCTATGCTTGAGGGACACAGTAGACAGTTAATTGAAATATTTCAACTGGTTTTATGCCATATAGAAATTCAGTAGAACCACCTTTTTTTGATCAACAAGTTTTATTAGGTTTTTTTATTATTAGTTATTAAACTAGTATTAAATGTATCATACTGTTTACTTAGTACCGTTATTGTCCCAGACACATAATGATTCGCGGCGAGAACACGTCCAAGATTTTGCGCGCCCGCGCCGCGATCACCCGCGCCTTCCGCGAGCACTTCGCCGCGCGCCACTACACGGAGGTGACGCCGCCCACGCTGGTGCAGACGCAGTGCGAGGGCGGCAGCACTCTGTTCGACTTCAACTTTTTTGGGTACGTCTAGAGATAGGATTCCCAAAGTGGTCGACATCGACCCCTTGGGGTCATAATCGGTTTCCCAGGGGTCGACATCAACGAAAACTAATTTTAGGGGTTGACAAGGTCTAAAATTCGACCCCTATTAGTTAACACAAGTTCTTATTTGAAATGTTCAAGATACTGTATAACTTATGTTACATGTACCAACTTATAAGAATATTGGTAAGTAAGTTAAATTGAATCGATAAGTGTTTTATCTACTAAAAACGTGTTAAAAAGCTAGAGATATAATTTTTTAAGTAATTTGGCTAGGGGGGTTTGTGGTATCAGTTCATTTTGGAAAAGGGGTTCAAAAAAATTTGGGAGACTGAAATTCATGAACATCTCAACATGACCACTGTTATGTTCAATCCGCGATAAGGAAAAATAGCATTGAATAATTGTGTACAAAAATTACCCCTATTCTCAAACTTTTAGCAATATCTTACATAATTAAATTGACTGTAAGAATGCACTCTATGCAGAACATTATTACTCATGTTTACTAAATATTTGAGACACTTTTCGTTTGCGGCGGGTCTGAGTTTCTTTGTCGTACTTCATGAGCATTATTCTTTGTATAAAAACCCTTTTTTTTACAGTCAGAAGGCGTACCTGACGCAAAGCTCGCAGCTGTACCTGGAGACGTGCCTACCGTCGCTGGGTGACGTGTACACGATCTCGCAGTCCTACCGCGCCGAGCAGTCGCGGACGCGCCGCCATCTTGCCGAGTGAGTATCCGGACGCGACGCCATCTTGTCGAGTCTCGTACGTGACGCCATCTTGCCGAAAGTTTAAGTAAATCCGTGTGCACTTCCACCTTTGGGAAGGATAGAAGGAACACCCGCTTTAGGGGATTGGGGGAGATTCCAACACAACCATCTGCTTCTCCCTAGACGCAGTGGTACACATAATGCATTTTTCTCCTGCATAAAAAAGTGGCGGAGGAAAGGAGAGTATTAAGCATTATCCATCTATAGCCCAACACCATCAAACGAAGCAAAAATCTATGATTACTTCTATTAAAAGCTGTGCACTCGCTTGCGCCTATTTTTCTAGCACTACGCAAGGCTTAAAGAAAAAGACGTCCTAAGTTTCCTAGTTAGTAAAAATAAAATAAGAAGGTACAAAATTAAACGTGCTTACTAATTAAGTAAAGAAAACTTGGCTTTGTCAAGGCTGTATGCTGTAACTTTTTTTTTATAGATGAGTACACAAATGAATTTTCAAATTATCATAATCTCTTGTATTAGAATTGTTATTATTGAAACATACGGATAGACTGGTCATCCGTGATTATGATACGCCGGTCCGATCCGAATCCCTCGAAGAATAGAATATAGTAGGACACGGGAACACTACACAGAATAAGGTATTTGACAGGTTATAGAAAAATATGTCTAATGGTTCATTATAGCATAATATATTTGCAATTTGATTAATTCGTTATGAATTTCTTTATTGTTTATGAAAATCGCCATTAAAATTCAAATTAATAAAATAGCCGCCAAAACGCTGAAGACGCCATGCATGCAGGTCACGTGATGTCGTGACGTCACCTGCTTGTAAGCAAACTTTTAGCTGTCAAATCAAACGTACAAAGCTTTGATTGACATTTACTGTAAACAAGCTGGTGACGTCACTCCAGATTCAGCGTCATCCCGTGCGTTTTTGATCACGTGGTCAATCATAAAAAATTTATTAAGTTATTAATGATTTTTTATAAAAATGAATTTTACTTATTTTAAAATTACGTGCCGGCTAAATTAGTTTAAAAACATGTTTACTATTAAGTTAACAACAGTTTGATCAATATTTTCATTGTAGTCAAATACCCTATTCTAGTGTAGAGGGAATGGCAGCACTAGTCTGTGATGCCATTCCTTCTAGAAAACCTCTGATGGTGTTTCAATTACACGGCTTGAGGAACCCTTTAAGTTTTTTCGCCCCCAAAAAAGTCCGGTGACGCTGTAAATGCCGTATGAGGCAATTAGCAAATTTAAAAAAAATCATGGTACAGTCGAGTTCAATAACATGTAAGAGTACACTTTTGACAGAATGTTGATTCTTATTAAGAATAAGAATAGGAAATTATTTATTGACGACCACACAGACATAACAGAAAAAAAACAATGAATAAGAAAACGTTTTAAAAATAATAAATAAAGGTCAAACTGTCAAACGTATATATTATATATTATTGAACTCGACTGTACATGCAACTTTGCCAAAACATCAGATACTCACATACAACAAATACAACGAATCTGTAAAAAATATATTAAGTGTTTTTTTAAAATAAAATATTCATCCTTGTGCCATACAGATACAGCCACGTGGAGGCGGAGTTCTCGTTCATCACGTTCGAGGACCTACTGGACCGGCTCGAGGATCTCGTGGTGGATGTGGTGGATCGCGTGCTGGCCTCACCCGACGCGCACCTCGTGTACGACCTCAACCCTGACTTCAAGGTGTGTGGTACAATTGAGTAAAATAGGTTTTTATTTGGCGCACACTACATGCTTGTAAAAATAAGGTTACAAAGCAAACAAACACCTCAGATCATCTAAACATTTTTTTTTAAAAGAGTATAAATTTTTTCAATGAGCTGGATTTGAACCCGCACCCTATGACATACCGGGGAGTACTTCTTTTCCAATACTTATTTCAAATTGTAATTTGTTCGCAACATATTTATAACCACATAGATATTTATCTTAATAATCAAATTGTAAAAAATGCACAAAGTATTATATTTTATAGTGTATCTCATGTCACTAACTTCAAAATCACTCATGAGATTAAAAAAATCCTCCCCCCCCCCCCCCCCCCCCCCAGTTCGCGAGAGACAGAGAATTGCGTACACTTGACCTATGCGCTGCCATTTATCGTGTTTTTCATTCCTGTGTTGATAATTAATGGAATCCGCCGTTATTTTGCGGACAAAAAAATGTACTTAATTGAAATAATATGTATGATGCTTTAGCGGAATTAACACTACATATTATTTCAATTACATTTTTTTATTCCTTTGTTGTTTCAGAGACCCGAGAGGCCGTTCAAGAGGATGTTGTATTCCGAAGCTATCGATTACCTCCGCGAGAACAACATCACTAAGGAAGATGGCACCTTCTACGAATTTGGAGAGGTAATGCTTAAATGCTATTTCAACTTTCATTATTTCTTCAAAAGTGCATGGTTCCTAGCAACTATTTAAACAACCATACATAGCTATTATTGAGGAGCTCGATGGCGCAGTGGTTTACGCGTCCGGTCTGCAAGTTTAAGCAACTTTCGCAAGGGCCGGTTATCGGATGGGTGACCAAAAATTTATCATCTCTAGCTTCTCCGTGCTTCGGATGGCACGTAAAGCCGTTGTTCCCGGCTGCATTAGCAGTCGTTAATAACCACCAATCCGCACTGGGCTCGCGTGGTGGTTTATGGCCTGCTCTCCCTATCCATCCATAGGGAAGGCTCGTGCCCCAGCAGTGGGGATGTAAATGAGCTGATGGTGATGTTATCGATGACTTAGCTATTTATAATGGTAAAACATTATTGGATTTTTTTTTATGAATCTACTTGCGGTTCATTTTATATTGCCAGTGTATTATTTTATCCTGATGACCGTTTCGCACAACGAAACGACGTGGTCGCATCGAGTAAATTCGTGAAAGTGTTTCATTTCAATATGTAGAGTTCATGAAAACTATAAAAACAATTTAGGCTTAATTTTTGAAAGTGTGGAATAAACTATATTTTTGACAATCTCTCTTCACATTTTTGCCAAGTAATATAAGAAAGAAGACGTATAATGGGTCATGTTATCGCCAAAAATGGTATCTACCAGACAAACTATCGATGACGCATGCGCATCAACCTATCCAAAACTGTCAAATTCCTTTAATAAATGTTCAACCATATGCCTTAGACATAAAGTTCAAAGTCTATTGAGGAACTTTGACAGCTTGTGGTAGTCTAATGAGAAGACGTGTGTACAAAATTCCGTATTTAAAAAAGTGGCACTATGTTTTTTTTACTTAAGTTGATGGCTTTGTGCGATTAGCACATTTAGCCAATGTCAAAGTAATTTTTCTTACAAGTAATACATAAATATAAATTTTTTCCTTTCAGTACATAATGATGATGAATGATAATAGAAATGAGAAGTGAGAATGATATACCCCCTAACCCCTCGAGTATCTCAGTAAAGATGTGGGACTTTACTAAGTCCTCGGGCGGAATTCTTGAAAGAATTTGAAAAATGACGTTGCACTGTTTCATTTGCCAAGACTCATGCACACTCACGAACACTTAACGGTTAATAATCCACCATGATTTCACATTAATATTCGACATAGCACAAATTTTAGAAAATAAAACAAAACCGCAGACATGACTCTTCACTTTCCCGCCAAGAAGCCTCGTGGCCCTATGTTATTTTGAAAATAAAATAAATACTTTTTTCTGTCATCTCAGGATATTCCCGAGATGCCAGAACGCAAGATGACAGACGCCATCGGTGTACCCATCCTGCTATGCAAGTTCCCCGTAGAGATCAAGTCTTTCTACATGGCGCGCTGTGCGGACGACAGACGGCTCACGGAATCCGTGGATGTACTGATGCCGGGGGTGGGAGAAATCGTCGGTGGATCCATGAGGATTTGGGACTCGGAAGAGCTGTTCGAAGGTAGGTTTATGCAATTTTTTCAAGTTATTGTTTGCCTGTTTACTGTCGTATTGCTGGACAGAATGAGCGACCAGAATACGTCAACGGCAAGTCGACCGTTTGAGATAAGATAGCCAGCTTCCAAGTTTCTTGGTGATCGAAGATTAAATGTGAAGTGCGCCTCTAAGTTTCTCAGTGATTTTGGATTACGTTCTGTGCGAAGTGCGCTTCCGAGTTTCTCAGTGGTTGAAGGTTCTGTGCGAAGTGCGCTTCCGAGTTTCTCAGTGGTTGAAGGTTCTGTGCGAAGTGCGCTTCCGAGTTTCTCAGTGGTTGAAGGTTCTGTGCGAAGTGCGCTTCCGAGTTTCTCAGTGGTTTAGAATTCCAGTGGTTGAAGGTTCTGTGCGAAGTGCGCTTCCGAGTTTCTCAGTGGTTTAGAATTCCATGTGAACTGCGGAGGACCCCAGCCCCTACTGCTGGTGCACAATTGATGAACACTGTTATTCGCAGGCACCTAATATACTGACCATTGTTATTATGTGTAGCCCTCTAGTACTGTTGCACTGGCCATGATTTTTATTATTATTGTGTGTACATTGTAAACCCTTTTTTATTTTTTTTAAACAAAAATTTAATGGCATATCGCCTTGCAATGCCTTAGTGCCTGAATGGCAAGCGCTCTGCGCGATACCCGAAGGTCCCGGGTTCAATTCCAAATTGTGTTTCGAATGTTTCTTTCACCGGACAAGTACACACAATGTACAGTCAACAGCAAAGGTAACTGATGATTACTCAAGTTGCAAAATATGAAATCAGTATAAAAATCAAAACTTTTTAAACGCATATAGAAAAACCTTCGAGTGTCTACTAGTACTGTTTGTAGTTTGACTGGTAGTTATAGAGAAAATACCGACTTACACTACACTTAATTTTGAAATCTAGTACCTAAACATCATCTACTTTTGCTGTTGACTGTACTTGTCTGGTGTTAGTTGTGGTTGCCACTCACTAACAATAACTATATAAAAAATTATTACTATTCGCAGGGTACAAGCGCGAGGGCATCGACCCCAGCCCCTACTACTGGTACACGGACCAGCGCAAGTTCGGCAGCGTGCCGCACGGCGGCTACGGGCTCGGCCTCGAGCGGTTCCTCTGCTGGCTGCTGCGGCGGCACCACATCCGCGACGTGTGCCTCTACCCGCGCTTCCTGGAGCGGTGCACGCCTTGAAACAGCTTTACGATTAACCAATGTTCAATAAAAATAATAAAACAGTATGTTTCAAGAATAAGTGTTGAAGCGAAATAGCTTTTTTTTGTTTTTTATTTGCTTCTTTTTAGGTTGCGCTCGAATAAACATGTGTCTGCCTACTTTTTGTGTCTTTTTTATTTACCCTACTTATGTTATTGATACACCAGGAGCTCATAAAGCAGTATTTTTGTAGGTAGTAGTTTTTTTTTTTTACCTAGCACGGCAAACGACTGCATAACACCTAATGTTAAGCGGAAATGGAGTCCAGACGCGAAGACAATTGGTGCAGCGTGAAAACAACGCAGCATCAGTCAACTTCACTCTGCCGGCCCACAAGGTGCTTCTTCACGCCTCGTTTGAAGGACCCCATATCATAGGAAGGAGGGAAAACGTGTTCTGGTAGACTATTCCATCTTTTGGAGGTGCGACAAAGAAACGAGTCACCAAATTTATTTGTGCGCGATGGGATATGTGTGACAGTGAAGCGATGACTGGAGAGCAGCACGTGTGTTCCTATGAAGGAAGGGAGAAGGTAGGATAAGGTCAAACAGTTCTTCAGAGCACTCGCGATAGAAAACGTAGAGTGATGCTATATCTCTACGCAATTGCAGGGGTTCGAGAGTATTAGTGACCTCTTCATTGCGATAATAATACACCGATAATGCGTACAGCGCGACGCTGCAATCTGTCTAAGGTGTGGCTCATCTTGGCGTGGCCACCATCACCAACTGGAAATCTGACTTTATAGATAATTTGTCGATAATTTGTCGGAATTTGTCGTGAAATCTCAGAATTTGTCGGTCCACCGTTCAAAAGTTATAAGGGGTTCAAGGTGGCCCCGCCAGGATGAGGCTCATTCTGGCGTGGCCACCTTGTATCTCTGAAACTACGGGTCGTAGCGAAGATCTGATTACACCAATAATTTGTCGATAATTTGTCGGAATTTGTCGTGAAATCTCAGAATTTGTCGGTCCACCGTTCAAAAGTTATAAGGGGTTCAAGGTGGCCCCGCCAGGATGAGGCTCATTCTGGCGTGGCCACCTTGTATCTCTGAAACTACGGGTCGTAGCGAAGATCTGATTACACCAATAATTTGTCGATAATTTGTCGGAATTTGTCGACAAACGCCAGAATTTGTCGATGCTTCTATGAAAGTTATATAAACTTCTTTTTTTTCCATAGTAAATGTACAATCGCGTACATGAAGCTTATTGATGTTGTGAATAAACGACTTCAAAGGTATAAAGAGTGTACTTACTATTATTATTAATGTGAAGTTTGGATGTTTGTTACTAAATCATGCTTCAACCACTGGACAGATCGAGATGAAACTTCGTACAATAGGTTTGGAACCAGAATAGGACATAGGATACCAGTGGTTGAAACGTGATTGATTAACAAACATCCAAACATTCGCATATTTTATAATATTAAGTAACTAGTAAGACCATACTTAAGTAGGTACTTACCTATCTATATTTTAAAAATTATTGCGTTACTAATGTGACATACAACACCTATGTACCTACATAGTTGGTACTCATTCAAATTGGCACAATATTTTTAATAGTGTCATAGTTTTTTTTTTTTTTTTTATTGGTTATAGGCAGGCATTTGACTACACCTCACCTGATGTTAAGTGACGGTGCGGTCGAGGATGGAACATGCCTGCCTAGAAATAGCCTATTCACTCTAGCCTTGAAGAGGTCCAGATTATACCTTTCAGGGAACACATTCGCAGGCAGCGCGTTCCATTCCCTAGCTGTACGCACTAAGAAGTTGAACCGAATCGGCTCGTGCGACAAGGTGGCATATCTACAACATAGGGATGGAACTCGCGCCTCGCGCTCCGATAGCGGAAAGTGGATGGTGGGATTAGGTCATGCAACTCCTTCGCGCACTCCCCGAAATGAATCCTGTAGAAGACCGACAGACGAGCCACCCTACGCCGATGTTCTAGATTTTGCAGCTTGGCGTCTATCAGGGCAGGGTCACCAATGAGTCTCTTAGCTCGTTTTTCAATCGAGTCCAAAGCAGCCAGATGGTATTTGGCTGATCCATCCCAAAGGTGGCAGCAGTACTCCATACATGAACGAACTTGTGCTTGATAAAGTTGGAGCAGCTGTTCTGGCGTGAAGTACCGCCTGACCTTAGAGAGAACCCCCAGTTTTTTTGCTGCAGTCTTTGCTTTGGACTCGATGTACTGCCCGAAGTTGAGGTTGGACGAGAGCTCAACACCTAAGAGCTGTAGGCTGTCAGTCATAGCTACAGTCACATTCCGGAAAGTCGGAGCCAGGTGAAATGGGCTCCGCTTAGCTGAGAACAAACAAGCCTGTGTTTTGGCAGCGTTGAATGTGACCAAATTGGCATCGCCCCAATCGGATACTGCTTGGAGGGCTTCGTTCAAGCGGCTAACCATGGCCTCTCGACAAGAGTCGACATCTTGTCTGCCAGCCCCTGCACTCGACATGTATCTATCCGCAACGGTGCTATCGTCTGCGTACCCAAAGGTACCGGGCACAAGCAGGTCGTTTATATGAAGCAGGAATAGGGTTGCGGATAGAACCGATCCCTGAGGCACACCGGCATCGATAGCCTTTTGGTCCGATGAGTAGCCGTCGAGGACAACGCGTATCGATCTTCCCTTCAGGAAATCAGATATTCAAGCGCAAAAGTTAGCAGGAAGACCAAATGATGGGAGCTTGCTTATAAGGCTCGCGTGCCAAACCCTGTCAAAGGCCTTTGAGATATCGAGGGACACCGCAAGGGCCTCTCCGTATTTCTCAATGGCCTCACTCCATAGATGTGTGGCATATATTAGAAGGTCCCCAGTTGAGCGGACTCGGCGGAATCCATATTGGCGGTCGCTGAGGAGATCGTTACCTTCCAAATGAGCCAGGAGTTTATTATTCAGTGCACGTTCCATAATCTTACAGAGTATGGACGTGACTGAGATGGGTCGATAATTAGCAGGGTCAGCTCGACTGCCTTTTTTGGGCACGGGTTGCACGTTAGCAAGCTTCCATGACTCCGGTACAATGCCTGTTTCAAGTGAGAGGCGGTACAGGCGTGTGAGGGGTGGAGACAACTCGGGAGCACATGAACGCAGAACTATTGCTGGTATGCCATCAGGTCCGTTCGCCTTGTTCACGTCCAGGGTCTGCAGGATTTTTAGGATCTCTTTCTGGTGAATGCGCACTTCTGCCATATAGCAGTCAGCACGAGATGAGATTGGTGGAGTTTTCCCAGCAGAGTCCAGACGCGAATTCTCCGCAAAAAGAGAGACAAATAAATTTGCTTTCTCTTCCGCAGAGTGGGCAAGAGAACCGTCAGGCTTCAGCAATGGTGGTAGGGATGGCCGACTGAAATTGGATTCAACCGCTTTTGCCAGGGACCAAAAAACCTTACTACCTGGGGGGTAAGAGGCTAATTTAGCCCCGATCCGGCTTATGTGGTTGAATCGAGCTCTGCGTAGTGTCCTTTTACACGACTTGGCGGCTTGGTTAAAGGCTCTCTTCAGAAAACGAGTATTCGAAGACTTGCGTGCTCGAGCTTCAGCCCATGTGGAATAAGCAGACACTTTCAGCGCCTCAGCACTACGACAGTCAGCATTAAACCACGGGCGAGCTTTGCCATGTGATGTTACGTCCGAGTACGGTATAAAATACTCCATACCCTGCCGTATCACCGCGGTAACGGCTTCAGCACAGCTCGTCGGATCTCCTGAATTGAAGCAAACCCTCCGCCAAGGGTAGGACGAGAAAAAGTGACGCATGTCATCCCAATCTGCTGACCTGTATCGCCACACCCGTCTTGGGCCACAAGGGCAATTTTCAGGTGGGGAATAAACGGATACAGATTTAACCAGACAATGATCAGAAGTACCCAGTGGAGCAGAAACTGTTACTGAGTATCTGTCTGGATCTGTGGTCAGCAGAAGGTCCAAGCAATTGGCAGTGTGTGAGTCGACATCTGGCACTCTCGTCGCACAGTTTACAAGCTGAGTGAGATCTAGTGACAATGCTAATTTACGCACCTCTCTCCCAGCATGGTCGGTCAGCTGGTATGGGAACAGCCACTCTTGATGGTGGGCATTAAAGTCCCCTAGGATGACTAACTGAGCTGATGGATAACGCTCTCGACCCGCATCTGCCGCTTGACTAAGGTGGTCACACAATCGAGTTGTCTCATGGTCTCCACTATGCGAACGGTATACACAGGCATATAGGATTTGTTCATGGCCTGTGTCCACTAGGAGCCACAGGACAGAGAGATTGGACGTTTCAAGGTTCTTGAGACGCTTGATACAGATGTCATCACGAGCATACACACAGACTCCGGCACGAGATATAAACCTGTGCTCCAGAGAATACCCAGGGTAGCTGAGGTACGTCGTGTCAGCTGGACATCTGATCTGCGTCTCAGTAAGGAATAACAGCTGCGGTTTTTCTGTCTCAAGGTGGTGGTGGACAGGTTCGAGATTTGAGTGCAGTCCTCGGATGTTTGAGAGGTGCACTTTGAGTGGGAGGACGTGCAGCCGCTGTTTAACGTTTTTCCTTAATTTCTTTGACATAATTTTTGTTTGGGAGAGTGAATAGGAGGAGAGTGGCAGTTGGGCGAGGAGGCATCCCGCCCATCAGATGTCAATCTCGCCACCGCCGCACGGAAAGGAGCCTGACGCGGAGACCGCGGGGACGCCCGAACCCCCCCAGAATGGCTACCTGGTCCTCCCATCCGGTCGCCAACCGGCAAGGTAGAGCAATCTGGGATTTTTCGTGAGGTGGCGGGGCAGCCTTTGATAGGTGGCTAATCCGCTACTTGGGCCCCCAACTTCCTACGGTCGGCCAGCGGCGGCACCGTGCTTCGGATCCCGCTGCTCTCCGAAGCCAGGCACCCGATGCGGCGGTGACGAGCAGTCATCGGCGATTACACAGAGCGCCTCAACTGCCCAGACCCATTCTCCTGGTTAGCTACACCGGACATCGTGGCGGAACACGGCTTAAGCCGTTTTGCGACACGGCTTTTTCCGGAGGGTGGTGACCAGCCACGGCCGAAGCCTACCACCGGAATAACTGTTGTCCATTTGGCACTGCCCAGGGGTCACGTGTAGGGTAACTAGAGTCATGAACCCCAAAAACAAAGAGCTTAGGGTTCGCCTACGGACGCGGACAACTTTAACCCCCATAAGTTTATTAACTGAGCCTATGTTTTTATTTATCGTTGAGAAAAATAGGTAAGTAGGTACTTTAGTAAAAAGAAAGCAACTTTATGTAAATCGATAATAAACAACACTAATGCCTGAGTTCACCATTGATCGCTAAGTTTTAGGTGAGCCCTAAGCCATGTTAGGTGACAGTTGTTGGAGCAAAACCGTCACCTAATATATGGCTTAAGGGTCACCTTAAACTTAGGGGTCAACGGTGAAAATGGGCATGAGACTATTAGAAAAATACTTTGGAGCTAACAGGGGTTCCGAGATCCATGTCCGAGAGAGAACAACATGTTTACACTAGTGTGAACGACTTTATTTCGTACGCTACAAGATTCACAATACCTTATACCTACCCAAAAAAGTAGGCAAAACATTCCGCCGCACAATTTATGAACGCAGTACTACTTACTGCGTTTACGTTTGTGACATTTGATGTGCTTACATTACGATCTATTTTCTCGAAACTGTCACATGTTCTTTACTGCGTTCATAAATTGCGCAGCAGCATTGCACTTCGCTGCACTTGAAGTCTTTCAAAGAGATAACAGATGGCGCTGAATAGTAGTTTCATTATTTTCAATTGCAAAATAACCTTTATGATTTAACACAAAATGATCAACGTTCAATGATCAACGGCGATGTTTGTTATTGTTTGGCACGGACCGGGTTAAGTACAAATAGCGAGTTAGAGAACTGCCTCAGTTCGCAGTGGTGTATTTGAACTTGTTTTGTAGTTTCGTTAGTGGTATATTGTGCGCGATACCTACTTAGGTAGATAACATACAAGTAAGTACTTTTTTCTTAAAGATGTTTTAAAGAAACTTCTTATAAATGCAATTAGTCGACATCGGTGCTTAATTGCACCTAATTAGAAATACATATCTATTAATTTTCTTTGTAACTACTTGTGCGCCGTGTGGTGGCGGCTCTTTTTAAGAATACTGTCACACCATTCCTTGTCTTGGATGTCGTAAAAGGTGACTAACAGACAGAGAACTGCACATACATACATCCAACTGCTTATAGTGGCGACAGGCTCACCACCTATCACGCGAGCACAGGTGCAGTAGTAATTTGGTGAAACACGAACTGTGGCAGCAATAACTTTCGCGGTGCTAACTGCCTAGTCTCTGACTAACCCCTAGGGACAATAGTCGTGAATATTATATGTATCTACTTGTATGAGCTAAAGTCTTTAGAGTGTGTTGTTTATTTTAGTTTGTGTGTAGTTTTATTACTCAAGAGACACAGCATAGTAGATAGGTTTAATGGGTATATAGATTTATGTATGAAGGCGCGTGATTGTTGAATTATTGCTCATAATAATTATTTTTAGTTTTAAGATGAAAACACATTTTTAAAATGGCTATATAATTATCTATTAGCAATAAATTAATGCCATGCATTGATTATATGCATCCGATAAAGAGTCGGACATACCTACTTACGTACACACATATCGAAGTTCCGAACTTTATTCACCATTTAATTCGTTCATTAAATCACGTTATCATTAAATGCTTATGAACGCGACTGTACATGTTGTTGTTTGTATGGGAAAAAGAAGTTGATATAACTTTTCATAGAAGCACCGACAAATTCTGGCGTTTGTCGACAAATTCTGACAAATTATCCACAAATTATTGGTGTAATCAGATCTTCGCTACGACCCGTAGTTTCAGAGATACAAGGTGGCCACGCCAGAATGAGCCTCATCCTGGCGGGGCCACCTTGAACCCCTTATAACTTTTGAACGGTGGATCGACATATTCTGAGATTTCACGACAAATTCCGACAAATTATCGACAAATTATTGGTGTAATCAGATCTTCGTTACGACCCGTAGTTTCAGAGATACAAGGTGGCCACGCCAGAATGAGCCTCATCCTGGCGGGGCCACCTTGAACCCCTTATAACTTTTGAACGGTGGACCGACAAATTCTGAGATTTCACGACAAATTCCGACAAATTATCGACAAATTATCTATAAAGTCAGATTTCCAGTTGGTGATGGTGGCCACGCCAAGATGAGCCACACCTGTCTAAGGCATCGAGAAGGTACTTTGCGGAACCGTCCTAGGTGTGCGAGCAATACTCCACGCAAGACCGTACCTGAGTCTTGTACAAAAGACACAACTGGTCAGGCGTAAAGAATCGCCGCACTCTGTTCAGGAAACCGAGTTTTCGTGAGGCTGTTTTGATCACGGCTTCGATGTAGTCCTTTTGATTCAGATTACAGCGAAAAGCGAGATGCGTATATGCGCCCTCTACACGGCTGGCTGCCGCGGCGGCACCACATCCGCGACGTGTGCCTCTACCCGCGCTTCCTGGAGCAGTGCACGCCTTGAAACGGCCACGAGATTTACACATAAATATGAAAGGTGATTCCCCCCCTATTACATTTTGACCGTGATTTTTGCATAAAAGCCCCAATTTCGGCGTTCTTGTTCAGAGAAACTGAAACCCTTAGACAATATTGACTTATTTTATGGTGGAGAATAGTAATTAGTATAATTCGTAGCGGCCTCGCTTTTTGCAATTTTCCCATATCTATTTAGTTACCATAAAAAGCCAAAATTCCGAAGCTAGTTTTAAATTAAATACGCTGACGGCAATTTTCAAGCTCATTGGATTGAACTCCTGTACTAAACAAAGTAAATGAAAAATATATAATAATATCTCTTAAATAGTGGTTAAGTTCGTAGTGGCCTCGGAATTTCGAAATATGAATGGCATTTCTACAAAATAAAACCCATTTAAAGCCATAAAACGTTCAGAATTAGCTGTAAATATCTCCTTACTCCATAATATATACTTTTTTTTAACGATAAAAAATGTTTAAATATCAAATCTCGCTCGTAGTACTTCTGAGAAAGCGCGAGCGCGCGCATTTTGTGATAGGATTGTGCACTTACTTCACTCGTATGTCGGTAAAAACTCCATTTGTTGAGATTTATGACAATGATTACCACATAGTCATCCTTAGAGCATTAAAGTTGGTTTAATGCTTTAAGTAGTCATCTCTCCTCACCACTTTGAATAACAGTGAAAATAAATGACGCGTGTCTCAAACTCACATGACTAGAGCCATCTGTGACTATCACCAAGAACTATGATTTAGTTTGTAGCATCGATGTAAGGTGTCACTACTAGAATCCAATCGGTAGTTTTTGAGATATTTGTGGTAGACGCACTTGCTCGCTAGGCGCACTTGCCACCTTCACCTTGTACAAAATGTTGTAATAATATTAATGTAAAATTTTGACACCTTTGTTTAAATGTAGGTAGGTACTTTAAAAAATATATTTGGGTTTATGAACGGTACTACACATTGGCACATTTTAAATGGGTATTTCTTAGTTGATCTAGTAATTGAAATCTTGCGTGCGTGAAAAGAAGGACAAATATGCATAAGTCAGTAGCATAAATAGTAATTCTACTTTTTTTTAAATGAACAAGTAGGTACAGTTAGGTATAAAAAAATAGGTAGGTAGGTATAAAGTAATGTTCTTTTTTTATCACTTTTCAAAATATATACATCATACATTGCATTCTTTTATTGTATTGTAATTGTCGCATTAAAAATATCGCAGTCTCAGTTACCTATGAATAATAGTAGGTAATAAAGTCATTTTTTATTTTATTTCTTTCTTTCTTTAGCACTGTGTCTTAAACTGTGTGTTAATTTATCTAAATCAAGTAGACAATATCATAGATACACAGATTTTAAATTTTAGATGTAGATGTTCTATCTTTGTTCATCAATGTGTTTTTCAAATCTGAAGGTTGGTCTTTTTTATTCGCACTAAGGTATATATACTATGTATTATTTACCTTAGTGCGAATGTATGTATGTATACTATTATTCTAAACTAAAATTACCTAACTACTTACTATCTTAATTAAAGTGTACCTACAAATATGCACTTGAGTATTTGGTATGAGTGGCTATGGTTTTATATTATACAATAAGATCCACACACAATATTTTTCTTACTAGGTAACCTGTAGCTAATCATTGCTCGCAATTTTTTTTAACCAATAAGTAGGTATCTACTTGGTAATAACTAGGTGCTGAATGCTGACACAATGGCATTAATAAGGCATCACATTTTTATCTTAATGTAGAGTTTTTCTTATATTATTATAGTGAGAGATGGTTTATCCACAATTTTGAACATACTTACATAAGCAAAATATACAGATAACTGCGAATCAGAGAATCCAAAACTGTTTAGTACCTAAGTAGTAATAGTTAATTACTACTTAGTTGTTCTTAAACCAGACACTATAGAAAATCAATTGTTCTATGGCACTGCCCAAGTAACACATCAAAGCAGTATATCGGCCGACTTACAGCATTTCTGTATCTTTTTCGCATTTTGAGTTTGTTTTTTAGTAGCATTACAAACGTTTATACGGCTACTGTAATGCTTATTTGGGCACAAATTATACGGCTTTAGATCCTAAATAGGTTCACATTAGTTGTTTAATTGCATTACAGAGACATTATATTAGCATTATTGTGGTCAAGGAAGGTAACAATTGCATTAAAGAAGCATTATGATGGTCAATGAAGTTGCTAATCGCATTACAGAAGCACTAAGCTAGCAATATTTTTGATAATGAATATGTTAATTGCATTACAAAAGCATTGGACGAGCTATTTAAGTGTATACAGTTAGAACTTAATCAATTCTACATCATTGCAAAAACATCTCTAACACCATGGTACAAATGTTTATAATAAATTGACGTTGCAATTAAACTACTTTGACTTGCAATATAATAATGGACGAAGACTGTCTATGTCAAAACGCTTTATTGTGAAAACAAAATTTATAATACTGGTTAATAGTTTTTGACTTTTTGTTGTTTCATGCCATCAAAATTAATGCGCAATGTAGTTTACTGTAAATGTCTACTTATGTTTCATTGAAAATTTTCACGCGCCTTCTATATTTTGTGGTTTTGATCTAAAATGTTAAATATAGATATGTGTGAAATAACCAAAACAATTACGTATTTCTAGTATATAACGTATTTTGTATAATTAACATAATTGTATTGGTTGGGCAGTATATTTAATAAGGTTTTATCCTTGTTTTATAGGTTTATTGCTTTTATAAATAGGTCCGAATGATAATATTTTAGGTTATTAAATATTTACAAAATGGTGTCTGTCTATAGCAGCCCGGTGAGCCTTTAAAAAAGCAAATTAGTGCTGCCTGCAGAGTAAACACTCACACGTGAACAATTATTAAGCCAGAAGTCAGAAGAGCAAAACAATAAAAGCCATACGCAATGTCACAGTCACGTGCATTTGATTAAAGAGCTGTTGGCTGTACAACAGAACTCAGTTGATCATTAAAAATGCAAGCATTACATTGATTCACGTTTATGCTGTTCAGCAGTACTAGGCTTTTACTTACCACTTAAAAGTGCTATTATACAACAAAAGACACTAGAAACAGCTCAAAGCTGTATAATGTATTTACGGTGCATTATAATGCTACAACTTTATGCTATTAAGCAGCATTAAGCATATCCTTACTACTTTAAAATGCTTTTGTACCTCCTAGGGCACTATAAACAGCTGTAAGCTGTATAGCGGATTTCCGTAGCATTATAATGGTTCATGATTATGCTATTAAACATTTATCTATTACTTAAGAATGCCATTGTATATCCAAATGCACCAAAACAGCTAAAAGCTGTATAGATGCGTGTAGATTTGCTGCACTACAACTAAAGGCTTTACAAAAGCATTTTGATATGTCATTATCCAACCGTTATACAGTGTAAAGCATCATAATGGTTTTGAGATGTCAATATGAGGCGTCAAGATGCTCGGTGAACTTATATAAGAGTTTACACGGACCTTAAGCTCTACATAAGTTTACTATTCGTTTCTTAAAATGCTTCCTGTGTTACTTGGGTGTGGTTACATTGGGCGTCCAAGTATGTGAGTACGTTCTACCACAGAGTAGATAATATAGTTCTACATTGTATAGTCTACCATGAAATAGCTTTAATCACTTTTGACAAAAACTTCCATTAGGTACAATAAAATTTTGCTAAGGCTCATTGTCAATGATGACAACGTATCTGTCACTTGGTTTTTATAAGCAAAAAAAAAACACTTCTAAGGTGGTAAAGCAATTTCATTGTCGACTATACACACGCCTGCATATTAAACTAATACAAACTGTAATTTTTTTATTAGATTTGAACTTTATGTCTATGGAATATGATTGAATATTTATTAAACATACAAAAACACAAACTGTCAAATTTCGTCATTTCACTTTGAACTGTAACGTACCTACTGCGTACCTAAATACCTAAGTACCTATATGTAGTATATTTAGTTTATATCAATATAATTTATATCAATATAAATTATAAAGTTAATATAGGTACCAAACTTTATGATATAAATACTCCTGTCCTGACTGACAGCCTATGTTACAGGCAGTCTCGCGCGGACACGCAATAAAGTCATTCAAAGAACACGCATAATCCCTCACTGGCATCGCCACCACGCGCCAAAGTGGTGATCCGCGACGCGCATCTTCCGCCTCAGTAGGTGTACCTACAGTAACGAGAACTCCGCGAGTGAGCGATTCTACAGACTATCCTCGCGTAAAAAGTGAACATTTTACATTTTTATAAATTATAATTAGGTACTTAAGTTTAATTAACAAACAGTAAAATGGCAAAATGGTGATTTAAAACTACCTAACAGTGGTTCCTGATGTAACCGGTCGGCATCGGCACGCCTCAACATAACTCCATCACAGCGAACTCAAGGGTGTCAGAGTTTTGGACCACGCCGCCCAGGTTGTGGTTTCAACGTTCGAGGCCATAACAACTTCACAAAATAAGCAGGTGATCTCCAATTGTATCAGTAGTAGCTAAGCTTAGTAGAGACGAGTTAGGGCAGGTTAGCGACACTCACGAGAACCCACCGGAATGTAACAAATATCAAACACCAAAATCACAGCTTTTATCGGCTTATGAAGAGTCGGAGACAAAACAGCTGCAAAAATTATTGACAGAGAATTGGGTGACCAAAAACCTTCCCAACTTCTACGCAAAATGAGGGAGCTCGGAAGGAATAAGGTGCCGAAAGATTTTATGTATCGGACGTCTTGCTCAAACAGACGCGCCGTTATCACAGCATGTACCTAACGTCGGTTTAGATGCCACCGCAATAATCGCAGACAAAATTATGGAGACGACACGTTCATCCGATATGTACCTAAAACGTGAACAGACAAACGCAGGCAAATACCTCAAAATCAATAGAGCAGCAATTTGAAAACTTATCACTAAGTATATCACTACTTATATAAACTCAAAACTTAGAGGATACGCGCCGTGACGATTCCCGCGGTTCGCGCCCGTCACAGCGAGGAGGTGAAAACCGCGCTCGTCACAGCGAGGAGGTAAAAACCGCGCCCGTCACAGCGAGGTAAAAATCGCTCCCGCTTTAGGCCAAGATCGCAATTGCGCTCACGGTCACGTTATCTAAACAAACATTTGCCTCCTTCGTTTGTTTGCCTCCTTTTACCATAAAAAAAACCAAGATAATTTTAGGCAACAGACAGCTAGTCCTGGGGAAAGTCATTTCAAGTGTTACTACCACTACATTTTCGGCGACGCCCGCCGCTTATAAATGTAGCGATGAAAAATGCTCCGAAAAACACAACACAAAAAGAAACCGTTCTTCTTTAAACTAAAAATTACATCAACAGTGGCGAGCGTCGTCGGTACACTTATCGCCTCAGCGTCACCGATTTTGAATCTGGTACGCGTTTCTTAATAGATGCCGGAGCAGATGTATGGTTCTCGCGCATAAACGCTATAATAAACGAACGTGTGCGACTATACTAACAACCGTCTAAGTCCACAGGCAAATGTGGATACATATTTTGATTTATTACGCAGCCACATGACTAAGAAGGACGCAGTAGGTACTAATCAAACGTCAATAGATTAACAGAATATAGATCATGGCAAAATGATACAAAATAGTCTTTAAACTTACGCATGACAAATCCGAGAGCTTTGGATGCTTTAGATACCTATATTGTTGAGAACATCAAACAACAACTTGGAGTCGTGGAGTACTCGAGGTCTCGTACAATAGTTTCTCGTTGCAAATAAACTCCCTTTAGCTTATAATCGAACATCAGATTACGTTTTCGGCTGAAAGTGACAACACTACACTTGGACGGGTTGAGATCTAAATGGTTATCGGCACAGTAATCATTCATCCTCAAAAGATCCTCCTGTAGCAAGACAGCATCAGCCTCTGACGAAATGGTAGCAAAAATTTTCATATCATTAAATTAAAAAAAAAAAAAAAATATCATCAGCAAAACATAGCAAACGGGATGAATGAAAGCAGTGCTCGATGTCATTAGCAAAGATTACAAAAAGGAAAGGCCCAAGCAAAGGCCCTTGTGGTACCCCTCTGGCTTAGAGCATTTATGCTCTAAGCCCACTGAGGACCATAACCCATCCAGATATATATAGTACATAGATATTAACAACCACAGCCTGCGAACGATTAAATGATGAAAACCATATAAGTAGGTCACCGCTAATACCATTTAAAAAAAAGTTTAAGTAGAAGTAAGTTGTGCTGGATATTGTCAAACGCCTTACTATAGTCAGTGTAGACGACATCGACCTGATAACCACTATCCTTAGCTTCAGCAAGGGAACCATTCAATAAAACGAGATTTGAAACAGTGGAACGGCCTTTCAAGAAGCCATGTTGAGTGGCGCTAAACGATTGCTGTAGTGCTGGGGTATACTTGGCCATAAACAATTTTTTCGAAGACTTATGAGACAATTCATATATAGTTGGTGACATCTGTTTTAGAGCCCTTTTTGTGAACTGGTGTGATGAAGGCACGCTTCGATATAATAGACACGATTCCTTCCTCTAGAGATCTTGTATGTAATTTGACAGTTTTGAATAGGTTGATGTGCAGGCGTACGTACGTATGTACTACAACAGCAAATTTCATTACTGACTGTTCACCTACTTAATTCGAGTATGAGACTTAGCCTAGTTCTTTGAATTTAAAGCTTGAGGGTCTGTTCAAGGAAGCCATTCTGCGTCAGCGTCCATGTTACGCTCGCGCTCTCGCTCGGGTGTCTCCGTGAGGTCCTCCTTGCTGCTCGCGACCTTGTGGTACACCTTCTTGCCTGCTTCCACCACGTATTCTACGCCGTCAGCTGCAAGAGTTATTCCAGATTAAAGATCGAACGATTTCGAACTCCAAGGATGGAAAAATCAGTCTAAAGTTGACAAATTTATATCTATCCACTTTACCTGATGTTAAGCAGTACCTACTAGAGTCCGGATGCGAAGACGGTTAGTGAAGCAGGATTGTGCCTCTCTAGCTGTCCTCACCTGACTGACCCGCAAGTGGCAAATGACTCCGCTTTAGGTCATCATCATCAGCCTATCTTAGTCCACTGCTGGACATAGGCCTCCCCTAATGAGCGCCATAGCGCCCTGTCCTCAGCTTGACGCATCCAGCATCTGCCTGCATTCTTTCGCAGGTCATCATCCCACCTGGCCGGAAGGCGTCCTACACTACGTTTACCGAGCCGTGGTCTCCACTCAAGAACACGTTTACCCCAGCGGTTGTCGGTTCTTCGCCAGATATGGCCGGCCCACTGCCACTTCAACTTGCTAATTCTTTAGGTACCACTTTAGGTACCTGATGTTAATTAAGCAGAAGCGGAGCGAAGCTGACCCGCAGGTTGACCCGTCCATCACACTCCAAGTTTAAAGACTCCAATGTTGTGAGAAGGAGGCGATTCGTTATCTGGGAGAGTATTCTATTAAAATTTCCTTATTTATAAGAAGCTATCAAAACTTGGCATTCAAAATACCTAATGGTATTTGACGATAAGGCCAAAGGTGGAAACGCATTTTGCCCAGAACCTTCGGCACATACCTATAATAGTCATGTCAATGTTAAGAGCGGCTAAATCCCTCAAGGTATTGAACTATAACTCTAACCACCAGTTTAGTTATTCTGTGAAACCGCTTGGTCGATGTTGTGTATAGATAAGGTCTGGGGGTCTATGTTGACTCCCTCGATGCCGTTGGCACAGCAGGGCAGCTCTTGATGATGATAGACATTATGTCATAGGCGTATGAGCTCAAGGTACTTAATTAATAGCACTAACCAATAGCACCGCCCGTCTTGCGCACCGCTTGCCCGATGTTGTGTGAGGAGAAGGTCTCGGGGTCGATGTTGATGTTGACCCCTTCGGTGCCATTGGCGTGGGTGGGGCAGCCGCTCTGGGAGATGATGGACAGGTCGTAGGGATCGACACCGAATGACGACAGCTTCGTGCGCATCTGGAAAATAACAGTAGCGGGTGTAGGTGTTGTCATTGGCTTTCATCATCTCATCATCATCTCGTGGTTGAATCACTAGTTTCGAACCCTGGGTTCAGACATGTATTCAACATCTGAACTGGTCATCCTTTTTTGGATACCTTATATTAATATTTGTTTCCTCTTTTTCCAATGTTAAAATAATACCTACATTAAATATTATTATATAACCATCGAGGCTACTCCTAAGACTTGGTTTTGCTAATGGGAAATGTTCTTAGTCTAAGAAAACCGAAATGGTGACTAAAGTAATGATATCTCCAGCTTATGCGTACCTACTTCAAAAGGCACCAATAAGCCGTTGGTCCCGGTTGTTCTCGTATGTAGCAATCTCTAAAACCCGTCTATTTTTCATGTGGAAAACAGATTCTTTAAGGGGAATCTACGCTGGCATGGAATGGGGGATGTTTTCATAGAGAATTGGAGCAGTACTAACCTTGTCAACGAACATCTTGTCCAGCACCTTGGACCTGGACAGGATAGTGGCAGAGCGGCGGTGCGCAAACGCCAGCTTCTGGCACGTGAAGATGGCTGCGTACGTGGTGTAGTCAGTCGCCAGCACTGTGTACTGTGCTGAGCCGGCCACACCTGCAAGTAGAGTAATGTAAAGGTAATTTTTTTAAACTAAGCAGGTAGGATCTGGTCGCTTAATTCAATTCAAAATTCAAAATCATTTATTCAGTTTAGGCTACAAATAGCTCTTATGAACGTCATTAATGCCATTGGTTCGTAAGTCTATCTACTCTGGGCGGGAGATCTTGTACTGAGAAGAACCGGCAAGAAACTCAGCAAGTGTTTAGCTCTTTTCTCCCTTACTGCGTCATAAATATTAGAAAATGCCCTATCATAAAAGGACACTTTCCATCACAAATAAAAACACAAAATATAAAGGACAGTCACAACATGTAAAAAAACACAAAAACAGAAAAAATAAATAAATAAAACATTTAAGTTTGCAAAAACATCATTTACCAGTCCTAGTACTAAACAACATCATCATCAGCCCCTCTCGACACACACAGCTGGGCAAACGCATCTCAAGAATATATAATTTTTTGAAACTATGGGCTGTAATCATCACATCACCATCACCAACTCATTATATATCCCCACTGATTGGGCACAAGTCTTCCCTGTGGATGGAAACACCACAGAATAAGAACGGGCAATGGCCCGTGGCGGTGAATGCACCGCCACGTGGGCCCAGCAGTGCTATTCTCTAAGCAAAACAGCGTCGACCTGGAGGTCGACGCTGTTTTGACACACATTCCACATTGAACTCGCTCATAACTTGCAAACGAATGTAGACTTTATTACTATTTGAAAGTAGGTTGAAATTCGTTTGCAAGTTATGAGCGAGTTCGACGTTGAGTTCGACGCTGTTTTACTTATAGAATAGCGCTGCAGTGCGGACTGTGGTTGTGAACGACTGGCTAATGCAGCCGGGAGCAACGGCTTTGCGTGCTTTCCGAAGCAAGAACATTAAGGAATATTTTGTTATAATTGCAAAACATCTTACTAAGCGGGAAGCGGATTTTCATCCGAGCGGGGACTGCCGGGTCTGGAACGGTCAGGATACCCGTATATCTGCAAAGAAGCAAAAACATGGTAAGTACCTGTAGACAAATTATTGTGTTATATACTTATATTAATATTAGCAGCCACTCGCGGTTTCACCAGCGTGGTTCCCGTTTCCGTGGGAATATCGGGATAAAAAGTTCTATGTTTTAATCCAGGTTTTAAACTATCTGTATGCCGAATTTCATCCAAATTCATACATCTGTTGCAGCGTGAAGAAGCAACAAATATGCACACATCCATACAAACAAACTCTCGCATTTATAATACGTATTAGTGTGAAGAGATCACTTTTGTGTAGGTATCTACTTCCTAAACTGAAAGAGAGATATCTAAAAAAAAATGTTTCTCTGTGTTTGTAGTTTTATCACTCCATTGGACCTCGGTGCTAACAAGATAGTTTGCGCGGTATCTGCGCATGCGCTGCATGTCTGCTCTTTTGATTCGATCCGAATGCATCGGAGCATCTAGTAGGGGACAACACGCTTGCGTGATGCTATCACCCCTAGAAAGTTAAAAACCCTGTGATGATGTTTCAACTATACAGCTTGAGGAACCTTTTAGTTTTACGCCGCCCTCAAAACGACCGTAATGCTGTAAAGTCCTAAGCGACCAAAATCAACCACTTTAAAAAAAACTGAATACTGTTGTTAGCAAGCCCAACTACCGACCTGTAGTCATGCTTGAGCGGCGTAAGCCCGAGGATGAAGTGCTGGGAGACCTGCTCCAACTCGTACTTCCCAGGTTCGTCGGTCTGCGTGAAGTTGTACGTGATGCAGTGGGAGGCTGTCGACGTCTTCTGTATTACGTACCAGATACCCAGCAGCTGTGGACAGTTGAGTAAATTTAGTAAAGTCATATCTACTAGCTCGCGACTTCGGAAAGGAAACCCGTAGCCCATGAATGGTAGTTTAAAAAAATTATAGAACCCTATTGCAGCGCCACCTACTGGGCAAAATTGTGAATCTAATCTAAACCATTTACAAACATACACAATTTTTTTTATCAAAATCAGTCCAGCTGTTTATGAGGTGTTCAGTGACAAACGGTACGGTAATGTAAGTAGGTATCTTAATAATCAAATTGTAAAATTTAATGCAATAAATATAGCAGTGTGGTTAGGGTCCGTAAACGTCTTCGCTGGCGAATAGGCCTTCAGAATCATTATACAAGGTAGGTAACATAAATTCGATTCTCGAAACAGAAAGAAACATTATTCTACCTGAAATATCACATCGTACGTAATATAACTCAATATTAGTTGTTAGAAGTGATTTAATACCCAGGATTATACTAGTACCTAGGTAGATCGATCCTTATCTTTAACAAAATACCAAAAAATATTAAAGCCGAAAAAAAAGAAATCTTATTTAAAAAAAAAAATTAAAGCAGTATTTAGCACAAAAATGCTACTACTCAATACTAGAGTTTATGTCAGACAAAGACAATAAATAAGTTCATATACATGTCCACGGAAAGCTCACACGCTGGCAATATTTTTAATTTTATATTTTGTTTTTTACTATTATTAAGTTAAAAAATATAAGAATTAAATTATATAAGAATAGTTATAATTTTGCGATGCCCTAACAGGGTTTGTAACAGGCCATCATATACTATTTTATTACTTTATTATTGTATGAAAGTGATACTGTATACATAAGTTCAATAAATAAATAAAATAAAATAGGTAAGTGTAGGTACCATGAATTCGATTCTCAAAACAGAAAGAAACATTATTCTGCCTAAAACATCACACCGTAATGTAACTCAATATTAATTGTTAGAACTATCAAGGGAGCTCGCCCAAGCACGAGCCACATCGCTGAGCGATTATTTTGTAGTAGAATACGACTTTTTGTAGCCGGTGGGCGTTGAAGTATTGAATTCTATACGTTCCATATTCTACTACAAAATAATCGCTCAGCGATTGTCGCTCGTGGGCGAGCTCCCTTAATAGGATTGTACCAGTACCTAGGTAGGTAAGTGTTATTTAATAAAATTTTACGTAACATGTTTACTTTAGCGTCTGTAAGTAATTCTGTTTAAAAATAATAAGCTCCATTGTTTGAATACAAAGCGTGGTGGCGGTTATTTAAAATTCGATGTTACAAGAAGTTACCTACCTACCTAAGTTTTTAATGAGTTACCTACTTATGCAACTTTCTCGGTATCACCGACTGCTAAAGGATTCAAAAATGCAAAAAGATCGGTAATGCAACTTTTTGGGCAATTCAAATTAATTTCCTACATGCAAACAATGTAGGTAGGTACCTAACTCTTAATACAATGGAATAAGGGTCTAAACTAGTCAAAAGTGTTTACATGTTAACGCTTGTGACTGTACCTACATACGATTCAAACTGACGTGTGCTAGATCTAATACATACTAGGTGTATCATTGTAGGTAGGTATGAATTGGATACGATTGAAAATACTAAATGTTCCATTCCATTGTTCAATTGGAGGAATTGCAAAGGATCTGAAAAGAATTACAACAAATAGTTTTTGCATCAATGTGACCGATCCTGCAGAACTTTTATTTGATATAGGTACCTACCTAGACCTACCTACCTACCTAGGACTAACTCTAACAATGTCGAAATTTACCTTTATGGTATTGTTACTTTTCAATGTATAGGTTATATTAAGGGACACCGTCACAGATTACATAATAGTTCACCGCGTTTTCTTGTAACGTGCGAGTACCTACCTAGATAATCGTTATGGGAAAATTAGAAATTAAAAAACATTTATTCAGTAAGTATCACAACTGTAGGACAAATAAAACATTCATAACACATTATAGGTACCTACCTTGGTATGATACTGAAAGGGCATCTTCTCAGCATATGTCAAAACATTTGAGCAATGCCAAGACGCTGGTCTTCCGAAGGTGCCCAGACTACGAAAATTAAAAAGAGTGCACTGCTACTACAGTAATAGCTGTCTCTGTTGTTATCGAAACCTTACTCGGGTCTCTCGCCGACTGGCGTTAATTAGAGTCAATTACAACTAAGTGCCAAACCAATCATTCCAAGAAGTGCTCACGGCCTCGTTAACGATATGTTTGAACATTCAATAAACCAATAACTGAGTATCCTATATATATAAATGATACAAAGCGTAAGATTATCTTGTTATTGACATTTGTATGAGACTCAATGTTATCGGAGATGACTGGGGTCATATGCAGTCATAACGGGTGACGAACACAGACGAAAATAATGGACACACTTGTTATCGTTCAAAGACATACATAATAATGTGAGTACACCGGAAGGCACGTAAAGCCGTTGGTCCCGGGCCGGCTGCATTAGCAGTCGTAAATAACCGCCAATCCGCACAGGGCCCGCGTGGTGGTTTATGGCCCGTTCTCCCTATCCATCCATTGGGAAGGCTCGTGCTCTAGCAGTGGGGACGTATTATGCGCTGGTGATGTCACTGCCCTTTGTTTGTATGTAGGTACATACAGGGTGGAATTTTGTAATGCCACCTGAAGGGAAAAGTACTCTTAATACTGTAGATAGAAAATTTTACTCAAAGAAAACATTCCTTTATTTATGAAAAGAAAGAAAACTGCATTCAAACATTTTAGAAAATTCGCTTGCCACACCCTGGAATCAAACCGACTAAAATCTCCAAAAAAATATCTCCAAATATTCAGATGAATCTTTTAGTAAAATAGTGCTTTAACTTTACCCATTGAATTTATAAGTTTAGATTTCATGGTTTCCTTTCATTTAATTTATCAAGTTTGTTAGAGAGATATATTATAATTTGACCCTAACGATCGATGCGATGCAATAAAAGTACAGGGTGTAATTTTTACACATTTTAGTCGGTTCGATTCCCGGGAGTGGCAAGCGAATTTTCGAAAATCTCTGAATGCAGTTTTCTTTCTTTTCAAAAATAAAGGAATGTTGTTTTTGAGTACAATTTTCTATCTACAGTACCTATTAAGAGTACTTTCCCTTCAGGTGGCATTACAAAATTCCATCCTGTATTAACGGAACCTCAAGGCTACCTACATCAAAGGAGAGCAGCTGTCAACCCTTCTAAAGAGGGCAGTAGACTGGTTAGTGAACTGTCTGCAGCAAATATTTTTAATCACTTTTCTCCTGTCGTGAGGACTAATTAGTTTTGTTTGCACCATTAATTTAATACAGCATATTAACATTACATTACATAATATGTACATATTGGTTTTTTAAACCAATAGAAGGCCGTATTTTGTTTGTGTGCGGAATCATTTATTTAAATAAACAGCCAAAAAGCAACACCAATAAAACATTTTACTAATAAATTCTCAACTACTTCATGTATAACCGATACACTCATGGATTTAATTACTATTGAAATATCAGTTGGATACTCATTAGAAATGTTAAGATAGGCACTAGATTTAATATTTCCAACATAAAGTACCAGGCTACCATCATAACTATGCAGGAGATTGCTTATTAATGTAAAATAATATTATTATAATATTTGCTATACATATATGTATTTATTATTCTTTTATATTAATAAATTATTAATATAATTATGGTAGCCTGGTACTTTATGTTAGAAATATTAAATCTAGTGCACTAAAAATATCTCAATGGTGCAGATGAGACCATACTCAATCCGCGGTTTCCTTTGCACCATTAAATGTTGCAAACGAAACTAATTAGTTTCACCTGCACCATTGATGGTGCAGGTCAATGGTGCATACGGTTCGTCGGGACTTTTCTATGGCACAAAATAAAGTGACCGGATTTCGGAACAGCTCAGAAAAGTGTGAACGCAGCTATCGCGAGATTCCGTGTCCGTGAATGTAGTCTACGTATGTGAGCGTTGGTCGAGCGCGGTTTTATGAAGGTTACCTACTTCAGTCTTTTTATTTTGTGGCTATGGTAAGACCTTTGACTATAATCATCATCATCAGCGCATTTTTATGTCCCCACAGCTGGGGCACGAGCCTTCCCTATGGATGGATAGGGAGAACGGGCCATAAACCACCACGTGGGCCCAGTGCGGATTGGTGGTTGTTAACGACTGCTAATGCAGCCGGGAACAACGGCTTTACGTGCCTTCCGAAGCACGGAGGAGGTCGAGATGATAAATTTTTGGTCACTCATCCGATAATCGACTTTTGCAAAAGTTGCTTAACCTCAGCACTCGCAGACCGGCAACGTTAACCGCTGCGCCATCGAGCTCCTCGCTTGCTCTTTGACTAATCGTGTTTAAATTAAAATAGCAGTGTTATGCCGGCTTTGCTGGTAAAATGCGTAAGTAACACGGTAGTATAATGCCTATTCTGCTGTTGTTATAGGGTTTCCCATATATTATACGTACTCAATGGCCAGGTGACCTTAGGGGATTGGGTGGACGGGCTATTTATATTCTTATGCTACAAGTAAGGTATTAGCCACAGAATCTGTGGTATTAGCCGTCCCCCTGCGACTTCGTCCAATAAGCTACTGTGAATAGTACCTGCTATGCATGTGTTTAGTAGATACTGTCGAGGGAATAAAGTACTTGCTGAAATATAATATACTTTTGGATGTCCATATACATTAAGTCCATATGGATGTCCCCTACGATCAGACAAATTTCAAGTTTATAGCCTTTATAGGTAGGAACCTTGGGTTTCGAGATCAGTCATCTTCACATCACATTGAGCGAGTAGGTATGTAGGGCGTGATGATAAGTGTATTTATCAATGCGTTGTTTTGTTTCTCATTATCAATAGGTAGGTTATGAGATAAATCGGAAAGTACAGTCACGAGCAATAACATGTATACACTTTTGACTAGTTTTGACTCTTATTCCATTGTGTATTCATATTCAAATTAATGCACCTCGAAATGTATACATGTAAATGTTCGTGACTGTACATAAGTACAGAGACAAACAATAAAAGTCCATAGTAGGTAGGACAGTGGCACCAGTGTTCAACAGGAATCAGTTATCACCATTTATTTCCTTTCAGCCGTTATTATTTTAAGCTTTCAGCATTCAAAGTTGGGGTCAGCAACTGGTTTTGGTCTTTAGCAACAGGGTTGCCAACCATACTTAATAACGTATCCTACGTTATTTTCCATCCCCATACTTTATTTATTATTTACTTTATGCTGGATGAGAGTAGCCGCGGATCGTGCTCGGTGGCGTGCACTTGGAGAGGCCTATGTCCAGCAGTGGACTAGTATAGGCTGATGATGATGATGATACTTTATTCTTTTTAATAAAAATAAAGTATGGAAAATACTTTATTTCTGACTAATGCTTGCGTTTGAGCGGAGTATTCCTGTTGACTTAATTTCTGAACTACTGAATGATACTCAGACTCAGGTGAAGTGAAACGAAACGCAACGCTAATTTCAGAACGCGCTATAAAACAATAAAAATTATTAGATAGTGCCAAGAGTACAAAAAAAAATGTTTTTAAACATTTAAATAAATAAATTTGAAAAATACTTTATTTTTTTTCAAATCCTTTTTTATACAGTGTATAGTATATATATATAGTTAGTGATGGATATACTTTAATTTCTTGAAAAATAGTTGGCAACCCTACCTTTATACCACCTGCTTTCTTAATTAAAAACTCTTTTGAGTTAATTAATACCTTTATTACCTTAAAAGAGTTGATACCTTTTTACTAATTAATTAGTTTGCGTTAAGAGGAAATACTAAGGTCGACTGAATTGAAAAATATTTATGAATAGTAAACAAAATTAACGTTTTGTAGTCCCCTGATTCCTCCTCCAAAACTGGACCGATTAAATTAGTGTTTTCATTAAAATTAAAGAAAGTCTTTGGCCTGTGTTCCTATGTTTTGCTTTTTTTTATAATCTTCGTCAAATTTGGGAAACACAGCGGAAAATCTGGTAATTTTTTTAGGTTTTTAAAGGTTTATATCTTTTTTAATAATACATTTATTAGAAAAAGGAAAACAAAGGGACACAGCCAAAGCCTTTCTTATTTTTAATGAAAAAAGTAATGAAATCGGTCCAGTTTTGGAGGAGGAATCAGGGGACTACGAAACGTTGATTTTATCTACTTTTCACACATATTAATCCCCATTTACATTTGTTTAACTATGGAACGCGAAAGTTTAAAAGTGTACATCTTTTGAGGTACTTTTATTGCCTCGGTGACTGAGTGGGAAAGCGCTCGGCCCGATACCCGAAGGTCCCGGGTTAAATTCCCAGGTCGGGCAGCCCGGGTTTGTGAGCGTTGTGATTAAGCCAATACCCATCGATTGTTGTGATGACTTGATTTCAATGATGGAGGCCTTTGCCCAGCAGTGGGACAGTTATAGGCTATTTACTTTACTTTACTAGGTAGGTAGTAAGTATCTACTTTTATGATCCTCACAACAACGATAGTTGCGAAATTACAAATGCATCTTACATAGGTCAAATTGAGGCTTGCTTCCCTATTGTATAGATTAAACAAAAGAAGACTTAAGATGTAGGTCTTAACATTAAATACTAACCTTTTTCATTTCGAAGCCAGGCATCGGTTCCACCAAGGGGCAGGCTCCCAAATGATACGTGTGGGCTTGGGTGTAACCCACCATTGCAACCACCAAACCAAACAACGCCGTAAAAAACATTATTAACCTTTTATATCGACTAGTCGGCCAATTAAAAATATGATATAAAACTAACTTGGAACTGTTTTTTATCTAATGATATTAAATATCGCGTTTTTTAAAAAGAGAGACACACGTGCTTCTCTGTCGGCGTTTACCCGAAGACTGGTTAAGATTTTTACTCCCCATTCATAATAAACAAAGCTGTCGGCCTTTCAATAACGCGAATGTAGCGATAGTGGTTCTAAGAAATGAGCGCTGGCTGCGGCTTCATTCATGTTCTCGAATGTAAATTGGATCAGTATACTTACAGTATAATAACTATAAAGAAATAACACATACCAAATTTAAGAATCATTAAAATAAAAGAATAGAGAAATTAACGTTGATTGTTAACGACTGCTAATGCAGCCGGGGTCAACGGCTTTACGTGGCTTCCGAAGCATGGAGGAGCTGGAGATAATATATTTTTGGTCATCCAATGATCGGCCTTTATGAAGCACCTGTGTGCACTCACTGCCATCGAACTCCTCAAGGGAGGACGCTGCATAAACAAAAAACTGATTACCAACATTAGTAGGTATTTAATTGTTAGATACTTATATTTTTTACCGCAGGTAGGCCGTCTTCTTGTTTAGTATACATAGTCGTAATTAATGCAGAAAAAATATTTAAAAACATAGAATCATCATAATATACAAATGCTTTAATTGCGGTAAAATCTTCTGAATAATATCCTCAAATAATAGGAATACAGACTTCCTGCTAATTGTTTTTGTTGCGTCTATTGAGTCTTCGTAATAAATGAATCATATACGTACTATCAGCCTCACATTCAGCGTAACAGTTTGATCTTAAAACCACAGTTATCTTTTAAGAGTTAGAGGCTAGTTTTGTATGCAACTGTTACTCTGGGTGTGCGATCGACTGTACAGTTAAACAAGTTCGTCATACTTCCTCTTTTAAACATATACAAAGTTTTTGTCACGATACAATATACGTACCTACCTATTCTTTGCTTTTGTTGAGTCGACTTTTGAACTCGATAATCATTGAATGTACAGGCTGATGTCTTATAATGATGCGCCTATTGTATCCCTGGGTAGGTCCTAGGTAAGTATCAAGGTGGGCCAAAGTGTGTTTCGGATTTTTCGATGATTTATGATCACCAACCCTCATTAGGCAAGCGTGGTGAGGTGATTAAGCCTAAGCCTAAACCCATTAATTGTAGCGATGACCTAATTTCAATTATAGAAGTATTTGTCCAGCTGTGAGAAAGAAGATACCTAGGCTATTAACTTACCTCTCACTTACTCCTTGGAGTCAGTGCTGGATAATTTGATAATGCAGCGGATCGGCTAGCGCGTTCGGAAATTTATATTTTACGTCAAGCAACTTTCGCAATGTCGTATAACCGGATAGGTATACGAATTACAAATATAAAAAATCCGGGACCTCTCGGTCTGAGATTGATGGTATTACCAATAGACCACAGACGCAGTAATGAATTTTATAGCTTTAAAAAGCATCCTGTGGAACAGGTATACCGACATAGGTGCTTTTGAATGCCTATTAGCGACAGCGGTTAAGGTCCATACTATACGGCGATGACTCACGACGCCATATTGTTTTGTAGGACGGCCACAAAATGGTGACTAACCGTTATTATTCAACATTCAAATGAAAGGAACAAACAGAGATTGACAGATCACTTTCTTCTTTGTTGTGAGATTTTTATATTAACCTCATTTTATTTGTCCTAGTTAGAACATTGTATATGTAATATTGAGCTGACTTACCATTTTCCTGTTTCTAACTTTTAAGTATATTTTTGTTAAGTATGTTGCTAATCTATAAATTTTACGCAAATATTATTGCAAATTAATTTAGAAATAATGTTACAAACTTCGATAATAACTACGAGTAGGTAGTAGTAGTAGCTAGTCAAGCGGAAGCTTGAACAATCCAACATAAACCAAACAGAGTACGAAATTCACAATTTACACCCGCTGGGAATCGAACAGGGACTCTAAAGCCCTGCGCAGACGACGGACTTTAATCCGCGGCGGAGAAAAAAGTACGCTCCGCTAATAAAAAGTCCGCCGCTGATTTACCGCGAACTCAACGCACACGGTGTGCGATCATTTGTTGCCCGGAAATGTAGAGAAGTGCACGCTATGGAAGCAAATATTCAGAGGTTACGTTGTGTTGCAATTTACATGAAGTTTAAGAAAAAGAGAAGACATTTTAAAAGAAAATACTGGGCCCATCCCCTTGCTTCTCCTAGTCACACGAGTTCTATTTTTTTCGGGGACTCCCCCGTACTTTTGTCCGGTCCGCTCTCTGCATGTCCGCGGTTATTCGGGGGACTTTTTATACGCTGTACTTTTAATCCCTCGTTTGCGTTACTGGATACAGTTGTAAGCGATCTATTTTAGCGGATAAAAAAGTCCGCGGACAAAAATCCCTCGTCTGCGCAGGCCTTAAAGGCCTTAAAGGCCTTAAAGGGTGTGATTAGGCGAAGCAACGCACATGGCGGACTTTAGTCCGCGTTGTGCACTCGAGAGTGACGTACGTATGCACGACGATAAACGATGACGCAGGAAATCGATTCTAAAATTTTAATAAAAGAAGTCGAAAAAATAACTTCTTTATATGATACGTCAAAAAATTAGTAAGTATCACGACCGAAATTTTAAGAAAAAGTTGTGGAACGAGGTACGTCAAGAGGTTTATTACTCTTCTGTTTGCGACTTATTATCGAACGAAGAAAAAACTAAATATGGTAAGTATTGTTATTTATTATTGTAAAGCAATTTACAACAACAATTTTATATTAATTTAATAATCCGCTTCGTGAAGTCATAGTAAAAAAAAATAAAGCGATAATCTATTGTTAATCGATCCGATATAAGGGGATGGACCCAATATTTTCTTTTAAAATTCTTCTCTTTTTCTTAAACTTCATGTAAATTGCAACACAACGTAACCTCTGAATATTTGCTTCCATAGCGTGCACTTCTCTACATTTCCAGGCAACAAATGATCGCACACTGTGTGCGTTGAGTTCGCGGTAAATCCGCGGCGGACTTTTTGTTCGCGGAGCGTACTTTTTTCTTCGCCGCGGAGAAAAGTCCGTCGTCTGCGCAGACCTTTAAGCAGATACCGGTTTAACCAACACTATAGTGTGCGGGTGTGTCTAGTGCGAAATCTATTCCAACTTTGAATCACGTTTACGAAACCGAGATATTATGATAAATTAAATAATAATTAAATAACGAAAACGAGATTTATGAAATTAAATATTTTATGCTATAGAGACACAATTAACAATGTTGCAATTGAGAGGCTCTCGATGCTCTCTCATGAGGAGCTCAATGGAAAAGTTGGAGAACGGGTGATGACATGCGCTCACTCAAAGGCAACGGCAGTATAGGTACCTATTTAGCTTTGTGTTTGCAATAAAGGAATAGTCCGTAAGCATAGTTTGTAGTTGGTCACCCCTCTAACAGGGTATTACTGACGCATCAGCATCTCTATTGGTAACTTCCTGCCTTAAACAACAAGCAGAATTTAAAAGTAATCCTTAATACAAGAGTCTCACAGCTTACATTAGCGTGTTAGTGGTAAATAGTTTTATTAAGTTACAGTTCTGTGATTTAGACAATAACATGAGCTATCAATTGATAAAAGGTTTTACATCTCTATGCTTCACAACTGAACAAACGTTAGAATGTTTATTGCTTTGCAAACTAGTGGCGCGCTCGCGACTTTGTCGGCTTCAGCAGTGCTATTCTCTAAGCAAAATAGCGACTACCTCGACATTGAACTCACTCACAACTTGCAAACGAATGTAGACTTTATTACTATGTTAAAGTAGGTTGGAATTAGTTTGCAAGTCATGAGCGAGTTCTATGTCGAGCTCGACGCTGTTTTGCTTAGAGAATAGCGCTGCTGTTTTACCAGCTCGAAACCCTTAGTTTTATTTTATTTTTTAATAGTTACAAACCTTGTTCTGACAATTACGAACCCACCAAAAACTAAATCAATCAAATCCAGTCCAGCCGCTCTGACATACATTGTGGCAATTGATTATTTAGATAGCATTTTGCTATTTCGTGCTTCAGAAGGCAGGTTAGCCGTCCTTTTTCTTGTGTTTTCAATATCCCCCAAGTTCGATCAATAATATAGTACTACTCGTAGACAGTGACGGATTAACCCTTAATCAAATTAAGCAATTGCCTAGGGCATCACGTCTGGGTCACTAATTTGAAAATTCGCGCGTTTTAAGTTGACATAGAGTCCGACCTAGAGTCATAATAAGTCAAATAAGTTCCAGACCCAGTGATTCGGCTCGCACAATTTTACATCAAACTCACGCACAATTGTATAAAATAATACATGATGATAAAATTGAATCAGCTTTCCCTAATGCAGAAACAGCCCTGCGTATATTTTTATCGCTTATGATTACAAATTGCTCAGCGGAACGTTCTTTTTCAAAATTAAAAATATTAAGAAATGAAAAAAGGACAAAGATGATACAAGAAAGGCTCGATCATTTATCGATATTATACATAGAGTCCGTTATGTTAAAAAAGTTAGACGTTAATACTATCTTGCGTGAATTCAATGCCCGAAAAAGCCGCAAGGCGCATTTCAATAAATAAATAAATTATGCTTTGGTTTTTATTGTTGTCGCACCTACTCCACTTCTAAGGTACGTTACATCTCATCATCCTATTTTACAGGAAAAATAATGTGTAATATTTTTAGGCAGTAAAGGTTTAAAGACCGATTCTACTAGTTGACATACGGATAGGGGGTCCCACAGGCGTAGATTGCTTAGGGCATCAAGTCTTAATCCGTCACTGCTCGTAGATTCCCGATAAACGCTTCAAAAACAGTCCGACAAATTAAACCATACCTCTTGTGGTCAAATTAGGAAAGGGCGATTATAGTATCTTGCCGCCTTATGATGGGGTGAAGCCATGAAGGCAAAATAATTACTCATTGTAGAATACAGGATATTTTTTTACTAGTGCGCAATTTTTCTGGAGCGACTCAGAATCGGTGAGTAAACAACTTTCTCATAGTAACGTGGGATGAAATATGTCAAAAATGTTTGGACTTCCCTTAATTTAGCGAACACTTGATTAGCCTTACGAGTATTTGTATGAAGAGTCTCAAAATTTTTGACATATTTCAACCCATGTTACTTTGAGAAAGCTGTTTACTTACCGATTCTAAGTCGCTCCAGAAAATTTGCGCACTGGTAAAAAAAATATCATGTACCTATAACAAAATTAAAAAAAAATCCTAATTTTTTTTTTAACATGATCGAATGAAAAATCGCACTAGGCAGTGGAAGAGAGAGTTTTTTTCTTCCATTCGATCACGTTAACCAAGCAAGATTGAGCCTCTTGTTGAGGCTTTAGTCGGTAAAATTCGCACAAGACACCAAACTATTTACACAATTTTGAAGCATTATGTATTATAGACGGCAGATAGCTACTATGCAAATTTTCTAGGAAGGCCTTAATGACACGATAACGCTTCAGATAATAAATGAATGACACAATTAGTAAGATTGTATGACCAATTAAAACATGTTTCAGTGTAAATAACTGCCTGTTTACAAAACGAATTAAAAAAAAATAGAATAGGTACCTATTACTTACCTACACCATGCATACTTTAACCCTTTTCGTAAAATTATATTTAGGTATTTGTGTAATTTTGAATACTTACCTACTTATGTATATATTCTTTATTTTTCTCAGTAAAGATACCTAAGTCATATTAAAATTAGGAAACGTAGCTGTACGTTTCTTAACCTTTTCACCGCCCAACTATCCTGCACGCGATATCCCGCTGTACGCCAACGTATTTAAATGTATTTTAATAAAGTAGGTAAGTACAAAGAAGAACTTCTATAGAAGTGCTGGCGTGGATGGCACGAAAATCTCGAATTTCTATAGAAGTTGTTGGCGGTAAAAAGTTTAATGACAGTAAACAAGTTGAAAAACCAAACACAGTCATTCATCATAACTTAATAGGTGGACTTCTTGGCGGGAAAGTAAAGCATCATCTCTGCGGTTTTGTTTTGTTTTCTAAAATTTATGTTATGTCGAATATTAATGTGAAATAATGGTGGATTACTAACCGTTATGTGTTCGTGAGTGTGCTTAAGTGTTGGCAAATGAAACAAAACAGTGCAACGTCACTTTTCAAATTCTCTCAAGAAGCTCGCGTGAGGACTTAGTAAAGCCCCACATCTTTACTGAGATGCTTGAGATGATCATTCATCATCATCATATAAGGAAATATTGTTTATTTATGTATTACTTGTAAGAAAAATTACTTTGACACTGGCTAAATGTGCTAATCGCACGAAGCCATCCACTAAAAGAAAAAAAAACTTAATAGGTAGGTACATGCTAAGAATGACTGTATTTAGTTTTTCAACTTGTCAACTCATGTAGGCTGTAGCTTGCTTAGAGCATTAAACCAACTTAATGCTCTAAGGTAGCTTGTTAGGTACCATCTTTATAGACTAGCAATCTCCAATCAACAGAATAAATCTAAAATTTTATAAATAGCATTTTAATGTAAAAGAAAACAATGTAAGCATACTTTTAACTTTTTTATTGTGTGGTTTGCAAAACTGGTTTTACAATTTTAATATTTTACAATACACAACTGTAAGAAAACTCTTTAATGCCAACACCGCATGTAGGATGTTGGCAAAAAAAAAAAAAGTAAATTTTATTATTATAACAAAAAGAAGTTTCTAAAATAAGATGGGTAATGAATGTACTTAATTAGATTCGAGGTGAGGCGACAGAAGACAAAACCAAACAAATATCGATACCTAGGTATCCATTTTACAGCTTGATGTCATTTATTTATTTGTTTTAGTTTAAGATGACGGCTGATCTCACAGACCATGGTCTGTGGCTGCACTAGAGTACAGTTACAACACTAGGTCAATCACATTTTATTACGTATAATGTAGGTGTACTTTAAATAATACATAAACTATAATATATTAATAATCTAAATAAATTCTAGAAATAATAATAATTATAGTGAAAGGTGAATGCTGACTTGATAGTTTGCTAATATAAGTCAAACGTTTTTCAAGTAAGCGACTACTAGGGCACGGGATTTAAAATCTCAGTTGCATAAGGACACTAAAAGAAGAAAGGCACGTAAAGAAGTTGGTCCCGGCTGCATTTAGCAGATGTTAACAACCGCCAATCCGCATAGTAATTACCGAAAAAGCTACCAGTTGTTAATTGTATAGTCGCTTTACCACCTTAGAAGTGAATTTTGTTTGCATATAATAAAACAACAACTTCTATTTTTTTTTAAAAGACCAAGTGACAGATACGTTGTCATTATTGACAATGAGCCTTAGCGACATTTTATTGTAATGGAAGTTTTTGTCAAAAGTGATAAAGCCATTTCATGGTCGACTATACATTGCAACGCGACTGTAGTTGCGGTTGATAAATTGGTATTACACACAAATAGCTCGATGATCGCTCGCTTAGTACATTTGCGATTAAAATAGTATAATGTAATAGTTTAACATACTTTTAAGCGTTGAAATGAAACAGCTCTTACGGATCTACTCGCGTTTATTTTACATATTAGTTATTTAATTTTTATCCTGACGTTTCGAACCCTTTTTAATAAACATTCTAATTTCAATAATAATCATAGCCCCAACACCATACTGCCAGACCAAAAGATACAGTAAGCTCTTTCTGCGTAAAACGGAACGCACCTGATTAAATTTGAATGAGGGTATACAAGCTACCAACTAATTATGAGACAACCAACACCTCAGTCTCCCTGTGACCACGGACCCTGCAAAGGGTTCGAAACGTCAGGATAAACATTAAATAAGTAATGTGTAAAATAAACGCGAGTAGATCCGTAAAAGTTGTTTCATTTTAATGTGTAGTGTTCGCGTAAACTTTAGAAAACAATAAACATTGAGCTATTTGTGTCCGTACCAATTTATCAACCACATCTACAGCAGTCGCGTTGTAATTTTCTTCGATAGTAAGCCTGCCACCTTATATGAATGATTGGTCTCACTGAGTTCGACTAGATACCAAGCTACCTAAACAATAGCTCCGTGAATGCAGCAACTCAATATTGTAGTGTGTGTAAGAACGGTGTCCTTCTTATTTCTTGTACTATTATTTCTACACAGTTTAACTACGCAAACTGGCATTTTACTTCGGTTTATGACAAAAATTTAACAAAACATTCGGTACGCGCACCTCACACACAGTCTACAACGCGACTGACAGCAGGCGACTGACTCGGGTACGCCGACTTCGGCGTAGTATTTTTTGCCGCATTTAACAAGTACGCCGACGGTATCTAGACGAGCGTGCGAGACCAATCATTTATCTAAAGGCCTGTTTTCACTTTGATTAGTGCGAGTGCAGGTGATTAGTAATTGCGAGTGTTTAGTGCAGGTGTGTAGTGCAAGAAGTGTCCAATTTTGTCAAGTGGCTGTGTTTAGTAAATTCAATTGTTAGCGTCCGACGCCAAACGCTAAACACTAAACACTGCTGTCCAGACGTCTGTACAGTGCAGGCAGGCTGCGAGTGAGGGGAAAGGGAGGGCGCGCGGGACGTGGCTACTCGCAGTCCACTCGCAAAAAAATAGAACCCGCGTCTAATCACTTTACTACGCAGGTTACTAATCACTCGCACTAATCAATCGCTGTCCACACGAGTTTACTCCTAATCACTAAGCACCTGCACTTATCACTAATCAAAGTGAAAACAGGCCTTTTTAGCCTGCCACACTAGGCAAGCGCGGTGGTACGGTCTGTCCTCCCTATGATGTTTCCATCATAGGTAAGCCTCCTGCCCCCAGTGGGCACTTAAAAATAAGCTGATGATGATGATGATTAGGTACTCGAAGAATCCAATAATCCATGCAGTTTGTGTGTGTGTTTAAAATCAGACTTTATTTGCATCAGTCATCCTCACATGACAGTTGGTTGTCTACATTTGCATTGTACGCCAGCTCGACGGTCACCACAGATCTGGCTTGTAGTGTCACAAACGCTTTCTTCTTTCCTAGTTCTATTGTCACGTCTTTCGAGTTTCCACTGCAAAGAAAAGCAATGATACACAAAACTGGATACAGTCGTTATGAATGTAATGCGTTGAGGTTACAGTAGCGTTCCAGACTACTAAAACAAAGTAGCTATTACTAATGATTATTATACTATTACTAATAATTTTATACCAGTTCGTATAAAATACAGAAATGTATAGTCGACAATGAAATTGCTTTACCACCTTAGAAGTAAATTTTGTTTGCTTAAAATAAAACAACAAGTTCTATTTTTGTTTAAAAGACCAAGTGACAGATACTTACGTTGTCATTATTGACAATGAGCCTAAAGCGAAATTTTATTGTAATGAAAGTGATAAAAGTGATAAAGCAATTTCATGGTCGACTATACATAATTATTAGTAAAAATGTAGTTACATTGCACAGAATAAAGAGACCGCAGAAGTTAAGCTTCATGTCGTTAGCCCCTTGCACGGACACGAATCTCGGAACAGCTCGGAACAGTCCGAGCGCTGGTGTGATGAGGTTGTCTATGTGTGCGTTGCAAGTGCGTAAATAGTCGTTTACTTTTTAAATCTACGAGTAAAATTACTAGTTCGCTTCCTTCAAATTTACGGCGGCGTTCCACAGGGATCCTTTTTAGGTCACCATCGATTCCCTTGAACTGAAACCTTGGGTATGATTGGGTAAGATGTTGAGGGGAGTTTCTCTTACTTCTAGCTGAAGTTCTGTACGTAAAGGGGATTTTAAAGAGACCTATAGAGCCTGACCAATGTCGTGACAACTTAAGTTGTGCCGTATCCGACTGCTGGGCCTCAAGTGGCAATTAAGCTGATCTTGAGGGACTGGTTCGAAGAAAAGACGAAGAGGGAGGAAGAGGGTCACAGTAACCCAGTCACCCTGGTGGATAAAACGGGGAGACAGATGGGAATATCCCAAAATTTTTTGTTAAGACTGTAAATAAATTGGTGTTTCAACTTGACTTTGGCAAACATGTTGTCATCATCTTTATGTTTCCATATTTAACCACGTAATAACAAAATAATGAACGCTCCACTCACTTGTTATACATAACCACGACCACCGTATCACGTGGAGTCACAAATGCCACCTTCTCAATATTGGATGTCCAAAAAGATTTGCTCTCGTCAACGTGTATCCTTCGAGAATTTCTCGGTATGAACTTAGAGAAATGCCCTAAAGCGTAGAACATCGGTTGCTTCACAAACTCTTTGTTTTCGGGGAATACTATGATCGGAGAGTCAACGAAGTTCTTCACCCAGTTGGGACCTCCTTCTGCGTCCAAGCAGAGGTTCCAGTCGATCCAGCCTACCACGTTGTGGGTGAGGTCCTGGAATTAGAAACATATATTCTTTTTAATTTGGAAAGACTGCTAACGAGCTGGTAAGCCACCTGACCTGATGGGAAGTGGTCACCGCCGCCCATAGACATCCCTAACATTCGGAGAGCTAGGCGTTACCTAATTTGAGAGCCTTATTTAAATGCCATGTGAAAAACCTCTTGTTAAAGGAACATTCTACAAGAGGAACGAACAAATGCAATGTTGTTCTACACCCACTGTGGCTTAGTGGTGATAACAGGATTTAGATTTAGTGAAGTTGGGTAGAATGGCATAATGACATTCATTCTAAGAGCTTCTTATGTAGCTTATACTAAATAAATGATAACAAATTTAAAATTTTGGATGGAATTTTGAATTTTGAGATTTTTATTTACCATTCAATCACTTTAACAATTTGGTACATTCTGGACTCCGCTTTTGTTTTAACATCAAGTGGAACGGAGTAGGTAATTTATCATCTCAACCACATAAAAAAACAAGAATTTTAATGGCGAAACTTCTTCTCATTTTCCATCTCGAGACTCTACTTTAACAAAAATAAACATTTATAATTTTGCAGCAGTCATTCAGCAGAATAAGAATAATAAAGCGGCGGGAAGTAGTTGGATGCAAAAGGCGGAGGATCGAGTGTGGTGGCGATCCATTGGGAAGGCCAATGTTGAAAGAACAGAACTGGGTGAAATTGTAATAGGTACTTCAACTAACTTCAATGATATCTTTGACGTAATTTTTCGCTCGGACCCAAGATCCCAGGACCACCTTCTCTTCAAAAGGCAGTGACCCTGCAATTAAGAAACAGCTTGATTTAAATAAGAATAGATAACATAGGAAATAAGAACGTAATGTAAAAACATAATATGTATAACTAGGTCTGAAAGTGTCTTCTTAGGACAAATAGCTTAATCTATTATGCTGCTCCGATAAGGCCGGTTATCAGATGGGTGACCAAATATTTATAGCCTCAAGCTCCTCCGTGCTTCGGAAGGCACGTTAAGCCGTTACAGGTCCCGGGTGCATTAGCAGTCGTTAACAACCACCAATCCGCACTGGGCCCGCGTGGTGGTTTATGGCCCGTTCATTCTATCTATCCTTAAGGAAGGCTCGTGCCCCACCCCCAGCAGTGGGGTCATAAGATGAGCTGATGATGATGACTGTTCAGTAAGCAGCCGATCGTGTGTAGGACAGTAATCACGTCGTTGTCCTAACCTCATCACCACGCCGGGGCGCACTTATGTCCGCGATTCGCGGCACTTGGGATGGCACGTTAGATTATGCCTAATAACTATAAAAATCACTTACAGCAAGTGTTCCATCAGCAGCTTCAGAACAGCAGCAGTGGGAGGAGCGCTCCCCCTATATCAATCACGCCGGAGAAAGCCCAGCTTTGGGCCTGGTCTTCTTTAGTTTTGGGAACACTCGCACCAAACTATCACCACTAGATACACTAGGTACACAGGGGACCCTGCTTGGGCTACCAAAACCACCTGATCTGGTAATTATATCAAAAAACACACGCACACACTGTCAACGACCAATCACTCCGATGGATCAAGACGGACTCCCCTCGCGCCCACGCGCCTTTGGTTTATAACAATGACTATAAACAAAATTATTCCACGATTAGTTTACCTTCACAAGCTTCCGTGGATATAATATACTTGTCCGGGTGAGTGTCTGTAATCAGGTCAAGCATCGATGCGGGAATGATGAAGTCTGTGTAGAAATGCACCGCGACGCCATTTATGTACTTGAGCGCTTCGGGATAAAACTCAACCATCTGTTGAAAGATAAATAAAATCTCTCATCTAGGTCAGTAGCTGAACGGATGCTTGAGTAATATTTTTTTAAAATATTAACGGCACGGCATTATTATTAAATAAGCACAGTGCCTTGATCTCACCTGATGTTAAGTGATGATAAGGCCATTGATGGAAGCGCACTTCACCCGGGATCCTCAACTTAGTGAGGCACTGGCTATAATATCTGTTGCTGCCGGAACACATCAATGCTACAAACATTGATGTTATGGCGACATATTTAGATAAGATGGTGGTAGCTAGCCAGGCGGGCAAACAAGCACTACCACCAACCAAACCGAGTACACAAACATGTACCCACCCCCCCGCTGGGAATCGAACCCGGGACCTCTGGGTCTAAACCGATGGTCTTAACTATTAGACCACAGAGGCGGTTAATTAAATAAGAAATCGTGATTCCAACCCCTCTAGCCTCACAATAAGGAGCTGCATAGAAGGTAAGCTCCATACAAACGCGCTCGACCAACGCACACATACAACCTCTTTATACAGGGTGGGAAGGAGTATACCGGCAAATTGTAACCATGGATTCCTGGTGGTGTTACGAGTAAATAATGTTAAATCAACATGGGTCCAAAACAGCTGCCTTATTAACTTACTTAATTTCTGGAACAAAAAAAATAATTATCGATAGTACTTCTTTGTGAACGAAGCCTTAGTCAAAAGAGTGAAAAAGAAAACTTCTTACTTCACGAACGACTCCGACAAAATACGATAAACAACGAGTGGAGTATCACCTCCATATGACACTTGATTATTAAGAGCTCTCGACAACAAACGTCAGATAAACATCTGATATTATTAGATTACGTCATATTATAAAGGCGAGTTACCCTTGAGATTTTTCAACTTGTGAATTACTTAAATAATTGAAGGTTTATTAATAAAATAAGAAATAAAACAATTTGATAAAAAACTTAATTATCTAAAACTAACTAAAATATGGCGTCAAAATAAAAATTTTAAAAATAATAATTTAATATCTCGAAAATTAGGCTTTACAGAGCCATATCTGTATCTGTATTACATTTTTTTGTCTAAATAGGCACTAGAATCGTTGGTTTCAATCTTTCGGCATACTCCTTCCCACCCTGTATACCTATACTATTATACAGGGTGGGAAGATATTACTAACCGTCACCCGCCCGCTTCGCTGTGCAAAAATAATGGATCAATGAACCTAAATAAAATAATTAGTAGGTTTATCAACATCATAATAACCTATCATTTGCGCAATTTCATGTTCTTACTACTTACATAGGTACAAATCTTCATCAAGATCGGTCAAGCCGTTCTTGAGTTATAAGAGTACATTCAGACAGACAGACAAACAGACATCAAAAATCGTAGAATTGGTGTCAGTGAGTCATAAAACGAATATTTATCCCAACATTTGTCAGAAAAATTGCATGTACAGACAGTGCCTACAGATTTATATAGTAGTTTGGGTGTGTGTGCTCGTGTTAGGGCTTGTTTGTCCGCCTGGCTAGCTACCACCATCTTATCTAAATAAGTCGCCATAACATCAACGCTTGTAGCAATGTGTTCCGACAGCTAGAAATAAGAAAGCCAGTGCCTCAGTAGTTGAGGATTGCGGGTGAAGTGCGCTTCCAGTTTCGGCCTTATCATCACTTAACATCAGGTGAGGTGAAGGGAAAGTGTTTACCGGAAAGGAATAAAAAAAACTGAAATTCAGTAAAGTAAAGTAAATAGCCGTTCTTGGCGGGAAAGTAAAGAGCCATGTCTGTGGTTTTGTTTTATTTTCTAAAATTTGTGTTATGTCGAATATTAATGTGAAATAATGGTGGATTATTAACCGTTAAGTGTTCGTGAGTGTGCATGAGTGTTGGCAAATGAAACAAAACAGTGCAACGGCACTTTTCAAATTCTCTCAAGAATTCCGCCGCGTGAGGACTTAGTAAAGCCCCACATCTTTACTGAGCTACTCGAGGGGTTGGGGGGTATATCATTTCTCACTTTTAATTTCTAATATTATTCATCATCATCATAAAGGAAATATTTTCTATTTATGTATTACTTGTAAGAAAAAATACTTTGACACTGGCTAAATGTGCTATTCGCACGAAGCCATCAACTAAAAAAAAAAAGAAAAAAAAAGTAAATTGCCGCCATCTTGTGTATGAGTTTTAAATGTTTTGTTCATTTCAATCTTACCACATTGAACCACCAGGGAATGGATGCTCTCTGATCATCCATGGTCAATATCTGCAAATCGGGGAATGCGGAGCTCCGTACAGTCGGACCTAAGTTTTCAGAAATCCATTTACCCTGCAAAAAGATGTGAGTACCTATTAATTACATTACCTAAAACTTGCATTTGCATTCACAATTTAAGATTCTGATTGAATGCAATGCTTTTCTTCAGTGAAATTTTATTAATTATAAAAAAATATGCATCAATAATTCAATTCAATTGTTTTATTGCACTCTTAATGCCATCGCACACTAGGCGACACGCGGACGCGACTGCGACAGCTCTGCGTCTAGACGCGACGACACGCTGCGGCCGATAATTTTTATATATTTTGATCAAAGCTCCGCACACTAGGCGTCAGTCGCAGAGTCGCGACAACAAGCTAGGGGTCGCGAAACTGACGCTCACAACTGTCGCACGACTGTCGTCGTGTGTGCGCGTGCACGTCGCGTAGACGCGGCGACTAGGCGCAGCGACAAGTCGTCCAGTGTGCGATGGCATTACAAGTAACGACCGACAGACGCCTGCACATCAGACTGTCAATAGACATTTTTTTTATAAACTTTCCTACACAACAATTATCTAGCTCAAGAGAAGCTTCGTTATGAAACTCGTTAAATGGTTAGGCACTAGACAACGGATAAACACAAAAACACCCAGACCCGAGACAATTTATTAAAACAATAATTTCTAAATTGATCCGACCGGGGATCGAACCCGGGACCTCAGAGATGGCGACACCATGAAAACCGGTGTACAAACCACTCGACCAAGTAGGTCGTCAAACTTTGAACTTTATGTATATGGCATTATGGTTGAACATTTATTGAAGAAATTGGACAGTTTTGAATATATTTTTTTTTTTTTGGAGAGAGACTGCTGGTTGCCGAGGGGCATTTCCAGCTTCACCGGGCTTGTTTTAGGGGCGGCGAGGTACGTAAAGGGTACCTCAAGCCGTGTTGAAACGAATCACCTTCGGAGGATTTCTAGAGGGGTACGGCATCGCACACTTAAAAGTGCGCGTCCCCGTGCCCTTCCAGTCTCCGAAGGGTTCGGATCGGATCGGGGAGCGGAACCACCCGAGGGCGCCTCTAAAGGCACGGACCTCGGCTCGGGTAGACCTGCCGTGGAGGAGGAGAGGAGGAGCTCCCAGGCACATGACTGTGCCTGGCATAGAGCGCGTGTGAACCGGTTCTTCGTACCCTTGTTCTACGAGTACGGTGTCTTGGGCCTAAGACAGTGTGCATGTTTAGTGTATTCTGTAAATGTGTGCTGTCATTTGGAGGATCGGGCGGGGTGTTTTGAATAGGTCGATGTGCTGGCGTATGTACAAAATATTTTTTTTTAACTTTTGTTTAGTAGCTTTTACCATTTTTAAAGGGGACCAGCCAAGTGAGTTGAACGAAGCGAATCCCATCATGCCGTTCAAGGGTTCGTTCGTCGTGGTGATACCCCACACCTTTATGTCGTTTTCGGCATATTTCTGTACGAACCTAGGTAAATAAATATTCAAAATTGTAAATAAAAAATATAACTTAATTTATTAATGATTTGAAAAAAGACAAAGTGTAGAATAAATTCCAGGAGCGGGATTCGAACCCGCACCCTATGACATGCCGGGTCACCGTCATGCACCGGCATGTCATGGGGGTGCGGGTTCGAATCCCGCTCGTGGAATCATTTCAACACTTTGTCTTTTTTTTAAATTTATTAACTTTATTATCTAATCATCCGGCCGGTCATCGTATGGGTAACCTAAAATGTATTATCTCGAGCTCCTTCATGCTTTGAAAGGCACGTAAAGCCGTTGGTCCCGACTGCATTAGCAATCGTTAACAACCACCAATCCGCACTGGGCTCGCGTGGTGGTTTAAGTCCTGTTTCTTTCTCTGCTCGTGCCCCAGCCGTGGCATGACTAAAAAAGGTTAAGGTTTAAACTGCTTTAAAACCTCATGGTAAGACGTCACATCTTACATCCCATCGAGATTTTTACTTATGACTGATGAGGATAGTTTTATCCAAAAAAACATACTGGACATGGTAATCCGCATATGTCTGGTAGTATTCCGGCTTCAGCTGGCTCATGTCTCCGTACACCTCGTTGGTCTTCATCCAGAGTGGGGGTGACCAGGTGCTGGCCACGATGTGGATGGGGTCCCCCTCCTTTGCTGCTTCCAATGCTGATTGGATCATCGGTATCTGGCATGCGTCAACGTCAGTACAAAACCTTTAGAATTCGCGTAACAAACTGTAATTTATTATTCAACATAATTTTAATGGATGCCAGAGGACGATGGAGCTTATTGGTAGCATATTGGTCGTTAAACGAACTGATCGAATCCGTAATACAGCTCTATGCTCCAGAACCAGAATTATCGATGTGGGATTTCAGACAGCAAAACTTAAGTGTGACGGGCTGCATATCTCGGACGCATGCACCCTGAAATGTAGGCCAAGATTTCTACCGATTAACGACCTACAGGGACTCAAGACGCCGAAGAAGACCACGAAAGGTTTGGTGCGACGACTTGGTTTCGTTCTGCCCAGGTTGGTTGGAGACAGTTGGAGATCGAAAGAGTTGGAAGGAAATGGGAGAGACCTTTGCCCAGCAGTGACACGTTATAGGTTAATTAAAAATGGTGTATAATAATAGAATAAACCAAAATAAGTTTTTTCACTCCTCTTGCTCAAAAAGGCCGTCATTGTGGCGTACCAGAGCGAAGAAAAAATAGCATTTCTAACTCTAGCGGAAAAAGTTTTAATTTTTAAATTTTTTATCTGTCTAATGAAAATGAGCCTACAAAAACGAAAAAGTCTTTAGTCATAAGTAGAATAATCATAATTATGTTGGTTTAATGCTTTAAGTGATTATAGACTCGACTTAATACTGTTTCATAAAAAAGAACAACATTTTATTTTTGAAAATGGAACTAAAATCGGCGATCTCTTTGGTAGAATGCATGCAATGCGTTGTGGCTACAGAAGAAATAAAAAAAAGACATTGGCGCGAAATCTTTTGAATTTTTCTTTAATTGCAAATTGAATTTTTTTACAATAATTAATTTTACAATAGTGAAAATGTCATCATCTAGTGAGAATGGCGACCCTAATTTGCAAATAGAAGAGAAAGGAAAAGAAATAATTTTCAATCTGTTGCCGTCAAGGCCACACAGCATTTATTTAAATACTTACGAAAAGTTTATGAAGTAGAGGACAGAAAAACGAGTGAATTCGCTTACAGAAGGAGTTTTTCTTACGTATTTTAATGAACTTAACAAAAAATATCAAAATTCTACGCTTTTGAGTACATATTCAATGTTACGAACAACTATACAGATAAGACATAATGTAAATTTAAAGAAATATGTAAATTTGACGGCTTTTCTCAAGAAATTATCCACCGGCTACAAGGCCAAGAAATCCAAAGTTTTCACGAGGACAGATATCGAGAATTTCGTAAATAAGGCACCAAATGCATTACAGACGACATTAGGTCGGGTATGGAAGATGGTAATCTTACGGTCTTGTCCCTGCTTGACTTCAGTAATGCGTTCAATACCGTAGATTTTGACATCTTACTTGAGATCTTACGCTCTATTAACATATCTCCTGTGGTGGTTGATTGGTTTCGAAGTTACCTGTCTGGTCGCCGACAGCGGATTCGCATCGAAGAGTCCTTCTCTTCGCAACTCATCCGCAGGGGTGTCGCAGGGTGGCGTTTTATCTCCTTTACTCTTCGCTATTTTCATAAATTCAATTTCAACTCAATTAGTTTCCTCTTACCACCTTTATGCAGATGATTTAAAGTTATACACCCAAGCACCTGTAGACCAGCTTTCTGAAGCTATTAATATACTGAACAAGGACCTAGCTCAGATAAGCACATGGACTAAAAGTCAACCCTACCAAAACACAGGTCATTGTGATTGGTAGTCCAAGATTTAGGTCTAGGCTTAACTGGTCGCACATCCCTGATGTCGTTTTTGATGGTGCCATAATAGAAAGAAAGAAGAAAGAAAGAAAAAACATTTATTGACTCTCACATCACATAATATGATTAAAAATAGAAAAAAAAAAAAAAGACATGGAATACAAAAACAATAAAAACAAAAAATAACAAAGACAACAGGTGACGAGCCAATCAGGACCCTACCTCAGCATATGCCGCTACGGTGTGAGCAAGTCACATCGCAACGGCGCTGGTATTCTGGCAGGGCCTGTGCGAGGTGACGATCGTTTCAATATGTATATAAGAAAAATAGAATATATAATTATATTTGGATATAAATACTTATATTATAACTAAACCTAGATACTCATAAATATATTTAAATATACATACTAAAATAAACATATAAAACACTATTTAAGACAGATTATACAAAATAAAAGACATCGTACAACAAAAACAGATCCTAAATAAAAAAATAAAAAAAAAAAAAAAACTAGCGAGGCGGACTGCACACTGAACGCAGCCAAACTATCACCTGTCATATGTGACATTGACATGATTTGCCCACGTAGGCAGCTCTAAAACACGCGCGCACGTCCGCCATCTCGTCTCCCATCCATGTGTTTGCCACGAAAGCAATATCTAATTCCACACTTTGACAAACTAAAAGCGCTGAATAACATAAGGACAGGTCCGTGCATAAGGAGTGATAAAACAATAGATCCCCCACGTTCACTCACAACAGTGTATGTAACTGAGGCCCAACCGCCCAACGCGCAGCAGTGCCAGGATCACAAAGTGCCTTGTAATATAACCAGGATGCGCCCGCGCGACGTGAAGACCCAGATTGTAAGTAGATAAAGGATTAAAACAAATTTTACGCAGTTGATGTAAGCTGGAGAGTAAGTAAATGCTTTTTAAGGTATTTCTTAAACGTAACGATTGTCTTCAGGTCACGCATTGGCGGCGGGAGATCGTTCCAGCACCGAGTGGCTGCGAACTTAAACGACCCACGGAACACACTAGTACGATGTTTAGGCGTCGTAAAAATATGTTTGCAGGCTCTCATCGGGTTCCTATTGATACTATGAGCCCACGTGAGTTTATTGAATAAATAGATTGGCTTCCCAGATTTAATGACACCAAACAACAGAATAGCGAGATGGAGCTTTCTGCGAGCCTCCATTTTTAATAAATTTGAGTTGTTGAGGAAAGGAGTAACATGAGATCGTGGCGGTATTTGAAAACAGTAGCGTGCACAGGCATTTTGCACCCGTTGTACCAGCTTAGCTGTTCTAGCCAGAAGACATGGTCCATACACTGTATCACAGTAGTTAAGTTTTGAAAGGATAAGTGATTCGCAAAGCCTGACTCTGAGCTGTTCATTAAGATACGGACGTATTTTGTAAAGTAATTTGAGTCTATAGAAACAGCTGCGAACACACTCAGCGATATGGCTTTCAAAATTAAGATGGCTGTCCAGTGTTAAACCCAGATTTCTGCATTTATCCACACAATCAATAACTTCGCCATTAAGTTTTATGTTGATGTTTATGTTATCCAGTTTCTTAATGTTATTTTTAGTACCTATCACCATTAGTTTTGATTTTTTTGGATTGAGAACCAGACAGTTAGACTCACACCAATCAGCTATTCTTGATAGATCACTGTTGATTAGTTTGACAGCATTATCAAGATTTTCAGGACTAACAGAAATATAAAGCTGTAAATCATCAGCGTAAAGGTGGTACCTACAATGTTTTATATTTTGGATGAGGTCAGCGCTATATAAAATATAGAGAATTGGGCCAAGTATCGACCCCTGCGGGACTCCCCGGTTCACTGAGATGGAAGATGATTGGGATTTAGTGCCCTGGGCATCCACTAATTGGACATACTGTCGACGTTGACTGAGATAACTTTCAAACCATTTCACTGTAGCTGTGTCTGCTCCATAATAGGAAAGTTTAGATAACAGTAATGTTGTATTTAAGGTTTCGAAAGCGCGCGAGAAATCAAGGAGCACGAGGATACTGACGTCACCCTGATCCTGAGCTGAGAGAATATTATCAACTACATCAGCTAGAGCAGATGCAGTACTGTGGCTCTTGCGGAAGCCCGACTGAAAGCAAGGTAGAATGTCATTTTCTTCAAGATACTGAGTAAGTTGGTCACAGACCACCCGTTCCAGAACCTTAGACAAACATGGCAGGATGCTTATGGGACGTAGATCTTGAAGAGATGTTGGTGGGTTAACCTTAGGCAAGGGCTTGACGACAGCAGTCTTCCAGGTGATAGGGAATGAGCTCTCTGTTATCGATCTATTAATCATAACTGTGATGGCATATAGGGTGCTAGGAAGTGTCAATAATAGCATATCCAGCGATAGCCCGTCACAGCCCTTAGCGTTAGATTTGAGGCTTTTGATGATCTTCAATACCATGCCGTCATTGACAGGCCTTAATGTAAACGTAGATGTGCCAAGTCTATGATACTCAAAATATGTGAGTTGAGATACCAAAACACAGTTATGTCCGGGTGCGTTGAGAAAGTGAGCATTTATGATATCAGGGTTGTCGAAGCTAGGAGGAAGTTCAGATGACTTCTCATTAGATAACACAGTATCTTTCAAGTTTTGCCAAAGTCTTTTGGAGTTATTAATGTTGGAATTGATGTGCCTGTTGAAGTAACATCTCTTCTCTCGCTCAATGGCTTCAACAACAATACTTTTCATTTCTCGATAATGAGCTTTATGTGACTCAGTCTTATTACTTTTGTAGGTCTGCAGATACTTGTCCCTAATATGCATCATTGATCTAACAGTGTCTGTGATCCAAGGGTGGGGAGGATTTTTAAACTTACGTGTTTTAACCGGAGCATGCAGATCAAACAAGTTTATTAGACATGTTGTAAAATTTTCTACTAAAGAGTTGACACATTTTGCATCACTAAAGTTACTCCAGTCAATTTGGTTAAGATCACATTCCCATAAGTTCTGCAGTATACAATTTATTGGCCTGTATTCCACCCACCGAGGGCGCATCCTCTCTTTTTTTATTTTAAACTCCGCCACTACCATAGCGTGACCTGTCAGATCAGGGGGGTGTCTGACCTTTACCCTTAATGTGCGTATGTCAGTACAGATGATATCAATTAAACTGTTACTGTGATCCGTAAAATGAGTTGGTTCTGTCACCATCTGGCTGAGGTTCAGCGTCGCGAAAAACTGCGACAGCAAATGAAACCCACTGCCCGAAGCAGCAAGGAGGTCTATATTAAAATCTCCCAGCAGTATCAGCCCATCACACCTGGCAAAAGATGTGATGGAGTCAGTGATAGCATCCAAGAAGACACTAACATCCAGCCATGGTGGACGATAAGCTGTGCCTATAATTATGACCTGGTTCAGCAAACGCACGCTCAACCACATTTGTTCTACCAATGGTGCCGTAGGGTGAGGGCATGTGCGCGCATTTACGCCCTTACGAACGTAAAAACCCACTCCACCCCCACGCCCACACCGAATGTGATCTGGTCTAGGGGTATGTCGTAAGCTATAGCCAGCCAGTTTGGGAGCCCTATCCTCCCCTCCCGCCCTCAGCCAAGTTTCGTTGATGGCCAAAATATCTGGGTTCAACTCCTCGACAGCCACTAGGAATTCCTCATGTTTTGTGGAGAGTGAGCCAGCATTAAAAATACCAACTTTCAGGTTCTTATAATTATTGTATGTATGTGTATAAATAACAAATAAATGTGTACAAGGTAATAAACGTATATAATGATAGTAATAAAATTATGGTAATTATAATTATATAATTTGTATTAATTTTGTAAAAAAGTAATTTTAAATTTATAAGGACATTACTGTTATACTTGTGTAGATAATAAATATATAAAATATATGTTATAGTAAAAACATTCAACTTTGTATTTACTGATGGCCCCCCACACTGGTTTTTTTTTAGAGTTATCGATTGCAAACAAAACAAACAAAATAAAAATAATATAACAATAAACAGACAGGCAAGTATGACAATTGAAAGTGAAAACAAAGTTATATCATGCGCGAACTTTAAACAAATAACAATGAAAACTAATATTAAAAATAATTTGCAGGTGAAGGTTAGTCACGATGACTGAGCACCAAAAACCCGCGCCAAGTCCTCCTCAGAGCGAAACCGAACGACAGGCTTGCCATCACCAAGGCGAGCGAAGATACGACCCTGCTTCGTCCAGGAGAATCGCCAGTTCAGCCGGCGGCACTCCGCGCGGACCTGGTTGAACAGTGCACGATTCGACCGAGTGAGGCGCTCGTTGACGTACACACGGCCCCCCTGAGAAGACTTGACGGTGCGGCGAACGCGAGCGGCGCACAGTAACTCGTCGCGCAGCTGGCGGCGCGTCAGGCGCACCACGATGCGGCGCGCACGCCCTCCCTCCACGGGGGGCGCGCCCACGCGCTCCGCGAACACCACGTCGCGCTCGTCCAGCGCCACGCCCAGTTGAGTGGCCAGAACGGTCACGGTGTGCATCACGTTCTCCCCCTTCTCTTCGGGAACGTGGCCGATGTCGAGATCCGCCAGCAGAGCCTCCTGGTCCCGCTCGTTGAGCTCGAGCTTCAGCGCGGCTATGGTGCGCTCCAGCTCTGGCGCCTGTCCGAGTCCAACTTCGGGCTCACGGCTCTCGAGAGCCTCGATTCTCCGTTCCATGCCGTCCAGTCTCCGGTCCACGCTGTCGAGCCGCTCCGTCATGGCCGTGATCGACTCCCTCAGCAACCTCATCTCATTCCTGAACTCGCGCATCTCAGCCATCCCGTCTGCGAACACTCGCTGAAAATTCGATAACTCGGGATCTCTAGCTTCGTTGTGGGGGGGTGAGCCGGTCTCCCCAGAAGATGGTAAAGTGGAAGCTGATGGTCCACAAATGCCTTTCACCGGCGTCTGGCTGTTGTCACCCTTACGGACGCCCTGCTTACAAGACGGGCAAACCCAGTCCTTAGCGATTTTGGCCTTCTCCCTCAGTCCCACGCAGCTCTTGTGGTAAATCGTCGGGCACAAGCTACAAGTAGCGGCACCTACCGCCGTCAACAGGTCTCCACAACCTCCACACTTTGGCATGACTGAATGGTTAGTGACGATGTAGCAGAAGCACCGCACTAATCGAAGCTGCTTCGTTAAAGCAAAAAAGTTCGTTGCCGCTACGCCAGATGTCGCCGCGCGGTGCTATTCACTGTGTCCGCGCGTTGGTACAGCCGACGAACACTAGATGGCGATAGTAGACAGTGCGATGTAAATAATGTTGGAGGTTCGTGTCAAAAAAAGGTCTTTGGGACACCCGCCAAACAATAAATTAATATAATTTGACTATGAAAAAGCCTAAAAAAACACCACTATTCCACCGTGAATTATGGAACACACACTTGCACAACTGCACCAACACTTCCCGGTACTTTGTAAACAGTCACAAGATGTAAATAAATGGTATTAATGATTATATTGATTTAATTTCTCGGCACAGTGTTGCTCGAACCAAGTACGAAACGTCAACGTCGTAATAGCTGTAAGTGACGTAGTCAGAAATCTAGGTGTTCTTTTTAACACTCACCTCTCTTGGGATCCGCAGCTGCAAGAGGTCAGTCGCAAAATATTTGCTTCGGCCAGGTCTCTTAGGAGACTTCGCAATTTCCTACCAACTGCCACTAAAGGTGCACTTGCACAGTCTCTTCTTTTACCTATCCTTGATTACGCCGATCTCAGCTATCTAGACCTTAGGGAGGATCAACTAAACAAGCTTGAGCGCCTTCAAAACTTTTGTATTAGGTTTATATTTGGTTTACGCAAATATGACCACGTAGCTGAATTTCGCACTAAGCTCAAGTGGTTGCCAAGTCGTCTTTGCTGGAATGCTTATATTGTTTGCTTACTTTACAATATATTATTTAACCCTATCACCCCTTTTTTTCTTAAAGATCGTTTCCAATTTTTGCACGACTCCCATTCCCGCTTCTTGAGATCATCGGAGAACTTGAGTTTGCAGATTCCACTGCATTCAACAGGATTCTATGACAAATCTTTTACGGTCCATGCCGCTCGCCTGTGGAATGCTTTGCCTGTGCCTGTAAGACGTGCGAAGTCTCTGACAAGTTTTAAGAAACTCGTCAAAGATCACTATCTGTCATTGTAATTCTACTGTTAGTCCACTATTTCTTTTTTTGTTCTTAAATGGTATGTATATATGTTCTACATATTTATATGGTTGTATGTATGTATGTATGTATATATGTATGTGTGTCTAATAAGGTATTTCTGTACACTTTTTTTTTCAACGCCTCCATTTTATTTATTATCAATCCTCTCCATCCCTAGGTTGCCTGGAAAATATCGCTTTTAGTGATAAGGCCGCCCTTTGTACGACTCCAATTTTAATTTTAAATTCTTTGTCATGTACTTATATGTTTTTATGTGTACAATAAAGTATTTTTCATTCATTCATTCATTCAAATGAAAAATATTTAGCAACAAAGGTAGAGTTACATTTGTTTTCTATTATTTTCATCAAACTAAATTGCTAGGTACAGGTAGGTACCAACCAAAATACAGTTCTAACACACTTATTTTTTGTTTTACAGGTTGCTTTAATTTTTGGGAGCCTGCAGAGCGATGCCTGCAGAGGGATAGAACTGGCTAACATAACAGTGGAAGATGTCGAAACCGATAAGGAGAGGAAATTCGTTATAAGTGGAGAATTTCTAAAAATTATCAAATCCTACCAAGATTTACGGCCGAGTGGAGTGGCACGCCGAGATTTTTTCTCAACTATCAAAACGGAAAATGCACAAGGCAAGTTATAGGCAAAAATAAATTAAGTAACATGCCAAAAGAGATCACCACCTATCTAAATTTGCCTAATCCGGAACAGTTACACTGGCCACTGTTTCCGAAGAACATCCGCCACTCTGTTGGCGGATTCTGGTGCAAATATAACAATGTTAAAACGCCACGGTGGATGGAGATCCGATCAAGTGGCGGAAGGCTATATCGACAACTACATTCAAAACAAATTTGATATCACCCAGCGTATCACAGAACGCATCAATATTCTCCTAACTAGCCCACGACCATCGACATCAAGAGATGAGTCACCTCAGCTGATTCTCTATCCAGAACATCCGAACGAGGGATCCTCAAACCTGGAACTACGTATATCTCCCACGTTTACCCCACAGACAACTCAACATTCATCTTCACAGAGGACTGAAATTAAGTTACCGAGAAAAAACATCTCGTTAAATATCCAGAATTGTGCAAATTGTACATTTATTTTTTAATAAAATTATAACATAATCCAATACATATTGGATAATATAATCAAATTCATATTATATTGGATTATTTTTTATTTTTTTCTTGCAATCGTAGTGAAAAGTAGAGCGTAACACACGGCGCTAAAAAGCCATTAAAACTCGGTTTCTAATAACCACAATGTATTACAAACTGTGTCAAAAAGTTCAAAAAGTTAAGAAACATTTTCTAGATTTGCACAATTTAAAACCGACCTTGTATCTGTGATCCTCAACAGCTAATGAGAAGTTGTTCAGCTTCACGTCGCCCCTCGGCAGTTCGTTGTAAGCGTACGCATGGGTCGAGAAGTCGCAGCCTCCTATAGGGACCCGTATCATGTTGTACTGCAACCCTTTGTTGCCGAAGTAAGAGCTGGAAACCAAATATCACTATATTATCATCATCATCATTAATATAGTCATCATCTACAGCTGCGATAAAAGTGCCTTTTTTAACCAGAGTGACGGTTACGCGTAGAGATGAAAGTGCCTGGCGCAAGTTCAGTTTGTCATTTGACCACACCATCGAAAACGACAACATGCCACAGAATAAGGAAATACTTAATTATTACATACTTACAGTATTTTCGCTTTATACAAAACGGTCGAAACGACTCTGTTTGTTACTAGGGTAATTATGCCTAAGCTAGTTTGTATTGCCATTCGATCACATATGGGGATTCAATCAAGTAAACGAAAACGACAATTTGCATGACATTGAATGAAGCACCGTCTCCTGGGTGTCTAGGGTTGGTTATATTTGACATTCGATCACTTTAACGAAAACGAAAAGGTAAAAAGAGAAACAAAAACACAAATGTTAAAAAAAATTCCACGAGCAGGATTTGAACCTGCACCAAAACTTTTAACGCAAATTTTGTTTGCAACAAAGTTTGCGTTAAAAATTAAATTATATAAACAAAACAAAAACATTTTATTAGGTAAAAAGAGAGTTAAAATTTTGCCATACAAATTCTCGGTTTCGTATTTCAAAAAACTGACATGACATGAGACAAACGACGTGAGTTTCAATTTTGACGTAATAAATCTTGTTCACGTTAAATTAGTAAATTGGTGAATAAAACTTGCTCTAGGCACTCTGCAGACACAGCAAATACAGTTGAACGTAACTAAAGTCGACGTGATTAGGCTGAAAAGATAAAATTCAACCATTTCTAGTAAAATTTTATCTTGAAACTACATTGCGAATGCAAAATTTAAATAAAAATATTTAAAAGTAATTAGGCAGGTTAAAACATTATTTGAACAACTGAAAATCTTCAATGTAAGGTATTGAACTGCAAAAATGGTTAGGTTGGTACCGAGTTAGATAATAATTTATGCGTTGTTACATTGGCCAATAAATGACTTCCAGCTGTTTTAAATAAGTTTCACGCTAATTTCGTGACCCTCATAAAATACCTAAATAAAAGTAGCGTTTCGTTAACTTTTTATGTACCTATATTTCATGCACGTCCTATTCGTGTTTGGACAGCCACTTTTTTTAAATAAAAATTGTTTGGTACACTCATTTCTAAAAGTTCGTTCTCTAGTTTCTTCATAAATAAGTTAGCTATATTTTCTCCAAAACAAGTTAAGAAATAGAAATTTTTAAAAAAGTGCTAAATGAGAACAGTGCTTGAAAATCTTGAAATGTAACTACCTACCTACTTTTACGGATCTTTCTCGTTGCATGAATACGGAACAACCCAATTTTAGGTTTTACCTATTATTAACGTCTGACGCCCCGCAGGTTCACATGTGAAACTTATAACAATTGGTTTTCAATTGTGTCTGGTTTTACGGTGCCTGACTGATTAAAGCAAATTAACAATAATTCATCAATAACCAATTTATCGATTATTTCAAGTAATTAACGACCTAGATATTTGAACGGTTTGACCTTAAAGGTCATTCATTAATGATTGATTATAACACATAAACATACGATTAACGAGCACATTTATTGTTGGTCACGTTGTTATTTGCTAGTGTAAGGACCCTCTACCCTCCCTCCTAAGACCCATCCTAGTACCGGCAGCAGCCATGGTGACTTAAAGGGCACTTCACCCAGATTCCTCAACAACTGAGGCACAGGCTATCATAATAACTCTAGCTGCCGGAACACAACAATGCTACAAACATTGATGTTGTACGAGCTGCTGCTGTACAATATTTAATTTGATAATGATGAAATGATAAGAAGTCTTGATGAAAGTCTGAATTTATAATGCTTGATATGTGATACAATATTTGAGTGAACTTCGAGGCGATCGAATGAGTACTAAATTAATATTATAATAAAATGAAGTAAATTACAAAAATGCTGAATTGCCGATGATGTGACGCAATTGTGCGGTTGTATAGACCGTACAGATGTAATTCTTATGGTTATAGCGACATATTTAGTTTATACAACTACTTTAAAATACTCAATACTTACTCTATAAGATACTGCTGCAGCTTAGCGTTCGATAAACTCTTCCAGTTGATTGAAGCCGAGTCTGTGACAGCCCCTCCGAACCCTTGGACGGTCTGGTACTTCTTGTTTGGGTTCAAAGTCAGTGTTATAGCACTGTTAGCTAAAAGCGAGATTAATAATAATTACTCTAATGCAAGTGAATATGATGGTCATATACATAGACATAGACATACATTTATTTACTACATAAGCACACATAAATACATTTATACAAGACGATTAAATTAACAATTACAATAAAGAAAGAAAACATAAATACAAACAAAATTAAATCAAGAAAGACAACAACATTAATAATTTAATAATAAAATAAAAATCTAATAAAAAAACAAACAGTATTCTATCAGTTTGGTGCCCATTGAAGTATGTGTGCTACAGCAGCAAATGGGCCTCGACTCAGCAAATGCCTACTGTGGTCCAAAAAGTTATACAGATACTTAGCTAAGGTTTGTAAAAGTTTAAATCAGCCTAATGCTAGGTAATGCGATTTTTATTTGCCAATAAAGTAGATGTTAAACGAGGAGCAAAACTATTTCTATAAACGTTTTCGTTACGTATCACAATGGCAAATAACAACTCGCATTAGGCATTCTGATGTGTGACGCATACGGACTATATTATATCACCACCAGAGTGCCTTGTGGGAGTTTTATATTCCATTCGATCACAAGAAATTGTCAGATGAGGAGAGCTAAAATTTTCCTCACAAATTCTTGTTTTGTTTCGTAAACGTGATCGAATCATACTGATATTATAAATGCGAAAGTTTATGTGTATGTTCGTATATTTGTTGCTTCTTCACGCTGCAACGGATGGATAGATTTTGATGAAAATCGGCATACTTACAGATAGTTTATAACCTGGAATAACACATAGGATACTTTAACCCGATATTCCCACGGGAATAACACTATAAATATACTAAAAACGACAATTTAATTTTCCAATACAAAATGATTTGTTTGTTTTGTTGTCATGGAAACCAAAGAGAATTTAATCACTTGATGGAAACTGTCAAAGCGGTACGAAGTCCGCCGGGTCCACTAGTTGTGAATAAAACTTACACTAGGCACTACATCCCCTGATGACACTCCATCTAGGTAAGACACAGATTGGTGGTGCTGTTCGTTTTTCTGTTGATTCATATCATAGATGACCTCCATAGCCGAGTGGCTTCCACGCTGGTCTTTGGGCGCTAACTCTGAGGTCCCGGGTTCGATTCCCGGTCGGGTCAATATCGAAAACGAACTTTTCGGTATTGTGTCGGGTCTGGGTGGTTGTGGTACCGTCGTTGATTCTGATTTTCATAATACGAGTGCTTTAGCTGCTTACTTGGGATCAGAACAATGTTCAAACAAATTTCCTTCTAAGTAACGCCTTTTTTTTATACCTCGCCTCCCGGCTTTCCGAGTGACGAGCGTTGTCCGATAGCCTTCGTAGCCCTTAAAAGGCAAAAGGCATCCCCAGGGGTTGTTTACTGGGTCTGACTTTTGAAGGCCAATCCCAGATCTCCCACATAAGGAGGTATGTTTGTATATTTTTCCCCTGGGTCAACAAAAAAAAAGCGCACGAGTTGAAATGTTCTGTTCGTGCGCGTAGTGTGCACTATGGGAATTCTGTAACATTGCATGATACTTAGTGATACATTGCAACAATGTGGACGGCAAATTCTTTCATTGCATGTTACATTTCGTAAGTCTGTACCCGCCTTTAGCTCTGCTTTTGCTGAACATCAGGTAGAGAGAAGTATTTGGCCTATACTTCGATAAAAAAATATTCTTACTAATTGTAACATGTCGCGCGTTTTAAAATATGCTATCCACATAACTAGTTTAAAATAAGAACTGGCAATTAGAGCTAATCAAATAAATGATAATTTAATTCACTTACCAACACCACTTCCTTTGAAATTGTTCGTTGCTTTCAAGAATCGCGATCCGGCCTGGAAAATAAGATAACATTACCAAGGTTACCTTGAAATGTAAAAACTTTATATTTAATTCCTAATTACGTCAGTCCACTGCAAGTACAAATACAGCTAATCAAACAAGTTGCGATTTAAATCTTTATTTAACTACTTTTCCGTCAAAGGAGATGTTTCAATTTGGGCCGAGTCTATGTAGGTACAGTACTTCCAAAAATAGGAAATATACAAGGATTCTCAGAAAAATAAAATTATTTCTCTAGTAAAACTAGTCTAAATTCGTCACAACAACATTTATGAACCAAAAAAGGTTCGTAAATGTTGTTGTGACGAATTTAGACCATATTTAAAACGTGTTATACTTACGTTCAAAAACAGAAATATAGATTAACCTTTTAGGTTCTAAGAGATCGAATCCGATCGTGGCGGGCGACCTTTAGTCAAACCCTAAAGCGATCGAATTCGATTGCGCTCGCCACTCGACATTAGAACTTAAACTTCGTCAATTTAGAGCCTACTTTTGTATGAAGAAGTTTAGCCATAAACAAACTAGGATAGGAGAGTTTGGGTTAGCTTTAGTTATTGTTCTGAGATTGAGACAAAACATGATAATAAGCCCCAAAATAAGCCGTGAATAAGACGTCAAACTCATATGGTCAAAAATCAATGGGTCAAAATGACATTGATTGACGTTCGCCATTGTTGAATTTGAAATGTCACCTATTATTTTATAATGCTTTGAACCACAAAATAAAGCTAAATTATGAAAAAATTATGTTTGTAGGTAATTGATTATTTATTTTATTTCTTTGGTTTATTTTACCTGTACGAAAACTTAAACCAGTGTCCATTCAAACTTGAAACATCTCTTTTACAAGGTAAACTTTTCAATCTGCTCCTATTTTTGGTAAAAAGAAACAAAGCTTCTATTTTTTAGTTTACAGAAATATACAAAAATGAAATACCTATGTAAGTATTATAAATTTATTATGCATTTCGCCTTCGCCAACTTATTTCTCAAGAGCTCGATGGCTAACGCGCCCGGTCTGCGATTGCTGATGTTAAGCAACTTTCGCAAAGGCCGGTCATCGGATGGGTGATCAAAAAATTTGTCATCTCGAGCTGCTCCATTCTTCGAAAGGCACGTTAAGCCGTTGGTCCCGGCTGCATTAGCAGTCGTTAACAACCACCAATCCGCACTGGGCCCGCGTGGTGGTTATTGGCCCGTTCTCCCTATCCATCCATAGAGAAGGCTCGTGCCCCAGCAGTGGGGATATATAATAAGCTGATGATGATGATGATGATGAATCGAATGTAGGTATACAGATAGTAAACAAAACTCGCACTAGGCAGTAGGCACTATAATCTTTATGTGCATTTATCATACGATACGCGATACGTAAGTAGTAGGTAGGTATTAGTCTGTGCCTCTGCCACTCTCTAACTAAACGGCTGCGCTTTATGCAGAATATTATTACTATTTTTTACTTAAGTACATAAGTACTTTTCATTTGCGTCAGGCCTGGGTTTTTCTCTCAATGGGCATTATCCTTTAATGAAACTATTTATGTTTCAGGAAAATATAGAGCAGAGATTACTAGATATGTAGATACCTACATTTAGTCATCAGACATAAATATTTAATTTAAAACGTTTATTCATTATTGCGGTTTGAAACATTCCATAGTGAACTTGAAAACAGCGCGAGCACGCAGTAAGGCGTAAATCCCTTATTTAGTTAATATCCTTTCTATTACTTTACTTTACTTTCCTACCTGAGACTACTATTATGTTTAAGTAGGTATATTTATTTGGATATTTATATAGGTATAGTATATTTTTATCATTATTATCATTAGTATTATTATTTTGCTTCATTTATAAAATACACTTTATTCTAGTATGTTTTCATAGTTTCACCTCTGATCTTAATGTTAATTAGCTCTCTCCATCCGACTAGTTGTCTGGAAGAAATCGCTTGAAAGCGATAAGACCGCCAAATTGTAACTTTGTAATAATATTATTGTTTTTCTTTTGTTCGTGTTTATGTTTTGTAGTGTTGCAATAAAAGTATTATCTATCTATCTATCTATTGTCCCACTGCTGGACAAAAGCCTAACCCATCATTGAAATCAAATCATCGCTAAATTAATGGGTCTTGCTTGACCTTAACATCACGTTTGCCAAATGCGGATTGGTGGTCACAATCCGGGCTATGTTTCGAAAAATACGAGACTCACTGTGCCCGTCGTGGGAATGAACCCAGGACCTTTAGGTATCAGGGCGAGTGCTTTGCCACTCAGCCATTGAGGCGATAACACTAATAGTGGTCGCGCAGTGTTCGAAATTCGACCGTAATTCACAAAAATCATGTAATGTAATGCATCACACTAATATTATAAATGCAAAAGTTTGTGTGTTTGTATGTGTGTGTGTATATTTATTGCTTCTTCACGCTGCAACGGATGGATGGATTTGGATGAATTCGGCATACAGATAGTTTATAACCTGGATTAAAACATAGGATACTTTTTTTCCCGATATTCCCACGGGAACGGAAACCACGCGGGTGAAACAGCGAGCGGCCGCTAGTAATAACTTAAATATCGCAATACCAATACAATACTGGTGCAAGTCAAAATATACTGATATTGGAAATTTAGCCTTAATGAAGAACGGTACAGTTTAATTTCAAATATCAGTATATTTTGACTTGCACCAGTATTGTATTGGTAGTGCGATATGTACTATGCACTTTTAACTAAATCAAATATCACACGCCTCGTGCGCGCAATGTGCAAAAATAAAGTTGTTTTACTAGCAAACAAAGAATGATTTTTAGTCCTACTGAATCCCCCAGGGGATTAATTATTTTTGGTGGATCCAAGCGGACAAAATATCCACATGAATCCCCCAGGGGAGTCAAGCAGGGGAATCCTAGTGGACGGAGCCAAAATTTTATACACTTTTTTCACTTTTTTTTAAATAATGAAGAAATGCTGTTCGTTGATAAGCGCATCACCTGAGAACGAACGGCTGAACAAATTGGCATGAAATTTTACACACAGTCTAGACTATGACCGGACTAAATTACTTTTTAATTCGGTAGGTACCTAACATATTAATACTTATTTATTTATTTAAAAGGCAACAAAGATCCATATGGTTAGTATACAAATGACTTATATTCCAGGTACCTATGTTAGTACTTAATTAATATTAAAAAGAGACTTAATTCTAATAACAAATTGCCTAATCAGTGGACAGGCCCCACAATTAGCTGTACGCTCCGTATCACTGCTGCGGTTGCTCCTCCTAACCCTTTGCAGCAGGGAACCTTCTTTTTGCGCAGTATGGCCGGGAAACTGTCGACCTCAAAAATTTTACAATGTTGAGGCAGCCACAACAGTGCTCTAAAAGCGTTTTTATATTGAACGCGAAAGACGTTTTTCGATTTTCGGGTAACAGGTTAGACTCGTATTGTTTTCTAAAGTTTACGCGAACACTACACATTGAAATGAAACAACTTTTACGGATCTACTGGCGTTTATTTTACACATAGGTACTTATTTAATGTTTATCCTGACGTTTCGAACCCTTTGCGGGGTCCGTGGTCAGGGAGACAGAAACGTCTGGAATGTCTGGATAAACATTAAATAAGTAGGTAATGTGTAAAATAAACGCGAGTAGATCCGTAAAAGTTGTTTCATTTCAAGGTTATACTCGATTAACTCATTTAGATATAAAAAATAAACTTACCTCAGAGGATGTATACGTGACGTACTGGTTGTATGCTGGTGGAAGCCTGGTGAACTCATCGCAATAGGTTGCATTGCACACGCACACCACAGACTGGCCCTCAATTTTGCGCACCTTGCACGGCTTGTCAGCTACATACAAAAAAATAGCAGTCAAGTTTTTCAAAAAAATAAAAAACGAACGAGCCTTACAGTAGTTGCATTTATGATGTGTAACATTTGACATCTCACCTTTTGAAATCAATATTAAAATACTCGTAGAAAAATAGAATACGGAATTAACAATGACGTATATATTTTTCTCTTTTTTTTCCTTTTTTTGTTCTTTTTCTCTTTTTTTTCTTTTTTTTCCTTTTTTTCTGTTTTTATTTTTATTTTTTTGTATTTTTTTTAATATTGTTTAAAGTCTATTACACGAAATGGTTGAAATCAACATTATAAACATCAGAAAATAGAATAAAAATTTACAAATCATAAAAGAATGCAGTAAATTCTCAATAAAAGACATGTCACACTGTTATTTATCCTGACTGTTACGGTCACATTATGAAATCACTCTCACAAATATTACAACCTACAACGAACATTAGGCTTAAAGTGTCGATCACTGGTGGCTTTCCCGACTAACACGTAACAGTTACATGATCACACTGTTACGACCCTACTTCCGTCCCTTTTCTACGAAATCACTCCCACAAATTGTATATATAGAAGTCGAGCGGAAAGATGGAAGGACCCTTTAGTGCGATTTTTATTTGTCATTCGATCATGTTAATTAAAACGAGAATTTGTATGGCAAAATTTTAACATACTAGGTAGTTCATGTTTTCTTAATGTATTCGAGTGGCAAATTATTAAAACTCTAACTTTCAGCGTTCTTGGGGCTAAGCTGGGCGATGGCTTTTTAAACGGGTTTGCACTGTTTATTTATTTGTTTGGGTCAACTCATACTCGATCGCACCTGAAGTCTTTTGTTACAGCAAACAGCGCTGTTCGGAAGTGAAAAACCGCCTCACCTTATAGAGAATACCCAACTTACGGTAGGCAGTTAAAATATCACTCTCGATGTAGCATTTTGGATTCAGTTCCTGGCCGATGTCCATGCCAAGAATGCTGAGGTCCATCGAAATGGGTAACAGAGAGTTCTGAAGAGAGGGAGGAGTAAGGAAGGGAGTTACCTTGGATGAGAATGCACAAACCTGGGTTTTGCTGGCATTAAACTCGACCAGGTTTTCAGATCCCCACTTAGAGACACGATCGAGAGTCAGGTTCAGTTTGGCAATCAGTTCTTGCCTTTTTACCACGATATCGGCTTGCTTTACCACAGGATGTCCCAAGTACTGTCATCCGCATAACAATGAATATTGCCCAAGGACAACATGTCATGGATAAGCAGAAAAAATAGAGTAGCTGAGAGCACAGAACCCTGCAGCACTCCGGCATTGACTTTGTAGAACGCGGAGGAACTACCCTCACAAAGGACACGAATCCTCGAAAGTCTGCAACCCAGGCGCACAAACGGGGCGGCACACCGAATGCCGGCAACTTGGAAAGAAGGGAACGATGCCACACTCTATCGAAAGCTTTGGCGATATCAAGGCTAACTGGCAGAGATTCGCCATGCTTGTCCATCGCTTCACCCATGCGTGAGTAACGTACGCTAGAAGATCACCCGTTGATCGCTTGGGTCTGGACCCATACTAGCGATCATGGAGCAGCGAGTGATCCTCTAGGTAGTGAATGAGCTGAGAATTAATTATCCGCTCAAACACCTTGCACAGCACAGAAGTTACAGCGATGGGTCGATCATCATCATCTCAGCCAAAAGACGTCCACTGCTGGACAAAGGCCTCCCCCAAGGATATGAGGGGTATTTGCCGTAATCGCCACGCTTGGCAGGCGGGTTGGCGATCGCAGTAGGTTGAGGGTAACCTCAGAGAGACGCTGCTGCCCATCCTCTGGAATGGTCCCTTAGTCGGCTTTTACGACACCCACGGGAAGAGATGGGGTGGTGCAATTCTTCTGGGCGATAGTTGGCTGGATCCGAGCGATCCCCTTTTTTGGGGATGGGTTGTATGTTCGCATCCCTTTAAGACACCGGCACAATACCGGCATCGTACGACTCCCTAAATCATCGTGTCAACACAGGACACAACTCAGGTGCGCATCTGAGCAGGTCAATCGCCAGAACACCATCCGGCCCGCTAGCCTTCCGCACGTCGAGCGACCGCAGCACGGCACGTACATCACACTGCCTGATACAAATATCAGGCATTCAGTCGAATTGAGAACCTCCTCCTTTTTTTGAAGTCGGTTAAAAAGATATTTTTTACTAAAATATGTTTTTTTTTAATATCATGTTATGAAAAGTGAGTAAGTGAATGTGACGGAATGACGTACAGTTCTTCAGCCAGCATTTGACAACTTCAAACGGACAATTCGTCATTCTTTTGCAAAAAGGTAATGTCGGTGTTTCGTGTTTTTATAGGTTTATCGTAGTGGTAAATAATGTTATTAATTCAAAGAAAATGCCACCTGTTGGGTGTCAAAATATCGGTCGGCGTACACGTAATGCAAGTCAAGTTCACAACACGGTCCATGAATCATGTTCTTCTTCACTATTTCATACAATAATTCTAGATTTACTTCGGGAATTTCTGCGCAAATTATTAAGTCAATTTCATCTGGTCTTATTTTTTCGACCATCCACAGAAGAATATGCGCATGACGCAGTCCTCTCTTCTGCCACACTGCAGAGTGTACGTCTCCGAAGACATGATATTTACAATGAAGTTCATAAGCGCTTTGAGTTTCTGCTTGAACACTCGTGCTGTTCTGTCATGACGATCGCTCGATCGGATGATTGACCGGATAATAACAGATTAGTGATATCTATCCATTTTGGGTTGCGCGTGAAAGTAATAAATATAATCTGGTCGCGACCGTAATGGCGCACGTAGGTCATAGCATCTTGCGCATTATTCGTGCATGTGTCTCGGGTTTCCCACATACGTATAAAAATATACATATTTAAAGATAGATAGATAAAGATAGGTAATACGTATACATATTCTATCTTCTATATATATAAAAATCAATTGCTGTTCGTTTGAGTCCCTTTATCTCGAGAATATCTGGACCGATTTGGCTAATTTTGTGGAAGGTCAAGGAAGGTTTAAACGGCAAGAAACATAAATAATAAGTACCTAACTGAAAATACTAAAAACGACAATTTAATTTTCCAATACAAAACGATTTGTTTGTTTTGTTGTCATGGAAACTGTCAAAGCGGTACGAAGTCCGCCGGGTAAATAAATTATTATAATAAATAAATAAGCTTTAGCGGTACCTAGGTTACATGATAAAATTTTAAACAGCAACCAAAAATCAACCAGCCTCAAGAAGCTCTAGTGGGAATCGAACCCACGACCTTTGGATAACCGGTCCAATGCTCTGACCGCTGAGCTACCAAGGCCCCAGAAGATTCGTTGAATTTTTCTAATAGTTTGTGATTTACGCTGCAAGCCAGCGGCTCTTTTTTCTAGTAAATATTTTTCTTGTAATTATATACCTAGTATTGTGAATGAAAAATTCAAAATAATAAAAATATCGGTAGGTATTAATCTTACCTTCTGGGGTCTCTTTACTTTGTGGTTTTACTGAGTATTCATTCATTGGGGAGCTCGATGGCGCAGTGGTTAACACGCCTGGTCTGCGTTTGCTGAGGTAAGGCAACTTTCGCAAAGGCCGGTCATCGGATAGGTGACCAAAAATTTATCATCTCGAGCTCCTCCGTGCTTCGGAAGGCACGTAAAGCCGTTGGTCCTGGCTGCATTAGTGGTCGTTAACAACCACCAAACCGCACTGGGCCCGCGTGGTGGTTTATGACCCGTTCTGCCTATCCATCCATAGGGAAGGCTCGTGCCCCAACAGTGGGGACTTTATGTGCTGATGATGATGATGATGGTGACTGAGTATTTCCCTCCCTCTCATCCAGCTACTACTACCCTTCCCAATGCAGACGTGGTAAGATACTTATCTTATTGTTAGTATTAATTACTATAGTTTGACTTTGTTTTTCTTAAACAATTTTTGACTTTTATTAGAGTACTGTAGTGGTACTGTATGACATTGTGGAAATTGAAACTTTTATAGGATGTAAATTTGATAACTTAGATTTGTTAATTTTTTTGTTTTTTTACATGTTGTGGTTGTCTTCTATATTTTTTGTGTTTATTTGTAATGGAAAGTGTCCGGCTATGATAGGGCATTTTCCAATATATTTTTTTTGACGCTGTAAGGGAGAAAAGACCTGGACACTTGCTGAGTTTCTTGTCGGTTCTTCTCAGTAGAAGATCTCCCGCCCAGAGTAGACTTACGAACCGATGGCATAGCGACATTTACAAGAGCTACTTGTAGCCTAAACTGAATAAATGATTTTTGAATTTTGAATTTTGAATACTCTATATAACCGCCGCGTCTCCCCTGGCGCAGCGTGTAGGTAAGTACCTACTCGTAAAATAATGTCAAAGCGCAAAAAAATAGGGAGCTTGCTTAATTCACGGGGCTAGGCCACAGTGTCACACTGGTAATTATCCGCAATGGATTGTTTACATTATAAAATAAAATAAATTAACTTACTGGCGCTTATCTCCGCAATGAGCAGAGCTATCACAATCCAACCGAGCTTCATAGCCGTCATGTTATTAACAAGATATGAAGTAACTTTACACGTATCAAAAGCTTCGTTAGGTCGTCGTCGCCGTCGCCGTCGACGTATTAACTCGGAACAGTTTGGATAAAAGCTAAATACGTGCGTGTGAGGCGACACCTCGCACCACAGAACGGCTCGCACAACACTGAACACATAATGAATTGATTGGATCAGTGTGTTTATTTGTTATTATTGTCAGACTCTGTGTTGCCGTAACAAAAAAAATATTTTGCCTTAACTAGGGGTAAAAAACAAAATATTTTTAATAATCACGTTTTACAAGGTTTCCAAATAAGACCGAGTATCTTCACTCTCAAGTTTAGACTTTTTTTTTTAATTTTTGATTAGTTTTTTTCCTTCGTTTTACACTTTTATTATTTTATAAGTAATAAATTTATTTCTGACGGTTAATGATAAAAAACCAAACTATGTAAGTACTCTACTCTGGCTGAACAACTCAGGCGCGCAATTCGTTGTCTTTGTAAAGAAAAATCAACATTTAAGTAAGTTACTAGTTCCAAATCAGTTTTGAGGCTTTTAGAAGCTTTAGTTAGGTACCTATTTTTTTAATTTTGAGCTTTTAAAGTCGTGTTTTTTTTACTTATATACATGAAATCCCTCGACTTAGATTGGCTTACTTAAATGACGTCACTGAGTCGCCCGTATAATTAATCTGTAAGCTTGTAACCCTGAACATTTCGTTTGACTTAATAAATGTGTCAGCTGTCAAAATAATGGTTAATGTCAAATTCATGTTTACCTCCTGAGTTTACCTCTTTACCGATTCCTATATTATCAATGTGAAATTATCAATATACCTATAAACTTGAGTAGACAACTAAACATAAGTGACAGCTGGCCCGGCATCATTATGACATTAAAATATTAAATATCGGCCAGTGTTGCCCATATGACTAGGTCCCTAGAAGTCGGTATATATTGTAGATTAATACAGTTTATGGAACAGGGTAATGTTATGACAATACGTTTAATACCAATCTACATATCGTGAGCCCCGTTTTTATGTTCTGTCATGGTAAATATTAAAATTATGTGTATAGAAAGGGTGCCTCAATACACTTGAAAACTGGCTCGAAATAAAACAAACATCTGTTTTATCGTTACCGTTAATATCACGTTTACCTTGGACAAATAGTGGTAATTGTATTTTAATTTTTAGGTAATTTTATTTTAGGTAGATTTGCTTTATTGAATATATATTATACAGTCACCAAACAAGTACCTGCAGTTCTGGGCTGCTGCAACAACAGGTCTCTCAAGTTATATCTACAGCTTCATGGTAGGTACTGCAAGGCTAACAAAAATATTAAAATTATTTGTTTAAAAACAAATTTATCAATGCAATAAAACTTGAAAAAAATACCCAAAAATAACTTTACAAACTGAATTGTGTAATACGAGCGCCCTTTGCCGTCACGTGATCACGTCCATAGCAGGAAACACTTTTAATGTTCTCAGAAAAAACACTTCTTTCGTACACTCAGTATAGTTCCAGAGTTTACCTGTACATAGGTATAGGTACACACGGCGGCAGATCAACCTACCCAAAACTGTCAAATTTCTACAATCAATTTTGAACTTTATTGTTTAGTTTTAAGGATCAATATTCATTGGAGAAATTTGACAGATTTGGGTAGGTTGATCTGCCGCCGACTGTACTTACTCTTTATAATGAGAAGATTATAATAATCTGTACAGTATACAAAGAAACAAACTTTACTTCAACATTTTATAATGAGTGTAGATTACTTATAGTAATCTGTTTAACGATCAATTGGATATAGAGTTATAACACTAATGCTTCGTTAACAACAATATCTAATAAATATCCTGACACAAGAACTAGAAGATGGGTGTCAAACTTCAATCATTATAGTACCTAGGTACCATACTAGTGGACCCGGCGGCGGACTTCGTACCGCTTTGACAGTTTCCATCAAGTGATTAAATTCTTTTTGGTTTCCATGACAACAAAACAAACAAAACATTTTGTATTGGAAAATTTAATTGTCGTTTTTAGTATACCTATTTATAGGTATACTAAAAACGACATTTTATTTATCTTATATGTTAATCCAGGTTATAAACTATCTGTATGCCGAATTTCATCTAAATCCATCCATCCGTTGCAGCGTGAAGAAGGAAAAATATACAGACATACACACAAACTTTCGCATTTATCTCGAAAGTGGTCCTGTTCAATCATACCCTACATTTAAATCTCTAATAACATAATCTGAAAAAACATTGGATAGCATCAATTTAGTTCAATAAGACGTTACAGCTAAAATCGGCCACTTTTAACTATAACGCGCTATTTAACTAAACCATAACATGTCAGATGTTCATTAGGTGACGTAAAAATGCTAAATTACTTAATTCAAATAGTTTGTTGAGCACAATTTGATTTTCTATCTTTATTTACTAGACTAGCTGTGCTCGCGACTTCGTCCGCGTGGAATAGTGACTTTCGGCAGCATTTTTAATTTTTTAGGCTCTTGTTCCCGTTTTTGCAACATTTTTCACTGATTCTTCGCTCCTATTGGTCGCAGCGCGATGTTATATAGCCTAAAGCCTTCCTCGATAAATGGACTATCCAACACAAAAAGAATTTTTCAATTCGAACCAGTAGTTCCTGAGATTAGCGCGTTCAAACAAACAAACAAACAAACAAACAAACTCTTCAGCTTTATAATATTAGTATAGATATGTTTTTTTTTCATTGGTGGCGCTAGTGTGCGGCGTAAACGCTCTTAAATCTTAAAAATAAAAAATTAAATAAAGGTTGCAAGATATTTGTACCTCCTTAATATTTATTGTCATCGCCACAAACGTCATTGTGGCTCCGTCGTCGTGGCCGTTTTTTTTTTTTGAGACGGAGTGGAAAATCTGCTAACAGACGCATCAGCGGGCTGCAGGGGACCCGCTGGCTGTCCGAGGATGGCCAAGACTCTGTTCCAGGGCCGAAGCCCTAGAGAAAGCGAGTCAAGGCCGACTCGGTAAAAACCACTCCGATGTCCTTTCGTCACCTTGAGACCAGCAGACCGGCGATCACTGCGTCGTCCTCATCTGAGGAGGACGCATCGAACGCCGGCATGGTGGGGCCTGACGAGGTCATGGGAACCCTTTCGGACACTTCCACAACCCCGTCGGTGACTGCTCGCCCTGTAGATGGGCGAGCCCCTCTTCCGCCCCTGATTGGGGCGGGTGACCGCCCTCGAAAACGATGGGCGGACACACTTGACCCGTCATTTGGTGAGACGGGTCGGCGACGCGCCGGGACATACGGGGCGTCGGCCCTCAGTGGGGACCTGTGCAATGCACGGTTGAAGCCCCCCCTAGAGCTTGGACCGCGCTGGTTTCCCAAAAACGAATTCCGTCGTCGTGGCCGTGGGCCCAAAGTTGCCTACCATTTTTCAAGCGCTTATCGGGATTCTAGTACATAATAATTGATCGTAGGTGTCAACATACTTATTTATGTATTATTTTTATTTTTACCTCATAGAGCTTAGTGCGACATTTATTTACCATTCGATCTCATTAACGAAATAACGAGAATTGATAGGGCTAAACTTTAACTGTCCTCTTTTGTCATTAGATGCCATACAAACTATCCTTTTCTTAAATAACTTGCCACTGTTCCTGCTCGGCAAAGGCCGTCATATGGCAAGGGGCGCCAAAATGCCAATTGCGAAAAACTACATCACCGGAGTTTAGATAAGTAATGTGAAAGCGTCGACCAAAGGGCGCCAAAATACAATCTCTACCCTGGGTGCCAAGTGCGAGTTTCATTCGCAATTCGATCACGTAAACGAAAACGAGAATTTGTATGACAAAATGTTAACTCTTCTCGTATGCCGCCAGGAGGCGCTGCTTCAATGCTATGGCATTGAAGCAGCGCCTATATAATAATTAGTATGCTAATATTCGTTAGTATAATTAGTATGCTAATATTCGTTATCGTAAACGTAATCGAATGAATACGGATAGTACCTAAACAAAACTCACACTAGGTCCAGCAGCGCTATTCTCTAAGCCAAACAGCGTCGAACTCGACGTTAAACTCCCTCATAATTTGCAAACGAATTTCAACCTACTTTCAAACAGTAATATAGTCAGTCTTGGGCAAAAAGTAATCAGATTAATGATTAAGGATTACGATTACAATGTGTAATCTTCAATCATGATTACAGATTACAGAAATTAATCAAAAATGTAATCATATCGGTGATTAATGATTACAAATCTGTAATCGTAATTTTGATTACTTTTATGATTGATTAATAAAACCAACAGTCGGAACGTTAAATTAAAAGAACACATTGTATAGCAATAAATCATCTTTATTTTTTTATCAGTCTCATACACTGTGCTTTTAGGATAATTATTTTACGCAAAAAATCTATTGGATTGGCACTATCAGAATGTTATTTATGATGTGCGATTCAAATTAGATTTCAATAGCACCCTCTTTTTAAACATTTCATCTGAAAGTCTGTGTGATTTTGGTGAATTGGTCATTGTTGCATATGAGAAAAGCCTTTCAACTGGACCCGATGACGGTAGAGGTGTATTATATTTCTTAAAAATATTTTTGTTTTTAGGATACCTACTTATCTATTTAACATGGATATATCTTTATCTTGATCCGCTAAATAATGAGAAATAATGACATATGCCTTAGATCGTTGGGCTTGGTAAATATCTCCTGTTGAATCAGTCTCTATGAATCAGTGTAAAACTCGAAATAACTTTCTTCAAATCTATTATTTGGGGTAGGTATCTTGAAAAGTTTCAGGTGCTTCATGAATTTCCTTGATAACAGCTCCCTTGAAAACTGATTTGATTCTGGGATGATATTCTATATGTATACAAGCCATCCTGTCCTTGAACCTGGGATAAGAAATTGCAGCAACTACCGCATTTTGAGCAACCTTCGAGGAGACATCAAAAAACACAGAAAATCGCGTTTCCACACTTTCCAAATACTTCTCTGCCAACTTTTTGCAAAAAACAAGTGATTCTCTGTTGAGTTTTTGCATTTTTTTTCGCAGTAATTTATAGTACAATAAAGCCAACCACTCAATTTCTAGATGCATACAAATTGTGATAATTAATGGCAACTCAATAAAATATAAATAACCTATATTCATTAATTCCTAAACCATAATTCATATAAACTTAGTTAAGAATAATCATGTAATCTAGATTACTGACTACTGTAATCAAGATTAAAGATTATATGTTCAATCTTGATTAAAAGTAATCACGACTACTTTAATCTGATTAAAAGTAATCATGATTACTTTCAATCAGATTATTAATCTGATTAAAAAAGTAGTTGATTACGCCCAACTCTGAATATAGTCTACACTCGTTTGCAGGTTTGAGGTCGACGCTGTTTTGCTTAGAGAATAGCACTGCTGGGGGCCTAGCGGCATGCCGGCAGGCCTGGCCGCATACGAAAGAAGTTAACATTTTACCATACAAATTTTCGTTTTCATTTACGTGATCGAATGGCGAATGAAACTCGCACTTAGCTTGGCATCCTGATCAAGAGCTAGGGCCACCTCAGGCGCGCAATCATTGCGTAATACAATCGCTGCTGCTGGTATACCGTCCCTATCTACTGACCCTGATAGGTAGGGTATGGCAGCTGGAACTTCGGGCCCGGCTGTCTTTTCAAGGGTACCACGGGAGTTCCGGATCCTAGGCCCCCTGCCGGTTATGCCTTCGCGGGCGTCTCTGGCAGACCCCGGACATGGGTTGGACTCGTGGTGGCATGTGGTTAGCTATAGAAGTGGGAATGTTCGTATGCCTGGTTGGTCTGGCCAGGCTTCCATTTCGTGCATAGCGAGCGGGTCTTAGTAGCGGTCCGGTGGGGGCCTGAAGCGAAAAGATCTGCGGGGTACGGGAGTTACCCTTAGTTGGTGTGCTGCTCGGTGGTTTTCATTGAGTAGTTACTCCAACATCTCCGGTACCAGTCTGGAGAACTAGTAGAGGTGCCCGCTAGATGCCAAGGCCTCCGGTTTAATCAGCCGCGTAGAAATTTGGAATTGATCAGGTGCCTGGATGGGTACCGAGAAGTGAGTGTGCTTACAACTCCGCCACCAAAGAGGACATTTGGTAGTTGACTTTAGAGTTGACGGCCCGAGCAGTGGTACACTGCGAGTTGTGCTCTTAGTGCAACGAGAAGTGAGCGAGCTTACAGCTCCGGTGACCTATCTGGATATTAGGTAGTGGACTATACGAGTCCACGGGGCGACTAGCTTGAGACACTAGTCTTAAAAGTACTGGATGAAGGATGCGTACCGGCGTGTTCTGATCTGGCGTTATGACCTGACGTAGATGGTCCCTTGCGCTTCCGTAAGGATGTCTGACACCTACTTTGTAACCGCATAGGTTGGTAAGGGGTGTCAGTATAAACTTTAAAGTAGTGTATAGCGGGTTGTTGCTGGTATACCGTCGAACCACAGGACAGTGCCTCAGCCGTTGAGTTTTCCGGTTGAAGTGCGCTTCCATCTTCGGCGTTATCATCACTTAACACCAGGTGAGATAATGGTTTAGTGCTTAACCCTAAGATATTAAAAAAAACATATTGACCTTTATTTAAAAAAAAATATTAGACAACATCACATTCTACATTGTTCTGATTCCAAGGTAAGTAGCTAAAGCATTTGGTTTATGGAAATCAGAACCAACGACAACGGTACCACAACCACCTAGACCCGACACAATATCGAAAAGTTCGTTTTCGAATCGAACCCGGGACCTCAGAATTAGCGCCGCCCAAAGACCGGCGTGCAAGCCGCCCACCCGGCTACGGAGGTCGTCAATATTAGATCCCATCCGAAAATTTAGGCAGTTTAGCTCTACCTATTCCCAGCATTGATAATGAAATGACACATTTATTAACGGATTGGATACGGAATGCTGACCATAAAATTGTGGGCTTAGTTAGCGACAATAATAGCGATAAGTTAATGCATTATCTTTGTTATTATATGCTTAAGAATTAGACATTAATAATTTTATTATGCACCGAATGTACGCAATTTCAATGTTTAAATAACAGGGTAAATACTGATGTAAGGGCGAGTACGATACAAAATACTTTTGTTATTAGTTTTCATAGTAAATTAAAACAAGTGGAAAATTACAAGTTATGATTAAAAATTAGTGTCAATTTGATATAGTTATAAAGAGTTGGAAAGCTCGAGTGAAGTGTGGAAACTTTAATAATAAAGTAAATTTTCATCATTTTTTTAATCTACTTAAATCAATTAAATTAATCTTTCAAAAGAAGTTAAAAAATTTCAATCCCGCGGGACCAGCGGGATCATGGACCTCAATCCCGCAGGCTTGCGGGATTGGATTCCCTAGTACCGATATTGTACATATTTGAACATTTCACAGGTGGCTCGTAAAGGTCCTCTACTTTAGCAGGCCAGCCAGAGGTAGCAATAATGATTGTGATCCGGATCCCACTCTAGATCAAGTGACTGCCCATAGCCCTTAAACTTCACCCAGAACTTTCTACTGGTACTCGAACTGGCAATGTTATCTCTAACTGATGGAACACCATCCCACTATCCAGTTAAAGTTGTTATTATGACGTCAGACTAAGAATACAAATAGAGGTAGCAAGTCAGACTTAGATTATGCCCTACCTATCACCTACCTAAAAACAAGCACCATAATATGTATACCTTCGCCAGGAATCGAACCTAGGACCTCTGCGTCTGAGACTGGCAGTCCTAGTTAGGGTTGATAACTATTTTTCAGGAAATTAAAGTAAATCTATCACTAACTAGTATAAAAAAAGCATTTGAAGAAAAAATAAAGTTTCCAAATTTATTTATTTAAATGTTGAAAAACATATTTCTTTGTACTCTTGGTACTACTTATCTAATATTTTTTTTATTGTTTTATAGCGCGTTCAGAAATTAGCGTTGGGTTTCGTTTCACTTCACCTGAGGAGTCTGAGTATCATTCAGTAGTTCAGAAATTAAGTCAACAGGAATATTCCGTTCAAAAACGCACGCATTAGTCGGAAATAAAGTATTTTCCATTTTCTATTTTTATTAAAAAGAATAAAGTATGGGGATGGAAAATAACGTAAATTTTAAAGTGTGGTGGCTTTAAAGTGTGGGTGGTTAGGGTTGCCCCCTAGTCCCAGTTGATCACAAAGGTAGTGAAATCTTAATTTAAGGTTATGGTGCATGGCCCTTAGTGACGAAGTGGTGTAACAGATCGTCGCTAACTAAACGCTTTCCAACGAAAACATACATGAAAAATATTACAGGCCAACTACCTAGTCTTAGCGACTCGAAGAGTGCCTAATGCAAGTTTTATTAGCCATTCGATAAGGTGTTAACGAAAATGACAATTTAAAAAAAAAAAAATTATATTGTCTTTCAAAATTCATTTTAAAAAATCCTCGTAAAGCTTACTTATTTTACAATGTGGTTCATAAAGTTAAAACTTGATATAAAATTGACTGATAAACAGCATTTCGATCATTATTGAATATTTATTTTGCAAAGATCGTGATGGTTGAAATTGAAATTAAAATTGTTGTTTTAACTTAACGTAGATGATAATGTTAAGTAGACTAAAGTAAGTACTTACTAAATATTAAATTAATAGACTAAATATACAACGTCCATGACAACGTTCAAGATTATTGCTTTACTCACTTCTTTATCTAATACCGTACCTAGTATTAGATAAAGAAGTAAGTAGTGTAACACCACAGTTCCCGATATTACGGGGTTCATCAATAATAAATCTATATGGATGGTTTTAACAACTCCATGCTAAACCTATTCCAATCACTGCTAGTAATGTATTGTTTATTAAGGAAATAAAATGCAGGCTTGAGAAAATAATAAAATGCACATTATAATCAGAACATTTTAATAAAAAAACGTACAAAACATTTTATATAAAATAAAATAAATGTTATTAAATCTATATACAAAACTCTTAAGCTAATAGTATGTCTGTGTATTGTTATACTTTAAGTAATTTATGAACGAATTAACTTCACAATGGGATGGGAAATATTTTATTTTAAACAAATATAAAATTTCAATCCGACTTTGCATAAAATATTTTACTATCATACCAGGAATATCTTACGAAAATATTTTTGTGGGTATATTCCTTCCACCAACAATTAATAATGAATTTTTGTGTAATATAGTGTCGACTGTCGTCCGTCCGATCTGATATTTTATGGCAGAATTGCTAGCAGATACTAAGTTTTTTCCAATGTAATCTTGAAATATTATTGACATCATTTTCCATTTTTCATTATACTAGGCAATGGAAAAGTTTCAGACACATAATACAAATCAAATACAGATAATGCTTAAAATTGGTAGCAGACAATTTTCAACTGTTTTTAGTGCACATCATTTTACAAGAGTAAGACGTGTTCTCAACCATTGGTTCGATCATAGGAGAAACCATTTCCACTTTATTTGATGCAGATCTAGCCATATCTACCTCTGGTTCAGTCTTACCGAGCTTAATGGTAGTAGCAGGCTTTGCAGTTTTGCTAGTTATTTCAGCTAGACGCGCTTTCACTGCTTCCCTTACTTTTGTAAGAAATGTATCATCTACAGTCCGGGGCCATGATGCTGGGCGGGTAGCCGCAAGACTAGTCTTTAGGGATTCTTTATTAAAGTTTGATATCGTATTAGCAGACACCGATGGAGTATTTGACTTAACTGCATCATCTTCTACAGGTATTAAAGTATCATCAGTTTGCAAAGGATTCTTCAATATTGGTGGTTTTAAATTTGACGATAATGGAAGTTTTGATTTAAACGACGAAGTCGGTGGTACAGCTCTTGATATGTCTTTTAAAGTTGTTGATTTTGATCGTATTGGTATTCTTAGAGGAGCCTCCAGTTTTGATAACTTTAACTCACTTGGAGACACGGCAGGTTCACTGACTGATTTTAGTTTTGATCCAGGTAATGTTTTACTTTTAACATTACTTTGTAATGTCGAAGAATCTTTTTCTAGTAATGATTTACTTTTGAGTTTTGGTTGGCTGTCAGTCGTAGCTGTTAAAGGTTTGAATTTTAAATTAGCAGGTCGAGGTGTTGTTGAAAATGTTATGGTCACTTTGCTTTCCTTAAATTTTGGTTTTAAGCTCGATTTGCTTAACATTGTTTTTTTATGATTTTGTAAAATATCTAGTAGCGGCCTGTTCATTGAACCCAGCTTTGAACTTAAAGGTGCATGTTTTCGCATAGAGGGAAGGTGAGACAAATCTGGTTGTGTTGCTGTGGACTGAGGACTCTCAGCAAATCTAGGCGTCAATACACTTGAAGCTGGTTGCATTTTTAAAGTTTTATTCTTGTCTTTTCTCGGTGTACTAAATTTAAACTTACCTGGTGTCTTTTTATTCTGTAATAGTGTTAATTGATTATTTTTATTCTTGTTAGATAGTTTTGATGGATGTTGTAACGTCATTTTACTTTGTCTGGCAATTGGGGAGCTCAGACTTGGTATTTGATCAAAAAAATCGTTACGTAGTGTTTCCAGTCGATCAGTGAAGTCTTGATGTATGCCTTTCAGTTTATCACCAAAATCTTCATGCCTCAATGATACGGCTTGCATAAAATCTGAACTAGTTAATGGATTGCCCAAAATACTACTTCTTGGCAGTCCAGCCTCTTTGAGAGATTGTTCAAAGTTCTTTTTAAGATCGTTTACAGTATTTTTCGCTTGAACCTTAAAATTTTCTGTAAGTACTTGACTAGAACGTAATGTATCTTCAATCATGTTTCTACTAGACGTTTCTAACGGTGTACTCAATAAGTTTTGAGCCTTCTCTAAGAAGTTTTCCCGTAGGTCATGAAGTCGTGGCAAAACTACTGGGCTTGCATGAAGTTCGGAAACTTTTTGCAGTGCGCTATTTTTGCGGCCAATTCCATCTTTTTTTTTACCAAAAGTCACAGTAGCACCTACAATACCTTTATTATTTCCTAATGTAGACTCCAAAAGAACAGGTTTTAAATCTAATGATTTTGGAAGTGACAATTTTGTTTTATAGGAATTTAAATTTAGTCGTGGCAATGCCGGTATTCCGGAAAAAAGGCTACTCTGTGATAGAGACAAAGGCTTTAATTGTAAAAAGTCCAAATTAATATCTTCTAATGGTTGTAATGGTGGGAATGCTGACTTGTAATTGGATGTACTAGCAAGTGGCAATACTTCCCCATCTTTTTTTAAAACAGAGCTATCCGAAGACAATTTAATATTATTACCTTTTCCTACTTTCCCATTAGTCTTAGAATTACGAGAAGTACTTAACATAGACAGGGGATTGTTGAGAATAGTAGGTAAACTTATGATTGGTCTGTTGAACAGATTATCGTAACGATTAAACAGAGAAGGAAGCGGTTGCACCACATTCGGAAATATGGATGACTTGATAATACTATCTGGGGCAACAGCGTTGGTTACTCGTTCACTAGCATCGGAAGCCATTTCCTTGGCATTGTCATTAAAATTCGTCTGTGTCGATGACAGCATACCCGATGGACATTCTAATTTACTTGAGCTTACCACTGCATTTGCTTCTGATGCATCAGCGTTAGCATCCAAATTTTCTTTTGACGTTTCTGAGGATTCTATGGAAACAATTTGACTTTCATCATTCATATCAGTTTTCGGTACAATTATTTTCTTTGTTTGGTCTGCTAGGGCATCTATGAGAATTTTTTCTTGGTCAAGTAGTGAATTTGACATATTTTGTAGATCATCAATATTGAGCTGATTAGATTTGTCTGTTGTTTCTTGTTTCACATCAGTAGGCGTTGATGTTTTTTGAGTCTTAGTAGTTCTTGGTGGGCTTTTCAACCTTTGTAATTGCTTTTCTCTGAATGTCAATTCGTTATTAGTGTCAGCTTCAATAATATCACTATCAGCAGTCGCTGTAGAGTCGTCGATGCTATTTAAATCTGGATTGGTATTAGATCTCTCCAAACCTTCATTTAAGCTTTCTGAACTTGTTCTATCAAGAGATGGCCTCTGAAAAACATCGTCAGATTTTTCTTTAATTGAAGCAACATTAGCAACGTTATTAGATGTATCACTAAACATATCTTCTTTGCTATCAGAACATTTTTCTTTATCTAATTGGAAGTTTTCATTTATATCCGAATTTGTGGTCTCATCTACATTAGGTATTGGTTCTAAATCATTAACTGTTGCATCGATGTCCCTTGGTATATGAGTAATGATTTCGGTTCCAGTAATATCATCGTCGGCATTTTCATTAGAATGAGCAGAATATTTGTCAGTTATTTCTTTGACGTTTGCTTCAATGATTTCATTATCGGCTTTACTGCTGTCAATAACATTAACTTGTGAATTTGATAAGTTACCTAATATTTCAGTCTGAACATTGGAATTATCATTGCCTATGCTTGTGCTTTCGGGTTTTTTCAGACAATCTAATGTGCTAACATCTGCTGCATTTGCTTGTACTGACGATGTACTTGGTATTATGTCAATTATTTCTGTTGAAAAAGTTTTATCATCTTTCAATGTAGGATATGTATTTTGGACTTCTTTCTTTTTCATGTCAGTACTCTCCACAGAAGGAATATGAGTTTGTCCGTTAAATAAATTTAGGGGAAATAAATTGCCCGTTTTCTCTAAGCTCTTTATGACTTCACTTAACAAATCAGAAGAAGCATCACGACCTATTGAGGGTTTATTTAATTGTGGTATTTTAGTTCTAAATTTCTTATCTTTAAAATTTTCAAATGGGGATAATTCTTCGGTATTTTTATTACCACTACTAATATCTTCTGTCTTCGTTTGAGGAGTTTTAAATAAACTGTCACGTGCAAATCCTGAATAACGTTCCACCACGCTACTAGGTGAGTTTACACTATCGGAATTTAGCATATCATCCTTTGTTTCCACTTTATTTTGACTAAGTGATTTAACTGAGTTTATATTTGGTATTAAGTTCAAAATTTTATGCAAAACATTAGTTTCATCTGTGGACTTATCAGCTGCATTAGTTGTTGTTCTTTTTCCAGATACTGTGTCATGAACATTTTTTAGAAAGTCATTAACTTTTGGTATATTTAAATCTTTAAATCTGTCTTTCAATAAAATATTAGATAAACCAATGTTTGAATTTCCTTTCGAAACCTCTAACCCATTTTCTGGAGTTACTTCAAATACATTTTCGTTTACGTTGCTGGCACCTACGCTGCTGTCCATATCAAATATATTTGATAATATAGACGGATTACTCGATGGTAAATTTAAAATGCCTGTCTGAAGATCGGGTGTAATTGTTAACGACGGTATTCTGCGCGTATTCGTTCTCCCAAGTGGAGAGTCAATGTACCTTGCTTCTTGTATATGAGACGCTTCAGGTACGACGTCATCATATAACTCTTGTTTAGGACTTACAACATAGGTAACTAGGTTTCTCGATTCTTCGGCGATTCCGTCAGGTTCCATTAAACGTGATACGCTTCGAGCTGCATCTCTTGCTAAAGCTTCATTGTAATCTTCCTCTGTAGCTTCACGTAATGTCTCTAACACTGATGATGCAAGGCCAACTTCAGGATGTAGAAGGGGTTTCGTGTCTTCCTTTGCATCTTTCAAACTGAAACAATAATAAATAAATAAGTAAAAAGCAATAATATTGCCTTTTTTAATATGATTACTGTTTTGGTTCATAAGTGAAACGAAAAAGATACAATCCTTCCAAATGTCTGGGACTCGATAGTCTCGAAATAACAGAAACGAATTATCATAACGCGGTGAATTTTGAAAATGTTATAAACTCAAATGTAAAATGAAGAACACCTTCAGCGACAACAGACAACATTACCCAATAGACACCTAATACGCAATCAGCAAAGCTCACTAGGGGAGCATGTAAATCTGGCTAAGTTTGGTTATGTTAAGGTCAAACTAGTGACACATCTCCAAATAGGTACATTTGCATTATGGACTAACTAAAAATACTTACTATGTAATGATAGATAGTATGATCGATATGATCGATCGGAGATCGATAGGATCGATAGTCCACTTTCGTACTTTTTATATTACATGGTGAATTTAATGAAACAGGTCTTCCTCATTTATTTATTATACACTTTTGAATAGTCCCAATATTTTTTCTTCCCATTCATGTCGTATTTTGGCTGTGGCATGGACTAATAATATTTAGTCCATGGCTGTGGGTTAGAAAGGATGCAAAAAAAGCTGCACAGCTATAAATGTAGTAGGTTTACTAGTTAAAATAACTATAACGTTGTGTTGAGTTTGTAAGCAAAAATTGCTTTAAAACATGTCATTATTTTATTATTTTTAATTTAATGTTATAAAATTTATAATTTTATATGAAATACCGACCGGTTGGAGTAACTTAAACCCAATCAGTTTTGTCTTCCGTACTTTTACAACGTGTTATCTATCTCTATATTTTTTTAAAGGCTTTACCATTGTATATAATGAAATATTATTGTGGGAAATTGGCAATATTTATTTTAACGTTGAACACAGCCAATATTGAAAAAAGCAAACAAAATGATTTAGGAATTAATTTAACAATGAACCTTGACGTAAACATTTATTTTAAAAAAAAAGACAAAGTGAAAAAAGACAAGTTGTTGAAAAAATACCACGAGCGGGATTCGAACCCGCACCCACATGACATGCCGGGTCAGGTACACTACCAATTATGTGCACTACTGCTACCAGCCACGATAGCATAGTTGGTAGTGCACCTGACCCAGCATTCATGTGGGTGCGGGTTCGATTCGAATTCCGCTCTTGGATTTTTTTCAATACTTTGTCTTTTTCAAATTGTATTTTGTTCGCAACAAGATTTGCGTAAAATTATATGTAAATAATCATTTATTTTTTATATCATAAAATTGTATCTACTTACCTACGTATTTTAATGTCATTTTCTAAGCTGAACTGTGGCTGAACATCTTGTTTCACTTTCCACATCATTAAAGAGCGCCTTAAGGCACTTTTAATTTATTTTTTAATTTAGGTACTTATCTACTTTTTGACGCGGTTCTGTTAAATAACGGAATCACAATTGTGCTGGCATTACCCTCTTGTGCGGTGTCTATTGGGACCACAGAATTATTTATTATGTGCCACAGAGGTCTGGGTACCAAGTGCGAGTTTCATTCGTCATTCGTTAACGTTAACGAAAACAAGAATTTGTATGGCAAAATTTTAACTCTTCTGGTATGTTGCCAGGAGGCCTGCTTCAATGCCATACTAATTTGCGTTTTTTTTAACGTAATCGAATGAATACGAATAGTAAACAAAACTCACACTAGGCACCTGTGCTGTATAGTCGACAACGAAATTGCTTTAACACCTTATAAGTGAATTTTGTTTGCATATAATAAAACAACAAGTTCTATTTTTGTTTAAAAGACCAAGTGACAGATACGTTGTCATTATTGACAATGAGCCTTAGCGACATTTTATTGTAATGGAAGTTTTTGTCAAAAGTGATAAAGCAATTTCATGGTCGACTACTTACTGGCTGGCGCTTACAATACAACCCACGATTGCGAACGATAATTCACCGTGTATAATAATATCGACTATTATTGTTAATGTGTAAAGTTACAGCTGCGCGGGCCTTGACCTCGACAGATAGAGATGAATCAAAATTATTTTTAATTAGAGGCAGGGCTTTATCTAAGTCCGCCTGGCTAGAAATCACCATTTTATCCAAGACTGTTATTATTACGACAATATTAGTAGTATTAGAAGTATTGTTGTGTTCCAAAACACCCACAGGGACGGCCGCAGATGCGTTGGCACGATGACACTAAAATAACAGTCCGAATAAAATGGGTAGAAACTGCCCAAGATCGTACACGGTGGTATAAACTGAAGGGGGCCTACACTCATGAGGAAAACAACTAAGATGATTTTTTTTTTTGGAGAGGGACTGCTGATTGCCACTGGGCATTTCCAGCTTCACCGGGCTTGTTTTAGGGGCGGCGAGGTACGTAAAGGGTACCTCAAGCCGTGTTGAAACGAATGACTTTCGGAGGATTTCTAGAGGGTACAGCATCGCACACGTAAAAGTGCGCGTCCCCGTGACCTCCCAGAGTCTCCGAAGGGTTCGGATCGGATCGGGACTAAGAAGAGAAAAAGAAGTCGTGTTCCGAAAGTTAGAGATAAGATATAATGTCTTACAGTCTTACAAATAAAACATTTTTAATCATCATCTAAGCAATTACTTAAGTAATCATTTGCTTAAATTTTAAGCATCTGATTAGCAGCGCTCACAAATAAAACACTTTAATCATTTGGTTAACTAAACATCGTTACTGTGTTTGACTTAAGAAATAACGTTATTTTAACGTTAAAGTTTGGCATAATTGTGTAGAAGTCTTTGCTTTTTCGCACATAAAAGTATATAATGACTTTTGACATATTATGTTTGAACCTATTGTATTCGTGATTTTACTGATTTACTGTTACTGGCATTTTAACTGGTATTCCACCTTCACGAACCGCATAATAACTGGCGACGAGACATGGGTTTATGAATACGATATGCAAACAAGTCAACAATCTTCAGAATGGCGCCTCGAAAACGAGTCGAAACCCAAAAAACCGCGTCAAAGCCGCTAGAAAATCAAAGTTAAGTTATGCTGATAGTTTTCTTCGATTGCCGCGGTGTATTATCATTAAGTGTAGTGCACTACGAATTTCTTCTAGAGGGACAAACGGTGAATACAGAATATTATTTAGGTGTCATGAGGCGTTTGAGAGAGAATATCCGCCGAAAACGGCCAGATTTATGGAACGACAATTAATGGATTTTACACCATGATAATGCACCATCGCACAAAGCCATCATTGTGCAAGAGTTTTTAGCCAAAAACTCGACGAATGTCATCGACCAAGCGCTGTACTCTCCTGATATGGCTCCGTCTGGCATTTTCCTGTTCCCGAGGTGAAAATTACCACTTCGAGGAAGGCATTTCGATTCGATTGAATCTATAAATGAAAATTCGCTGAAAGAGTTGAAGACCATACCTCAATCAGCTTACAAAAAATGTATGGAGGACTGGGTCAAGCGCTGGCGTAGCTGTATTGCAAGCGAAGGGGCCTACTTTAAAGGCGACAAATAAATTTGGACGAATAAATTACTTTTTTTTTGGTTTTATTGAACAATTCCCGGTAGTTTTACACAGAAGGTATATCGGTAGATTTAAACGGTCACTGTAAGTTTTTTCCCTCCGAAATCTTCTAAGATATTTTAGAGCCCTTAATTCTCTCAATATCACTACATAGTATAAAACAAAGTCGCTTCCCGCTGTTCCTATGTATGTATGTAAGCTTAGATCTTTAAAACTACGCAACGGATTTTGATGCGGTTTTTTAATAGATAGAGTGATTCAAGAGGAAGGTTTATATGTATAAATACGTACGTAATATAGTAGAGAAACACTGATAATTTTAGAAGTTTCACATTTTTTTGCGCTTACATTGCAAACGCTGGCTGAACGCTACGAGATAGATCAAAATAATGTACTACAGTTTTGTACACCTTAAAAAGGTCTACAAAAAAGTCCGCGATGGTATATGTCTATCTCTTAGGGATAACCCGTAATAATCATTTTTTATCCTTTACTTTTTACGAGAAATAATGGCTTATTTACGAAGCGATTTTAAGCAATACAGCATTAATTCTTATCCAATTAAGTGCCTTAAATACATTGTGCATTTAATATAGATCAATATGACCCTGTATAGCATGTAATTTAAATGAATATTTTCGAAGATATTACAGATTTAAAATGCAGGGACATAGCGGTTCGTGTATCAGCATTGCACCCGTGCGAAGCCGGGGCGGGTCGCTAGTTAATAATATCTTAGAACGTCAGTGTTGGCGGGCGTTTTGTCATTGTCTATCATGTCACAAAAACAGCTGTTGCGACGTCGCCATCTTGCTGTTTAACGAGTTAATCAGGGTCTCGGGGTGTTTAAATTTGACAGTTAGTTAGGCCGATTTTAAGCAATTGCTTAGCGCTAAATAACTTTTATTTGTAACAATTTTGGCTAACTAATTAGTTATACATTGATTAACACTAACTAATTACTTAAATATTTAATTGAGGTTGAAGATATTGGCTAAAGTGCATTTCAACCTCTCACCGTTGTTAAATAAACAAGAACATACCTCCCGTAAGGCTGAACAGTCTTCGAAGAGACGCCCGATGCCGAACCCTCGGAGTCAGCGCGGCATGGACAGTCCACACCAGCTATATCAGCCAATGGCGGAAGACCTCTGCCCGACGCTTTATTTGATAAAGCCAATGACCGAGGAGAGTTGCCAGCTGGTTCCAAGTCTTCTTCAGGGCAAGGACAGCACTGACGTGCTCTTGATTGGTCGAAGGCATTTTTAAATCCGTTGGTCCCTTGCGATGTTACCTGCAATAATACAAAGATAATGATGATGGGTAAGTTAGTTGAGATATAATTTTACGTTGGAAACAAATGATTGTAAAGTTTGTTAAACAGTAGAGTCTCGCTCTTACTGATAGAGCTAACCGCATACGAGGGTAATAGTAGATCTGAGTTAAAGGAACTCATATTTATATTATAAATATCACACCTGTGCCCCGCGATTGTAACTGCAGTATTCATTTATACTAATACTAATACTAATTAGAATATAGTTATACGTGGTCTTTTACGTGGTCGCTCACTATGGGCCTCATAAAAAGGCTCAAGAACACTCGAAGACCAATGGAGAGGGCTATGCTCGGGGTTTCTCTGCGTGATCGGATCAGAAATGAGAAGATCCGCAGAAGAACAAAGGTAACCGACATAGCCCGAAGCGTTGCTAAGCTCAAGTGGCAGTGGGCAGGTCACATTGCTCGCAGGACGGATGGCCGCTGGGGCGGGATAGTCCTTGAGTGGCGACCGCGTACCGGCAGGCGCAGTGTGGGCAGACCTCCAACAAGGTGGACCGACGATCTAGTGAAGGTCGCAGGAAGCCGCTGGATGCGAGCATCACAAAACTGGTCGTTGTGGAGATCCTTGGGGGAGGCCTTTGTCCAGCAGTGGACGTATTTTGGCTGAGATGATGATGATGATGAATAATATACTAATCTATATAATATTATTTAGAGGAAAGCTTTGTATGTATGTATGTATGTTTGTATGTATGTATGTAGGAATGTGTATGTTTGCAATGAATAAACTCAAAAACTACTGAACCGATTTAAAAAATTCTTTCACCATTAGAATGCTACATTAGCGCTGAGTAACATAGGCTACATTAAAAAAAAGTACACCCGTGCGAAGCCGGGTCGGGCCGCTAGGTATATATATTGTTTGTTAGCCACTTTAGGTAAATACGCCTTTATGTCGATTAGGTACCTACTGATTGTATACATTAATAATAATAATAAATATTAAAATGACGTTTATTTTTTCTCACATTAACAAATAAGTAGTACCTGCAGTAGGTACAATGAAAAAAATCAAATATCTGAGTAAATATATAATAATATGATAGGAACTGGTGTTTGAAATGGGTTTAACCTGTTTCACAAATAACAGGAGGAGGTTTCTTAATTCGACTCGTTTATTTTTTTTATGTTGTTCGCGGGGACCTTCTTTAAAACTGATAATGCGTATCTAGGTTTTTTTTAAGTTTCTTGTTTTTGAAGTCGGTTTTTTGAATGCCGAATGTTTATTTTTAAAGTAGAGTTTAAAAATTACTGTCAGCCGTCTTCACCTTGCCGACCCGCAAGTTGCTTCCTCATACCTCGTTCAAAAGACTCCATGTTTGTAGGAAAGAGGGAATACGTGTGCTGGCTGAGCATTCTATGACATTTGAATTTTGACACCCCCTTGAGTGGCACGAAGTCATATTATGACTTTTTCAGCCACCCAAATTTCAAAACAATATTTTGTAGCGTTATCGCTACGTAACGTTCGTTAGAAAGGAACAAAACGTTATAGAGTCTAGCTATGAGTACCTACTAGGAACTACTGGAAAACGCAACAGGTTGACCGACGATCTGATGAAAGTCGCTGATAGCCGCTGGATGCGAGCAGCACAAAACCGGTTGTTGTGGAGATTCTTGCGGGGGAGGCCTTTAGCCGCCTTTGTGTTCTAGTGGTTAAGAATACCACCGGTTCAGACCCAGAGGTCCCGGGTTCAATTCCCAGCGGGGGATACATGTTTGTGTACTCAGTTTGGTTGGTGTAGGGCTTGTTTGTCCGCCTGGCTAGCTACCACCATCTTATCTAAATTTTTCGCCATAACATCAATGTTTGTAGCATTGTTGTGTTCCGGCAGCTAGAGATAAGATATAGCATAGCCACATAGCCAGTGCCTCACTATTTGAGGATCCCGGGTGAAGTGCGCTTCCTCATTGGCCTTATCATCACTTAACATCAGGGGAGTTTAAGGCACTGTGCTTACCCGTAAAAGATAAAAAAGGCGTTTGTCCAGCAATGGACGTCTTTTTACTGACATGATTTGGTGATGATAATGAGTACTAGGAAGGATGTCATAAATACAAAAGAGCTCTACTTACAGATGTCCAAAGCACGGACGCGCACAACACTAACCACCAACGCATCTTTCACCAGCATTTGACACTAAGAGACTATGTGAAGGCAATTACAGCCTCTCCGTTATTTAAAATATCTGTCGAGATGTTCGAGATAACAATTAAGATGTTAAAGATAGGGTTGTCACTTTATTTTATTGATCCTAGTAAATCAAATAGGCACTTAAAACACAATAATTTTTGTTCTTTTAACTTTAGGTGCCTACCTTACTTAGGTAATTAAAAATGAGTAGATAGTTAGCTTGTATAATAAATAATAAGTAGATCACCTTACTAAGGTACTTTTTAATGAAGGTAAATAGAGGTACCTAACTAAATATATTTTAATTCTAGCTACCTATTTAGGTTGTGAAAATGCATTGTAGCGCTAAATAGGCTAGATGCCGAGACGATGATTCATTAAACACCTACCCCCTTATTCATAAAAAACTATTTAAGCATTATTTCGTTATTAATGTTTTGTCTCTTTTTCTCAAAGACAAAATGACGTTTGTGTGACGTTGATAAAACATTATTTAACTAAAAATAAAATATAAAATTTAAATAAGGGGTTAATAAATAAAAGAGTGAGGGTAATAAAAAACGTAAAGTAGTTATTGCCACTACCCAGTGTACACTGACCCAATGTTCAAAACAGTAAACCAGTGGTCGACAACAGGGTGCCTAAGTAATGTGACTTTTGTTAACTATCCGTATTCATTCGATTACGTTTACGAAAACGAAAATTAGTAAGTATAGCATTGACGCAGCGCCACCTGGCGGCATCATCGGCATACGAAAGGAGTTAACATTTTGCCGGATGGCGAACGAAACTCGCACTTGGCAGTCTGACCATCTCATCCCCAAAAAAATATTGAAACTTTACTGGACAACATCTAGGAAGGCGATGGTCTGTATTTATTTATTAATTCTGATGCACATGCGATTTAAAAACTTAAGACTAGGTTGAATCCCTTAATTATGTAGTACGTATACTATTAACATCTACTGAGCGACAATAATGTTTTATATATGTAAAAACAATACGAACAATACATTTAAAATCAATCAAGTCAAAGTGAAAAATCAGGCTTAGCCAAAGTAACACTAAGAAAACGATAGCGAAGTTCGAAAAGAATAAAATGTATGGGATTGACATAAGCCGCGCTAAATCACGTGGTCAATCCCTAGTGCCTGTCAATAAATAGCTACGTTATTCTAATAATTTTACTCAAATAGATATTAACATCATCGTGACAACCCTAAAGAGCGGTGAAGCACGTAGGTATTGTATATCATTGACAAACGTGCCTTCAATCAAGCATCAGTCAGCAAAACCAAAAGATAACACGCCTCACTTATCTAGCGTTGATACCGTGAACTTTCACATTCAACTACCTTAGGATAATATCAATACATGCTTACAACCTATTTTAAGTGCCTTACAAATAAGCAAAGAATAGGGTCCGAATAATTATTCCGTGTTTTGTTCCTGTCATGTAAACGTCATTTCAAATTAGAGTAAAAGAGACAAAATACGGAATAACTATTCGGACCTTAGTCTTTGTTAATTTGTAAGGCACTTACAAGGTGCCAAGTGCGATTTTCATTCGCCATTCGATCACGTTAACGAAAACGAGAATTTGTATGGCAAAATTTTAACTCTTCTCGTATGCCGCCAGGAGGCGCTGCTTCAATGCCATACCACTTATTTTCGTCTTAGTAACCGTATTCGAATGAATACGGTTAGGGGTATCCCCCTCGGTCTCGCCCTTCCTGCGACTTCTGGGGCTGGGACTTCTTCCTGGCAGCTGACTTGGGGTTTCTCTCCTTGCCAGTGGGTGTGGAAAGGCGGACGGGTGAGTCCCACATAACCGACAGGTCTCCTCAAGGTCAGGTAGTCATAATGGCTTCCCCTGGGTTAAAAAAATAAATAGAATAGAATAGAATAGAATAGAAATCATTTATTTGCCTTAAAACACGGTATGTTATCACAATGTTTAAAACGGTACAGCGTGTTTTGCCATTAAGATAGCATGCAAATACATAATAATTATTTAAATAAATTCTAAAACAGTATTAAAAAAAATAATTACAGATTACATTTTATTTAAATTACATTAAATATTATATTACTTTACATGTCCAGAAACACTTTCATACTATAGAAATTATATATATTTAGCCATATACATAATTTTGTCTTAAATAATTTTAAATTTAATACTTTAATGTCATTCGGTAATTTATTAAATATTCTTACACACATACACAGACAACTCCTGTTGTATTTTTCTGTTTTAGGTACTTCATCTAATACAAGTCTACCGACATTCCGAATAGTTCGTGGATATAGCTCAATTGCTTTAACAAAATATTGAGGATTTTGTTTTACAAAGACACAAGCTTCATAAATGTATAAACATGGTAGCGGCAACAAACCAAGTTGTTTAAATAATGGCTTACATGAGTCACGCGGCATATTGCCTGTTATTGCTCTTATGCACTTCTTATAATAATAGAAATACCTACGATTTGTTTGTTTTGTTGTCACACAGAAACTGTCAAAGCGGTACGAAGTCCGCCGGGTCAGCTAGTTTAAACTAATACCTACTAATAGTTATTATAAAGAGGAAAGCTTTGTATTTTTTTGTATTTTTGTTTGTAACGAATAAACTCAAAAACTACTGGACCGATTTAAAAAAATCTTTCACCATTTTAGAATGCTTCATTAGCGCTGAGTAACTTAGGCTATATTTATTACGAGAAAAAAATGTTGCTTAATAATAGAAACACAATTTGTTTGTTTTGTTGTCATAGAATTGGTCAAAGCGGTACGAAGTCCGCCGGGTCAGCTAGTACCAACAAAATTTTCATCTAAAATGCCTCACATAAAAGAGATTCTAAAGTAAAAATAGGTTCCTCAGTTAGGTATATTATATTCTAGGTTAACACCTCAGAAGTTCACATAATATGAAGATGTAGGAAAAGGGTTTCTTTTTAATGCCTGAAGGGTAAGTATTTGGCCTTCATCTCACCGGATGTTAAGTGCTGAAGGCCGAAGGTGGAAGAGCTCATCACCTGGGATCCTCAACTACTGAGGCACTGGCTATTTTTTCTCTGGCTGCCCGAACACAACAATGCCAGTAGCATTGCAATGCCACTAACATTGGTGATAAGGCGACATATACAAGACTAGTGGCCGCTCGCGGTTTCACCCGCATGGTTCCCGTTCCCGTAAGAATATCAGGATAAAAAGTATCCTATGTGTTATTCCCGGTTATAAACTATATGTATGCCGAATTTCATCCAAATCCATTCTGTAGTTTTTACGTGAAAGAGTAACAAACATCCAAACAAACTCTCGCGTTTATAATATTAATAGGATGGGGTAGCAACCCAACTGAGTACACAAACATGTACCCCCGCTGCCCACTGGAAATCGAACCCGGAACCTTGAGTCTGAGACCGGTGGTTTTAACCACTATACCACAGAGGCGGAGAGTTCAAATACAATTAACGATAGTGTAGTAGGTACTTTAATGATGCATACAACCCATCGATTCGATGATACAACCTATTTAATAAAAATCGAGGTGTGTACCTATAAAAGCATATTTAGACATTAACCGTTTTACAAAGAAAGGGATAGAAAAATTGTAAAAAAAACTTATTATGCGTTAGCATCGCTATCTAGGTGTTATTCCCTAATAAGTCTGTTTAATTACTTGTTCTAAGATATAAATACGTTATTATCTAATTTTAAAAAGGAGAAATTAAGCTTACCTTATCGCTTTACAATTTAATAAGTTTAGATTAGAACAATATTATGTAATGGTATTTAATCTATTATCAATTTATTGTTGTCGCATAAGGCTTAGAGCTGTTTATCCGCGTTTGTTTGTTTCCATGCTAGCAAGGTAGGTACCTACCTAATATAAAGTAATATAGGTAGATAAAAGCGACATGGCCTACAGACTATGCTGACTAATCATGATAAATTATCTAAGGAGTTATAATAATTTTGAATTTAGTAGATAATAATAATTATGTATATGTCTTTTTTTTTATATATTAGAAGGACGACGAAACGAGCAGGCGGGTCACCTGATGGAAAGCAATCACCGCCGCCCATGGACACCCGCAAAACCAGAGAAATCACAGATGCGTTGCCGGCCTTTAAGGAAGGAATAGGCTCGTTTCTTGAAGATTCCTAAGTCGTATTGGTCCGGAAATACCGCCGCTGAGAGCTGGTTCCACAGCACTGTAGTTCGTGGTATAAAATTACGTGAGAAACGCACAGTAATAGATCGCCTTCCATCAAGATGGTGTGGATGGAAAGACAATCGATTGCGTGTAGTGCGGTGAAGGAAATCAGCGGCAGGGATCAAACCGAACAATTCCTCAGAGCACTCCCCATGATAAAGGCGATAAAATATACAGAGAGACGCAACGTCTCTCCGAAGGGCCAGTGGATCGAGCCGACCAGAGGTTACCACGTCGCCGACAACTCGAGCAGCTCTGCGTTGAATGCGGTCAAATGGGAGGAGTGGGTACTGGGGCGCTCCAGCCCAAAGATGGGAACAGTATTCCATATGAGGCCTGACCTGTGCTTTGTAAAGCTGTAAGCGATGGGTCGGCGTGAAATACTGTCCTGCTCTATTGAGCACACCCAGCTTTTTCGAAGCTAATTTAGCTTTACCTTCCAAATGACCGCGAAACTGAACGTCACTCGAAATATCGACGCCAAGGATTCCAATAGTCGGTTTGGTATCAAGGGGAGCTCCTTCAAAGTTTAGAGATACGACGAAGGGATGTTTTTTAGCGGTAAACACGCAAACTTGTGTTTTGGAAGGGTTAAAATGGACTAGATCTGAATGGACTAGAATGGAATGTCTCGAGATACCCGTCCAAAGGTCCGGGGTTCAATCACATTTTATCTACTCTGTGGTTCAACTCCGTCGGGAAAAGTGTGTTTCGGATTTTTCGATGCATAGCCCGGGTTTGTGATCAGTCATTGTAGTGATGACTTGATTTCAATGATGAAGGCCTTTCCCAGCTGTGGGACAGTTATGTAGGCTATTTACTTTACTTTACATTTTTACTTTTTATTTTCAAGTGCTAATTGCTGCACTGAAGCTAAATTAAATATTTATAAAATTTATAAAACACAGTGAAAAAATCAAACGCCTACCCGACCCAGCCAAAAATCGAACCTGGGTCTTCCGCAATGGCGGCTGCACTGACCGCTATTTTTATAAATATTTACTTTACACGTTTTTTTTTCTTCATCATCATCATCATCATTTCACCCAAAGACGTCCACTGCTTGACAAAGGTCTCCCCCAAGGATCTCCACAACGACCGGTCTTGTGCTGCTCGCATTCAGTGCCTTCTTTTTTTTCTTGTTCCCTAAGAAATAAAAAAGTTTGCTAGTATCGTAATTTAAAAATTACATTTTAAAATCACTTGGATATTTAAGTAAAATCGAGGAGCCCGATGGATTGCTAAAGGTAAAGTAACTTTCGCTAAGGCTTAACTTTTTTTATCTCGAGCTACTCCGCGCTTTGGAAGGCACGTAAAGCCGTTGGGCCTGGCTGGCTGCATTTATAGCAGTCGATTATACAACCACTAATCCGCAAGCTGGGGCAAGCTCTTGGCTTGCCCCAGCAGTGGAAACATAAAATGAGCTGGTGATGATGGTGATGAATTATTAACAGTAGGTATTAATTATATAATAAAGAGTCGACATTTACTTTAAATGAATAATTAACATAAAACATAACATGAAATCTTTAATTTATGTAAATTGTGAGAAATTGATAATTGTAATGTGAAAGGAAAATACAAATTTAATTGTTAAAATTAAACTTTAAAAGCTGATTCGGAAGAAATTTGAAATGTTTATTTGTACATCACATGTTTTACAAGGTCTTACAAGTCATTATAATGATAAGTACATCTGTGATCAGCCTATTAGGCATACAAATTAAATAAAATATAATTACAATAATGCAGTTGAATTTATATAATATCCACTCGATAGAATTATAATTAAAATTAATAAAGTTCTAAAAAAAATTAAAATAAATGATGACACGTCCATACTCAAATACATTAGAAATTAATATATTGTAATAAAATGTTTTAAGGGTTTTAAAAATAATAATGTTATCCGTGATCAGTCCATTAGGCATGAAATTAAAATTAAAATATCACAATCGAATGTATAAAATAGCAAATTGATAAGTAAGTAGTCAAATTTGAATAAAATAATTAAAATGTCCTTATCTAATATATAAAATTCTCGTGTCACAGTTTTCGTTGCCATACTCCTCCGAAACGGCTTGACCGATTTTGATGAAATTTTTTGTGCTTATCCGGTATCTATGAGAATCGGCCAACATCTATTTTTCATCCCCCTAAATGTTAGGGGTAGTCCACCCCTAAATTTTTTTAATTATTTATATGGCAAAACAACGTTTGCCGGGACAGCTAGTAATCCTATAATTAAAATTAAACTAAACAACGTCATGTCCCGTACTCAAAATACATTGAAAAATAATATATTATACTAGTATTTTGAATGGTTGTAAAAATCATTCATTGAGTAAAATGTCTCCTCTATAAGGTAGTTAAATAATCTATTCTTAAATATCGCAAACTCATTACATTTTCTAATGTCAGCTGGTAATCTGTTATAAATTTTAGATGACATTCCGAATACACTCTTACTGAAGAGCGCAGTTTTAATGTTTGGCCTATTTTGTAGACAATCGCAACGTCGTGAACTAACAACTTTAGAAAAGAGACTTGGGTTACGTCTTATGTACAGCGCGACTTGAAATATATATAATGAAGGCAACGTCATTAACTTAAGTTGCTTAAAAAAAGGTCTACAGCTATCTCTTTTTTTTAAATTACAAATTGCTCGTATACAACATTTTTGTGCTATAAATAATCGTTCAATATTGATTGCGTTGCCCCAAAATATGATTCCATATCGTAACCTTGAAACCACAAAACCATGGTATGCAGCAATAACAGCCTTCTGATTTACAACCTTTCTTAGCATGCGTAATGCATAAGAGAATTGTAATCTTGGTACGTACAAAGTCAAGATGCGATTGCCATTTCATATCACTATCAATGTACACCCCCAGAAACTTTGTTTTGGTCGTCTGGGACACCTCATTACCCTCGTAGTTTATCTTACTTAACGATTGTATAGATCTCTGGCCAAAGTTCATCACATTAGTTTTCTTAAAATTAATTAGCAAATTATTGACTTTCAACCATTGAATAATTGACGCTAGACAGGCTTTTATTTCATTCTCGTTATGACATATCACAGTACAGTCATCTGCAAAAAGTATCATCTCGTTTTTTGTTGCCGCTGGTAAATCATTAATACAACTTGTTGATTTGCATTCACGCCATATTCATAGCAGCAGTCGTATTGCTTATACTTATTACAAATAAATTATAAAAAGAATATGAAAAAATAATAATCATATTTTCAAAATCTGTAAATACGAATCGCACGTCTGCGTAGCACTAAAAAATAAACGCTCGTTCGCGTACGCCCGCGCACCCGACCACGAGTAGGTAGCAACAAGCTCGAGCTTCGCGGCGCGCCCGCAGCCTAGTCGGCGCGGCGAGCGCCGGCGGCCGGCACGCGGCACGCATCAAAGCCAGTGTGCCGCGCAACCCCGAACGAGTGACACATTTCTTAGCCCTAGCGAATTTGGAGCGAAACGTGATCTTAGGTGTGTTGTTTGTGTGTGTAAAAAAAGTAAAATGACGGAAAATTATTCTAACGTAGAACTTGTGGAGATGGTGCGATTATACGCAATTAGTGGGAACAGTCTACGTCGAGCCGTGGTCATGTTTGTGGAAATGTTTCCAAACAGACCAACTCCATCGCGCGAGGTAATGCTTGCTGCCACGCAACGACTGAGGGATCATGGCCAGTTCAACGTTCCTCGACATGCGCAGGGTCGCGGCAGTGTGGGCCTCTCAGTCGATTTGCAAGAGCAAATACTCGAATACTTCGAGAGGGAACCACGTGCCAGTACTCGTGATGCTGGACGCCACTTCAATGTCCACCACACAACAGTCTGGCGGCTTCTTAAGTCGGAGCAACAGCACCCGTTCCACTTCAGAAGAGTTCAAGAATTGAACGAGCAAGATCATGCCGCCCGGGTCACTTTTTGTCACTGGGTACTAGAACACCGAGAAGCCAGCATTCTATGGACGGACGAGTGTATGTTTTAGCACGTAGTTGACGTAATGCTTGACGACGTGCCACTAGCTCTTCACCGGAATCTCTTTTACCACCAGGACGGGGCGCCTCCGCATTATGGACGCCAAGTGCGCGATTATTTGGACGAAGTGTTCGGAACCGAGTGGATTGGTCGAGGTGGGCCAGTGCCCTGGCCTCCGAGGTCGCCAGACTTGACTCCTTGTGACTTTTATTTGTGGGGAGACATAAAAAGAATGGTTTATAAAGACGAAATCACGAGTGTTGTGCAGTTAAAACAAAATATTTTAATGGCTTTTGAGAGTGTAAGGTCAAATCGTAGTGTGCTGCAAAAGTTACCTAGAAACTTAAGGCGCCGTGCTCATTTGTGCATAGAACGTGAAGGTGCCCACTTTGAGCAGTACCTGCGAGTATCTTAAACATGATCAGTAAGTACCTAATAATAGTTTATTGCAACAAAGTATACTTATGCGTAAGAGTAAGCCACTTTACCACAGAATACATAATAGTACCTACAAGTTTACGTAAGTTCATCGACTTAATGTCCGCCCGCTGCGCTCTTATGTACCTACTACGGTCTGCACCCCTATTCTCGTCAGTCGACGGTCGCTATTCTAATTTACACTGAGATCATTTTATTAATCAATCGGTTCCTTATTACTTTCTCCGTGTTAAAAGTATTTTTTAGTCATTAAGTGTACCAATTACGATCAGCTGTAAATTTATGGCGGGAATGCAAGTCTACAACCTGTATATATGAGAAAAAAGAGGGGACCAAGGACACTGCCCTGAGGAACTCCCTGAGTCACAGGATCATAAGAATCCATAAAGTTATTATACCAACGGAATATAATAACTTTATGGAAGAATAACTTTTTTAAATGTTCAAGACTGAGGATGATTCATTTAAATAAAACTAAATAAAGAAAAAAAGCATAATTAAGCTTTATGGTCTAGATCTATTTGCTTATTCCTAAATGACAATAGAAAAATCGTGTCGTAGGGATGCGCCGTATTTGTGTTGATCCAATTTATACGATTGTATTGAACCCAATTATTACATCGGATAGTATTTTATTATTTAATCTATTTCAAAACATGGTATGGTATGGTATGTAATAAAAGTACTTTTTGACACAACAACATGCTTGTTGCAACCTGCCTCTAACACATAAATTAGCTAGTGAAAAAAGATTCGTTCTTACGAATACGATACAAATTTTAAAACTAGGGCTCATTATTAAAAACGTAAAGATTTATTTTAATACTAATGATTTTCAAAATCAACTATTAACTTTGAAGATTGAAGAAGATTGGGGGGCGATCTTGAACCAGTGACTAATTCTCACGCTGCTATGATATCATTGAGAGCTCCTTTTTCTGCTAGTTAACACACTGTTAATTGTTTGTTGTTTTTTCTTTGATAATTTATGACGATGATCTGATTCTAACATTATTGACATGAATACAGAAAAAGTAAAAAAATCAACATCAAAGAAATCCGTATATTGAAAGTGGGATCGGATCGGGTCTGTGAATTGCACTCCCTCCCCATCTCTAGTGTCTGTCTGTGAGCGACAGTGAGTGAGAGTGGGTTCATCATTGTTGTAAGGGTTAATAAAATTGATTATTTACTCAACTTGAAGGGCTGTTTCTGTACTACCAAAGTGCTAATTAACATTTGCAGTTAGAAACTGCCAAAATCATAAGTGATTAGAGTGAAAAACATATCAATAATTGTTTGTAGATTTTGGAATTGACGGCAAGTTGATTGCAACCATGGAGGTAGACCGGAGTGTGGAGGACACACCTGCGTCGCAGAGGCTCACGAATGAGGACTTCAGGAAGCTGCTTATGACCCCACGGTCTACGCCAGCGGGTGGTGCCCATCCTGCTGGCTCCGTGAGGGAAGCCATGGCTAATGCTGGGTATGACTGTTTCATAAAAGTTTGTTAACAGCTCTTTAGTGTATACTAGAAATTGTTGACCTAAAATTAAATGAGAAGAAACAGATCTGGCTCAGATATACATTGAGAGAAGCCTATAAACAGACATGGTCTGACTGACATTAAAAGTTAACTAAGGCTTGAATGTGACAAAATCGGGCTCAGTGGCGTGCATTGGACCTGTGTCCATCAGTAGGATATGATGATGATGATGATGAAAAGTTAAATAACCAAAGATGCTGTCACTAACAAAAAAATAGGTTTTCAAAGAAATAATATCAATGTTTCTTTTGTTCAGGTCTATGCCACCCCCAACAGAAAACAAAAGTGAATTACGTCGTAAAAAAAAGTCTTACTATGCAGCTTTGAAGAAGCAAGAAGACACAAAACTAGCTGAGCTTGCTGAAAAATATAGAGATAGAGCTAGAGAGAGACGAGATGGTAACAACGAGTTAGGGCCGGCTGACCCTACAAGTAATACAAGTAGTGCTTACAGGTAAATGTTACGTTTGAAAACAATACTTTCTAGTATGGCTCTTAACCCACTTGCTCTGAAAGGGTGTTATAATACCCCTAAAAGTATTATATAGATGTACCCTAATGTAATACTTTTAGAGATTTATTTACAACAACACACAAACACTTGGTCGGACTAAATGGGTTAAATTCAAAGAAGAATTTGGATTATGGTTAAAGAAACTTTATTTCTCATAAGAATACATAATTATTATTGGCTTATTGGCTTAACTCAAACTTGAAGTAGCAGGTATGTGTATGTGGTATGTCAGAGTTTCAGGTTTCATACAGTTTCATACAGCTCATGGATTTCTTAAAACATTTTCCCTAATTAAAGTACCCAGTATATTTCAGCAATGTATCCATTAATATGAATTCAAAGTATTGGCAGTCATCTCATCTTGGCATTCTTGTTAGGGACTGTACCCTATCCCAAGATAATTAACTTAAATCATAGGGCTAATTTGGTTGCAGTGGATACCATTTCACATACATTTTTATTTTCCTTATTATTGTGTTATATGCATGTTAGAGCAGAGACCTTATAAAGGCGAGCATGTATGAAATTAATTAAAGAAATTAATGAGAGTTAATGAGGCAAATATCTCAGCAGTGGACGTCTTTTGGCTGAGATGATGCTGATGATGATGATGATGATGATGATGATGATGATGATGAATGAAGCCTAAGAGGTATGTAAGAAATTAAGAATCATGCCAAGTGGCAGGAAGTGGTCTCTGCCTAACCTCCACCCTGTGTGTATGTATTTTATGGAAGTTGCAAGTTTTAAATCTATACTAATATATAAAGCTGAAGAGTTTGTTTGTTTGTTTGTTTGTTTGTTTGAATGCGCTAATCTCAGGAACTACTGGTTCGAATTGAATAATTCTTTTTGTGTTGGATAGTCCATTTATCGAGGAAGGCTTTAGGCTATATAACATCACGCTGCGACCAATAGGAGCGAAGCATCAGTGAAAAATGTTGCAAAAACGGGTAAAGAGCCTAAAAAATTAAAAATGCTGCCGAAAGTCACTATTCCACGCGGACGAAGTCGCGAGCACAGCTAGTTTACAAATAAACGTGTATAAAAATATAAAAACATTACAACAAAATGTAACTAGAATACCTATAAGAAAATTGTTGTATTTGTAATTGAAATAAATCAATTAATAAATGAAGTAACTCTTAAACTTACAGAGCAGTAGCACCAGATCTCAAGTCAGGAATGGATGCCAAAGAAAGAAGAAGGCAGCTCATTCAGGTTTGTGATTTTCTGTCATGTCACACTGTATATCAAACAACTGACAGATGACAATCGTTAAAATAAAATAATATTATAAATAAATAAATATTATCTAAACCTAATATAAGGAGACTGAAGAAGGTATGCTTCCTACAAACCCACTTGAGGCATGTGCACTTAGACAACCCTCTCTCTGTTACTCTAATTTGAAAAGACGTTTACATCACAGGAACAAAACACGGAATAACTATTTGGACCTTATTCTTTGTTTATTTGTAAGGCACTACATGTTTCTCGCCGCCCTCAAAAAAGCCCGGTGAAGCTGAAAATGCCCAGTGGCAATCAGCAACCTCTCAAAAATAAACGAAGACAGAAACTACAAAAACACATGTTGAAAAAATTTCTACGAGCAGGATTTGAACCTGCACCCTTCTGACATACCGGGGGCCCAACCGCCTAACCGATCACTTTGACTTCGTGTGTGGTTTATGACGTCGTCTTGTCGTTTCGTGCCGCCTATGAAAGCAATATCGACAGTAGAGCCTTTAGCTTTTGATATTGCTTTCATAGGCAGTGCGAGATGGCAAGATGACGTCATAAACTATACGCGTAGTGAAAGCGATCGGTGAGGCGGTCGGGGGGCGGTTTAGGTGCCCTCCCAATTGAGCTATCGTGGTTCTAACCAGCTCGCCCAAATTATTCAACACTATTTACTTTTAACTTTTACCGTCATTAACATCTGATCATAATATTTTTACAATACTAAAGATCAGTTAAGAAGTAGGCAAGCTATTTATAAAATGTTTTTGTTTTGATAATTTTTAATGCAAATTTTGCTGCACACAAATTACAAAAACACAAATGTTGAAAAAAAATCCACGAGCAGGATTTGTTCGCAACAAAATTTGCATTAAAAATTATATAAACAAAACTAAAACATTTTATAAACGAAGACAGCCTTTCGCGGTCACGGAATCTCGCAGCAGCTGCGCGCGGACTGTTCCGAGCTGTTCCGAGATCCGTGTCCGTGCAAGGGGTCTATGTGCGCATTGCTCTAGCGCCGCGCCGGCGCCGTGTGTATTAGGCTTACCTTTTGGGTCCTTCTTACTTTGTAGTTTTGTGATGTCTAACATTCTAAAACAATTTATATTGACCAATGATAATACGCTTCGTCGCAGAATGTCCCTTTCGCAAAATGTCCCCTTGTCGCAAAATGTCCCTTTTGCAAAAATAGACGTCCTGAATGGGTAGTAGGTAAAAAAATTATGGACGATTCAAAAGCACTTTTCTAAAGTTTATTTGAATAAAGAATATTTGACTTTGACTTTGACTTTAACTTTGCAAAATGTCCCTTTCGCAAAATGTCCCTTTCGCAAAAAGTCCTAATCCCTTACGTTATATTGCAGATAAACAGCCTTAAATAAGTAATCTTACTTTTTTTTTGTTATTATTTTATTTTCTTTATGTTACCTGTTGTATGTTTAATTGTGTGTTTTGTTATGTGATTCTAATAAATGTTATTTCTTTTTTTCTTTTCACTTAAAATATTGCTTTGTCCTAATTTATGTATGATCTTAGGTGAGATGTGGTCATAATATAAAACACAAAACAATGTATCTCAACTGTGCAATGAAGTTTTGAGAATTGAGTATAAAAAGCAATCGCAGATGTTGAAGAAAAAATCTATTGCACATTACGAGAAACCAAATCATCTATATATTTTTTCTTTTATTTTGCAGGAATCCAAATATCTCGGTGGTGACATGGAGCATACCCATTTGGTGAAAGGTTTAGATTACGCCTTGTTGCAAAAGGTAAAAATATTTTTTAATTACTTATTTCTAAAAGCATATCTTAACTTATCCCTCTATGTGTATGATGATGTTAAGACTAATCTACTAAGAAAATTTAGATGCTTAAATCGGTCTGGTTAGCCTGTAAAATGTGAATCTATGTTTTAAAAGAGGATACTTTGATATTTTTTCTCTGTTATAAAAGTTGAAAAATCGTGTTTCTGCAAATAACAAAATGAAGTCAATTAAATGAAAAATCATGTCATCAAATATCACTTTCATGTTTTGTAATTGTTGGGAAAAATCAAGATCCCCGCCACGTAAATTATCAATGCGTCGTCATAAGATTCTGAGTTAAGACGAGATGAAGGCCAACCAAAAACTAACCTTTTCAATCATTCTGATAGGGTATATTTTTGCGAATATTTAATTTTGATTTACCAAAAATACTGAAAGTGCTCAGATAAATTAAAACATACAGTAATTTAAAAAAAAGTTTTTTTTTTGTGATATAATCATTATACATTTGGTTAGGTACGGTCTGAGATTCAAACCAGGGAACAAGAGCAAGAGGCAGAAATGGAAAGACTGGTCACCGAGCCTGTTGAACCGGTCAAAGAGAAAAAAGAAGTTGTAGTAAGTTAATTCTCTTTTATAAATGTAATTTAATTAAGTATTAGGACTTAGGATTGTATATAAAAAAATAATAAGAAAATAATACAGTAACGACCAACTCAGTTAAAACAAAGTAGGAATTCAATCATATAATTTTTGCATATGAATAATCGACATAACAATAACTATATAACATTATATTTATTATTATATTTATTTATTATTTATTATATTTATATACACAACTATCCTTATAGACTAATCCAATGCGATAGTTGCTTTCATTTAAGCTTACATTAATAACATTATCATTAACTTATCTACTAAATATATTAATAATTAAATTTTACACATTTAAACAATTATTTATGTACACATTACAATTGCATTACATACATTACCATTATTAATCCATATAACAGACTATGTATAAAACTACCTTTGCGAGTTCACTCAAATTACACGAAAAGATATCAATCCTCTCATGAACTTTGTTCACTATGAGGATTGACCGTACAAAGGGCGTTTTCGCGAGGAGATTGGTCCTGGCCACCGGCACGGCCAGCAGCGGCTGATAATTATGATTACTCAGATTACTATGATGTCAATAAACTACGCAATAATATATACAACTACATCATCATCTACAACTAATACATTGTTTTTTTAAATGTAAAATTGTATTTATCTAATTAAATAAACAATTAACTTTTTTTAATTGTCTTCTCTAATTATTTCAGCAAGAGGAAGAAATACAATTCAAGACTCCAATGGGCAAAAACATTTACAACTTAGTTTTGGAGCAGAAGTAAGTACCTACCTACGAGTAATATGCAAAAGGTCCTCTCAAAAAATTAAATATAAAATGCGGTTAATTAACTGTTAATAACGAAAAATGCATTTTTAACCGCATGGTTAAAATCGTTAATAACCGGCTTCGCATCTATAAGTATAATACAAAGTGAATAGCTTTAAATATTTAGTTTTGCTAGTTGAGGTTGCACTACCTCTCCTTATTTATCCTATGCCTCAAAGAGATCGTTTTAAGCCTTTGCACACCTTTTTTTTTTTTAATTTTCTGGTTTTTGTTTTATGTAGCAAAAAAGTGTTTATAATAACAATAAACAATAATACTCGTTTATTTCAGGCTACGATGGCCATGACCTTAAAGTCTTACAGAAGTACATAATTAATAAACTTGTTGTTAGGTATATAAAACTTAAACTATGTTAGTAATTACTTTGAAACTTTCTGTGTCTTATCTGTCGCGGTTAATATCTATTTTACTTCAATATATCTATTTGTTTTCTATAACAGAAACAAGAAAGTGGTGCGCAACGAGCTCTTCGCTCCCGGCCGTATGGCGTACGTCGTGGAGTTAGAGGAGGAGGGCACTATCGACAGCGATATACCCACCACGCTCACTCGCAGCAAGGCCGACGTGCCCGAGCTGGATGAGAGGAGTTCCGCCTCTAGCGCCAACGACGTGGTCTTAGATAAGCTGGCGCAGATATTCTCGTATCTGCGTCATGGAAGGCATAGGAAACAGAAGAAGACCAAGGTGAGTCAGGTAGTTTAGGCAAGTAAGAAAGTCGGGAGGTGTGATAAGGTCAGATAGACCAGAGCTGGATGAGAGAAGTTCCGCCTCTAGCGCCAACGACGTGGTATTGGATAAGCTGGCGCAGATATTATTATATCTACGCCATGAAAGGCAAAGGAAGCAGAAGAAGACCAGTGAGTTATATAGTCGATGTATATCAGATAGTTTAGCTTCAGGCAAGTAAGATAGCGTTTAGATTTCAAAAAGTCCTAAGTGCCGGAGCTGGATGAGAAGAGTTACGCCTCTAGCGCCAACGACGTGGTCTTGGATAAGCTGGCGCAAATAGTCTCGTATCTACGTCATGGAAGGCAAAGGAAATAGAAGAAAACCAAGGTAAGTCAAGTAGTTCAAGCAAGAAAGCCAGAAAGTGTGAAAAGGTCAAATGGACCAGAGCTGGATGGGAGGGGTTCCGCCTCTACCGCCAACGACGTGGTCTTGGATAAGCTGGCGCAGATATTCTCGTACCTACGCCATGGAAGATATGAAACAGAAGGCAGTATCAGCATGGTTTGGTAGGATCTTATGACAACGTCTTCCATCTGATTTATTTATCATTTGCGTTAGACATTAATCTAGCATGACGGCTAAGCGCCTCCCCAATTTTGAATAAAAAAAACTAGTGCCAGACTTTAAAAAGGCCACATTGATTAAAACCAAAATCTTTTTAGATTCTTTGCAGGTACTTAGCGATTGTTCCCAACTTCCGATGGTCATTCATTATTGTATTGATTATGTCCATGTCGCAGGCAACTGTTTAAAATAGCCGTTTAATTGCACGGCTTAATAACAAATATGTAACAAATTTTTTTTACATATTTTTGTATTCGTTTTAAACGAGTACGACAAAGTGGCTGAACCATAAAATTTGTAATGTGTGACGTATAACATTGAAATGAAACAACTTAGATCTACTCGCGTTTATTTTACACTTTACTTATTTAATGTTTATCCTGACGATTCGTTTAAATGAGGGTATACAAGCTACCAACTAATTATGAGACGACCAACACCTCAGTCTCCCTGTGACCCTGCAAAGGGTTCGAAACGTCAGATAAACATTAACCTTTTCACCGCCCAACTATCCTGCACGCGATGTCCCGCTGTACGCCAACGTATAAATGTATTTTAATAAAGTAGGTACAAAGAAGAACTTCTATAGAAGTGCTGGCGTGGACGGCACGAAAATCTCGAACTTCTAAAGAAGTTGTTGGCGGTAAAAAGGTTAAATAAGTAATGTGTAAAATAAACGCGAGTAGATCCCTAAATGTTGTTTCATTTCAATGTGTATTGTTCGCGTGAAGTTTAGAAAACAATATGTATTACGTATAACTTTAAACTTAATGTTGAAAAAATTTCCACGAGCAGGGTTTGAACCTGTTTTTCAACATTTGTGTTTTTTGTAATTTGTTCGCAACAAAATTTGCGTTAAAAATTATATAAACATTTATAACTTAAAATTAGGATAAGCCACTGGAGAAGGGTCGCGCGGACGACTCCATATACGGCGAGATCGGCGACTACGCGGCCGGAGATCGCCGCGCCGACGCGCGCCCGCGCCCGCGCACCGGGTACTTCGACGCGCCCGCCGACGTCGATAAAGAGGAAGGTGGGTGCTGTACTTATAGTCCGGGAGTAGAACGAGGAGGAACGTGTGTAGTTGTATTTTTTTTTGAGAGAAGTTTTTTGGCCTTTTCCCGCCTTTTTTTAGCGTCACCGGCCTTTTTGAGGCGGCGAGAAACCACCACCCCAAAAAAGCCATATCTATATTAATATTATAAAGCTGAAGAGTTTGTTTGTTTGAATGCGCTAATCTCAGGAACTACTGGTGCGAATTGAAAAATTACTTTTGTGTTGGATAGTCCATTTATCGAGGAAGGTTTTAGGCTATATAACATCACGCTGCGACCAATAGGAGCGAGGCATTAGTGAAAAATGTTGCAAAAACGGGAACAAGAGCCTAAAAAATTAAAAATGCTGCCGAAAGTCACTATTCCACGCGGACGAAGTCGCGAGCACGCGCACGCGCGAGTTATTTTATAAACTAAAACTTTTGGTTAACACAAAACTAAGATTGTTTTGAAATAAGATTTAAAGTTGTTCTATTCTATACATAAGCAAAATTTTAAATATTTATTTGAATAAACAAATTTAGAAAATAAATACATAAAAGGCACAACATTGATACAAAAACAATGTTTGTCATTTCGGCAGGCAGGATTCTATAGACCCTGCCTGCCGAATTATTGAATGCCAATCACACTTAGATAAACATTTTTACCGGTCAACTGAAACAAATCTAAAATTTTCTGTTCTATAAAAGTATATACGTATAAGTTATCAACGGATGAGGCAGTTCATCAGTTAACTAACTATATCGCACAAGAGCTTGATCAAGGCAATAAAACAATAGGTATATTCCTGGATCTTGCAAAAGCATTTGATACTGTTTCGATACCCATCCTTTTGAATAAGCTTGAAACTATAGGTATAAGAGATAAACAATTGAAGTTGTTTACAAGTTATTTAAGTGATCGTAGCCAATGCGTTAAATTAGGCAATGTGGTCAGTGCTGACAGGTGGAACACTTCCTTTGGTGTCCCACAAGGAAGTATAATTGGGCCTACCTTATTTTTAATTTACATCAATGACCTCTGCAACCTTCAACTAAGCGGCGGTAAAATATTATCGTACGCCGATGACACTGCTCTACTTTTTTCTGCAGCGACGGAGTTCGAGGCGTATGAAAATGCACAAAATGGCTTCAATGTTGTAAATAACTGGCTTAATCAACATTTGTTAACATTGAATGCTGATAAAACTAAATATATCACATTCTCGATGCGCAAATCAACGTTTATAACAAGAACACCTTTGTATGCTCATGGCTGTAATTTATACTCAAACATGTCTTGCAATTGCCCTATCATTTGTAGTACTCGCAATATAAAGTATCTTGGGGTAATTATTGATGAGAATCTGTCATTCCGTTATCATATTGAAGCTTTAAGTAACAGAATGCGTAAGCTAATGTTTGTATTTAAAAAACTTCGTACGATTGCAGATACCAAACTAATAACGCAAGTTTACATCGCCTTGTGTCAGTCGATACTAACTTACTGCATCACTGCATGGGGTGGTACATATAAGTCCCTGTTACTAACTGTCGAAAGAGCCCAAAGAGCAATACTGAAGGTGTCCACTTTCCGTCCTTATCTATATCCTACTCATCTTTTATATGAATCCTGTAAAGTTTTAACAGTTCGGCAATTATTTATAAAAAGCACAATACTAAAACAGCACAAAGCTCTTCCTTACAGCACTGAAATTACTAACAAAAGGAGGAAGGACATGGTTTGCACTTATCTCAAATGTACAAAATGCGCTTTCTCATCAAGGTTCTTTATATTCTTAGGACCCTTTCTGTACAAAAGGATAAATGCTAAATGCTATATTTATCCATTAAACAATATCAACTGCAAAAAGGTTGTACAGGAAGACTACAAAAATTGACCTACGACGATACGGAGGGGTTATTGACCGTCGTTAAGTAATTCTTTGTTTATTTATTTCTGTGTGTATTAACTTATTATTATTTTATTTGTCTTTATATTAGATTGTAATTTAGCGTATAAACTGTTATATATTATTCATTTAAGTTTTGATTTATATTAAAGTTAGACTATGCCCACATTCGCCTGAAAAACATGGTTTACCTAGCTCAGGCAATAGCATTTAATTTATTTTAGATTATTAGTTTAGAGCTCATTGTAAACAATAGATGTAAACGTATTTCAATAAAGATTTTATTATTATTATTATTTTTCTAAAATCATATATTTATTTGAAAATCTTCGAATAAGACAGTGTTGAAACAATTTCCACCAGCCGGATTGATTCAGCACTTTCAAATTGCAAATTTAACCATAATCATCGTATATTTTTATCGAAAACATCGTTTACCCGAAGGCCCCGGCCCCCTACCCCGCCGCCAAGTGCCCGCCAGCGCGGAGGAGCGAGACAAACGATCAGCCGCACTGCTCTCACGGCTGGCGGCCGAGCCCGAGGGCTACGCCGAGTGCTACCCCGGCCTGCGCGAGATGGACGACGCCATCGACGACTCCGACGACGAGGTCGACTACACCAAGATGGACGCGGGCAACAAGAAGGGGCCCATCGGTGAGTAACTACTGCGGCGTCGCCGCACGACTGTTTTAATATGGTACGCACTGCAAACGTGCGTTAGCCGTCCGACAACAAACGTCTAAATTGAAAGAGCCCTTAGCCTTACTAAGGCTTGTTTCACACATACCACAACCAAACCACAACCACACCACAACCACAACACATGGACGGGCGCTAATTTGTGTGAAAATCAATAGTTGAATAAATTCACACAGGCCATATTTTGTCGACATTATATATTTGACGACCTCCTTAGTCGAGTGGCTTGCACACCGGTTTTCATGGTGTCGCCATCTCTAAGGTCCCGGGTTCGATCCCCGGTCGGATCAATTTAGAAATACCTGTTTTTCTAAATTGTTTCGGGTCTGGGTGTTTCCTATGTATAATAAGTATGTATTTAAGTATATTAAGTATGTTTTTCCGTTGTCTAGTTAACCATTTTAACAAGTTTCTTAAGGAAGCTTTTCTTGGGGCTAGATAATTGGTGTGAGTGTGGGAAACATTTTCTTTTAATTATTATTGACCGCGTGTTTGATACCGATTACATCGCAGCCACGTTGCAACCACAACGTAACCACCAGCGACACCGCGAACTACCGGCCGGCCATAGCGCAAACATTTTGTAGGTAAAACAACGGAACCGCAAAAAGCCGCAGAGAATATTCACACGTAACCACAGCTTGACCACCTTTTGTCGCGAGGACGGTGTGGTGTGGTTGTGGTTCGTGTGAAACAAGCCTAACAGTAATTTCTAGTGCGATGAGTATGTAATTCTGCCGTCCTAGCGAGGAATGCAATAAGGTCTGACAGAAAGTAACCTCCTTACTGCATTCTTCGTTAATACGGCATAATTGTAGCATATACATCAACTAACATCACTCACCAGACTACAAGCAAAGGCCATTATATTTTTTTATCATCCATCCATTAAAACCTGCGCGCTTGTCCGCGTAAGCTAATGATAATAAGCTCCTTGCTGAGAGGTGAAAGCCAACCGTATTGATTGACACCTATTGCTTTAAAAAAATCGATAGTAAAAAGAAATATTTCATTGTTATTTTAAAATGAATCCTCTTTCGACTAGACTGCGGCTGCTTACCGGCGATCACCATCAGGCGGACGGTCCGTTTGTCGGCTAAGTAAAAAATCATAAAAATAAAAAATGTATTGTACGAACGTTGTATTTGTCAATGTTCTTTGTCAGGTCCCATGTCTGTGCGATTGCGATGTGCTCCGGAAGGTGAAGAGGGTCGTGAGGGTGGAAGAACAGGTTTAAAAGCTTCTTCTGTAATAACAGATCTTCTGTTTTGACTAGCAGTGGCGGTCGTGCTATTCACTCTTTTTATACAGGAGAAAATGCATTAGGCACACCACTACGCCCGAGTAGACCCAAAAGGTTAAGTAGGACTCCCCCCCCCCCAAACCCTCTTAATGGGGGCATAACCACTTAAAACTCTTGCATTCGCGTGCCACCATAGTGGTCTAGGACTGTCATAAACAATCTGGAGTTTTTTTATCATCATCATCGTAACCAGCTCATTTTATGAAGCCACTGCTGGGTTAGGAGCCTTCCCTATTGATGGATAAAGAACGGGTCATAAACCACCACGTGGGCCCAGTGCGTAGCACTTTTTGGTCACCCATCCGATAGCCGGCCTTTGCGAAAGTTGCTTAACCCTAGCAATCGAAGACCGGGCGTGTTAACCACTGCGCCATCGAGCTCCTCTGAGTCGAGTCTTTCCCAATTCTATCCATATTAGTAGGGTATTAATTTAGAACAAATTCTTAATAAATGTTTTAATCATTTAGGCCGTTGGGATTTCGACACGCAAGAGGAGTATTCGGTCTACATGAGCAGCAAGGAGGCTTTGCCCAAGGCAGCGTTCCAATACGGAGTGAAAACTCAGGACGGCCGCAAGACAAGGAAGACCAAGGACAAGAGCGAGAAGGCCGAGCTGGACAGGGAGTGGCAGAAGGTACGGATACATAACAAGTTCTTTTATTTTATTGTTTATTAAGGTAAGTATAGTCGACAACGAAATTGCTTTACCACCTTAGAAGTGAATTTTGTTTGCATATAATAAAACAACATGTTCTATTTTTGTTTAAAATACCAAGTGACAGATACGTTGGCATCACTGACAATGAGCCTTAGCGAAATTTTATGGTAATGGAAGTTTATGTCAAAAGTGAAAAAGCAATTTCATGGTCGACTATACATTAACATTCCGTCTGCTTAGTGCTAGATTCGTCCTAGAAACAATTGAAATTCTATTGTATCTGTATTCTTATAAGCACGATTCGCAGCAGACGACAGGTCACATCTTGAAATACTACACTAACATAAAGATAGTCAAAATATTGATATACATTTTATTTTAATGGCTTTTTATTTATTATTTAAACGACGCAATTTGGTTGATAACTGCTATTTTACGACAATAGCTGGGATTTAATGACATTGGCGTGCCTTCTGAAAGAAAATATAAAATATAAATGCATAGGTGGAGACTTGTTGTTAGCATATCCATACTTATTGTAATGCAAATAAATAAATAAATAATAAATTAAGAAACATAGCATCCGACTCGAAGGGCCAATTTTTCGTTTGTTTTTCTGAAAAATATTTTTTTTTCCTCAAAAATAAAGCAGATTGTTGGCACTTATTCGTCTGTATATTGTAGTATCTATGTCACTATGGTAATTATATTATTATGAATAATCTGTGACTTTGCTGAAATGGATTTTAGCAATTTTTTTTATTATCCTTATATAATATTTCTCCACAGATCCAAAACATCATCCAGAAAAGGAAGGCACCGCAGCAAGGCGGTGACGAGCCTACATTCAAGACACCAAAGTTTTCACAATAATCCAAGCTTTTTTATAGACTAGGGATGTATCGATACGCGCTTTTGTCGATAATAATTATGATACCGATGCGTATACCGAACATACAAAGCTGCTTACATTATTTAATCAGAAACTTGTAGAAAACAAAGGGATGTTACTTTAATTTTACAGTAATTCATAATTTATACTAATATTAAATTGTAAGATCATGAAGAATTAATAATTATGTTAAAATGAATTATACGATAATAGTGTAAAAAAAATCTTCGAGTTGGATTAAAAGCTGCACCTTCTGGCAATCCGGGCTAGCAAACCGGATACCAATTTGGTTTATTATGCATTAGTAATGTTCTTGTGTTTTAAATTGTACCAAGTAAAGAAATTTTTCTTTTTCAATTGATCCATCGTGGTTCTGGCTCTAACCCAACACTTTTTTTTTTCTCAAGTCATGATTTCAAGTTCCAGTTACGTTGTCTGCTTTTAAATAATAATAATGTTTCTACCTAAGTATATGTAAAAGGTATCGTTATCGTTAAATCTTATTAAACTATCTAAATGATCGGAAAAACATATTATCGATATTATTATTAGGTTTCGTATGCATCCCTAGTAAGAATTTCGACAACTTCAGATGCCTTGTATTACATAAGTAAAGTGAATCTGACTTGCAAATGCGGATTTATGAGTCTTGAATAAGTTAATTCATGCAAATGGTACTTGTATAATAATTAAGTAAGCAATTACTTTTATGTATATAATTTTAGTAATAAATAGTGGAAGTTTATAACTATGTTTTATTTACGTTATTGTCCTGATTTTTTTTTAATTTCTGTAATACCACGTGCTTACAAAATCACTAACATCGGAAAAAGCTATGTAAGTAAAGAAAATGCTGTATTTTTTACTTTAGCTCTTTTCTTTATTTAAGTATTCCTTTGACAATAAAAGTCAATGTAAAATCTAAGCTATGGCTTCTACGGTCTTTTATCCTCTTAATCTTTTATTAACTTCGTGTAACTCTTCATTAGGTACCTACTAAAATAAAATTAAGAACTGCTAATAACCGTCACCTAACTGTAAAGAAAACTTATTTTAAAACTGCTTATTTGAACTATATTCCATGCTTGTTTGTTTGGATACTTTGAGGGATTTGTTGATGACCAGACGATTTAACGACCGTTTAACAGAACATTACTCAGCCGTGTACAGAATGACTTTAACAAATCTCTTCTCGAGAACAAAACACGGCTCGGTAATACACGGCTACACTCATCAAGGTTCCGATTGACCTCTGCAACGGCTATATAGCAGCGACTCTTCTTTAACTAAGTAGGTACTATGTTAATGGAATGCGCGTCACACAAATGTGTAAAGAAAACAATGATCTCTCATCGGTCAGCCGACCTTCAGATTTCACTGCAGCGCCACTGAATAGCATGGCATTCCGTCACGTCGATTATGTGAGGCGGCATGGGTACGGTAGGTGAAACGCGGCCGAATTCGCGACAAACGTTTGACACAATGCCGGTTCATCGGCTCGGGCCGCGCCGCGCCCGCCGAGGCGTCTTCACAGGTGCGTAAGCGCAGGTAAAGCGCCCCGCGCCCCGCCATCGACCGGCCATCTTGAATTCCGCTCACTCAGACCCGCGCCTGTCTCGCGGCCTGCGCACGTACACGCCGAGCGGAGCGAACAATTAGTGTTCCAAGTGATTCGGTGTCATGTTGTGATTGTGCAGTGACGAAATGGAATCGACCCCCATCTGTCGGTGCCGCGTGCTCTACCTCGGCTCCGCGGTGCCGCAGCAGAGCAAGGACGGATTGCAGGGCATTCAGGAACCTTTACGCGAGTTATACCCGGAAAAGGGAGCGACCAGCGGCGGCATAGACTCGTGGCTGTCCGTCTGGTCAAACGGAATCTTGCTGGAGAATGTGGACGAGAGCGGCTCGCGGGTTGCCAGGTTTTTCCCTATATCGAGTTTGCATTACTGTGCGGCCGTGCGCCGAGTGACTGTCGAAGGAGCGCCGAGGTTTTTACCCTTGGATTCGCCCTTCGCCCGAGCGCCGGCCCCGCGACGTCCTCCTTTATTCGCCGCGGTGCTACGTCGCACGCAAGGCATAAAGGTCTTGGAATGTCACGCCTTCATATGCCGTCGCGAGGCGGCGGCTAACGCGTTGGTTCGGTGTTGTTTCCACGCGTACGCTGACAGTTCGTATGCTAAACGTTTGGAGGCGGAGCGGACGCCTTCGCAGCTGCCGCCGGAGGACGAGGAATTGGAAGCGTACGACGGTGACGAGAACCACAAAGTATGGGTTGGCGAGTTGGAACGCGACGACGCGAGCGACGACATTCCGCACCAGGCTCGGGCGCCGCGGCCGCGGCAGATCACGCGGCCCGCGTCGGTGCCGCCGCCGCCTCCGCCGCCGGAGGAGCCCAAGAAGAAGACGTCCACGACTAAAAAGACGAAAAAAAAGTCGTCGGCGTCGGCGGACGAGTTGTACGCGACGATGCCAGGACCGGCTCCAATGATGAACGGGCGGTCGCTAGGGCGCGCGCCGCCGGCGTGGGCGGCGCACCCGATGGTGCTGGTGGCTCACCCCGCTGCGACGCTGCCTCACGCGCGCCCCGCTACCCTCGCCCACAGAGGACGAGTACCCGCTGCTTTGGCCCCTGGGCCCTTTCCTCAAGGCCGGGGGCGCCTCCAATACGCCACAGTCGACCCCCGCCGCTCAAAGCCACCACCACCGCCAGCCATGAAAGCTGCTCAGAGCATGAACGGTCTCGAAGCCGTGGAAGACGGCGGCGGCATATACAGGAAGAAAGGTCATCTCAACGAACGAGCGTTCTCGTACAGCATCAGACAGGAGCACAGGAGTAGGTCCCACGGATCCCTCGCCAATCTAAAGTTCGCCGCTCCACCTGAGGTAAGAAACTGACATTTGATCTCTTAACTTAAGTACCTACTTAATTAGAAATTTATTAATTAGTAAAAATATGCTATTAACGCTTTCTATTCACACGTCTTGAATGGCGATATCTATTTTCAATAAGCCCGAGTGTCCGTCGCCTTACGTGACAAAGCCAGCGTCGAGTAATCGCCGAGTGTGCACAAACGCAATTATCATATTATTATCGCGCTGGCGATGCCGAAGATGCTGTGGTTACACAACGCTCCGGCAAACTCGGAAAGTGTATAAAACCCGCTTTGTCGTATGCTGCAACTACTTTCATTCATTGCTAGTTACTTGAAGCGGGAAAAAAAAATCATGATCTAAGTTGTTACTGTTCATTGATTAGATGTTCTCTGTCTTCATATAATGGCTACGATGTTTTTTGGCGAGCGAAGGCCGAAAGCGTTTTTGCCACTCGTTGCACGATTGCATCCACTTATTTAGCCATCATTCGCTTCCACAATTTACTACCTACTTCTTGCGTTTTATTATAATGATTGATTCCACAATTACGCAACATTCCCTCGACTTGCTTCAAACTCGAAGATATTTTGCCGTCAAACCTGTAGAGATTTACGGTACTTAAATACTTGATCACATCAATTATTAGTTTTTGCCTTGAAACTACCTACGTAAGAAAGGTATATTATTAACGTATTAGCAAATTTGGACCTTCAAAATTTAATTTCTAGGTACTTTTTGAAACCACTTACCCCTTACAAATAAACACTATTTAAGCATTTACTTAATTAATCATTGTTTTGTTAACGTCACACAAACGTCGTTCTCAATTTGAGAAAAAGAGACAAAACAATGATTAACTAAATAAATGCTTAAATAGTGTTTATTTGTAAGGGGGTTAGTGTTAATTAAGATTTTTATTCTTCAAAAAGAATTAGTGAAGTGTTGATAAATTAGCACAAATTGGAATACTTAGCCTAAATAGCCTTATTGGTAATGTAGCTACGTGACGCGGTATAGCAGAGGGTGCGGGTTCGAATCCCGCCCGAAAATTCAGCCCTTTTTCCTGATTCATGCAATAATTACAACTGTCTCAGTCTCAGCAGAACAAAAAATCATCGCTGATCGTTTGCTATTACGTAGTTGGTCTATGTTCGGTAATAATTTACGCAAATGTTATTTTCATTGCTAACTCTGTAATATTGACGTTGAATATTATGATGTGTGTTGTTTATTTTTACCTTGAAGTTATTTATGTTGTCTTACAGAATATCTTTGTTTGGAAGATCTTAAATCGACGTAATGTAAATTCTACGTAATTACTATAACGCAGAATTTACACTATTATTATCCTAATATTGTTTTCTAAAGTTTACGCGAACAATACACATTGAAATGAAACAACTCGCACGCACGCCTGCACATCAACGTACCACAAACTATCAAATATCCTCAATAGACTTTGAACTCTATGCCCAATTCATTAGGTTGAAAATGTATTGAGAAATTTGACAGTTTTGGATAGGTTGATGTGCAGGCGTCTGTACCTAATGTTAAAGCGTTCATAGTCAATAGTCAATTACGATCCTGAGGTCTTAGTTATTAAGACTCTTGTCTAGTAATTTAATATAACTCATACTTTTCAACACTGCAATGGCATTAAAGAATTTCTGCTTAATTCCTGCATTAAAGTTCTCGTTTACTTTAATGGTGAATGAAACTCGCATTCTAGCCAAGAGACCGAAGATAGATAGAGGGAGAACGAGTCAGTGATTTTGTTTATTTATAAATTGGTTGCTAAGGAAAAGGTATAACGTCCAAAAAAGGACAACCCGTCCACCTTAACGAACTTTTATTATGCGACCAAATTGGAAATCGCGACAAAATAAATGGGATGCCTACTTAAATCATAGATTTTTAGTGAAGTCGCTATATATAGCGCGTATTACCTTTCTGTATTATACCAACTCACCTTTTTTGTTTTAATGCGTAAACTTTTAGGTATTATATCTTTTTTAGTACTGAGGGGCAATTTTTTACTACTTCTTACGCTATGATCTAAATAAATATTGCTCCTTTTTCTCTTATTCAAAGTCACTGGTAGCTTATTTTTGACACTAAAAATTCTCAAATGGGTTGTTTCCTAATAATCAAATTGTAAATAATGCCATAATTTTTATATTTCGTAATGTAATTTCATGTCACATTTTTTTTAAATATTTTTACGCGTAAGCACAGTTGCCTTGATCTCATCTGATGTTAAGTGATGATAAGGACAATGATGGAAGCGCACTTCACTTGGGATCCACAACTAGTGAGATACTGGCTATCTTAGGTATCTATAACTGCAGGAACACAACAATGCTACAAACATTGTTGTTTTGGCGACATATTTAGATAAGATGGTGGTAGCTAGCCAGGCAGATAAACAAGCCCTACCACTAACTAAACCGAGTACGCAAACATGTATCTACCCCTCGCTGGAAATCGAACCCGGGACCTCTAGGTCTAAACCGGTGGTCTTAGCAACTAGACCACAGAGGCGGTTAAAGGGATAAGGGTTAAAAGGAAATACGAAGGTCGACTGAATAGAAAAATATGTATGAAAAGTAGACAAAATCAACGTTTCGTAGTCCCCTGATTCCTCGTCCAAAACTGTCCCGATCGATGTTTTGCTTTTTTTATATAATCTCGTTTTCGAAAAAACAGCGGATAATCTGGCCAACTTTTTAAGGTTTATAAAGGTTCATATATTTTTTTAAATTAATTTATGAAAAAAAGTAAAACAGGTACAGCCAAAGCCTTTTTTAAATTTAAAAAAAAGGCAATAAATCGGTCCAGTTTTTGAGGAGGAATCAGGGACTACGAAACGTTGATTTTGTCTTCTTTTCATACATATTTTTCGATTCAGTCGACCTTAGTATTTCCTCTTAAGGGGATATAATTTAGGGATCACCGGTGACATTCAAAAATCGTTCCCCAGAAGGTAAATTGTTCTCCAAACAGTTTGTTGTGTAACTAAAAAGTCAAAGATTCATTTACAAACGATCAGCGGGGACTGGTATTGTGGGCTGCGGTCGTTTAGTCGCTGGCAGCGGTTATATCTGGCCCGCGGTCAGACCAGTTAGAAATGTTGTCTGCGCAGGTTATCCGCACCGTATTATACCACTGCCGATAGGTAGGAGTGCACGAGATACAACAACGAATACTTACCTTTTTTAAACAAGTCCAAACGCTTTTTTTAACCTTTTTACCGCCAACAACTTCTATAGAAGTTCGAGATTTTCGTGCCGTCCACGCCAGCACTTCTATAGAAGTTCTTCTTTGTACCTACTTTATTAAAATACATTTATACGTTGGCGTACAGCGGGACATCGCGTGCAGGATAGTTGGGCGGTGAAAAGGTTAAATATTCGTTCGTTAGTGGTAGGATAGAATATTTTACAGCTTTTTACAAACTCAATAATACTAACTTATTTTAAGCAAATTAAAAAACAGGTACATATTATAAAACAAAAACGAAAGACACACCGGTGTACAAACCACTCGACCCTCCTTGGTCGAGTGGTTTGTACACCGGTTTTCATGGTGTCGCCATCTCTGAGGTCCCGGCTTCGATCCCCGGTCGGGTCAATTTAGAATCATTGTTTTTCTGAATTGGCTCGGGTCTGGGTGCTTTCTATAAGTATGTATTTAAGTATTTTAAGTATGTTTATCCGTTGTCTAGTAACCATTTAACGAGTTTCATAACGAAGCTTCTCTTGGGCTAGATAATTGGTGTAAGTGGTGGAAAGTTTATTTATTTATTTATTTATCTACACTTGACAACAATAAGTAATACACTCGTGTTCTTAGGTTTTGGAAGAAATGCGCTTCTATCTTCGAACCTTATTGTCACTTAGCATCAGATAAGAAGAAGGGCAAGCGTTTACGGCAATATAAAGTTCAGTAATCCAACTAGCTAAATTAATCCTAATTCACTTTTCTTTGACAGTTCTGCATATCCAAGTTATTATTATTACAATTAACATAGAACATACAGTTCGTTCGGTTCGTTTCCAAAGGAACTTTATTCCACGTACCATCAAACTGTGGAATGAGCTGCCATCCGAGGTTTTCCCATTAAGCTACGACATGGATTCTTTTTTCCTTAGGTAGAGGTTTTTCTTAGGTCGGCAACACAAAAACAACATCAAAATAAAATCAATCAATCCAAAGGGGCAATGTTGCCAGCATTCTTGGGACCGTTCCTGAGCCCACAGTTGGAGGACATCTTTTATTGATAGGTCTTTAGTTTTTATTTTTCTAATTATTTTTCTGTTTATTTTTTCCAGTTCAGTTATGTAATGTTTCTTTTTGTTGTGTATTTAATAATGTTGTAAATATAACTCATAATAAAGCAACATCTGTGATGTTGCTGATGTCCATGTGCGGCGGTGACCGCTCACCATCAGGCGGCCCGCCTGCTCGTTTAGACTAACCAGTGATGGATTTTTTTTCCTTTAATTATTAAAAAGCAATAACTGGTTTAGTCGTTGGCCACAATTAAATGCCGATCACCTCCTTTTTAGCTGTTATCCCGTAAAAATTCAATAAGTAATGTAATGATGTCAAAGATATGTTTTTTATGGCTACGAAATCGTGGCGAAAACTGGGCTTAGTTATGTCTAATGTTAGTTAACATAAAGTTATGTCATAACGCTTAGAAACCACAAAAGTATATTGTCCTTACATACAAACTTACCTTTAATATTGTTTTCGTTAGCAAACAAAACGTCAAAAATCATCGACCCACAGGTCGAAAGGATCCGTTAAGGTATATTTAAACGTTGAATTAATCAGTATGGTTAATTTTTTAAAGATAATACTTGTGCATCAGCGATTTATTATAAATTTAAGCGAAAAATAAACAAAATATGCGGATAAATTATGTTGTCCCAACACTCCTAACCCCTCCTGTTTTTTTCCCTAATACGAAAGCGAATATTATTATTTTTATTAAAAATCGTTCTCATTAATAATCATTAACGATAATTAAGCACAAAACTTTCTCATTTCATTAAGACTGGTTAAGACTAGCTATTGATTGATACCAGTTATGTTATTACATCACCTTGATAATTAACAAGACTTTGTGCAGCCATTTTTGCTAAATTGATTTTCTCCGTTCACGTAATTTTTATGGATATATTTCGGGAAACGGGAAAGTGTCTGTATAACTGTCTATCTTATCTCTAAACTGTCGGAACATAATAATACATTGTTGTTAAAGCGAGAGACTTAGACAACCCGGTGGTAGCTAGCCAGCCACTGTCAAAATGAATAAAACTTTTTTTTTTGCTTTCATATTTTTTTTTAATAACTACCTATATATATGTTAATGATGAATACTAAAGTAACTTACTGATTAGTAATGTAAGTCTTATTATTATACGATGCTTAAATATCATTTGTGTCCTAAATAAAAATAACGTAAAACAATCGAATATGAGACCTTCGCGTCTAAGATTGCTCTAACCGCTAGACCACACAGGTGGTTACTAGTTATCTATATTGAGATAAAATAAACTTTAATTGCATGCATGCGATGTTAATGTGCCGTGATTATGTATTGTAGCTGAGCTCATCGCTCGCTTACGTAAACATGTAACAAAAAATGCTAAATAATAGTTGTAGCTGGGTTAAGGATGATAAATCTATGTAAAAACAGTATGCCGTCTTTGATTTATTATAACTGTTTTGGTTAAATAATAAGAAGTTAAATTTAGAAAATATAACTGGAGAGTGTAGTGCACAGCAAATACTACTTTTACGAATCCTACTAGCTGAACATTATTATATTTTTAACGATTATCATTAGGTAATTATTTGTATAGGAATTCGCGAATAAGTATAATATACGGACATAAGAATATACGAATAAGTATACTATACTAAAATGCTATACGTGTATATTTTTTGTTACGTTTACCGAACGCGTTGAAATCTTTTGTACGATAAGAAGTTCTTAGTTGCGAGTCACTGACAAATCTATACTAATATTATAAAGCTGAAGTTTGTTTGTTTGTTTGGTTGAACGCGCTAATCTCAGGAACTACTGGTTCGAATTGAAAAAATATTTTGGTGGTGAATAGTCCATTTATTGAGGAAGGCTTATAGGCTATATTACATCACGCTAAGACTAATAGGAATAGAGCAGCAATATTTTATAATAGATATGCGTTTCGTGTTCAAAATATAAGTAGAACCATGATGAAGTAGAGAATAGAATAAGGAAAAGCTTAACGGCATATGCTTGGTTACTATGAGAAGCTGTTGAAAGAGATAGGCTGCATATTCATTTTATCAAAGAGTATGGCAAGTCCTCTTTACCTGATGCTAAGTAAAAGCGGAGTCCAAATGCGAATATAGCTAGTGGAGCAAGATTACATGTCGCCATCCTCCTTGGTCGAGTGGTTTGTACACCGGTTTTCATGGTGTCGCCATCTCTGAGGTCCCGGATTCGATCCCCGGTCGGGTCAATTTAGAAATTATTGTTTATCTAAATTGTCTCGGCTCAGGGTATTTTCTATGTATAATAATAAGTATGTATTTAAGTATTTTAAGTATTTTATCCGTTGTCTAGTAACCATTTAACGAGTTTCATATCGAAGCTTCTCTTGGGATAGATAATTGGTGTGAGTGTAGGAAAGTTAGTTAGTTAAATCCTCATCTTGCCAACCCGTAAGAAGCTTTTCATTTTCTTTCCCAAATGTGGATGACCTCTTCTAGTAAGAGTTGTAGGTCTATTGCCGTAGTAGTCTTAAACTATCATCATCATCAGCATAGATTAAGAATAAGAATAAGAATAAGAAATTATTTATTGACGATCACACAGACATAACAGAAAAAAATAAAAGACAATGAATGAGGAAACATTTAAAAAAATAAAAATAAAACTGATAATTTTAATAACTAAAGCAACAACAAGGAAGGATGGATGTGTGTGAAGGCCAACTAGGACCCTGCCTCAGCTTGTGCCGTTGCGGTGCTGAGAAACAAACACCACCACAACGACGCTGGTATTCTGACAGGGCCTATAGTGTGTGAGTGTGACTGTAGTGTTATGTGTGTGCGTGTACATAAAATCGTATAATGAAAAATAAAATAAAAATAAATAAATAAGTCAATTTTGTCATGCCAAAACGCTTTTTTAATTTGCTCGAGTTGAGTTGAGTGCATCTTCAGTTCACTTCATGCCAAAAAAAACAGAAGCCTAAAGAAAATTGTATAAAACAGAAACAAGTAGTATAAAGAGATAGAATGCGTTTTGAAGGCTTGCTCGACACCAGAGCGCCAATGATTTGCCAGAACGCGGTCTCCAAGGAAGGAAAAAGAAAGACCACCCAGCACGTCGTGAAACTCCAGACGGTGAGTGGTGAAAAATAAACGAAAAATAAACGAATATTAAAAGTTTTTAAATACTTTTGTTGCTAGCCTTACCTATATGAAAGATTGGGCCATAACACACTACGCTGGCCCAATGCGGGTTAGTAGATTTTAACACGTGCCAACTTACGACCTAAACTTGCCTTCTGAAGCACGGAGAACCGAAAGATATTTTAAATTTGGTCACGAAAGTTGCTTAACTTGCAAAATCGCAACCCGTTTTTAAATAAACTTTTCTTATTCTTATCTAAAATATCGTCTTACCGGTTTATTGTATTTATTTATTTTGCTTTATTTGGAAAACATACAGTGATGATTAACTGTTAACAAATACTAAATTGCCACTATGCACTATTTACATGTTTCCGCATATATATAACAAAAAAAACAATTCCAATTCATTGGCACAAACAAATGGACAACAGTGAACAAATATGATTAAAATATATTTATAAATATATTAAACTAAACAGTAAGAGAACCATTAAACCAGGATTTAGCCATCGTACCTTTAAAATTATCTGGCTTCGAATTAAACAAATCCAGTTCAGGGAAGACAACCAATTTATTTATTTCCCTAGCTGATCTTATAAAAAAGGAGTTCTGCCTGTAGTTGGTAGTGCATCGAGGGATATTTAAGTACACATGCCGCCTTGCAGTTCTGTTAGGAATTTTCAAATTAAGTTTAGAGAGTAGATACGGGGAATCAATCACATTTTGTGCGATCTTTACCAGAGTAACGATATCGATATATGAAAAAGACTTGTAAAACAACCAAATATATTTAAATAAATACTTTATGTTATGAGGTCCGTAGTAATTCTGTTACTTAACCTTTGTAAAATTTAACTACTAGGTATATAATTATATTTTTTTGTTGATATTTATCTTTCGGTCAATGTCGCAGTGTGTGTTGTCTGTAAATCCTTTAGATGATACTAGATTTAAATATTTATAAAATACAGTGAAAAAATTAAACGCCTACCCGACTCAGCCAGGAATCGAATCTGGGTCTTCCGCAATCCGGAATGCTGCACTGACCGCTATGCTACCGGGAAGGCTGACGTAAGCGCTGAATTTTGTCACTGCTTTTTTAATTCTTTGAGTGCAAATTTTATAAATATTTAATTTAGCTTCAGTGCTGCAGCTCTTGAAAAAAAAGTAAAAAAAAAAAGATACTAGATTTGTTTAAATTTATACAACACAAATTGCTGAATGATAAGATAGCTGGTTTCTCAGTGGTTCATGATTTTCGGTGGTGTGTGCTACCATCTTCGCCCTTATCGTCACATCAGATATCATCATCAACTTATTTTAAGTACCTCCTGCTGGGTAGTACCATTAGTTATTCTGTGCTGCTGGGGTACGAGCCTTCACAATGTTTAGAAACAACACAGAGAACGGGCAATAACCACCATAACTACCATGCTGGCCTAGTGCGGCAGTGCGGATTGGTGGTTGTTAACGCCTGCTAATGCTGCCAGGACAAACGACTTTACATGCCTTCCGAAGAATAAGTAGCCTGAAAAATGAGTTATTTTTCAAATAATGTCGACCTTTAACCATTTAAAATAGAGGTCTGTTATTAGTCTTTTAACAACAATTGAATACAGACCACTGGCTTTCTAGCTGTCGTCCCGTAAAACTTCAATGAATGTTAATGTTAATTTTTGGCGACGTAAACTGTGTCGAAAACCGGGCTTAAAGTGTCGAACACTGGCACACACGATAATTGGGACGTGCAAAGGTATACGTTACCTCACAGATACTCGTAATATCGAATAGTACAATCGAAAAAATACGTCATCATTCAAAACTATTTAATGACGACCTTAATGAATGGGACACAATAAATCCGCCAATTATCAAAATGAACCGTTGACAACCGATTAAAAGCCAATGTCGAGTCAGCCATTAAAACATGACACGGCACCGATTACTGCCGACTCGTGCAAATCAACACTTTGAAATGAAACACTTTTGACGAGTGTACTAGCGTTTACTTTTACATATTCTTTTTTATCTAAACCTTTAAAATTTCCCTGTGACACGGACCATTCAAAGAGTTTTTATTTCTACTAGGTACTAACGCGGTTTTTTGACTACGGTAAAGATTCGTAAAGATTCCTGTAAAGAGATCGAAACGTAGAAAATAATTATATACAACATGTAACAGAAAGGTGTAAATTGAAAGATCTAAAGTGTATCCGATATAGATCTTGCATAATTATTAGCTTTAACTTGTTATGCTATATAAAATTAAATAGTTCTATTGTGACGTCACATCAATATAAACAAGTTACAGCCCTAGTGGTTTAGTAACCTATGTGTTCTTACATTTATGATCACTGCATCTTGCTTATGACGCGCGCCTGACGTGCATGACTTCATTAATATAAATATTTAACTTAAAACTGCATGACAAATTAAAGTTAATAATTATGTCTCAGTAACAACACATACAAGATCTGGATCTGATACAATTTGTACCTTTTCATTTTGACCACACCTTTTTGTTAAACGTTGTATAATACTATAATGTCCCGCTCGGGACTTCGTCCTCTTTAGTGAGCACAAAGTTGCTTATGATGGTTAAAAAAATATATAATGGAATAAAAGAAAGATAAAAGTGTTCGAATAATTATATCAAAGAATATCGAGACAAAGTTTCAAGTAAATCTGTCAGTCAGTCAGTCATTAAGTCAGTTTTCCTTTTTATATCACACTATCGCACTGATGGCTTTAATGCCATTTTACGCAAAAAGACGGCATCCCTGATCCGTAGTGTGCGGGACAGTCCCAATAGCATCCTGATGACTATAGCCGAGAGGTTCTTTTCACATTTATGGGAGAGTCTTATAAATAAAGTTTTAAATTAATTAGTTTACTAACAACCTTCCATGTATTGTACTACTAACCGATATGGATTAAGTTATCCGAAATAAATGGTTTTATTATTATTACTAGCGACCCGCCCCGGCTTCGCACGGGTGCAATGCTGATACACGCAACCGCTATGTCCCTGCATTTTAAATCTGTTATATCTTCGGAAATATTTATTTGAATTACATACTGTATAGGGCCATATTGATCTATATTAAATACACAATGTATTTAAGGTACTTAATTGGGTAAGGATTAATGCTGTATTGCTTAAAATCATTTCGTAAATAAGCCATTATTTCTCGTAAAAAGTAAAGGATAAAAAATGGTTATTGTGGGTTATCCCTAAGAGATAGACATATACCATCGCGGACTTTTTTGTAGACCTTTTTAAGGTGTACAATACTGTAGTACATTATTTTGATCTATCTCGTAGGGTTCAGCCAGCGTTTGCAATGTAAGCGCAAAAAAATGTGAAACCTCTAAAAACCTCAGTGTTTCTCTACAATATTATCCATGCATTTAAACATATAAACCTTCCTCTTGAATCACTCTATCTATTAAAAAAAACCGTATCAAAATCCATTGCGTAGTTTTAAAGATCTAAGCATACATACATACATAGGGACAGACAGACAGCGGGAAGCGACTTTGTTTTATACTATGTAGTGATATGTATATTTACAAAAACACTAATGTTGAAAAAAATTCCACGAGCAGGATTTGAACCTGCACCCTTCTGACATACCGGGTCAGGTGCTGTCCCAATTGAGCTATCGTGGTTCTTACCAGCCCGCCGAAATTATTCAACACTATTAACTTTTTTTTACTTTGAAAGCTAAAGGCGCCCATTCAATGTCAACAACTACCGTTATTAACATCCGATCATAATATTTTTACAAGTACTGAAGATCAGTTAAGCAGTAGGCAAACTATTTATAAAATGTTATTGTTTTGTTTTTATAATTTTTAACGCAAATTTTTTTGCGAACAAATTACAAAAACACAAATGTTGAAAAAATTTCTACGAGCAGGATTTGTTCGCAAGAAAATTTGCGTTAAAATTATATAAACAAAACAATAAAACTTTATGTATATTTACATTAAATTAAAATATATTACTTTTATCACTCCAGATATTAAGTCACAGTTTACTTAATAGTATTAAGTGATGATAACGTCGATGGTGAAAGCGTACTTTACCCTGAATGAAACTACTGAGGCACTGGCTAAAATAATATTTATATGCTGAATGAAATAGCAAGCTATAAGTAACACTATAATTTACGAATCTTTTGTCTTACAAAAAATAAATTGCAGTAAGAAGTGTTCGCGTTCAAACTCACGAAAACAATCAACTATTCTCCTGTAAATCGTGTTCGAATGTCGTAATCTCGTTGTGTTGGTTACGTTGACGTTTCGTAGAGCGTGCAAGGAGATCGGTGATTTATCACAATCATACGCCAAATACTTTCCACTCGGTCATGCTTTATCTCTTTTTAAATCCACGCATGTGAATTTATTGTGACAGTGACAAATATCAATCACAATCAAAAATCTCTTAGATGTAACCGAACTATAGATATGAAGCTGGTTACTAACATTTTTAGCGTAGCGGCTCGAAACCGCTTATTTGGCTTATTATCATTTCTAGCGATAACTGGCGGCTGGAAACGGCTGCTTACATTTCATTGATATATTCATATGATTATTTTTTTGTTTTTGTTTTTTCTCTTCTGATTTATTTACTATAGTATGTATCCTATAGGATACATTTAACATAAATAGACATAAACAATGCCATTTGCATCTGTATTAATTGTTAAAAACTCAAAATTCTCATACAAAATGTGAGACAGAAGTGGAACAGGACTATTTTAATAATTTATTTGTCAGAGATGTTTTCCAAATTGGAAATACTTATGTATTTAAGTATCCATGAAATAAGTGTGGACAGATACCTAGTAATAGTAAGCATTTAGTTGTATTTCTTTGTTTGATTTATAATGATGATGAAGTCCAAAGTAAACTAATTTAGCTACCTTTATTCTTATCATTTTCATACACCACCACCTAAACACAAACGTTTCATAGTTTCCTGTTCTTCTCTGAATTAAGTAAATTAGTATGTATAAACGTTGTCTTCGGTGTTTATTTAAAAAAAAAATAGCAGAACATAATAAGTGCTACTGTATAACAAAAATAAGAGTTTAACAATAAAAAAGGTAATAAAAATCGGTTTTTTTTTCGATGCTCAAGTCGGGTATCTACTCGGTATCTAGCGGCTGGTTATTCGTTTCTAGCCGCTGGTTTCAGTAACTACCGGCTTACAAGCCGCTGGTTTACAACTATAAACCGAACCGAGCCTATATGTACAAAATTCAAAAAATTCAAAATTCAAAATCATTTATTCAGTTTAGGCTACAAATAGCTCTTATGAACGTCATTTTATGCCATCGGTTCGTAAGTCTATCTACTCTTGGCGGGAGATCTTGTACTGAGAAGAACCGGCAAGAAACTCAGCAAGTGTCCAGCTCTTTTCTCCCTTACAGCGTCATAAATATTTGAAAATGCATGTACTTACAGTTACGTGCATTAACATGTAAACAATGTAATTCTGAGGAGCACGATGGCGCAGTGGTTAACGCGCCCGGTCTGCGAGTGCTGAGGTTAAGCCACTTTCGCAAAGGACGGTCATCGGATGGGTGACCAAAAATTTATCATTTCGACCTCCGTGCTTCGGAAGGCACGTAAAGCCGTTGGTCCCGGCTGTATTAGCAGTCGTGAACAATCACCAATCCGCGTGGTTTATGGCCCATAAAAAGAGCTTATGATGATGATGATGATGAATGTAATTCTTAATACAATGGAATAAGAGCCAAAACTAGTTAAAGGTGTATACTTACATTAATGTTCGTGACTGTACGCTGGCGAATCGAACCCAAGAAAAATCGAACCGATCTCAATAGTATGTTCTACACGCGCTATAAACCAGGTACAGACATTTACCTGGGTGCTTCTTCCCACCTCCACGACCCTGTCAACCTGAGCCTAACGTTTAGAGACCCTCAGATTGTTTCACTCTCGAACCGATCCGAACCCCACGGAAAATCTAGTAGAGATAGGAAACACGTTTGCGTGATGCAATTCCCTCTAGAAACACTGACGGTGTTTCGATCACACGGCTTGAGGAACCCTTTAGGTTTCTCACCGCCTTCAAAAAAGTACGGTGATCTAAAAAGGCCGTATGAGGCTAACAGCAAAACAAGACGTTTTAATTAGATTTACAGAAACACGGTAAACAACATGTAATTGACAACATTATTTTATATATTTATTATATGCTATTTATTATTATTATTATATTATATATATATATATAATAATATATATATATATATATATATATATATATATAATAATATATATATATATATATATATATATATATATATATATATATATATATAATAATATATATATATTATATATTATTATTATTTATTTTATTTATTATATTATATGCATGCTATTTATGAATAGCTAGGCTACATACATTAAAACATCTCATTACAAACAAACGCTATATTTGCAATTACCTATAGGTCCGCAACTCGTGTGCAACAACTGCGCAAAAATTGTCAGCAGCGTTGCAGCAACACAATGCAATTAAAGATAAGAAACAGCCGACGAACGATCGCTCCGTTTTTTTTCGTGTCTCAGACACAGTAACACTGCACTACTTTGCTCAACGTGACACCGCGAAGCGTGCGACTCATTGTGATTTTGCCACACATCTCCTGCTTCGGGAATGTGTACTCTATTGTTTAGAAATAAGATACACAATCAGGGGTTTCAGAAGACATTGTTATGTATTATCCCACGCGGGGCGGTCACCTAACCAACGGTCAATGCTTCGTAGGAAGAGGCTCGAGCAATTATGAACACGAGTAAAATAATTGTTCGGCTGGTGGTAGGGCTTTGCAATGAATCTGACTGGATCTATGATACCGATTTCTGCCGCTTCATAAATCTCATACATTCACGCCTGTCTCCCATATAGCGGTAGGCAGAGATCACTTCTTGCCACCTGCTTACTATCCTTACATCATCTACTCTCATTAATTTGTTCATAATTAATTTCTGCCGCTAACCAGCATTATTTTGCGTTGATATGATGTTTTTTAAAGATACAGATCCAGTTAGATTACAGGGCATAGAAGCGTAAGGACTTTATTTAGCTCCAGGTCAGGAATCGCGCGCTTAATATTCTTGGTGTTGTCATCGTCCACGGGCTGCGGTGCGGTGGTTTCCATCAGGTGTGCTGTATGCTTGTTTTTTCGTCATAAGATATAAATACGCAAATATTTATAAAATTTATAAAACACAGTGAAAAAAATAATATAAACACGCGTTATGCAGGAAAATGAAAGAATAACTATTGTGATTATCAGTAATTTTAACAATAATCGAACGCTTGAGCAACTATGAGTGGTTATAAATGTACGCTCGCCTGATGGCAATCCTTAGAAAACCACTACAGTTGAGGAACTGCCAGTTTTCCTGCCGCTGTAAAAATAGGCTATAATTAAACCCTGACCCACCAGGCTTCATACAAAGATCGGCTAACCAGTTAACCACTACTCCGTAGCTTGTCTTACAGCCTTACGTCACTCTGAATAGGCCAAGGGCGTGATTTTTTGTGTGCTTTGAATGTACAATATACTTTGAATGTACAAGATACTTTAAAAAGCATCACACATCTCATCATACGAGCGAACAAAACGTGACAACGAGAATTAATCAGTCTGTGCACTTTTCTTGTAACGAACAAAGAGGATGACAGCATGAGCATCGAGTAGATAAATCGAAAACGTGGTTTATTATGCTACTTTAATAGTTTAAGAATGTAACTATATATACATCCTTTGTTACGGAGTAAATATTTTATTGATATATTTTTTTTATAATTTACTATGAACAGCTGTCAATGCTCTTTTGTTTCGCATTTTTTCTTGTAAGCAGTTTACTACTAATTTCTATCATCACCAGAGGCACCGTCCCGTTGGCTCTCGTTGTAAGCCATAAACGCCACTTGAGCCGGTCTAAGCCAGAAACTATCAGCAATTTTGCTTTGCCTGCGCAAAAAATAACAGGTTCCAAAGAAAATAAGTCATTTTCGGGGGTTTAAGAGGTTGCCTATCCAAGATATATTCTACCTGTGCATCTTTTATCCAAATCGTCCAGATATTTTGTTGAGAACAAATAAACAAGTAGACAAACATTCAGCATTAATAAAATTAACGTACGAATAAAGCTATAGTTTTTGCATGAAACACATAATTCTTGTAGCATTTATTTCGTGAGTATTAATCATGGGTTATACGTGGAATTTAATACAAAACAAAGTGATACTTAGATACCTTATAAATATTAATAAGTACACAGTTGTTCACTGTCCATTTTGCATAACTCAACATTTCATGTAAGGTCGGTTAACGGCATATTATCACCACAGAATCTTACCGAAGAACTTAGAATTTTGTGTTTCGCATCTTATTTCGTAGTGGTAAGTTTCAAAATCGCTATGTGATTGCTAATCGCGATGTGACAGCGTCAGTACATACATCTATGGATAAATTAATTGACATCTACCTAAAAGATCAATCTAGAAACGCAGATATATTATCGTAAACTTCATCAATGTGAATAATTAAGTGATTTGAATAGAATTTGTAGCTTTACGACAGGCGGATATGCCTTTTATATAGTTTTATTTACTAATAGATGGAATTGGGAGTACGGTACACGGTTATATATAAAAAATAACTTGGAACATGTATTCGGAATACCTACGTCAATGCGAAAACCGTATCATCAAATGTTCTTAGTACGAAAACCTTTCATCGACATGTCTATACTGCGACGCCTTGTTAAATCGACGTCTTGTTACTGCGATGTTTCGTTACATCGAAAAACTGTGCTGCGATGCCTTGCTTAATCGACGTCTTGTTACTGCGATGTTATGTTACTTAGGCAAAACTCACTTTGAACGATCTTACTGCGAAAACCAAGTACCTACATAGGTTACGGCCACTTTAACTATAACGCCGTATTTAACTAAACCATTACATGTCAGATGTTCATTAGGTGATGTAAAAATGCTAAATTACTTCACTCAAATAGTTTGTTGAGCATATTTTGATTTTCTATCTCTAATTACTAGATATGTTTTTTTTTCCATTGGTGGCGCTAGTGTGTGGCGTAAACGCTCTTAAGAACGTAAGTGAATCCATAGTATGCCTTATTTCTTTTTTTGATGAACTTTGCATAGGCGCTCTGCTTTTAAATGTTAGAAATTCCAAAAACTAAAGTTAGGTAGGTATTGTTATGAAAAGAAAATCTATGTAGGTACTTGGTTTTCGCAGTAAGATCGTTCAAAGTGAGTTTTGCCTAAGTAACATAACATCGATGTAACAAGACGTCGATTAAACAAGGCTTCGCAGTACAGTTTTTCGATGTAACGAAACATCGCAGTAACAAGACTTCGATTTAACAAGGCGTCGCAGTATAGACATGTGATGGAAGGTTTTCGTACTAACAACATTCGATGATACGGCTTTCGCACTGACGTAGGTATTCCATTTTATACCATGTCCTAATCCTGGTCTGGGACGTGAAAATAATGTATGAGCAGCTGCCTAACTTAATCGGGATCCAAGATGACGATTGGCTAGCAGCCTATCACTGATGTTATATATTCTACCTCAGAGCCCTTAAATTGGTGATTTTCATGCTCTGTCTTCCCGTTTTTGGGAGATGGACGTGAGAATATCTATGTAATTATTTTATAGCACTTAACCTCCAAAGTACCTCCAAATTAGAGTATTAGAACTTAACATATTTATAATTTTTTTATAAAATACAGTGAAAAAATTAAACGCCTACCCGACCCAACCAGGAATCGAACCTGGGTCTTCCGCAATCTGGGCGGCTGCTCTGACCGCTATGCTACCGGGAAGCATAGCGCATATTTTATAAATATATAATTTAGTTTCAGTGCAGCAATTAGCACTTGAAAATAAAAAGAAAAATTTTACTTAGCATATTGTTTCATTTTGACGTTAACGTTACTGTAACAATACATAGAATTTAAGTGACTGGCTAGTCAATAGTGAAACCTTTTAGCACCTGTCATTGTCTGAAATTGTATGGAACTATGACGCCACTAATAGGTTAAATTTTAATTCTCCTCGTAGTCAACAGCAAAGGTAACTGATGATTGGTGAAGTTTCAAAATATGAAATCAGTATGAAAATCAAAACTTTTTAAACGCATATGCGAAAACCTTCGAGTGTCTACTAGTACCTGGACTTTGACTGTAGTTATATAGAAAATACCGACTTACACTATCGAAGCTTAATTTTGAAATCTAGTAAACACTCTACTTTCTACTATCTACTTTTGCTGTTGACGGTACTCCACTAGAAGGCGCTGCTTCAATGTCATACAAATGTTCATTTTCGTTAATGAGATCGAACAGTGAATGAAACTCGCATTACACACCCTTATTCCATCAATTTATTGTTCAATATTAAACACTTTTTAGGTTACAGAAATTCGTGATTAGGTTCATCAATGTATTGAAGAACAGTTCGATGATGTCATTTGAACTTAAATGTTTTGGAATTAATTGAGGTTGTCGTCAACATCCCTACAATATACTGAATCTACTTATGTTAATTTTAGAGTTTATTTTGCCCTGACGTCTCAGACGCGGTTCTTTTTAAAGAATTTAAAAAAAAAACTCTAGGTACCTGCCACACGACAGCCCGCCGGCGGCGCTGTAACAACTGGCACCTACTAACAAACTCGAGAAGGCTGTCTGTCGCTTACTTAACCAGGTATACGTGAAAACAACGATTCGATATCGATCATTCGACTTTCGCAGTAGATCCCCATTCCGCATCTACTCGGAAATAACACAATGAGAGCACTACACTTGGCTATTAGCGATCGAACAATGCTTTTGTTTCTCGTTTTCGTTACACCTGAGTCGTCGCATTCAATATGCATACATTTTAACGAATTCTTACTCAAGCCAATTATAAACAAAACAATAGACGCAACTCGTTTGATGGAATACAAAGAGTTAGCAGATTGTCGATGCCTTAAATGAGATGAACAATAAAATAAGGTAAGGAGTTACAATATGTTTGTTTGTATGTAGGGGGAAATTATTGGAAACTCTGAACTAATTTTGAAGTCTTTTACTAAAACATTTAAGTAAAAGTTCTTTGTCATAATTTTAATTATATAATTAAATTATTTATAAAATTGTAAATTGATTTGTTTCAATCGCTTAAGTTCACCGCTCACCATTTTATAAAACTTTTTACTCTGGGACCAACTCTGAAATCGAGAAAAGAAAACCAGCTGTTCAGAGTTAGTCTTGTAAACTATATCCTTAAGGCGTTTGTGGTAATAAAAACTAGGGGTGTTCAGATAGACATATAGGTATTTAGGTTTCATATTTAGCATAATAATTTACTACACACGTAGGTAATGATTATCTGAGTTTCCTACGTTCCATCTGTGATTTAGAAGATTGAACTGAACACCTACTATAACATGACGATGAATACCTACAACTAGTAACTAGTATAATATAGTAACCCATGGATCTGCGCGGGCGCATGATCTGCTGTCACTTTCGTACGTAACGGTACATGCGCGCAGGCGCTGCTGGGCGAATTCCTCGAGACGGAATGAGGCAATTGCGAAATCGCCATCGACACATTTTCCTTCACGCAGTGGTGGGTAACATATTATGCGATGTGTTGAATAAGTTGAGTCTCTCAAGCTATTCTGAAGAAAGCTTACAGCCACATTTTAAAACATAAGATCTATAATATATCATTGAGTAATGCTACACGTACAATACTTAATTAATTATATTACGTTGTCGTATATAAGAATACGTATCGAGTATCAGGCATCTCTGACAATCAGAATAATTCTTGGAGTTGCTTTAGTAATCGGCGGCAGTCGTAGAGGGTACGGGAGGGGGGAGGGGGTTAGGGGGGGTAGGGATGTGCCCCTCTTAAAGGGGGAAGACGCGGAAACCCATAGTTTTTTATCTGCCACTTCTTATCAAGTAATCAATCACTACAAAAAACCTTTGACTTAGTTGTTTTTTTTTCTTCTTTTTTTCTTCTTTACGCTCCCTTTTTCCGTTTGGCCCTCGCTACGCTGCGCTAAACTCGGAAAAAGAAATTAACTTAACCTATCCAACAGCACAGAATACCCAACAGATTACGTAACTTCAAACACGTGTAAAAAAAGAACAACGCATCTCCGCGGGGTGGGGGGGTGTCGATTGAAAGGGGTAACCAACCCCAATAAAAACCAACCCTTATCAATTCCTAATTCCTGCCGCCGATTACTAAAGTCAACCCTAATTCTTTTTTCAGTTAAAATTACTGAAAAGTTGTTAAAAAGTATCTACTTTTTCGTGTAAAAGATGCAACCTTAACACAATATATTACAGCCTTAAAACAAAAAAGGTAATGTAACTATGAATTTGCTGTCATCCAGTAATAATTTTTTTAGTTTCTTTGTATTTTTTAATGATATTCTATATTATTTTTTGGCGACGAAAAGTATTTTCGAACACTACGTTACCTACTGTTTTGAACACTCATGCTACAATCGGATATTTTCCATTTATAATTGATTACCTATATCTAGATTGAAGGATGTGTTGTTAGCAGTTACTAATTTTTTAATGATAAATTAGGCAGAGGGAAACAGAGTGCATCCTCAATTATAAATTAATAATTGAGAAATACGGGAACAAATTGAGAAATTTGTCTGTGCACTGCAGCATAATTGCTTGATACAACAATCAAGGCTCTTTTTAAACGAGACCTGCTTGTTCAACAAGTTGCTTTTAAGTGTGCGCTGATGGCGCAATGTCTTCTTTCCCAAAGTACCTAAGTATCTTGTCGTTATAAGGTATCGGAGGATTTTTTTATAACTAGTTCTTTGTAGATTAGATACGTTGTAACGTTTTTAAAGTTAAGGTATGTTGTTAAGTATATTATTATTGTAAAATAAGTGTATGTTATAAAAAAGTATTTTATGAACATGACAATGTAAACATTTCCTTATTAATTTAAACTATTTCAATAAAAGTCGCAAAAGGATTTGTATAAAAATTCAAGATCATTATAAAACTAAGAAAGTAAGTAAGTAATTATTATCTACTTATTTAAACTGTGCTTAGGTAGTACCACAGGCCGAACACCTTTAAGTGAATAAAAAAGTTATTTGATTTTTTTTTAAACTTGCAGTTTTATGAAACAAAGTTTTAATATGGTTTTTTCTTTTAAAAATAATGCGTTTGTAATCTTTATCATGTATCACGAAATCAATATTAGTTGCAACTGTAAAGCGAAAGGTCGTTGTTAGAGGTGAGGCAGCCTTAAGATACGATGTATTATATAAATATACGAATATAAAATTTACAATTTGAAAATATTTTTATTTATTTATTAAATAGTGTGTACAGTTAGTTAGTCAGTCAGTTACAGTCATCAACAAAAATAATTTAACTACAAGTTATTTTACGACCATTTAATTAAGTACGCAATTATTAAAAACAAGTAAATAATAAGCGAATTATCATAATGGCTAATGTTTTTAAAAACTTTCTTATTATTACTCATAATTGTTCACTTTTGATTTTGACTCTACATCATTACTTCCTAGTAATCCATAGACTACGTATACATAGGCATTTGCGAATAACCTTCATCACATCATCACCAACTCAGTATTATGTCCCTACTGCGGCACAAACCTTCACCATGGATAGATAGGGACGGGCCATAAACCACCACGCGAGCCCAGCGCGGATTGGCGGATTGTTAACGGCTACTAACGCTGCCAGGACCAACGTCTTTACGTGCTTTCTGAAGCACCGAGGAGCTCGAGATGGTAAATTTTTGGTCACTCATCCGATGCCTTTGCGAAAGTTGCATTAACCGCTGCGCCATCGAGCTCCTCGAATTACCTTAATTACCTGGAATTACCTAGCCTTACCCCAATCATTATCAGTAGGCGTACCAAGTAAATCAGCTAGCGTACTAATTAAGTAGTTCTTATTAATACACTGCATTCCATAGAGGATTTAATAACAATATCTAGCTTAATTATATTATTACAGACTGCATCAAAAAGCATTTATGCCTATCGACGCGGTCAGCTGTTATGCCTATTTACAATAGATCTTGTTACTCAAGCAATAAGGTTGGTTTTATTGCTGAGCGCGTTGGAATTTTCTTAACGGCTCGCAGGCGCACTTAATGGCGGATTCTAGTTCGACGCATGCGTGGTTCGTTGCGCAATCTCATCTCGTATGTTACGTTAACGTCGCAGAATTATCTTTAAAGAAACAGTGTTATATATTTCTTAGATCAGTTAGCTGATTTATATGAAGTTTATGTAGCGATAACAGTGCTTAATTCATGTTTTATTTGCTTTTCGATTATGTTAACGTAAATGAAAATTTGTATGGCATTGAAACAACGCTGTCTGGTGTCAAACGAGGAGAGTTAAACATTTTTGCCATATAAATAATTCATGTTTTCGTTAACGTAATCGAACGTCGTTCATGTTTTCGCAAACGTAATCGAACGTCACATAAAACTTGGAAAGTGCTGAGACCTTATGGTTACTTTTATGGCGAGAGTTTAGTACTGTCAGTAGATAAATTAATCTGCAGCATATAAATGCTAATTTAAATAATTAAATCTAAGTAACATTTAACCTGGATTCTCACACTATATCAGACGGGCTAAATATTGTCAATTTTCCTACAGTAAAATTGTCACAACCAGGGTTTCATCTGCTACTTCAATAAAGTCTCAATAGTACGTCGTCGGTAGCCTGATTTTGACATTAGGAGTATGGAATAACGGTCAAAACCAAGCCACCGACACACGATTATTGGCGTTTTAAAATTGCAGAATTTAAGCCCAGGTTGCCGACACACTATTGAAACGTTATTGAATTACCACAAATACGGCCCAACAGTGAGACCTTTATAAACTGACGATGACGATAATACTGTTAGTTTATGTAACAATGTCTTTAGATTTGTGCGTCCCCGCACGTCAAGCGCGCGAGTCCTACGCAATGCAAATGTCACGTAACCGGCGCGGGCTCACGCTAGGAATGCGGCCCCGCTGCGTTCCGAATACGCCCCAAGGCATAGTGCGGCCCTACCATTCGGTTGTGCAGACAACCTTCATACTATTTAAAACTCAAAATGAATTTTAACAAGTATTTTTCGAACGTTAATTCAAAGCCGTGAAACTTCGTAAACCCTACGGTGGAGACCTTGTACCAAGAAGAAGCCGAAAGAATCTCGGCAAGGGCTGTTTCTTTCTCCGGTGGTCTCAATAGCAATACGAGTCTATAAAAAAAAAACAAAAATAAAATCACATTTATTACATTAATCGTAAACCCTATGGTGGAGACCATACTTTGTAAGTACCGAGAAGAAGCCGCAAGAAACTTGGCAGGGGCTGTTTCTCTCTCCGGTAGTCTTAAAGCAATACGAAAAAAAGACAAAATAAAATCACATTTATTACAGTAATCGTAAACCCTACGGCGGGACCATACTTTTTAGGTACCGAGAAGAAGCCGCAAGAATCTTGACAAGGGCTGTTTCTTACTCCGGTAGTCTTAAAGCAATTCGAAAAAAAGACAAAAATAAAATCACATTTGTTATAGTAATCGTAAACCCCACGGTGGAGACCACACTTTGTAGGTAACGAGAAGAAGCCGCAAGAAACTTGGCAAGGGCTGTTTCTTTCTCCGGTAGTCTTAAAGCAATACGAAAAAAAAGACAAAAATAAAATCACATTTATTACAGTAATCTTAAACCACAGTATTACCATTTCATACAGTAGGGCATCGCCTTTGACGTGGGGCGATGCCGCCGCCCGCGTAGGTATCTACGCAATCGTTCGCCGATATGCAATGGTTGTCACAAAATTGGAAATCAAATAATCGTTAATATTTTTATAACATAATTTATTATCAAGAATAAACTATATACATATTTTCAAATGTTGCACTGCTAAATTAACGTGAAGGTTTATATTTAGATTTCAATTTTATATTATCAAAACAATATATTGAATTCGCATTCGGATTGATTAAAAAATGAAAAAAAAAAGAAACAAGCCAAAATAAGCTAAATCTTAAATATTAACCCTAAAAAATAGGTGAATATAAAACCTCCTCTTTTTCTGTTGGCTTAAATAAATCATAACAGTTGGATATTAGACAAATACCTGCTCCTTCTGTGTCCGACGTCTCAACTACTCCAATAAGTTGTAAACATAATGATTACACTTTGCGCAAGAGCTTGCGCCGTAAAGAATACATATACTTACCTACACTAGAAAAACCCGCTAGGTTGGAGTTAGAGTTACGAAGTAACTATTTAGTAAGGAGAGCCCGTTGTGCAACAGTGATACAGATGCTATCGATACCATCTTACATCTAATAACAGAATGCCCAATAAACACCAAGGCGAAACAAAAACTAGAGCAAAAGATAGATAGTCTCGTTAACGAAAATTCGATTCAATTTATAATTGAGAATAAAAAACACAGAAATAGCCTAATAAAATATATGGAGGCTGTTGTAGATATACGAAATAAAAACAAGTGAAAATTGTAGTGTTTGTGATGAATTAGAGTTTTATATTTGTAATTGTATTAGTTAATAGTTATGGTTGTAAAAACGTTCATTATTAATCAATGAGAAGTTGGCAAAATAAATAAAAGAAAAAGAAAAAAGAAACTATTTAGTCATCTAAATCTATGAAATTTTAAATTCTTGTTGTGTTTCGACGTCGACTTACAACCGTATACAGAACAACGTGTATGCACCATTATATTCAATAGGAATCACTGAACGTAAATTCTAAAAACGTTTAAAATACGCAGTACGCGCACGTGGCAGCACTTCACGGTAGCTACCACAAACTGCGCTTGTTTGTGGTACACTCGCCGCAGCGCCCGCTTCCCCTCGGGTTCCCCTCCCTTGCTCTGCGAAAGTACCTTCGATGCGCAACTGTATGCTTGCTAAACTGTGTCTTAAACCCTACGGCGGAGACCATACTTTGTAGGTACCGAGAAGAAGCCGCAAGAAACTTGGCAAGGGCTGTTTCTTTCTCCGGTAGTCTTAATAGCAACACGAAAAAAAGACAAAAACAAAATCACTAATGAATGTGACAGAACTAAGAAAACGCACACTAATAAATTTGGTGACTCGTTTCTTTGTCGCACCTCCAAAACATGGAATATTTGCCAGCACATGTTTTCCCTCTTTCCTATGATATGGGGTCCTTCAAACGAGGCGTGAAGAGGCACCTTGTAGGCCGGCAGAGTGAGGGTAACTGATGCTGCGTGGTTTTCACGCTGCACCAGTTGTCGTCACATCTGGATAAAAAAAAGGAATTTTCACTATTGTGTATTGGCAGTCTAGTGCGAGTTTTATTTGCCATTCGGTCACGTTATCGAAACGAGAATTTGTACCACGAAACTCCTAGGCGGGAACACGCTTGCGATTCCATCCCATCTAGAATCCCTCTGAGGATGTTCCTATCACACGGCTGTCTGAGGATTCCTTTACATTTCTCGCCGCCCTCAAAACGTCCACCCGATCCGATCTGAACCCCTCGGAGAATCTAGTAGGGCACGGGGACACGCACTAGTGGTGATGCCGTTCTCAAGAAAACCTCCGAAGGTAACTCGTTTCCCACGGCTTGAGGAACCCTTTAAGTTTCTCGCCACCTTCAAAAAAGCCCGGTGAAGCTGAAAATGCCGTCTGAGGCAATCAGCAAACTATCTCCAAAAAATAAATCAAAAGGTCCATCATCTCAGCCAAAAGACGTCCACAGCTGGACAAAGGCCACCCCCAAGGATTTCCACAATGACCGGTTTGGTGCTGCTCGCATCCAGCGGCTTCCCGCGAATTTTACCAGATCGCCGCCGGCCGGTTTTTGGAGGTCTGTCGACACTGCGCTTTGCTTTTTCCACAAAACGTTCCGTTAAGCTATAAGGGCCATAGGCCGGCATAGCAATCTTATTCTAAACAAAAAAAGTAGTCAGATCAATTTTTATTCCTACCTGTTGTAGCCTTGCTATAATGTTGTCGGTCCATTTTGCTTAACATACAATATCAAGAGGGTATAGTGAGCTAAGGTTACGATTTTGACAACACAGTATTGTTTCCAAAGACATTGCTGATACCCTCCTACACGTTAATACGATTACCTTTACCTCATAGCGCCTCTAAAGGCTCCAGGCCATGTGCCTGGACGCTTCTCCCTCCCCCCATAATTTCAAAATAAATATAAAAAAAAAACAAAATTCAAATTATATCATTTTTTCAGTTACAAAATTAGTTCATATGAATGTCACTATCACTATGTATACAAGGCGAGAGATCTTGACTGAGAAGAACTGGCAAGAAACTCAGTAAGCGCATTTCTTTTCTCCCATGCTTTTACATCGTCACATATTGGAAAATGTCCTCCCTTTCATAGAGGGACACTTTATCTGGAATAGCTATCATTGTTTTAAACTATATTAAAACGTTTTTGTTTTGTTTATATAATTTTTAACGCAAATTGTGTTGGGTACAAATTTCAAATCCTGCTCGTGGAAATTTTTTCAACATTTGTGTTTTTGTTATTTGTTCGCAACAAAATTTGCGTTAAAAATTATATATACAAAACAAAAACATTTTATAAATAGCTTGCCTACTTCTTTATCTTTAGTATTTGTAAAAATATTATGATCGGATGTTAATGACGGTAGTAGTTGACATTGAATAGGCGCCTTTTGCTTTCAAAGTAAAAAAGTGAATTGTGTTGAATAATTTCGGCGGGCTGGTTAGAACCACGATAGCTCAATTGGAAGAGCACCTGACCTGGTATGTCAGAAGGGTGCAAATCCTGTTCGTGGAATTTTTTTCAACATTTTGTTTTTGTTAAACTATTGTTAAGACAAGCTACAGCCGTAAAGCATTTTGACACAGGTTTGACTTAGGCCATATCCGCAGGCTCGCACCGATCACGCAAGCTGAGTACACACGGCGGCAGATCAACCTACCCAAAACTGTCAAATTTCTACAATAAATTTTGAACATTATCGCTTGGTTATAAGGATCAATATTCATTGGAGAAATTTGACAGGTCTGGGTAGGTTGATCTGCCGCCTTGCGTACATATAAAGCCGAAGTAAAACCACAAAAAAAGGAAACACAGAAGCTAAGCTTAATACATACGTAGACTCCTTGCACGGACACGGATCTCGGAACAGCTCGGAACAGTCCGCGCGCAGCTGCTGCGAGATTCCGTGCCCGTGCAATACAAGGGGTCTGTGAATGCGTTGCTCGATCTGTAGCTTCAGCCTCAAGAGGAAATACTAAAGTCGACTGATTATATGAAAAGTAGACAAAATCAACGTTTTGTTGTCATCTGATTCCTTCTCCAAAACTACACCGATTTATTTATTTATTTATAATTTATGTACACACAAACGAATTGAAGAGAGAACAAAGTAAGAATAGACAAGTACAAGAGCGCCGCTTATTTCACATTGAAATTTCTTTCAGCAGGCCTGTAGAAGGAGAAGATACATAGAAAAGTAGACAAAGTGTGCACAAAACAAACCAAACAAGTATTTGAGGCTAAACATACAGTAAAATAGTTACGACACAAATTAAACATACATACAATAACGGTGACATACTCAAGTGGAAAGATAGTACTCCTTTACGCGCTTCTTAAACGAGTAAATCGACGTGGACTCCCGAATACAGGGTGGTAGGTCATTCCACAGTCTGACTGCATGAACGGAAAAGGAATAGGAAAAGAAGTCGGTTTTATGGGAAGGCATATTGAGATTGAGGAGGAGGTGTGAGCGACAGGGAACATTAGAAGTATGGGAAAAGGTAAACCGCTCTTTCAGGTAAGAAGGGTAGGACGGGTTGAAAAGGATATTAAAAAGAAGGCATATAAGTATTCTAGTATTTCTGCGTAAACGGATTGGGAGCCACTTGAGTTGCTGGCGGAAGCTTGAAACGTGGTCATATTTTCTTAAACTGAAAATAAAACGAATACACAAGTTTTGCAGACGCTCAAGTATGTTAAGAAGCTCCTCGGTGGCATCTAAGTAGCAGGCATCAGCGTAGTCGATAAGAGGTTGGATAAGGGTTTGAGCGAGCGCAACCTTTGTACCAAACGGAAGAAAACCTTCCAGGCACTTAAGTAATTAAATCGGTCCAGTTTTAGAGGAGGAATATGAGACTACGAAAAGTTGATTATGTCTACTTTTCATATAATCAGTCGACCTTAGTGTTTCCTTTTAACGTTGAGAATATGTTGAAACAATCGATAGCTATTCCGGTTGAAATGTCCTTCTATGGCAATATGTGACGTTGTAAAAGATTACCTTCTACAATCTCGTTATTTTGTGGTAAAACGATAATGAGGTATGAACAAATTGTTTCAGCAATATTGATGTTATGGTATTTCTTACAATGTGTCTATTGGTATGTTCAAGGTGTATTAAACACACCCATCCAAACTAAATTGCTAGACAATAGAGCAAGAAAACTAGGACTATAAAATAAATGACGGAAATGACGAAATTGGAGGAATTCATGGATGACGAATGACGGAATTTTTAGTTCGGACTGTGTCAGTGTAGTAGGTCAATCGCTCAAACGCAAGTTCGAGTGGCTTTTTTCTAGTGTATTATACATTATTATATAACTTTCGATAGCAATATAGTATTATTAAAAATGGCGGAATGAGCTGGATTCCCACAGGGAAAGGAAAGGGAGGCGTTTGCCCTATATTGAGAAAGTAAAGGGTCATAGCTTACGTTCATTGAGAAGGCAACTTAGTAAAGGCTTCTTCATAAGTTAAATTATTCAGTATGTAAATAAGGATTAAAAAAAATCAATGCTCTTTTTATTTGTATCAGATTAAATATAAAAATAAAATTAAATATAGAGCACATGGGTAATATCCGAAATTCACCGATGTAATTGTAGATAGATAGCTTTAACGTTAAGCATTTTTTATAACTGTGCTTTGGTTCAAGTATTGCTCTTTTGTTATTTAAGTTGTTTCTAACAGTGGAGACGTTTTAATGTCGATAGTCGATAGTCTTCCTAAGATAATAAATAAATAAATAAATAAATAGGATTGCAAAGACTATAAAAACAATAAAAAATATTGAAAATTTAACTTATTGGAGTTCAGAAAAGTGCGAAGCGAAAGCGTGTAGTTACAGGTTTTTCTTTCTTTTCTGCTTCATGGTAGTGCTTCAAGTAGAAATGCATGTGATAATAATAAAACTTTACCCTGCAAGAAAAGGTTCACTACAAGTAACGGGCGCTATATTGGCAGCCTAGCATGAATCATAGACATGGCAAAGACATCAATGACCTCTTTTGTTTTAGTAAAGGTTTTCAGTATTTTAAAAATAGAATATCGACTTCGTTACTCGATGACTTTATTAGATCTTTGGTTTGTTCAAGTTATAGATTAGTGGGCATAGTAAGTTTTTGTCCATGAGGTTTTTCTGTTGTGTAGTTTACAAAAAAAAAAAAACGGAAAAAAAAAGAAAAACAAAACGGAGTCATTGTAATAATCATAACAATATTCTTATCAGCGTTTGTTGTGAGAGATCCAGTTCTTTAACGGTTGGCGATTCCTGGAAAGTGTGGTGGCATGGCCCTATCATCACTTTCCATCTGATGAAATAAAGGTTAAGTTCTTACTCCTTGTATAAGAAAAAAGGAACTAAAAGATAATTGTCTTATTGGCTGCTGCGGGTCAACCTTGCCTTAGCGCAAAGGCCGCTGGAATTAAGCACAAAGTATTGTAAAATTTTGGCATCGAATAAATTATTATTATTATGAGAACTATTTAGGTTTAATAAATAGTTATTTTACAAACAAAGAACGGTTCAAGTAAATTAAACTACTTAAAACTAACCTTTTACAAACTATAAACTATAACTGTTACTAACTACAAATAAAAACTTATAATAATTAAGTAATTAATTAATTAATTCCTCTGGTTTTGCGGGTGTCCATGGGCGGCGGTGATTGCTTTCCATCAGGTGACCCGCCTGCTCGTTTGCCTCCTTCTAATATAAAAAAAAAATAAAAAATTATATACAAGTTGTACCCAGTAAGCTAGCAAGCAGTATTGCCACGTTGGATAGCGAGGTTTATTCGCTGACCTAAGTAGCTGCTAGCTCTGGGATCCCCGGGTGTTTTCTTCTAATTTAATTGAAATATCTTTAAAATATTTGAGCACCCGTTTCCCATGGACTTAATGTCTTACCCCAAACGGCTCAAATATGAGATCCCCGTCAGATTCTCATACTTTCGGCGTTTGAGATTCACGGCGTGTTCTTAATTCTTTTTAGTTTAGATGTATAGACTCGTTGTAATGTGTTTTAAGATTGATCGAAGGTTTTAAGTTAAAGCTATGACAACATAATTTTGCCGTGCGCAATTTTCGAAAAAATCGGCGATTACTGAACGCAGACCGATCTGTAGATTGAGAAACGTGTCTTGCCGCAAAAGTGGGTGAGGTAACCCGGTGAGAATTCTTTATTGTAAGGTAAATGCCGACTCGGGGCGTGACAAACGATTTTGCAGACAACCGATATTTAAGATCGTGTTATGTACGTTCCATTTTGTTTGAAATTGATCAATGAGTGGAATAAATACTACAGACTAGGACACTAAGATACTCAACCATACTTTAAAATAACTTAGCCTACGTTATTTTCCATCCCCATACTTTATTCTTTTTAATAAAAATAAAGTATTCAAAATTCCGACTAATGCGTGCGTTTGAACGGAATATTCATGTTGACTTAATTTCTGAACTACTAAATGATACTCAGACTCAGGTGAAGTGAAACGAAACGCAACGCATAAATAAATAAATTTCGAAAATACTTTATTTTTTCTTTAAATCCTTTTTTAATACTAGTTAGTGATAGATTTACTTTAATTTTCTGAAAAATAGTTGGCAACCCTAGTGACACCTGTACATACTAGGATTATGTAGTTACAATAAAATTGTACGCTCATAGTGACAAATAATTTTGTAACGTAATGTCAATTTCTCAGTAAGTGAATGTTTTACGTATACTTACCTTATTCTTTTTGTGAAATAAAATTTCTTTCTTGACCCATCAATCTAAGTGTCTACTTTAGAGTTGGTAAGTTTATTTTAAACTTTTGGTGCGAATTCCAATCCCGCTCGCGGATTTTCTTTCGACAGTTTTCGAAATAGTATCTAGTAATGTAGGTAACTGAATATAAGACAATAAGATGATGTGGAAACGTGGAAAATACTATAATTAAAACTTTTTATATTGTTCTCTAAAGTTTACGCGAACACTACACATTGAAATGAAACAACTTTTACGGATCTACTCGCGTTTATTTTACACATTACTTATTTAATGTTTATCCTGACGTTTCGAACCCTTTGCAGGATCCGTGGTCACAGGGAGACTCTCCCTACTCCCACTAACTCATTAGGACTGCACTATAGACTGTTGGCCACTCTAACATTGGGTTACCATACGCGATTGGCCTACCGTTCCGTTACGCGCACTTTCTACACACAATTTTCATTAGAAGTCGTCGTTAACGCGACCTTACGCACAATTTTGACCTCTATGTCTTACAGGAAAGAGTTCTGTCGCATGATTATAACATGAGTTCTGTTGAATCCCACTAATTTGATTAATGAACATGTGTGGAGCGTTTAATGGTGCTTATATTATGCCGTGAGATGTTAGTAAGCGTGGGAATGTAATGTGTTGGATTACTGAGACGGACAATCGGAGAATCGTGACTGGACGTGGCGAATCTAACATTTAGATGCATTTCTGCAAGCATTCACAATCGTCGAACGGCAGATTTAAAAATGCTATTGACAATTTAAATTACTTTCCTACTACGAAGCACAAACAAAAATGTTATTGTTCTGTGGTAATACCTACTATTCGAAATTTAAATTTGGAATTGCTAAGAATCCTTAAAAAAGAATTAAATTTTATAAAAAATCTCTAACTTCAGACTTCAAAAAAGGAGGAAGTTTTTCAATTCGACCGACTAAATATATATTCTTTTAGGTGTGTTCGCGGAAAACTTCGTCGTTTATGAACCGATTTTTATGATTCTTTTTTAAAACAAAAGTACCTCTGTAATGGGTTCAGACTACGAGTATAAACGGTCTTTGTAAAATTTCTTGCTTCTCGTTGAGAGGTAGTATTTCATTGTTGTGCAAAAACAACAGTTTTTTATTTAACGTTTTTTTTTATAGTTTTTATACCTACTGCAAAAGTAGTGTTTCCTCAATAAGACAAGGAAACGTCTAGCCTTTATACAGGTTGACTTTTTTAACACCGTCCAAACCTTCTGAGATGACTCCCGTGATACAAACGAACAACTCTTACTATTAAACCAACTCCCTAACTCGAAATTAAAATTCAACTGTTCCATACATTTTGGTCGAGTGAATATTAATGTTTTGTATGGAACAGTTGAATTTTATATTCGAGTTTAGGGAGTTGGTCCAATAGTAAGAGTTGTTCGTTTGTATCACGGGAGTCATCTCAGAAGGTTTAACTGTGATAAAAAAGTGACCCTGTATGCACCCTCTCGGGTTGTTTCGCTCCTGATCCGATACGAACCCCTCGGAGAATCTAGTATGGAAAGGGGACACGCTTGCTCAAGCAATTCCCTTATAAACCGACGATTCGATCACACGACTTGAGAACCCTTTAAGTTTCTCGCCGCCCCCAAAAAAAGTCGGTAACGCTGAAAAGGCCGTTTGAAACGTTGACCACCTCTCTCAAAAAAACCATAGTCCAAACATCAAAGCACCCAAAATAAATCCCCCCCGCCCGATCCTCTAAATGCCACTACACATTTACAGAATACACTATACATGCACACTAGTGTAGGCCCAAGACACCGTACTCGTAGAACAAGGGTATGAAGAACCGGTTCACACGCGCTCTATACCAGGTACAGATATGTACATGGGCGCTTCTCTCCTCCACCACGGCCCGGTCAACTCGAGCCGAGGTCCGAGCCTTTAGAGGCGCCCTCGGATCGTTCCGCCCGATCCGAACCCTTCAGAGAATCTAGTAGGGCACGCGGACACGCACTTTTAAGTGTGTGATGCCGCTCCCTCTAGAAAACCTCCGAAGGTGATTCGTTTCACACGGCTTGAGGTACCCTTTACGTATCTCGCCGCCCCCAAAAAAGCTCGGTGAAGCTTAAAATGTCGTTAAAGATAATCAGCAATCTCTCTCCGAAAAAAAATCCCAAAATAAAAATTTGTAAGCTTTATTTCCTTATGTTTTGTGCCGTAAAAGTAACAATCACATTTAAACTATAAGTTAAAAGTTTTTATTATAATTTAATTATGTATTTACATACCTTGCCTTCCCTCATATTCCCATCATATGCGACTACTGTAAGGCTCTCTCGTTTTTTTTATTTTGAAGTCTTTTATTTGTATCGATTTCCATGTAATATTGTATAATTTTAACAATTTTATTTTATTTTACGTGTTTTTTTTAATGCTTTGATTTAATGTTTAAGCATATTGTTTACTTAACTCTTTAACGCCTCGGTGGCTGAGTGGCAGAGCGCTCGGCCCGATACCCGAAAGTCCCGGGTTCAATTCCCAGGTCGGGCAAAATGTATTTCGGATTTTTCGATGCATAGCCCGGGTTTGTGATCACCAACCCGCCCTTGGCAAGCGTGGTGATTAAGCCATTACCCATCAATTGTAGCGATGACTTGATTTCAATGATGGAGGCCTTTGCCCAGCAGTGGGACAATTATAGGCTGTATACACATACACATACATATTGTTTACACATATCTGTGGAGTTGCAGTCTATATAATTTACTAAACCATGTAAAAACTGAACGGCTATTACTGTAAATCTGTTTTGTGTAGTAAAATAAAATAAAATAATCAAACGCACATGATGAGATTATGCCATAATAGATATATTAGAATAGATTAGAATACAATAGAAAACATTTATTAGAGACACAACCACCAACTACAGATTACACCTAGTAGATATAAGAAAACCAGATTCTGGTCTTCCACGAACACCTTATTGTGACGCTCTGACCCAATGCGGTTAGGTGGATTTTTAATGACTGCCATCTTACGACCAACAACTCAACGTGCCTTCAAAAGCAAGGAGAAGCTCGAGATTTGTACCGATAAACGGCGAACAGTGATTTTTATTTACAATTATATCACTCAAGGGTTATTCTATAAACAGGAGCAGGCTCGAGATATAAAGATATACTATAGATAGACACACTTTTGTATTTTTGTGTATAAGCAAAATCAGCCACTGAGCTATCGCCCTTTTGTGCTTCTGCAGCACACATATATATTTTTTTTATTATTATTGTTATTTTTAATAGTTTTTTTTATGTGTGTGATGTATTAGTTACAAATAAAGTGTTTTCTATTCTTCTATTCTATTCTAGATACTTAAAATTTGATCACCCATCCGATGACCCGCCATTACAAAAGTTCCTTAACTTGTATTATCGCACGAACGCGCAAGCCTCTGCGGTACTGTCAGGTATTAACAGGTACAGATATGTGGCGCAGACATTTTTAATTAAATTTCGCCAGTCACCACGCAGCTGGGCAGTCAAGTGGGCTTGGTCCAATCGCATATATGACGTAAAAAATGAGCATTCCTCTCCCGGTATATGCACAGGGCGCGTCTATCGAGTGTCAATCGGTCATTGATCTCCGGTTTTGGCGGGAGAAACTCGACAGGCGGGTTTTTGTGTATTTTACTTTCTCGGCCGACCACAGTTTTGGAGGTGGCTCGCTCCGAGACACGTGAATAAAACCAATGAGACGCGGCCACTGCCAAGCCAACTACTGCTGATGCTGTGACCAAAACGATTTGCGCGAATGCATTGTGCTCCGTTTCACATTCTTTTCTTTACCCTTTTTCTCAAATTTGTTTCCTAATTTCCTATGTGAGGCGAAATTCTTTTTATTCGGCTATCAATTGTGTTCCTTTTGTTTTGTTTTGAAAGGAGTCTCATTGTGAATGGAATAAAAAGGATGTCGAGCGATAAAATCAAGTAAACTTTAATGTCTTAAGAGTTGTGGTGAATATCGCTTAAACGTAACTAAAAGACGGATTTACTGCCGAGCATCACGAATGAATGCTATGAAATGATTAAGATAATCGCGATTCAATGAATTTCCGTTTTGCGATTTTTATTATTATGATAACTGATAAATTAAAAGATGTCGTTTTATAGTGCCATAGGGTATAAAGTCCGAATGACAGTCCTGCATAGGAAAAACCTCTAACTATAAAAATGCTAGTGACCATTTTTTTAATTTTGCTCACTTACCAGCGGATGAGTGACCAAAATTAAAATACTATATCAAGCTCGATGGCGCAGTGGTTAACGTTCTCGGTCTGCGATTGCTGAAGTTAAGCAACTTTCGTAAAGGCCGGTCATCGGATGGGCAAAAATGTATCATCTCGAGCTCCTCCGTGCTTTCGAAGACACGTATAGCAGCGGGGCTGCATTAGCAGTCGTTAACAACCGCCAATCACCACGCGCAACCGCGAACCACCACGCAGACCCAGTGGTCTGCGTGGTGGTTCTCCCTATTTAGCCCGTTCTCCCTATTTTGTCGTGATGGTTATCAAAGCCCAGTCTTCCATTCCAATTTTCTAGTGCGCGTGATCCCACCTGTGTGAAGTTTATACATATACAGTTATCGTTATTAGAATTCTGGGTGACAGCGTATACTTATAATACTAATTGTGTAGCCCCCAGTGTTAAGTGTTAATCGCTTCCAATCGGCCTCATTACCATGACCTTTTATTTGCATCTCATTACAACGACTTTTTTTCACGCAGGCTTATAGGCAAGGTAAGTAAAACGTTTGATATATTGGATCGCAATATCGGAATAATAATTGAAGTTGGAAACGCCAGAGACATTTTTGGAATCCCATATTGCGACCATTAAGCATTATTAGGAGCCCTTGCTGCAGTCAGGGGCATTTTAAGGATCCTTTGTTGCGACCTGGGGCATTATTAGGATCGCTTGTTGCAACCAAGGGCATTTATTTAATAATTAGGATTCCCTGTTGCTACCAGAGGCATCATTACCCTTGCTGCAATCAGGGGCAAATAAGGATTACTTTGTTGCGACCAAGGGGTATTTTAGGATCCCATAATGCGACCAGCTTTATTTTTAGGATGGGTGACCAAATTAGAACCCTGTTCGCTCTCTATGTTTAAGTGGGAAGGCATGAACCCAGAAGTAGGACCAATGGCTTATGACGAATGAATGAGGACATCTCAGTCTACGTTACATTACAACCGACTGAGAACAGACTCCAATCGCAGCACAAAACATTCGACAATCGGCTATGATCGATTCTAATGCGAGCAGCTGATCGCGTGAAAGCTGCAACCTTGAACGGCTGTGCCCGCCGTGTCCCCGTGAATGGACTGCGACCTAGAAACGTCAAACTGTATTCGATATTTTTCTAGCGGTATCTGCTTACCGGTTAGGTATCGAGTTGTGACAATCGTAATGGTGGGGTAGGGGGTAATGGGGTATGGAGGGACCGCTACGTGTGTGGAAAAATAGTAGTTGACAGTTTTAATTAGAGCGACGACACGTTGGCATTTGTTTTTTTCTTCAGTTCTCGTCTTTGAGGCCTCATAAAAGATCTAACTTGATTGTCATTTGTCTTTTTTGTTTTTCTACGAAGTATTTCATCTCACTCACTAACTCTGGATTTCTAGTGTTGAACTGGCTATCATAAAAGAGATTTAACATTGTTGTGGCGTTTATGGCCCCCTACCCCACGTAGGGGGTAATGGGGTATGGAGGGACCGCTAAGTGCGTGGAAAAATAGTAGTTGACAGTTTTAATTAGAGCGACGACACGTTGGCATTTGTTTTTTTCTTCAGTTCTCGTCTCTGAGGCCTCTTAAACGATCTAACTTGATTGTCATTTGTCTTTTTTGTTTTTCTACGAAGTATAGCCTTCATCTTGCTCACTAACTCTGGATTTCTAGTGTTGAACTGGCTATCATAAAAGAGATTTAACATTGTTGTGGCGTTTATGGCGACAGTCTGAGATAGATGGTAGTAGGTAGCTACCACCATCTCGTTCTAGTTTAAAATTTCTCCACACTGACCCATTTGGTATTTTATTTTGCTTACCTTGGGTATATACTGAAAATAAATGTTAAAATTCACTTAACTGTTTAAAATATCTATGTTCAACAAACATGATTTCCGATTGCTGAAGAATATAAAAAATGTGAAGTATGTATCTTTATGAAAACAATGTCACTAAACGACCCAAGCCGTTTGTTAGTATTGACTTCACTGGTGGCTCCAAGAATGTATAAATCTTATTCCATGCATAGAGTTCAATTTGGAATAACAGTGTCAAGCTTCCTATCCACTCAAATGTACAGTCACGACCGAAAACATGTAAACAATTGTAAACCTTATTACGATGGAATAAGAGACAAAGTGTTTACACATCGGTGCTCGTGACTGTACCAATCGTGAGAACATTAACTATTCACGGCCACCCGCTTTCGTCTGTATGCGCTTAGTTCCTTTGCCTAACTGTGGAATGAGGAAGGAAGCATGACTTGTTAATATTTATTAATATCATAAAAATCGGTTTTGCAAACTAATTTGAGGTTACTGACTGCTTAGGAAGGTACATTAATTACACAGTATAACGTAGATACAAGGAACAGAAGATCATGTATGAAGATATATAAATAGTACTGATTTGACAATTGGACCCGGTAGGTGGCGCTGCTACGGGGGTCCATCATGGGATACGGGTTGTGCTTAAGCAGACGAATGATTTGTTTGTTTTGTTGTCATGGAAACTATCAACGTTTTGTTTGTTTTATTGAAAACTAATTGGTTATTATAGTTTGGTATTTAGTAAGGAATAAATAATAATATGGACGGAGCGTCTAATCAGTGACAATAATGTATGTATTTTCAAGAAGTAAGTTGACAACAATGACATATAATAAAAAGTATAGTAATCTTTATATTCAGCCTGCGTTCACATCTTTAACATGTTTTGTTGTCATAATGAGCGAATGAGCAATTGGCATTCGTTAAAACCCACTGACCCAGTGTTGGGCCAGCGTGGTGGGTTAAGACCCGATTTGCTAAAATATTATGTATGTGAAAATGCCTGAATCCAGCAGTAAGTCATTTAAAGGCTAATATCGAAATTTTATCAATCATCTAACATAGAATAGTTGTATATGTTGTCTATTATTAAGAAAACCAAAGAGCTAATAGACACAAATCTCCAGTCCAGTGTCTCGATTCTGGAGATTTGCAAGTCTTGCTCTTCTTTAGCTTAAAAATGTAACTCTTGTCAGTGTAGCATTTTTCATTAATTTCTATCCCAAGCTTGAACCAAGTCATAACTATTAAATTGTACTTTTCATTTAGTTCAAATTGTTATACTATAACTAAGAAACTACCTTCCTTAGTTAGGCAATTCGTAGCGTAAGTGTTGACGCATAATTACATTTACTGACAATGACACCTACATAACGTACTGGCCCGTTACGAAACTTTGTTGTTCTCACTAACACAGCCTTCTGTGGTTACAGGCATCAACAGATGCTTGGTATGACGTCATGCTTTGTGCTAGTACAAAGCCTTGCATTGCTCTAGAAAATGCAACCATCCACAATTAGCTTGTTTAGGAGAGAAAACGGAGTCAACCTGTGTACTGGTCCATTATAAAACGACGCTGGTTCTACTCACTTACAGACTTTTGTAATTACAGGTAGGTATCAACAAATGTTATGACGTCATGCTTTGTGCTATAGTTAAATGACTTGCATTATTCCGGAAAACATAGCCAAGTTAAGTCCCTGGCTAGGAAAAGAGTAGGACTCCTGGATCGGCCTATCCGAAACCAGGAGACTCTTCGCCCACAAAGTTATTGCCAGACTTATAGCAGTGAGGAACTGTGTAAAGATGTGGTTTCGCAAGAGTTTTCACACGTCTGTAGCACTATAACAAACCATCGGGGTTTGTTATAGTGCTACAGACGGGTGAAAACTTCAGCGGGTTCCACTAAAATAATATAAGATGCCATCTCCATTATCCTCCCCTGCGGATGTTTTCAAAACTGGCAAATACATAACTACAATATCTCCAAGGCACAGAACGTGCATTGGTATTTATGTTATAGCTTTTATAGAATTATCGATATTAAGTGTGAAGTTTCTTGCGCCGATTCTTCTCCATCGCTAATATAGATCGATCGATAGTAGGTAGGTAATAAAATGTTTGGACGATACAAAAGTAATTAAAGTTTATTTGAATAAAAAATACTTGCTTTGACTTTGGTTACATACCTATGCGCTTATTTTTGTGTCGACATTTTATTGATTGCAGTCGACGAAAAAACCTGTCATGATACACTTATTTCGTTTCGTTGAATTTCATTAACATGATGACAGATGCAGTTGTCACCTCGACTAAAATGGTACATCATACTAATATTATAAATGCGAAAGTTTGTGTGTATGTCTGTATATTTGTTCCTTCTTCACGCTGCAACGGATGGATGGATTTGGATGAAATTCGGCATACAGATAGTTTATAACCTGGAATAACACATAGGATACTTTTTATCCAGATATTCTCACGAGAATCACACTATAAATATACTAAAAACGACAATTTAATTTTCCAATACAAAATGTTTGTTTGTTTTGTTGTCATGGAAACCAAAGAGAATTCAATCACTTGATGGAAACTGTCAAAGCGGTACGAAGTCCGCCGGGTCCACTAGTATTATATAAATTTGTGCGTGGGAACTACACTTCCTACTGTAAGAAATTGTGTTTGGATTGGTGACGACAGATGGAGAAACCGACGCATATTAGCTATTACAGATTTGTCGCGCATTATGTAAATTGCGCTTGAGATTTATTCAATTATGGTAGCTCTGACGCCTTTTTAAAACTAAATAGCTTAGTAATGATAGTTTTGCAATGATTGTGCTACATTTACTTCGCGGACTTCGTACCGCTTTGACAGTTTCTATGGCAACAAAACAAACAAATCGTTAAATACACTGGGCCGCAAAAATTCCGGGTCGCTTATAAAAAGTGAGATAGTTTCTTAACTACACTACACAAACTAGTGAAACTGTAGTATGTTATAGATGACTGACTTATACATAAAAGAAAATACATCACACGTTTTTAAGCTGTATAATTTTATTTAAGTACTAAAAAATACAAAAAAAAGACATTTCTAACTTTTGACAACAAAAATACTCAACACAGTTAATCTGCAAAATGAAAGCTTTTCTGTAAATTTAATATCTTGTATTTCCTCCACGAGCCCGTATCGCTTCATTAAGATGATGTGGCATGCTGTAAATCAAATTTCTAATACGGTTTTAGTCTATGTTTGACCATTTTTCTACTAGCGCACTTCTTAACTCATGTAAGTTAGCTGCAGCTGGAGAGCGTTGTTTAACGCATCTCCCGAGCTCGTCCCATAAATGATCTATGGGATTTAAGTCTGGGCTGCGAGCTGGCCACTCCATGCGGGTGATACCGACGTCTTGAATATACGCGTTGACCAAATGTGCTGTATGTGGTCGCACATTATCGTCCATAAAAATGGAATTTGCGCCCATATTCACCAAGAAAGGACCAGCATACTCATTTAAAATCTCCTCTATATATCTGGGAGCTGTCAGAGAACCGTTTTCTATAATTACTAACTCCGTACGATCCTCTGAAGATATCCCAGCCCAAACCATTATTCATCCTCCACCCAATGGCACTTTTTCCTCAAAACACGCTTGAAGATAAAGTTCATTTGGTCGCCTATATACTCTCAGTCTCCCATCGTGTGCGAATAAACAAAATCTTGACTCATCGGAAAACATAACCCTGGACCAATCTTCATCTGTCCATCGGACGTGTTCTCGAGCAAACCGCAACCTGGCAACTCGATGTTCTCTGAGCAAATTAGGGCCATTTGCTGGCCTATAAGGCTTTATATCAGCTTCCCGAAGTCGCCGCCGGATCGTGTCAGAGCTTACATTGTTGTGGTGAATTTCTTGAAGACTATTTCGGACCGGAACAGCCGTGAGATGTCGATTTCTTAACATAGTGCTCACGATGAATCGGTCTTCTCGTGTAGTTGTACACCTTGGCCTGCCATTCCCTGGTCTCCTGATGTTCATGCCGGTCTTTTGAAATCGCTGGAGTACTCTTTGGACCGTGGATAAAGATACACCTACTGTTCTAGCAGTACTCCGCTGACTCCTTCCTTCTTGTACCATGGTGATAATTCGTGTACATTCTTCAGTAGATAACGACATGTTGGTGTATGGTTGATGCACAAAATACTGTGACCAGCCAAAAAAACTGTTTATGATGACAGCTCGGTTTGAAACAAAAGCGAGAAAATTTTCTATTCCAAAAATTTTAATTTTGATATTTATCAAAAATCGGAATTTCTTTTTTTGAAGCTGTAACTTGTTCAAATGCAACCTCTTTTGATATGTATAATAAGCGTAACAAATCTGCCTATAACATATTATTTATACGAGGGATCTATGTAAATAACTTTGGGAGATATCGCGGTTTTTCTAAATGACCCGTTATTTTTGCTGTCCAGTGTAGTTTACGTGTATCAAACAAACAAACTCACTCACTTTAAAAAAAAATAACAAGTACCTATTTACCTATTTTATATGTCTTTGATTGTACTCTTGAGAATATGTGTACAAAATTTCATGACGATCGGTTGACGTTTACGAGTGAAAGCGTATCAAATAACTCACAAACAAACAAACTCACTTTCGCATTTATAATATTAGTATAAAATTAAGAAAAAGTTAGGATAAAGTTAGGATAAAGTTAGGATAAAGTTAGGATAAAGTTAGGATAAAGTTAGGATAAAGTTAGGATAAAGTTAGGATAAAGTTAGGATAAAGTTAGGATAATTACATCAGATTTGATAAACCACAAATACTCGCTAGAGAACAACGATTCATCCCTAGGTACGCTATGATACGCGAGGCTATTTAAATTAAAAAACATCCTAATTTTAATAGAGAAGATGGTTAGAATCTACCACCAACCTGGGATCCCATCATACAAAATATTAAATCCTAGCCCACCTGTAAGCTCTTTCTGCGTAAAACGGAACGCACCTGATTAAATTTAAATGAGGGTATACAAGCTACTAACTAATTATGAGACGACCAACACCTCAGTCTCCCTGTGACCACGGACCCTGCAAAGAGTTCGAAATGTCATAATAAACATTAATATTAAAAGTAGTGTGGACTTCTTCTTGGCGGAAAAGTGAAGAATCAAGTCTGCGGTTTTGTTTTATTTTCTAAAATTTGTGTTATATCGAATATTAATGTGAAATAATGGTGGATTATTAACCGTTAAGTGTTCGTGGGTGAGCATGAGTGTTGGCAAATGAAACAAAACAGTGCAACATCACGTTTCAAATTCTCTCAAGAAGTACGCCTGAGGACTTAGTAAAGCCCCACATCTTTACTGAGATACTCGAGGGTTTGGGGGGTATATCATTTCTCACTTCTCATTTCTATTATCATTCATCATCATCATACAGGAAGGAAATATTGTTTATTTATGTATTACTTGTAAGAAAACACAGACACTGGCTAAATGTGCTAATCGCCCGAAGCCATCAACTAAAAAAAAAAAAAGTAGTGTGTAAAATTAACGCGAGTAGATCCGTAAAAGTTAACGCAGTAACCCAGTGTTACGCCACCAGGAATTTTACTGGATGACAGCTAAGAAGCAGGGGTCTGTCTGTATTAATTGTCGTTAAAGTCAGGAAAGAGTTGCTGAACCCTATTTTTAATGATTAAGGATAAAAGTATCGATCACTGGTTCCTGTTTAACAATAGTGACATAACTAACCAAAAACCTGATAGCTTTATGGATGAGTTAACACAACTATTATTTGTATGCTTATGGTATATTAGTCGTCGTATTAGTTTTACCCTCGTTAATTAGCTCTAAAAAAATTTTTTTCCCCGTTTTTGCAACATTTTTCATTGCTGCTTCACCCCTATTAGTCATAGCGTGATGTAATATAGCCTATAAGCCTTCCTTAATAAATGGACTATTCAACACAAAAATATTTTTTTAATTCGAACTAGTAGTTCCTAAGATTAGCGCGTTCAGAAAACAGACAAACAAACTCTTTAGCTTTATAATATTAGTTAATATATTATTTATAAATAAACAAAAAAAAGCGAATCTCAACAGTAACTTAATTTTTAAATTCAGTCTTCCGTATCGACCAGTTGTAAATGTTTAAACCAACTTTGTTTCCGAACATGAACATATGTCGGAACTCTTTATACAAAGGTTTTCTTTATTTTTAAATTTAATAGCCATCTTTATACTTCCTCGTATTAAGTGTCTATGAATCAAAAGATGATCTTTAACTCCGTGCAATAAAGTTGAGATTCTTATAAACGTTTTTCCTTACGAGATGAGCACATATCTGATTCCGCTGTGCTAAGTTATGGTGTGAAGAATCATTCGTAACGGCCATCACAAAAGCTTTTCGACTTTTACTTTAGAGAGATTTCGTGGAGAGACGATAACTGGCGTTAAATAACATAATAACATTCGGCCAGGTTTAGATGAAGTTACGGTCATAACCGTTCAAGCATCTTTGGCAGTGTATTGTTCAATGCTAAATGAAACACTTTGTATTTGGTTAATAAATTACTATATTTCACCACACACACACACATACACAAAATCACTTCTAATATATTATGTCGTCATCCCAATCTTCTACCAGTCCTCTAGCCGATAGCTTTTACCCCCCCCCCCAATAATGGCTTTGGACTCTTAGTCAATTGCGCATCAGTCATCCATCACGTACGGGGGTACGGGCAACAGTGTTCGCTAGGAACAATATTGATTACTCGTATCATTAAAAATATGGTCAGCATCTGATAGAAGTCTTTAGCATCAATTGAATACAGAACACCTAATTTCTAGCTTTCATCCCGTGGCTGGCTCTTTGCTCTTATGGACGTTGCCAATTGGCTGTAATTTGGCAAGTTTAAACTTATGGCATCTATCTTTACAGAGGAGGAAGTGTGAAAGGGTGGGGTTGCACAAAAGATCCCGATGGGTCGAAGTGTTACTGCTAGAGGGAAATCTCAGCAGGGCCCACTAAGATAAGATAAGATAAGATAAGCTTTCATCCCGAAAAATTTCAATGAAAATCTGTTATTTTTTGGCGATGAAAACTGTGTATATCTGATGCCTCTAAGAGTAGGTATTCGATATCAAAATGTATGGATATTTTTCCGTGTCCCGTCCCTATGTATGAGCACCCTAAAATCGATTTAAAACTTTGCCCACTTAGAGGTATTTCAGCAGTTGTCCTGCATATCGTACGCGGGTCGATCCATAAACGTTTAAGCGCGAACCATAAGGAAACCATTAAGTTTAGTCACTGCAAGTCGCAGTGTTGTGCAACTACCTAGTTACGCTTGCCGACTTCCAACGTAACACTCGAAGAACGTTTCAGATTGATTTCTTGAACGATCTTTAATCGCTGTAGGTACTAGTTAGGTTAGTAAATCGTCATCATCATCATCAACAGCTCATTTTATGTCCTCACTGCTGGGGCACGAGCCTTCCCTATGGATGGACAGGGAGAACGGGCGATAAATCACCACGCGGGCACAGTGCGGATTGGATGCTGCCGGGACCAACTTACCAACTTACTTAACGTGCCTTCCGAAGCACGGAGGAGCTCGAGATGATAAATTAGAGCGTTAACCACTGCGCCATCGAGCTCCGAGAGTTAGTAAATCGTATAGAAATAAATGCGATAGAATTACTTTATTTTCACTTTGCAACGATCTTTGAAAGGTGTCTGACAAGAGCTGTGAGAACAGCCGTAGCGTGTACTTAGATGCCATAAACGACCAGTAGAATAATTTAGGCTGATGATGATGACGATGTATGATACTTTGCCGATCCGAAACCCTCGGAGAAAGTGCTAGGGAAAGGGGACACGCTTATGTGATACGCTTCATTTTTTAAGTATTTTAAGTACAGACGCCTGCACATCAACCTATCCAAAACTGTCAAATTTCATCAATACATTTTCAACCATGTAATTTTATGCATAAATTTCAAAGTCTATTGAGGGAATTTGACAGTTTGTGGTAGTCTGATGTGCAGGCGTGTGTACCTTTGTTTATCCGTTGTCTAGTAACCATTTAACGAGTTTCATAACGAAGCTTCTCTTGGGCTAGATAATTGGTGTGAGTATCATCATCATCTCAGCCAAAAGGACGTCCAATGCTGGACAAAGGCCTCCCTCAAGGATAAATCATTTTGAGGGGAATAATCACAGAGAGACGCTGCTGCCCATCCTCTGGAATGGTCCCATAGTCGCCTTCTACGACACCCACGGGAAGAGATGGGGTGATGCAATTCTTATCCCCAGCACCACATGGGGAGTGAGTGGGGGGTGTGAGTATAGGAAAGTTTATTTATTTTATTCCCTCTCTTGAGGGTTTCTCGCCGCCCCCAAAAAGTCTGGTGACGCTAAAATGGCCGTCTGAGGCCACCAGCACACTGCTTCCAAAAAAAGAAAATGGTTGCTTGATTTGATTACTAATTCTACAGTAATTTAAAGTTCTTTTACAGTAATTAAATGATTATTACTCCTACAGTAAAGTAAGTAAATAGCCTTTATACTGTCCCACTGCTGGGCAAAGGCCTCCATCATTGAAATGAAGTCATCACTACAATCGATGGGTATTGGCTTAATCAACACGCTTGCCAAATGCGGGTTCCGATTCCTCAATTGTTTTGTTATGTTTTTTTATTTAATTTTTTTGTAATAGCTCCATGACCACAACACCTAAAATATTATATTTATGAATTTTAATTTTTAATTTTTATTAACTTTCTATTTGAAAATTGCCCACCTGAAAATTGCCCTTGTGGCCCAAGACGGGTGTGGCGATACAGGTCAGCAGATTGGGATGAAATGCGTCACTTTTTCTCGTCCTACCCTTGGCGGAGGGTTTGCTTCAATTCAGGAGATCCGACGAGCTGTGCTGAAGCCGTTACCGCGGTGATACGGCAGGGTATGGAGTATTTTATACCGTACTCGGACGTAACATCACATGGCAAAGCTCGCCCGTGGTTTAATGCTGACTGTCGTAGTGCTGAGGCGCTGAAATTGTCTGCTTATTCCGCATGGGCTGAAGCTCGAGCACGCAAGTCTTCGAATACTCGTTTTCTGAAGAGAGCCTTTAACCAAGCCGCCAAGTCGTGTAAAAGGACACTACGCAGAGCTCGATTCAACCACATAAGCCGGATCGGGGCTAAATTAGCCTCTTACCCCCCAGGTAGTAAGGTTTTTTGGTCCCTGGCAAAAGCGGTTGAATCCAATTTCAGTCGGTCATCCCTACCACCATTGCTGAAGCCTGACGGTTCTCTTGCCCACTCTGCGGAAGAGACAGCAAATTTATTTGTCTCTCTTTTTGCGGAGAATTCGCGTCTGGACTCTGCTGGGAAAACTCCACCAATCTCATCTCGTGCTGACTGCTATATGGCAGAAGTGCGCATTCACCAGAAAGAGATCCTAAAAATCCTGCAGACCCTGGACGTGAACAAGGCGAACGGACCTGATGGCATACCAGCAATAGTTCTGCGTTCATGTGCTCCCGAGTTGTCTCCACCCCTCACACGCCTGTACCGCCTCTTACTTGAAACAGGCATTGTACCGGAGTCATGGAAGCTTGCTAACGTGCAACCCGTGCCCAAAAAAGGCAGTCGAGCTGACCCTGCTAATTATCGACCCATCTCAGTCACGTCCATACTCTGTAAGATAATGGAACGTGCACTGAATAATAAACTCCTGGCTCATTTGGAAGGTAACGATCTCCTCAGCGACCGCCAATATGGATTCCGCCGAGGCCGCTCAACTGGGGACCTTCTAATATATGCCACACATCTATGGAGTGAGGCCATTGAGAAATACGGAGAGGCCCTTGCGGTGTCCCTCGATATCTCAAAGGCCTTTGACAGGGTTTGGCACGCGAGCCTTATAAGCAAGCTCCCATCATTTGGTCTTCCTGCTAACTTTTGCGCTTGGATATCTGATTTCCTGAAGGGAAGATCGATACGCGTTGTCCTCGACGGCTACTCATCGGACCAAAAGGCTATCGATGCCGGTGTGCCTCAGGGATCGGTTCTATCCGCAACCCTATTCCTGCTTCATATAAACGACCTGCTTGTGCCCGGTACCTTTGGGTACGCAGACGATAGCACCGTTGCGGATAGATACATGTCGAGTGCAGGGGCTGGCAGACAAGATGTCGCCTCTTGTCGAGAGGCCATGGTTAGCCGCTTGAAAGAAGCCCTCCAAGTAGTATCCGATTGGGGCGATGCCAATTTGGTCACATTCAACGCTGCCAAAACACAGGCTTGTTTGTTCTCATCTAAGCGGAGCCCATTTCACCTGGCTCCGACTTTCCGGAATGTGACTGTAGCTATGACTGACAGACTACAGCTCTTAGGTGTTGAGCTATCGTCCAACCTCAACTTCGGGCAGTACATCGAGTCCAAAGCAAAGACTGCAGCTAAAAAACTGGGGGTTCTCTCTAAGGTCAGGCGGTACTTCACGCCAGAACAGCTGCTCCAACTTTATCAAGCACAAGTTCGATCATGTATGGAGTACTGCTGCCACCTTTGGGATGGATCAGCCAAATACCATCTGGCTGCTTTGGACTCGATTGAAAAACGAGCTAAGAGACTCATTGGTGACCCTGCCCTGATAGACGCCAAGCTGCAAAATCTAGAACATCGGCGTAGGGTGGCTCGTCTGTCGGTCTTCTACAGGATTCATTTCGGGGAGTGCGCGAAGGAGTTGCACGACCTAATCCCACCATCCACTTTCCGCTATCGGAGCGCGAGGCGCGAGTTCCATCCCTATGTTGTAGATATGCCACCTTGTCGCACGAGCCGATTCGGTTTAACTTTCTTAGTGCGTACAGCTAGGGAATGGAACGCGCTGCCTGCGAATGTGTTCCCTGAAAGGTATAATCTGGACCTCTTCAAGGCTAGAGTGAATAGGCTATTTCTAGGCAGGCATGTTCCATCCTCGACCGCACCGTCACTTAACATCAGGTGAGGTGTAGTCAAATGACTGCCTATAACCCATAAAAAAAAAAAAAAATTTCACTATTTGTTTTTAATATTGTGTCGTTTAGTGCCTACATTTTTGTTTTTGCTTTGTTTGACTACCCCCCTTCTGGGTAATATTAGAATACCAGTGCTTTGCTTAAACACTAATGTATTTTTGTATACCTATACAAATATATACAAATACCTGTCGAAATCTAACTCCAAGCCTCATCTGACCTCTTCTCTGGTCGTAGTGGTCTTCCGTTCCACCGGATTAAGAAGAGGAAGGACGGGTGTGTGCACTTGCGTTTGCGCGTACGTTTGTGCACCAAAATATATCCTGCGCACTTGACTGGCTTCTAGTAGTAATGTATTTTTGTGTATAAGCAAAATTAGCCACTAAGCTATCGCCCTTTTGTGCTTCTGCACCACACATGTATAAAAATTTATATTTGTTAAGTATTATTATTGTTATTTTTAATAGATTTTTATTTTATTTTTGTTATGTGTGTGATGTATTAGTTATAAATAAAGTGTTTCTATTCTATTCTTTTCTATTCTATTCGATCACAAACCCGGGCTAAGCATCGAAAAATCCGAAATACATTCTGCCCGACCCGGGAATTGAACCCGGGACCTTCGGGTATCGGGCCGAGCCGGGTATATGCCACTCGGTCACCGAGGCGTTCTACAGTAAAATAATAAAATTCATAACAAACTATGTCATACTACATGAGTGCTACACAAGCGTAACCATTTTCTCGTCATGTCGTCACCTAGGTCTTGATTGATCGATTAAAGTATAAGTTTTTTTTTTATACTTAGCTCGGCAAATGACTCCATCCCACCTGATGTTAAGTGGAAATGAAGTCCAGACGCGAAGACAACTGGTGCAGCGTGGAAACAAACGTAGCATCAGTTAACTTCACTCTGCCGGCCCACAAGGTGCTTCTTCACGCCTCTCTTGAAGGACCCCATATCATAGGAAGGAGGGAAAACGTGTGCTGGTAGACTATTGCATCTTTTGGAGGTGCGACAAAGAAACGAGTCACTAAATTTCTTTTTAATACTTATCATCATTACTTACATAAACATTTATGGTAACAACTTAGTTAACGGTTTCGGTTACACACATCCACTGTCATCTTATAACGTGGTCTAAGGGTTACCATTAAGAAAGCAAAATCGACACTTTACAGTTGTCAATCTTGTTTTTTCCGTTTATTTATACACTCTCACACCGTAGACCTACAAACTTTAAACATACCTACACTTTAAATTCGTTTAAATATACACTTTTTAACTTACACGTACGAAATACACAAATGTTGAAAAAAAAATCCAAAAACACAAATGTTGAAAAAAATATCCAAAAACACAAATGTTGAAAAAAATTCCACGAGCAGGTTTGAACCTGCACCCTTCTGACATACCGGGTCAGGTGCTGTCCCAATTGAGCTATGGTGGTTCTAACCAGTGAAAGTTCTCAATAAAGTTTGCGTTAAAAATTATATTAACCTTTTCACCGCCCAACTATCCTGCACGCGATATCCCGCTGTACGCCAACGTATAAATGTATTTTAATAAAGTAGGTACAAAGAAGAATTTCTATAGAAGTGCTGGCGTGGACGGCACGAAAATCTCGAACTTCTATAGAAGTTGTTGGCGGTAAAAAGGTTAAACTAAACAAAAACATTTTACACGTACCAATTTAAACATAGTACTTATTTAACGGGGACATTTTTTACCGTGCTGGTCTGGGACGTGTAAAGAATGTACAACCTAAGTACCCGTGCATGTCGTAAGAGCGTACCAAGATACTTGCGCATCAGGCGATCGGTTAGCAACCTGTCGCTGATGTTATGTATTCCACTTTGGAACCCTACTTTGATTATGCTAAATCTAGCGTCGAGGTCAACGGCGAGTTTACTTAAAATTGGTGATTCGAGGCACTATCGACCACTCTATTGGGAGATAAGGACGTGAGAAAATTATGAATGTATGTGTACTTAGTATAGGTGTCATAGGCATACTACCTCCATAAATATTCGTGAACAGTTTGAGTTTTTTATTTTTGATGTGTAACATATTTCCGCTCGTTTTTTATATATATAAGAAATCTGGGGGAGTGATTTCGTGAAATGGGGCGGTAACAGGAAGTCGGGGAAGGGCGCAAGAGCGCGCCATTTTAAAATCGATAATGAACATGACATATTATTATTAAAATTATGCGACTAATTGTGTAATTAGACTATCAAAGGTCATTTTGATATGTCAAATGTCTTCTAATGAGTATTTACTGCGTTCTCTTTATGATTTGTAAAAAAATATACGTCATGGTGCTTAGAACTAAAGTGAGATGTCAAATGTTACACATCTTATGCGACCACTGTAAGGCTGGCTGGCTGGCTGTACTGGCTCACAAAACTGGTTACATGCATATTACTTGATTTTTACATACTAAAAACTTAAGTTACACTAATCTACTAATCTACTAGATGCAAGCACAATAATGATTAAATCTAATCTGCGATAGAGATACTTACTGGCTCAGAATCACTAAATAGTTGAATTAAAAAATTCAAATACGCTATATACATATACGTAAGAGTCGATTGCTTTTAGACACTGCTTCGTCGCTGAGGCCACAGAGGCACAGAGCCATTAAATATGTCGAACTCATTTCGAATAGAAATATAATTGGAACACACGATGTTCTAACAATGCAACCGATCGCTTTCCAGGTGGAGTCGGGACGTGAGGAGCTGAAGAAAGAGCGGGAGATCATGCAGATGGTAGCGGGCCTGCAGCTCGGGCCGGACGAGCTCGAACGCCGAGAGGTGCCCCCGCACTTGATCAGGGCGAGACACGGGCCTAGGTAACTATAGTACCTACCTATTATGCAGCACTTCAATAGATAGAGGTGGTGGTCCAATCCGATCCGAACCCCTCTAGAAATCCTCTGACGGTCTTCGTTTCACACGGCTTGAGGAACCCTTTAAATTTTTCGCCGCCCTCAAAAAGCTCGGTGAAGCTGAAAATGCCGTTTAAGGCATCAGCGAACTCCCTCAAAAAATTGAGGTGGTGGTAAAGGCTGACTCAGGTCTGACGAGCTCAAGCGAAGTCAGCCATCTCAAGGTAAACCAGTTCTTTCAAGCTGGTCTAAATTGGAGTCATCCCGAATTGCGTCAATTAGCAGTTCGCAGCCCCTTATCCGATTTTTTATGATTTTATGTTTCACAAGTGAGGTGTCGTGTTGTGTAGATTATGGAGACTGACAAGCCTGTTAGTCAGGCCAGAGAAGATTGATCAAATTGAGTTTCCCCCGCTCTTGTTTACAGCGTGATAAAGGCTACCTAGGCCTTCATCAAGCACCATTTTGGCCTTCTCCCTTCCTCCATAGGAGTACACGTACTGCTCTCCGGAGTCACCACTTCACTGTCTCAAATATTTCATCGCGCTCTAAGAAATTTGGTGACTCGCTTCTTTGTCGCACCTGCAAAACATGGAATAGTTTGCCAGCACACGTTTTCCCTCCTTCCTATGATATGGGGTCCTTCAAACGAGGCGTGAAGAGGCACCTTGTGGGCCGGCAGAGTGAGGGTAACATGCACTATAGCTAGACCGCTTAACTGTAATACTAGCGTTTTGCGACGCGGCGAACGGATTTCTAGTTCATTGCGTTATTTCTATAACCGTTGACTATGACTGCCGTTGTATAGCGCGCAATGAACTAGAAATCCGTTCGCCGCGTCACAAGTCGCTCGTGTTTGTGGCAGAGGCCCTACGTACTTCCCGCCCCGCGTACCTACCGCAGGCGAGGACTCAGTTATGTGGTCTTGCTATAGTGCGTGTACCCGTTCCCTACTAGATTCTCCGAGGGGTTAGGATCGGATCGGGATATTACAGACCTGTATAGATCATGAAGGTGGTTGTAGAGGCTTGTAACTTATAGGTTGACGAGATTGAACAAATTGAATTGCCCCCACACTTGATAAAACGAGACATATGCCTAGGTAACTCATAATTTATATACTACAGAGACCTGTATATATCATGGAGGTGGTGGTAAAGGCGTGTAACTGAGGTGTGATGAGCTGAAGCGAAGTGCGGTGTCCCCGCATTTGCTTAAAGTGTGACTTGGTAAAGGTAAAGATTTACATGCTGCAGACCTGTGTTGATTAAGGAGATGGTGACAGTTGTTACTCAGGTCAGACGAGATTGAGCAAATTGAATTGCCCCCACACTTGATTAGAGCAAGACACATGCCTAGGTAACTCATAATTTATATACTACAGACCTGTATATATCATGGAGGTGGTGGTAAATAAAGGCTTGTAACTTATGTGTGACGAGCTCAAGCGAATTGAGGTATACCGCTTTTGCTTAGAGCGGGGCGTGGCCTTTTTAAGGATAGTTTATAAACTGCAGACCTGTATAGATTACGAAGATGGTGACATTAGGCCTGTTACTCATGTCAGACGAGATGGAGCAAATTGAATTGCCCCCACACTTGATTAAAAGACAGGACAAGGTAACTCATAATTTATAAACTACAGATTTGTATAGATTCTGGAGATGGCGGTAAGCTTGATTTTAAGTTTAACAAGCTCAATCGAAGTGAAGGAAATAATAAAAGTTGTTTATTTTTTTCATGATAACAGAAATTAAATCTAGTTGGCAAAGCTTCCCTTTAAGCGTAACAATGTCGCTCTTTTAAGCCATTTATTAATATTAGTTACATTAATTATTTTCAGCCGTCAGCGTGGTGATTAGCCTTTCTTTACCCATCCTGGCCTTTGCCCAGGAGTAGGACAGTTATAGGCTATTAACTTTATTTTTCCAATTATTTTTAGTTTTACTTTATACAATCTGTATTGGCATGCACTGTACAAACTTTAGGGGTGGATTCTACACTCAAATATACATAATAAAAAAAAAATACTTAAAAAATTCCAAGCTCTATAGTTTAGAAATGGCAGCCTTTTTTATTTTTTGTCTTCGATTTTTGCAGGAGCTAAAAAAGGTGAAACTAGTCGCAAGTAAATAACAATCTGTAAAGTAGCCAAAAGTTCGAACATCAATAGGACAAAAAAACAAATATGTCGGTTTCCAACAACAAAAATTACCAAAAAAACAAAAAGTAACCAATTTGCTACGTGGAGTTTGGGATTTTTTAAATATTTTTTATCATTGTATATTTGAGTGTAGAATTTACCCCTAAAGTTTATACAGTGCATGCCAATACAGATTGTATATATAATATATTTTATTCCAGAGTAACCAATTTCCACCCTAGGACTTCTCTTCGATATTGATAATTAATCTAAAGATTTGCATGCATTGTAAACGCAAGCAAGTCGTTGTTGTAACAACTGTTAATAACAACAATCCAAATGCCAAGTTGACATTAATGAGTTCAGTAGGTAGTACTCGTATTGTTATTCTTTGTAAACATACATGTATGTTGAAACCCAAGGTTTTTTTTATAGATAGCTCGGCAATCGACTCCATCCCACCTGATGTTAAGTGGAAATGGAGTCCAGACGCGAAGATAACTGGTGTAGCGTGAAAACAAACGTAACATCAGTTAACCTCGCTCTGCCGGCCCACAAGGTGCTTATTCACGCCTCTTTTGAAAAACCCCATATCATAGGATGGAGGCAAAACGTGTGCTGGTAGACTATTCCATCTTTTGGAGGTGCGACAAAGAAACGAGTCACCAAATTTCTTTGTGCGCGATGGGATATTCGAGACAGTGAAGCGGTGACTTCGAAGAGCAGCACGTGTACTCCTAAGAAGGTGGGATGAGGTCAAACAGCTCTTCAGAGCACTCGCCATGGTATAAGCGGTAAAAGACGCTACATCTCTTCGCAATTGCAGAGATTCAAGAGTATTGTCGATAATGCGTTCAGCACGACGCTGCAATCTGTCCAAGGCATCGAGAAGGTACTTTGCGGAACCGTCCCAGATGTGCGAGCAATACTCCATGCAAGAGAGCCTTGAGGGACCTCAGCGTTCACTGACATGAGCCGCGAAGTGCATCCATCAGATAGAACACGGATTCTGCGCTCATGCAGGAAGCCAGCCACCTAGTTGCAGAACTGAGCAGGCAGACCATATACCGGGAGCTTGGAGAGAAGAACTTTGTGCCAGACCCGATCAAAAGCCTTGGCTATGTCAAGGCTAATAGCCACCGATTTACCACGCTTGTCAAGTGTAACTACCTCCATCTACAGATCGGAGATTTACACATAGTTATTTTACGTTTTTTACAATGTAGTAGGTACTTGATTAACTTATCTTATCTCTAAAGCCAATTACAGTTTCATTACATTGTCAAACTAATAAGGCTACAGATTTAATAAAATATATGTATAAAAAACACATAACAACGTTGTATTTATAATTTGAATTTAACTAAAAACTTTTATCTTTGCCTTTCCACAGATAACACATCGCTCCAGCTGCGGCGCAGCGACGCCATCTTTCGGCTCAAAACAGAATGCGACTGCGCGCGAGCGCCTGACCGGAACAACATGCAAATTGCCTCGATACGATTTCAATACCGGACACAACCGAATAAACCACCTTACCGCGAGGTAGTACAGCTCAAAATGCATTGCCATAGACGCAAACCATTTTGCACGGTCACAAATTCGATTGCTAAATCGAATTGATATCGAGTTTATATCGATTAGTCACGAATACATTCCATATTGTACAATAATGTACCTATCCGTTATGGTAATAAGTACTAAGTTTAGCAATAAATTTTACATGTACATACATTGAGCCAAATTATTTGTAATTAATAATTAATTAATGTTAAGCAATTAAATTAGCTGAATGTAAGTATATCTAGTTGGGACATTCCGCACTGTTGAATGTCACAATTCAAGTTATGGTCCTAATCACAAGAGCGAGAAATGAAGAAAGAAATCTTTATTTTACACCGCATATTAAAAACAGCAACAATTTGCAGTTCTTTAAATAGTTAAACGTTTATAACTTGACATAACCGTTTTACCATCCTTTTAAGTGTCATATAGCTTATTCGGAACTCTTGTAAGATTTGTACGTAAAAAGTAGTGACAGAGACAACGAACGGTTCAAATAGATGACGGTGGTAGCACTTTCGTATACTTTTAACCATGGAATCTTGCAAAGGGTTCCGAAAAGTCATGAGAAAATAATAAGTACATAAGCGCAAGTACTTAATACCGATGCAATTTCAACGAAGATATTGGTAAGACTTTCTGATACCAAGCAGGAATATAAATTGGAATTGAATCTCCCATAAGGTTCTATTGGGTTTACCGAGTGGATTACAATCTACTAAATAAATCACGATACGATCAACCCGAGCTGATGTCAGGTTAATAAGGGTACACTAGTACATTGCGCAACGAAAAACACTGAGCAGTTTAGTACTTTGAATATGCAACGAAAGAATTTAACAGGCGCTTGACAACATCTAGTAAAGTCTAGTCTAGTCTAGTCTAGTAAATGGTGCTAAAATGACCAGCGCATTTCGTTGTTTAGAGAATCTAGTATATTGTATAAAACTTTCTCAGGGGGTGTAACCAGAAATAGAACCTTCAAGATTGGCAGCCATCATCGAATAAATAACTTAATGTACCTTTGTTAATATTTTGCTTTGTTTTTAGGATCAAAACAATATTATGTATTTTAAGAGATAGTTTGTCCTAGAAATAAATTATTTCATTACGGTATACCTCTAACGTATAATAGATTAAACATGATTATTAATATTAATATTATTATAAACGAATTTCAATTTTATATAAATTGTATATTTTTGTGTACTATGTATTATTTTAGTCAAACAATGTGTTAAATGTGCCTTAATAGGAATAAATGAAAGAAGACCAGTTTAGAACTGCTTATCTCAAAAAACAAAAAAAGTTTAGTAATTCCGTAAATTATTCAAAAGAAGTTATAAGTTCATTAGTATCAAAGAAGGACCAATTAGTGAAATTTTGTAATAAAATCACAAATAAAATCGAGATATTGAAATAAACTGATTTGGTACATAAACTGAGATATGTGTACAAAAATAGGATGTAGAAGATATTTAATCAGCTATAGTCAAGTATATCATATCGCTTTCGTCCGCCTATGACCGGCCGAATTTTTTATGTATTCATGGTATTCAGGTATATCTCTCCTCTCCTTACTAAGTAGTACTATAGTATTATAGTATAAGATTGAAGACCAAATTCAAATTCAATTCAAATTTGCATTACATGTGGTTACTGATTAGGATGTACTGAAAACATTCGCCCTCTTAGGGCTTAGCAAAAACGATACTTCTAACGAATTAAATCAAATTAATAAGACTTTTTTTTAACTTTTTAAAAAATATACATTGTAAATAATGACGAATTGAAAATAACAGTATTCTCTGCTTGTTTAACGGTAAGTTGCACACAAAATATTTCCTATCCCTCCCTGATATTATAATTATTACCTACATGGGAAGACTTCAAACTGTAAATTTTGAATCACATTCTTAGTTAAAAATCTCTAATTCATAGAATAATTATATTTTTTAAACTTTAACGTGTAAACAACAATAAAGCACTTTTAATTTAAAGTATAATGGTCGTGTATTTATTGACTTTTCGATAAATTAACGTTAATTATACTAGCAAACTGTTAGGCGGACGAAATGAAAGGTACCGATGCATGTTGCTAAATTATGTGATTACTATAAATATTAAAATAACAAATGTCACGTAAATGTAAAAAAAAGGTAAAAGCATAATTTGGTAACATAATTATTTTAATTGTGAAGGCTTATTAAGGCCGTTAGTCGAGTAAGGGTAGAATGCTTTGAAATTGTCTTAAAAATACACAAAAAGTTATAGGAACGTTTTGCGAAAATGTATCATGTCTGCTTGAATCCATTGCAGTTGTTATTTGCATTTGTTACATATCATTGAAAAATATAGTTATATCACTTACATTTATTTCCATTAGGTAAATGTGTCTTCCAACAAATTTGAAGATCAAGTCACTGTTTAAGAAATTCTACATTATTTGTGTCTTTTATTTCTATTAATGTTTTTAAAATAGTTTTTCGAATATATTTTTGAGTTTAAAATGAAGGGTGTATGTGGCAACTGTTTCTGTAGCTAGTACTTATAAATAGTATCTCAACAAGCCCTTAGATTTGACGTGAATGAATTTTTTTTTATATAGATTTTACGAAAATCAGCTTGATATGGTTACGGCCTTTAGTGTCACTCTTCATTAACAAAAATACAATATTTTAAAAATAAAAATGTTATAATACTTTGAATGAAAAATCTACATTGCTAACACCTATTATAAAAACCCCCGCCCACATCCGATAATCGGTGACCGATTTTTTAGTCGGTGAAAATAAAACGTATTCTTCTGATTTCTGTTGCAACGCATACGCAACGCACAAAATCAGTACTAAAAGCTCGGCGAAAAAATCGGTCTTAGAAAAAGTCGGTCGTGGACGGGAGCCGATAATGTATTTGGATATTATGCCATACCTCGTTAATATATGACAGTGACTGATATTGATTGAATAAACAAAAAAATAAGAAATAAAATTTGAAAAATCTTGTGTAGAGATAGAGGACATTAAAACATTTAAATAATTATGATCAGATTAAGTTAGGCTATGAGTGCCATTAATGTTATTTCGTTATAAACTTATCATTTTAATTAATTATACGATCGATAATAATTATAAAATTTATATTTTTTTAAATGTATTTGTAATATAATCCATTTTTCCACTTTTTTTGTATATAAAGGTTTATTTACTCTCATAGTTTCTGCGGAAGACAACGACATACTTTGCTTATAATTATTATTATTTTATTAATTCAATAAATTAAGTACTTAAAATAATAAAAGACTTTTTATTATCAACTAGCATCCGCTCGCGGCTTTGGTCGCCTGAAATTTCGTCTGTCACTAAAGTTATAGTATTCCTTCAAGAACATTCTATTGGTACAAAAAATGTAATTGAAATAATCATCATCATCATCAGTCTACATACGTCCATTACTGGCCATAGAACTCTCCATTATATCAAGTGCTTGAAATAATATAATTAAAATAATTCCGCTAAATTAAAATATATAAATATTACCTATATTATTTCAATGACATGTTTTTTACCATGGACCGCAAAATAACGCCTAATTAATGGAATCAATTACATTCTATTGGATTAGTCCAGATTCCCTCCGCTTCTGTTTCCCCCGAATAGGTACAATTATTTACTAAAAATAGTGTTTTACAAACAATTTGTTAATTGAAACAAAAACAAATCTTTATAATGGATCTATTCGCTACAAAGTATTCATGGATCATGCAAAGGGTTCGTCACGATACACTATTATACGAAACAAGTTGCCTGCTCTCGGCTTTATCCGCTTAGGAACACCCGTATCCCATGAAGGACCCCTATTGCAGCGCCACCTGCCGGGTCCAATTGTAAATCTAAATATCCATTCTCGAATCCACTTAGACACACAAAAATTTTCATCTAAATCGGTCCAGCTAGCCAGAAGGAGTTCAATTACAAACACACGCACAGAAGATTTATTTAAACTAGTGGTCGCCCAGTGGTCGAATTTCGACCACTGGGCAATTTTATTATGGCACGGATTGTATCTTAAGCAATGAAAAATTAAAAAAGATAGGATGTGAGTTTGGATTGGCATTGACAAGGCATTGACAGATTTCGGCCGCTCCTCTTGCATTTTGAAATTTTTGAAAAGAGTATCTTTAGAAAGCAATCAATTGAATACTCATAAAAAATTAACCGGACGGGGTCCTATTCATTAAATTAGTTTTAAGTCTATTAGTAATATATCTTAAAAGAGGAGACGACGACGGACGCCTCGATTACGCTAACATTATCAGATATCACTGCCATCTATCGGGCTGTTCGTGTACTCGAAGATAGCTTCTAGTACCTATTGGCTGGGACAGAAGTGAAAGGTGTTTCTTGTTTCTTACAACATAGTGCAGATATTTTACAAAAGATGGAGTACCAATAATAAAAGAGGATCGCATCGAACCGTTTTTAAAGTTCGCCAGCAGTTTCATACAAAAAAAGATCTCCCTGTGATCACGCACTTTGTAGTTTATAGGGTAAAACGTCAGGATATTTAAATTAGACGCGAGTTAATTCGTATTTTTTTTTAAATTTTATTTAGCGCCGTAAATGACTCCACTCCACCTGATGTTAGTGGATATGGAGTCCAGACGAAAGCTACTCGTGTAAAGTGAAAGCAACGCAGCATCAGTCACCCTCACTCTACCGGCCCGGCCTTTTCAGAGTCACCGGACATTTTAGGGGCAGCGGGAAACTTAAAGGGTTCCTCAAGCCTTGTGTTCGAAACACCGTCAAAGGGTTTATAGAGGAGAGAGGAGCGTGTCCCCTTTCCCTACTGGATTCTTCGAGGGGTTTGGATCGTATCGGAGAGAAAGACAACAGCACATTTACTCGACTACCACCAATTAACCGCTCATATGCGGCGAACACTGATCAGTGCCCTGAACAATTGAAATTCTAAAGTGTCTATATACGCAGCAGACGAGGAATTAAACAGAGACCAGTAAGTACCCCATGCTAGGAATCGAGACCTTTGTATCTGTGACCAGTGATTTAACCACTACACCACAGAGGAGGAGAGGAGAGCAGGAGTACCACAATTGACATTTTGTCAAAACAAACAGTAATCTAATCAAATAAAGATGGCAATAGAAGTTGTCAGATCGATCTGCAAGCGAAACTAATCTTTATAGCCTATGAATCTGCCATGCGACATTCAACCTTAGGGTGGTAAACCAAGTTTTTGGGCGACTAGTAGACACTCGATGGTTTTTTTACAAACATGAGTGAATAAAATCACGCGTGTAAAACCAATATTAGGTAACGACGAAAGTGGGTTAGCACTGTTAGGATGTCTGTTGCATTAGCACTAACCAAAGATACATTACGTATTCCACTGAGAAGCTATAACATTAAGAAAAACACTACAAGGAATCCCTAAAAAAATATTTGATAAGAAAGTCTTGAATTTTATTTTCAATGTCCTTGACTTTTAAAACATGGCCAGTAACATTGAGGCATAATTGATAGAGTAATTATTAACGGGATTATTAACAAGATTCTTACCATGACTCTCAACGTATATAATTTCTAGTCATCATCATCATCAGCTCATTTTATGTCCCCACTGCAGGGGCAGGAGCCTTCCCTATGGATGGATAGGGAGTTCGGGCCATAAACCACCACGCGGGCCCAGTGCGGATTGGTGGTTGTTAACGACTGCTAATGCAGCCGGGACCAACGGCTTTACGTGCCTTCCGAAGCACGGAGGAAATTTCTAGTATCTTTGGGTAACCGATATTCGGCACAGTTGTATGCGCCAAACCGGTGATTCCAGTCACCATAGCGGCACGATAAGGGGATGTACAGTTGTTTTTAGTGGTAGGCCACTCTTTTTTCCGAATCCCTGTTGAGACCCTCGGATCTTGGCGGAAGGCGGTAGCTGGAGGGGAGAGCCCTACACTACATATCCCCCACATATCCGCGCGGCGCGGTGGTACACGGTGGATGACAAGTTTTCCATTGTCCAAAATAAAAGGATGTTTTAATTTATATATTTTTACGGGTAAGCACAGTGCCTTGATCTCACCTGATGTTAAGTGACGATAAGGCCAATGACGGACGCGCACTTCACCCGGGATCCTCAACTAGTGAGGCACTGGCTATCTTATCTCTAGCTGCCCGAACATAACAATGCTACAAACACTGATGTTATGGCGACGTATTTAGATAAGGTGGTGGTAGCTAGCCAGGCGGACAAACGATCCCTACCACCAACCAAACTGAGTACACAAACATGTACCGCTGGGAATTGAACCGGGGACCTCGGGGTCTAAACCGGTAGTCTTAACAACTAGACCACAGAGGCGGATGTATGTAAAGACGACCGCAAACGCTTGCGATACCAAGGGTTTATCTAATCCACAGTGGATTTCAGATGTATCGTTAAGCCGGTGCTTTTGAATCCATGCCCTGTAATATCAATAATTCTATTACCCTTCAAATAGAATTGAAGCCCACTATTGCAAATCAATCATAATGAGCCATGAAGCGTCCACTGCTGAACAAATGCCTTCCCCAAGAATCTCCACAACGACCGGTTTTGCGCTGCACGCATTCAGCATATCGCAAAACAATACTGCTGTAATAATTAAGTACATATAAGGTGTTTGCTATCCAGTTAAATCCTGGGCCGAATCCATACACAATATTCAAATACATCCACTGACCATAGGTATATCCTAAATCATTTTAAATGTAATTTAAAAGACTATTTTATTTTCTAAATAATACAATACTGTTAACGATTTTATAGGATGTTATGCACGTATCTATTTTGATATGTATCAAAAACTAGTTTTTAAGAAAATTACTATATATTAAATATCATGGGGCTGTACTAGATAAATAAATAAATAAATATATCAAGTCGGTGGTAACTATGGTCTGGCTTAAAGTCCACAGATCGTAAGTGTGTGGTCAAATTGGCAGAAAATAATCATTTAAAAATTTAGGGACCTAAGAGAATACTAAGAACGTGATTTTCTTTTGTCAAAAATTGTCTAAACGCGTATAGGACTTTGGGACATTCTGACTCTGGAGCTTGAACAGTAACCTGTTAAGTTATTCGCGATCAACAATAATTTTGTTTCCACTATAATTATTAACCCGTTCCAAAGTCGATCAAGTTCGTACAAAGAATTTAAAATGTATTACAGCAATGCGCAATAAACATACATATGTATGAAAAAGTTGGTCGATCTAGTTAGAAACTTAATAACAACCTTACTATAGTTGTTGAAGCTTATAAAGTGACCGTTTTCATTGGATTTTGATGTTTATCTTTATAGCGATAAGATTGATATGTAAGATAGTTTAACTGTGCTAAAGTGTATGCTGTATTAGAAGTCGACGGATCCATTAATAACCGTATAACGGATAATACGATCGAGACTCAGTTATTACGTAGATGATGTATTGGGTATAAAGGCGATACTTGGAATAAATTTTGAAAATGACTTTCCTATTTTTCTATTCATAAGTAAGTATTGTAGTATTATACTTTGCTTGCACTTTCTGGCCCCGTTAAATATCTTGTCCTGTTTTAACAATTGATTCGATTTTCTTCAAAGTAAGTAAGTAAGTGCAAGTATTGACTAAAGCACCGTATCCTCCATTTTAAGGCGGCAGAACTCTCAACTAAAATCCCTTTTCTTTTTAATCACCACATTGAATAATAAAATAAAGACACTGCAATTTAAAATAAGAGAAAAATACCTTCAATAAGCTGGAGACGTTAAAGTTGGCCGGCATGCTAGACGAATGGTTCGTCTAGCATGCCGGCCAACTTAACTACCACACATAACCACAATAAAAATAAAGTTGATAAATTAGAAGAAGAAGAAGGAGAACTAGTAACTAGACAAATCACTGGATTCCAGACATTTAATAATTTCTTTAATACAAGTGACCATGACAGTATAATAGTTATATCGTTACTAGAATGTGTCTCGTCTGTACATTTTCCAATCTTTGACGGGCATTTCAGGTCGCTATTTACGGAGATAGCGGCAGCTCACGCGTGCCTCTATGTACGGATTGTACGGTTCGCAAATAGTCGGTGCAGTTTACAACCATACAATATTATAATAATTCGATCACCCACGCAACGTAGTTCGAATGGAATTTGTCAGAGACATAAAAATGAAGATCTAAACATTTAGCTATAGTTTTAACTTTAAATATAACATCATCATCATCATCATCATCATCACCATCATCACCATCATCATCATCATCATCATCATCATCATCAGCCTACAGACCATATTTTGACATAAGCCTCTCCAGGTGCATACCACTGAGAACGATCCGCGGCTACTCTCATCCAGCTCTTATAAGTATATAGCTACAACTTAATGCAATAATATCATATACGACGAAGACAAGAAATAAATAAAATCGGCTGGGAGTACATACTTACTTACTCCGATGGCTCAGCGAACCAAAGTGAGTCTTGGCCTCCGACACTAGGTGATGCCACTGCTCCGTTTTGCGCGACCTCTTGCCAGTCGCTGGTTTCCAGGAGCTCATGTAGGTTCTCGGTGAGGAGCTCGATGGCGCCATGGTTAACGCGCCTAGTCTGCGATTGCTGAGGTTAAGCAACTTTCACAAAGGCCGGTCATAGGATGGGTGACCAAAAAATGTATTATCTCGAGCTCCTCCCTGCTTCGGAAGGCACGTAAAGCCGTTGGTACCGGCTGCATTAGCAGTCGTTAACAACCACTAATCCGCACTGGGCCCGCATGGTGGTTTATGACCCATTCTCCCTAACCATCCATAGGGAAGACTCGTGCCCCAGCAGTGGGGACATAAAATGACCTGATGATGATGATGATGATGATGATTATGTAGGTCTTTGGCAACTTTGCTCATCCAGCGGTACTTGGGGCGTCCAACTGGTCGACGCCCCTTAGGGACCTCTAAGTAAGCACACTTTGTCGCCCGATCTTCCCCCATTCGCTCAACGTGTCCGAGCCACCGCAGTCTGTGTGCCTTAGTTTCATAATGTAGCTACATTCATGTTTTTAAGTGTTGTTATTGCATTAAGTGTACATAATATCGAAAATAATAAAATTCATTTAACTATGTCCCAAGCCTATTAATAATTAATTAATAATTCAAACAGCTGTTTTCCATCTTAACCAATTACTGTAAAACTTTAACTTACGGTCGGTTGTAACTTATAAAGTGTTTAATCGTTACTGCAATCACTGATTTCGCAATAAACAGCAGTTTACTCCACAGTATATGTCAGCTAAGAGTGATTAATACGGCACTGAGTTCACAATATTACTACAGAATAAAGAGACTGCAGACTGAAGTCTAGCTTCAAACAAACGAGCAACACACATAGAACCTCTGAGCGCAGCTCGGATATTATATCTCAGAATAAAAACTAAAGCTATAGAAACCGGACTAAAATAGCAAAGGTGTCACCAGATTTGTGACGTCATATTTGAGGTAATGTAGTGAGTGACTTTTTAAAGGACTCAAGATTTTTTTTGATCACCGATTATCTGATGACCGTTTGACATAACAATACAAAAAATAAAAACTAAGTGTCAACCATTTGTTGCACTTCAACCTCCTTTTCTAGCCATAAGATAGAACGGAACTAAACATAGTTGCACGATTTTTATTTAAGCCATCCTTCTATAGCTTTAGTTATTGTTCTGAGAATTATATGTATCCGATGCGTTCCGTTTTACGCAACAGTAAACATATATTTTTAAGCTGTTATTTATTATAAGATATAAAATTCAAAAAATTCAAAATCATTTATTCAGTTTAGGCTACAAGTAGCTCTTGTGAATGTCACTATGTCACTATATTCTAAAGTACCACTACCAATTGAACTTACTTGGTTGAATCTAAAATATGATTATACAGGGTGGGAAGAAGTATCCGACACATTGAAACCAACGATTCTATTGCTTAATTGGACGAAAAAAAGTAATACAAATATGGCTAGGTAAAGCCTAATTTTCGAGATATTAAATTATTTAAGTAATTCACAAGTTGAAAAATCTCAAGGGTAACACGCCTTTATAATATGACGTAATTATTAATCCTATTAGTTAACATAATAATCTATACTAATATTATAAAGCTGAAGAGTTTGTTTGTTTGTTTGTTTGTTTGTTTGTTTGTTTGTTTGAACGCGCTAATCTCAGGAACTACTGGTTCGAATTGAATAATTCTTTTTGTGTTGGATAGTCCATTTATCGAGGAAGGCTTTAGGCTATATAACATCACGCTGCGACCAATAGGAGCGAAGCATCAGTGAAAAATGTTGCAAAAACGGGAAAAGAGCCTAAAAAATTAAAAATGCTGCCGAAAGTCACTATTCCACGCGGACGAAGTCGCGAGCACAGCTAGTATCAGATGTAAGTATAACTGACGTTTGTTGTTTAGAGCTCATAATAATCAAGTGTCATACGGACGTCATACTCCACTCGTCGTTTATCGTATTTTGTGGAGTCGTTCGTGAAGTGTGATTTTTTCTTTTTCACTCTTTTGACTAAGGCTTTGTTCACAAGGAAGTACTAACTATCGATTTTTATTTTGTTCCAGAAATTAAGTAAGTAAATAAGGCAGTTTTGGACCCATGTTGATATAACATTATTTACTCCTAACACCAGCCATGGTTAAAATCTGTCGGTATACTCCTTCCCACCCTGTATGGTAAACATTATATACAGCTAATATCGGGATTAAAGACAACCACTTTTTAAGCATAGGCCCGGTCTACCCGAGCCGAGGTCCGTGCCTTTAGAGGCGCCCTCGGGTGGTTCCGCCCCCCGATCCGATCCGAACCCTTCGGAGAATCTAGTAGGGCACGGGTGCGATACCGTTCCCACTAGAAAACCTCTGAAGGTGATTCGTTTCAACACGGCTTGAGGTACCCTTTACGTACCTCCCCGCCCCTAAAAAGCCCGGTGACGCTGAAAATGCCGTTTGAGGCAATCAGCAATCTCTCTCAAAAAAAAAGTGATCGAATAGCGAATGAAACTCGCACTTGGCACCCCTGAGCACATTTGTTGCGAGGTTCCGTGTCTGTGAGAAGTTGTATGTGTTGCGTTGCTTAAAGCGCGCTTGTACTGAGTTTAGAATAGTTTAATAACAAAGTGGCAAACTAACAGTTGATTGTAATGTAAGTATCATCGCTTTCTCCGTCGAAAATCGTCGATTATCACGTTATATGTGTACGGGTACGGGCTCGGTGACACGGTGTGCTGTTAACTTATAGCTTTCACTTTCGATACAGTGTCTAACTGTCTAACGAACGCCATAAAGCACGGTGCACTCAATAGTTCAATACTCGGCTGGCAGACTTCGCGCGTGCTTTTCAGTTATATTTGACTTATCACACCTGGGTACTTAGTGCGAGTTTCTGTCGCCATTAAATCACGTTAACTTAACGAAAATTTGTATGACACAATTTTAACGCTTCTCGTATGTAGCCAGGAGGCGCTGCTAAAATGCCATACTAATTTTCGTTATCGTGAACGTATGTACGCCACACTAGGCACCCTGAGTGGCTACACTGCTTAGCCTAGTGAAAATGAAATGAAAATAAATTTATTGGCACACACTACAAAATTACACGATATTCACAATAACAATACAAAACAAAGACAAAAGACAAAAGACAAAAGACCCAGCCTCGCACGTGCACGTGCTACAGCGACATAGAGCCGCTGCAAGTAGTAGTGTGAGTTAATATTACTAGAAAATTTACTTAATTTACAAAGCCATGCTAATTTTCGTTTTCGATAACGTGATCGATTGTTCAATGAAACTCACACTAGGCAGACTGTAGAAGAAATACAATATTCACGAACAGAGAATAGATTCGTCGTCAGTGGAAAAACTGCTTAAGCGCCAAAAGGTCATTCGTGGGAAATTGACTCATTGATTAATATTAGGTCCTTACCTATGAAATTGGACTTTTGTATGAAGATTTTTTATAAAATTTTATTTTTATACTTACGTTTTTTGAATTTTCTTAGCATTTATTTATTTTAACACTATAAAAATTGTAGAGTAGTTTGTTTGTTTAACTAGCTATATATAGCAGACATTAAAAAAAACATGTCCTTTCAAAGCAACAATGAAACAAAACGACAATTCCGCAAACTAAAAAGTTAGTCAATTTAAAAAAAAAATTGGGCGATAAGGACACAAAATTAATAATCATTAGTATTACTGAAGCCTAAGTAACATAGTACTAATTAAAGGTGTATAATAATATTAACAACCTTCAATTTCATAGGTAAGGACCTATTATTTAAAGTTTATTTTTTGGCGCTCTAGCAGTATTCCCTTTCCACTGATGAATATAGATAATACAATGTAGGTAGTGGAACCAGTGTGTTCGACACAATTTGCATTGCCAAAAAATAATAAAGATTTTCATTGAAAATTTACGGTATGACAGTTAGAAAGCAGATAGTTTTTATTCAATGGTTGCTAAAGATTAAAATTTATTGCTGACCCCTATTTTTAAAGATTAAAAGAAAACACTGTCGATCGCTGGTTGATGTCGAACACTGGTCACAGTGACACTACCCTATATCAGTATAATTGCAAGTTAATCAATTTTTTAATGGAACATATTATCGTTTCTAATCATGTAACTGTATGCATATTTATGTTGTATATTATTATAACAGTACGACCCACGTAACGTTAAGCGGTCATTGCGTATTGATGCACATTAACACTTGAGTGTAATTGACCCCGAGACTAGTGGGCCTACAGTTAGTATTAAAGCAGGCTAATGGTGTACTAGCTTTTATCGGGATAAGTGTTCACAGTAGCGGTAACTCTGGCTCCCGCTTGATCCTCTAAATGCCACTACACATTTACAGAATACACTTTTAGTTTCCCCATCTCTTCCCGTGGGCGTCGTAAAAGCCGACTAAGGGACCATTCCAGAGGATAGGCAGCAGCATCTCTCCGAGGTTACCCTCAACCTACTGCGATCGCCAACCAGCCTGCCAAGCGAGGCGATTATGGTAAATACCCCTCATGAAATGTAGATCCTTGGGGGAGGCCTTTGTCCAGCAGTGGACGTCTTTTGGCTGAGATGATGATGATGATAATGATGACTTTTAGTTTTATTATATTTTTTAGTTTTTAGGCTCAAGACACCGTACTTGTAGAACAATTGTACGACGGGCCGGGTCACACGCGCTCTATACCAGATACAGACATGTACCTGGGCGCTTCTCCCCACCCCCACGACCCGGCCAACCCGAGCCGTGGTTTGAGCATTTAGGGGCGCCCTCAGGTTGCTCCGCTACCCGATACGATCCGAACCCCTCGGAGAATCTAGTAGGGCACGGGGACACGCACTAGTGATGCCGTTCCCTCTAGAAAACCTCTGACGGTGATTCGTTTCACACGGCTTGAGGAAGTTTCTCGCCGCCTCCATAACATACCGGTAAAGCTGAAAATGCCCAGTAGCAATCAGAAAACTCTCTCTAAAAAAAGTTACTCTGGTGCTTAATGCGAGTTTTAATAAAAACTAATAATAGTAGATCGACCGGCATAGCCCGAAGAGTTGCTAAGCTCAAGTGGCAGTGGGCAGGGCACATTGCTCGCAGGACTGACGGCCGCTGGGGCGGAATAGTCCTTGAGTGGCGACCGCGTACCGGAAAGCGCAGTGTGGGCAGGCTTCCAACAAGGAGGACCGACGATCTGGTGATGGTCGCGGGAAACCGCTGGATGCGAGCAGCACAAAACCGGTCGTGGTAGAGATCCTTGGGGGAGGCCTTTGTCCAGCAGTGGACGTCTTTTGACTGAGATGGTGATGATGATGAATAGTAGATTTCATGCTGGTTTGAGACTTGAAAAGATCAGCGGTGTCGGCTGCTTAACGTGTATGTCCTAAGAACCGACTGAGGGGCAATAATTCCAAGATGCTCGCACATCAGGCGATCGGCTAGGCACCCCAGTGCTATTCTCTAAGTAAAACAGCGTCGACCTCGACATTGAACTCGCTCATAACTTGCAAACGAATCTAGACTTTATTACTATTCAGAAGTAGGTTGAAATTCGTTTGCAAGTTATGAGCGAGTTCAACGTCGAGTTCGACGCTGTTTTGCTTAGAGAATAGCGCTGCCCATCACTCATGTTATGTACTCCACTACGGCACCCAACTTTGTTTATACTAAATATGACGTCTTTTAAAGTGTTAAACTGTTAAATTTATGTGCCGATACATCATCATCGCCATCTCATATTATCCCCATTGCTGGGGCACGAGCTGTCCCTATAGATGGATATAGAGAACGAGCTATAAGCCACCGCGCGGAACCAGATTTGTAGTTGTTAACGATTGCTATTTAGCCGGGACCAACGGCTTTACGTGCTTTACGAAGCATGGAGGAGTTTCAGATTATATATTTTTGGTCACCCATCCCATGACCGGCCTTTGCGAAAGTTGCTTCACTTTAGCAATCGCAGCTCTCAGCTCGAGCTCCTCATGCATGTGCCAATATATAATAAATTGGTAAATATATCCTTACTGGCACAGGCCAGGTGTGGCCACAAAGTAGAGAAACGGAACAGAGACAAAGCTTCATACAACCGCGCCGTCGTCGTAGGTAAACTACTACAAGCATACGGCGCATGTGTGCGTGTCAACTAGCCGCTGCGTCGCGTACGCGCCGCCATTGGATAAAACCGGTTTCGCTCGCTCAGCCAGTGGACAAACGGAAGGGCCTGCAGCACGTCTTATTTGTTTTGTGCTTCTGCATATTTGGTACGAATTGTTTTAAGTGGAATAAACTGTAAATAGTTATAAAGTGTAAGTGTAAATAATTAGTTCTGGACTTATAAAATGGTCGTTTACTGTACCGTTTGTATGAATAATACTAGAAAAAAAGATATTTCATATTTAAATTATCCCAAGGAGTCTACTAGGTAAGTAAATTAAAACCAAATTATACCTATTTCAAATTTTAGGTATGTTTAAGTAGGTCACACAAACCTTTATGTTATGTAGGTATGTTACGTAGTTAATTGTTATTTTTTCAAGCTTTTTTAGTTTCACCTGTCCCGATGTTTGTTTGTGATCAAATCTTGCAAGTTATAGGTATTTATTCCACTTCCCGGTTACCGATTGAGCTGAAATTTTGCATGCATGTGTAAATCAGATGACAATGCAAAATTATTATGACATGGAGCTGATCTGATGATGAAACCGGAAGGTGGCCATAGGAACTTGGTTGTTAAACGACACAACCCCATCGAGTTTGAACTCGTTTGATCCGTCTTGACGAGTACTTTGGTGCTAGATGGTATCCAGGTTCTGATGATGGAGCTAGAAGATGTTCACAGAAAAGGCATAAAAAATTATTAATAAAAACCAAAAATTTAAAAAAAAATATATTTAAAGTAAGCAATTTGTAAATATACTAAATACCTTATCTTGTCTACATACCTACCTAATAAAAAGTTCATAAAAGTTTGTTTATTTTATTTTATTGTCTTTTGCCAACCCTACTAAAATAGGTAAGAATTTCGTATGCTCCTTAGAAGCTTTGTCTCTGTTCCGTGTCTTTACTTTGTGGTGTGGCCTAGTAGAGGATAGGTAATCTATATAATAATACGTGAAGCAAAAACTTTGTACCCATTTTTACGAAAATTGCGCGGACGGAGGAGTATGAAATTTTGCACACTTATAGTTTATATAGAGAAGGAGTTCAGAATGCTAATATTTTTTTTAAATTATGCATAAAAAATACATTAAATTAAACGAACATTGTTTCATACATTTTTTTTAAATTTCAAAAATGGAAGAGGAGCGACCGAAATCTGTCAATGCCAATCCAAACTCATATTCTATCTTTTTAAATTTTTTATTGCTTATAATACAATCCGTGCTGCCTCAGTAAAATATTGTTTAGTAAACAGCTTTTTATAAAAATTACGGTCGAATTTCGACCACTGGGTGACCTCTAGTATAATATATAAAGATATTTACTTATAGATATATCTTTGGGAAATAATTAATATTACTTTATTTTTAACTCGATCATGTTAACAAAAACGATTATTTGTATGGCATTGAAGCAGCCGTCACTAAGTGGCAAAAAAGGAGAGTTACAAAAAAATCCAGATCAATCTGGTTTTCGTTAAACTTGCACTACGAGTGCCTAGTGCTTCCTATACCTAATTTTTACGTTGTTTCAAACGTATTTAAAAGTATTGGTAACCTTAATTTCTAATGAATGTATATAAATAAAACGATTTATTGTAATTAATATTTAACTGTTGTTATAAATCACTCTCTATTTTATTAGTATTCATCCTGTCATTTATACCTGAGAGTAATTAATATTCTTATATTACTTTCGAGAAGTAATCCCGAGACGTTAGTGTTTATTATGGCTTACTCCTTTTCACTTTTTCATATAAATCTTTAAGTTTATGTTATTTAAACATAATAAATGACGATTCACAAAGTTTTGTTTATAATTCTTTATAATCAACAGCTTTTTAATAAGTCAAGGTGTTGTATTATTAATTAAAATTATAATTGATTGATTTCATTGAGAAATATCATCAAAATAAATTAAAAACTTATAAAATATTTGAATTATTCAATTCACGTCGTTGTGGTAGTGGGAGTATTTTGGCTTGGATGATGGTGATGATTCGATTTAAAGTTTATGTGTAGTTCTGGTTATGGATTATGCTGCATATTTAGGTACTACAATTATATATTTCAAATCTTTGTATTTGTAACTACTAGAAGAATCGAGCTAAGATACTTCGCTCAATCGTCATTAATAAAAGTATTAAATACATTTTCAACAACAATTTTCAACAATTCACTTATAAAAAACATAACATTCAGTTCATAAACTTTTAATAATTCCAACAACTAAATGTCTTACGTGCCCATAATTATTCTACGGTGCTATCTTTAATACCACGTCCGGGCAAGTTCATATACCACGACGCGCATAGTCGCATACGCCTCAAGCAAGTGGCGTGCGGTTCTTGCGCTCAGCGTGTGCACTACCCTGTCAACACACTTTACAGTTGACCACAGTCCGGCGCGTCCATAGCACGCATCCCATGCAGTAGGCTCACCGCGCAAAACGCCTTGGCCTGCATACAGAGACAATTAAAAAAGAACAGCTGCCATTACCGCCGAAATTCTAAAAACAAAAGCAACTCGTAGAACTCAATTTAACTAGTGATGTGCAAAAGTGATTGAACCTGGAAGAATCGAATCATGACTTGAATCATATTGTTTGTTTTAAAACGAGTTACCCGTTTTATTGTTTACCTGATTTACAGCTTTATCAATATACGGATTTCGCATTGCTCAGGGACCGCATTACGGATTTTATTATGGTAAGTGGAAAATTACTTGGTGATTAAATTTTAGGGTCGTTTGAGTTTAAAATTTGTTGTTAATTATATTACGGTAGATCATGAAATCATGATCAATGATTTTTTCATTTTGATCAATTTTCAAAGATTTCAAGTCATTAAAAAAAACTAGACTTATTGTGTAATGTTAAAAAAATATATAAATTACGGTTATTACGTAAGTAGCCTACCTGTGTAAGAACTGAACTACGATACTTTACGAAAGACTTTTATTATTATTTACAATAAAAATAATTTCTATAAGATGTGCTTTCTCGACGAATCGACGAATCAAGATTACCGAATCAATAATATTTGGTAAAAATATACAGAACACTAGTTGGTTTTTTAATGATTTAACGAGCGGAAAAGAAGTCAAAAAGGTATACTGAAGAGCTATTAAAAGCGTTACCTACCTCATCGGCTTTTAAGATACTTATCCGGATCATAATAAATGCGAACACGTTTTCATGTTTTCACGTCCCGTCGAAACGGAGCAATGCATCAACTTTATTTTTTGGTCTGATATACCCAGTGGAATAGCCTGGGATTACCATAGGGTATTTTTTATAATATTATTAACAAAAACTTTTATTATCTTTGCATAATAATAAATTACAAAAAGTTAAGAATATAATAAGATACACCGTATCCTTTCATTGTGAGAGACTGGTGCCTGCAGTAGGTTTCATAAGAAACCTGCAAATACAGATCACCTGGAACCCCCTCGCAAATATACACAGTATACAATTATAACATAATTAGCAACGCAAGCAATGAAATTAGAAGTAAATAGGCGAAAGAGAACAAAAACATAATACATATATGATAATTTGAGATCCAATCCTGACCTCAACAAAATCAGATAACTTAGCAAAGCCCTAAATAAACTATAGATTAAACTGTTAAAAAAATGTAAATCAGTCAAGGACAACGTAGTTCGTGACCGTTTTCACATTAGTCAAGCTGCGGATTTAAGCTAATTTAAATTTAGAGGGACCTGCAAATTGTAGAGTCACAGTATCATGGAATAAAAAAAATTCATTCATTATCATCATCAGCCTACACTTGGCCAATGTTGGGTTCTTTAAATGCACGCCACTGAGCACGATGATTTATTAATGCACAATGATTTATTAGACCATGTCGAATCTAAAGTTATATCAGTCCGCTTCAGTGAACACCCGTATCCCGTCGTAAACTTTTTATTTGATACATAGATACATTGTCCTAACAATTTAGTTATTTAAATATTTATTTATTTTTATTTATCCCAGTTGTTACTGAAACTATTTTTGATCTCACATCTTTTGGACATTTGTATTGCCCGAAAAACTACTAATAATTGCTTTAAAAAAAATGAAAACTCACATAACATGTTTTGATCGTTATAACGATCGGTAGTAACAACTGGGTTTACGAACACAACAACAAATAAATCAGCCAAATTGCTCGAGCCGTTTTCAATTGATGCTCTGGCATACATGTGTCAATTGCTTTTAATTAAATTTAAATAAAGGTGGCCTTAGGTGGAAATGCATTTTACTCGGGCATCCTAAACTATTAAGAAAGTATTGTATTCAAATGTCGAGACACAACAATGTTAACTGGAAGTAGAAGATGTTGTTATGGAGGTACACTATAATAAAGAAGATAGCTGGGTAACCGGACTTTGATCACGCCAAACAGTTTAACAGAAACCAAACCGAGTTCAATAATACTATGTTAATATTACTACATAAATATAACAAATATTACTATTATCATCATCATCATCTCGGAGGTTGGAGGCCTGCTCACACTGCGCTAATATTACTATGTGTGTAGAATTTTCACTTTTTATTTTTATTCAATGAAACGGAAAATCCCCCTAGCTTGTAATAAAATACACTCGCTTACAGGCTAATAATATATTATTCCATGATATAGTAAAAGTCTCAAGAATATTCTTTAATCGTATACATTAAAGAACTAATAAATACAATTATTCACAAAAGTTTAAACAGAGAGCAAAAAAATATATTATGTTGCAATTATTATTTACGACTTAGTAAGTCTTCATTAAATTTTAACGAACACACAGCGTGAGGTCCGTCATTTGGTTTGAAACGCAAGATTTATAAGAAGAAAGTGTGAATATTATAATAAAGTATTGAAAATCGAGAAGTATTGAAGTTAATCCTGCGATTTTGCATTTTTTTCCTATTGGTAAGAGCGGTTGGCCTTCGTCTCATCAATACAGTCATGATAAGATCAAAAATGGAGACGCGCTTCACCTAGAGTCCTCAACTAATGAGTAATTGGCTATCTTATCGGAACACCAGTGCTAATAACATTGATGTTATGGCGACATATTTATACAATGTTATTTTTAGTTTATACGAAACCTGAAAACTGTTTGTTCAGAATCAGTAATAGAATCAATTTCAATATTTTTTATACCATGTTACATTTTGACCAAATAATATTTACAAAATCTCAAATAAAGTATACACTACTAAAAAACACAACGGGACAGCACAAAAAGCTTGTAACTTCGTGAGTTTTCAAGATATTCTTTTAAATTTTTGTACTGATTCTTTACATCAAAATATTTGACCCGTGTTTCGGTTTTCGTATAAACTAAAAATAAGGTTGTATAAGATGCTTGTTTACTCAAAGGAAATGCGTTATCTATCGCTATAGGGAAAATGACCAAATATTGGACCATAAAAAATAATATAGACATAAAAACACAGTTTAAACCACATATTGGTTTGCTTCATTAGCGTATTGTCGTTAAAATGGCAACGTTTCTATTAATGAAGATACCTCTTCTGTCGTAAAAACTTCACTCGACGAAATTAACTCTTCTCTAAATTTCGCAAAGAAGCTTTTGGCTTTCATCTCTCCAATGAGATTGACTGTGAGCTTTATTGATCATTCAAACGTCTAAAGTTAATTACAATCTGTAAGGGAATGAAGTAGCGCCTAGCCTACTTACAAACATATACCTTACTAGCGACCCGCCCCGGCTTCGCACGGGTGCTTATGTTATACGTGTGCAATGCTGATACACGCAACCGCTATGTCCATGCATTTTAAATCTGTAATATCTTCGAAAATATTCATTTAAATTACATGCTGTGAAGGGCCTTGATCTATATTAAATGCACAATGTATTTAAGATACTTAATTGGATAAGGATTAATGCTGTATTGCTTAAAATCGCTTCGTAAATAAGCCATTCATCATCATCATCATCTCAGCCAAAGACGTCCACTGCTGGACAAAGGCCTCCCCCAAGGATATGAGGGGTATTTGCCGTAATCGCCACGCTTGGCAGGCGGGTTGGCGATCGCAGTAGGTTGAGGGTAACCTCAGAGAGATGCTGCTGCCCATCCTCTGGAATGGTCCCTTAGTCGGCTTTTACGACACCCACAGGAAGAGATGGGGTGGTGCAATTCTTTATCCCCGGCACCACACAGGGTAAACAACAATAACAATAACAGGGCACACAAATAAGCCATTATTTCTCGTAAAAAGTAAAGCATAAAAAATTATTATTATGGGTTATCCCTAAGAGATAGACATATTATACCATCGCGGACTTTTTTGTAGACCTTTTTAGGGGTGCGCCGTCCATAAGTGACAAGTGTCATATGTTTTATTTGAAATGTCGTCGTCCATATTTATTTGATGCCGCGCGGCCATACTAATTTTGTATGGGGAATTTAAGTTGCTTAATAAAAAATAATTATTTAAATAACCACTTCATGAATCGAAAATGTAGTCTAGCAATTTGTAGTTTATCCATTGATGATTGTTTAGACAAAATCAGAGGTACAGTAATTTAGATAAACTATAAGAAATCTACTAAACGCCGCCACTCGTTTTCATGATTTTTGCCCAACTATAAATGATATTGTAGAAAAAACTATAGCGTGTTATGAATTTATGGTTCTGACAAATTGTAAACACGTTCCTTATGATACTAAATAAATATTTTGTTTATTTAATACGATAGTATTTTCAATTATATCTACTTAACCGTAACTGCATTTTTGGCATTTTCTGGTCGGCGCACCCTTAAGGTGTACAATACTGTAGTACATTATTTTGATCTATCTCTTAGGTTCAGCCAGCGTTTGCAATGTAAGCGCAAAAAAATGTGAAAACTCTAAAATTATCAGTGTTTCTCTACTATATTATGCATCATTTATACATAATATAAACCTTCTTCTTAAATCACTCTATCTATTAAAAAAAACCGCATCAAAATCCGTTGCGTAGTTTTAAAGATCTAAGCATACATACATACATAGGGACAGCGGGGAAGCGACTTTGTTTTATACTATGTAGTGATGATGATACCCCCCTTACCCTATTGCGTAATGCGTGCCCGGTAGGGTCCATGATGATCTCCTATTTATGTTCACCATCTATTGTTTACATTGTGGAATGCAATAAATAATAGAATTGAATCGAATTGAACATGTGTAAATATCCATTGTTATGACATCCACAATAAATTCTTCCTCCACGACTCGGTCAGGTCAACGCCAGCCGAGGTCTTAGCCTGTAGAGGCACCCTGTGTTGTTTTATTATTTATTTATTTAAAAAAACTTAGTACTATCATTATAGACTTAAAACCTAATGCTGTGGTCTAGTGGTTAAGACCACAGTGGCGGTAACCAAAGTAACATTAAGAAAACGATAACGAAGTTCGAAAAGAATAAAATGTATGGGATTGACATAAGATTGACCACGTGATTTAGCGCGGCTTGTGTCAATCCTATACATTTTATTCTTTTCGAACTTCGCTATCGTTTTCTTAATGTTACTTTGGCTAAGCCTACTGATTTTGACATACACCGATATTGTACATGTTTGTGTACACGGTTTAGTTGGTGGTAGTTCTTGTTTGTCCGCCTGGCTAGCTACCACTATCTTATCTAAATTTGTCGCCTTATCGAAATTTGTCGCCTTAGCAACGTTTGTAGCATTGTTGTGTTCCGGCAGCTAGAGATAAGATAGCCAGTGTCTCAGTAGTTGAGAATTCCGGGTGAAATACGCTACAATCTTCGGTCTTATTATCACTTAACATCAGTTGAGATAAAGGCCAAATGCTTACCAGTAAGATATATAAAAAAAACATTTTTTTAGATCTTCTTATATAGGTACATATATTTGAGGAGGTCGATGGCGCAAAAGACAACGCGCCCGGTCTGCGAATGCTGAGGTTAAGCAACTTTCGCAAAGGCCGGTCATCGGATGGGTGACCAAAAATTTATCATCTCGAGCTCCTCCGTGATTCGGAAGGCACGTAAAGCCGTTGGTCCCGGCTGCGTTAGCAGTCGTTAACGACCACCAATACGCACTGGGCCCGCGTTGTGGTTTATGGCCCGTTCTCCCTATCCATCCATAGCGAAGGCTCGTGCCCCAGCAGCGAGGACATAAAATGAGCTGATGGTGATGACATATATTTATATTTGTTCCGCTCTCGGTCTGATCCGAACGTCTAGGAGAATCTAGTAAATAGTAGTAGGGGACGGGGACAGGTTTGCATGACGTCATCACTCTAGAAACCCTCTCAGGATGTTGGATCATGTTGTTTGTTACGCTTTCACGCGTAAACTATTCAATCGATGATCATGAAATTTTGTACACATATTCTCAAGAGTATGATCAAAGACATAGGTTACGTAATATATTACGTAATACGTTATATACGTAGTAACGTTATATTATTAATTATATATAATTAACTTTACGCTAACTCTATCGAATGGTCAATAAAACTAAAATTTAAAAAATAAAATAAGGTCAGGTTGAAGGGAATATCATTTATCATTATTAATTTCTATTTTTGTTTATCATTATCAATTATCAAAATAAATATTAATTATGTATATAATTTGTAGTTAAAATAACTTTAGCACTGGCTCATTGTGCTAACCGTAAATGTTTCTGGATTTTATTATGGTACTCCAACATCCTAGCAAAATAGGATTTTTTACTCAATGTCCAAATTCCTATTTTTATTTGTTCAAATAATGATAGCAATCTTTATTTAAACGTATAACAACTAAACTCGTAGCAACGTTTCAAATAAATTCTCACTCTAGCATAGTTTTTTTAATTTTATTTGACGTTGTTGACGAAAGAACGCTCATAATACAACTAATTAGACATAGTAGCTTAATTAAGTCGTTCATTATACAGTATTTGCATCCATGGACAGATGAGATAAAATAAAATTTGCATGCCGGTGAATTTCAAACAAAATTCGCCGTAAAATGACAAAGATGTTTACGATGAAACAATTATTTTTATAGCTAAAATTACTACAAAATAGATAAAAGAATTAATGTTTATAATAAGATATTAATTCGTCATAACAAAATAAAGACCTGTGTAGTCGTAATTAAATCTGCTGTAAATAATTACAATAAAGAAGTTCGACTTTAAATTTATCTTTTCAAAGCTATCACCACGCTTGTCAATTATTGTGATTACTAAAAGCGACTAACTAGTATTTAAGATTAAACTGTATGTTATATGTGAAATTCGACTACCTCACTTATTTATTGGAAAATATCCGGAAAAAAGCCTAAAACTTTAAAATGCCAAAATTAAAAGTAGGTTTCATAAAAATCCGTAAACATCCGCTTGGAGAGAACATTGACAGGATATAGTTGTTTACGCGAACGATATCGCGAACGGTGTCATATTTAATTTAATTTCATCATTAATCTTAGAAAATATTATGAAAGACTTATGAACCCCACCACAATGTATCTATGGAACCTTACCGAGTGGTACAATCTGAGTAGGTACTTCAAAACTCTTCAAAGCCGCAACATCACAAGCCCAAGCGGCCATAATGATAGCTGACCTCTGATAGAAGATGGCACAAGAAGAAGATTGTATCTATAGATAGCCAAAACATTAAATTTGCATCGATACGACATTTATGTTTAAAAATTTGAAAACTAATTTCGCACCAATAAATTCACACCAAAAGGAAAAGTGTAACCATAAAGTTTGACATGATCGTCAAACTCTTTGATTGGCCATTCCGGAGCTAATTTAAAAAGTTACGCGCGTGCGGTCTAAACGCCTTTGCCAGTAAATTAATTTATGTATGAATGTTGATGGACCGTCTTCAGACGCGTCAAGAGCAAGACGCATGCAATTCCGAAAGTTAGCCGCTCACCGCCAGAGAAATGCACGTACCCACATAATTGTTTTTATTATGACGAGTTACGCCTATCAGGTTCGTCTGATAACATCAAGGCGAGATGAACAGGAAACTCGCTTGATAGACAACACGTGTAAAAAGGCGCGCAAATTGCGCAAATCGCGCAAATTGCGCAAATCGCGCAAAGTGCGCAAATTTGAGTGCTGGAGTATGTTTGTAACTTGTTATTGAAATGATTGCGATGATTAATTAATGTTAGTTTAATTTATAAAATTAATATTTCATACGTAACTTTTATCTTAATTTTGTTGTAAACCTATTACAATTTAACAATACAAACATCCTGCATACATAAAAAATAGAATAGACATTTAACAAATCTATCTATTCATAAAAAACAAAGACACTTTTCCCGTATTAGTTTAATTAGCAAAATCTATATGATATATGAATAATTATTGATAATTAACATGGAACTTCATGTAAATTTCAAACGGTAACATTTACAAAAACAAACCTAGAGTCATTCATTTATTTACTTAATAATTGACTTAAAAACGACCATACCGTAATTCGCATAAAAAGTTTAAAAATGAAGGCTTCCTACATCACTAATGCTTCTCCAAAATACAAGTCATCTCGGACTCGAAGATTCTTAATTTAAAAACACTGTATTTTGAACACTAACACAACGGAATAGAATATCAGTCTCGCGAGCACCTGTGAATCACGCCCTGGTTTTTACGGAATACTTTCTTGTACGCACTTACTACATTATTATTTGATTTTGTATCTAATGTTAATGAGTGTAAAATCAACTTTCATTTAAAGTCCCATCATCATAGTTTCGGCGAAACGTCTACGGTCTATATTTTGTATAGGAGTTAATATTACTAAATGTATATCCGATCTAGATCTTGTATATGTGTTGTTACTAAGACATAATTACTAACTTTATTTTATATAATCATGCAATTGTAAATTAAATATTTATGTTTGTGAAGTCATGCGCGTCAGGCGCTTAGCAAGCAGCAGTGATCATAAACTTAAGTACTATGTTCACAGAGGTTAATTAGCCACTAGGGCTGTGACGTATTTATTTTGATGTAACGTCATAATAGAAACGTAAAATTAAAAACGGCATAACAAATTGAAGTTAATAATTATGTCTTAGAAAGCATATAAGATCTAGATCGGATACACTTTGGATCTTTTAATTTTTACCACACCTTACTGTAACACGTTGTATATGTCAATGTAAGGGTTTAATAAAAAGTCCATGCGACTGCACATCAACGTATCCAAAACTGTAAGATGTCTTTAGTAATGTTCAACCAAACTTCTTGGCGGGGAAGTGAAGAGTAATGTCTGCGGTTTTGTTTTATTTTCTAAAATTTGTGTTATGTCGAATATATATGTGAAATAATGGTGGATTATTAACCGTTAAGTGTTCGTGAGTGTGCATGAGTGTTGGCAAATGAAACAAAACAGTGCAACGTCACTTTTCAAATTCTCTCAAGAAGTCCGCGTGGGGACTTAGTAAAACCCCAAATCTTTACTGAGATACTCGAGGGGTTCATACAGATCAGATCATACAGGAAGGAAATATTGTTTATATAAGTATTACTTGTAAGAAAAATAAGTTTGACACTGGCTAAATGTGCTAATCGCACGAAGTCATCTACTAAAGGAAAAAAAATAACATAGATTCCCATTGAAATTTTACGGGATATACCCCCAACCCCTCGAGTATCTCAGTAAAGATGTGGGGCTTTATTAAGTCCTTACGCGGACTTCTTGAGAGAATTTGAAGTGACGTTGTACTGTTTTGTTTCATTTGCCAACACTCATGCACACTCACGAACACTTAACGGTTAATAATCCACCATTATTTCACAAAACTATTCGACATAACACAAATTTTAGAAAATAAAACAAAACCACAGACATTACTTTTCACATTCCTGCCAAGAAGTCCAACCATCTATGTTATTATTTGGCGACAAAAATGTGTCAAACACTGGGCTTAAAGTGTCGACCACTGGTGACACTATGTTGAGAACCTGATTATCATCACTGATTATCACTGATAATCAGGCGAGATGAAAGACAAGCGCTTAATCATTGCTAAATTAAAAAAAAAACGTAATTTATACTTGTCATCAATAATATACCATGATTCTAATTCCTATGCACTCTTTTATGTGTGAACACGTTCGTAGATGGTATATACTCGTAGCTACATGCATTAACACACTTTCATTATAATGACTTGTATATTTCATCACAGAAATATTTAATTTTAACTGTAGACTTTTTCATTAGTGTTCATATCAATAGGTTTTTACAGATTAAAAAGGTTTTATTCAAGCCAGAGTTTGTGGTTACCGGAATAACTGGAGAAAGCTTGTAACTTCTTACTAAGATTATAAAGCCTCAACCAAATAGAGGAGGCTGCGGGCACGGTCACGGTCGTAGTCAATGTACGAAGTATATCAAATGAGCGGGCAGGCCGTTCACCGACCCGGTCAACCCGAGCCGCGGCCTTTAGAGGCACCCACGGGTTGTTCTGCTCCCAATCCGATCTGAACCCCTCTAAGTATCTAGTAGGGAACAGGGACACGCACCTGTTCGTGATGTAATTTTTTTTAGAATACTTCTGAAAGTGCTTCGTTTCACACGGCTTGAGGGACCCTTGAAGTTTCCCGCCGCCTCCAAAAAGTCAGGTGACGCTAAAAATGCCGTTCAAGGTAATCAATCAGCAATTGTCTCCAAAAAAAGGGCAAATCGCGACCTACAGGTGGACGCGCGTTTAGCCCGTTTCGCCGCCACTCGTGTCTATGGTGACGACATAATTTAATGTATATGTCAATTAAAATAATGTATGAAATAAATATTAGATCCGTAAAAGTTGTTTAATTTTAATGTGACGTCATAATTTATTGTTGACTGCATTAAAAAATCGTCACCGCCATCGCCACCGCGCTAGTGTGAACTAAAGGTGCGCACGCGGGCAGACCGCAACCGTGACCGTATCGCCACCGCTTCTGTTTGAGCGAGCCTTTTGATAGCCTTTAAGCAGGTATGTATTGCTTTAATACTTACGGTATTAATGTTGCGTTCGATTGGTTCTAGAAACCAATTATACAGATGCAATCTATGCTAGTCGAATGTGTGTACCGTGTCATTATGTCGAAGCTGATTGTTAGAAACATCCCGTTTTCAATCTTGAATTGGAAACATGAAAGTTAAACAATTACCCCCTTACAAAGAAACAAAGAATAAGGTCCGAATAGTTATTCCGTGTTTGTCTCTTTTAATCTAATTTGAAATGACGTTTACATGACAGGAACAAAACACGGAATAACTATTCGGACCTTATTCTTTGTTTCTTTGTAAGGCGGTAAGATTTAATTCTTACGATTTCTGGCCAGGTTGCACTATATACTAAGCAAGCTACATAAAAAATAAGTTAACAAATAAAGAAATTTTTTGATTGTTCATTCCAAAAAGGGTTTACTTGCACATGTTTGCAATTCACAACTTAACTATTACTAAAATAAATGGGTAGTTGACTAGTTAGTCAATAGAGAAACTTTTTAGCTGCTGTCATAACGTTTCTTAAAAAGAAATTGTATGGGCATTGCAACCTATGACTACACTTTTTTTTCCATTAGTTGATGGCTTTGTGCGAATAGCACATTTAGCCAGTGTCAAAGTAATTTTTCTTACAAGTAGTATATAAAAAAACAATATTTCCTTCTTGTATAGCTGATGATGAATGATAATAGAAATGAGAAGTGAGAAATGATATACCCTCCAACCCCTCAAGTATCTCAGTAAAGATGTAGGGCTTTACTAATTCCTCGGGCGGAATTCTTGAGAGAATTTGAAAAGTGAAGTTGTACTGTTTTGTTTCATTTGCCAACACTCATGCGCACTTACGAACACTTAACGGTTAATAATCCACCATTATTTATCATTAATATTCGACATAACACAAATTTTAGAAAATAAAACAAAACCGCAGTCATGACTCTTCACTTTCCCGCCAAGAAGATATGACTACACTTATGTACGAATATTCCGTCAATTGAGTGTTTATTAAAACCTTTTTAAGTTACAAAAATTCATGCTTTGGTCAACTAAAAAAGAGGTTAATGTTTTAAAGAACTGTTACATGATGTTTTTTATGGGTCTAGTTCACGAAATCGACAGTCACAACATCGACGGTCGCTGTATCGAAAACGTTCCATCGACGGGTCACAGTAGCGAGAGTACACTTATATTGATGGTACGCACGCTACATCGACAGTACGCCATATTGAAAGTACGCCGCATCGACAGTACACCATATCGACGGTACGCTGCATCGACAGTACACCATATCGATGGTACGCTGCTACGACAGCCTTTGTTTCAGTAAACAGGTATAAGTATAGAAGCCGCTTACAAAAAACCTTTCAGTTTAACCCGTGACAGAGTGATATTAAGCAATTTTAAATAAGTAACTATAAAAAGTTTTTAACCGACTTCAAAAAAGAAGGAGGTTCTCAATTCGTTGGGATCTTTTATTTTTTATGTATGTTACCCAATTACTCGAAGACGCCTCAACCAATTTGGAAAATTCTTTTTTTATTTGAAAGGGTATACTTCCCAGGTAGTCCCATGGTCATCAGGTCAGGATCTGATAATGGAACCCTGAAGAAATCGAGGGGAACCTTCGAAAATCGTAGTGGCGACTAGTGCGTTTGTTATTTTTTTTCATTAAGTATTATAAAACACTACTATTTAATGAAGGTCTGGAGTCAATCTGATGATGGAGCCGAAATATAGTGAAAGGAACTCCTCAACGACTTACAGCAATTACCTGGTGTTTAGGCTTGATTAATTTGTATTGGTGAGAACTTTACACTTAGATGACTTGTGACGGTCATTAGGGGTCTGATGATGAAGATGAAGGACAGTCAAGGGAACTCCTGAACGTTTTACAGTAACTATCTTGTGTTTTTAACCTGTACTTTGCCTTAACAATAGTGTCAATGGATTTTCATCGACTAACGGTAGCGGTATCAGTGTTCGGCTTAGAGCATGCAGGAACCAGTCATCGACATTACTTAAATCATTAAACATGAACATGATTAAACATGAGGAGCTAGATGGCGCAGTGGTTAACGCGCCCGGTCTGCGAGTGCTGTGGTTAAGCAACTTTCGCAAAGGCCGGTCATCGGATGGGCGACCAAAAATTTTCAATCTAGAGCTCCTCCGTGCTTCGGAAGGCACATTAAGCCGTTGGCTCGGCTGCATTTGCAGTCGTTAACAACCACTAATCCGCACTGGGCCCACGTGGGTTGCGCAGTGGGGACATAAAAGTGAGCTGATAATTAAATAATGACATTAAACATATGGGTCTGCAAGAGAGTTTTTACTTTTGGTAACAATTAAATACAGACCACCTCGTATATACAACATCACATACATTGTTCTGATCCCAAGGTAAGTAGCTAAAGCACTCGTATTATGAAAATCAGAATCAACGACGAATTATCACAACCACCCAGACCAGACACGATATAAATTTGACGACCTCCTTGGTTGAATGGTTTGTACACCGGTTTTCATGGTGTCGTCGTCATGGTGTTGTCATCGCCAGGGTTCGATCCCCGGTCGGGTCAATTTAAAAAATATTGTTTTTCTAAATTGTCTCGGGTCTGGTTGTTTTCTATGTATAATAAGTATGTTTATCCGTAGTCTAAAACATTTTAACGAGTTTCATAACGAAGCTTCTCTTGGGCTTAGATAATTGGTGTGAGTGTAAGAAAGTTTATTTATTTATTTATTTAATATCGAAAAGTTCGTTTTCAACATAGACCCGACCGGGAATCGAACCCGGGACCTCAGAGTTAACGCCGCCTAAAGTCCGGCGTGCAAGCCACTCGGCTACGGAGGTCGTCTTTCTTTCTATATTATTTTTTGGCAAAGGAAACTGTTGTCGAACACTAGTCTTACTGTGTCACACACGGTGCCATTACCACAGAATACAAAATCATTACTAGATAATGAAAAGATTTTTTTTTCTCCATCTTTTGTAAGAGTCGCATCAAAGTTGGAGTCAAAAATAGCACTATGCTCATTATTACGACGCTCTAGAGAGAGACGCAATATAAATAATTAACTACGCTTATTTATATAATACATTATTTTGGCGTAAATGAGTTTTTATCGTATAATTGTTTCTCGTTTCTCTGTGGCCCGCGAAGTGTTAGACCATGACTGAACTGAATCACATTTTTTTTACTAGACTGGTTTAGGTAAACTCTTGAATAAGGAAACTTTTACCTCGTATACCACCTGTAAGGTAAAGACTTATGTAAAGTTAAAGCGATAGATTTGTACCTATTTTAAAATATGACCTTACCTTTAACCTGTCGTCTGCTGTGAAAAAAAAAAGACACAATAGAAATTAACCCCCTTACAAATAAACACTATTTAAGCATTTACTTAGTTAATCATTGTTTTGTCAACGTCACACAAACGTCGTTCTCAATTTGAGAAAAAGAGACAAAACAATGATTAACTAAATAAATGCTTAAATAGTGTTTATTTGTAAGGGGGTTAATTGTTTAGGGCACTGATTAGTGCTCACCGCTGCTACTGTAAGCTGCGGACTGTACTTTAAGGTCATGGTCAAACTACATTATATAAATTTAATTTAATTTAACAATGACCGAACTACGGATTTTTAAATGAAAAACCCACAGTTGTTAATTGCAAACGTTTTCACCATTTTTTTGTGGGGCTCTCCCTTCCAGCTCCTTCTTCCAGTTCCAGTTTCTGCCTAGACCCGAGGATCTCGACAGGGATTCGGGAGGAGGAGGGGCCTGCCCACTAAAAACCACTGTGCATCCCCTTCACGTTCCGCTAGTGTGACTGGGTTCACCGGTTTGGCAATCACCAGTCTTCACGCTATAGATCATGGAGCACGCCGATGATGTTTGAACGTGCTCCAGACGTCCTGAGGCTAGCGGACGGCCAGGGATTTCCGTCCCTGACCTCAATGCGAGGGAATGAGGTTAGCAACTCAACATCATCGTCAGCCTATAAAGTTGTGGGTTTAGGCCTTCTCATATCAACAATAGAACACTAAATAATATATTTTTTTATTAACGCCTATATGAATGGGATTTAAATTTTATTATAGAAAATTAAATTACTATAGAAATTAATACGCCATAAATAGACAAAACGTGTATTCAAGCACAGGGAAAACAATCAAATAGACAGAGTTGTCACGCGGCATAAATAAACTCTTAAATCAATGTTGCTAGTTACATTGATTTAAGAGTTTATTTGATTGTTTTCCCTGTGCTTGAATACACGTTTTGTCTATAAATGGCGTATTCATTTCTAACCCACGTCTGTAGAGTCACCTGCCCCTACAATCATCAACATCATACAGTCTACTACAGCCGCCGTCGAGAATCTAATTATTTCAATTAACAAAACGTCTGCCGAAATATGTATGTTCCGATTCCGATTGTGTTCAGTTTCACCTGACACAGCTTAGCATTGTGCTGACATGTTTGCGCGCGCAAGTCACTTCTTCGCTGTCATAATGACAGCGAATTTGGCGGGAGCCCGGTCAAGGATTGGCGGCGTTCGGCGGCCGGCTGCGTTCCGATTCTTCCAAGTTCATAATGACGATGCGGAACTTTTATTGTTACCTCTTTTGTGTTAACGTCAGCGAAAGTTGAGGTTAGAGGTCGCTTCGCAGGAATTGTGTGAGGAGAAAATGAGAGTGCATTTCATTTTATTTTCGTTTGATATTCGACATTATTTTGTGTTTGTTATCACAACTCAATGTAAGGTTAAATTCCTAAGGTGAAGGTGGTTTCGTTTCGTATGTTTTTTTAGTTATCTAGTCGAATCTTGGAATTTGTTTGGCAAAGGCTTAAGTTTGGTGCACGTTTAGGTTGCGATCAACTTTTTCATTGACAAGTTATCGGATTGGTGTTAAGGCAAAAAAAAAATTGATTTCTTTCGTGAATCGGAAGGCCTGTTTAAACATTGGTTCTGGTAGGTAGCTACCGTTAGATTTCCGAATTTCTACGAGCTCAACAACCAACAGTTATGGCTCGACCCTGCCAAGTGGGAATGTCTGAGTCCAACAGTGGAACGTTTATAGCCTTATGATGATTATAAGAACTAAATACATTAGTATTTAAATCTGAAATGCAACGAGTTTTAGGAATTTTGCTAGCGTTTTATTTACATAATTTTTCTAGTTTTGTTTATTACGATCCTGTAAAGGCTTTAAAACTTCAAGATAAATAAATAGTTTAAAATTAAATTACTTAAGTTATAAACAGTGTATTTATCTTATCTTAAAAGTAAATTTTCATTTCAATATTGCACCTTAAACCACTGAATAACTTAAGAAAACCATTCACCGTATTAACTGTTGGAAATTAACTTTATTAATGACGTACGAACTTAAAGAAACCTCCTACTATATCTGTTCGCAATTTTCCTTTTCAAATTGGTCCAGCATGATGTATCGAGGAACAGGCCAGTGAAGCATTCAGCAGTGCCGTGTTGTGTCCCGACGACTTTCTAGAGCGGGGAAATTAATACTTTCCGCTAGATCTCGATGGAATCGGCGCGCGGACGGATCGAGACGGTCGGACATCGACGATGAGAGCGAGTTTTCATGATTCGATAACGAACACGAGAATTTGTGTGACAAAATTTTTACTCATCTCGTTCCTCACTGGAATGTCTAGAGCTAGTCATATTTACTATTCGAATATAATAATATGATCACGTTAACAAAATCGAAGGAGCTCGATGGTGTAGTAGTTATCACAAAGGTTAACTTTCACAAGGGCCAGCCATCTGATGACTTATTCCCGCCCGCTCCAAGATTTTGTTCCCAAGCGCTCCAAAATTAAAATTTGTAAATTAATATTATTTTGTAAAATCGCTCCCAAGGGCTAATAAAATGAAAATCATTGGAGCTCTTGGGAATGAATGTATAGAAGTTTAATTTTGGAGAACAATAGGTTTGGAGCGCATGGGAATAAGCCCATTCGAGGCTTATAGGCTTATGGGTGACCAAAATTGTATCATCTCGTGCTCCTCCGTGCTTCGGAAGGAACGTTAACATCCACCAATCCGCACTAGGCTTGCGTGGTGGTTTAAGGTTCTTCCTATCCCTGCATGAAAGCCCATGCCCAAGCGGTGGGAGGATACATTTTATCCTCATCTCATCATCTCATCTCAGCCAAAAGACGTCCACTGCTGGACAAAGGCCTCCCCCAAGGATATGAGGGGTATTTGCCGTAATCGCCACGCTTGGCAGGCGAGTTGGCGATCGCAGTAAGTTGAGACTTAACATTGAAATGAAACAACTTTTACGGATCTACTCGCGTTTATTTTACACATTACTTATTTAATGTTTATCCTGACGTTTCATTTCAATGTGTAGTGTTCGCGTAAACTTTAGAAAACAATTTGAGACTTAACCTCAGAGAGATGCTGCTGCCCATCCTCTGGAATGGTCCCTTAGTCGGCTTTTACGACACCCACGGGAAGAGATGGGGTGGTGCAATTCTTTATCCCCGGCACCACACAGGGAAGGGAGGATTTTATCCTCACCACAGCTTATTATGCGGTGATCGAAAATGAGACTTTGTATAGCTTTTAAACATAGCTACAGTAGTAGCAGAAGTTGTGATGACAAACGTGGAGAGTTTATGTATTGACATAGAAATTCGCTGCTTCAATACCACACAAATTCAATGGTCTTTAACGTGATTGAATGGTAAATAAAACTTACACCAACCCAGCTCTGACGACGGCACAGTGAGATATTGCGCATTGTTTTCGATTGCAATATTACAAACTTTAGTGTAATTGATAGAAACAATGAGTATTGCGACTGTCTCATTTTGAAATATCTGTCAAGGTTGATTTTTGAGTTCAATGTAGTTTTTACCTTTTTTTTTTACACTCACCAATTATCTAGCAAAAGAGAAGTTTCGTTATAAAACTCGTTAAAATGGTTACTAGACAATGGATAAACATACTTAAAATACTTAAATACATACTTATTATACATAGAAAACACCGAGACCCGAGACAATTTCAAAAAACAATAATTTCTAAATTCACCCGACCGGGGATCGAACTCGGGACCTCAGAGATGGCGACACCATGAAAACCGGTGTACAAACCACTCGACCGAGGAGGTCGTCGTTTTTTTTTAAAACTGGGTAAAATCCTTTACGGGCTAGGGACGACCCCTGGCTGCCAGCTTCTCGTGGCTGGACAATGGACGAGAAAGAGTGGTCCTACAACTTTGTCAGTTATATCTTGAATTATCTTGTAAGTTTTTTATACATCGGACACTTTTTCTACGACAGAATAACTTAACTTTTAACGCAACATTAGACAAAATTACATTAAAAAAATAAAGACGCAATTGACTATATCACTAAAACTTATCGCTATACTCGTATAACGATCTCCTACAGACAACCAGACGTATAAAGATCTTAGATACGGCCCTGGCTTCGTCCATCGTAATGGTAGGAAGCTGGATATTAGTTAGTTTCTCGATGTGATGTCAGTGAAGGCATGATGTACATGACAATGATAAGGTACATTTAGAAATGACCGCGGAAATGTTATATACTGCCAGGAAAGATAGCCAGTCGCTCATTATTTGCGAACGCTAGGTTCTGCAAAAAAAGCGGTAAATTCTTATCAGTGAAGAAGTTTTTGCTTTTCCTCTCAAAAATGTATCACTTCTGCCTCTCCACAGCTAAAAGTCATCCTGAATGGGTGACGGATCATTTTTGTAACGATTCAAAAGAGCTTTCTTAGTAATTATACTTACTTAAATAATGATTCAATTTATTTCCTTTCTGCATAAACAATATTATAGTTAAACCGTCTTCCGTAGGCTCGTACCCCAACAGTGGAGACATAAAATGAACGTCAATTAATTTCGATTAACGTTTCACACATAATACTTACACAATACTCGTAAATAAAACTAGTAGGTACGACGTAAATTTGTTATCTTAGATTTTTTATTTTGTTTTCTTACATGCTGTGGTTGTCTTTTATATTTTGTGTGTTTCATTGTAATGGAAAGTGTCTTGCTATGATAGGACATTTTCCATTATTTTTAACGCTGTAAGGGAGAAAAGAGCTTGACACTTGCTGAGTTTCTTGCCGGTTCTTCTCAGTACAAGGACTCCCGCCCAAAGTAGACTTACGAACCGATGGCATAGTGACATTCACAAGAGCTACTTGTAACCTAAACTGAATAAATGATTTTGAATTTTGAATTTTGAATTCAATATCGATCATATAATAATTATTTATCGTGACGATGAAATTATTACAAATGCGTATAATCTCGCAAATGAGCTTTTGACATCGATGTTAATGAATGCGCCTTAAAGTATGTATAATGTCTGCGCTGTCTTCAAACCATGAAGTAGCCAGTCTGCGGTAGCGTACATTTTAATATGTTATTTCTCTCAATGTGTTAAGAGTTAATTTCCTATGTAGTTTACTCAAATGATGTGCTGACAAGAAGTGGACTCTCTCTTATTTCTCGCCGGTATTTGCTCGGCTCGTGCCACTTATCTGTATCATGGTTGTTAGTAAAATTGCTGGGATTGTGCACGTGTGGGCACTTCACGGTCGTATCAACATAAATGAGCGACATTCGGACATAATTCTAGACGACATGTAATTCAAATTACATGGTACATGTTTCTTTACGTATTATTATTTTCTATGCATATAATTTTAGAACACACTAAAATAAAGGTTTTGTTAAATAAGTCCTTATCTGGGTTATTTTAATATATACCTATAATTCTTCAGTGTGTCTGTCACTAAACTCCTCCTAAACGGTTGGATCGATCTTGATGAAACTTTTGAAGTGGGTGTTTTGATTAACAATTGGTACCCGGTAGGTGGCGCTGCAATATAGTTCTAAGTTTTTTTACTATCATGGGATACGCGTGTTCACTTAAGCGGACAAAATCGCAAGCGGGCCGGTTGTTGAAACACAAATTGAAACAAACACAGCCACCTAAGCTTAAATCTCAAAAATATAGAATATATTTATTTATTTTAGGCAACATCCCCGCTACACACGACTTTAAGTTTATACTGACACCCCCCACCAACCGTTAGGTTATAACGTTAGGTGTTAAACATCCTTGCGCAAGCACAGGGACCATCTGCGTCAGGTCATAACGCCAGATCAGGACGCGGCCAAGCACGTTCTTCATCCGGTACTTTTAGGACTAGTGTCTCGAGCGAGTTGCCCCGTGGACACATATAGTCCACTACCTAATATCCAGATAGGTTAGCTTTAGTTAGCGGAGCTGTAAGCTCGCTCACTTCTCGTTGCACTATTACAACTCGCAGTTTCCACTGCTCGGGTCGTCAACTCTAAAGTCGACTACCAAATGCCCTCTTTGGTGGCGGAGTTGTAAGTCCACTCACTTCTCAGTACCCATCCAGCCACCTAAAATCAAAATAAATCCTACATTACTACACCTACTATTTTAGGCAACAATGTACTAGATGGTAAAATTCAAAGAGGTCTATTTAATATATCCATACAGTATAATTAAACTGCCGATGCCGTTGGCATTGCGAAAGGCCGCGGGGCGGTTCGAGATCTACGTATACGCCTTCACATACACACACACACACACACACACACACACACACACACACACACACACACACACACACACACACACACACACACACACACACACACACACATACACTCACATCCACACACACACACACACACACACACACTCATACACACACTCCCTCGCCCTCATGCACACACACCCTCACATACACACACACCCTCACACACACACGCTCATACACTTTCAATTCAATAATTAGTTTAATTAAGTAGATACTTCGTATAATGTACCGCAAATAAAAATGTATTTAAGAAAGAGCGACTCCTTTTTGGTACAGGGGCACTATGCACCTAATAGGAGGAGTCAATCACTGCCTTTTGTAAAACTGTTTTTGGTACAGAAATAAATGATTTTGATTTTGTTTTTAATTTTTTGACATACTGTCAAATGTCTTCAATAGATTTTAACTTTATATCAATGGCATATGGTTGAACATTGTGGATATTTGACAGTTTTGAATAGGTTGATGTGCCATGCGTCTGTACATGTGGCAATTTTTTCTTATGTGTTATTTTTAGTTTAAATTGTGATTAGACCCTGATAAGCTCGTAAATCGCTTAATAGCTCTTTGCAATATTGCGTTAGAGCACAGTTAAAGTTAACTCATTACTAACAAATCGTCATAACGTAATGACAAATCTCCGTCAAAAGATATACTTACGTTTAGACAGCTTATATAAAACATTGTGTAGCCTGGTCAAAAGGTTAAAAGGAGTATCCTCGACTCGATAATAATTATCGACGATAAACTAATCTATAATAAGGCATTGTCCAATATTTGAAACTGTAACAGAAATAAAAGGGAAAAAAGAAATGCCCTGAGTTTCTTGTCGGTTCTTCTCCCGCCCTTGTAAACTTACCAACTGATGGCATAATCACATCTAAAAATTAGCTCAAATTATGTCAGCTATAAAATAGCTTGAACAGAATAAATGATTTTGAATAGGATTAGTCGCCTAAACGTGTCGTTCCTATGTGAGTTCGCGTAAACTTAAAAATATATGACGTGTTTTTGAATGTTATAATGACTTTAAAGTTATATTGAAAGTGGATCAACCTTCAAGTGAGGTCATCTGCCGGGAACAGAATGTTGATATTGTAAGATCTGAGCAAATTAGCATGAATTTGAAGGTCACAACAAAAAGTCGTGTAGTTTAAAATAATAGTATTAAAACCAAAAATTGATCCAATTGCAGAAAAGATGGGTTGAAGTGCTTACTGTGAGCAGCAAACCTCATAAAATGAATGAGATAAGATATATTGATCTATTTTGTGTTTTGCTTACATCTATCGTCAAAAAATATGCTTTTTCCATTCGACTATATCGACTAATAATAGTAGGTAGGATTAAAGGACCGAACCTAGGCGGAGGTTCTTATGTTATCGGAAGCTAGGACTCACTTTGGGACGCTGCGCCAATTAGGACTTTATAATACATATTATGTGGTCCTTACATTTTTGGTACTAAAGTAAACATCAATAACATCTGTGGATATTTGATAAAAGTTTTACATACAACGAAATTAAATCTAAGTTAAACTAAGCCGCTTTGCACACTTACATAACGTGTAATTAAATAATCGTATAGGCTCTTAAAACGGTCATTAATTCGTAGACAAGTAAAGACTTTTAGGAAAATTACTCAACAATAAAATATGAAATTAACGTTAACTATATTTTGTAATTCCTTTTCAACATAATATAATAGTTTCATTACTTTACTGCACTTACGATCTTTTGTAAGTTTGCTATTTACACGTGTCAACATACCTACCTACTAACTGCAATTTCCCACTTTGTTAACTTGTTTTCGTAATTTACTTTCTGAGAATGTCACCGTATGCTGTTTAACTTCATTTCACAGAATGTTTATAAAATTTTTAACGCAAATTTTGTTGCGAACAAATTCTCACAAATGCTCTCCCAATTGATAATTTGCAGGCTGATTAGAACCACGACAGGTTCTAATCAGCCCGCCGAAATTATTCAACACTGTTTACTTTTTACTTTGAAAGCCAAAAGCGCCCATTCAATGTCAACAACTACCGTCATTACATCCGATCATAATATTTTTACAAATACTAAAGATCAGCCAAGAAGTAGGCATGCTATTTATAAAATGTTTTTATAATTGTTAACGCAAATTTTGTTGCGAACAAATTACAAAAACACAAATGTTGAAAAAATTTAGGTGTGTCAGAAGGGTGCAGGTTCAAATCCTGCTCGTGGAAATTTTTTCAACATTTGTGTTTTCATATCACAGAATATAAATAAACTATAGTTGAATTTTGTTTGGGTCTGTCTATATATTATTAGTCCTTATTTGGGTAGCTGACTGGTTAGTCAATAGAGATACTTTTGAGTAACTGTCAAAACGTTTTTTTTTAAATATAAATTTTATGGGAATGGTGAACAATGACGTCACTATTTTGTTCCGTCAATGCAGTGTTTGTTAATAACTTTTTAGGTTACAGAAATTAACCCTCCAACTCCTCGAGTATCTGAGTAAAGATGTAGGGCTTTACCAAGTCTTCGGGCGTACTTTTTGAGAGAATTTGAAAAGTGAAGTTGCACTGTTTTGTTTCAGTTTCCAACACTCATGCACACTTACGAACACTTATCGGTTAATAATCCACCATTATTTCACATTAATATTCGACTTAGCACAAATTTTAGAAATTTAAACAAAACCCGCAGACATCACTCTTTACTTTACCGCCAAGAAGTGCGGACCATAGATTATAAATAGGATCTTTTTCTTGCAAAGATTATATTTAGGATTTAATAATGTCTCCCGGCTCATTCGAATAAAAAGAAAAGTATTCGTAATTAGAATTAGATCGAATAGCTCGACACTTGAGAGTCGACACGGCACCACACTTGTCTCGTTTATGGGAGCGATCTTCTATTTTACCGTATAGTTTCGTGTTTTGTACCAGTTACCAAAATGAGAGTAATAGCACATAGAAGTGCCAATGTAGCGTAAATTTTTACTGTGTAGGGTTTAGGAAAGTATACTTTCACGTTGTTATTTATTTTTAAAACATAGCAGCGTTTTTTAGCTCTTAATTTGGTACTATGAGCTTGTGCATCGAAGATAAACAGAATACATTTTGCGCGCCACTTTGTTCAACATTGATAAGTCGTTGCGTGGTAAAGATGTCTAAAAATTGATGCCATATACCATTGATCTATATCCACTTAGGTGAACTGCATCAGCTGTGGTGAGGTACGGAACATTTTATACGATATAGTGACACTAACGAAATTATGGCAAGTTCGTTTACGACGAACATCAGTGTTTACAATCTATATATTTAAAATTAAAAATCAAGATAAATATAAAAATCAATTGCTGCTCGTTTGTCTCGCTAAAACTCGAAAATGTCTGGACAGATTTTGGCTAATTTTGATTTTAAAATATTAGTGGAAGTACAGGGAAGGTTTAAGCGGTGAGAAACATAAATAATAAGTAACGGAAAATACAACGACAATTTAATTTTCCAATACAAAATGATTTGTTTGTTTTGTTGCCATGGAAACCAAAGAGAATTTAATAACTTGATGTACACTGTCAAAGCGGTACGAAATCCACTAGTTCACTAATATTTTTGCTGCACCTTCCGTTATACAAACCGTAGGTGGCGAGCAAATACTGTCTTATTAAAACAATTTTAGGGTTGTTACCCTAAAAGGGTTCCTAGCATCATCTTTACCAGTAAGTACATTTTATGTCCCCACTACTAGGGCACGAGTCTTCGAGAACAGGCCACAAACCACCACGCGGGTCCAGTGCGGATTGGAGGTTGTTAACGAATGCTAATTCAGCCGGGCAACAGCTTTTCGTGTCTCGAATTGATAATTTATGGTAACCCATCCGACGGCTGGCCTATGCAAAAGTTACTTCTGCAATCGCAGACGCCTGCTCTTTAAAGTTATGCGCAATGGAGAAACATACTGTAATAACTGTGTCTCATATGTCACGTCTTATACGCGACATGTTTCGTAATATAATTTCTCTGGTAACGGTAAAAGGAACACAACATCGGTGTACCGTTATCTCAATTTCAAAACGAAAGTAATAATTATTGAAGAAGATTCCACCAGTACTTTACGTCTCGCGGCGCATCATTATTTTGTACGGATTATGACGAGACCATGAGAGTTCACACTTTATTAACAGTATCTGGATGACCAAGTTTTGCACTGTATTTTTTTTGGTAGGTATTAGATTTATCGCTCCCGAAACCCTAAATACTAAATTTCATGAAATCGTTGGAGCCGTTTCCGAGATTCAGATCATATATATACATAATATATATACAAGAATTGCTCGTTTAAAGGTGTTAGATTTGACGCCCCCGAAACCCCCTGCATACTAAATTTCATAAAATCGTTGGAACCGTTTCCGAGATTCAGATTAATATACATCTAGACAAGAATTGCTCGTTTAAAGGTATTAATTAGATTTATCGCCCCCGAAACCCCCTGCATACTAAATTTCATTAACACGTTGGAACCGTTTCCGAGATCAGATTAATATACATCTAGACAAGAATTGCTCGTTTAAAGGTATTAGATTATAAATCTGTCATCATTATCATCATCATTTCAACCAAAAGACGTCCAATGCTGGATAAATGCCTTAAAGCGACACACTGAAAAACTTTCGTCGAATAGTTTAAGACTTTAATATAACTAACGAATCTGAAATGTTGGTATAGTTAAATTCATGTCTTTAACTTGAATTCACTAGCTCAAATACACGATTAATTTTGACTCGATCATAATTATTTTCTTTCGACACCACTAAAAATCACAATTATTGAAATTACAACAAAATTATTTAAATTATATGCTTGGAAACAGCTCTAATACATTGATAACATCAATATTCGTAATTTAGTAGCTGCATATTTTGATGACTAAAACCAATAAGTATTTTTTAAAATATTTTTAAGATTCTGTTAATTTGCGGTCTCAATTGTCGCAGGCGCTACGTATTTTCGACCTTGTGACAGCGCCAGTAAGGATCAACCTTTTTGAATGTTCACAAATCGAGGTGTCGTCTTAAGGATCTCCACAACGACTGGTTTTGTCTCTGCTCGTATCCAGCGGCTATCCGCGAACTTCACCAGGTCGTCGGTCCACCTTGTTGGAGACCTGTCCACACTGTGTTTTCGGAAGCGCGTTCGACACTCGAGAACTGTTTTGCCCCAGCGGCCATCATTATCAGGATTTGCCCTGCCCACTGACACTTAAGCTTAGCTTTACCTACTTAGCCTATTAAGAATGTAGGACCGTTTATGCCCTTGACTGTATGTACATTTACACATATAACAAGTACTTACTACAAGTACTAACATATACTTACTTAATAACAAGTATATTGTAACTTTTTAGCAGAAAAGTTAAAGAGTTATCTTTGCAGTTAAATTGTATATAGTAAGTAACACTTTAATGCTTTGACTCCAGAGTCACAAACTTTAACAAAAATGTAGAAATGTTTTTGCCCTTGACTGTATGTACACACACATGAGTACATGTGGTAAATGTGGTACACATACAAACTTACTTAATAAAAAGTGTGTTCTTGAACTTCTTTGCAGAAAAGTGAAGATGTTTAGTTGTATTTACTTAATAACACCAAAAGATTTATTCTCAGAATCGCATAACTGTAAACAAATGTTGTTCAGTCAAGATTGAACATACTTATTGCGGTTTAAAAGTATTGCCTTGTGTTTTTCGCGGGAAAGTCTTTACTTTCCCGCGAATTTTTAAAAATGAGATCACATTGTTAACGTGACCCTTTAGTCATGTTAGCTATGTGATCTCATTTTTTAAAATTTGTTATTTATCGAATAGGTATTGATAGCTTTTAACCGTTCAAAATTTTAAATCCCCTATTTGCAAATAAAACTTGCACTAGGCACTCGAATAGTGACAAAAACTCGCACTCTACTCTCAGTTCTTCAAAAAACAGGTCATCATCATCATCATAGGTCATCATTGTTAAATATTATAAACAACTAAGTAGCTAGCTTCGTAAACGGTTTTATGTAACTGTCGTTGTAAACGCACACATTGTGTCATTGTGTTGCCTTTTATTATATCCCCTCACTCTCATGTGACAGCGGTTTTGTGTGTGCACTCCGTAATTGCGTAATTGCGTTACAAATAAATCTCTTTTTACTGCCTCAATCTTTAGTTATTTCCTAATAATCTATCAATCATATGCTCGCCACTGAGCACGATCCGCGGCTACTCTCATCCAGCTCTTGCCAGCCGCCTTGCGAAGATCGTCGCTCCACTTAGTCTGAGGGCGTCCTACACTACGGTCTCCACTCGAGAACTCGTTTACCCCAACGGCTGTCGGTTCTGCGACTAAACAAATAATCAGGTGCTAGGCTTTATTTTTATTCAACATCTAGATTTATACAAGTATCAAAATGACACTATAACAATCAAGTCTAATATTTATTACAGTCGTAACATTTAATCCTTAGCGTCAATTCAAACCATTAAATGTTATATTCCACAACTTTATAGCCAATAACGGTAGAAGTAGGTAATTTATTTGTAATTAATATATTGCTGATCTCTGCGAAAAGAATTAAATCTGGTTACATTTAAATAATGAATAATAATTAAGTGAAATAACACAAGATATACAAGTTTAATAAGATTATGTAAAATTGGCATAGGCGTTTTATTGGAGGTTCATTAAGTGAATTAATCTATATACATATTTATTTATAAACATTGTATATAATGGACTATCATAGGCTGGTGACGATGATGGTGATGATGAATGGTTATGAGGTAGCTCCATGAGCTCATACTAGCTTGCCCATACTTGCCCATACTAGCTTTAAGATTATGTAACTGTTTTTGTTTTGATTGATGTGAGCAATAAATTATCTAACTATCTAAGGGAATGCTTGAATTTAGCAGCGTGATATTTTCAGACTGATGATAAATGGTTTGGACTTGTGACCCATGCGCTATTCTTTAGGAAAGAAGACCAAAGCGCTGCCATTCGTGATCCCGAGCCTTAACTGTGGCAGAGTAAAGAAGGTACTAGGTTCTTTAGTAGGTATACCTCCCCTCCCCTTATCGAGCTCTTAGTAGCTGGACGAGGGCAGAGGAGGAGACACCCACTTAACCCGGGGTCGCCCCTGGGTATGCCCAAAGCATTTAACCCAGCTGAAAGGTTGATTAGTGTCACCGAGGTATTCCACGAAGCACACCCAAAGTATTCCACGAAGCACACCCACCGTGTGCATGTCTTTTGTTCCAGAAAGGGGATTGTCAAAAGGTTGATTAATGTCACCGTGTGCATGTCTTTTGTTCCAGAAAGGGGATTGTCAAAAGATTGATTAGTGTCACCGTGTGCATGTCTTTTGTTCCAGAAAGGGGATTGTCAAAAGGTTGATTAGTGTCACCGTGTGCATGTCTTTTATTCCAGAAAGGGGATTGTCAAAAGGTTGATTAGTGTCACCGTGTGCATGTCTATTGTTCCAGAAAGGGGATTGTCAAAAGGTTGATTAGTGTCACCGTGTGCATGTCTTTTGTTCCAGAAAATGGATTGTCTCCACCACGGCCCGGTCAACCCGAGCCATTGTCCTAGCTTTTAGAAGCACCCTCGGGTTGTTCCGCTCTCGATCCGATCCGATACCCCTCGGAGAATCTAGTAGGGCACGGTGAACACACTTGCCGTTGCTTTAGAAGATCTCTGACGGTGCTTCGTTTCACACGGTTTGAGGAACCCTTTAAGTTTTTCGCTGCCCCCAAAAAAAGCCCGGTGAAGCTGAAAATGTCGTGAGTTGCAATTAGCAAACTCTCTCTCAAATCAAAAAAGGGGATGTACTTGACTTTTATCACTCTTATTGTGAGATATGTCGCTAAGGCTGGAAGAAGCAAGCAATTTTGTTTAGTAATGCTCAGCGTTCGAGGTACTTATTTCAGGGTCTCTAACTAATAAAACATAACAATGCTGTGACGGCAGGTTCAGATAAGATGGTGGGTAGCTAGTCAGGTGGACCCTACCACCAACCGAACCTTTAATAACACTCGAACGTGACGAAATGTGAATGTAACCTGTGGTCTTACCGCGAGACCTCAGAGGCATTATTTGGTTCATGTTAACATATGCACCATGATCAAGGACAAATTTGTTCGATGACATAACTTTTAAATACATAAATAAATCATATAATTCTTGAGTAAGTTTATGAGTTATGAGTTAAATTTATTAAGAAATTAAGGTAATGTTGACATTATTCAGCTTGCTATTAGAACTTAAAAGTTGGCTTCTTGTTGGGCCCATGTTATGTTTCTATCAATGTCCATACTTCTGGAATTCCCACTCTCTGTTGTCTAACGGGCAGACTTGTCGAGTTTTGAGCCAACGTGAGATGCAGTGGAAATGGAATGCATGATTACAGACTCCCCAAGCTACAGTACATTCCTCGCTGGTAGCAGATGCCTGGTTGGCTTGACATTCAATACACAGATCCATTATGTGATTGCGGCAGATGGCGCAGTTGTCCACGACAATATCCCAAGCCCATAGCGCAACTGCATTCCACTTTTTAACTTCAAATCTTTTTTTTGTCCCCTTTACCACTGCTTGAGGAAGCCATCTCTACCTCCTCTTCGTCAACGTCCATTACGTACGTATTAAGTACTTAGCTTTAATCAACACATCCTTTATTAGGGTATCTAAAGTTTGAATTCTATAAGTACTTATAATAAAAAGTAACTTATTATTGTACTGTACACATAAAACGCGTTTATCACGGAATATCGAAATTCATTCTTCCTACCAAACGCCCATTCGACCAAACGTTAATTCGATCAATGATAGAAATGTCAATGGTTACATCGACAAAATATTTTTTTGCCATCAGTAATAGAAAGGCCAAATGTTTTGTCGGCCTTATTTTAAACGGCGAAATGAATTTCGAGATCCCGTGGTAAACTCACATAAAACACATATAATGCCAAGTAAATAAAATATACACATTTATCTTAACAAAAAATTTAAATTTTAATAAGATTAGCTATATTACGATTGGTAATGTCATGTCAAGATGTCATTAATACAAAACACTGACAAATGAGAATACTTTCCCCTATCACGAAATAGTGAATATTAATGAGTGAAATATTGGTCGTAAACGACAGAGACTGTCTCTCAATCGAGAATTCCCTTAGAAAATATTATGCTTTGAATTGAGCGACATTTTGATAGCTGTATAAAAACCAGTTTATTTATAGCAATTCGTCTGATGAATTAGAGATTTTCTTGGCTACTCCATCTGTATGTAAACGGCTCACAGCTGGGTTCAAGCTTTCTGTGGGTTTGGACAATGGCCCAAGTTGGGTAATAACCCAACACTTTTTTAGGAATTTGTTGCTGTTTCCCTCCTTAAGGGGCCAAGCAACTCCAAGCAATTGTTTTAAGGCGACGCATTGGAAATTAACGTGGCGGGGATCTTGATTTTTCCCAACAATTACAAAACATATGAAAGTGATATTTAATGACATGATTTTTCATTTAATTGACTTCATTTTGCTAGTTGCAGAAACACGATTTGTTAACTTTTATAACAGAGAAAAAAAAATCATAGTAACCTCTTTTTTTTTATAGAAATTGTATGGGAATGGTGAACTATGACGTCATTATTTTGTTTCTTCAATTCAGTGTTTATTAAAAACTTTTTGTTTCCAAAAATTCATACTTATTATGGGATGACATACCTAACGCATGACCCGTCCTCTCTGAAATAAACAATATTTTCATTTTTTCGATGCATGGGGTTCCTAGAGCCGACCTGAACAAAGTGAGATCGGAGCTTATAAATCTTATACTAAACTTGGCTTTTCCTTCTGGTTCAGCCACCGAAATGCAAGTCTTAGTTTACCATACGTTTACGAATAAAGATAAGGATAAAGATAAAGAAACATTTGTAAAATGAGGACACATAAAATTTTCATTTTTTTTTTGTTATTTTGAAATAAATACTTTTTATTATTATTATAACACGCGCAAAACGGAAGGAAGCATAGCATAGCATAGTATAGTCTCATATAACACATGTCTACGAACTATATTCTAGGAAGTATACTCGTACTATCGGAGGAAATCGAAGTGAAACCAATTAAAAGAAAGTGAAAGTGAGCGAGTGATATAAGGGACTGTGGTGACGATGCGGTGTGATGTTTCAAACGACAATTTCTAAGGGATTTTTAATCTTGATATTATTATAATTGTATCACAAGTTGATAACATTAATTATTATTATTATAAATATGTACACAACAAAAAGAAACATTTACTTAACTTAACTTAAAAAAAACAGAAAAATAATTAGAAAAAGGTGACAAGAAGGCTGGCAGCTACCTCTGCCAGCGTATTAGTGTGGCAATCCAAAGGGGCAATGTTGCCAGCATTCCTGGGACCGCTCCCATGAGCCCACAGTTGGAGGACATCTTTTATTTGTAGGTCTTTAGTTTTAATTTTTTTAATTATAATTGTACAAGTTGTATAAATTTGTATAAGACACGTAAAGCCGATGTTCCCGGCTGTATTAGCAGTCGTTAACAACCACCAATCCGCATTGAGCCCGCCCGCGTGGTGGTTAATGGCCCGTCCTCCCTATCCATCCATAAGGAAGGCTCGTGCCCCAGCAGTGGTTATATAAAATGAGCTGGTGATAGTTGTGGTGGTGGTGATGGTGGTATAAGTTTCCGTATCCGTAACGGACGTCCATTTCATTGAAATAACTTATTTATAAAATAATGTAGTTACCTAATTCAATGGATATAATTCTTGTATACCCGGTACAAAACTATTGATCGATGATTGTTATGATTTGCAGACAATGATCTCACAGTCAGAGGTCCCGGGTTCGATTTATTATAATTATAGTCAAAAATAATTTTACGCAAATTTTGTTGCTTACAAATTACAATTTGAAAAAGTGTTGAAATTTTTTCCACGTGCTGGATTCGAACCCTAAGATATACCGGGTCAGTTGCACTACCAACTATGCTATCGTAGCTCTATCTAACCCGTCAAATTTTTAATAAATTTATCGTCGCCTGAGGAATAACCCTATAATTATGCCGTATGTCCATGTCGTGGAGACAATATTATGCGTTGATTTTCGACTCTTGTCAAAAGTAGGTAAAGTGATTAACTTCAAGTATGTAGCAACATATTATTACGCGATATTATCTGGCACTAACATAACAGTATCATTAAGTGTTTTAATGTTTGTGTCCCCTGTGTGGTGCCGGGGATAAAGAATTGCACCACCCCCTCTCTTACTGTGGATGTCGTAAAAGCCGTCTAAGGGATTATTCCAGAGGATGGGCAGCAGCATCTCTCTGAGGTTACCCTCAACCTACTGCGATCGCCAACCCGCCTGCCAAGCGTGGCGATTACGGCAAATACCCCTCATATCCTTGGGGGAGGCCTTTGTCCAGCAGTGGACGTCTTTTGGCTGAGATGATGAGATGAGATGAAGTGTTTAATACACAGGCACCATTTTCGTACGAAAGTAATATAAAGTATCCGTTTAAGTAACTAAACGGTAGTCTGTGTGTTTACGATCTCATCTCTTACATAGTAATTTATTCCAAATATGAATAAAAGCAAATACAAGTCTTATCTATGATATACGAGTTTCTTTCTACTTGTCTTTTTATTTTATTAGTGCTTTTGATTTTTTGTAAAGAAACATCTCAAGTGCACTGAGCAACGTTCGATTACAAAAAGGTACTTAAGACGGCGCATTGGTAATTTACGTGGCGGGGATCTTGATTTTTCCCAACAATTACAAAACATACGAAAGTGATATTTGATGACATGATTTTTCATTTAATTGACTTCATTTTTTTAGTTGCAGAAACACGATTTTTCAAATTTTATAACAGAGAAAAAAATATCAAAGTAACCTCTTTTAAAACATAGATTCACATTTTACAGGCTAACCAGACCGATTTAAGCATCTAAATTTTCTTAGTAAATTAGTCTTAACACACACTTCAAAATTGTAGTTCATTTTTTTTAAATAATTTGTAGTTTAATTTGAAGAAAAAAAAACAGTTTTTCTTATGGTACGGGGCGCAAACGCTCGTATCAAAACGTATGAGATTTATTGTTTAGCGGTGCGTCGCCTTAACTGGATAGTTCATTAGTTATCTTCTTCTTAGTCGTTTTACACTCTTGGCAGAGTTGTCGTGGTCGTTACTTCGGTCGCAGTGAGCCGCCTGACCAGCCGACGCCATTCTCCCCTGACCGATGCCATCTTTGTGCACGCGTATAAGGGGTATCATCATCATCATCATCATCATCTCAGCCAAAAGACGTCCACTGCTGGACAAAGGCCTCCCCCAAGAATATGAGGGGTATTTGCCGTAATCACCACGCTTGGCAGGCGGGTTGGCGATCGCAGTAGGTTGAGGGTAACCTCAGAGAGATGCTGCTGCCCATCCTCTGGAATAGTCCCTTAGTCGGCTTTTACGACACCCACGGGAAGAGAGGGGGTGGTGCAATTCTTTATCCCCGGCACCACACAGGGGACCAATAAGGGGTATGTCATTAGTTAAATCACGTTGCAAAAAGGTCCTCGTCAACTTAAGTAATTCTATTGGTTGTTTTTTTCGCACACAGCTTATTTCGCACAGCTCTTGTGGAAACGCATCCATAGGTAACCCTCCTAAGGCCTACCTAGGTCTCCCTAGGTCACCATTGAAGCGAAGAGGAGCTGAGCGGGGAAGAGCGGAGTAGAGCGAAGCAGCTTTAACTGCGATCAAACTTCATTGCGGTGGAGCGGAGAAGATCCACAAAAATTGATGCCGCCCCAACAATGCTCTGTCCCGCGCCGCTGTTCCTTAGAAATACGAGTACGCCGCTCATATCTGCTCCCAGCTCCACTAAACACCGCTAATTGGAGCGAAGCGGAGAAGACCCATTAGAATAAAAGGACTCCATTGGTTGCTTTCCACATAGATCTGCTTAGCTCCCATCCGCCTCAATGTTGTCTCACCCTTGGATGGCTTTCCACCAAAGAATCCGTCAATAGGAAAACTTTATTATTCTGGACCCGCTTGGTTGTTGTAAATGAAGTGATATCCTATTGATGATTTTATCTTCGCTCACCGATTAACTTGTACAGTCAACAGCAAAGGTAACTGATGATTGGTCAAGTTTCAAAATATGAAATCAGTATGAAAATCAAAACTTTTTAGACGCATATCGAAAAACCTTCGAGTGTCTACTAGTACCTGCAGACTTTGACTGTAGTTATATAGAAAATACCGACTTACACTATTGAAACTTAACTTTGAAATCTAGTAAACATCATCTACTTTTGCTGTTGACTGCACAGCTCTGGTGAAAACGCAGCCTTACCTATATTTTCAAGCTGCGTTGTATTCATGTTTACGTTAAACTTGAATATACGAATACAACATTTCTACAAATATTAAAAGAGCTGTTAGAATATCTGCCTACAGAAGAAATATACAGCAATTAATACTTTTAACCTGAACAGTTAGTTAAAAGACTAAACACAATTTTTATCTAACTAAATGAGAGTCTTGAAATTCTCAGAGAATATGCCACCTAATATTTACTATTACCCGTTGTAGTTGATGCTCGGTAGCTACAATTTATTATTCCAAAAACGCGGTTATGTCTACAAAGATAGAGACTATTTTACAATGGAAAGTCATAGATGCTAAGTCATACATTACTAATATAAATTGACATCTCTCATTGCGGCACTTATGCACATTTTCACCATTGACCCTAAGTTTTAGGTGACCCCTAAGCCATTTTAGGTGACGGTTTTGCTCCAACAACTGTCCCCTAACATGGCTTAGGAGTCACCTAAAACTTACGAGTCAATGGTGAAATCAGGCATTATATTATAGTCTGTTAGCTAGTATGTTATTATTTTAAAAGAATATGAGGTAAAGAGTTGTATACGTTTTCTTGTATGATTCACAGTTGACACTAGAATGCATGGATTGGCCGAAGTGCGGTGTAATTTGCATACATACAACAATGGAAACTTGGAACACGATTTTGTATGAATGACCATAAAACGTATCGGGCATCACGCTTTTTGAATATATCGAGGTCCTTCCAGTTAATCTATGGTTTTATTTGGAAGGTGAAACTCTTTGAAATACAACGAACTGACAAATTTAAAAAATCTGTACACTTCTTTTTGAACACTTTTGTGTTTCAGAAAGCTGAGAGTTTAGTTTATAAAAGGTGTTTAATATTATTAATAATACATCAATGTATAGGTTTTTTACTTTACTTGTAAGTTAAGCAATTTTAACTGTTGTGTTAGGCCCAGAAATATGTTCAACGGAAACTCTTTGATAAACCTACAAACTATGAAAGAACAACAACTTCATAAGTTTTTTAGTAGTTAGTTTTTCATTTATAAATAAATTGCTTACATTTATACACAAGAAAGATATATATAACACGTTTTATGTATAATTTTTTTAAATACTATATGAACATTTTAAAAAACCTGAATAATAAAAAATCTTACTTCAATATAATGTCGTTGTGAAAGCGTCAGAACCGCACCGATGCATTCGTAAACCCGTGGAGCCACGTAAATATTAAGATAAACTCATACCTCCACAGCTTAATGGGTTACGGCATTACGACCTAGGCCAGGGCTACTCATTAAGGCTAGTCGACTGTAAGTGCTAGGCAAGTGGAGCATGGACTTAATAATCTTGTTTGTTTACATATTTATCTTATAAGATAAGAGATATATGGTTCATACGGCTAAGGAGGCGCTTAACAAATTACCTAACTCAAAAAAACCTTATCTAAGGAGATATTGTTTTCTTGAGATAAGTGCTACAGTTGTAAGTTGTACACTATAAGTAACACCGTGTGTGTTACTTCACACTCCCTAATCCGATCCGATCCGAACCCTTCGAAGAATCTAGTAGGGCACGGGGACGCGCACTTTTAAGTGTGCGATGCCGTTTCCTCTAGAAAACCTCCAAAGGTGTTTCGTTTCAACACGGCTTGAGGTACCCTTTACGTACCTCGCCGCCCCCAAAAAAGGCCGGTGACGCTGAAAATGCCGTTTGAGGCAATCAACATTCTCTCTCAAAAAAAAAACGCTCCCTAATACTTGTAGGTATATTTTTGGTACACACACTGCACACTTAAAGTGTAAAGCGTATATTTAGATATGTTTCTGTGATCGCTGGGTTTAATACCGGTAGTGATCACCGACTTGTCCGGGGCACTCTAAATGTCGATTATAAATCTGAACGTGTCCGTTTGATGAAGTCCACGCTTCCCCCAAATATGGTCCAAACCATTGTGGGCTCCGAAACATTCCAATTAAATTTGGAGAACAGATTTGCAGCCTTGGAAACAACGATTGACACTGACATCAACCAGGATATCGACCAAGTTCTAGGAATTCTCAGGGATAAAGGGATAAAACTCGGCGCGAAACGGAACAACGTCAGAATGTCTAAACTTTCTCAAGAGTGCTTACAGCTCATTGAAAGACGACGAGAAAATACGGAAGTAACTTCTCCCGAACAGCGGGCTTTAAGCCGAAAGATCACGAAGCTTGTAACGTGAAGCTCGAATACTCGCGAAATCGAACATGCGATTGAGCAAATCGGGGATCGTTCAAACCCTATACCTATATGTTTGTGTTCAAACATTAATTCGTCATTAGAACTTAATTGATAGTTATGTTAACCCATCAAATCAATGACCAGTTGCTATTTAGACCAGTAGACCCGTTGCGTTTTAGACCAGTTGCTACTTAGACCAGTTGCGTTTTAGACCAACTGATACTAACTCAATCAATTTACTTGACAGCCACTGGACAGGCAGTGCCTAGTGTGGGGTCAAAGAAAAACTAAGCCTCCTTAAAAATTATGCGTATATTTATCATATCGTAAGTTTCTTTTTAAATTTATTAGCGCAACTAGAAGGTGCGCTTCGAGGAACAGTTTAGTTGCGCTTCAATATGGCGCTTGAAAATGGTTGCGCTTCGAGGAATACCTCTCTATATTGTTTAGTTTGTAAGCATTTATAAAATAAATTTATTTATATTTGTAGTTGTATCTATGAAAAAAAAGCAAATCTGCTTGTAGTAGGTTGAATTCACGTCAGTAATCTAACGGAGCTATAGGATTTTTTTCAATAAATTTATCTCACGTTTTTAGTACCTAATAGTAACTATAATATGGATGAGCTGTAGGGATTGAACCACAATTGTCGCATTCAACTTGTGCATCTATCCATTCGGCTACCAATGCTTCTCGTCAAGACTTGAACCCCTTGTAGAACCTAATAAGCAGTGATCGGAGTAGGTAGAGCTTTTAGGTTCATTGACCGCAAACATTGATGTTAATATGGATATTTCACGAGATTCTGACTAATACTCCGGGATTCGATTATTTGATTCTTGTATAAATATAAGAAATTGTTACATAAAAAATATATGTGATTTAATTAATCAAGTTTCTATCTTTTTATTCAACTATCCTTAAACCCGTCCTTATATTTATAGGAAGTGTATGCTTTCACATTCATTCGGTGAATATCCATATTATTCTATCATATGGCAAGTACATAAAATAGCTCTGCCTACTCCGATCTATGCTAATAAGGCACGGAGACTCGCATGCGTGTAAATCTAACTATCCTTTTATGATTATTTACATAATTAAGCAAATATTGTTGCGAACAAATTGAAATTTGAAAAAAGACAATGTGTTAAAAAAGTCTACGAGCGGGATTCGAACCGACACCCCACATGTCATGGGGTGCAGGTTCGAATCACTATAAACATAATGATCACTATAATCACTATCATTTTACGATCATTTTCTATATTTCTAACTGATATACATAGGTGTTATATCTAATAAATCAAATAGCTATAACTATACTGGCCTGCAAAAATAAGTACTACACTTTTAATATTTATTTATTTTCTAAACTATAGAAGTTAGAGATTTTTAAATAAAAAACGTTTTGCAGCAATTTTTATCAGCTTTCTTTAAAACTAAAGTAAATTATACATTAGTAACATTTTCCTTTTTGTTTCGAAAGTATATCTTGTGTACTTAAAAAGTTATTGCAATTTTAAAAGTGTGATACTTAATTTTGCAGGCCAGTGTATTAATCGTATAATTAATAACATCCTAGTTTTACGTGTTTATTGAATTAATAGGTGCGAGCCGAGTTTTTAAGTCGAGGTCAGTTTGTTTCCTATATTTAATTGTTTCACTACGCTTTATTAACTTTAATGAACTCAGTCTTGTTTTTAGTGAGTCCATCAATTTTGATAATTAGCAACAAATTAATACACTAATTGGGTTGATGTTAGGCATTTAATTATGCTGCAAAGTGCGGCGAGGGAATACCGGTGCTTTATTGGGTAGACCCCCATAACAAAGGGGGGGAGGGGTGGGAGTTTAATAACGTGAATTTCACCGGGCAAAAAAGGAAGGTAGCTATTTAAATTGCATGAATTACTAAATTACATGAATAAGCAAAACGCAATAAATAAGATTTATATGAGATCGATATCTAGTTCTGCGTACAACATTATTAGTTTGATATATTATATGTTATGATGCATTTATCATTTCTGCGAAAAAGTTTTAAGGATCATTCGCGAATTGCCTATTTTATTATAAGTTGAACTCCATTTTTAATACTTATTAAAAATGGAGGACTTTATTATTTAATAATTATATTATAGGTATATTATCAAATAATAAAGTAGGAATTATAGCTATTTTGGTACTTCCGCACCATTACGAATTAGGGATCTTCAAGAAACGAGCCTTTTCCTTCCTTAAAGGCCGGCAACGCATCTGCGATACCTTTGGTTTTGCGGGTGTCCATGGGCGGCGGTGATTGCTTGCCATCAGGTGACCCGCCTGCTCATTTGCCTCCTTCTAATATACATACAAAAAATACATAGAGTTACTTGTAAGTTTAAATAAATAAAAGGTAATCAAATAGGATATGGGTTTATTATATTTACTATAGGCCCGCGACTTCTTCTGCGTGGTGATACCGTTGACTTATTTCTGAAGGATAAATTCTGATAATAGTGTTGTGACATTGTGTATTTTGATTTATTTTGTGGTTATTATTTTATTATTATTATTTTGTATTTTCAAATTGACATTTCGTTTAATTTATTTTTAAAATTGTAGTTTTTCTTTATTATTTTATGTTGCATGTCAGTAAGACAGAATATGGCTGAACTAATTATAAGCACTATGAGTAAAACCAACTACCACGTATACTTCGCAATAAATATATTTGATTTGATTTGATGCGCGCACGCAAATTTGAATACACCTCGTTCGCCACCACGAAACGCTGGCTGCTTCAATGCCCTACAAAATCTAGTTGTCGCTAAGAAAAGCACTACGCATTTTGATGGATGTTTAAGAACGCATTTGAATACATAGAATAGAAAATGAACTTGAATTACATATGATAAAGAATCCAAGCAGCGTTTACGCTAAAACGTTCCTGTACATCGTACAGCGTATAATCTTCCATGATTACACGTCAAATTCAATTGGAGGCACACTGCGAGCCGAACGCATTATAACGGCCGACCGCTACCCCGGTGGCGCCGTACAGTTACGGCTTAGCCCACTTCCCTGGATCTGAGGCATTTCCGCGGCCATGGCCAACGCGAGCAAGAACTTTGAGTGGGCTGTGTACGGCCTGACCCAAATCTGGCCGGTGTACGGAATTTATAAGGATTGTACCAGGGATTCCCAAACTATTTTGGGCAAGAGACCCCTTTTCCAAAATAAACTGATACCTCAGACCCCCATAGCCAAATAACTTTCAAAATTCTATCTCTAGTTTTTTCCTATTGATACAAAAACTTTGCGGTTAGTTAAGTAAACTTAAACTTATACTTTCTACTAAAATATTAGTCATTCTTATAACAAGTTGGTACGTGGCTAGAACCACGATAACTCAATTGGGAGAGCACCTGACCCGGTATGTCAAAAGGGTGCAGGTTCAAATCCTGCTCGTGGAAATTTTTTCAACATTTGTGTTTTTAAGTTGGTACACGAAACACAACTTAATCAGTATCTTTAACGTTTCAAATAAGAACTTGTGTTAATTAAAGGGGTCGATTTTTAGACCTCTTCGACCCCCAACATCAGTTTTCGTTTATGTCGGCCCCTGGAAGACCAATTTTGACCCCAAGGGGTCGATATCGACTACTTTTTTGAATCCTTGGATTGTATGGGCTAACTAAATTTTTTATAATTATTTTAATTATTAATTATTAACTCTGTGCCCCGGGTTCGATTTCCAGCGGGCGATGAAAATCAGCAAAATTTTATTTTTTTATTTTAACATGTTTCACAAGTAGTGCCGTCAAGTTACTTAAAATTGCATATAAATATTATTCCATTAAAATGCCTAATACGAGAATACACAATTCCATATTCAGCATTTTTGTGAACACATTATCGACTTGGTGTATAAATACAAATTGAAATCTCAATAAATTGTTAAAAGAATCGCGAATCATAAAAATTTCGCCAATCTGAGATTTAAAAGTGAGAAAGGAATGCGATCAATATGAAATATTGCCTGATTGTAAATGATATTGATTAAATCGGCAGAAAATTAATAAGTTCGATAACATTATGCATATAAATTGTTTATAAACGCATAACTACTATATATATCATTATAAATACGTTTAGGCATAGAGTTTCGATTTTAAATGGACTAATTATTAGTTATAGATTTATTTGGTGAACTTTTCCACTTTCCAATACTTTAGGCTGCCCATCCACGTTAGACAATCGGTGACGATTTTTTGTCGTTGAAAATGAAACATCGGCTTTTTTATCTTTAATTGATTAAAGGTTAACCTGATCAGAACATGCCTGAGCCCATTGTGGCTTTTTTTGTAAACCATCAAAAGGAGTCACTGACTTACTTACTACGTAAAACAAAGAGACATAGACTTTTTAAAATCGGTCATTTATTTATCTTGTTCCCAACGACATAATCATTTTATGAATATGGTTATTTATTTATAATTTTACGCAAATATTGATACAAACAATTTGAAATATGAAAAAAGACAAAGTGTTGAAAAAAATCCACGAGCGGGATTCGAACCCGCACCCCATGACATGCCGGGTCTAGTGCACTACCACCTATGTTATCGTGGCTCCACGCCACGATAACATAGGTGGTAGTACGATCCCGCTCGTGGAATTTTTTCAACACTTTGTTTTTTTTTTCAAATAATAAATAAATGTTTCCCACACTCACACCAATTATCTAGCCCCAAGAAAAGCTTCCTTAACCCTAGAGTGGGCGCGTCTTCCCGCGAAACGTCAGTGGGCGCGTGGGGAGCATTTTGCCGCCCATTTTCTTTGATAATTTTAAGTAGGAATACAGCAATTGAATTTATTTATTTTCTCAGGATTTAAGTAATACACAAATAAGTAATGATAAATCAACATATTTATTAAACGCTGTTTTAAGAACTTTGGTTTACAAGAGATTTTAGAAAACGTAATATTTTAATTGACTTTTTTAACTTATCCTGTATACTCTATAATACTGAAAAAAATTAGAAAAAAATAACAAAACTATATGTTTTCTAAATCTACTGGATATGCTTTATCCAAACAGTCTTCACAAAGGTATGTGCAATGTTCATTGCACAGTAACTTTGGGCACCTGCAACACCCTATTTTCGTGCGCCAATTTTTCTTTGTTGGACATATACTGCATTTGCCCTCCTTCTTTGAAGATGATGCTTGTTCTACTGGTACAAGACGAACAATTTCTCGTCTACAAACTGTAAACTAGCATCTTCAAAATCCGACATTACCTGTAGCCAAGACACAATTTGAGCGTCCATTTTGATATTATCACTTGACACTTTGAAATCCTGTAATTAAAAGCGTTTTTTAATTTTTACAATTAATGCACTTTATAATATAGTCTACATTTCAACTTTGCAAAAATTACATGACACTATTTTTACTTACGTGAGTGGGCGCGTGGTGAGCAATTTGCCGCCTTGCAACACCTGGTGGTAACAACCTTCTCCTCAAGTGGTCCCCCGCGCACTCATGACGTCCAGTCTTTCGGCACGTGTTGCGAACGAAAGTAGGGGCAGCTACTAAAAAACGCAAGCCTAACGGGAAATTGTTTTACGAACTATTAACGTTTTTTTAGCGCGGGCGGCAAAATGCTCATAGCGCGCCCACTCTAGGGTTAAGAAACTCGAGAAATGGTTAACTAAACAACGAATAAACATACTTAATATACTTAAATACATAGTTATTATACATAGGAAACACCCAGACCCGAAACAATTTAGATAAACATATTTCTAAATTGATCCGACTGGGGATCGAACCCTGGGTCTCAGAGATGGCGACACCATGAAAACCGGTGTGCAAGCCACTCGACCAAGGAGGTCGACAATCATTTTACATAGTAAGTTCTATAACTATTTCTAAGTATACGAGTATACATAAGAACAGTTTTAAAGAAGTTTTACAGATGTAGGCTATACAACATTCTAAAATTAGGTTGCAACGAATGGTTAATATCAGGTAGAGATGAGTCATTTGCCTAAGGTAACTATAAGATTACTTATTTTAACTTTACTTGTTTTTTTATCTAATTAAGAAAAAGAAAGTCGTCCGAAAACTCGGCCCGTTTATCAAACGAGCAATAAGTCTTACGCGTGCGGGCAGCTTTCGTCGTCGAAGACATAATTAGGAACTATTAAAAGGCAAATATTATCACATATACATCTTAGGGTCATTAACTATTCATGAAAGGGTTTAATTTAAATATATTATATGATCATTAGAACGTTGTTAATCATTATCATGAGTTACATTGATAGTTGTCGAGCAAAGTTATCATATTTCAATTAGTTTCACCAAAATGTATATATGTTACAATTTTTATGTGTTATAATAAGAGCACATTATACATTCATAAACAACATAATTTGTATAAATCAGAAAATTGGCACTGGTCGGACATTGTCATCTTCAGTCAATAAAAAGAAATAGTTCTTCTGTGGTAGATAGGGTAGAGTTTCTTTTTTAATAATTAGACGCTCTCATAGAAAAGGAGAAAGACCTAGCTGAGTGTCGAGCTGATTCTTTAAATTCACTGTGAAGAAGTTGAAGAAAAAGTTATAAAAAATTACGAACCGAAGACGTAATAATATAATAAATGTACTTGTATGTATAGGAGGCCAACAACAAAATAATCCTTTTTAAAAAGCTAACTTGGTATAATACTCAGAACGATAACTAATTATTATTCTAGGGTCTAATGTTAGTACGTGTTTACTGACAGCAACGTCTGTCTTTGGTTGTAAAGTAGTAGTCGTAGTCTATTTGGGTGACAAATTCTTGAGCTCATTCGTAAGCCCACTGCAGCGCTATTCTCTAACCAAAACAGCGTCGAACTCGACGTTGAACTCGCTTATAACTTGCAAACGAATTTCAACCTACTTTTACATCCTAGTAATAAAGTCTACATTCGTTTGCAAGTTATGAGCGAGTTCAATTTCGAGGTCGACGCTGTTTTGCTTAGAGAATAGCACTGCTGGTTATGTCGATCGTTACCGAAACGCACAATCCACTGCGCTACTGATACTTTTCTCGGCTATTAATAGTATGCTTCATAAATAAATACGAATACGTAGGTGAACGAACTGGTTTCAGCAATTTCTACATAATATTATACAATTTTATACGCTTTCTCATTATGTGGAAGCTTAACATAATACTGATCGAGAAGGCCAAAGCACAATAATATTGCGACGTTTATGAGCTATGATAAAATTATATATCAGTCGTGCTATCATGCTCTCCAAAATCTTTTTTGATATTCTTTTTGATATTTTACGGGTAAGCACAGTGCCTTGATCTCACCTGATGTAAAGTGATGATAAGGCCAATGATGGAAGCGCACTTCACCCGGGAACCTCTACTAGTGAGGCACTGGCTATCTTATCTCTAGCTGCCGGGACACAACAATGCTACAAATATTGATGTTATGGCGACATATTTAGATAAGATGGTCGTAGCTAGCTAGGCGGACTAACAAGCCCTTCCACCAACCAAACCGAGTACACAAACATGTACCCCCCGCTGGGAATCGAACCCGGGACCTCTGGGTCTAAGCCGGTGGTCTTAGCCACTAGACCACAGAGGCGGTTAATATGAGTAAGATATTGAGATATGATTAAGACGGTAAATAACTCTGCCTGTAGGTAAATAATTGCTGCAGCTTATTGACACTTGCAACCCTTTGGTGTAACTTGCGCGTTGCTGATTCCTATTCTAATTTATTTTACCTAATTGCCAAATAAATTTACTGGATCTAACCTATAACCCGCGACACGGGATTTAAGAATAGTACAGCTTGATAGCAGAAAAAGGTATAAGGGCTGCAAGGAATGGGATAACTATCACGAGGGGTTCAACGAATAATTTTGTTCTCCCGAATTCCTAAACTAGAAGCTAAACACTGTAACTCATCCTCTTATTTGCTCTCAGTATGATCTGGGACCATCGCTTGGACAATCTCATATATTGATTCCCCGGGCCCCGGTACAGCAGCCCGCCAAGGATCAAGCCTGAAGTTGTTTGAGCGTGTTGCAGTCCTGAGGCTAATGATGGATAGGGATTTCCCATCTCCATCTTCACCATTCGAGGGAAAGAGGCGAGCTTACTGCCGCCTCCTTTATACTACTTACCCTATTACGTCTTTCTTTGGCTTTTGGTATCCAACTGCTGCCAGCCACCTTGCGTATATCGTTGTTGGCACATAAGCTAATTGCGTATATCGTTGTTGGCACATAAGCTAATACAAATTGAAATGTCGTTCATATAAAAAACGCGTGCTGTTTCGTAGACGAAAACATCGTATCTACTGATCACACATCACAAATACCTTCGCACCAAATTACATCTTAAATGCCATTGCACTAGGTTTATGTCGTTTATGTTTGTCGTGTAAAGAAGCCGTTTAGTTTTGCCAGTCGATTGTTATTTTGCAGAAAACCTCCGTTAAAACATCGTTGTTGGGGGCTTGTTTTAAATCCGCCTAGCTAGCTGCGACCGTCATAATATTATAACTAAGTTTAGCGCCATAAAAAAAACGTAGGTGTTAAAATTGTGTGTAATTAATGTGCGATGTGTAAATGTGTTACCTACTCGAGTCACAGAAGAAACTCGTGTATTAATAGTAGACGATTAAAAAATGTGTCGTAGTTAATTATAAAAAATAACAAGTGTTTTTCTTCTTCTTTTTCTAAATATTTATAAGAATGTAAGACGAAGTAACAATAATTACTATTAGGTAGCTTTTTATCGAAAATAAATTTAAAATAAGGTGTGGTCTAAATAAACCTTTATAATAATGGGTGACACATGTGACCCGCACAAGCACTCTAGGAACATTTTGGAGCGCGAGCACCCTAGTGTTTTAAAAATTTGAAACACTATGCCTTCAATCTGAATGAGTAAGCCTCCCACTAGACGCTTTGTAATCGGTAATTATCAGCAGTTTTGTTGTATTCTCATAACATGTACATTATATGGTACATTGTTGGCTAATGACTGGTTATTAACTGCTATTATGCTGGCTACACGCGATAGTGCCACCATTCAACCAAATGTTAGCCCAAAGCCCGAACCGTCTAATTCTATTTTAAAATAAGAATAATATGGGGTTGTCATTCAATAAATTATCTTCGTGAAGATTTGCAGCATTGATACGGTAATTAATTTTAAAAAACCAATGAGTTTCGTATACTTACTATACAAACAAAGTAAAATACTCTTAAATTCTTTTATAATTTATTTCCTCCTCTATAAATTAAAAAAAAAACTTGAGAGGTGTCAAGGGACACCCGGATGGAACGAAGTTCCTTTCGATTAATTAGTGAAGGAATTGTAATAAAATTTTATTTTTTTTAAGTTATAATAATATTTTTTTTATTATTAACAAATATAATGTTATATAAACTTTATTAGTAGTTTTTTTTTTTTGTTTTTTTTTGTTTTTTTTTTAGGTTATAGTGCGTACTTGCTAAAAATACAAAAGCATTTATTATTATCTGTATATAATCTCTACTTACCTAACTCCATCAGCAATATCCGGAACTTGTGCAGAAACGCTGTCAGGATTCATTATTATTATTATTTTTTATTATTTATTATTTACAAAAAACCTGTATACACTCAACAAAAATAATCGTCGAAATAAAAATGAAAATATCTGGCTTGCTTTCTATAAGAGAGAGAGAGACAGACAGAGAAACATTTTGACAGACAAAGAAACAGTTTTGCACTGAAACCCTTGCAAGCTAACTATACTTGCTAACTATGCTAACTATGCTTACTATACTATAGCAAAAATGAAACTTATTTTGAAAATACTGTATATTATTATTACAAAATATTAAATCAACGAAAAAAATATTAATAAATAAATAATTTACAAATAAAATTAACAAAATAATATTCTCGAACGAACGGAGGACTCGAACCTGCAATCTTCGGATCCGAAGTCCGACGCCTTATCCATTAGGCAACACGGTCTTATGATAACAATGGCGAAATTAACGTACACTTCTATTGATAAAAAAAGTGTCGTGACAACTTTTTTCGTAAGAATTTTTTCCGTCCAGCCCCCTTTCACAACGCGCGATAAGGAACTTCGTTCCAATAAAAACCTTAAGTGACTCGACGAATGCTTATAATTTATTACCTGTTTACTTTATGTTGGGCTGAACTGAACGCTCAGTAAACACAAGACGTCACGACGCTTCGCCATGACAGATTTTCTGTCATATCTTTTTTCAATCTAAGGGAGGTATATCCACAATAAACTCCAGTAGCAGTGGCGCCAGTGTTCGACACTTTAAGACCAGTTTTCGACACATTTTCGTGACCAAAAAATAACATTTAAATTTTTTGGCATGACAGCCAGAAAGCAGAGGTCAGTATCCAATTGTTGCTGAAGTCTAAAATCAGTAGCTGACATCTATCTTTAATAATTAAAGGTAAAAAATGTCGACCACTGCTGGCACTTCCTCTCTCTTGCCACCAAGGTTTCCCCTCATACCTGGTGAATTGGGATCGGGGTAAAAACAGACAAATTCGTCTAACGGCTTTTCTAGCTAAAAAAATAAAATAGTGTCTACTATTTTTTAGGTAGGTATCTAAAAAGGTTTGGTCTGAAATTTGAGTGCAGCTAGTAACTTATTACGAAAGTGTCACTATGTTTAGTTTTTGAAGTAAAAGTGGCTATAGATGGCGCTATTTTCAAAATACGGTCAGTGTTATAAATTCTGACGGAGTCTGACTAGTTTTATTATTTAACTTAGTTTCAAAATAGCGGTCAAAATAACGGTTTGGTCAATTACGGTTGGCAACACTTACTAGTCGACTGGTAGAGTATGCCTCAAGGAATTAAGTCTGCCTTTGGCTGTATTTTTGCAATAAAGAATAAATAAATAAATAAACACTGCACAGTAGCAAAGCGATGACAGGTACACGCTTATTTATAAAAGATTATCGGTTAATAAGTATGGGAGAAACTTCGATCGAAACACGCGTCGAGTAGGAAGGTCAAAGATTAATTATCTCGTTTATCATAAAGAGAACAAGACAGAACGGAATCAATTTTAGCTTGTCAATTTATAAATATTGTATTTTTATACAAATATCGGCAGAATTAGATTATGTATAATATTTAATGCGTTGTTTTCACATTTTATCGTTTCTTAGTTGTCACACAACTTCGGATCGGAATGAGAAAAAGAAAAAGTTCATTTGTTTTGGAGGGAAAGTCAAAATTCATGTTTCAGTTTTTTGTCTTTTAAACAATCTTCCAATCAAATGTTGAAACGTTAACAGCTTAACTGTAATTTGCAAATAAAAAATCACATACATAATTATGTGTTTACTTCGCAAAGTATTTAAACACGAAATGTTGCTTACATATTTATTATTTCTGCGATTTTATAAGGTGATTATAAGGCACATACATAAAGTTGAATGCGACATGTACCTATTGAAACTTTCTTTTTTAAAATTAAAGCTTGTTAATTAATTCCAAGTTTTCAGTCTCGGTTTCGAGCGTGAAAATGTTATAGAGCCTTTAACGGGCTTACCAAGAGCTTTTAATGCAGTATTCATCATCTCCGCTGTTGGGACACGAGGCTTCCCTAATGGAAACATACAGCGAAAACGGGCCATAAACCAACACGCGGGCCCAGTGAGGATTCGTGGTTGTTAATGACTGCTAATGCAGCCCGGAACCAATGGCTTAACGTGCCTTCCAAACCAAGGAGTTTGAAATTTTAACTTTTTGGTCACCCATTCGAATACCGGCTTTTGCGAAAGTTGTTTAACATCAGCAAACGCAGACCAAGCGCTTTAACCACTGCTCCATCGAGCTCCTCAAAGTTTAAGGCGACGCATTGGAAATTTACGTGGCGGGGATCTTGACTTTTCCCAACAATTACAAAACATATGAAAGTGATATTTGATGACGTTATTTTTCATTTAATTGACTTCATTATGCTAGTTGCAGAAACACGATTTGTCAACTTTTGTAACAGAGAAAAAAATATCAAAGTAACCTCTTTTAAAACATAGATTTGCATTTTACAGGCTGACCAGACCGATTTAAGCATCTAATTTTCTTAGTAGATTAGTCTTAACACACACTTCAATATTGTAGTTCATTTTTTTAAAATTTTTTTTAAATTGTAGTTTTAATTTGAAGGAAAAAAAACCAGTTTTTCTTATGGTACGGGGCGCAACGCTCCGTATGAGATTTATTGTTTAGCGGTGCGTCGCCTCTTTGCAGTCGTGAAAACTAAGTATACTCCTTTATATACGCTGCTACACGCGACACCTTTTTTTTGGAAAGCGTTGTTGATAGCATCAGGCGGCCATTTCAGCGTCGTCAAATATTTTGGGGGGACGAAAAACTTTAAGGGTTCCTAAAGCCGTGTGAAACGAAGCACCGACAGGGATTTTCTAGAAGGAACGGAATTACGGTTTAGTGCGTGTCCCCGTTCCCTCTAGATTCTCAGAGGGGTTCGGATCGGAACGGGAGCAGAACAACAGTTGACTGGGTGCACACGCGTCTTGTTTTAAAAACCGCAACAACATTTCTACAATACTGCTTTAAGAACTCATGGTAAACCACCTAGTACTAATGGCGTCTGTATCGCCATAGGCTTTTGCATCACAAAAGCACACATAATGCAGCTTGCAGTAAAGTGGAAAGCGACCACACGTTTACGAGCTCTTAAAATAACACCGTACCGGTAAGTTTACCGCGAATGTCATGGAAACTGTCAGGAAACATAATGTGGGTAATTTATTATAAATTTAAATTTTATTGCTTTCGTTTGTAATTGTGATGCTAATTACTTATTAATAATAGTCCAGCCCCCCTAGACAAGTAGTAAGACGCTAATAGAATAGAAATTAAATAGAAATATTATTGTATGAGATTTACATAAACGTCATATCGTTGACTAATGTCTTACGGGTCTTTACGTCGCCTATTCCACAGAGACTAAAGACGAAAGTCTTCAATCAGTGCGTCCGACCCGTCATGACATACGGAGCCGAAACGTAGACACTCACGGTAGGCCTGGTCCACAAATTTATAGTCGCTCAGCGAGCTATGGAAAGGGTTATGGTTGGAGTTTCTCTGAGGGATCTGATCCGGAACGAGGTGATCTGACAGAGAACCAAAGTCGTCGACATAGCCCATCAGATTTGCAAGCTGAAGTGGCAGTGGGCCGGCCATATTAGCCGCAGAACCGATAACCGATGGGGTAAACGAGTTCTTGAGTGGAGACCGTGTATCGGCAAACGTAGTGTAGGACGCCCTCAGACTAGGTGAAGCGACGATCTTTGCAAGGTGGCTGGCAAGAGCTGGATGAGAGTAGCCGCGGATCGTGGTCAGTGGCGTGCACTTGGAGAGGCCTATGTCCAGCAGTGGACGTGTGTAGGCTGATGATGATGATGATGACTAATATCAATCCCGTACAATAATCATTCTATTTGATTGCTATTTTATTATCGTTTTGCCACTTGTCTAGGGGGCTGTTAAGTTATCTAACCCAGCTAGAAAGCAAATACGCTTATGTTAGGTAGGTATAGGCTCACATCAATAGACCCACGAAGCTATGACGATATTGAACCTCGATTTCGACCTATCTATCTATATAATTTTATTATTTAAAAGTATGTATGGATCGTAGCAAGTGGAAAAAAGTGGTCTCTGCCTACCCCTACGGGAAAGAGGCGTGATTGTATGTATGTATGTATGGATTATAAAAGTTGATGTATTGTTAAAAAATCCATATAGTGATATTTACATGTAAAATAATGATAAAAAAATGTGCCTGCAGGCACATTTTGACAGGCACTTACCAATATGTTCCAATCCTTAGATTTTTAATCTAAGTTCCAATCCTTAGATTAAAACAAAAAAGAGGAAGATACGGCATGCTCATACTTGTAGTCAATCAAAATATAGTCCTACTCAAATACATATGCAAATACTCACACACGCACACCTATAAAGTGTAAATCGAGCGAGCGAGACAGAGCGGTAAGTTTCAACGTCAGCGCGAGGGAGTCAGCGAGTGACGTCTCGGTCGCTTCGCAATCGGAACAGTCAAGTACGACGACTGATTCCGTCCGACGACGACGCGACTGCGGAGTAGCGTAAGCAAAAGATTGTGAAAATAAAACAATTTTATTTTTTATGATATAATTTTTAAATCAACACATTGTACAATCATATTTATATACTATGTACAGTCTACAGCAAGAAGAAGTAAACACTTTAGAAGCTTTTTAAAGGAGCTGATTTATATGAAAACGACAACAATTTTTTTAGGTAATGCTGCTTGATATGGCAATTTTTACCGTATTCAGTATTTTAAAGAATTTCGAAAACGGATAAACATTTTTTGCCAGTAACGGGCAAAAAATGTCCAAAAATCCGTTTACACTCATGGCAATAGTACACGCCAAAAAAAGGAACAAATTATTTAGTGTTAGTTCACATCACACTATTTGTCAATGATTGCTTTTTAATAACACAGTCCAAGTTTTGTAATTATTTATTAATCATAATCATCGTGTGGGTTTTAAATACTTATTATATTAAAATTATATCCCTAAAAGAACCCTCTAGGCCCTCAAGGGACTATTAAGAAATTTCACAAAAGCACCTCTTGTAAGGATGATATTGATAGGTGTCGTAGTATCGAAGATTGAATGTAGGTCAGAAATATCTTCGTTTTGCAATGAGTTTGGCGAATCTGATCTCGAACAAGTGTAGCTGGTAGATTTCATTGCAGCCTAAAACAGAAAAACTATTATTGAAGACGCAGTCGAGTCAAAGTACAGTATAACCTATCCTCATCCGGTTTCCCATTCAAGTAAAATTCAAATCACTGTAAATAATTAAGACATTCGTACACCTAACATTTAATTTTATAGTTAAATAAGTAAATATCTGAAAAAAAGGTCCTTTTGTTATTCTTGTTAATCCTTTGTTGGTCCTATATAAATCTCCTGGTTTAAAATGTATTGAACATACTCTACTATGTTTTGTAGGTATCCAGTCATTCTTTGATTTCAAACCACCACAAGCCATTTATGCTTCCACAATTCGTCTTGAGGAAAGCTGTAAAATAATTTCTACAATTATCTAAGATATTTTTTTTGTAACTATACTAGACCATACGGATTTAACTTTAATCATCATCATCATCATCATCATTTAACTTTAATATACACCTTTAATAAATTAAACAGCCTTGCCCTCATATTTTATTTCTTATGAATATTATTATGCTGAACTTACATCATTGACAACGTATTATTGTAGCCATGCAGTCTATCATGTCCCTCACGCACACGTTATGTACTCTATAACTCTATCTCAATCACTCAAAAATGTCCGGAATGCACAACAAATTCACAAGAATTTTCTTAAAAAATATACTTTTGGTGTACTTACGCATGAAAAGTGATCCCATGTGTCTTGTTTTTACGCCTTGAGTGATTCGTGCACGCAAGAAATGCACAGGAAGGCATTTTTTGCGTTATTTTCTAATCAAATCGTTTTGACACTGACAACGCAGCACATGCAAACAAGTCGCTGTTTCAACGTAGACTGGAACATAGCAGGTCCATTGGACTCGGTTTAGCAGGACCGCGCGCAGCTAGCGAGTAACGTATCTTCCTCTTTTTTGTTTTAATCTAAGTTCCAATCGTAATATTTAACAACTTATTTCTCAAAAACATTTTTGTTGAAATAAACAAGTAAATGATTACTTGCCAAATTAATCGGTCAAGTGACATGCGCGTCCATAAATTAATGTGGACCAAAAAGTTTCTGAAGGTTTAAAGAATAGAGTCGGTTTGCAGATCTCACTACTTTTTACTCAATGAAACTCTTTTTAAAGACCTACACACCTTTCAATTTCCACCTTTAATTTTCACAATATTTTATGGTGTTCTTCTTCAATTCTTCTTTGTTTGGGGTTGCATCCCAGTTCAATATTTTCAATCTTAATTTTTGTGATGTATTTTTGGATGTGACCTGTTAATGTACCTAAGTAAATAAATAAATAAATTCTTAGCAGGTTCCGTTGCCAGGTCACAGAGAGTCTCCTTACAACTCAACAAGAACACACTCTGGCCTTAACTTTAGAAAAACACCATTTTATTAGAGGACTGACCAAAACGAGACTAGGAACTATACCATAGATACATTTCGATGAGTGAACGTTGATTCATAAATGTTTCCGAAACCAGTTAAATTAATTCGCGTGTTAATATAATCTTTTATTAATACAAACAAGCAATATAAATGCAAGGTAGCAGCATAAATTAGATTGAAGGATTCAGATCTAGACTAAAATGTCGAATCAAATCAACTTTAGATTAATAAAAGATGAACATTTAATTTTTTTGTAGTCATTCCGTTGTTATTTATGGACGTATGCTGTAACAGCTGTTGTGGATTTTTTTGAATAACTTAATATTTTATTTTAAATTTTTAATGAAAACATAATATGAATAATTCTTGTATTTGGTTAAAAAAATAGAAAGAATCTTTATTTGGTATAAAACATTCCACATATATATTAATAAATATATATAAATTTTATCATTATCTTCATCATCATATCACCAGCTAATTTTTATATCCCCACTGCTGGGACACGAGCCTATTATTATAATTATTATCTTATCAAGTACTTCTAAATTAAATTTGAATCATATATTTTAAAGCATATCCCAGCTAGAGGCATTCTCTCAGTAGAGCGATATCCTACTTTTGCGCATTTATTTATTTAGATTAATCAATTACACAAGTACATTTTTTTTAACGCGTCTATGGCCGCGTAACGAACAGTTCTGTCTGATATCTGGCGGTCCTGGAGTCCTGGGTGCATTTCCTGGGGCAAAGTGCTTTTCGGATCCCTTGATGCATAGCCCGGGTTTGCGATCAGCAACCCGTATTTATTTGGCAATCGTTACCCAATATGGGCCCATCAATAAAAGCGGGGACTGATTTCAATGTTGGGGTCTTTTGCCGGCTTAAACTTAAAAGCTAACTTAATATTTTATTGAGGAACTCGTTAGCGCAGTGGATAACGCGCCCGGTCTGCGAGTGCTGAGGTTAAGCTACTTTCGCAAAGGCCGGTCATCGGATGGGTGACCAAAATTGTATCATCTCGAACTCCTCCGTGCTTCGGAAGGCACGTAAAGCCGTTGGTCCCAGCTGCATTAGCAGTCGTTAACAACCACCAATCCGCACTGGGCCCGCGTGGTGGTTTATGGCCCGTTCTCCCTATCCATCCATAAGGAAGGCTCTTAATTTATTGCAGAATCCAGAATACCTCGGTGGCCGAGTGGCAAAGCGTTAGGTCTGATACCCGAACGTCCCGGGTTCAATTCCCAGGTCGAGCAGTGTGTTTCGGATTTATCGATTGCTTTTATTAAGTTTGTGATCACCAACCCGCATTTAGCAAGCGTTGTGTTTAAGCCAATTCTTAATCAATTGTAGCGATGACTTGATTCCAATGTTGGAGGACTTTGCCTAGCTGTGGGACAGTATATAGGCTATTTACTTTTATAATATGATCGTGATACGGAAAGTATCAATGTAACAATGAGTAAGACCGTAGTTTTATTATTTCATGGTGGCGTTCACGAAGCGGCGCGAGAGATCTCGTACGATATGGAGTGCGTTGCAGACATAGACTTAAGTAATCGACAGAGAAGACAATGAAATAAAATATTTTTTTCGCGAATCTACTCGCTTATTTTTACTTTTTATTTTGGTCACTGGGGCCTTTATAGGTTCATTATGTAAATGTCACCCACTGTGTTCGAATTGTGTTTTGTCCACATTGCACATATTTCCCATTTACACTTAATAAAATCCCAACAGAGATACACTTTCTTAAATAATAATATTAATACCTATGACAAAACGAAAAGACTGAAAACTTCTGATTACTGGCTTTGACCCTCAAAAACAATGCCGGGCTTATAGCAGCTGCCTCCATTGTTTAAGAAATTGAAAAAGTTAGTGACACAATTGATCCCGATCAGTCGAAGTGCGCTGAAAAAAAAGGTTTTCCCTAGGCAGGCCTTACTAAGTTAATAGGGGCGATTTTTGAATGTCACCGGTGATCTCTAATATAAATGTGACGGGAAATGAGCCATGACACATAATATTTTGGGCATTTCTTTAAATTTGATTATAATAAAATAAATTTTGTTCAAGAGTTTTCGGTGATAAAAATAAGTTACCGGTGACCTTGAATAAAAGAAAAAGGATCTATAAAGGATAAGGGAAAAAGGATATCATAGCGTGAAAATTTGTTACCGATTCTAAAAACGCCCTCAGAAGCTAAAAAGATTCTACCTATTCTATCTTCGTGATTTTAAGTCTATGGTTTGGTAACGAAGGAAAGTGCTACATATTACTGGGATTAGAACGATAAATCTTGCTAACTAGCAGTGTGTACAGTCGGCGCCAAAAATCGATGATGAAATTAAAAATCAAAAAATCACTTTGGCGATCTTAAAATATTGTCTTAGTTATATGTTAAAATGAGTTCAGAGGTGACATAATTTATTTTATTATTTACAGACAGCTTAATATTTACTTTTACACGTTATCTGGGTTATTGTCAATTATATTTTGGGATCAATCGGTGTTATATTCAACAGCCCTATCAAAACTTAATTAAATATTTGATATTATATAACGAATATTTACTTACTTCCTAATAGGCCAGCAACAAATGAGGTTTTAATCGTTTAAAAAGAAATTACACACAATAAATTTGTTGTTGACGTATTAAAAACCTCCATACCTACGCAACAGTCGTTCAATTTGCAGTGATTCGAGGCAGCAAACGTAAAGCACTTTCGCTTTCCCTGTTTATACTCTGATTTGCATAGTTAATTAAATAAACATATAATAGTTATCTACGTTTTAACGGAGAGTTAACGAAGCCGCTCCGCGTTGTTTGCAATTATTTTTCGTGGTGGTTTATTTCGTTGTGTAACAGTATCATTTCCCCATTTTAAGTGGCGGTGCTATTTCGTAAGCGATATGCAAAGTGCTTTGAAATGTTTATTTTGCACTGTACTTTTGGGGAATTAAGGTTTTCGTTGATTAAATCACCTGTTGGCGGTATTACGCGCGCTTAACGCACAAGTTAACTTTGATTGTAGGGTAATTTGAGTGTAGAAGATTCGAAGAGATTATGTTCAACCTCTGCGTAGTTGAGAGTTTTTATTAAGAAACAAAATATGCCTTTGGAAGTTTTATGTAAAGAGGTAATAAACTTGTCTGGAAACTTTTTACGTCGATAAGTTATAACATACACCTACTCGTAGTTTTATGTAGTGTTCGCGTAAACTTTAGTAAAAAAACACCTAGTGTAAGTTAGCTTTGACGTTTGTTGACACAAATATGATGGCAGTATCAAGTAATGATCGTCTTTATGAATTCCTTTTTAAATGTCATGATGTTTTATTATTAATTTACGGTTTTATGGACTGCTATAGTGTATAGGCACAACCCTGCTTCACACACTGTCTTCGCATTTGGACTCAGCTTCTAATTAATATGTGGAACGGACGGACGGTGGTGGAACAGAGAAGTTTGCCTAATCTGCCACAAATAAAAAAATATATACCCCTGCTATAGCTAGTACAGTCAACAGCAAAAGTAGATGATGTTTACTAGATTTCAAAACTAAGTTTTGATAGTGTAAGGCGGTATTTTCTATATAACTACAGTCAAAGTCCAGGTACTAGTAGACACTCGAAGATTTTTCGATATGCGTTTAAAAAGTTTTGATTTTCATACTGATTTCATATTTTGAAACTTGACTAATCATCAGTTACCTTTGCTGTTGACTGTACAGACGGCAGCAGATTGACCTACCACAAAATGTCAAATTTATTTTAATAAATTTTGAACCTTAGTGTTTGGGTATAAAGATCAATATCGATTAGAGAAATTTGACAGTTTTGGATAGGTTGATGTGCAGGCTTGTGTATCTATTAGTAAAGTAAAGTAAAGTCCATCATGTCCGTCCTCTCGTCAGTCCGTCATGGCTTAGGTAATCACCACGCTTGCCAAATGCGGGTGGGTGATCACAAACCCGGGTTGTACATCGAAAAATCTGAAATAAGTACAGTTGCCCGACCTGTAAATGAACCCGGGACCTTCGAGTAACAGGCCGAGCTCTTTGACACTCGGCCACAGATGCCATAGCTTGTACATAAACGTAACAAAATGTTACATACTTTAATGTTGTCGCTGTCCAGAAAGAAAACATTAAGATGATGATACTGTGGCTCAGGACATCGCTAACACCTCACATCCTGCGCCACGGAAACCGCAAATTGTTCATTCAAACATTCCATGGAGGACTCGTGAAATAGTCGCTAAGAAAGTATATTCACTTTTATGATTCAAGCGTTTGAGGCTAGATGGGGATCATAACGACAGACATTTTTATCTGTAACTAGGAAACACTTGTTTTTTTATCTCATTTGATGGTTATTGACGAGCAAGCGCTCTTAACTCGGAATATGGGAAGATGAATTTTATTTGTATTTACTTCAGGGTAGCGCTTAATTTGCTTATTGTCTCAAGGCGATAAATTTGGATAGTATATGGTTAAACTTTTTACTCCTTTTAATTATCATGTAATTGAATATTTTTATCGTGTACTCCTACAGAAAATGTTGATACTCTTCTGGAGTAGTTATTGATTTCTCAAATGTATGTGTGCCCATGGCGTTACTTTGATGACTTTGATAAAATGACACTGTTTCTATTACAGGTAAACGGAGCAGCGGACGGAAGATTGTCAAAATGCTAACAAATATTGGGCCAAGGGCCCACCGACACGTGGAGAGGTAAGCCTCGCTCTTTAAACCCTATAACATTCTATCACTAACCCATTGTTTTGTCTCCAATTGCTGGTGCACGAGCCTTTTCTATTGGAGAACGGGCCATAAGCCACCACGCGGGCCCAATGCGGATTGGTGGTTGTTAACCACTGATGCAGCTGGGACCAATGGCTTTACGTGCCTTTCCAAGCACGGAGAAGTCGACATGATAACTTTTTGGTCACCCACCCGATGACCGGCCATTGCGAAAATTGTTTAACCTGAGCAATCGCAGACCAGGCGCGTTAACCAACACCCCACAGCTGTAAGCGTCAAGGATGCATCTGCAAGTTTAATTGATTCGATCACGTTAACAAAAGCTCGAATTTGTATGGCATTGAAGCAACATCTCTTAACGACAAAAGAAGAGACTTAAAATGTTAGCCATATTTTTTTTTGTTATTGTTAACATGGTCGATTTGCAAATACATCTCGCACTAGTAACCCTAGACAAGTAGCATAGCCAAACAAACGTCATTTATTCGTAGGTATAGTTAGCTTATTTTAAGTCTGATGATCATTATAGACAGACAGATAAATAATACTTTTATTGCAATACTATGAAACATAAATATGAACATAAATATAAATAACTTACAAAGTTACAATTTGGTGGTTTTATCGCTTTAAAGCGATTTCTTCCAGATAACCAGTCGGATGGAGAGAGCTATTAAACTGTAAGATCATAGGTGAAACTATTAAACATACTAGAATAGTGTGTATTTTATAAATTAAACAAAAATATACTAACGATAAATATACCATAATAATATAAATAAATAAACCTACATAAACGTAATAGTAGTCTCAGGTAGGAAAGTAGCGGATATGGCAGCTTTGTAGCAGGACTGGGTAGAAGTTTTTCACGAGCTCCTTAAATGTGTAAATAGATTTCGCACGCCTAATCGCAACTGGAAGTGAATTCCAGAAACGAACAGCTTGGACGGTAAAAGAATAATCATAAAAGGTAGCTGTGTGGGGGGGATAAATCCCCTAAAGGGCTTAAGTTTTTTGATGACCGTAATGAGCGCGAACCTGAATAATTAAGAAAACTGAAACGTTCCTTAAGATAAAAAGGATAGGTGGGATTAAACAATATGTTACAAAGAAGGAAGATTATTCCGGCGAAGACGAATAGGAAGCCACTTGAGTTTTAAGCGGTACTCAGAAACATGGTCATATTTGCGTAAGCCAAAAATGAACCGAATACAAACATTTTGAAAACGCTCAAGTTTATTTAGCTGGTTCTCTGTGAGATCAAGATAGCAGGCGTCGGCATAATCTAGAACTGGGAGCAGCAGAGATTGCGCTAGTGCGGTTTTAGTGGCAGAGGGTAAGAAGTTGCGTAGCCTTCACATGGATGCTGACGATGCGTAAAGCTTGCGGCTTACAGCTTGCAGTTGCGGCCCCCAACTCAAGCAACTATCAATGACCACACCCAAATTTATGACAGATTTATTGAAAGGAATGTCTACGCCATAAAAGTTAACTTTAGGAAGGGTTTCCCAGTCGACCCTAGTGAGCAATCTGGAACTGCCAACTACTATAGTCTGCATTTTTCCAGGATTGACTATAAGTCCGAAGGTTCGACCCTAATCAACGATAAGTCCCAGATTTGCTTGATTTTATTCCAATTCGACTATTTAATTTGCGTAAACTAATGTTACTAGCGTAATGCCTATTTTCTAGGCCCTCTTATCGTCTTTTGTTGGTTCTTTCAGCTATAAAACAACATCGATATTTGAGTTCTGTCATTTGGAAAGCGATACGGTTGCGTATAGATTTTGAAGGTGAGGATTTCGTGCGTAGGTGATGAATGAATGACCTGGAAACCAGGTGTTTTAAGCTGCGCCACTTAATATTACTTCTACTACTGTTCCACAATAAGGAACCTACTCGGATTCAGATCTGACCCCTCAGTCTTTCATTTGTTTATTTAGTAAAACTACCATAACACTACACATTTAAAAATGTATATATATAGAAAAAAAAAACACAAATGTTGAAAAAATTTTCACGAGCATTATTTGAACCTGCACCCTTCTGACATACCATGACATTTTTTTTTCAACATTTGTGTTTTTGTAATTTGTTCGCAACAAAATTTGCGTTAAAAATTATTTAAACAAAATAAAAACATTTTATGTATATATAGGTTAGGTATATGTATGTACAAAATGGAATGATCTCCTAGATATTCCCACCTTCCTATAGCATGGTGTCAACAACGTTTGCAGACGCAACTTGCAGGTCGGCAACGTGAGGAAGGCTAAAGCACAATCCTGCACCACTAGACACACTTCACGCATCAAATGTGCAGGTGGAGCGTAGTTGTTGGCCTACTATATCTCTCTATTTTATATACTAACGACCCGCCACGAGAATTTTATATATTAGATTAATACGTGAAACAAAAACTTTGTACCCCTTTTTACGAAAATTGCGCGGACGGAGGATTATATCGCGTATATAGAGAAGGTTATTCGAATGGTAATATTTAAAAAAAAATATGCATAAAAATACATTAAATGCACTGAATCAATAAAACAAACATTACACACACTACCATGTATTTGACACACACGCATATGTATTTGACACACACGTATATAATATTCTTTTAAAAAATTCAAAAATGGAAGAGGAGCGGCTGAAATCTGTCAATGCCGATCCAAACTCACATTCTATATTTTTTAATTTTTCATTGCTTAGGATACAACCCGTGCAGCCTTAATAAAATTACGGTCGAATTTCGACCACCAATATTTATATTATCTCTATACTCCATCAGAAGTCTTCAAAAAACGTGTCCTCGAAAACTGTGCTTCGTTTCTTTTCAAACACAAACACGTTACATAAAATGTACTACCTACCTAAAAGTTATTCGGAGACTTTTCTCTCAGAAAGTGAGTGAGAAAACTGATTTAGTTTAAGTAGTTAAACAGAGTGTTGGTCATAAAAATGTGCCTAAACCACTTTCTTGAAAACTGACCTTGTCCTTAGAACATGCATACGAGTATTATTAATTAAATTTCACAAAGCTAACAAAACCAGCGCGAAAGTCACATAATACAGTAGGTAAATGGTAAACAGCTTTCAACACCTCTTTATAAAGACGAATTTAGTTGAGAATTATTACAAAGAAACAGTGATTACGACGATACTTACCTTACCGGCTTATGCCTGGCCACCGCAACGTTAAAGATATATAATACTTTTTTTAGTCTGTGGTTATGGCGATGGCGTAGACATACGCCCTCTTTGGAAATCTGTCGTAAACTACAACTTTGGAAATAAAGATACCGAGTTTTTTAGTGCGGAACAAATTTCGTGTGTGTGTGATATTGTTGGAATGAATATTGCATTGTCTATGCCTTTTGCGTTTAGTTACACAACAATTATTTATTTCGTATACGAGTACAAGATGACAGCACGTGAATCATAAATTAAATGATAAAAGAAAGCGTATTTAAATTAATTTACAAAAGTCAGTTTTATCATATAGGTACCTATTTATTTAATTGATGATATAGTTCTACGCGTATTAATTCCAAATGAATAGCAACAAAAATAGAATCAATTGTTTTAAAATTAGAATAGAATAATGCAAATGTACTTATGTTAAAGTAATAAATAGATAGTAAATTGCTTGATATTATAATACTATTTTAAATTAGCAGACTTTAAGCCATGAACTTTTTTTTCAGATTCAATACCTCTTTTTTTTATTAGTTCATAGTTATGGTTACGAAAAAACTTGACGTTTTTGTCCCCCTTACTAGTTTTCTGACCGCTCTAGATAGTATAAAAAAAACTTTCCTACACTCACACCAATTTAACCCAAGAGAAGGCTCGTTATGAAACTCGATAAGTGGTTACTAGACAACGGATAAACATACTTAAAATACTTAAATACATACTTATTATAAATAGAAAATACCTAGATCCGAGACCATTTAGAAAAACAATAATTTCTAAAATGTCCCGACCAGGGATCGAACCCGGGACTTCAGAGATGGCGACAGACACCATGAAAACCGGTGTACAAACCACTCGACCAAGGAGGTCGTTCTAGATAGTATAGTTATACTATTGTAAAAAAAGGGGAAAATAGTGTCTTAGTTTGTTTGAGGAAGACTAGTTCAATTATAAAAAATATTTCAATGTTAGAATTATTAATTTATTGAGAGCAATATTGGTTATATTTTAATTTAGAAAAAAAATATTTAAAAATACGAAATCAACGTGGACGAACTAGCAAGCTAAGTACTAGTTCTTTATTATGTATAATATGTATAGATGTAATTTATGGATGTATGTATAATCTAAAGAAAAAGCTTTGAATTCAACGAAGTATTTCTAGTAAGTTAGTAACGATATCATCAAGTGTAACAGATACTCCAATCGGGCGTGTCATTTTTTGTTATTCATCTTTTACTGTTTTGATTGCAGCAATGGAAAACAAGTGTAATTATACATTTTACTACAATACAATTATACTCGGTTTTTAATTATACACACAGTAAAGTATATGTATAGAGTATGTTCAATTGAGTTGGACTAAAGTAGTTCTTCCATCCTGCCAACCTGCCAAGGGCTAATTGAAAAATTCAAAAACACGACAGCCATGACAATAAATAACTAAAAGGCAAATAAAAGAACTTATACCTATACTTATTCCGCAAGGCGGTCTGCTACGACTGCGATGAAAATTTCAGTTTTATTAATCAAGCAGTTTTGATTTTTTATATATAGTCAGTGAGTGAATGTGTGACATTTCACTTTTATAAATACATGAAATCTTGTTTTTTGCCTTTTAGTTCTTTTTTTGTCATGGCAGTCGTGCTTTTTATTTTTTTAATTATTTAATTTTAATTTTTGTAATTTTTAGGAATAAGTTTAATTTTAATAAAATATGTTATGCTAGGTATATAGTTTAATTTGTCAGCATTTATTATACAAGAAGAAACAAAATCCTCTACCGATATCTGTTATTTTTCTCAAAGATTTCTGAGGCGATTTAATTAATCGAGAGATTTATATGACGAATTTTCATCATAAAAAATTTCATCCCCTATTTTACCCACATAGGGGTTGAATTTCCAAATTTTTACTAGCATTGGTTTGGTTGGTGGTAGAGTTTTGATCAAAGTCTGCTGGCTAGCTAGCGCTGGCAAGATGGCGGATCTTAGTCTATAACCATAACAACAGCTATATAGTAGCACTGTAATGTTCTGACAAAGAGATTCTCATCGAATTATGTTAGTCGGAACGATGCAAGGATTGTAACGATACCTCATATATCTGAATCGGTTAAGGCGTTTCGAAGTTATGGTGGAATAAAGAAACATCATCATCATCATCATCATCATCATCATCTCAGCCAAAAGACGTCCACTGCTGGACAAAGGCCTCCCCCAAGATGGGGGGTATTTGCCATAATCGCCACGCTTGGCAGGCGGGTTGGCGATCGCAGTAGGTTGAAAGTAACCTCAGAGAGATGCTGCTGCCCATCCTCTGGAATGGTCCCTTAGTCGCCTTCTACGACACCCACGGGTTGAGATGGGGTGGTGCAATTCTTTATCCCCGGCACCACACAGGGAGAAACATCACATACAATATATACATGAACCCTGAAAACATCACTCCTTTTTTGGCAGTCGTGTAAAAATGTTTTTAAATAGTAGGTAAAGGTAGGTTTTTGATACCCAATACAGGGCTAATGCCCTATCCCATGTACATATACCAATGTCTACGTACATATATATTAATAAGTGAAGGAGTCCCGAAAAATTAAGTTTGTGAATAATTTATAATATGTGTTACAAGTACCTAGATTAAATAAAATAAATAACTTTTGTTTCAATTTGTACATTGTGTCAAAAATCGGAGCGAAGAAAATCTATCAATGTCAAACCGATGGCGTAGTGTAAGGAGGTTTTTTCAGGTCGGCAACACAAAAGCAACATCTCTGATGTTGCTGATGTCCATGGGCGGCGGTGACCGCTCTCCATCAGGCAGCCCGCCTGCTCGTTTGCAGACTGTAAATATTTAAAAAAAAAATAAGAAATATCCAGAAAACTCCAGAAAGCCCCTGACGAAACGATATTATTTTATAGAATTGCATGGGCGAACTATGACTTGAATATCGGGATAAAAAGTATTCCATGTTTTAATCCAGGTTATAAACTATCTCTATGCCGAATTTCATCCAAATCCATCCATCCGTTGCAGCGTGAAGAAGCAACAAATATACACACATACATACACACAGACTTTCGCATTTATAATATTAATGCGACATAGGAATTGTTAGGAAAGAAGTTGGATATTGTAAACATATTGTAAATTCACATAAACACTCAATAAGTTTGTTACTGTAACTTTAAAAAATAATGGAGTCACAAATTGTCAGTAATTAGTCGAACAATAACGAGCAATTGCTACTAAATTATTGACATAATTGTAGAAATAATTAATTGTGTTTAATTACCTGTCTATCTTTAGGGTTTGGTTCCTCGTAATAGAAAAACGGATCCCTTATCGGGTCACTATTTTGTCTGTGTGTCTAGTATGTAGTTATGTATGCTTTTATATCTCAGAAACTTTCAAAGGAATCAATTTGAAAATGATATCGAAAGCAATGGTCTTACACGATCGTCTTCAATTTGGACTGGTTTGAAGGTTTCTGAATTATTTTTATACTCGTAGCAGCGTATATTCATGCACTTTTGATAGTTTATTATTAAAATTGTATGATATATATTTGATTTTATGGTTACTGGTATTCTGGCTGGTTTTTGATCATAATTTATCTCTCTCTAGACGGCTCGCGCTTTCATACGGTTATCTTAAAACTAGTGTTTTATAGTTTGCAGTTAAAATACTAGCAACCATTTTCTTTTTTAAATAAACTTCATTAATGCTGTCTTGCGCATATACCGAGCCTACGGGCGATCCCGGGATATAAAAGACTCGTCCCTTCTTCACTAACTGTCTTTACCATGACGACATACAAGTAGCTTCTCACACTTCGTTTAAGGACCCCATGTTGTAGGAAGTAGGAAATACGTAGTCTACCCACTAAAAACCTAGTACCATCCTGTTTCTGACACGGAGAGTGTTAGGGATTACGTCATAAAAGCTGTGCAGTTTCTGGCGCCTATTCTTCTGCACAGCTAAAAGACGTCCTAAATGGGTGGTATAGGTATAGGCGTGAGGCGTGAGCGTATTCATTATCATCAGTTTATACTAGTCCACTGCTGGCCTTTCCAAGTGCACGCCACCGAGCACGATCCTCGGCTACTGTGATCCAGCTCTTGCCAGTCTCCTTGCAGAGATCGTCACTCCAGCATCCTACATTACGTTTGCCGATACGCGGTCTCCACTTGAGAACTCGTTTACCCCAACGTTAATCGGTTCTGCGACTAATATGTTCGGCCCACTACCACTTCAGCTTGCTAATCCGGTGGGCTATGTCTATAACTTTCCTTCTCTGTCGTGACGCGTGAGACGATTCAAAAGCGATTACTTAGTAAATTTACCTGAATAAAGGTTTATTTCATTTAATTTCGAACGGCAAGCTCCGAGTTATATCTGGCAAGTGGCAGCCCTATAAACAAACCGATGCAGGGATCCATTGCAGTTTTTGTTGTGGCCATTGTTGCATCGCTGATCGCGTGCCGACGCGGCCCAATCAGCGGACCACGAAAATGTGCGAGCAATCATTTTTGTGCTTAATTTGGTATTCACTTGCAACACGATATCGCGTTAGTTTTCAACGCTTAGTGAATTGCTGCGACAAATTCTTGATGTAAGAGCGGCATTGATTCACGCCCGTTTAGAAGATGATCAGTCTTCATTGTAATTAGTTTCAAGTTCTTTGAATCAATCTGTGATTCTAAGGTTATTTAATGTAGTTACTTACCTATTTAGAAAAATCTTTTACGAAGATATACATAGATAATATTTTAAACATTGATAATAGAAATTACAACAAATACAAATGTAGAATTTAGCACTCTTGTTCTCGTTTCCTCCGATGACCCTTAAGTTTTATATGAAGCAGCAATTTAGGGTTAGCCATGATAATCTGCTTGTGGACTTCAGTCCCGCGGATTTAAAAAATAAACTACAATTGGCGTGGTCAGTAGATTAGATACTCGTATAAGTGACAAACATTTTGGTTTACCAGATTTTCTTCAGGGCTTGAGAAACACATTAACACATTGGCCTTGGTTGTCGTAAAACCAAGCCATCTCAGTCAGGAGTTTAAAAAACTCTCGCAACAAGTCATTTTGAGATTGGTCGTTCGATTTAGAAAGACATGTATATAATTAAAGATAACAATATTAGAATGTATATAACTAAATATTTTAATAGGTTGATACGACTTCTATCTTAACTTTAAGTGTACATAACTAATCCCAAAACAAATAAAAACAAATGAACGTACCTGTTTCAGATGGTGACGTGCGAAACGGACAGCGCGCCACTCAGCGGTTTCCGTCTGGGCGCGCGCGACGACGAGGCGCGGCGATCGCGCGCACCCAGCGTGTCTTCCCTCTCGCTCTACAAGCAGAAGATAGACGCGCTGTTCGACGACAGCAGGTCGGTCGCCAGCCTGCCGCAGTATGGACATATGACGGTGTCAGAGTTGGGAAGAAAGGATAGCAAGGTAATTATGATGCATTGTTAAGATTTTTCCCAAATATCATGCATGTTTTTTATTATGACGCGGTCAACCTGATAGAAAAAGAGCACCGCAGCCCATGGGCGTTTGCTGCACCATGGGTATCAATCTTCGTATGCTACTGTGCCCAGTAATTTCACTGGGTATTGTGCTCTCCAAACCGGTAAACAGCAATGCAACAGGATGCTACTCTAGGTGCCTGAAATCATTATTAGGATGATTGACATCCTGTCGTACTCTGGGCAGATACCTATCCTACCTACCTATACCTTCTACCTATCGCCATTAGTAACCAGCGTTTTGCCGGGTTTTAATAGCCCCCTCCCTCTCCTTTTCTTTTGGAGTCGTCGAATGCGACTAAGGAAAGGATCTACTACAAAGATGGACAGAGGCAGCAGCATCTGAATAAATTTCAACTATACTGCGATCGATCTAACTAGGTTTATTTGTTTTCTGTTGCAGGTCAGTTCAGTACACGCTAGTAAAGCTTACGAGGAGGATGACGACTATTGTCAAAACAAAATCAAAAAGATCAACAACACGGTCCAGGACCGAATAGAGAGAATGTTTGCAGAGATGGCGGGAGAATCGAAACCGTCCGCAGAGAGCATTGGAGTCCATGTGTTCAGCGTCCACTACCTTGGCTCGACGCCACTACAAAACAAAGTGACCAGTTTATCTGGACTCCAAACGCCACTAAAAGACCTGTACTTTTCATACAGAAGAAACTTTCGCCATAAATGCACCTTCGCTGGTCGGTTGGAAATATCAAAGTCTGGACTTAAAGTAAGGTATAAGGGAGAAAAGGGTGACTTAGAACAATTGAACCCTTTCCCAACGATAGCCGTGTGGTCCGCAGTAAAATTTGTTGTACAACCCTCGGACAATGAAACTCACGATCTGAGCTACGCATTCCTGCCTTTAATCACTGATCCAGACAACATTGATCGCCATGCATTATTTAAAACATTGGAAAGTCCAGATAAAAAGTACATCCTCTCCCACAACGAAAATTCTCATTCACCACTTTTCGCTGTTGTGATGAGGAAAATTGGTGTCGCTAAACAATTGGAGTGTCATGGGTTTGTATGTCAGACAACGGAAGACGCTATTGTGGTAGCAGCTACGCTATACAAGTCCCTCATGTCACACATGAGTCGGCAAGGCCATACTGACAAGAAGAAGTTGAAAAATCGGAACGGGGTTAGCTGCATGAGCATAACGAGCAGTTTGTCACCAAATGATGTCCCAGTGAGACCGCCTCGGAAGAAACGAAGTACGTCATCTATGAGTGGAGATAGTGACAGGGCAGATGGTTACTCTGCTAGTGAATCGTTTAGTGAAAGACCTAAAGAAAGGACTAAAAAGTTCTCAACTGAGAGCTTGCCTCAGCCTGCACCTCCGCCATCAATCCTTCCCGCCGAAGCTAAACGTATCACAGTCGAAGAAGTCAAAGCTAAACTAGATTCAATAAAACATAACGATACCAGTGGAAGTGATACGCAAGGGTCAAAGAAATCGTTACATAAAAAATCATTAAATCCGAATATAAGCAAACTGCAAAACCTTCAGAATGTTCATAGCAGTAATGAGTCGTCGGTACGCAGTAAGGTGTCGGAGAAAATAGAACTCTTTAGAGAATTGGAACGTCGGAAAAACTTACAGAGACCACCGAATTTGCCGCCACCTGTACCTTCCAAGCCAACTTCAGATCCAACATCAGAAACACCCAAGGAGCCCTTGAGACGAACACAAAGTGGAAGGAAATCTATAAATGATTCTGGGGATATACTAACTAAAGTAGCTATTCCTCGTTCCGGTAGCTTTCTTAACGCTGGGGGACTAACGAGGTACAAGTCACTTGGACATAGGTAAGTTTTATTATCGTTTAATAACTACAGCATGCTTCGTATGTAATTAAAAGTAAGTCGTAAAGTACGCATCACTGCAGTCAATTTCATTTCAATGCATGAACAACATCATTTCCTTTTTATCCAATGTCGGCCGCTGACATCTTAGTAATTAGTATCTCGATCAGTAGGCTGATCACTTAAATAACTTACTAACGAGAGAGGAATGGAACGCGCTCAGTGAAGTGTTTCACCATCTTGCATGCCAGTAATTGTGCCAACGCAACCGCGTCCGCTACATTCCTCTGATCCAGTGTAACAACCGCGTTATTTTTTGCCACTCATCGTTATTACATCCATATTTATTGCTCAACCTAATGTTCTTTGCCTAATTAAATTTAGTAATAACCAACAACTAAAACCAACACGTAATTTGTGTTTTAGAAACAACGGCAAGAAAGGAGGTGGCTCGCCATTAGGGTTCAACGAACTTTTCAATGAATTCAAAGTTCAGGAGAACTTGCACTCCATGGATGAAATACTCAGCGCCATAATAGACGCAGAAGGCATGTCCTTCAACGACCTAAAACCGATTTACAAGGAATTTTTGTTAAAGTTAGCTGTGACATTAACAAAGGACGAAATATTCCAACACAGTAAAGCGATTATGAAGAAACAGAAAAAGAAAATATTGAGAAAAAACAGTACATTCCAGAACAAAAGAAGAAAAATTTTCAAGGGAGCGACTGGTCTTCGAATGGTTTTCAGAATGCCCTTTGGGAAGGATATTCGGAAAAAGGAGAAGAAGCAGCTATCCTCATTCGAATTTCAAAATGTTACGAGTAATAAAGAGCCTGCGTCTGAGAGTTCAGTGTCTACTTCCAGTTACGATTTGAGGCAATTTCGTCCTAAAGAGCCTGCAATACCTCCCCCAAAGAGACAAACTTCGCGACCAAGAAATTCCAAGCGATCAGATAAGATGGTTCATATGTCGAAACGGAACGGTAAGACATCAAGGCCAGGAGAGAGAACCTCTACGTCTGAAGATTCCGATTTCCTAACACTTAGCAATCGACTTGGTTGTCAAAACAGAAATAGTTCTAGCGGGTACGTATCATGCTCTGAGTGCGAATCGGAAAGCTGCATCGACCGTTGCTACTGCTCCATGAAAGGGGGTGATTACACATCGAAGTGTTATTGTGCAGCTGTTGAAGATAAGGACCCAGCAAAGTCTCGTCTTTTAAGTAAAAGCAAAAACTGCAAAGACTGTTCAAGGTATTTATTTATTTGATTTTTTATACTACAACATGCTTACATTTACTTTTCCGCACCTGCACTAATGAGCAATTTATTTTTTCTACAGCTTATTTTCTATTACTATAGTAACCAGATGGAAGGGTACAGACGCCTGCAAATGAACCTATTCATATCTGTATTTTTTTTTTCAATAAATGTTCAATGTGGCGTAACACATTAAATACAAAGTTCGAAGTCAACAGAGGAAATTTGACAGTTATCATCAATATCATCGTCACTCTCAATATCTCTTGTTAACTGAGTCGTCTGAAATAGATGTATTATCATGATTTTACTTTTGTCTGCTGTTCGGTCATCATAATGCGTAACGTAATTTTTAACATAATTTCTGTTTACTATCAAATTTCTCCACTTTCATCGGTCTACGTTTTACATTTCATTTAGTTTTAATAGAAGCGCATCTCGGAGAAATGTGTGTGTGTCTTTAATTTCATTTACAGAATTGTCTTGGATATCTCTAAAGGAATTTCTGCCTTGTTTATTGTTATTTATGGTTCATTATAAAATAATATCTGTTGCTTGTAGAAATGAAATGTGCGCGGTGATTATCAGAGCGTGGCGCGTCCGCAGCTCGCGACGCCTCATGAGTAACTGAACTAAATTATAATTATGCACAGTTGAATATGAATCATTAGTACTAGGATCTATATTAATTTTATTCTAAGAATCGATTGAAATCTTTACTAGTTTTGCCCCAGGATTGGTATTTAGGATGGTATTGTCTTGTCTTTTAATCTAACTAAAATATGCACTGTTGCGTGCCCAACAGACGTATTAATTGAATTCAACAAACGGTACGCTGATAGCATCTGTAGTTGGAAACTCACTTTTTAATGTTGTGCATCCATTGCGCGGTTTGTTGGACCAGTGCAATCGTATTATCATGAGCATAACATTTCCAATCGCCGCTTCTGTGATCTTGTGTTAAGACCACCTGTCTCAGACCCAGAGATCCAGATTTCAATGACCAGATGTTAGCTTTAGGCCCCTCGCCCACGGCGACTTTTTGTAGCGATGCAGTAGCGATGCTTTCGCGCGTTCGCATCGATACAGTCGCGATGGTGTCGCTAGCTGTATGCCCTCGCCCACATAACCACAATTCAGTCGCGATGCAAACGCGATTCAGTCGCGATGCAACGCGATTCAGTCGCGATGCAAACGCTCGGTTCTCCACTCAATCTCCCCCCTCCCTCTCCGTTCTCTCCCCGATGTCGTCCTACACGGTCGCGCGTTTGCATCGATACAGTCGCGATGCTGTAGCGCGTAGTAGCGCTTTGGCATCGCTTCTGTAGCGCGTTGCAAATGCGACTAACGTGCGTTAGTACCGATGCATCGCTACAAAAAGTTGTCGTGGGCGAGGGCCCTTAGGACTGGTTGGCCTGCTAGCTATTACTATCATTCTTAAGAATTCAAAAGTCGCTAGACAATGTTTGTAGCACTGTTGTGTTCCGAGAGTTAAAGAAAGATAGCCACTTCCTGGCTGCTTGTAGATTCCGGGTACTCGCGGCCTTTCTATGCGGTCATTTGTCAGCCTTATTCAGGAAAGCCATGACGTTGTCATTTCTAAACATGGACCAACAAATTTTCCAGGGAGGTGTACGATGGTGATTTCTCTTACTGCTCGTGCGACTCCGAGAGCTGTGCTGACAGCAATAAGTGCTATTGTGCTGGCCCAAGGCATACGACCATGCAGACCTCGCAGAGCTTGGAGTACTTGCGCAGTCCCTCCCAGAAGACCTACTCGGACCGTATGAAGAAGGCCTTTGATGAATACGACGGCCAGAAAAGCAACAGAAGGTTGGATTAAAGCTTATAAAATGATCAAATCTTCACCTTAATTTCTTTTGTTTATTTTCCTAAAGATTATCACTGAAATGACATACTCGTACTATAAAAATATTCTAATATTTCATTGTCAAAAGCAGACTGTGATGTTAGTCCTCTCAAAGTAATTTGTATTTTGAACATCAACTATGTTCAATCGGGTCCATTCCCTATCCCGCTATGACCTTACAGTGTCTTTTGGTCTTACAGTGTGGAGTTGTGAACCCTGTTAATGGTTCGAAACGTCTAGACAAAATATTATGTAAAATATAAGCTAGTAGCGAGTATAAAATAGTAGTTTAATAATTACACTACTCTAGAATTCATTCGTTTCATTCGTTTGTAGTTAAGCTGAACCATAGTCCGTAACGGAGCTAACGCACCGTGGCTTCCCCACAGATCGAGTGCGGTGTCGAGTCGTCGTCGGGAAGAGCGCAGTCGGCGCGCACGCAGCTCCGACAGCCTCGCGCTGGACTACGAACTACTGCTGCAGAACAAAGCGCGCGACACGAGGACCAGGAACATGCAGCGGCTGACAGGTACCGCCGATTGTTTTATTTATTACTAGCTGTAGTGGTGACTCGCCGATCGCGTCCGCCGAATGCACCTAGTACTTCGTATTCACTTTGAGTTTTTTCATACTTTTTTTGCTTGGCTCTTACCTAAGATGTTAAATAGCTTTCCATAAAATTGGGCTATCAAATGCAAAAATAATTTTTAAATCCGACTGGTAGTTTTAGAGATTAGCGCATTCAAACAAAAAAACAAATTCTTTCGCTTTTTTTAATTCTTATTTTAATTTAAGGACATTTATCGATTTCGATATGTCAGTCCTATCGGACCCGGCCGCAGCTGCTGAGGTAGCAGCTCAAAGAAAGCACGAGAAGTATTCGGTACTCACAAACTATTTGTTTGTACCTCTTGCGTTAGAACCAACTGGTTGTTGGGGTTCAGAGGCCAAACTGTTTTTCAGGGAAGTGGGGCGCCGTCTACGAGAGAGGGGTCTTGACCCTAGCTCCGAGTCATTCCTGATGCAAAGGTTGTCTATCGCTGTTCAACGCGGAAACGCGGCAAGTGTGTTGGGCACCTTTGCACCTGGAATGGCGCGGGGAGGGTTATTTGATTGAGCAGTGGTTGTTTTTATATATTTTTGTTTTATTATTATTATTGTTGATACATTTAGTTTAATACATCTAATATTATAAAGAGGAAACCTTTGTATTTTTGTATGTATGTTTGCAACGAATAAACATGTATAATATTGGGTATAAATATATATTAAATGATGATGATGATGATATAAATCTTAGAATAATTCAATTTAATTTAATGATTTTTATCATACTGTTCATCCAAACCAAATATTTAAAACTTTTTTTTTTTGCAAACTAAGTATATAAAATTCATTATATCAAATTACTTTTTGTTACTTCGCGTCGTGAATATTGTTTACCGTGTTGTGAAACTCTGTTATTGGCTAAGTGTTATGTATACGTTTATTATGTATGATATATGATAAAATAAAAAAAATAAAAATAAAATAATTAAGCATGTACTGGAGGATAGGGAAAATGGGCCACTAACCGCCATGCGAGCCCAGTGCGGATTGGTGGTTGTTAACGACTGCTTATGCAGCCGGGACCAACGGCTTTACATGCCTTCCGAAGCACGGAGGAGCTCGAGATGATAAACTTTGGTCATCCATCCGATGACATTGCGAAAGTGGCTTTAGCCTTAGCACTCGCAGACCGGGCGCGTTGAACACTGCGCCATCGATACCCCATTGGCCATCTTATGTGGCACGCTTATGTGCCCTCAAATTGTTGTTTTAGGTTGATTCGCCACTGAAGTAGCGTCTTCTGGTGGAAACGAGAAGAATTAGAATTAAGCCATGCAAATCCTCTTTTTAAGTGATCTAAAGAATCGAATAAGGAGAAGAATAAGACTCTAAGGATCTTGGTGGCTCTATAAGGCTCTAAACATTCTTAATACCCAAACTCTAATAAATCTTGTTTTGACTATCTTATTTTCTTTTCAGTGCGCAGCACAGGGGCGGGCTCACACGACGCACTGAGCGTGAAAAAGTCCGCAGAAATGGCGGCGCTGTTCGCGGACGTGCGGCTGTCACAGCGGACGGACGTGCGCGCGCTGGCGGGAGGGAGGCGCGCGCGGCCGCCGCCGCTGCCGCCGCCGTCGCCGCCACGCGCCGCTCCACAACTAGCGAGGATGTTCGACCACCGCCCGCTGAGTAGAAACGCCAGTCTGGAGGATACCTTAGGATATTTACCATAGACGCTTTAGTTAAAACTATTTTTGTATGAACACACTAAATTGAAACTCTTTTTCTAAAACTTTTTGTGTAAAATGAACACACTAGGTATGCTGAAACTTTTGCGAGCTAGTTGCGACGCGCCGCTGTCGCCGCGCCGCCACGCGCCACGCCGCAGCTCACGGGGATGTTTGAGAATCGCCCGCTGAGTCTGAACGCCAGTTTGGAGGATACCTTAGGATATTTACCCTAGACTATTTTGTTAAAACTGTTTGTGTAGGAACTCACTATGCTGAAACTCTTTTTCTAAAACTTTTTGTGTAAAATGGAATACACTATGCTGAAATTGTTGCGTCCTAGCCTTTATATAATCAAAGGTGCTAGCTGCCATGAGTCGCGCCGTAGCTCGCAAGGATTTTGACAACAGGCTGCTCAGTAGGAACGCCAGTTTGAAGGGGAACTTTAGGCTATTTGTCCTAGATTGCTGTTTTGTTACCCTCATATAAATTTAATACAATATGTACATTTTTTATTTCATATTAGTTTTCATCATAGACATTATCATATTCGTATCTCATCAAAAAACGTATACCACCTTATTAATTAAAATAAGGATTTAAAGTATATAAGATCATTCATAATTATTAAACTATGTATTAAGTTATTTATTGTCAAAAATAACCTTCTTTATACATAGGTATGTGCAATTAAATGAGTCACTTTTAGTTTATATTTTTTTAATAATTAATAATAATATGTAATACATGATGCTATGAGACGTTTTTTTTTCATTATGCTTGTATAATTTTGTGAATATTGTTCTATTTATACCTAGTTGTTACAAACATCACGCAAATACTTACCTGTAGTGTTAACGCCTGAATGTATGTTACTAGCATTTTCACTCAAATGTTGAAAGTAACTTTAAAAAAAGTTTTTATTGTATAATTTTTAAATGTTTTATGTTTGTTCACCCTGGAACAATATTTATTCTGCGATAGAACTGAGAATCCAAATTAATAATAAATTACTATAAAAAAAATATTAATATTAATATATTTTGTTTCAAATTTAAATTCTGGATTGTTTTACAAATTTCTACTGTCGGTCAGAAAGTCTATCTAAAACGTTTAAGTACCTATCACTGTCATGCGATTCAAGTCATCATAGTTTATAAAAGTTCTAGTAAATACCTAGATACTTTCTAGCTAAAACTATCTTTACAACGCAAAAGTCCCAGATAAGTATTTGCCATTCATTAAAATAACGTTTCATAGTAAGTATTATAGGTAAATGTTCAATAGTTTATAATACTTATTCTCGATTTATACCCCCTTACAAATAAACTGAGTATAATCTTGGAATGGGGTACAGTATTTCGTCTCTTTTCATACGACTCAAAATTATATTTAAGCGACATTAACATATCACTGAATAATTATTCCAAGCTATACTCAGTATATTAGTAAGAGGTATAAAGTTTATACAACTTGACTACTTATAAGTATAACAACTTAACTATGAAACTGTGCAATTTCGGTGCAATATTTTTTTTATGTTATTTTAATTTGTAAGTGCTGGCTCACTAGACAGGTGCAATACTATGCTGTAAATAAAATTGTATTGATGATATAAAAGTTATGATTACGATGTGGTTTTCATTCTATGTCATTGTAATAGGGGCGTAAAGAAAAACTGGAATTAAAAAAGAAAGAAAGCAATGTACAATGTATAGTTCGCTTTGAGGAATAATTTTGGGGCGCTTCGTTGGGAGCGCTCCAAAATGGGAGCGCTTCGAGGAATACCTCAATACAAAACATATTTACGACGACCTCCTTGGTCGAGTGGTTTGTACACCGGTTTTCATGGTGTCGCCATCTCTGAGGTCCCGGGTTCTATCCCCGCGGTCGGGTCAATTTAGAAATTATTGTTTTTCTAAATTGTCTCGGGTCTGGGTGTTTTCTATGTATAATAAGTATGTATTTAAGTATTTTATGTATGTTTATCCGTTGTCTAGTAACCATTTAACGAGTTTCATAACGAAGCTTATCTTGGGCTAGATAATTGGTGTGAGTGTAGGAAAGTTTAGTTTAGTTTAGTAATTTAACCGCCTCTGCGGTTTAGTGGCTAAGACTACCGGTCTCAAACCCAAAGGTCCTGTGTTCGATTCCCAGCGACGTTCATGATTGATGGTAGTGCTTGTTTAAAGTCCGCCTGGCTAGCTACCGCCATATAATATATATTAATAGCGTAAGCCGATTTTTGTCTCATTGATTATGGGACGATAGCTGCACATAAAAATCGGTTATGGCCTCATTTTGATAAGCTCCTGCCGTAGATGTGCAGAAAAATAAAAAAACCTGTCATAGGTTTCGAAAATCCTAAAAAATCTGTTGAATAAACGCGAAGTTTTGCAGGCGACCTACAAGTCTTATTTAAATATTATATCGTCATAACAACAATCTTAATAGCATAGCTGTGTTTAGACAGTTACCGCCTTACAAATAAACAAAGGATAAGGTCCGAATAGTTATTCCGTGTTTTGTTCCTGTCATGTAAACGTCATTTCAAATTAGAGTAAAAGAGACAAAACAAGAATAACTATTCGGACCTTATTCTTTGTTTATTTGTAAGGCACTTAGATTTAAGGAATTCCGTTAAAGTGACCTCCGTCTTTGTCATCACTTAACATCAGGCCAATAATAATAAAACAAGAAATAAAATGAACAAAACGTACGCACCTCAACGACGACAAGACCGAAAGAAAAAACAGAAGAGAGTTGACAGAAAAACGTACCTAATTGCGGATATAATATACACGAGCCGCTCGTGCAGTCATAGTCCACGACAGCTTTAGCAGACGGTTTCAACTGTTAATTGGCAACTGCTTGGCCGCACAATGAAATTTGACGGCCCGGAGCAGCCGCAAATGCTTGAACGATTCCATGTACCAATGTAAATTGTCGTTCCCCGGCTGCTGGAAAAAGCTGTTATCGCCCCAATTTTCAAATCTGGACAGAAAAACGCTCCAAGTAATTACAGGCCGATCTCGACCGATCTTTGACGACCTCCTTGGTCGAGTGGTTTGTACACCGGTTTTCATGAAGTCGCCATCTCTGAGGTTCCGGGTTTGATCCCCGGTCGAGTCAATTATTATTATTATTAGAAATTATTGTTTTTCTAAATTGTCTCGGGTCTGGGTGTTTTCTATGTATAATAAGTATGTATTTAACTATTTTAAGTATGTTTATCCGTTGTCTAGTAACCATTTAACGAGTTTCATAACGAAGCTTCTCTTGGGCTAGATAATTGGTGTGAGTGTAGGAAAGTTTATTTTAGTTTATTAGTTTATTATCTCGTTGCTAAGCGTTCTGTCAAAAATGCTAGAAAAGATTGTGCAAAAGCGCTAGTCGAGCTTTCTTGATCTACACAAACTGATAGGAAATCGGCAATTTGGCTTCCAACACGGCCGTTCGACAGAAGATGCCGTCCTGTTATTGTCATCTCTAATCACCAAATATCTTGACACAAATTAGCCGTGCGTCGGAGTGTTTCTGGACCTTGCCAGGGTAAACACGGTGATGTACACAATTTCAATACTAGAAATAAGAAAAAACTTGTAATGCCACTGTTCAGGTTGCAAAAGGTTTTTGGCTCTTTCTTGGGGCAAGGTATACACTACTATAATAAAATACCTAGTACTGTACAAGATTTACCTTTAGATAAGTTTAAAAAACATGTAAAATCTTCTTTACTTAAGAAAGGTTATTATACAGTCAAAGAATATTTAGATGACAAAACAGCTTGGTTATAATAAAAAATAAAACTACTCTTTATTTTATTTTATTGGGATCAATAATTACTTTAAAAATATCTTAGCGCTGATATGATAGCCTTTATCAGCAATGTCCTACAGTTTACAAATAATATTTATGTTACGTTAAACTTTTCATTAGGTTTTTATTTAGAGTATCTTGAGTGTGTCGTGCTCTCTTTAGTGTCTCTGCGGTGGTGGCGTGTGCGTCGGGTCGTTACATTCCCTAAGACATGGTTGAGTGAAGCGATGGCTGATTCATATGTCATACTCGTGAACGGGTGCCGCCTGTGGAGGCTGGTCTGCTCTTGCATACTATTATTTTTATTATTATTAACTATAGTTTAATTTTGTTTTCTTTTTTGTTTTTTCCTTAGACAATTTTTGACCTTTATTAGTGCTGTATGACATTGTGAAAATTTTAACTGGTAACTGATGTTTTGCAAATGTAGATATTATTATATCTTCTCTTTTGTTTTTTTTTTATATGTGTGATTGTCCTTTATATTTTGTGTTTTTATTTGTGATGGAAAGTGTCCTTTTATGATAGGGCATTTTCCAATATTTTTGACGCTGTAAGGGAGAAAAGAGCTGGACACTTGCTGAGTTTGAAGCGTTTTGGGGCCAACTCTGTTTAATATATACCTCAATGACTTCCTATCTCTTCCTATTTCAAATGCGGAAGTTATTTGCTATGCCGATGACACAGTTATTTTGTTTAATGGGTCATCGTGGTCACAGACGTTTCAGTATCTTGAATTGGGCATGGCTGATGTAGCACGTTGGTTAGAGAGCAACCTGCTATCTCTCAATATTTCAAAAACAAAATTTACTACTTTCTATAAAACGTTTCCGTTTAGTCCACGAAGAGTGCCATCAGTGAAGGTTCATCAAAGTACCTGTAACTTTGAGTCTAATTGCAGTCAACATCCATGCCTGTATGATAGTATCGACGAAGTGGACGTTGTAAAATATCTTGGCATTCTTATTGATAAAAATCTTAACTTCCACCAGCACATCATAGCCTTGTCAAAACGAGTTCGCAAAATAATTAACACTAAATTGCTTCTCCGCGACGCGGGATGCCTCGCAGTACTTCAAATGGTTTACTCTGGGCTGTGTCAGTCTGTAATATCCTATTGTATATCGGTCTGGGGAGAAACTGACAAAACCTGGATGTTGAAGATCGAGAGAGCCCAGAGAGCCGTGATAAAGTACATGCTGTGTCGGCCGCGCCGCTATCCGACAGATCTCGTCTATGAAGAAAGTCAAATCCTAAGCGTTCGCAAACTTTTTATTCTCAAAGCTGTAATGTCCACTCACAAGTCTATAACTCGCTCAGATGATTACGAAGAGCTACTTAAGAAACGTATCTTTAGAACTAAGACTCCAAAACCACTAACCACTTTTGCAAAAAGACACAGTGCGTACCTGTTCCCCTTCGTATACAGTAAAGTTGTAGCCAAATGCGACATTAAGACACTTCATCCAATAAGGGCTAAACTAAAGGTAAAAACTTGGCTCCAAAACCTCAATTATATATTGAAACAGAATCAATAATAGAAAGTACTTAGGTCAATTATCTTAATTCCTTAAATTTCTAGAAGACTTTACTCAACCGGAGCACACGCGCACACTCACACACACACACCCTCACACACACACATTCTCACACACATACACTCGCACACACACCCTCACACCCTCACGCATACACACACCCTCACACATACACTCGCACACACCACACCTTTTTTTTTTTTCTTTATTTATGTGTTTAAAATATATATCGCACTATCCGGAGAATAAAGTGGTAATTGCAAAATTGCAACTTTACAGGAGAAAATAAAAACATAAATCGGTTAATATCTCAAAAACTACTGGTCCGGAACAATTGTTTTTGCTGTTAATTAAAAGCAGATTTATTTCTTAAAGTCTTGTAGGAATATAAGAATTAACTATAAAAAAATCAAAGAAATAATCGCAAAAAAGCATAATACCGACTACGTTCCTTTAAGTTTTTATTGTTAGTAATTTAACCACTTTATCCGCCTCTGCGTCTTGACCCTACAGCCGATGCAATAAGACACTGCGATAGTTTTCAATGTATTTTGACATAAATTGCACTGTGCGTAACATCATTTTGCCACTTTGTTCTGGTAAATTTTTGATTATTATTTTTACGTATATTATGCGAATGCTTTTATTCCCGGTCCATTTTATTTTATTCATTACTGTAATAAATTAATGCAACCAAATAAATTTAGGATTAATACGATTTCAAAAAATCAATTTTAAAATTATATTTTTAGAAATATAAATTAAATTTATATAAATAAATATAACTAATAATTTACTGGTCCTGTTACCAAGTCCAAAAGCTTATAAATTAAAACTGTGTGATTGCATTTGCGACTATAACTTTATATGTGTTATCGATACAGTGAAAATAAAAGGGCAAAAAAACGACTATGGTAATTAATCAACGTTTATTTTAAATTCAGGTATATTTTCTGGCATACATAATTATAAAATAACTTCTATCACGTGATTGATATCTCTTTTTTAATTTTCTATTATTTTTTCAAAACAAAAATCGTATAAATCAAACTCTTTTATTTCTATCTCTCTCTATTTGTTAAACTAATTAGTGAATGATATAAATGCTCAAGACTAATATTTAACAAATGACTTTATTTATAAAAAAAACACAAAATAAAAACTATGTGGCTTTAAGGAATAGGTCGGCTTCTCTATGATTCACATCAACATTTTTTTTTAAATTAACTATTTTTACTATAATTATTTACTATTTTTACAAACATTATGACATTAATCATGCTCTTCTTCTTCTGTGTCATTTTCATAAAGTTGATTAGATTCTTCACACTGAAGTGATTTGTAGAAACTATGGTAATACTTGGGGATAGCTTTAGATGTACATAAACACATTAGATCGTTATAGAATGGTTTTGAAATGGCAAATGGCTTATTATATGCTTATTTTAAATCTTCTATTTATTCGGGGACATTTAAGTGGGCATAATGCTCCTTAAACTAACTAAACCAAAAGGTTTTCTACCACGTGCAGGCTTGGAAAATATTTTCAGTTACTCATATTCTGCTTCGTATTCATATTTGAAAAGTAAAATATCTGGTTCTGAACTGACCGAGCTAACTTGTTTAATTTTTAACCACATCACTTTATTACCTTTGCTATCACGTTACCAATTATTTTTAATATCATATAAATCTGATTGCTGCAACTCTTTTAATTCGTATTTTTTACCCTCGACTTTGGAATTTAATATTATAGCGTATTTTCTTATTTTTAGCCCTTTCTACTCAGGGATGCATTGCATCACCTCCAGATTGACTGTGATCAACTTCAAAAAATCTGTTTGTTATATTAATTTGGTACTTTTTAGCACAACATGTAAATAAAGAAATTTTTACTTTTTATTTTCAAGTGCTGAAGCTAAAATATAAATTTATTACTTAATTATTTATATTTTATTATAAATTTTATAAATATGTAAATAAAGAGCAAAAATATATTTATTTTTGTTTTGACCAGCATAGCAGTCGGAATAGTATGAAATATTTTAAATGAATAAATTATTTTCTTGCTCAGAGGGCTCTACAACTGAATTTGATGTTTGATTTCCTGCTTTGGTTTGGAGAAATATTTAATTCATGATTTTGATTGGTTATATTTTCTAAAAAAGTGGTTTGAAGTATACTTGTTGAATTAATGGAACCATCCAAGGAAGTTGTAATATTATTATATATATAATAATCATCATCATCATCATCTCAGCCAAAAAGACGTCCACTGCACTGCGTCCTATATAATAATAATATATTAATATTATTATTGTTACAAAAATTTAAACTATAACAGTAATCATATTTAAAAATGAATATCAAATATAATATCAATATCTTTTCAATATCATACTTGATTTAATGATTTCCCGCCTTCAAAACACGGAGCCGTAAACGCCGATTACAGCAGCGGCCTATCAGTGTATTTGTCACCAGAATAAAGTGGTAAGATCGGTTGCTGAATTCGCGTCTATGCGACGGTTCCAGAATAATATCGCAATGTAACCATACGTTGCAGGGACATTAAGTTTTGTGTCGTAATATAGGGTTTCCACTTTTTTCACGTATAATATTTTTCAACCTTGTTTCTTGTAAAAAAGTGGTCTCATTGATTATTTCCATTAATATTGGACCTAAAAATGTAAAATAAATTCAGGAGATGGTGCAGGGATCCTAGAAGATAAAAATGGAAAAACTTTAATAAGGTCGTAATATCGCTTACCACGTTATTCGCCGGAGGGTGCGATATAACTGTCTAAAATTTCTATTTATAATCTCATACAACAATGTAATAATAATAACTCATAGCTTTATGCAAATCTCAAACTCTAAGTCCCCAAGATACAGGATTACCTCGTTTGGGACTTTATTGTAACCTATGTTGTGTAACCTTTTTTGTAATAAACTATTGTTATTATTATTATTGAATAGAAGGCTGTAGTTCACTATGCAGCCGCAGCTTGAAGCAGTCGATCCTGACTGCTTCAAGCTGCCCGTGTACGCCCGTTCTAAGTAGAAGTTTACAAAACTCCCAATGGTATTAGGTCAACATTAGTAAAAAATATATATTTTTGCCTTAAAAAAATGATTCCAATTAGTATCCCAAATATCTACCTAACTACTGAAATCTCTATTAAAATCTTACAATTCGTTGATGTATATTACTGTACTTGCTTGCGATACCTGATGTCACAACATCCGGAATTCAAATTAAAACCTAAGTTTAGCAGACATAAATACATATGGAAAAATGTCTAAGACGTTTCAACATCTGTAATGGTATGTATGTGTAATTAACCAGTACTAGTACATACATGTGCACTAATGAGACAGTTTAGATTCGTTTAGCGAGGCAAAAACTTGACAGCGCCCTTCATAAGGAATGCTGTGAGAGGTGCGGTACAGAAATGTACATCTGACACCCCATTACGCGTTACACTTTAGATAAGTGATCTCTTGTTCTGTATTGAAATACGTGTTAAATAAGCAATAACATAGTTTATAGTATAAACAGCTTCATTATCATTATCATCCATCAGCCATACTAGTCCACTACTAAACATAGGCCTCTCTAAGTGCACGCCACTGAGCAGGATCCCCGGCTACTATCGTCCAGCTCTTGCCAGCCACCTTGTGAAAATCGTCGATCCACCTAGTCTGAGGGCGTCTTACACTAAGTTTGCCAATGCGCTCCAAAACTCATCTACCGCAACGGTTACAAGTTTTTTTAAGAAAAAATCCATGTTTGTTTCTAGTGGCCAGGACCAGACCCAGGTCAATTTTTATAGAGAGTTAGACAAATGACTCTACTCTTGATGAATAGTTGTCACAGTAAATCACATTCACATTTTCAATTCCTTTGCTCTTCCCACAGTAAGAATCTCCGATCTTCTAATAATCTTCTTCTTCTCTGTCCTTCCCATACTTCCGGATTTGTACAATCTTCCTTTTATATCCAGTCCATTCTCATGTGGAACGCGCTGTCTCTCGAAATCAGGATGGCTACAAGTCGCGATGTCTTTAAAAAGAAAGTCCGCATGCTTTTTCTTAATGAAACCTTAGCAGAATCATCTCAGTAACGACCGATTTTTAAATTATTTATAAATTATTTATTTATGTAGGTATATTTATATATATTTATAAGTATTTTATGTAATTGTAATTTATAGAATATTTATTTATGTATTATATATAAGTTTGAATCTATTTGTTACATAGTGTTCTACTTTTGTTGTCACTCAAAATTTGCACCTCCTATGTCATTTCTGCACCACCCTATGGTTGACTGGTAGAAAATGCCTCAGGCATTAAGTCCACCATGTAATATTTTGTTGCAAAAGTTTAAAATAAATGAATAAATAAATCGGTGACAATGAACACCAGCACGCGTGGTTCTGTGAAGGAAGAAGAAGGAGAAGGGATAAGGGAAAAAATTCTTCGGAGCACTCACCATGGTATAGATATATAGACGGTAGAAATTAGATTTAAAAAGTGTAAACATATGTGTGTCGTTAATTGTACATAGCTATTCCTATCAAATTGCCCAAGTTATAGCATTTCTCAATAAAGTTAGGTAATTAGATAAAGCTAGAAACATGCATGTAACATTACGTGACCATTTGCGAAGATGTTTTTTGTATCTCAAATAGGCACGCATTAGTCCATAATATCACCTGATGTTAACTGAATATGTGGAATATGATGCAACATGCTTACATAGAATTAGCCTATTCACTCTAGCGTAAACGATACCCAATTAATATCGTTCAGGAAACACATCAGCAGGATACTTCCGATTCGATCCGAAACCCACGGAGAGTCGGAACGGGGACAAAAAAAGTGTATATTTGTTCTTCACGCTGTAACGAATGGATGGATTTGGATGAAATTCGGCATACAGATACTTTATAACCTGGATTAAAACATAGGATTTTTATCCCTATATTCCCATGAGAACGGGAACCACGCGGGTGAAACCGCGAGTGGCCGCTAGTTTACATATAATTTTAGACAAATATTGTTGCGAACAAATCGCAAACAAAAGTTGTGTGATGCCATGCTCTGCACCTGCACCTCTGCCGGTGTTTCGGTTCACATGGATTGAGGACAGCGTTGCCAGATTGGGGGTTTTTTTCCCCATTTTGGGGGAAAAATTGGCATTTGGAGAAGTTTTGGGGAAATGATATTTTAGGGGAAATTTTTGGGGAAGTAATTTCAACTTTGAGGTTGACTGTTTCCGAACGAATAACTCAACGAAGTCTAGTCTAAGCAAAGTGGAAATTGTTTGTTGATTGATAGTTGAAAGCGTCGTTCGTTGCGTCATTAGAGTCATTAAAGTTTGATCCGGTTTCACTGAAAAGTTTTGTATATAAATAACATATTAATGCTGTTTTTATTTGTAAATTACGTCAAATCAGGTTTGGCGAATTTTTCTAAAAAAAGTATCATTTTGGGGAAAAATCATTTTGAATCAGGGGAAAATTCAGAAATCTCATCTGGCAACCCTGATTGAGGAGCCCTTTAAGTTTCTCGCCGCTCCCAAAAAGTCCGGTGACGGTGAAAATGTACTTGGCTAAAAGATCAGAGATTTTTTTGGACTTTGGTTTCTCTTTACACCTATTAAATTAGTAAAATAATATGGAAATTCAAAATTAGTTGTTAAATACATAGCAATAATACAATCAATATTGATTAATTAAACATTTATTTTTATACTATTTTACAAACAGAATACATAACGGACGGATTGGAATTTTAAAATGTCACTGGTGTTTAGCTTATTATGTATAACTACTTATAATAGCATATTTCATATTATATAACACCCTATTCGTAATCTCATGGTCAAGGGAATGGTAATAATGCCCCAATATTTATTTTAGTGTTTCGTGCAATAACTTTAATAATCGCCTTTACTTAATACAGACAATACTGTCAGCATTAAAATAATCGAGACAGCATCGTGGTCAGTAATATCTTAGTATTTAGGTAAAATACGTTTTAATACGTAAGTCTTTTTTGTTTAAACCAAAAATTGTTACAGTTTTTATTGAAAATATACCCTGACTTCATATTAATAAGGCGTTTTTACTTAAATGCTTATGAAGGCATTGTTGACAACGGTGGTGTGCTTCGATAATTTTGATGTTGACTGTATCAATAAACGTCTTGAAAATAAACTTTAGAGTTCGCGCAGATACATGTAAGCATCAACTATTTTCTGAAAATACTTTTCGGCTTCATTTCTTTTATTATAAATTTATTAATCTAATATCGTATTATATCGTAATAGACAGTCATTCAAAAAACCCATTGCTATTGTCTGTATTTTCATTGTATTTCTTAAACAGATATTTTTTTGTTGACAAATAAGCCCTATAATTTACAAGTATTTAGAAAAGAAGTAACCACCATTCCCTTTCTTCAAAGTAAATGAATAACAAATGAAGTCAAACAATTAATAGACAAAGTTCAACATTTTATAATTATCTAAAATATATTTTTAATAATACCTACCCTAATCCTAAGTAATGAATTGGTTATAGATTTCTACTGTGTGATGTATAATTTATATTTACAATATATTTGTCGATACACCTTTCCAAATTGAGTATTCATATACACTTTAAATAAAAGTATTATATTGGGTAGGTACAATATACCGTATTTCAAATAAATATTAACATAATTGTTTATAAATACTTTTTATAATGTCAGTGTAAACATTTATTGGAAAGACGGTTCATAATTATTGAATTAACACAAAATTATATGACTAATATTTCGATTGAGGATAGACTACCTTTTTGACATATAAAATTCTTAATTTTATAAACACAATAAAAGCCACATTAGATTTTCTTCTATATTAATAAAATGACTTCATATTATTAGGTACAACGAATTGTTTTAATGTTTGATAATAAAACTAGTTTGTGTTCAATTGGCAATTTACATATTCGTATGCCATTTCTGTTAAGTTCTTATAACTAGGTATCTTAGAGAAAACAAAAAAAATATAGATACAGTTTGTTCGAAAATTAATACTAAGTACAATCATAATGGCCTCGAGAAAACAAAGTATCCATGCCCACACAGAGCGGGTAAATCGTCAATTTTTTTGTCAGAACTATTTATTGTTTCTAATGATGTGATATTCAAGTTTCAAATTACCCATAACTCAAGGTAAAGTTACCGCGTCGTCATTGTCAAAACGGTTAGAGATAATTGAGGAAACGAGTAAGAAATACGCATCAATTCTAATTGATGACTACTAATCTATTATGGCTTGTGTTTAGTACGGCCGGACTGTGCCCAGCCGCCCCCGAGGTATCGGCTCCGCATAACTGTGGCGGAACTTCGTCGGCTGCCTGTCCGCCAGGTCACGGAAGTCTCTGTAATCCCGCTCGAAAAACCTATCCCTATCCCCCTCCACGTACGACTGACGCTGGTCGTCCAACAGCCGCGAGCGACTGAACCCCCTCTGCCTGTCACTCCAGTCCCTCCTCCTATCCTCGATAACCGGCTCTATTATCTCATCTTCGTCGATGCGACGATCCAGTTCTCTCCTCTCCCTATATCTGTCAAAATCTTCTCTATGCGCCTTCGGCTCAACCCTGTTCAAATACTCCTCCGTTCCATATTCATACCTTTTGACTTCATCCCGTTTCCTACCCACTCTAGGAAGTCTCTCCATCTCCCGGTGTACCAGCTCTCTCGGTTCATCACGAATGCGATCATCCTTGCGTCTTTCTGGCTCCCTGTGAGAGCGGTCAATATCCCGATGAGAACGTTCAGGTTCTCTGCGGGAGCTCACTTCTCGGTGACGCTCCGGTCGCTCGTCTCTTCTTTCCTCCTCGGGGGAAGAAGTTGAGCGACTGTTCCTTTCAAGCATACTTCTGCGTATCGCCATGTGTTGCTCCAGCTCGCGGTTGAACCGCTCTCTTTCCAGATTCATGAACTTCTCCTTTGCGACATTGAAGCGGTCTTTTGGTGAAGTCTCAGCTATCTTCAAGCTGCCTTCGCTGGCTCCACGCTGGAGCTTTCCGAATCGGCGTTCTTCAACTCTTTCAATACTTCTATTCGACGGCTTTGTTTCCGCAACGTACCTTCGCCTGTAGTTAGTGGTGTCTTCGACAAACTTTTCCGGTTTCTCTTTGCTGACGCGTTCGAGTGATTCTTGGCGGAATCGGCGCTCGAAAGTGGCGTCTCTGAAGGGAGCTAGCTGGTCACGGATTTGGTCAGGGTAGTCGTCGTTGTAGGGGCGGTCATAGCCGCGGGGGGAGAGCGCGCGTCTGTGCGGCGAGGCGCGGCGGGGGGAGATGCGGCGGGGCGAGGCGTGGCGGGGCGGGGACGCCCGGCGAGGGGAGGTGGCACGGCGCGGGGGTGACGCGTCGAACGCCTCGTGCATCAAGTATGCCGTGCTCTCAGCCCAGTCTTCTTCTGTAATCAAAAAAAAAAGAGATCAATAAATTAAGTAGCATAAAGCTCTTGTCTAAAATTAGGTTCTATAGAGTGCGATGTGCCTTCAAAAAAGGACTGGCTCAATTTGTGGGGTGACTATTTCTAATTCGCAGTTCGCGGGTAACAGCTGTTGCACGTGTGTTGAGTACGTTTCTAATGACTCATAAAGAACGAGCAGGTTTATTCCAATCGCTCGGGGCTGTATGTAAGTTCAACTTCAACATAATCAGCCTGTTGAATGAGTCTCCTCTGCCCGTACCTTCAAAGCTGAGCTGAAAGCTGTACTCCTACTAATTCTACCTGCTAAAGAACTGTCTCCGTCTCTACCTACTTTTACTAACAAAGATTAGACAGCAACCAGACACCGGTAAAGTAAGTTTATCTTTAGTTAGAGCACGAATTCGGAATAAGAGAGTTAAGTTAATTTATATTGTACATATAAACGTTCTTCTATTTAATTAAATAAATAAATATAGGTAGTATTTAAATAATCAATAAAATCAAAATGCGAGAATCTCTAAAGAAAAAATATCTACATATTATACTCAGTTAAGTTAGGTACTTATTTTTTTATTGTTTATCTTGGCGAACCAACCTTCCGTCCCATGAGAAAGTGTTACGTTGTGTTGTTCATGGTAATTTGCCGTTGCTAATCCGCAGGACTCTTTGCTTCGGAGTGCGCGTTAAACGTTAAACCGACATGTTTATCTGAAGACGGCAGTCATTATATTTTCTATGTATAATAAGTATGTATTTTAAGTATTTTAAGTATGTTTATCCGTTGTCTAGTAACCATATAACGAGTTTCATGACGAAGCTTCTCTTGGGCTAGATAATTGGTGTGAGTGTAGGAAAAATTATTAATATTATTAAAAATTATTATTATTATTAATATTATAACCTAGCAACCCGCTTTGGTATATGACGGGTTGTGGCTGTTCTCGCTATGTGTAAAAGCCTGACTTAAGCAGTAAGTCTTTTTGTTTTTTTTATATCATACAGGTAAGGCTAAGTTAGCCTTCATCTCATGTGATGTTAAGTAATGATAAGGCCGACGGTGTAACGCACTTCACCCGGATTCCGCAGCTACTGAGGCACTGGCTATCATAACTCTAGCTGCCGGAACAAAACAATGCCATACAATGCTACAAACATTGATGTTATAGCGATATATTAAGATAAGATGATGGAAGATAGCAAACATATATGTATAGATATATAGTTACCCTCGCTGGGAATCTAACCCGGGACCACTAGGTCTAAACTGATGATCTTAACCATGGTGGTGACTACAAAGACGGTCATAGGCTGATGATGTACCTATATATTAATCAAGAAATATATTAGCGACCGTCACTTAAATGTTCAAGATGCATGAATAACAATAATATGACCATTTTCTTGAGAAACTCCATGGCGCAGTGGTTAACGCGCCCGGTCTGCCAGTGCGGAGGTTAAGCAACTTTCGCAAAGGCCGGTCGTCGGAAGGGTGACCAAAAATTTATCATCTTGGGCACCTCCGTGATTCGGAAGGCGCGTAAAGCCGTTGGTCCCGGCTGCATTAGCAGTCGTTAATAACCACCAATCCACACTGGGCCCGCGTGGTGATATATGGCCTCCATAAGGAAGGCTCGTGCCCCAGCAGTGGGGACATAAAATGGGCTGATGAACAACCATTTTCTGGTCCGCTGGCCCAGATGGCGAGTAATTTTATGCATGCCACTACGCAAACCTTCTCGACTTGACCTATTGTCGCAAGACATTGAAGTAGCGTTGAGCCGGCAGGTGACGACTGACGAGGCTTCTGACATAAATCGATTAGGCTTTTGTGGTACAATTACAGTAGATAGTTGACTGAACTGGTTGGCAACTTGGGTAGTCAATAAAAAAACTGTTTGCACCTGTCAAAATTATATTCTTTCATAGAAATACAGGTGAATAGCGAACCATAATTATGATGTCATTGTTTTGTTTAAAATCAATTCGTGTTCAGCTAAAATAAAAACAATAGTAATTTTTTGGAGAAATATGACGTGATGTTATTTATACTTCTTCTTATTTTTGATAAATAATTACTTAACTGTTGTTGTCGCTTTCGCTTTTACTTCGTTTAATAAATCTTATTTTAGGATACTTTAAGACATACAAAAATCGTTGTGTAATAATAATCTGATAATTCATGAACTTTCTAATTTGAGAACCTGTGACCTGTTAAAGTTTTGTGTAACAAATGGCTTTTTCATGTAGCCTATTTTTATTAAAGAACATTTTTTCATCGTAAGTTTAATTTTACTATCACATGGGGAAATTTAAACTCTTACTTATACACCTAGCTAAACTCGACACTATTGAATGCGGCCCACTTAACGGTACTCATCTGAAACACACCTTTTTCCAAACTTGTTTCTTAAATCAAATTGACATAGAAAAGAACCTGTCGGCTCCCACGTGCCACCATCTTGGAATTATCGCTACCATCTTGTTAAAATGCGCGCCTTTTTAATTGTATGGGATTTAGGTAACGGTGATAAGTTTCATTTTATTGTTGTGTGGCGGTCGGTCTAGTTCTCTTTGCACAATATGGCGAAAACAATGATCATGTCAAGACACTTTTCATAAACACCACTTTCTTTCGGATTTTTTGTTTTGAAATGGTGATTAACGGACTGATTTAACTGATGCCAAGTTGGTCGCACTACACTTTCTTCGTATTAAATACAATTGGGCGCGGTTCTGTCGTAGATAGTTTTTCATGAGTAGGTAACTAAATTAACTACTGTAACTAAATTACAGAATGGTACGTTAGAGCACAGAAAATGTTTATGTGCATGCCTTGTTCTGCCTACAGAGTCCTGCATACTGTGTTCTGATTTGAAAGTAATAATCTTGGCATAACATACATACTTACAGTCATTGATGTCTCACATCATAAGTTTGTAGAAATATTTTTAACTAACAATATGTATCGCCTTGGTAATAAATGTCATTTATTTACAAACAAAGACAAAAACAATATAATTATTTAACTACTTAAAATTAAACTTACAAAAAACTATAAACTATAACTACTACTAACTATAAATGAAAAAATTGCCCCAAATCGTCCCCATCAGGCAGAGTGCCCAGTAAGCTAGCAGCATTGCCACGTTGGATAGCAATGCTTATACGCTGGCCCAAATAGCTGCTAGCTCTGGAGTCCCGGGTGGCTTCTACTAATTTTTTAGAAATATCTTTAGAGTTTGTGAGCACCCGGGCCCCATGGACCTAAAGTCTCTACCCCAAACGGCTCAAATATGAGATCCCCAGTCAGATTCTCATACTTTCGCCGTTTGAGGTTCTCTGTATGATTTGCAGCCGCGCCAGCGCTAACAGAAGTGCTTGGAATGTGGGACGGTGGAAGCGTATCGACACAAGTTGCATCCCGAGCCCGTCCCACCCTCCAAGGAACTAGGGTCATACCGTCCGGTCTTTTGCCGTCATCACGTGTCAGACCGGAGGGTTCGAGTACCGCTAGTCTTATCGACTTGGTTAGTTCGAAACACAATTTTTATTATTATATTAATCATGTTGTGCTTACATTATTTTTTTGTTGTTAGCGTAATGTAAAGTTAAATTTATAACTTGTTATGTAAGCCAGATACTATAAGAAAAAAAGACTGGCAATAATTGAGAATCAACAAGCAAATTACACCCATTTTTTACTTAGTTATTGGATTGGTCGTTTTCCGCTTATGACCTATGTAATTTAATATGTTAAAAATCAAGATTTAAATCTTGATTTTTCACATTAATTGCAAAACATATGAAAGTGATATTTGATGACATGATTTTCCATTTATTTGACTTCATTTTGCTAGTTACAGAAACACGATTTGTTAACTTTTATAACAGAGAAAAAAATATCAAAGTTACCTCTTTTAAAACAGATTTGCATTTTACAGGCAAACCAGACCTATTTAAGCATCTAAATTTTCTTAGTAGATTAGTTTTAACACTTCAATATGTTAGCTCATTTTTTTTTTAATAATTTGCAGTTTTCATTGGAAAGAAAAAAAACAGTTTTTCTTATGGGACGGGGTGCAAAAGCTCCGTATTAGATTAATTGTTTAGCGGTGCGTCGCCTTAAATAGGGTTTTTACCGCCTATCTGTGGTCTAGAGGTTATGACCACTAGCAACCACCATCTTATCTAAACATGTCACCATAACATCCATGTTTGTAGCATTGTTGTGTTACGGCAGCTAGAGATGAGATAGTCAGTGCCTCACTAGTTGAGGATTCCTGGTGAAGTACACATCCACCTTCAGTCTTGTCATCACTTAACGTCAGGTGAGATAAAGGCTAGGTGCTTACCCGTATATACATTTATATACAATATTTAAAAAAACCCTGTCTGATCGCAAAGAGATATGTATACAAATAACAATAACCAAAAAAACAAATATTATTCATGAAAATAAAAGAGTCCTGATGAGAAGATAGCTAGAGGAGCAGATACACACACATATACACAATAGAATTTTTTGTAATTACAAAATTTAATTTACAAACAAACAGAGGGATACACCTAGTCATCCATAGAGTTTGCAAACATCGCCATAAACAATAGAATTAAGCACATCATTGTTATGGAAGGTCATACGTTCATTAAAGGGTATTTTCAAACAATTGCATTTTTTTGACGTTGCATGGGAAAAAGGGCAAAGGCCTGTCTAATAATCCCACAGAAACTCTTCGGTATTGTCTTTTATAAAGGAGGTATGAGAAAAACTTGTAAGGTACTTACGACTACTAGTACCTACTTTATAAGTAAAAGGGAACCTTATTAGAGGGATTCAGTGACCGCAACAAGCCACTGCGCGTTTGAGTTGCAATCTTCAAAGTTAAGCAACTTTCGCAATGTCGTGTCATCGGATGGGTGACCAAATTAAAATTCGAGCTTCGGAAAGGTTGGTCCCGTAAGATAGCAGTTGTTAACCTATCCGCATTGGGACAGCTCGGTATAGGTTCTGTCCCGATCTCCTCATGTGATATTGTACCTATGGGAGGGCTTAAGCCCAGCCCAGCCCAGCCCAGTGGGACTGTTATTTGTTTTGTTTTTGTTTTGGTGGTAAGCCGTTCATATCACGAGCTGTTCGGACCGCGGTACGAATGGCCTGAGGCCCCTTTTTGAAGTGGGCGATTCGAACCAAAGAAATGTTATTATTATTGATTGGGGCGGCGAGCAAACTTAAAGAGTTCCTCAAGTCGTGTGATCGAAATAACGTGCAAAGTCACCGGAATGGCGTCACGCATTCACACAATCGTGTCCCCGTTCCATATCTTCTTCTATCTTCTTCGAGGGGTTCAGATCGTATCACACACACACACAAACACACACACACACACACACATATATATATAAATATATCTTTATCATATTTTTATATTATGAAAATCAAAGTACTAGAACCTAAGTATTGCGGCTACTCAACAAATTGTTAAGTATTATTATGTTAAATGAGAGCGATTCTCTCCTGTCACAAGTGTTCTCACACTCCAAAGGAGAGAATCAACCTCTGTAATTGTTAAAACTGATTTGTTGTGATAAATAAATATTTTTTCATTTTTTTTTTTTTTTTTTTCATTTTCATTTTACACAAAACAGTTTATGTCGCTAAACCACAGTGCTCTTGCTAAGTTCGTGAACTATAAATCCTTGAAAACAAAATTCTAAACGACATATCAAAACAGTTACGCTTTATCTGTTCCTACTCATAAAGCTCAGCGAACTGTAAAATACTCTTTTACAGTACGCTGTAAAAGGTATCAAGAGCCAACCTTTTTAATTATCGTACGATAAAACGAATGGGCTTGGCGAACGGCAAAGTGAGGTATCGTAAAGGTGAAGATACACTAGAACACTTACTAGTAAGGTAACGTTTTAACGAATCGTATAGTTACCGTCAAATTGATAAAGTAATTGGAAGCCGTCAAAATTAACTCATGATTAGAGTAGGCTTTGACGGAATATGACTTAGGTTTTTTTTTGATTTGATTGTACCATACAAAAAGGTCAATAAAAAAAAAACATTTGTTTGTGATGTAACTATCTTGTGAATGCTTAAAACTGTATTCGATGTAATGCTTACAGTATTTAGAGGGTATCTTGCCTTCTCGTCGAAAATTGTTTGGCTGATTATCACTTGCCAACCAACGGTTCGCCGATGTTTCACTTTGACAACTAACGATTAGCAAATTTTTGTATGACAACGTTTCATTTGGTAGAATTATCGTTAAGCTGATTATTATTATGACACAAAAAGTTTGGGACACTTATCATTTGTCAAATATTTTACTAGGCCACAACTATTAGACGAATAACGTTTTGTCAGTTTAACAGTTCCCTTTTCATACATTGATATACTTAATGATAAAAACATACATTTTTTATTTAAGAATCTCAAAAATAACATTAATCCTTTAAATTGGCAGCAATGCACAGCAATAATTTTTCCTTTGAGTAGGCATGGAGCTTGTCTTCAACAGAAATACTTTTTATTAGACTAAAGAAATCTAGCTCCATACAAAAATTGTCAAAATCGAATTGTCAAGTCTAAATTAATATTACACAAACTAAAACATTCTGCTACTTAAAAGTTGGCATTTTGAAAAGCAGACCAAACGTACAGTTGGTAACTGTGAGGTTGGGAAATAAAACATAATTATATGTTAAGTTGGCAAATGATTATTCGGCGAAATAAAATTCAGCGAAACGTTGGTTGGCAAGTGAAAATCTGGCAAACTATTTTCGGCGAAAAGGCAGAGAACCTATTTAGAGTGCTTAATGAGAGTTTTTTTCAACATACAATATGTATGGCAAAACTGTATCTGATGGCCTCATTGGCAACCGGCTCCGTCTCGAACCCAGAGTCACTAACTCCCGGACTCGATTCCCAGCGGGAATACATATTTGTATACTTGGTTTGGTTGTTGGTAGGACTTGTTTGCCGCCTGGCTAGCTACCACCGTCTTATCTAAACATGTCGCCATAACATCAATGTTTGTAGCATTGTTGCTCCGACAGCTAAATATAAAATAGCCACTTCCTCAGTCGTTTAGGATTCGGGTGAAGTGCTCTTCCACCTTCCGCTAAATCATAACTTAACATAAAGTGAGATGAAGACCAAGTGCTTCGTACCCGTATGCTATAAAAAAAATTGTCACCAGGAATAAATAAATAAATAAATAAATAAACTTTCCTACACTCACACCAATTATCTAGCCCAAGAGAAGCTTCGTTATAGAACTCGTTAAATGGTTACTAGACAACGGATAAACATACTTAAAACACTTAAATACATACTTATTATACATAGAAAACACCCAGACCCGAGACAATTTAGAAAAACAATAATTTCTAAAATGACCCGATCGGGGATCGAACCCGTGACCTCAGAGATAGCGACACCATGAAAACCGGTGTACAAACCACTCGACCAAGGAGGTCGTCAAAACGGAATTGCTTCAACGCCACTCATATGTTCGTATTCGTTGAAGTTAAACGTTATTAAAAGTAAATTCTCTAAAAAATAAAACAAAAGACAATAGAAAAAGTTACTATCAAAATAGTAAGAGTAAGCATTAAAAAAAATTAAAAATATTGCTCTAAATGTATCTTCACCTTAATACATTCCATTCACATCTCCCGTTGAACTTGTGTTCGAGGCGAAGGCACTCCGCGTTTTGAGCTTACATAATCGTAACGAAACAATAAGTGATTGGAACCTCGTTGGTACCAGATTGTAAACAACTCGCCACGCAGTTGTTAGCCTTCGTTCGAAATTGACGATGTGTATAGTATAGGCATAGCGAAATAATTAGATATTTAGTGAAACGTACTGACGTTTAATTAAAGCTATAAAGTAGTTATAATTAGCCTGTATACTGTCCATTGCTAGGCAAATGCCTAGCAATGGACAGCGCGACAGCGCGACACCGCGTCGCCATCGCCATCGCCATCGCTACAACTTATAAGTATTAACTTAATCAATGCCCTTGCTGTTGGGTTGGTAATTACCAACTCAGGCTATGCATAGAAAAAATCAAAAGCAATGCCTGACCCAAGAATTGAACCCAGACATTCGGATATTGAGATCGGTAAGATCAACATAAACATAAAAAGGCTGTGTGATGTGTCAGATAAAGGAATAGGGTGTACAATAAATACAGTTCATTATCCATCATCAGCCTAATACTAGTCCACTGCTGGACATAGGCCTCTCCAAGTGCACATAACATTGCATAGTGTCCATAATTACAGTCAAAAAAACTTAATTCTAACTGGCTAGTAGCCAATGCTTTTATCATCTCCGTAACTTCGACGCGCTACAAACTCCCATCTTTAATCTTCGTCATTATAACGTTATCATTATAAATTAATAATACGGTTTTTAACAAGGAACCATTTTATTCTTCTGACATGCATGCCGTAGGGCTCTAATGGTTACGTTTAAAAGTTTAACCTTAATGATTGTTTTTTTAGCTTTATTTGAGTTGTTATCAAAGATTTAACACTTTCGTTTTAGAAATATACACCTGATTAATGTTATATTATTAATATTTTTTGTATGTAGCTATTTTATTGTAGATATAGAACTGTTTCCATAGGCTTTTCTTCAGTACAAGGTCTCTTTTTTTACTAAGCCATGGCTCAATTATTGAAAGTCAGAAAATAGTTTTTATAAATTTATTATTTTACTTATTTATTATTAAGCCATAACCCATCAATTGTAGTGATGACTTGATTTCATTGATGTAGGCCTTTGCCCAGCCGTGGGACAGATAAAAGCTGTTTACTTTACTTTTATAAATTTATTGTGAATACAAACATTTTTGTTTAATAACTCTGACATTTAACTATCTAATGACTTTAGCACTTGTATGATTATTAATTAAAAGTATTAAATGGCTGAATGTCGCAGTTACATTATTAAAATACATCATATTAACCGGTAATCAACAACATGAGTTGATTTGTAAAAGAGGCCTTACAAAAGAGGCTACAACTTTTTTTAGTTTTGCCAAGGCTGACTGTACATATAAAGCGGTGCCTTTATCAAACATGTGTATTTTGAATATGTAGATAATTATAACAACTCATATTACAATCAACATAAGGTTGAATATCGGTCGTTTATTGGATAACTATGAGCATTGTCGTGAGCAATCAATTTGTACGGTTAAGGGCAGTTAAACGTTAAAGTTACACATTAAATTGAAGCATTTATGTAGTTTTAAATACTTGTTCAAACCCTGATCCCGATGCGTGGCTAATCTATGATATCATCAGATAGATATAACCTATAAAATAAATTTCCGTAACCTTGAATAAAGTCAAGGGTCGTTTCTTAGGATATTTGTTTCAAGTTTAGTTGGTATTTATATTATTATTTATTTTATTTATTTATTACCATAATAAAACATGCATAACAATTATACACCATCATATACGATCACGAAAATAAGAGAATTGTTTTGGCTTTGTAACTCACTTCATCACTTCATTTTGGCCGCCTTTTGTACTTCTTCTTGCACAATAGAGTGTATTTACATTACATTCATTTTTCGTTCGTCACCAAGAGGTACCAAGAGCTTTAAAAGCAATATTACTAAAATGTTATTGACTTTTAATGCGTAAGCAACGTAATACGCGCGTTTCGTTTTCACAACCGCAACAAAACTGCAACAATATTATTATACTGCAGCGCTATTCTCTAAGCAAAACAGCGTCGAACTCGACATTGAACTCGCTCATAACTTGCAAACGAATTTCAACCTACTTTGTAATAGTAATAAAGTCTACATTCGAGTTCAATGTCGAGTTCGACGCTGTTTTGCTTAGAGAATAGCATTGCTGCTCTAAGAGTTCCATAGGTAGCCATCAGAAGCCTGCTAGCTTTTGTTGCCTAAAGGGTATAGGCTACCCCAGGGGGTATTTAGTCAGTAGGAGTCTGACATAATTTCTGTCAGCCGCCCGAGTGATCTATAGAGTCGTTAGGCCGTTCGTACAACGAGCCGTTCGTACCACGAGCTGTTCGTACCACGGTATGAACGGCCTAATGCCCCTCATTGAAGTGGACGGTTCGGCCATAAACTTTTTATTATTACCTTACAGTCCATAAATAGTGCCTGCTTATATGAATTTATTCTGATTTATTTATTCATAACAAGGCTATCGCTTGGAAATTCAGACTCTGTCTTCTTCATTTTAGAAAAAGAACAATACATTTAGTTTTCACCCCCTTTTTTCCCCGGTCCAGAGGGACACCTTCGTGTCGGATACAAAAAAAAACCAACAAAAGGCGGTGCTTCAATACGATTAAATACAATTTTAATACATTCTTTAAATATACAAATTTTCGTTGTTCGTAACGTCATAAAAATGGTAATAAAAAACAAGCACTAGGCACTCTGAATACTGGTTTTCCTGTCAAATGTTTTAAAGTGCTCCTTTCTCACACTAAAAATAAGCTGCAATGTTTGATTAATGATAAAGTAGAAAATTTTATATTTTTATTTTACTTTATAAATTTTGTTTTTTACTTTTTGAAGAGGTGCATGAATAAAATATTGATAAAGATTAATCAAATTTTGTGAAAGAGAGTTAAATAAGCAGACGTTTTAGGAAACGGCCTGAATGAGCCTGAGCCAAAATATCGTCTCTTCTTTGTCTCTGATTCTTTTTAAATTTGGTAGCCTCAACTTAGTACCTCCATACTTACTAACATTTATAGTACTATTTAATACCTGTTTTCGATACCACATATTTACATATTAGAGAACAGGATTCGTCTGCAAGCGCAGTACTGAATGCTAAGTGACTAATCCTCCTGTACACTCGTGTGGAATACAAAATGGTAGTTATGTAAATATATTGAAGAATTCATTCGATGCGTTTGATTTGAACGCGCAAGTATTTTGTTTTGACAATAAAAACTCGACTTAATAAAAACTCGTGATGTAACTTAAAATTTTGCCATACAAATTCTTGTTTTGGTTAAGGTAATCATATAGAGAAAAATACACTAAATACGGAGAATAATATTCTGCATTTAATATTTAACGAAAATTAATGACTATTTGTATGACATTGAAGCAGTCGTTACTCCTAGTGACAACCGAGGTGAGATGAGTTTCCTCTTTTCTCGTTTTCGTTAACGTGATCGAATGAATTCGAATGGTAGGTAAGCAAAAGTCGCACTAACTAGGCAGCTCTAGCCTAGCCTAGTGCGAGTTTCATTTGATATCGATCACGTAAACGAAAACGAAAATTAGTATGTCATTGAGCACGCGAGATTCCTAGCGGCATACGAAGAGATTTAAAACTTAGCGAAACAAATTTTCTTTTTCGTTAACGTAATCGTCTGTCAAAAAAATCACGCACTAGGCCCCTAAAGCATTCCTCATAGCGCGTCTACTCGCCAGTTGCTCATCGCGGAACAAAAAAGAATAAAAAATGATATTAAACAAAATAGAAATACAAAATGAACGTTTCAATTGAGTTGGTACACCAAAGAATACCTTACATCCTATAAGCATGGTAAACTAGAAATGATGTAAACGGGTGAGCGGCGGGTCACGACACGACTGACTCCGCAGCAGTGACGCCATCAGAGGTATTCTTGTAGGCAACAACAAGAATACCGAGTTTTTTTGCACATTTACAAGAATTCCAATTGAATTGGCTGATTTAATAGGGCTACTAAAACTAAAGATAAATGCAATTTCTATATTTAAACTCTTGACATACCGACAGCAAACGCGTATGTGATGAAACGATAGGTATAGCAATAACACAAATACACAAACTACAAATTTAAAAGCAAATTATGATTATAATGATAAAGATATATAAAGAAGAAGTTGTGATAATCAGCATGTGACAAGAAAGATGATGAGTATGAAAGTTGAAAGCTATGGGAAAAGGAAGATGGATAAACTCTGTGAAAGACGGTCCATACCTCTTGGCCATCCAAGAGAGGGGTAAATATTGAGATAACGGCTAATCGAGTAGAATGGAAGTTGAGAACATAAAAATTACCGGCTGACTGACTGACTGAGCGACCAAATAATGATCATTATTACTCAGCCCAAACGGCAAGACCTAAAAAGCTGAAACTTTGCAGTAGTTTGACGTACGCAAGAGATAAAAATGACATGATTATCCTTTATGATTTCTTTTGGGGGATACGGGTGTTAGTTTGCGCAGATGAAGTCGCGGGTGTTCACTAGTACTATGTTGAAGCTGAAACTATACTATAGCGCCTCGTAACCCTAGTTAAAAGGGTAATGTTACATTAAGCGTTCGATTCGTGCTGACTACTTTGAGCTTTTGTTGGAGTTTTGTTACGTAAATTATGAGGATTTTTTCACACAAGACTGGACTTCGTGTGCAGTTAGACAAATGCAGATTTACGCTTGATATTTATAATTTATTAATCCACATAAGGTTCTATTTGTCAAAGCTGCTCCACACTTGAATGTGTGGTTACGAAAATTTTATACTGACCCGCTTTAAAACAACCATGTCACAATAAGCCTGACAGTTCATCGGTGGGAGTGGGAATTAGCGATGAAGTGCAAGATTTATTGTGACATGATTTTTTAAAGTTCAAGTATTTGAATTCCACGATCGGACTTACCGGTATGTACTTTTTTATTCAAGCATTAATCTTAGATATAGGAATTTGACCTTCTAGTCTCGATCGATGTTTGTTTAAGATGGCCTGGCTACTAACCACCATTTTGTATAGGTCTGTCTCCAATCTCCATAACAACAATTTTAGTAGCACTGTTGGGTTCTGACTGTTAAAGTTAAGATTCATTAGTGGTCAAGGTTTGCGGATAAACTGAGTTTTAATCATCACTTAGTTACGATACAGCTTTAATAATAATCTATCTATTTGAATTTAGTCCAAACATCTGTATCTACATTGAGAAATCTAAACAACATCTGTCTTCAACATCTACGTGAATTAAGTTATGTTATTACAAAACTTAGCTTCTTTATGTCTTATTAGCATATTATCCATGAGGAAATGCCAAAGATTACACATTTTTTACTGTCTCCAATGAAATCACCGCCATTTAAATAACAAGCCATGAGCATGCTGTCATTATAGCTATCATCAACAAGCTACAAAAAACATTATAATCATGATTTGATACATGATTTGGGTAAGACAAAAGAGCTTAGAATTATTTGTAATCAATAAACCTATGTAGAAAATCGGGCTTAGTGGTGGTATGCTTTGGGAGACCTATATCGAACTGTGGATAGACACAAGCTGAATTATATTATGTTCTATCTTTTATCACTACTTAATAAACCTGATAATCGATTGATGTCCGCAGACTATTAGAATGTCACTAGACTTCCCATGTGTGACTGCGACTCTCTGGCTAGGAAAAGAATGGGACTCCTGGGGTCGGCCTATCTGAAACCGGAGGACTTCAGGCTCTTCGCTCTTAAGGACGTTGCCAGACTTATGGCATCTATCTTTACAGAGGAGGAAGAGTGAAAGGATGGGGTTGCACAAAAGATCCCAATGGGTCGAAGTGTTACTGGGAGGTGGAAACCTCGGCAGGCCCCACTAAGATAAGACTTCCCATAGATTTTGTGAAGTCCACATGTGAAGTGAAGATGTTGACTATAGTAAAACATGCTTATCTAGATAGAACCTGTTCACTCTAGCCTTGAAATAACCAAACTATAACGTCCGGAAACCACATCGCAGCAAAGCACTTTGTGGGGATACTTGGAATATCTAACAACGTAATGGTGGTATGCTATGGTTAAGGCTACAATGGTAAAAGGGGGAATAGTAGAATTCATTTGTTCTTAGACACCTATGTCTATGTCTATGTTATATGTATGCTATAAAAATCGATAGACAAGCCGAGGTTTCACAATGTGGAAGTCTTTACTCTAACGGCGACGTCAGTACTCTTCATGAGACTTCGTTTCAACTTCGTTTAACCTGTTTTTCTACCGAGGTTCTAAGGAGGTTGAAACCAGAGAGATTCAGGCTCTTTGGTCTCAAAAACGTTGCCAAATTTATGGAAGCCATCTTTACAGAGGAATAAGAGTGAAAGGATGGGGTTGAACAAAAGGTTCCGATGGGTCAGAGTGATACTGGAGGCGAAACCTCGGCAGACCCTACTAAAATAATATAAGTTAAGGAGGTTTTAACTCACCACTGGTGCTGTGGTTGTCATGCTGCCTCGTGTATTCGTTCCTCTCTGGCGACGGGGCTAAGTCACTGCCGATGCCAGAGCTACCACCAGAGGACTCCAGCTTGCGTCGCGCGTTCACCCCCACTATGTTCTGGTTAAGGCAACGCCTGGTGTCGATGTTGTTCAAGTTGCCTTTCTGTCTGTGCACCGTGTCGTAGTCCCGCGGAGGCAGAAGTATTGGGCTCTTGCCTGTAATGAAGATGGGGTTAAAGAATTAAGGGATTTTTTTGCGGTTTTATGGTTTCTTCGGGAATTCTTTGTGGTTTTTGTAATGAAGGTGGGGTCAGAGCATTTAAGGGAATTCTTTGTTGATGGTAGAAAGAGTACAAAGCTTTAGTCATTACCTACTAAAGTCACAACAAGCTTTTAAGTAAAATTATAGTATTTGGTTTTATTAAAAATTAAAACGGGGCTTAATAGATTACGAGCTTTAATTTTTTTTATTAAGATCCAATATTGGTAAGCCCTTGGCTTTACTATTGGTAAAGTCATGTCATCAAGCAATGGCAGTAAGCATAAAAGAAAAGTTGCGAGGTTAAAACATTAAATAATGATATAAAAAAAAGCATAAGACACGGATATCGTTCATACAATAAATATATTACCTAATGAAATCTTTGGAAGAAAACTTATTGAAATTTATTAACTATGTATTATCAAATTAAGAACCTGCACACCAAATGGTGTGACAATAAAATTGTCAAAATTAAGAAAATGTAAGTATTAATTTATTTTATTTTATTATGCTATAGTCTGATCCAATTATTTTAAGTTTCCCCAATATTATTGTACTTACTGACTGTAATCTGGTGTGTTGTAATAAATAAATAAGTTTATAAATAAATCGTTTAATCTGGTACGTTCATATAAAACGCAATTAAAAAAATATTATGTATTCTAATTACTATGAGTAGGTACCTACCTATAGTGACAATGATACTATATTATTCTGGTTTACTCGCATTATTTAATTCTGAAAGTTATAATCTATCGCAGGTTTTGTGGTCAAATTGAAACTAAATGTAATTATATAAATATAATATATACATATGTATCGCAAACACACAAAAACACGGTGCGATCATTGCATATAAGCAACATAAAGCAACATAAAAAGAAAAACTGCGACTGACCTATTCCCTTTTTACCTGTCGACAACTTCTGTTTCAACTCAGCGGCCAGACTGTCATAGAGGTTGGCAACGCATCTCTCCTCGTTGCTCCCGGAGTCGGATTCTCTGGACACCTCGCTGCCTAAGGAAGAATCTGGGGGTTTCTTCGAGGTAGGGAGGGCCCCCCTCATTTGTAGCTTGCGCTCGATGTCGGCGAACTTCTTCTGGTTCTCAGGCCTTTCTATGAGGGCTTGGAGGTGAGTGTAGAGCATCTCGGCAGTGTGGTCTGAGTCGCATCTGGGGAAGATATGAGCTTTTTAGAAAGGCTTACTGGTAAAACTGATATCTATATCTATATCTTCTATATCTATACTAAGAGAAAGAATAAAGAAAAATACTAAAAGAGGTAAGGTTTAAGATTTTGTTTGTTTGTTTGTTTGAGGATGGTAATCTATGGAACTACTGATCCAATTTCAAAAAAATTTTCACTGATAGAATGTTACACTCTGCAATGTAACATAGGCTATATTTTATATCAAAAAAGAGTTTCTTTATAAAATTTCAAATGAAAGTCGCGATTAGAGTATTATAGAGGGGTCCTTTTTTACTGTAGGTATTGTTTGCATAATTATATGCCAGAAAACAAGTAAAACAATAAGTCCCTTTATTTTTTTAATAAAATACTTATTAGAATCTAAGTTAAAAGCAAACAATTATAATGTTCAAAAAACGCCCCACTGCTGCTGAGCTCAGACTTTTCTACATGCAAAAAAAAATAAACCGACAGAACAAAATAACGTATGGGAAAATTGGACATCATAATAAGTAATACATAATACACACACCAAAAATACCTTATCGCCTATCTTCACATAACTCAAAGTCACGATTAAGTTACCTCATAGCGTGGCGAACATTATTAAAACTTACATACTTTTTACATAGAAACGATAAATAAAGTTTATAGCTAGCTCATCAGTACAACATTGTATGCGTAATCTTTAAGAAATTCCAACGTTAGATAACTTATGAAGGGCTATATGTTACAGACTATTACCATGTTGTGAAATATCGAATAGGAATTTACATAAAAAACTTTATAAATACATAACTCGTTTATAATGCAGCTGGTGTGACAAGCTAGTTTTAATATTACATATTGAAAAGGAAAATATTTTTATTACGCAACGATCGACGCGTTGTCATGTCGAAAATAAACAGATGCAGTGTTTTTTTTCTCGGAAATATGCTTGTCTAATCTAATACCTTTAAACGAGCAATTCTTGTATATAGGGCCTAACAATATCAATAAGCGAACGTTTAAGGGGAGCATCTATACATCACACTGAGCATGCTTACCAAATTTGGTCCAAAACTACAAAACAATCACCAAAACATTATCATAATTCACCAAAAATACACCCTTTCCAAACCCGTACAGCTGTACTACACGCACACAAAGATGTGTGTTTATGAATGTCATACAATGGTTTTTCAATTGTGTGCGTTTATCTGTACACTATCTTTTTATTGACGCTTGCGTGCGTGTTAGTAAAGATACAGCATATTTCATGATGTCCATTTTTTTAATTGATTTAGTTTGTTAGAAAACATAACTTTGAAAAATCACAATAAAACTGGAGCCCAGTTTTTGTCATTGTATTTAGAATGATGTATAAATACCGCCCTTAAACGTTCACTTATTGATTTTGTTAGATCCAGTATATGTATATAATCTGAATCTCGGAAACGGCTTCAACGATTTTCATGACATTTAGTATGCAGGGGGTTTCGGGGGCGATAAATCGATCTATCTAGGTTTCATTTTTAGAAAATTACCTTAAAAAAATACAGAGTAAAGAATCTTCATCATCATCATCTCAGCCAAAAGACGTCCACTCCTGGACAAAGACCTCCCCCATGGATCTGCATATCATGGGGGGTATTTGCCGTAATCGCCACGCTTGGCAGGCGGGTTGGCGATCGCAGAAAGAAAGAAAGAAAGAATCAAAAGAAAGAAAAGAAAGTAAAGAACCTTAAGGGTCGTTAATTAGTATAAAAAGATGTGGCTTGAATTAGGAACGAAAGGTCTTAGGTTCTAGTTCCACCTGAGATATTATGAAGTTCGATTATGAGATTCGAGTATTAAAAGAAGCACGAAGATTTTTTGTTGGAGAGATTTTGCTGATTGCCTTAGACGGCATTTTCAGCTTCACCGGGCTTAAGCAGGTAATGGAATCGGTGTTCGTCAGGAACCAGAAACCAATATTATTTTCCTTTAATAATTAAAAATAGTGGCCAGCAACTGATTTGTGTGTGTTAAGCATCAATTAATTATAAATTACATGCTTCCTAGCTGTCGTCCCGTAAAAAATAATGAAAATCTGTTATATTTTTCGGCTATGAAAACTTTGACAAACACTGCTGGGCTAAAAGTGTCGATCACTGGGCTAAAAGTGTCGAACGCTGGGCTAAAAGTGTCGAACACTGGGCTAAAAGTGTCGAACACTGGGCTAAAAGTGTCGACACTGGGTGAAAAGTGTCGAACACTGGGCTAAAAGTGTCGAACACTGGACTAAAAGTGTCGAACACTGGTGCCACTACGACACTTGGAAAAAACGCCAGAGAAAAAGCCTTGGTGGCTACTGAAAAGAGCGGTTGCCTGACTTGCAAAAAGTTGTGGGTTCAAATCATCGTCATTCCTAAATTAGAAGAAGTCCAATTAGAAGAAACCATTAGAAAAATGCAACCAGCAAACAATCATTATTTTATTTTATTACTAAATTGTTAAGCCATTGTACTAAACATTAACAAAAAAGATTTATTATTAACGCAATGTTACAATCAATGTAAATATGTCACTCAATGTCATGCACGAGCTGTGGCTTTGAGATTGTGAAAGGGTTTAATTTCAATGTGTAGTTATGTTCGCGTCAACTGTATGTAGAAAACATTACACCTTCGTAGAAAACAATCTTAAAATGAATGGATGAATGAACAAATGTACGAATGAATGTCTGAACGAATGAAAAACTATTAATTGAGCATATAAATATATGTCGATACCACTTATCATATCGTGAAATACCATTTGATAGACTTGTGGTCTTGTCTAGTGGAGTGAGGCCACCAACTTTCTAAATTTTCGACTTTCTAAATTTTTTCATGAAAAAAAACTTAGAATGTCATGTAAACCGAAAATCATGTAAACTGATTTTCTCCGGTATTACTTTTTCACCTCACCATTTTGGTGTTCGAGAATTTGACGTTGGTGCCAGTTCGATTCCCACACTACGCCAGGTTCTGTTAGTATCTTTTGCCATAACAACCACATAGTTATTGTGTTCTATTAGTTAGGGGCATGGCTGCTAATTCCTTACCAATCGAGGGTTTTGGGTGAATCATGCTTTTACCTTCGGTCTTACCACTACTTACCATCAACCGGTAAGTAGGACAAGCGTTGCAGAGTAAAACAAAAGATTAACATAGCCTGTCGACCATCAAAATTAACATATCATGTTTAGCTCGCAGACATTCAGTAGTACGAGTACAAGCATTTATACTGATTCGAACAACAGTTTCATCATATCTATTCATTCAATTATTCATTCCGATCACAGTGTGACAGGTGCTAAGTGGAGTTTATTTCAGAAAAGGTAAGTTGTTGTAAAAATTTAAAAAACTATACAGGGTGTAATCGTTAAGTGTGTCCAGGCGATTATTCCGTAACTATTACCATTTATTAAATCAAACGACGAGTATCCAAAATTTTGACATTAAACACACCCATACATTTAGTATGCGATTAGTAGAAAGGTTTTAGTTTCCTTATTTTAAGTGGTCTAGTACTCATGTTAATAGTAAGGAAACTAAAACCTTTCTACTAATGTCATTCTAAATGTATGGGAGTGTTTAATGTCAAAATTTTGGATACTTCTCGTTTGATTATTAAAAAGTTATTGATGTCATTTTACTCATTAGGTAACGTACTTTCGATATCAGTTTAAAGTTCTTTGATATCTGTAATAGTTACGGAATAATCGCCTGGACACACTTAACGATTACACCCTGTATAGACCAAACACCATCTTATGGAGTCAAAGTAATAGTTACGGAATAATCGCCTGGACACACTTAACGATTACACCCTGTATAGACCAAACACCATCTTATGGAGTCAAACTAATTTGCTCTTGTGTCACTTGCTCATATCACTTCTTCAGTCTCACTTCTAGAAGGTAACAACAAAGTCAGAGAATTGCTGAATCCCAACAATTCTAGCAAGTTCCTTACTGTTCGTAGTTCTATGCTCTCGGATGAGTTACACTTCCATTTTAGGCCCTATAGTTACTTATCATAAGGAGATCTCAGACAATTTAGAGTTAAGATAGACAGAGTTGCGCTTCCATCTTCAGCCTTATAGTAACTTAGCAGGGGATCTTACCTATTGGCAGTAATTGGCACACATTTATGGGCCGTACAAAGATTAAAATAGGCTGTCGAATAAATAGAAAATTAACATATCATGTTTAGCTCGCAGGCATTCAGTAGTACAAGCATCCAAACTACTTCGAACAGCAGTTTCGTCATATCTATCCATTCATTCAATTCTGATCACATAACCAGTGTGACAGGCGCCGCGTGCGCAAGTTATGCGTGCGAATGTCAAAGTTGAACGATTATCGACGAAGCCCTGTCACTGTCAGTTTGCCGTGCATTAATAGTGACGTGCCTAAGTGGGTTAGCCGATATCGATAATGAGGATCACGTAGTATTACGGTCGTGGAGGTATGAAAGGTCATAATAAGTGTCTTAAAGTTTCGTGTTAAAAAGCGCATGGTTGTTATTGTTAAAAGGCCAATTGTAAGGCTAAATAAAAAAAGACAGATAAATTCTTGTTTTAACTGACACAACGACGAACCCTTAATTTTAAGTAAGCCAAGATTTATGTTAGATGACAGTTGCCGGAGTAAAATCGTCACCTAACATAGTTAAAATAGGTATAAGAAATTTAAACGAACAGCGTGGTGGGGTAAGGCTCGATCTTTAAATGTGCTATTGTTCTTGTTGGAAAGGTTGAGTCTAGCACAGGAACGTTTTGCAGACTAATAATAAATGATAATGATGAAGGACTAAAGTGTTGGTCGTCCAAAAAGGCTAAAATCGAAAAAAAAAAAGTTTTTTTATGAGCCATCTTTGATAAAAACATTTCTTAATTAGGTGCTTTTATTATATTTTACTTTTAGTAGTGCATACCTGCTACTGCTACGTCTACCATATTATTTTATGATTCAATTCGTATTTCTCTTGCAAGTAAATTAGAAATTCTTTTAGAGAATTAAATATCTTAATCTTTGAACCTTAAATATTACAAAACAATGATTTAGGTAACTAAATGATGTAGTAGACATTTAGTACACAAATACTTGTATAAAAATATAGTTTTCATGACATTTGATGACTTTTTTAGATCTTGCCCAACGTCACTTTAAAGGGCACCAATCAAAAGAATGTATTCCAAACGACAGCGACGGATGTGGCCCAATCTCGAGGACCGCATGCATAGGCGGGCCGACTCCATGCTATTACCATAACGTTGCGTAATCTCGCAACGCATTATTAGCATAACGCATAGTCGCATACAAACATCACTAGTTTAACACTAACATTCCTAAAGGGATTTACACTACCAACTTATATATATTGTTTCATGTCATTGAGCCGGCTAACGAGCAGGGGCACGGGGACACGCACTTTTAGGTGTGTGATGCCGGTCCCTCTAGAAAACCTCCGAAGGTGATTCGTTTCACACGGCTTGAGGTACCCTTTAAGTACCTCGCCGCCCCCAAAAAAGCCCGGTGAAACTGAAAACGCCGTTTGAGGCAATCAGCTATCTCTCTCAAAAAAAACATTAAGGGGGGTTATTACTGTAATTAGTCTAATCTTCGTTGCGCCGAATCTTAGATCATTGCATAGCAACCATGTTAGGATTCAATAGACAAGGTCTATAATACTATTGAAAAAAACTCAAAACAGTTATTCAACTTACTAACTATATAACAGAGGCGTTATCTTTCAACCGTATCTTACAATGTTTATTTCCATGAAATGTCACTCATATTAAGTTAAGTTTACTGAATTTTACCGCCGTGGCTTAATATATGAAAAATATAATCATGTTAATAGATACTGTTTAAAGTGAAGACAGATGACGTTGGATAGTTGTTGCAAAAACAGTTATTTTTCAACAATATTTTTGTTTCCAAGAACTATATTTTATTGTATAATGTTATAATTAACTTATTATTATTATATAGCTAACCCAACAAAAGATGTATGGTGTCAAATTCTATAACTCAACCAGACGAAAACAACTAAATTATATCTCGTGGAGTAACAAACAATATTTTTGCTAGTTGCTTCTTCGCGGAATAATAGTAATAAAAAAAATCCTAGTAGCAAAAACGTTTCCAAAACACATCTGTCGCACTAATGACGATGTAACTGTACCTACATAAATATCTTATGAATCGACTGTTAAATGTTTTACCAGCTGTCTGACTTATTATTGAGAAAGAGAGTCGCGAAAACATTTCCACCAATAAATATTTTTCTTTGGTGATTCTTTTTAATCTATTATTATTATTATGAATTTATTAGTATTATTATTTAATTAAAACGGTTACATAACCAATTTTTACAATATTTTAATTTGTACCAGTGTCATTGTGGTGGTGTTTGTTTCTCAGCACCGCAACGGCACAAGCTGAGGTAGGGTCCTAGTTGGCCTTTACACACATTCATCCTTCCTTATTGTTGTTTAGTTATTATTATTATTAGTTTTACTATTTTTAAATGTTTCCTTATTCATTGTTTTTTTTTCTGTTATGTCTGTGTGATCGTCAATAAATAATTTCTTATTCTTCTTATTCTTATTCTAAATATATTAAAATTAAATAAAATTAAAGGTCGTACATATAATGGTCCCTGATCATCATCGCGGCATGTGAGAGGTAGTCTTTTTGGTGAGAGGTTTTTTTTGGTTGACGGAAACTTAAAAGGTTCCTCAAGCCGTATGATTGAAACACCGTCAGAGGGTTTTCAGAGAGACCTCTTCTCGCAAGCCCATTCCCTACTAGATTCTCCAGAGAGTTCGGATCGAATCGGGAGAGGAACAACCCGAGAGCGCCTCTAAAGGCAAGGTCCTCGGCGCGGGTTGACCTGATCGTGGGGTTGAGGAGAAACCCAGCCCAGGTATATGTCTGTACCTGGTATGAATCGCACAAGTACAAAAAATATATTGGCAGTTAGTTACATACCATGGTATGAAACAGTCAATTTAAAAAGCGTCCTTGTGCGATTCATACCGTGGTATGAACCACTCATGGTATGAATCGACGAAAAACCCAGTATAAAGCGCGTGAACCGGGTCTTCGCAAGGATAAGATACTATTTAAGACTTATTTTAAGAACTAGATAGACACGACATTGCTCAGTTCAGCCGGGTGCAGCCGATAGCCCATCGACGGAATGCTGACATTTTAATGTCAGGGTCAAGGCTTTGATGGTACACACACCTGCACGTCACACTACCACAACTGTCAAATGTCCTCAACAGACTTTGAACTCTAAATATATGGCATAAGGTTGAACATTAATTGAAGAAATTGGACAGTTTTGGATAGGTTGATGTGCTGTCTGTACATGGGGTATTCACGTTGCGTTATTGACGTTGACACCTGACTCATAAGTAAAAAAAGGCAACAACGCATATCAAATAACATTCATTAACTTGAAAGGTTACGAAGTTGACATTTATTAAATGCTGGTCGAAACAGTGCACTTCGTCTTGAAAGAAAACCAAAAACGTGGTCCTGAATCAGTAGTCCAATAGGCTTAATATTTTTTGTTTATTTTATCATCTAAATATTTTTTTATATTAGTGTTCAATTCAAATAAACTATCACAATAGCCTATCTATGGGATCAAGAAGTATCTGAAAATACTTTTGGTACCTATATAAAGAATTTAAACGGGGATTAACGCAAACAATTTAGTAAAAAGGTATCATACTTTTCTTGAAACCCGACGTTTAGACCGAATTACAACGGCTGTGGTCACGGGCTGACTTTTTACTAATTAGTTTGCGTTAATCCCCGTTTAAATTCTTTGTTTAAATATGGAACGTAGAAGTTTAAAAGTGTATTTATGTTAAGTAATAAAATAATACCTACACTTATCACTTCAACACTATCAAACCCCTAAATTAGGTAATAACAGTTAGGTAGTTAAAGTAATGTGTTCTACTAACACTATTAATGAAATGAAATGAAAATACTCTTTATTGTACACTATACAAAAAACTTAGAGAGGACAATATACAAGAAAAAATAAAAAAAGCTATTTCTTCCAGGCAACCATGTGTTAAACTGGACAAAAAAACTAAGAAATGAGCGGTTAATGGTGTTTTCCGAAATATTAATTGACGTGTACTAACACAATATAAAAAATACTTAATTATCATACATACAATGCATATACATACATACATCTATATAAATTTAATACCTATATCCTTACCTACATATAAACTAAATATATATGGACAAAGTATTACATTATAAAGGAATGGATTATAAATAACATTAAAGTGACAAAGATAGATAGTGCTCCCTAACTTGTTGCTTAAAACTATCCGAGAATTTTGCACTCTTGACTTTTTCAGGCAATGCACATTCCACAGACGGACAGCATGAACTGAAAAGGATTTGTCAAGGAATTTTGTGGAATGCATTGGTATCGCCAAGATCAAGCTCTCCGATGATCGCAAAACTCGCGTGTCGTGAAGGTATTGGAAACGTTCCTTGAGATAAGGCGGTGAGAGGGGATGAAACAAAATATTGTAAAGCATGGAAACAATGTGCGCATTCCGGCGAAGGCGAATTGGCAACCACTTGAGCTTAGTACGAAAGTCAGATATTATTATATACGTGATCAGATCATATTTGCGTAGTCCGAATACAAATCTAATACTAAAATTTTGGAGACGCTCAAGTTCATTCAGTTGCTCTTCAGTAAGACCTAGGTAGCTGACATCGGCATAATCTAGGATGGGCAGGAGAAGGGATTGTGCTAGCGCAGTTTTAGTGGCAATAGGAAGAAAATTGCGCAACCTTTTCATGGATCCAGCTGCAGCAAAAATTTTCCGACTCACTTGTTGCAGTTGATGGTGCGAAAAAATCTCAATTTTACAATACTGCTTGTCAAATTGAGATTTCTAAGTGAGTATTTTCTTTTTTTCTTTCTATATTATCATTTTATAGTGTATATAATATAAACTTATAAAATATAATCAAAATAATGATATTCGCTAAGATAAATCTACGAACGAAACGCCTTCCAAATAGTCAAGTTACAAAATAACAAATCTATTAAACGTTCAACAAAAGTAGAAATAATTAACGCGGAATTGCATTCGTAACGTTTTGACTCGTATTTCTGGCGTCATAGAAAATAGAATAAAACGGACTTTTAATTTTCACTTCATGGTATATCAACAGATTCTATTCAATCGTTTTTTAGCGCCCAAACGTGCTACATTGTTGCCGACATTATGTTCCGTTTGACAGGTGACAATAATAGAGAAAGTCTCGCAGACTTTTTTATCTATGGAACGAACCGCCATATTTAAACAAGTGTCAAAAATACCACCGAACGCTATGATGAGTGATGAATACATTTGCTACGTGATCGATTGCGCGGTGAAAGGGAAAAACGAGAAACACATATTACAACAAAACTAGCCGTGGAATGTGCTGTATTATATAGTTTACTTCGAATATAGAGGATTGTTGTGATATGGGTTTCTATGTCTTTGACGCAGAGGTCGTGTCGTACCGTACTCGCTCACCTTTGAACTAGAAAACGGGAGAATACTTAAATTAGTATTCTTATGTCTCATTAGAAAGTTATATGCATCTATATTGTTTGATTATGAATAACGGGTTGTGTCCGCAACTTGGTTGTACCTTATACACAGGCTTTAAAAAAATTACTTATAAGATTAAAAAGTTTCGAATTCAAATCACACACATGATGATTTTGAATTCCACCCTGTAAATGTATTATCTATTTGTTGTATAATTCACTAACATTCACAGCTATAAACAAAACATGATATCTAAAGGCAGTGAGCGTAGTTAGTTTGTACATCTGTCTGTGGTATCGCTGATCACTGCACCTGAGACCGCTTAGTAAAATTGTGTGAAAAACTATGAACTGTTTTTATGTACGTATAATAATGTAATAATTGTGTTTTTCTTATGTAAGTGAATTTATTTGTAATTCTTAATGAGAATAAATGTCTTAAACCATAAACCACATGCACTGTGTGACACTAAATAAATAATTTTTATTTTTTAATTTTCATTTCATTTTCACTATATTTTCCTCAGAGTATAAGTTTAATTTGCCATTCAATAACGTTAACAAAACGATGTTTTGTATGGTAACATTCTAACTTTCTTCGTTTATCACTTGTATGGTCCAGCGTGCCTTTTTTTTTTTTTTTTTTTGATGCGGAGTGTAAAATCTGCTAACAGACGCATCAGCAGGCAAGAGGGGTCCCGCTGGCTGTCCGAAGATGGCCTAGACTCTGTTCCAGGGCCGAAACCCTAGAGAAAGCGAGTCGAAGCCGACTCGGTAAAAACCACTCCGATGTCCTCTCGTCACCTTAGAACCAGCAGACCGGCGATCATCGCGTCGTCCTCATCTGAGGAGGACGCATCGAACGCCGGCATGGTAGAGCCTGACGAGGTCATGGGAACCCTTTCGGATGGTCCAGCGTGCCTAGACCAACTTTCATTAGCCATGAGATTTTCTTAGCCATTGCAGCAACGCGTCCGAGGAGAGTTAGAATGTTTTCATACAAAATCCATTTTGTTGCTTGTTAACGTGATCAAAAGCCAAACGAAACTCGCACAGGTCCCTGGTCCATGCAGGAATGCGCACAGCACTCATCGATTCCTAAGCTAATCAAGCGGCATGACCATAACAGGGCGGGCCCTATCATCACTCGTTAAGGCAGATGGCCCCTCGCCCCATTCCGGGGCTATTGCCTGTAACTGCCGTCCTGGTTCCTTTACTTCTTACCAACTATTCCGCGCGGCTCCGGTTGTTAAACGTCTAGTGTCTTACAAATAAACAAAGAATAAGGTCCGAATAGTTATTCCGTGTTTCGTTCCTGTCATGTAAACGTCATTTCAAATTAGAGTAAAAGAGACAAAACACGGAATAACTATTCGGAGCTTATTTTTTGTTTATTTGTAAGGCACCTAGTGTTTGTAGATAAACGAAAATGTACGTGTACATTAGTGTGTGAAGTGTGTAGTGTATACACGCCTTCCCATCAGACTATTAAAAACTGTCAAATTTCCTCAGTAGATTTTAAACTTTAAGCCTATGGTATATAGTTGAACATTTAATAAAGAAATTTGATGTGCAGGCGTCTGTACAAAAGTAATATTAAGTCAAATCTTAATAGCGTCCAAGCTAGCCTGATAGATAACTACTGATAACAAAAGTTAAAATAAATTAGGTTCATTGATTCTATTAATAAAGTTATGAGTGATTCGTCAACTCGCCCCGCATGCCTACGGTCCATTTGGGACGAGTTGCGGAAAATCAAAATAAATAATATTTTCATTCTTCACTTATAATATCCAGTAGAGCACCTATTAAATTAAAATTTATATGAATTATATTTTAATTTGTCTCATTATATTAGACGACTTTACCGTTGATTGTCCCACTGCTGAGCCAACATCTTTCCCACACGGGAATACCACGGGTTTATCTCTATAAAAAAAAACTATTACCATTCAATTAATTAAAAAATACAATTCAAACACGTTCTAGAATTACATATTATATTATGTCATGCTAATGCTGTCATAGAGACTGACCGAAGCGTATCTTCGTAACGTACCATTAGCATCGGTTAGTCAGGATAGAAACGTATACGATAGAAAACTTTTTGCTCCATCTCGTTGAAATTCATTTAAAAGGATGATACGTTAATAACTAGAAGAGCAATTTGCAATCTAATAACCGACATGAAAGTTTACCGCCCTGCTCATAATCTAGACCGCCCATAAATGTGACGGGGGCCAGCTATCAAGCTTAGATTTTAAATTAAACCATCAGAAAGAGTGATGTATCAAATTATAATGAAACGCGTGCAGTTAGAAAGATTTATCTTTAGATAGTTACTTGTACAATTAAAACATTTACAATACTCATTCCATCATCAGCTCATTTTATATTCCCATTCAATTCAAATTCAAAATCATTTATTCAGTTTAGGCTACAAATAGCTCTTATGAACGTCATTATGCCATCGGTTCGTAAGTCTACTCCGGGCGGGAGATCTTTTACTGAGAAGAACCGGCAAGAAACTCAGCAAGTGTCCAGCTCTTTTCTCCCTTACAGCGTCAAAAATATTGGAAAATGCCCTATCATAAAAGGACACTTTCCATCACAAATAAAAACACAAAAAAAATAAAGGACAATTAAAAAAAAAAAAAGAGAAAATATAATAATATCTACATTTGCAAAACATCAGTTACCAGTTAAAATTTTCACAATGTCATACAGCACTAATAAAGGTCAAAAATTGTCTAAGAAAAAAACAAAAAAAAAAACAAAATTAAACTATAGTTAATAATAATAAAAATAATAGTATGCAAGAGCAGACCAGCCTCCACAGGCGGCACCCGTTCACGAGTATGACATATGATTCAGCCATCGCTTCACTCAACCATATCTTAGGGAATGTAATTCATTGCTGGGGCACGAGCCTTTCCTATGGATGGATAGGGAGAACAGGCCATAAACCACCACGCGGGCCCAGTGCGGATTGGTGGTTGTTAACGACTGCTGATTCAGCTGGGACCAACGGCTTTACGTGCCATCCGAAGCACGGAGGAGCTAGAAATGATATATTTTTGGTCACCCATCAGATGACCGGCCTTTGCGAGAAATACTTTACTTCAGCATTAGCAGACCGGGCGCGGTAACCACTGCGCCATCGAGCTCCAGTACACTCAATTGTATGTGTATTTCTAGTTTTGATACAGTCTATGTGATGTATATAGTTATAAACCAGCGGCTTGTAAGCCGGTAGTTACCGAAACCAGCGGCTAGAAACGAATAACCAGCCGCTTGATACTGGGTAGATACCCGACTTGAGCATCGAAAAGAAAACGATTTTCATTACATTTTTTATTGTTAAACTATTATTTTGTTTTACAGTTAGTAGCACTTATTATATTCTGCTATTTTTGTTTTTTTTAAATAATCACCGAAGGCACACTTTATACCTATAAATTCAGAGATGAACAGGAAACTATGAAACAACGTTTGTGTTTAGGTGGTGGTGTATGAAAATTATAAGAATAAAGGTAGCTAAATGATATATGAAAATTATAAAAATATAGGTAGCGAATCAGGCGCACAGGCTTTAGGTGCATTAAAAAAATACAACTAAATACTTACTATTAGTAAATACCTAGGTACCTGTCTACACTTATTTCATTTCTTTTTTTTTTTTTTACACCTATTTCCAAAACATCTCTTACATATAAATTATTAAAATAGTCCTATTCCACATTTTGTATGAGAATTTTGAGTTTTTAACGCATATTACAGATGCAAATGTCATTGTTTGTCTATATAAGTTAAATGTATGCTATAGTAAATAAATCAGAAGAGAAACAACAAATACAAAAAACTAAATCATGTGAACATATCAAAGAGATTAATAAGCAGTTAAATGTCTTTAGAACATATCAATGAAATGTAAGCAGCCGTTTCCAGCCGCTTGTTATCGCTAGAAATGATAATAAGCCAAAAAGCCGTTTCTAGCCGCTAGACTAGAAATGTTAGTAACCAGCTTCACATCTATAGTTGTGTACAACCACAGACCAAAAAGATCCTGTGCGTACTTTATAAGACCTTCGTGCTTACACTTTTTAACTGACTTAAAAAAAAACGACTTCAAAAAAACAGGAAACTTAAAAAAGTAAAAACAGCTCTAAAAAGCAATAAATAATATTTAAATCATGTTATTAATTACCTAGATACGCATGTCTGTTTTAAAAAATGTCTATCGAAGTCGGGTGGTTGGTGGTCGGCTGGGGGACAATTTTGTTTCATATAAACTTTTATAGTTGTGCCATTATTTTCACTTTTTTATTGTAAAAGCCCCACCCGACTTCGAGCCGAAAGACAGTCGAGGGAACTCCTCAACGATTTACAGCAATTACATGTTGTTTGGGCTTGATTAATTTATATTGATGAGATCTTTACACCCATATGGGTTATTAGTGCCATTACAGGTCTGATGATGGAGACCAATAGACAGTCGAGGGAATTCCTTAACGATTTACAGCAGTTACCTTTTGTTGGGCTTACTTCATACGGTTCAATAAGCCAAAATGTTTAGTTCGTACAAAAATAATACCTAATTAAGATTGAAGTTTTACATAGGAATACCACTACCTACTAGGCCGTCGTTTCCATATCCGAGAAGCATCCTTGTTAGGTCTACGTCTACCCATCACTAAAAATTCTAAAATAAAATAATTTTTAACAAAAAAAAACCGACTTCAAAAATCAGGAAACTTAAAAAAGTAAAAACAGCTCTAAAAAGCAAGAAATAATATTGAAATCATATTATTAATTACCTAGATACGCATATCAGTTTTAAAAAATGTCTACTGGAGTCGGGTGGGGCTTTTACAATAAAAAAGTGGAGATAATGGAACAACTATAAAAGTTTAAATGAAACAAAATTGTCCCCCAGCCGACCACCAACCACCCGACTTCAATAGACATTTTTGAAAACTGACATGCGTATCTAGGTAATTAATAATATGATTTCAATATTATTTTTGCTTTATATTAAAGCTGTTTTTACTTTTAAGTTTCCTGTTTTTTGAAGTCGGTTTTTTTGTTAAAAAATATTTTTCTTAACTCAAGCATTCGATTATCATTAAGAGCACATGTCGTTTGTCTCGACATTTTAGACCAATAAACTTAAAAGGTGCGGAAAGGTATTATTATACCTATTGATATTTCTTAAACTAATCTATTGATAAAAAACTAGTCATAATTAATTGGACATAGCTACAAGTGTTATCGATGTTAAACCAACAAACAGGGCCCCACACCCTTTTGCTGCGTTTCAATTTTATTTCTCTTAATGCCGCTCGCCATGGCCAATTTCTAGGCATGGGGAGCAGTTGCAAAAATTGTGAGAAATCCGTCTCCCGAAGAGTCACCACATGGCTGCCATCTTCTGCTACGTAGATACCATATCGTCGATGCGCTCGTATATCAAGGGCTGGCGAGACGCAACGATAGCGCGATTCAGAACGGTACAGCTGGCAGCGCCATCTATTGGCGGGTAGTGACAGGCGGCGCGACTGATAGCGTTTACAAAGCCACTTTAGATAAACACAATGAAATATTGATATTTGTAAACTTGTAATATGTGATTGTGAAAAAGCTTTGCGAACGCAAAATTCTTGCCAACTTGACATCTAATATTGTTTATCTACACTAATGTTGTAACATTCTACTTATGTTTCCAATACTTGACTTATAATTACTACAGTTATAGCGCAGACAACAAAACACTCAATTTAAGCAATTTCACACGATGGTATAATATCCACATCGATATCGTAAAATCTCATTATAACATCAATAAAACGCGACCAATTAACCTGGCGAGCCTTATGTCAAAATCCTCATACAAGTTGTATAAAATTTTGATATTAGGCTGGCTTTTGAAAACAGTTGGGTTATACGTGAAAACTTCGTCGAAACTACTAAACTTACATACACAAAACTCTTTGGTAAGATCTTGTGCCAATTAAATAAAAAAAGAACAGCGCGCGCACGCTCCTGATTGGCCCTGCGCGCGCAGCTGCACTCCCATTGGTTAGATTTTAATGGCGGCAAGTTCACTGTGACAATACACGTACTCGTACGCGTGAATTTAATATTTCGCAATGTGTTTTGTTTTTAAAATACAAATTAAAAGTTAAAAATGGACAGCGACGATGATATTTGTACGCCTCGGGATATTCTAGAATTGGCAACAAAAGTAACTCACAATCTTTTGCCAGAAAAATCTAGAAAATTATATGAAAAAGAATATAATAACTTTTTGGCATGGAAGATCGAAAAGAAAACTACATCATTTTCTGAAAATGTCATTCTTGTGTATCTCAAAGACCTCTCCGACAAATTCAAGCCATCTTCTATGTGGGCTAAATATTCTATGCTCAAGTCCACACTGAGTATCTACAACAATATTGATATCACGAAGTATTCAAAAGTCATAGCGTTCCTGAAACGCAGTTCAGAAGGACACAAGGAAAAAAAGTCCTTGACGTTTACATCAGGTCAAATAAAGATGTTCCTGAAAGATTTACCAGATATTTTGTATCTTTTTGAAAAGGTAAGTGTATTTTAGTTCTGTTATTTAATCTACCTAGTACTTACGTACTACACACGCAAGTTATCTAGACACTCCGTTTAAGCGCTTTGTGTATAAATTAGGTAGTAGGTACCTACACTTTACTACTTCATAAATCATAGTTTTTGCCTTGGCTATGTACCTCAAGCTTATTATATCGTTTATTGTTACAGGTTGCACTAATCTTCGGCATAATGGGGGCATGCCGAAGGCAAGAGCTATACAACATCCAGTTCGATGAAGTCTCTAACATAGACGACAGTACAATCATGGTGAAAGTTTCGAAAACAAAAACGAAAATAGATCGTTCTTTCGTTGTGACGGGCAACTGCTATGCCGTATGTAAAAAATACATGAACTTCGACCCACCCCCTGTCGAAACCCTGCCTTTTTCTTGAGCTATAGATCGGGGAAGTGCGTCGATCAAAGAACTGGTATTAATAAATTTGGTGCTCTGGGAAAAACTATCGCAAGTTTTTTGAATCTGCCTAACCCAGCGTTGTACACGGGGCATTGCTTCCGGCGCACCTCGGCGACCCTTCTCATAGATAGCGGTGGTGATTTGACCGCACTGAAACGACACGGGGGGTGGAAGTCTTCTACTGTGGCTGAAAGCTACATTGATGAGTCTTTAATGAATAAAATTCAAGTCTCAAATACGATCTTGAACAGAATAGAAAACAAGACGAATGAAGTAATTATAAATATTCCAACTCCGTCTACGAGCTCTACTGCTTGCCCCGCTACAGCTGCTGGATCAATAAATAACATTAACTTTCAAAATTGTACCATCCAAAATTTGAACAATTATTATAAATAAACTATTGTCAGCTTTTACTCTTGTTGTTTGACTAATTGCATTAGTGAAGATAAAGTAGTGTATGCAACTGCATATAACACGGGTATTAAAACACTCGTTACTATTATGAAACTCACACTCGTGTTTTAATACCCTTCATTATATGACAGTTGCATAAACTACTATTCTAGTCTGTACAATGCATGAAGCTTTAAATATAACTAGTGGTCGCCCAGTGGTCGAAATTCGACCGTAATTTTAAAAAGGCTGCACGCACGGATTGTATCCTAAGCAGTGAAAAATTAAATAAGATAGAATGTGAGTTTGGATTGGCATTGACAAGGCATTGACAGATTTCGGCCGCTCCTCTTCCATTTTTGAAATTTTTGAAAAGAGTAATTTATACGTGTGTATGGTACATGGTATTGTGTGTAAAGTTTGTTTTATTGATTTAATGTATATTTACGCATAATTTAAAAAAAATATTAACATTCGGATAACCTTCTCTATATAAACTATAAGTGTGCGAAATTTCATACTCCTCCGTCCGCGAAATTTTTGTAAAAACGTACAAAGTTTTTGCTTCACGTATTAATACGAAAATATAGATAACTATATTTTCGTATCTTTTAGTTTTTTAGTTATATGCTTTAGTTATTACGAGTATTCTGAGGTACAATGCAGTGCAATGCAATCTATGTCTTCCCGTGTTAGTGCGTACAAAGCCATCTGCCGATTTCTTGACGGGAAAGTGAGAGTCAGGTTTGCAATTATTTTTTATAAAATTTGTTCTATTGAAAATAAGTCATCGTTACCATTGATAGGTATTGGATTAATCACCACGGGCTGGTGATCATAAGCCCGGGCTATACAACGAAATATCCGAGACACACTTTGCCCGACCTGGGGCCCGACCGCCTAACCGATCGCTTTGACTTCGTGTGTGGTTTATAACGTCATATTGGCGTTTCGTGCCGCCTATGAAAGCAATATCGAAAGCTATAGCCTTTAGCTTTTGATATTGCTTTCATAGGCGGTGCGAGGTGGCAAGATGACGAAGCGATCGGTAAGGCGGTCGAGGGGCTGGAAGTTGAAACCCAGGACCTTTGGGTATTGCTACTCGCCACCGAAGAGTCACTTTAGTAGTACACATCAAAAAGTTCTTATCCTACTAATATTATAAACGCGAAAGTTTGTAAGTATGGATGGATGTATGTTACTCTTTCACGTAAAAACTACTGAATGGATTTGACTAAAATTTAGCATACAGATAGTTTATAATCTGGATTAACATATAGGATACTTTTTATCCCGATATTCCCACGGGAACGGGAACCACGCGGGTAAAACCGCGAGTGGCCGCTAGTGCTAATTATACAACCAAGTGTGTAAAAGTTATTTGCTCAGTGCCTTAAGTCACGATGGAGAAAAGGTATATAAAGCGTTTATATATTGCCTTTCAGCCGCGAGTCCTTGTCACAGATACCTAAGCGATGATAGCTATAGCTATTGCTCCCATCCGCTCGGATGCGCCGGCGCATAAACGTGATATGGCAGCGATCGTTTGCCTCATCAACTCCGTTTGCATTCTAACTCAATAATACCACAAATGCCATGGTGGTGTTGCACACTTATTGGTTTGGAAGTCCAGGAGTAGGTTGTGTATGTGCATGCGAATAAAAATATGTATAAAGGAATTTGACGTAAACTAGTTAATGTATCCTAGGCATAGTCAGTACGTGACCACGACCACAGATTAAATCATTGGTGCTACGGCCACGACTGGTACGATCCGATCCGAACCTCGGAGAATCTAGTAGAGAGCGGGGACACGCTTGCAAGCCTTGAACGGTGTTTCGATCACACGGCTTGAGGAACCCTTTAAGTTTCTCGTCGTCCCCGAAAAAGGCCAGTGACGCTGAAATGGCCATAAAAAATCGGCCGGTACAATTCGGTCGAAACGTTCGGATAGGTACTAAAACGGCATGTAGGTAACTTAAATGAATAGAAAAATATTTATTTCAACATATTATACGAACTTACTATTATTAACCGTCGGTGCCTTGACAGGGCACTATGCCACAAAACAAATGCTTCACAGAATACATCTATCAACAAAAAGCTAGCAATAGGGCATGTAGAGAGGAAATGGAGTCAATGCAGCCTACCTACTGTGTGACTGCGACTCTCTGGCTAGGAAAAGAATGGGACTCCTGGGGTCGGCCTATCCGAAACCGGAGGATTTCAGGCTCTTCGCTCTTAAAGACATCGCCAAACTTATGGCATCTATCTTTACAGAGGAAGAAGAGTGAAAGGATGGGGTTGCACAAAAGATCCCGAAGGGTCGCACTTCGACCTGTGAGAGGAAAACCTCAGCAGGCCCCACTAAGATAAAATAAGATAAGATACCATTATGACGTAGAAAAACAAGCTATGTACCATAGGATACTTACGAATTTGCGCTAAACAAATAGAATCATTTTATTTATATTCGAAAGCGAATGTTTAAAACATATTTTAGAAAACTCATGGTTTTAAAGGTCTTTTGACATTACCCGTAAATCGTTCTAATTTAAAAACTTTAGTTCTTAAACTTGTACAATTTGGTTTTAGATTTAATTAAGCATCAAATTTTTTTACATGTATATGTCAGTACATACCTAACTCCAATCACACGCAGAAATGGAATGTTCTACACAAGCATGTATGCTTAAATTACCAATGAAAAATTTTGTAGTGGAATTTCTGTTTGGAAAATATGATGCTTATGCGTTTGCGACTCTATGTAGGAACATGAAAATAATAATTATGTTTTTCTAATAAGGAGTTAGATTGTTGGATTAACTATAATAACCCAAAGTATTGAACAAAAGCCACGAGCGGGACTCGAACCCGCGAGTTATTCGTCAACTAGCACACTTTAAACTCGCACAGATGTGTGAGATGGCACCTTTTAATTTTACCTATTATTTGTGTCGTCAATTCGCACATACGTACAAAGTACAGTCGCACCCTATGACATGACTTGTCATGGGCTACGGGTTCGTTGGTCTTTTTTCAAATTGTAATATGTTCGCACCAATATTTGCGTAAAATTATTTAAGTAAATAATCATATAATAACCCAATCAAACAAAAAAAGAGGAACGACATTAAATTCCACGTATTTTGAAAAGTATAAAATGTAAAAATAATTTTTATTTTTTAGAACGTTTAATTTTTCAAAATAAACGTTCTAAAAATATTTTCATGTCAAAATCTAAATAATGTCTTTGTAAACTTATACCGAAGAGAAGCCTCAAGTAACTCAACAAGAGCTATTGCTTTTTCCTTCTGTCCTCACTCTACCCAAAATGTTAAAATCAAAGTCAAAACATGTATTCACTAAAGTCTTCACAGGCGTTTAATGAAATCTACAACCAATTCGGATTTTGTAATTGCTTGAATGATTCGTGAAATCTAAAGCTAAACAGTCCCTTCGTTATTTTCGTCATTCTTCGTACAGGACTTTCGTAGTGATTTTTGAAAAGGTAGCGTGTAGACCCAGTCAAAGCAGATAAAGTCGCGGGCACAAGCAAGTCTTTTATTGCAACATTGCGAAGATGCGCCAAGCAAGAACCTAAACTATGAAATTGCGGCGCAGACGCACTTAAATGTCAATTGCGAAGCCAATCCTTTGTTTTTGTTTACCAAAGTTTATGGGAACGTAAACAAATTCTCTGGTAATTGGCTATATTCTGATAAACGTGTGATTTTATAAAACATATACCTACATCAACCGCTTATTGTCCCCACTGCTGGGGCACGAGCCTTCTCTATGGATGGATTGGGAGTTCAGGCAATAAACCACCACGCGGCCCCAGTTGATGATTGATGGTCGTAAACGACTGCTAATGCTAACTAACAGCTTTTCGAAGTACGCTGTAGCTCGAGACAATACATTTCGGTCACCCATCCGATGACCGGCCTTTGCGTTGCTTAACCTAAGTATCGCTGGACTGCGCCATCGAGCTCCTCGAGGCTTAAATATATAGGTAAGATAACGATAAGTTATTAAAATAGAGATGGTAGCATTGTTTTATTCCGACAGTTAGAAAAATGGTAGTCGGACGCAGCCGACTACCTATTAAGTTTTACGCACTATTATAATACGTAACCATAAGATTATAGAACTCTATGATACGTATAAAGGCTCACTTAACACACTGACTCGCAAGTGTATAATGAAATGACAAATATCTCATAAACCAGCTGTTGTAATATCTGAATAATATTTCTGTTTCCAATCTAATTTCTACATCGGACATTTGTCACAAACAATGTACTATTATTCACGTTATGCCATTCAATTAAAATTAGGTACACCTGCGTTGAATAGGATTTATACTAGCAGATAGATACCTCTTATTTAAGACGTATTGTCTTGTATTCTCGTAGAGTTGAAGAGGAATTCGTTTGGTATTTATACTTAAAAGGTCATTTAACTACATCTAAATGTCAAGTGTCTTAATATTTTTCTAGCACTTGGGTTCTAACTGAGCACGACCAGCCTGTGTTTGCGAAATCACAGTGCGATTTTCTTTTGTTTGTGTATCCTTGATACCTATTTAGATGCTCGCGTGTTTTGCTAAGAATTCAACGCTTAAATATTAAAGATATTATGAGGCCTATTACATTTTGACCGTGATTTTTGCATAAAATGCCCAAGTTCGGCGTTCTTGTTCAGAGAAGCTGAAACCCTTAGACAATTTTGACTTATTGTATGATGGAGAATAGTTATTAGTATAATTTGTAGCGCCTCGCTGTTTGCAATTTTCCCTTATCTATTTATATAAAGCCAAAATACCGAGGCTAGTTTTCAATTAAGTATACGCTGACGGCAATTTTCAAGCTCATGGATTGAACTACTTTACTAAGCAAACGAAATGAAAAATATATAAAAATATCTCTTAAATAGTGATTAAGTTCGTAGCGGCCTAGGAATTTCGAAATATGAATGGAATTTCTACAAAAAAAAATCTTATTCGTTTGAATAAGATTTTTTTTTACTAATTCTGAACATTTTATGGCTTTCCATAAAACGTTCAGAATTAGCTGTAAATATCTCCATACTCCATTAATATTATTAAGTAAAATGTACACCAGAATTAACGTTAGTTTATAAGATTTCAAATTATATACTTTTTTGAACGATAAAAAATTATTAAACTTCAAATAAATGTAATTACAACTGCACAAAATGCTACTTTTGCGATGCGTCGGCCGCTCGTAGTACTGAGAAAGCGCGAGCGCGCGCATTTTGTGATAGGCCTCTTATGTAGAAATGTATAACTAAAAAATGGTAATCTCCTAGGCACAATGCAATATCTCATAATATGAACTTCCCTTTTTGCTTTGAAAGACACATTTTTACAGCAATAACGAACAGTTCTTTTGAATCTTATCGTCGTTATTACGAGTAAAGGTCGTTTAAACGAGTCGTAAAAATCGCTTTAGTTCGCTACTATACTTCAGGCCATCATTGTGGCGATCCCTTTCTCTGCATGGATCTCAATGACTGCTTAGTAACAAGGTATATTCATCATCACACGCATTTAAGGGAGGTCTGCTGAAGCGGGCCTCCGCTGTTGCATCGTGTGTATCAACTCTGGAATGCTGCCACTGTATGAGTACATTTGATTAAACCCTTCACTCCCTCCTAGGGCAGAGGTCGACGTTTCCATGTAAATAAAAAAAAGTATAGGTATATGACGTGACGAACTTGTAAACATGAACAGGGCAGCCAGCGAGAGGGTTATATAGCATCGCACTTATACTACCACGTCTCTCTTCACCGGCTTGCGATGCTATAGTAATGCCTTGTTCTATATCCATTGAAGGTTTATAACGTACCTGTAAGCGTGAACATGAACTGGGCAGCCAGTGAGTGGGTTGTACAGCAACAGCACGCAAGCTACCACGTCTCCTTGCACCACCGCGCTGGTGATGCTGCCGTGGGGGATGAAGTGCTTGATCGTCTGCTGTTTGCCTTTCGCTGTCACATTCTGGATGATCTTCAGCCCTTTGTGGGAGACCTGTGAAAGACCATTAATCAGTACGCACGTTTTTTCATATTATAATACTTGCTAATACGTATCTATCATATAGTTAGTATGCAATAAAGTATTGAATAAGGCAGTATATTTTATTGCCAGTTATTTTTAATACAGAAAGTTAAAAAGAATGATATCGGTATCGATAGCCTAATTGGTTAGATCCGGATTATTATAAGAAGGTGCGGGTCCAATCTTGCTCGTGGCATTTATTCTAACAATTTTTCAGAGTTTAACTTAATATACAACGACTGCATTTCTGTCGCCATTTTAAGTTAATGTAACATAATTTCCAACCAATACTTTCTACGTAAAAATTAAACTTTCTATCAATTGTCAATCGTTGATGTAAAACTGTAATACGGTATTATCTATCACAGATTCTCAAATAGGATCCTAAAGTTTCAATATCATTAAAAGTAATAAAGGTATCGCCAGCGTGCACCAGTCGTTATAAAAGAAAGTTTTTACGATTCGCATCCAACAGTTCTTTAGTCGAAAGGACGTTAGCGATTCGATATACTCTACATATTTTGGATAATTACATTTAATGGCACTGTATGTAGCGAGTGGTATTTTAATTATTTTATTACAAACTTATAAAGTCCGGGGACCGATACTGTAATTAAAAGTAGGTAGTATATTATAACGCTTTTCACAATTTAATTAGTTTCTAACTGGGTTAATGTAATGTAGGTATATAAGAACAACAATATTATTGACGGAATTATTATCATGTGTTTGTTATTTATGAGTATCCGATATTTCGGATTAGTTGCACGCAGACAACAAAAATAAAAGTCTAAAATATCTTAAAAACAAAAGATAAATAAAAAACAATCGGTGATCGATAAAAATAAATGCATACACGCACAATATCATGTACTTACGTAACACCTTGTCTGAAATGCGAACTCGCGGTTATAATTTAATTAGAATAACGCTTGTGCTTTAGGGTTGTCAAAACAGTTGCTCAAAAGATTCCGATGGATCGAAGAGGGAAACCTTGGCAGGTGCCACGAACATAAAATAGTTGTTGCCAAAACAGGATTTATATTGACCAACTAAACTAGACATTGGTGATGTTTACATTATCCAATTCTACCGGGCTTTGTAGTGTTTCCTTCTACGGGTCTATATATTTCAAACTGAAATAATCAACTGGCTATAACTAATCTTGTAACAAGACCTGTGTACCTACCCATAATTTTGTTAAAAAATAAAAAAGCATAAACACTCAGTAGAGTGAAAAGTGTTGGAAGTGACGAAGCATCAAAATTCCTTGATTTGGAAACAAAATATGGTTTTTTGTTTGCAATTGTTTTTTTTGTTGTCGTTATTGGTACAAATATCATTTGTTGGCAACCCTACCCGTACAGATAGGAAGTTCAAATGCTGTTGCGTAACGGTTACCGGTGTTGCATTGCATGCCACGTCTGTCTTGAAATAAATCAATTAGAACATCGTAAATTACTTTCTCTGACCCTTTTCTGTCACGAGATACATTTCAAATCTACACGAATCGATGGAATGTTTGACATGAATGTTCACTTTTATAAAGTGATCTGGGTATTTCGATATCAAATTCCTTAGAAGAAGTTAACCACATCTGTTGTCTAGTGGTTAAACTAACGGCCTTATACCCAGAGTCGCGGGTTCGGTTTCCAGCTCGTTATCGTCAGTTTGGTTGGTGTTAAAGTCTGGCTGTAGCGCTAGTGATGACGCTTGTGTGTTAGGTCGGCCGCCATAACAACAATGCATAACATTGTTGTTCCAATTGTTAGAAAGGATAAAAAGGGTGTTTCCGTATTCGGCCTTATAATAATTTATAATCAGGTAAGATATAGGTTAAAAGTTTCGCCTATGTTCTGCAAAAGTTAATAAACAATTTTTTTTTCTTTTCTCATATTTTTACGACTTAGTACTTGGCCTTCAAAAGGCCGACGAGAGTGGAAGCGCACTTCACCCGGAATCCTAAACTGTTCAGGCACTGGCTATCTTATCTCTAGCTGCCGGAACACAACAATGCTACAAACATTGATGTTATTGGACTTAATTGGACACACGTGTCACACACGTGTTTCTCTCCTCTTTCTCTCCCGGGTTATTTAAGCGGGGCGTGAAAAAGCATTTATGCAGACCGCCATAGTGTGAGCGTTCGGCATAGCGTGGTAGCGCTGTGATGAACGCTTTCACTTCTTGGGCTTCACTGGCTGCTTTTCATCAGGCAGGGTGAAGCCATTATGGCGTGCCACAATAAAAAAAAAAAAAATTGGATAATACGTAGGTAAGTATGTCAAATTATAACTCGTTTTGATTTTGCTTAAACAAAATACTATGATTTCTATTACGTTAATGTGTATTCGAGATCAGCTAGCCATAATTATTATGACTTTAGTCTAACGTATTTTCTATAATGAGATCGTGATACGCAATTCAAATCTCTCCCAGCCCGCCTCAATCAAGCCATCATCTCGTTTCGTTATGATATCTGCGTTTTGTTTTCCTGTGTGGCAATCGAACCGGTTTATCTACTAATGTTATTTTTGTTAGAGATCGTAATATGATTTTATTTACGGTATACGGTAAAAATTAGTATGATAATCTAATCATTTACTTATTTATTATTAGGAAAGGCTTACATACCATCACATACAGCTATTTTATAGACAATTATAATAATACTAGTGGCCGCTCGCGGTTTCACCCGCGTGGTTTCCGTTCCCGTGGAAAAATCTGGATAAAAAGTATCCTATGTGTTATTCCCGGTTATAAACTATCTGTATGCCGAATTTCATCCAAATCCATTTAGTAGTTTTTACGTGAAAGAGTAACAAACATCCATAATTACAAACTTTCGCGTTTATAATATTAGTAGGATAAATAATTGTATTCATTATAAAAAATCTAACGAACTTAGTGGCACCAGTTTTCGGCGGGAACCAGTGATCGACGCGTTGCTTTTCGTCGCCGAAAAATAACATTCGGAAAACTAGACGTGGACTGAGATCACACCCTTATACATTTAGCTTATACAACGTGTAACATAAAGGTGTGGTCAAAATGAAAAGATCCAAAGCGTATCCGATCTAGATCTTGTACCTGTGCAGAGTTACTAAGACATAATTCATCATCACCAGCTCATATGTCCCCACTGCTGGGGCACGAGCCTTCCCTAAGGATGGATTGGAAGAACGGGCCATGAACCACCACGCGGGCCCAGTGCGGATTGGTGGTTGTTAACGACTGCTAATGCAGCCGGGACCAACGGCTTTACGTGCCTTCCAAAGCACGGAGGAGCTCGAGATGACAAATTTTTGGTGACCCATCCGATGGACCGGCGAAAGTTGCTTAATCTCAGAACTCGCAGATCGGGCGCGTTAACCACTGCGCCATCGAGCTCCTCAAGAATACATAATTATTAATTTTAATTTGTTAAGCAATTTTTCATTAAATATTTCTACTGTGACGTCACATCAAAATAAACAAGTCACAGCCCTAGTGGGTACAGTAAATTCTGTATACTTACATTCATGATGACTATTGCTTGTTTATGCGCGCCTGACGTGCATGACTTCAGTAATATAAATATTTATTTAACAATTTTATTGCATGACAAATTAAAGTTAACAATTATGTCTCAGTTACAAACATATAAGATCTAGATCGGATACACTTTTGATCTTTTCATTTTGACCCCACCTTTCTGTTAAACCTTGTATACTGTGCTTACACTGTCAACGTACCGCCTATACGCACAAAGCGCTTTACGTCATCATTTCTGATGCAGACAGCTAAGTAGTGGAACTCCCTTCCTGCGGATCTGTATCCTGAAACATACAACCTGGACATTTTCAAGGCAAGAGTGAACAGGCATTATTTAGGCAAGTACGCTACATCCTAGGCCGCATCATCGGTAACCATCAGGCGAGATCGAGATCGCGGTCAAATACTTGCCTATCATACTAATATTATAAAAAGGAAAGCTTTGTATTTTTGTATGTTTGCAACAAATAAACTCAAAAACTACTGGACCGATTTACAATAATTCTTTAACCATTAGAATGCTACATTAGCGCTGAGTAACATCCTACTAATATTATAAACGCGAAAGTTTGTAAGTATGGATGGATGTTTGTTACTCTTTCACGTAAAAACTACTTAATGGATTTAGATGAAATTCGGCACACAGATAGTTTATAACCTCGATTAACACATAGGATAGTTTTTATCGGGATATTCCCACGGGAACGGGAACCACGCGGGTGAAACCGCGAGCGGCCGCTAGCAGGTTATATTAAAAAAGTAATGTCCACCCGTGCGAAGCCGAGACGGGCCGCTAGTAAAGAAAAATAAAAAAAACATAGAATTTCATTGAAATTTTACTGGATGACAGCTAGGAAGCAGGTCGGAGTTATTCGTCAACTCGCACACTTTAAACTCACACAGATGTGCGAGATGGCACTTTTTGATTTTACCTATTATTTGTGTCGTCAACTTGCACATACGTATAAAGGTCTGTGTTCAATTGTTACTAAAGTCAAAAATCAGTAACTGCTGCTTTTTTTCTAAATATAATTATTAAAAATAGGGAATTTTAATAGATTATATTTTTTTTTATGTCGATCATTGGTTCCTGTTGAACACCGCGCCACTGCTCCAGGTTTATTTTTGTTAAAATTTAAATATAAACAAACTAACTAAACTAACGAGTGAAGTCTACAACTACGTTTACATAATAAAACGCGAAATGTTTAAATTAACGTGATCATACAATTTTGTTTGTATAGTATTATTTACAATGTATTAATCCCGCATACATGTTTATTACACCACAGCTAGGGTTGGCTGGAAGAGATCTCTTCTAGAGATAAGCTCACCTTTGTATATGTCCTTTGTAACGTGTGTTTAAATTTAATTTATTTGTACAATAAAGGATTAATTAATTAATTAATTACAAATGTAGTCGACCCCGTTGTGCACTAATTAAGTATGAAACAAATTATGGGGCATTTTATCCAAGTAAAGAACAAAAGGACCCTCTATTAATTTTTTGGTTTTTGTTCTACAAAATACTAACTGTGTGTTCTAATAAAAATATTTCATTTAATTTCATTTTAAACAGAAAACTAACTAATGATAAAAAGAAAATCAAACCTGTAAAGTAACTTTGAAGGGTTCCAAGTCTCTAGCCCTCTCCTCCAATATCCTGATGGCTGGTATAGCAAACTCCTCGCCCCTCAGTCCGCGCGACTCCTGCGCACCCAGGAACCACACATAGTACGACGCTTTTTTGATATCTTTTTTCAATCGTAACGCCATTTTATTGGAGCTCTTATGACATTGTCGTGTATCTGAAACAAAAGAAAACGTATAGTGAATAAGGTTGTATAGATCAACAATTACAGCAGCAACAAACAATTTAATATACAATATGTCCCGTTTCCGACCTCGGAGACTTTAAGGGTTGATTCTTGGCATCATTTTATTTATTTATTTATTTTTTGTAATATTTTGGCTAATAAGTTAACATTATATAAACTTTAAAAAAAAGTTTGCATGAAAAAGTCTTAAGTAACAATTTGTCACCTTTAGACAGTTTAAAGAGCTATGAAAAGTATTTCCTCCTTTTATAAAGAGGAAATACTTTTCATAGCTCTTTAGATAGTATGATAAAACAAAATAATGCCGATCAATTGGTTCTTGTCGAACTATGGTGCAACTATCTTACAGGTAGGTACTATCTTATGGTAGCAGTAGTAGGGAGAAGCCTCTCTTTTTTAATATCATCATCATCATCATCATCATTTTATCTTGATGGTGTGACGATAAGGCAATGGAAGCGCACTACATCCGAAATCCTCAATCAAGGAAGTGGCTTCTATCTAATCTAATCTTATCTCTGTAACTGTCGGAACACGTCGGCAATTCTTAGATAAGATGGTAGACATAAAATTTTATTAATATTTTAATTTGTATATCTTCTATATTGTATCTATATAATATGTATGTTTGAGGGTTTATATGTAATATCCCAAGGTAAAATGTTATATGTATATTTACAATACTACTGAGAATCATTCTCAAGACTTCCACATTTAAAATTTAAGTTATATATCCAATCATATTTTTTTATAGTATTGCCTTGGATTTAAGTATTACCTTTTTAACTATAACACTACATAAAGATATAAACTATTTTAAACATAGCGGAACCTGTGTGCTCTAGCTACGAGTAAGCTACGAATTTACTTTGTGTTTATTTACAGTAATATCACAGTCTATATAACCTCTTGTACTCGTAATAGTAGTATCTGATTCAGTTACCACAATATTGCTATGGATGACTTTTTACGCAGTTCCGCATACCGGGTGCAAAGATAGCATCGGCTTGTACACTCGATGTCGAATCGATATAAATCTGATACGTATCGAATTGAAAGTGTCGATTAGCAAACGATCGTGAACATCACAACCACTTTATACACAGGCCTGCACATCAGACAACCTCAAAATGTCAAATTTCCACCAATAGACTTTGAATTTAACTTGTAAAGCATATGGTTGAAAATTCATTGAAAAAAATTGACAGTTTTGGATAGGTTCACGTGCAGACGTCTGTACCTACGTGTTAACCATCGGCGGACTATGGAGGATCAATTAAAAACTTAATAGAAAGTTTTGTTATGTTCTTAGAGAAGTGTTGCATAACAAGAGGCCGAAGGGCTTTTATTGACTCATTGCTTTCACGAATATTGTTTGTGTGCCCTCATTACGTAACCTTATCTCTTATAACAAAGCTTTATGCGATGATACTATGCTGGAGGTACCTTCATAAAATAAGAACACTACAGTCAGAGCTTACCGATTGTTTAAGATTCCATCCCTACAAATATATCCCCAACCCCTTGTCACAAGACCGAAAGATTACTGTAAGCTCATTTCGATTGTAATATATTTGAAAGGTTTCGAAACGTCAGGATAACACAACCAGCACAATAAAAACGATTAGATCCATTTCATTTCAAAAAAGGTTTGTACCACTAAGTAATGAGATCCCAGAAGGTAAGCTTATTAAAAAAAACACAAATGTTGAAAAAAATTCCACGAGCAGGATTTGAAGCTTATTATTACATATCGCACACGAGCAACGCACACATAGACATACGCTAGGAGTGGTCTGAGATGGTTCGAGATTCCGTGTCCGTGTAGGGTTGCCAACTATACTGTTAAGTTGGATGCAAAGCTACAGTGGGGCCCACATATATATAAATTGTCGAGTAGACTGAGCTCTGCGGCTTATGCAGTAATGAAAATTTGTCAGATCACTGACATTGAAACAGCTAGACTTGTTTACTTTAGTTATTTCCATAGCGTAATGTCGTACGGCATTTTACTGTGGGGCAATTCTGACGATATTCAAACTATCTTTGTGCTGCAGAAGCGGGCTATTCGAGCAATTTATAACCTAAAAGCTGGTAATTCTCTTAGGGAGAGATTTAAAGATATTAATATAATGACAGTTGCATCACAATATATTTACGAGAACCTAATGTATGTTTATAAAAAAATGGTTTTTTTTTCTAAAAACAGTGATATTCACAATGTAAACACTTGAAATAAAAACAAACTAGCAGTACCTAATACTAGGCTCTACAAAGTAAATAATTCATTTAGAGGCCTGTGTGTACGTTTTTACAATAAAGTTCCAAGTAATATCCAAAAACTAGATAACAATAAATTTAAAATCGCTATTAAAGAAAAGCTTTATAAAAAAGCTTATAAAGTGTCTGATTACATTGAAGACAAAACAGCATGGGTTTAAAATGCTCCAATCTATTTCTAATCCAAAATATTGTTAAGGTTTTTTTAAACTTGTATAACTTGGTAACGTAACGGCATGTAATTTTGTAAATGTCGTTACATATTGAATTAAAGCTGTGGAGTTTCTTGCGCCCATTCTTCTCCACAGCTAAAAAATAGACGTCCTGAATGGGTAGTAGGTAAAAAAATTATGGACGATTCAAAAGCACTTTTCTAAAGTTTATTTGAATTAAGAATATTTGACTTTGACTTTGACTTTGACTTACTGTTGAACAAAAATTAAGTATACGAAATACTGTTTTCAGCATCAAAATGGTTAACACTATAAGTGTTAGACTTAGACGCTAACGCAATTTTTATTTATTTATTCAGAGGGCGCTCAGTGCAGCGCAGCCACAAACAATAACAATAATGGAGTTTCAGAACGAATCTGTCTGTAAAATACTGTAAATATTTATAAAATACTGTTTAATATTCTTCTCAGACCTAAATATACTTACTTTATTTTATTGTATTCAACGTTATATTTTTTATGCTATGCATTTTATAGCCTCTATGGTAGTTTTTAAAACTATTTGTCAAATTTATATGCACGGTTCTGAAAAATAATACTTTGAATGTCATACATCATTGTCATGGAATTTTATTGTATTTTTGATGATTGCTCTCGCTGCGGTCGAAAGAAAATTGTATACGAGTTATAGTAGAGGTCGAGCGCAGCGAGACCAATCATTCATCTATGGATCAGTCTTTCAAAATTTTTCAGTTTAATAACATTGTTTTATAGTAACATCGATTGTGCAATTATTATTGTTAAAATGTGATTTGTAAAAAACCTGTATCTATAAACATGTTTTTCTGCTTAATTGTAAATTTATCTGATTAGTTTTTTAATGGCCTTCAAGCTACAAAGAGAAGAGGGTGTCAGCACTTGATTTTAGTCTTGAGCAACAACTATATACATACCACCTGCTTTCTAGATGTGATCCCGTAAAATTTCAATGAAAATCTATGTTATTTTTTGGCGACAAAAATTGTGTCAAACACTGGGCTTAGTTTCGAACATTGGTGCCATTACCCTGTGTTTCAATCTAGTGGGGTCCCCATTTAGCTAGTGATGATGATGATGTCCTCCAAAACGATTTAGTCGACAGTGACAACCCGGCAAATAAATTTTAGACCCGAGCATGCGCACGGACATGTGAGGCAAATCCAAATTTGCTATTTAAGTATTGCCTACGTGTTATTCTTATTTCAGTAAATTTAGAACTGCAAAGTGTAGCAGTAAGTGTCTATACTTCTACTCACTATAATAAATTACAAAACTGCAAATTAACAAATTAAAACTCATAGTAAAGCTCTACACGTAATGGTATTATTCTTAATTAAAGCTCAATCGAATCATGAATGGATTTCACACAAACATCTTAAAAGCAGCTTTAAAGTAGAAGACGCGGGCAGCAGAGCGGGCGGCGCCCGGCGCAAGCGGTCAGAATGTATGGGTCACGTCACTCCACTCGCCACTCAGAGTGCCTAGTTTGCGTTTTTTAAAATATTTACTGTCTACAAACGAGCAGGCGGACCGCCAGATGGTGAGCGGTCACCTCTGCCCATGGACATCAGCAACATCAGCGATGTAGCTTTTGTGTTGCCGACCTGGAGAAAACCTCTTTACACCCCTTTTGAAAGAGTCCATGCCCTAGCTTAATGGGAAAACTTCGGATGGCAGCTCATTCCACAGTTTGATGGTACGTGGAATAAAGCTCCACAGGAAGCATACCGTTCGAGAGAACAGCGGCTCCAGGGGCCCGACCGCCTAGCCGATCGCTTTGACTTCGTGTGTAGTTTATGACGTCATATTGTCGTTTCGTGCCCCCTATGAAAGCAATATCGAAAGCTATAGCCTTTAGCTTTTGATATTGCTTTCATAGGCGGTGCGAGGTGGCAAGATGACGTTATAAACTATACGCGTAGTCAAAGCGATCGGTTAGGCGGTCGGGGGGCAGAAATTGTGCGTGTGACCTGTTCCGATGGCGAACGGTGTTTACTATCCGTATTTATTCGACCATTTTTACGTTAACACTTCTCGTATATCGCCAGGAGGCGCTGCTTCAATGCCATGCTCATTTTCGTCTACGTTATCGAATGTCATATTAACTCACACTAGGCCCTGTTGTCTAGAATGACATATCGCTGGTGAACGTGCGAGACCGCGTAATAGCAGTTTGTAAAACCGCGTGTTTGTTTCCTAATATTACACACTTTTTTATAGTAGGGTTATCAAATAGCTCTGCTCTGCCTAATGTTAAGCAGAAACAGAGTCCAGATACGAGGAAAGCTGATGCTTTTCACACCTTGTTTAAAGGACCCTATGTTGTAGGAAAGAGGAAATACATGTGCTGGTAGCAAATTCCATTTTTTGGTGGTATGATGGTGTGACAAAGACATTTTACTGAAAAACGAAAAAAGTGAACATCTTGCGTGCATTTCAAATATATATTTTTACGACTGAACTGGTTTGTTATTTCGTTGAGACTTATTTCATAGGAAAATTTACGAATAACTTGTTTAGATTCCATGTAAAGTCTTGTCAAGTAATTGTGTATAAGCAGATAGGTACTACGCCATTTTTAAAACGCCTCTAAAGGGACGAAAATTTACCAAAAGCTTGTATAGAATCCGTTTAAAGTATTTACACTTAGAGCTTATTTTGTTATCCTTTTATGTGTGTACGTACATACACTTGTAAATAAATAAATAAAATGAATAAAGTCTTTTATCTGTGGAAAAGCCGATACGCGGTGCTTACAAACTGCTCTTACGCACGCAGTCTCTCACGCTCATCGACGATATAAGAACCTAGGCCTTCTAATCAAGACGCTCGACCGCCGCCGTCGCGTCGTCGCCAGCGCCAGCGCTGCTCCGCCCGCTGTCGGCCAGTCTGTGGCCTAGTCCAACTATCAACGCGCACGAGGAGAACCAAAATACGCCTTACCCAAGCCCCAATTATGTTTTGGTAATTAAAAATGTAACTCAAGGTCAGTGATTGATGCAACCGATCGTGGGAGAAGCAGAGACAAAAGGCAGTGTGTCCACTGCCCTTATTTCGTTACAGTTGCACACATAAATGTTATGGCCAATTTGTCAACCGACCTGTGCTTTGGAATTTTAATGTGCAATCATGTTTGAATACAAAGCAGTATGAATTCCATGTACATTATATTCGTATTACACTTCGTGGTACATTACAAATTGAAATGAGATACGAACATGCCCCGACTATTATATAAGATTTGTCAAAGGCTAAATAGTCGCAACGAACAACGATTCATTCTTTGGATGATACGCTAGCATTTTTAATGTACCTTTGATATCACGTTCATCACTATTACCACAAGCACTACTTCTGCCTTTGAAAAAATGCGTCTTCACGATTTTGACGCCAGATTCGGAAAACTCGTCCCAAGCCCTCCTTACACTTACACACTTACAATACACTTTAAACTCAAACGGTCAACTTTATTGCACCGCTTGTGACCGTGTATAGGGTGCGCCGACCAGAAAATGCCAAAATGCAGTCACGGTTATGTTGATATAATTGAAAACACAATCATATTAAATAAACAAAATAGGTATATATTTAGTATCAAAGGGAACGTGTTTACAATTAGTCCGATCCACAAATTCATAACACTCTATAGTTTTTTCTACAATATCATTTAAAGTTTGGCAAAAATCATGAAAACGAGTGGCGGCGTTTAGTTGAGACTTACAGTTTATCTAAATTATTGTACCTCTGATTTTGTCTAAACAATCACCAATGGTTTAAACTACAAATCGTCCGTATCGCATTTTCGATTTATCGAGTGGTTTTTAAATTATAACTTTCAAATTAACACGTTAAATTCCCCATACAAAATTAGTACATAAGGCCGCACGGCAGCAAATAAATATGGACGAAGACATTTCAATATGACACTTTTCACTTACGGACGAACGCGACGGCGGTGGCGCGTCGCGGCGCACCCTTAAAGCCTTTCATGTATAGACTGCGCCTTATCGCACAGGAGGTGCGTTAATGCGAGTTGACGACAGTTATCTTTTCTTCTCTTAGATCGGTCACCCATCCGGAAATGTAACACTTCGAAAGTTGCTTAGCTAAAATTCGTAACCAGAAAATATGCCCGTAGAAGTTTTGATAAAAGCTATAAATATAAAAAGAACTGTCTAACTTCATAGTGAACGGCATGAGACGACATAAAAACTGTACTAATGACCCACTTGGTACTTCACCGCGGGTCATTAGCATCTCCCATCTTCTTTCGCCAATACATAAAACAGTTACCTACTTATTTGATTAAATAAGATGTTGCGGTTGCTCCGTACGTCATTTAGATCTCACAGTTTCTGTTTCACTTGATTATATAAACTTAATTAAACACAAACATAAAAAGAAAATCTGGAGTATATTATTTTATAGTTTAAAAGCCATTGCCGATGTTTGAACTTTTTGTTAAAAATTGTTTTGGAATAATTACATAGATTACATACCTAGATGTTTTATGACACAACTTTCTCGAGTCTTAAAATATAATTAAATATTTGTTCAATAATTGTGTACCGTGTTTGTGTATCCAACAATTTCAATTTGGAACTTTAATTTTGAGTCTTCACGTTTATGTTTTATATTTATTTTAATGGCCAGAATTAGAACGTGTCTCTCCAAACGTGTCATCTTATGAGCCTTTGCCTCAGAACAATATTTAGTTATTATTCTGAGGCCTTCGCGTTATATTTTACTTTTTAATTTTAATGGCCAGCTCGTAGGTTACTTAAATCAGAATTGTGTCATCATAGCACATGACTATTGTCGAAAAACCAGTCAGGTACCTACCAATCATACATACCGAAAGTATCACTTAAAACGTAAACTATGCAAATTAATACTAATGCGACAATATGTCATTGTGGTCTTGCGTCACTAGAGCCTTTGTGTATGTTTACAATGGGTGTAATTAGTTTTTGCGGGTTGTCGTCAAGACTGAGATATAATTAGTTGCTGTCAAAAAAGCAACTTCGCACGACAGACGATTGAAAACAACAATAAACGCCAATTAAAGACAGCTGATGAATGTGTGGATGGGTCGTACCGTATTGGGCGTGCAATTAGATGGTGTAAGTTTTGATACAAATTGTTGAATACATTTTTAAACTCATTGTTTCTTGCTGTATCTACTAAACGTCTATAAGCTACGATAAGCGCTTACCATAAGAAGGATGGTAATCCTGGTTGTAGGTATTTGTGCAATAACATTGCTAATGTGCATCTACAACATCTACGAGTATAAGTAATAAAATGTGAAATACTATTATGTATCAAAATATATTGCAACCACGAAGGTGTGTCGTCATTGCAACGGTGTTCCAAATTTTATGATTGTCACCTTACCGCCATGTGACACGCAATAAAAATTTGAACTTAAAACCTCATTCATCGAAACTCTTTTAGCAAGAAATCGATTTTATTTATTTTTTTTACTAATGCCACAAGTAGTAATTTAACGCCATTGTTGGTTTTGAATTTGAAAATAGAACGACTCGTTTTGTTTTTGTTTTAAAATAAGAAAAAGTATCTAATTGCGTCACCGGCCTCTAACTCTATTGTGTAATTATCGACAATCGCCAAACCACACGGCACTTTCACTATAGGTAGCTACGAACATGCACCACAATAATTATACCGGAACGCCATGTATTTAAAATATAAGTATTTTATTTATCAGACTCTTTTCAATAACCGTGTCGAATGAATAATGGAGCGAACAAATCAATGCGATATGCCATTTAATTATAATGATGAAAGGAGTCTCGACATATTTTACGATTTTAGTAAAATAAAAATAGTGAATAAAGTAAATTACTAAAGTAAAGCTGTACGAAATGAAATGCTTTTGTTTTAGAAACAAAAAGTATCTTTCTGAAACGAGCGGTAACCAAATTTTCGGGTTGAACGTGTCGCGGGTGAGGGGGGAAACACCAAGAACCTGGTGTGAGCGTATGTGAACCTGGCCTACTTCAGCATCGGAATCATCATCGTCATCAGCCTATATTTATCCACTGCTGAACATAGGCCTCTCCACACTACACTACACACAACAACTTACAGGTACCCGTAAATTCACTCCTTGTTAGTACACATAAAGAACAAATGAGTCGAAGCCATTCAGCGCGGAGGCAGGGCGAGGTAATTACTGACGGTATCATTGTTCTGCTTGACCTCAAAACGTGTCGTAACAGTGACAGTTAACGGCTATAATAGCAGCTGAGTTCGTTAATTTCGAGTCGCTCGATCGCTGTTGCTGACATTGGTAGACTGAACGTTACACATTTCGAATTGTCGGCATGGAATTAAGTTTGGTTTTTCTTTTTTTTCTTTTTTTATTGTTTATTGTTCACTGTGGACATATAAGGTCTTAATAGTATTTTTAGATGCAACAGTGTGCCCATTTCGGACATACAATATTTATAAGACATTTACTAGCTAGACATAAGTTTGCATTACAGAAATACAGTGCATGAATTTTACCTGTATATCTTTAAAATACAAACATTAAATAATCTTAATTTACAATTTCATGAATAAATAATTAATTAATTTAAAATGAAATGAAATATTCATTCAAATTCATGAACTCTTCATTCCAAACTCTATGGTTCCCATTGGCGTCAGGTCCCAACCATGGTTTGGTCAATGTCGCAAAATACCGTCTCGCCAGAAGCGCGAGTATTACCAAGCCTGGGCTAATGCGGTGTCATCAAAGGAACCAAACACCAGTGTGCTCAAAAAGAAATACAACTTTGCTGCCAGGTGCTTTAAGAAGGACATTGCCAAGGCGAAGTCATCGTTCATAGGTAGAATTGGCGAGAGGCTAGTACGTCTTCCTTCAGGTACGCGTGCATTCTGGTCTCTCGCCAAGGCTGTCTTGGGGAATTTTTGTCGACCGTCACTTTCACCACTGCACAAGACCGATAATTGCCTTGCCCATACTGCAAAAGAAAAGGCTGATCTCTTGGGCACTCTTTTCGCATCAAACTCGACCTTGGACGATGGGGAAACCTCGCCACCAACCATACCGCATTGCACTAGTTCTATGCCAAACGTTCGGTTCCTGCAAAGGTCAGTTCGTAAGGCTCTTTTTTCCCTTGACATCTATAAGTCTAGTGGGCCTGATGCAGTCCCTCCTATTGTGCTTCGGACGTGTGCTCCTGAGTTGGCGCCGGTTCTAACGCGCCTCTTCCGGCTCTCTTATACTACTGGCGTTGTCCCGAGTTCTTGGAAGACAGCCCTGGTCCACCCCATTCCCAAAAAAGGCGATCGCTCGAATTTGTCCAACTACAGGCCTATAGCTATCACCTCTTTGCTCTGCAAAGTAATGGAGTCCATTACAAACTGCCAGCTCTTGATGTACCTAGAAGAGAATGAGCTACTAAGCGATCGCCAGTATGGTTTTCGCCGCGGTCGTTCAGCTGGTGATCTTTTAGTGTACCTCACTCACCGAAGAGCGGAAGTAGTCGAGAACAAAGGGGAGGCGCTGGCAGTTAGCTTGGACATAGCGAAAGAGTACTGGGGATTCGCTTTACACCGGACGTGCTAATATTTCTCTGGAAGACGTCATCGTGAACCGAAATAAACTTGTGACTGACACTGAGAGCATGTTAAGCCATGTCTCGAATTGGAGCTGACTTAACCTAATCCATTTTAACCCTTCCAAAACACAAGTTTGCGTGTTTACCGCTAAAAAAATCCCTTCGTCGTATCTCTAAACTTTGAAGGAGCTCCCCTTGATACTAAACCAACCATTGGAATCCTTGGCGTCGATATTTCGAGTGACGTTCAGTTTCGCGGTCATTTGGAAGGTAAAGCTAAATCAGCTTCGAAAAAGCTGGGTGTGCTCAATAGAGCGGGACAGTATTTCACGCCGACCCGGCCGTTGCGTCTCTGTGTACCTATATTTTATCGCCTTTATCATGGGAAGTGCTCTGAGGAATTGTTCAGTTTGATCCCTGCCGCTGATTTCCTTCACCGCACCACACGCAATCGACTGTCTTTCCATCCACACCAAATTGATGATTTGGTCTACCATCTGTGAGTTTCTCACGTATTTTTTTACCACGAACTACAGTGCTGTGGAACCAGCACTCAGCTGCGGTATTTCCCGTACTTCCGACTTAGGGATCTTCAAGAAACGAGCCTATTCCTTCCTTATAGGCCGGCAACGCATCTGCGATTCCTCTGGTTTTGCGAGTGTCCATGGGCGGCGGTGATTGCTTCCCATCAGGTGACCGGCAAACTCGTTTGCCTCCTTCTAATATAAAAAAAAATTGCCATGCCATTGCTTTTGTTTGTTTTGTCTATCAATTTCGCGTATTTTAATGATCAATGCTCAACAATAGTATTTATACTACACTATAATAAAGAAAAAACAATTATAATTATCCATAGTTTAAATTGAATAGGTTTGTCCGGTGAATCGCAATGTGCTCATCGAATTATTATATAACAATAGATAATTAGTTGATTCCATATCCCAACATACCATAAAAAATATACATACATTATATTCATAGACATATCTTAAGGTGATGCATATAACAAACTTACACAATGAAAATGTTATATGTCTTGTTAAGTCAATGTTGGCCACGTGATGTGTGCTGAAATAAAACTTTTGATGTGTAACATCTTTCCGCTCGCTTTCTATATACACAATTTGTGGGAGAGATTTCGTGAAATGTGACGGAAGTAGGTGTAACAGTGTGCCAGGAAGTAGGGGAAGCGCGCAAGCGCGCTCCATTTTTTAAATTTAAATTCGATAGTACAAACATGACATATTATTATTATACAGATTTCCCAGAACTCAACGTCAAGCTGAAACGGGGTGATAGGATAGATGGTAACCATCATGAGAAAAATTAGAAATTTTTATTTTTTTTATTATTTACTCGTTTTTTTTTAGTCATAAACCAACAAGTGTTGTACCATTTTAGAATCCTGATTTAAGGCGCCAACTTTTAATGGCATTTGTCAAAGCGCTCTAGTACATTTTTTTTAAAGCAGGCCCTGTCAAAGTCGACAAATTTTTAAATTGAAACAAATAATAATAATAATAATTTTAACGAACTAAATGGGATGGAATTTTTTTCTTATTTTTCTTATGATGGTTATCATCTATCCTATCATTCCGTTTCGGCTTGACGTTGAGTTCTGGGACACCCTGTATGTGACATATTGTGTCACTTGACTATCAAAGGTCATTTTGATATGTCAAATGTCTTCTAATGAGTATTTACTGCATTTTTTTTATAGTTATAAAATGATGTACCATTGACCTGACCCATTTTTTTTCAGAAAATAATGTTAAAATTGCTTATTACTAAGGTGAGATGTCAAATGTTACACATCATATGTGACTACTGTCTCGTTTTTTTATTATTATTTAAGTCGTTGACCACGAGCTTCATGCGATGTGGCATGCGAGTTTATAGTTCGTTGCGTGTTCTACTACGGCAATCTTAGTCAACGGTAATAGAAACGAAGCAGTGGACAGAGAGCATCGTGTCGCAAGAGGCAGTGGTCGAGAATAAGGGGAAGCCCTCAGAATAGTTTACTAAAGCTATTCAGACAGCTGTTTGTTTTTCAATGTGATTAGTTTTTTTGTAAGTAACAATTTATTATTATTGTATTTTTCAAGACAACTCTGTACATTTCAGTAGATACAATTAAATACAATATACAATAAAGAATTTATTGTTTACAAAGATATAAAAACAAGACACACAATTCAGGCCACCCGGTCATATTATTTCTCACAAAGTGAATACTTAATTACTTTTGATGTTTTGTTCATATTTTGTTTGCGCTGCCTACTCGACCCGAATTTCGTCCGTACTAATATGTGATACGATTGTTTTGCAAATTAAAAACGATGGCTGTAATGAAAAAAAACTTTGTGGGTCCCGTTTGACGAGGATGCCTGTCATAAAAAAACCGGCCAAGTGCGAGTCGGACTCGCGCACGTAGGGTTCCGTACCATTATCTAAAAAAACGGCATAAAAAATCATGTCTGTTGTATGGGAGCCCCCTTAAATATTCATTTTATTCTGTTTTATAGTAAGTACCTATTTGTTGTTATAGCGGCAGCAGAAATACATCATTTGTGAAAATTTCAACTGTCTAACTACTTATCACGGTTCATGAGACACAGCCTGGTGACAGACGGACAGACGGACAGACGGACAGACGGACAGACGGACGGACGGGCGGACGGATGGACGGACGGACGGACGGACGGACGGACGGACGGACGGACGGACGGACGGACGGACAGCGGAGTCTTAGTAGGTCATAGGGTTTCCGTTTTACCCTTTGGGTACGGAACCCTAAAAAGATCTGGAATAAAAATATAAAGGGATCAAGATCGTGCAGCCTTGCCTTTAGTAATTTTTTCCTGATTTGATAACGACTGACGATGATGAGCTAAATGAGCATTTAATGCTACATAAAGTAATGGGTAAGTAATAAATATTTATCAGTGAACGGAATGGAATAGTGTAAATGCCTAACAGTGGTGTAATAACTGTAACTACCTAACTAACTGTAACTTCAACTTTAAAGGTTTGGAGGTCATTCGGCGTAAGATGCATGATTTAACTTATTTGTACAAAATATTGAATGGCTCTATTACGACTTCTCTTTTGACGGATATACGCCTTAAAATCCCATCTAAGCCGTCTAGACATAATTACTCGGTGCCTTTCTGCAATAACAATGTTTCCTTTTACAACCCCATAAACAGAATGTGTTGCCAATATAACACACTATCAAATAGAGTAGATGGTGTGCCTGACATCCATGGTTCATCTCTAGGCGCTTGGAAGTCTAGCCTTCGCAAAATTATTAACCTTTTTACCACCAATAACTTCTATAGAAGTTCGAGATTTTCGTGCCGTCCACGCCAGCACTTCTATAGAAGTTCTTCTTTGTACCTACTTTATCAAAATACATTTATACGTTGGCGTACAGCGGGACATCGCGTGCAGGATAGTTGGGCGGTGAAAAGGTTAATTTATTTATTTATTAATTGAAATTATTGTCATTATTGTTTATTGAATGTTATGTTTTTATATAAAAATATGTTAAATATGTTATGTTTTTGTCTGTTCCTATTTAATTTAGAATTAGCAATTAATAATGTGATTTTTTGTAATTAATTTTGAAATAATGTTTTATACTCGATTATTTTTGATCTCGATGTGTTTTATGCATGCTGTCTGCATACTTTGGAAGTGCAGTCTACCAATGTTTGTACAAGCTGAAAATGACTATGTAAACACTGTAATTCCGTTTTGTGTAGCTAATTAAAAAAAAATAGATATATAAATATAAGTATATAACATGAAGTTGCTAAAAACTTTATTTATGTTTACTGTAACTTTTTGGTTTTACCATTTTTGTATGTAAAATATGTTAAAAAACACAATCTAAGTAAACTTAGAAAATTACTTAAATAAATACTAATGTACTCTACCTAATCCTGTCACTGCTATGTAATGACAAAATATTCTCTGATCCATTTTGAGTTGAAATAAAAATGTGATACTTCACTGAGACCTCACGAGGTCTTCTTAAGAGAATATGAAAGTAATGTTCCGCTGTTCGATTACATTTGCCAACAACCATGCATGTTCGCGAACACTTAACGGTTAACAGTACAATATTACAATATAAAACATCAATATTTAACAGTATACAACTTTTAGAAAACAAAACCGAACTAAGATATCGCCCTTCACTTTCCCGCTAAGATTGACAGCTCACACTTTAAAAATATTATATACTTTTAAAAGAGAAAAAGTAGTTGATAACTATATCTACAGCCTCATGGTTGATAGAGACCTTTGTTTGATTATGCCCTTTTTTGAAAAAAAGAACATGCAAAGATAGTTTTTTCTTCTCCAGGATTACATACGGTTACAGCACGATCTTCCTTTATGTTATCGGCGATATGGGTAAGCCTGAACTTATCAGTGGACCGTATAGGTTAATTAAAGCAAACATTTAGGTTATTAGCATTAAAAAAAGGCCAACCCACTAGTCGTGACCGTAAAAACATTTGAGCATCGAACAACTACCAAAACAGAACAGTGTCAGTTAAAACAAAAGACGTGCAGTGACGTGCGTGACGCCACACATAAAAGCTAAGGCACTGCGCAAACGTAGACACTTTTGTGTCTTGTTCAAATCAAGCAACCTGCATAGTTGCAATAAAATATTCACTGCTAGTGCTGTGAATATTTTACACACTGAGCGAAATTCATAAAATGTGTTCAGTGTTAGCAACTAGACATTGATTTGTGTCACACACAACACAGGACACTGACGAAACGTTCGGATAATCCAGAAGTAGCAACCAGCAACTGTGTCTAGTAAGCACAGAAAATGTCCACTATAGTAGCACCCGGCAGATGTGGCTGGTAGTAGATACCTGTTGTAAATAGATGTTGTTGTAAGTATTGTTTAGTTTTATAGCTATCATAATTTTTATGTACTTTTTTAATGTGTCTTTGTTACTTTTATTTTATTATCTAAAGCATAAGCGTAATGGCTGAAGAGGCTGTAAGGTTATATTCTATTCATAAATAAATAAATAACGCACGCGCACACACACACACACACACACACACATAAATGCTCAAATTTTGTTTAGTTTTTATTATAGTTTATTCTTTTATTGCTAAATAATGTATGTACAAGATAAGGAAAAGGGCTCTTTCTGGTATAGGTGCTACATGCACTTAAAATAAATAGTCAGCCTCAAATACTGTTATAAACGAATGGGATCTTACTTATACAATTCTTAATCGTCTTAAAGTAAACTTTTCTAATAATTTATATCAGCTTGAAGTAAGTACCTAAATGCTATGATAATATTTATATGATGATAAATTGTTAAATTGTCTGTTAAGTTGGATAAATAAATGTTCGATATTTAGAGCGTACAGGGAACTCTTATCAATAATGTAATTTGTTACTATATTGCTTTATGCAATGTTATTAATTTTTGATTTTTTGTTTTTGAAAGCAACCACATAGTGCCCGTGCCGGTAACGAAAAGTGTCTGCGTCTGCGCAAAGCTTAAGTGTCATGAAATCGGTGCTCGCGACGGACGCGACGAGACGTCCCGTTACTAGACGTTCCGTTAACGTGGTACGGGGTAACGGTTACGTCACTAGCTCGAGACAACCTTGGTTAATTGCATACGGATAGTTGGGGAAATTAGCGATGCACCTGTAAATGATAGTAGGGGCGACGGTAAGGTATGCATACTCTTGTTAATATTGCGGTGAAGCCTATTAAAAAGAACTGCTACTTTGACCACGTGAATCTACAAGTTTTGTATTGAATAGCAGATTTGTTGGTTGCAAAATATAGTTATATTAAAAATAGTTTTACAACTACAAGTCGTATAGAGGGCGGTGTTATCACTAATAGCGATATTCTAAATGCAACCTAGATTAAAATTAAAGATGATTTTCTTCAAACAAACATGTATTGCGTAAATAAATAAGTAAGAATGCTAGTATTTTGTTTTCTAAAGTTTACGCGAACACCACACATTGAAATGAAATCACTTCTATAGATCTTTACTCGCGACGACAATTCTAGTTTTATATCTAAACCAAAATTATAAAATAAATACAAGTAGATCCGTAAAAGTGGATTAATTTCAAGCCAGTATTTTATCTTTCTTTTTGGGACTATAAGAATTTTTTTTTGTCATTAAAGCTCCGGACTAAAGATCGCTGCTTGATAAATCGATTGCTTTTATTTCAATCGAGAGCGATGCCGGATTGCAATCCTTACAGGCGGATAAAGGTGTTCAATAGAATCGAATAAAATGTAAGATAATTATATACAAGTTGGAAAGAAAAGTATCCCCGCCCGCTTCTTTTTCCATCCTGTTCATTGCTTGGCAAACCAAATACATCATGAGTTTCCTTTCGCGTAAACAAACCACATTAGTTTTTATTGAACCGCAAACAAAATAGGTTTAGTGCTTTCTTTTGACCCACATTTAATAAATCCGCATGGAATCGTATGCGGATGTGTTAGAACCAGAACACAGAACAGGGCCGTTGTGGAGACTCTTGGAAAGAGGCGTTTGTCCAGCAGTAGACGTCTATCGGTTGAGATGATTACCTAAACGAGTACAATAAGTACTGCTGATGGTTTGAATTCGGGACCTCTGGGTCTGAAAGCTGCATGTGCTCTAACCACCTTGCTTACAAGAAAGAATATTAAACTAATATGTGTGTGTATATATTTTTGTAAAAGTTGGTTTTTTTTTCTTCGTTGTCAGCAATAAGACCGGCATTGACTGTATTTACATTTTCCTGACACTCTAAAGTACCTACTTACTTGATATAAAAGCCTGTAAAAACTGCTAATATGAACATAGAAAATTTTATTGACCAGTACACAAATTACAAATAATAAAGACCGAAAAAGATACATTATTAAGATTAATTAGAAAACAAGGAAAACACAGACAATAACATGGTAATAAGGATGTTTTTTCAATATTACGTATCTGTGGTTGTTACTGAGAGAAAGTGCCGGGTACATCTGCTCAGGTAAACAAGATCTTTCCATTTCTTCATGCCGACAATTCCAAAAGTGAAAACTGTAATGGCGAGTTTTTCCTAATACCGAACGCTGGACGGTAATTAAAAACAACAGACGTATTATTAGACGATGAATATATTCATTATCAACCTCTTAGCTGATCACGCACTTCAGGGTAGAGCGTGAAATAAGCGAACGATTTCAGACGGATTAAGTTTATCTCAAAAACAATAAACGAACAAAAATTAAATGTTTTTTTTGGAGGACGTTACTACGTTCACGCTTCGTAAGCCCTTTAATGGAGATTAGATGGCCCTAGTACAGAGAAAACGCGATTAGAAACTCGACAAGGGTTTTCGTTTCTTTGCAATATTTTTAATATAAAATGGTAAATATCTCAAATAAAATAAATAATTCCGGTTTGTAAAATTGTCCCAATTTAACATCATTTTATGTTAGCTAATGTGAAAGGGCTTGTCCTCCTGGCTAGATGTATCTCTCAGTAACAATTACAATGTCAACAGCATTGTTGTCAACAATGTTGTGACACACAATGACAAACCAACTTCACGGTGTTGCTAGAAGCGACTCGCGCTTGCCCCATTTTTTACGTTTACTGCTAAATGAAAGTCGGAAACGGAAAATGCGGCATGGAACATGCTAACATTGTTTCAGTTTTTGCCGGTAGCGTCAGTAATCTTTGAGATCAGTGTCATGTTAGAAATAACCTTACGGTTTCTGTATGCAATGTATGAAGTTGATTGGTTCAGAAAGGCCACAGACCGCACTTTGTAGAAGAAAATTGGAGAGGCATACGTTCAGCAGTGGACATCATTATGCTAAAAGAAAGGATGTATAAAAGTATGTAACGTATAGAGTGTCTCCTAAGTATTGGATATAAGAAGAAGATACAATACAAAAATAAACAAAGGCAATTGTTTTATATTAATCAAAACAATGATTGTAGATTAGGCAGAGTCGATAAATGATATTATGAATGCCTAAGCCTACCAAAAATGTATCATCTCGAGCTCCTCCTTGCTTTTGAAGGCACGTAAATCCGTTGATCCCGTCTGCACTTTTAGTCGTTTACAACCATCAATCCGCACTAGGACGCGTGGTGGTTTATGGCGAGTTCTCCCTATCCAAGTATCCATCCATAGAGACAGCTCATGCCCCAGCAGTGAGGACACAAAATAAGCTGGTGATGAAAGTATTGTATGTCCAGTATACACTGAGTTACTATAGCATCATCAGATTAGACCCTATAAGAGAAAATGAGGCGCTAAATTATACATCTTTTGTAGACAGGTATAATACATAGCATTTGCCATAATGTAGTTTCTGTCCTAATATGTATAATATAATTAATATATTAAAAAAACGTAAAGAGTGTGCAAAATGCTATTAATAACATACAGCTAAACGATAGCACTTGACCGAGTACTGCAAATGACTATTAAGTATTGTGACGCAACATCCGTAGGAAGTCACGTGTCGTTATCGAATGTCAGCGAGACCCCTTTCGTTCGATAGGCTAACGGTACACTGCAAGCGAGACCATACGCTGCATTATCGCGTAAATCCTAATAATAATATAAAATCATTTATTTCAGACCATTGGATCCATGGGTTAGTAACAATTTGAAATTGAAAAACTATGTTAGTAACAACTATACAATATTGAATATGAATTAAAATTAAAATAAATCATTAATTAAACTAATTCATTGGTCGGTTCACTGATGCAAACGTTGGAAACATGTAGTTCAGTATAAACAGTCCGAAAAGTGCCGAGTCTTTTATTGTCTGTTTAGTAACTGTCAAGTGGCTTGAACTTTCAGGGTGTTACTATTTGTATTTGTAAGATCACGTTAATAAAAATGAGAAAGTAAAGAATTTTTTTAACTCTTCTCATTTAAATTGTCACCAGGAGTCGCTTCAATAATAATAATAATTATAATAATAATTCATTCATTAATTCAGGCTACATACACAAGAAATAATTTCAAATTTATCGCATGTCAATTTTGTACAATAAAAATAAAACAATCACAATACAATTCAATTCAATACAGTTCAATGCCATACAAAAATTCGCTGTCGTTCCCATGAACGTACTTATATGTCAAAAAAAAAATTGTTGCGAACAAATTACAAAAACACAAATGTTGAAAAAATATTTAATAATTATTACATATTGCCGAGTGCCGAGCCATTAAAATTATTTAATATGTAAAAAGTACCTACATCAAACGAGTTTGTTATCGCGTCTCTCGCCAGTGGATCGTCAGAATGCATTAACCAGTCTTGTTATGGATATAGCTGCCTAGTAATTTATGTAATTATAAGCCTTTCGCCTAATTCCAGCAATACACCAAGATGTTATGCAGTACATTTTAAAAAGGAAACTAGGCTACATCCTTCATACGGCAGTGTACGCAACAACTCGTGCTGATTGAGTAAAAATATAGTTACCATAACATTTAATAGTTATAAGGGATATTTTTGTAATAAGGGATGCACAAAGTTATTATGTTTTAATAATTATAAAACGAATGTTATTTTTTTTTTCATCCTTGATGAAAGATAAAACGTAGGTTATACCATTTTACATAAAACAAATTAAATATTTATTTACCTTTACAACGGCGTAGTGGCTCTCAAAATCAGTGGATCTGAAACAATTACAAAACATAAATTAATTTAGGTAATAATTTATTACTTCAGTTACATAGTAACTAACCGTTGCTTATGGAACCCGGGACCTTTGGAAGTACGGACTAACTAACCATTGGAACACAGAGGTCGTTAAGCTTAATAACTTATTACCCGTAAGTAAAATAGAAAAACTATTAGGTATTTATTTTATTAACATAACATTTCTTTAAAAATAACTTTTAATTCACACGCTTCCACTCCTTTAGCTATAAAATACGAAATAAACAGGGCCCGTACTAGCTTATCTGTGGCCCAGGTAACTTTATCGCAGGTTAATGCCCCCAGATAAACGCACTTAGCATATAAACAGCTAACGCATTCAAGTGTGCTCATACCAGGGCAAGTGACTACATTAAAGCGAGGAAACGTTTTAAGGAATCCTAATCGCACCGCACCTACTTATTTTTTATAATTATGTATTTAAGTTTTTATAGGCAACAACGGGAAAGCACTTATATGCCATTATCTCATCTCACCTGCTCTCCAGAATTCTCAATCACTGAGGTAGGTCATCGTTTCGATCCGATCCGAACCTTTCACTGATCCGAACCGAACCTTTCGGAGAATCTATTAAGGCACGGGGACACGCACTTTTAAGTGTATGATGCCGTTCCCTCAGAAAACCTCCGAAGGTGATTCGTTTCACACGGCTTGAGGTACCCTTTACGTACCTCGCCGCCCCCAAAAAAGCCCGGTGACGATGAAAATGCCGTGTGAGGCAATCAGCAATCTCTCTCAAAAAAAAAGGTCATCGTAACTTACTGGCGGTACACAACAATGCTATATAGTACCTAAGTAAGTAGCACTCTTTCCAAGCAGCAAAGCTTTGGTCCTCGATGGCGCTATGGTTAGAGCGCCCGCTCTGCGAGAGCTGAGGTAAAGCAACTTTCGCAAAGGCCGGTCATTGAATGGGTGACCACAAATGTATCATCTCGAGCTCCTCCGTGCTTCGGAAGGCACGTAAAGCCGTTGGTCCCGGCTGCATTACCAATCGTTAATAACCACCAATTCGGACTGGGTCTGCGTGGTGGTTTACGGCCCGTTCTTCCTATCCATCCATAGGGATTGTTGCAAATAAACAGGCATTTATTTTTGTTGGAAATAAAACTTTGATTTGTATTATGGACGGATCGATTTGGGAATCGATTATCGAGATTCAATTTATTTAGTGGCATAATGGCCCCATCACTAATTGTTCTTTTTTCTTTGTTGGTATACTTGTTTCGGGAAAGCAATATGGCTGGTTTATAGGTTATCGTGTGTTGATAATTAAATAGATTTTAAGCAGTAATAAGGGCATTTGGAGCCGTATTACTCTAATTAAGTGTATTGTGCAACCTGTGTCTTGTGTGTGTGTACGTCGTAAGCGAATCGCATCGGGAGTACAATTCGCCATCCGTGGTTGGATGTCGGCGTCTCCGCTGCTGGAGAAGACAGGTATTTCCTCGGGGGAAAGTGCACTTGGGGTAGCCGTTGGGTGTGATTAGGGAACCCGAGAAGACCCGGACTCGGATTCAGGCCCCATCAGACCATATGGATCCCGTTCTGAACGGCGGGAGCGGCATGGAACTGTGAGTGGATTTTGTAGATTTTAAGGTGTAACCTAATTTTAAACGGTAGCAGATAGTGTGTGTTGTGGGTTTCCGCAACAGGGATACCTCGTGCCCCAGCAGTGGGGATATAAAATAAGCTGACGATGATGATCAAAGTTTTAGTCCTATAGCAAAAATCCTTCATAAGTCTACAGAAAGGCATTTGACCACAGTTTATAGGACTTTTGTGTCTTAATACGTATATGGTGTCCAAAGTCGGTTCTATCACTATGCGACAAATAAAATACATTATATTTTAGTACACAGTCTGTATACTCTATCACTCCGGAATTCTCACACACTGACTATCGAAACTCACTCTCGGAACTCAACAACGCTACTAACACAGTAGATATGGCAACAGAATTAGTTATGATGGGCAACCAAACTGAGTCAAATATTATAACCTCGAATTCTCAGATTAGAACGCGAACGCAGGACCTCTGAATATGGTTTTATTTGGAAACTGATTGCCTCGAACGGCATTTTCAGCTTCACCGGATTTTTTTGAGGGCGGCGAGAAACTTAAAGGGTTCCACAAGCTGTGTGACACGAATCACCTTCGGAGTTTTTCTAGAGGGAACGGCATCACGCACTAGTGCGTGTCCCCGTGCCCTACTAGATTCTCCGAGGGGTTCGGATCGGATCGGGGAGCGGAAAGGCTCGGACCTTGGCTCGGGTTGACCGGGCCGTGGTGGTGGGGAGGAGCGACCAAGTACATGTATGTACTTGGTATAGAGCGAACGTAAACTGGCTCGTCGTACCCTTAATCTATGAGTACGGTCGGTGTCTTGGGCCTAAACTAGTATGCATGTTTAGTGTATTCAGTAAATGTGTAGTGGCATTTAGAGGATCAGGCGAGCTCTTAATCTGGTGGTCTAACTATCCAGTACTAACTAATACCAGAATAAAAGTACTAGCAATGCATTGATAACGTAACTACTACGTAAGCTAAATTTCTGACAAGTTTATTCGCTACGATGAAGCATCAAATCTATCTAGGCTTATAACCTTCTGAATTTTGGTAGATATTTAATCGTGTACCCAACAAAATAATACGTAGACAATAAGTGCAATAATTAAGCGTAAAAACCAGCAATTGCACATGTCGTAACTGAGAACGTTAGAATGAAATAAGTCGTTAAAACTGAGCGTACTCCATTTTCATTATGGCCGACTACCCACTCGGCTATTAGAGCGAACTTACGAAACCTACCAAGTTGTAAAACTACACGATTCATTTGAGATGTTAACATAAGAAACACGACCTCAACAGCCTTAGACTCGATTATTATCAGATCATAAATGTCCCTTATAATGTATGAGGATTGAAAAATAGTGACACAATTTCTTGCAATCACGGCTTGAATGAGAGTAATAGTGGTAATCAATAGCTATAGACCAGCTGATCGTTCAGCTGAACGGGGAGAAGCCGAGCCTCATCGCTGTCTTCTTTAGGTTATTGTCAACCTACATGGTATGATTGTAGATGTAATCATAACAAAGACGCCGAAGACGATAGAGTCATCCATTTTAACAGCTACATAAAGTAATAGTAAGTAATTCAAAAGTAACTTCCTTAAATTTAGGTTAGTATCTAATAATCAGTTTAGGTATATTTGTCGACTGCTGAAGTAGGCCTTTCCCAACGAACGCTGCCAAGACCCTTAACTTTCAGCATCAAATTGCTTCCGGCCGCTACACGCGGGTCTTCGCTATCCACTGCCACTTCAGCTTGCTAATCCTTGAATCTCACGACGCCCCAAGTTTCTGTTAGAGTCGGACATCATTTCGGATCCTGTACTTCAGCTCGTTAAGGGGATTTTGAACCTTTACGAAGTATGTCGATAGTTTTGTCTATTAGCTTTTCTCTCGAAGTAAGATGTTTTACTTTGTGTTGGTTGGTTACCCTAATGTCTTCTGTACTAGCAATTCTTGTTTTGGAATTAGTGTTATTGTCAGTCAATTCCTGCCTAATCTCTTGCAATGTCAGAAAAAAAATAGATACTTATCTGGTAATTTGCGTATCTGGTAATATGCGAAATGCACTTCTGGCCATTTGCGTATAAGGTAATTTGCGTTTCTGGTACTATGCGTCTGAACGTATTAAACTATCGTTTCTGGAATGTATTGTATGTCTCATAAGAAACGGGAGTGAACACAAAGTCAATCTTTAGTAAATAGTTACATAGCATTTCGTTTGATTGTGTTATAATTAGTTTAACTAGATATTTATAATAATAATCTAACAGCAGTAGCATAACCCAACTTCCTCTAGATAATATTTAAGGCGAGCAATTTCGAATTTCCTTTGCCAACCGTACCACAAATTGCCGCGTGTACACGCGAGATTTGAACATGCTATCAATTGGTCCAAGGTTCGATGCTCGGCACGCACCACGCACTATTCGAATTCCACATCACGTGGTCAACCATTAGGTGCAATTTGAGGTGATTATCAACGAAATCACACGTCAATCGACAGTACGCGGTTGATTAATGGCGAATTTTATCTGCGTTATGTTTGGTAATAATAGGTATTAGTGGTGTTGTGGCTTTAATATGGTTTTGTAACCGGAATTATAGCTTGGTAACGATTTAAATGAATCAGATTAGAAGGTGGTAACAGCGATCTTAAGTTAGTACCTTCTATTAATATGCTTTGTACAGGCGACCGTGACTTCATTCAGTATCATGTGATTTCAAAGAAATTCCAGAAAACCCTACGTCATGAAAGGGACCTGCTTGCAAAAGTTCAGCTTTCTATGCAAAATCAGCCTACATGCTGATATTGAAGTTCAGATATTTAAAAAAAAACGAAAAACTCATTTAAATAGCATATTTTTTTAAAGAAAAACTTTATAGGTACTAAGATTTATTTGATTTCACAGAAAGTGTCAATAACATAAATCATGATCAACTACGAGAATATAAAAAAATTCTGAGAATATGAAAAGGCAAAAAGCATGAAAGCACCAATGCCATAAAAATACAAAAGAAAAAACAAATAGCGAGCGAAGTGAAAGATACTCTTTCTTTCTTTCGTCATCTGCAACATCCTCAGGCAATCAACATCTCAGATTGTATCGCATGCATTCCGATTCTAGTTGATGACCACGTAATATCATCCGGTAAAAACTTGTCATTGGAACTCGCTCAAGATTATATTCTCGATAAATCTGAATTCGGTATGAAGCGAAAGTCCGGACGCGAAATCTGTAGTCTTCATTCGATTTTTTTACTCGATTCTGCGTTGCCTTTTTTCCTTGTTGTTGTGTTGTAAGTTTGGTAACAATTTCTCGCGTGATTGAATATGTATAACAATGTAATTATAATGGTATTGAGATGCATGAGTGATAGAGAGACATGCGGTTTTTTTTGTTATCAAGGTTTTCTCTACATAAAATGCAGATAGAAACAGTAGTTAGTAGATGGCATTGGTGATAATATCTTATCTTAAATTATTTTATAAGAACAAGATCTTCGCGTAAACAATAAAAGTGATCATAAATTCTTAACTTCAAAATTAACGACCTGGGAGGCGATTTTTCACCGGTGATGTCGAAATAAAAGTAACATGAAACACACTAGGAAATATAGATCTCTTCCAATCCAATACCACGAAACTAATACCAATGGTATTAGTTTACTGTCATATTTATTTTGTATTCCAAACGACTACCACTTTTTCAAACTTATAAATATATTAAATTTACTTACTTAATTTACAATTTGATTATTAAGATAAAATATCGTTCAAGAATTTTCAAAGATGAAAATAAGTTACTAGTGTCCTTGAATAAGAGAATAAAGAGCATTCTAATTGATATCAAAGCGTGTTGATTAATCACCGTTACAAAACTCGCACCCCAGTTTCACCCCTTTCTAATAAAATAGCTTATACATAAATTACCTATATAGAATAGAATAACATTTATTCAGAATAACAAAATAAAATACTGTGAGGAGCTTGGGCGAGTGAAACCACCTGTAACTATTAAGGTACATTTATTGTGCTCAACCTTGTTGCAGCCGTGAAAAGAGAACGAGTGGCGGGCGCGCAGGCCCTTATATATTGGCGGACTGTCGCTGTTTGCGGGAAATGTAGGAACTACTCATAGTGATACATTGTCTAGATTGATTGCAACATTATTAGTTTCCCTTTGTCGGTGCCAGATGGCGCTAAATATACAACACATACATACAAGTAAAACATTCTTAATTTAAGATACATGGTACCTATGAATTATGATACTGAAAAGGCATTTTCTCAGAATGTGTCATAAAAGCACTTTATTAATGCTACGACGCTGGTCTTCCGAAGAATATGTCTTTTCTAATTATTTTCAGGTTTATTTGAACACCTTTTCTGTCTGCTAATTGCAAAACTAACATTGGTAAGTATAGGTAGGCAGGTACAATAACGAAACGACAAATTTTTAACGCTTTTTTATATTATTATCAGTTTATTTTTAGTGTTTTCAACAAACTTAGGCCGAATAGGTCACGTTTGCAGTAAAATCCGTAAGACTGAGCAAATCGTGCCGGCACCAATGAAGCCTATCTAATTCAAGGTTTTATTATAGACTTCCTGCGTCAAGCTAGCTAGAAACGAGTCCCCTGAACCGGTCCAGGGCACACTTAATAACGGGAAGATTTATCAAGGGTTTCCATTAGGGGTGTGTATTTATAAAACTACTTTGTTGCAAAAAAAACATGGATAAAAATCACTTTTTACAAGAGCAGTTTGCGATCGTGTTTCTTTAGTTGCGGGATAGGTATAACAGATTAAGAGATTACAAAATACAGATAACGAAATACATCAATGAGCTATTGTGGATGTATCAGACTTGTGCAAAAAATAACTCACAAAAATTCTCAACAGCGCGCTAAAGTACCCAAATATTTATGAAAAGCCATTTAAAATAAAATACCGCCAATAAAACCCAATATTCGTACCTACTTTCAATATTAAAGAAGGCCCTTATACTGTGTTGTCTAAATATTATAAATATAAACAGTTCCCGGATAACCCTTAGTAAAGTCTTTCTAGCTTACTTTGCGCGCTTACATCAGTGGACACAAAAAATCATACTTACTGAGTGCCGCTATAGAAATAATACGCAGCCCTAGCGATTTCCTAACTGCCTAGAAACATCCTTCTAATGTTAATTTTTCGCAGTTGGCGCACACATGTCTGAGTTTAATGGCCGGTCATTTACTTACCGGCCATCTTCTAATACCCGGTTTTATTATTCACACAGGTAATAATATGTGCATCTATCTAGTTTCCGCAGATTTCTTGAAACTACATTATAGAGAAATCGATGTTTCAATATCCTAACGATGTATGTGTTTAATACGTAGATAGTTGGTGCAATAAACATGTTTAGCTTGCCGATTATGAAATTTTAACACACTTCCTAATGAGTTCCTCCACGACCCAGTCCACCCGAGCCGAGATCCTAGCCTTTAACTAACTAACTAACTTTCCTACACTCACACCAATTATCTAGCCCAAGAGAAGCTTCGTTATGAAACTCGTTAAATGGTTACTAGACAACGGATAAACATACTTAAAATACATACTTATTATACATAGAAAACACACAGACCCGAGACAATTTAGAATAACAATCATTTCTAAACTGACCCGACCGGAGATCGAACCCGGGACCTCAGAGATGGCGACACCATGAAAACCGGTGTACAAACCACTCGACCAAGGAGGTCTTTAGCCCCCTTTGGGCTGTTCCGCTCCAGATCCTATGCAATCCCCTCGGAGAATCTAGTAGGGACAGTAGACACCTTTGCGTGACGCCATTCCTTCTAGAAATTCTTTGATGGTATTTCGATCACACGGCTTGAGGAACCCTTTAAGTTTCTCACCCTCCCAAAAAGTCCGGTGACGCTGAATAGACCGCCTAAATCTATAAGCAAACACTTTCCAAAAAAAAAAAAATGCTTTGCATTCCTTTTTTTTTAGTTGATGGCTTCGTGCGATTAGCACATTTAGCCAGTGTCATAGTAATTTTTATTACAAGTAATACATAAATAAACAATGTTTTCTTCTTTTATGATGATGATGAATGATAGAAATGGGAAGTGAGAAATGATATTACCCCCCAACCCCTCGAGTCTCTCAGTAAAGATGTGTCCTCACGCAGACTTCTTGAGAGAATTTGAAAATTAGTGACAGAGTGATTAGTGGCACTGTTTTGTTTCATTTGCCAACACTCATGCACGCTCACGAACACTTAACGGTTAATAATCCACCATTATTTCACATTAATATTCGACATAACACAAATTTTAGAAAACAAAACAAAACCGCAGTCGTGACTTTTCACTTTCCCGCCAAGAAGTCCAAATGCTTTCCTTAAGGTGCAACCGTTAGTAGGTACATACTCGAGCGAGACAGTACGAGACCGCAGGGTGCCTAATACGAGTTGTATTCGTCATACGATCACTTAACGAAAACGAGTTTGTATAGCAAAAGGTTTACTCTTCTCGTTTGTCACCAGGCAGAGCTGATTCGATGCTATGTATTAGGGAAGTTGTTTTTTTTTATATTATATTATAGCGGGTAAGCATAGTGCCTTGATCTCACCTGATGTTAAGTGATGATAAGGCCAATGATGGAAGGGCACTTCACCCAGTATCCTCAACTGGTGAGGCACTGGCTATCTTATCTCTAGCTGTCGGAACACATCAATGTTACAAACATTGATGTTATGGCGACATATTTAGATAAGTTGGCGGTAGCTAGCCAGGCGGACAAACAAGCCGGGAAGCTGGGAATCGAACCTGGGACTTCTGGGTCTAAACCGGTGGTCTTAGCCACTAAACCACAGAGGCGGTTACAATAACAATTGACAACAACAATAATTAATTCCAGAAAATTAAAAATTTACATCACTTTACGTAACAGACGTTCTTTAAAACAAACCTATTTTTTATCCTAAGCTTGAATTTCTGTAACCTAAAAAGTTTTTAATAAACACTCATTTGACGGAAGTGACGTCATAGTTTTTCATTCTGAGGCTATTCCCATACAATTATCTATATTTTAAAAAATTGACAGTTGGTAAAAAGTTTCTCTATTGACTAACCAAGTCAACTACCCAATGTAGTTTTTAAGCAAAGAGTTTTTACATGCACAATAATTAATGATTACGAAAAAGTTAACATTGCCGTTTATCTGTTATTATGCGGTAACGCGGCGCTAATAATTGTAGCTGTCAACTTCCTACAGACCCTAAACAATAAGATCGCAAAAAGTACGCGCTAAGAGACGAGGGCGCTGTCATCGACCGCGCCCGTTACTCAGGCTAGGTTGAGGCAAAGATTAGTGCACCACAGAAGTACCACTTCCTTTATCGAGACAATTAGGTAATAATAGCAATTAATATCGCATAAAGTCTGCGGTACGAGACGAGGGCACTGTTATTCGGGCTAGGTGGTAGCATAGACTAGTGTTTGGGGGACCACAGAGGTGCCTTTATTATGTACCATTTATCGATATTAGTATATCTACATACATATAATGACTTGTCCTGACTGACTGATTCATCATCGCCGAGCCAAAACCACTGGAGCTAATTAGATGAAATTTGGACGGTAGGTTAATTGAGTGACATAAGCAGCCACTAAGAAATAATTTTACGGAAATCATACCCTAAGGGGGTCAAATAGGGGGTACAAGCTTGTATGAAAGTCCGTCAGTTTTGAAGTAAAACACATGAAAATTTGTATTTGTTTATTTAAAAAAAAATAAGAAATACGTGTCTCAGGAATTTTGTTCATTTTCCTTAAAATGAGTAAAGTAGGGGAAGAAGATTTTATTTGGAAATTGTTATTTGTAAAGCATTATCTATAAAAATGAATAATTTAATCGATCTACATATAGATTTTTCAATAAAAATGAAGAATGATGTGTTTTTGTGGGAGTTTGTATAGAAATATGTCATTCCATTTCGGTATTGTTAGGCCTGGTTAGAAATTATGAAGTGTTTCAGGATTTTTGGAAAATGATCCCTTAAGGAGGGGATGACAATTTGTACAGGAGGTTTCAAGACGGACTGAATTACTTATACAGAGTGATCTTTATTACGTTTTTTTTTTTGTGTAGACACTTTTTAGTAATTTTAGCTCGCATGGATGGGCCTTATGTGAAATGACGTGACATGTTTAGTTGTCTAACCCTTATTACTTATAACCTTATGATATTTACCTTTAATAAGTATGGCTTTTATTACGAATAAACACAAGTCGTGTAGCTCACGTGAGCAAAGCCGCGAACAAAAGCTAGTCTTTAATATTTAGAGTTATAATACCTCAGCCTTAGTATACCTAACATGATACGACCGCTCTCCACTTGCACTATTGTCATTGATAAGTGATACAATCAGAAAGGATGATGCCAGAATTACTAAACAATAATGACATAAAAATAGTTAAATATTATATTGTTGATGTGGTTTCCAAAAGAAATGTAAACGTTTGACTGGTAAAACATTGGTAACAATAGAGAACTAATTCGACTTTCACCACCTCTTCAAGTAGGTATTTAAATTGTGTGTTAAAAAATGTACCAGCATGTATGTCTTACTTTCAGTTTTAGAATTTCAATGTTTTATTTAGCACAGATACCTACAGTTAGGACTTCGCAACCTAAAAAGTTATTTATTTACTGACATACTTACTTAGAGCACATATATTTCAGATAACTTAGTAGGTAACATATCAAAAATGATAAACTCTGTCTCTGCGACTCTGCGAACATCACAATCCAAACTAATAGACAATCAGTTCGGTATGGTGCCTTTGCACAGACTTATTCTTTGACCGTGCGATGCTCAAGAACAGTAGACGTGATTTGATTTGTTATTCGAGTTCATTACAAAATAAACTTGCGGTAAACTTGTCGTGTGATTTTGAAACTTAACCAATAAACTTAGAATTCAAACTCCTTTAACAGTTGAGTTCAGTAATTTTTTTTTCATTACAGTAATGGTATTTTGATTAGGAATATTATTTGACAATTGATTTTCAAATGCTTTTTGCATTAACGTAAATGACATTAGCCTTAAACTGTGTTATCATACTAAAGCGGCATTACAACCAAGATTAACAATTATTGCTAAATCTAGTGATTTCAAGCGTTATTTAAGTTTAGTTACTCGAGTCTTACGGCGTAAATGGCTTTCTTAGTTCACTTTTTGATTCCACAGCGAGATACAAGGTGGATGAGCACTTCACTCAAAATCCTTCATTATTGAGGAACTTGCAATCATTTAACTAACGCAACAATCTACTCACACTGTTATTACGGCGACAGGCTTATAACTAAACTTAGACTTACAAGATGTGGAAGCTTATAGTCCGAGATCGGCCTTAGAGGCAATCGCTTTTCTGATCGAAAACAATTTATGAACTATTTGGCATAAAATAATGTTTCAGAAAACTACTTTAATAAATAAAATATGATAATGATGTTTGGGTAGCAAGCAAATTGCCCTTCTCCCTAATAATAAATAAAAAAAACTACTTTATGAAGTCTATATCTTTCCACTTTCCAACAAAATGTGAAACTTACTGAAAAGCCATATTTTTTTAATAGCTCTTATATCTTATTTCTCTATCTCCAGCCTAGTTTTACGACCTTATTATTTACAAAACGAAAAGTTAACTTCAATAGAGATTCAGCCATCATTTATCGAAGCGCATACCGAGATTATCTTGAGTGCCGATTTCGCAAGAATCTATCGTGCTTCCCTATTTCGGCTCAGCATTCTTGTACAGTGACTGTTTACCTCGTTCTGTGTTATCGACTATCTGTGATGGATGGCATATTGCGAAGGTGTGTCATGAAATAGTTTTGCCTTAGTTCGGATAAATTGTAATGTCTAAAATATTTGAAGACGCTTTAAAGTCTTCAAAATATTCATCGGCTTTTATCAGAAGTACAACATTAGTGATCACTGCTGCTTACTAACTAGTACAAGTATAAGCAAAACTCTTGTGTACGAACTTTGTGTTGTGTTATGTAAAACCTCGCACTTAACATCTTTTTATAACTAGAAAGCCGTAGTGATTACTAAAGATGTCGTTCCAACGAAAGCGGACGAAAGCTCCAAGTCCTCGCATTCATTCATATGAAGAACACCAACTGAAGTATATCTTGTAGAACTACTACTAACATTGTTTACAGTTGCTTTCCGCAGGACAATAGAAATATTAAACAATAATTCCTCGAATAGCCTGACGTTAAGATGAAGCCAAGTCCTGATGTGAGGAGAGCTACGAAGCAGGGTGATAAGCAAGTTGTTTCTTTACAAACAGAAGAGCTGTTTTATGATATTTAAATGTGTGATCTTGCTTGAACACAATTACTTATCAATTTGTTAAATAATTTTAAGTTCAAAGTTTTTGTGGTTCGTATCTGTCGCTCGCTGCTCCGCACACATACATTGTCAACTTCTCTTGCGCTGACCGCTGCTGTGTAGCCGAAGCACAGAGTAGATAAAATGGTGGCCAAAGTGTTGTGACGAGTTTGCGGTAGTGATGCTACGGCCACACTATCGCGGTATCGCGAACATTTTCCGAAGTCGGGCCAAGCAATAGTCGCATTTCAGAACACGGTCAAAAATATAATTATTGCTTGTCGTGAAAACGGCAAATGTTCGCGATAGCGCGATAGTGTGGCCATAGCGTGAGAGAAAACAATAGTTGATAACGTCGCTAATGTACCCCCCTGTTCTACTTATTTTTTAAATATTTGTTGTATGTGAATATACAAATTGTATTTCTACTTTCTTAAACAATAAACTATTTGTATTTTTATTTCCCTGTGTGGTGCCGGGGATAAAGAATAGCACCACCCCATCTCTTCCTGTGGGTGTCGTAAAAGCCGACTAAGGGACCATTCCAGAGGATGGGCAGCAGCATCTCTCTGAAGTTACCCTCAACCTACTGCGATCGCCAACCCGCCTGCCAAGCGTGGCGATTACGGCAAATACCCCTCATATCCTTGGGGGAGGCCTTTGTCCAACAGTGGACGTCTTTGGCTGAGATGATGATGATAATGATTTTTATTTGTATCTTCGGACGCACCAGCGCTGTAGCGACTAGGAGTCGAAGTATTCGCCACGACCGAAATCGGTCGGACCAATCATCATCATCTATGTAGTGTACCATTTAATGAAAATAAAGATTTAAATTGTAATTACGTCACACTGTAGAGGTTAGAGGTAAAGTAGCCAGTTCCTTTCACCTTCAAATCAATATGTACCTAAGTTCCTCAACAAAACCAAATGTCACGCCTCCACACCTTCTGAATACTTTTCAACACTCCTTAATTACATGTAAAACTATTATGCGGAAGATAGAATGAAATGCGGTATCCATTGTCTTCAAACCCTACATGTCAATATTCATTGTGTAGTCTCTCATATTTTTAATCAATTCAATTATTATGTTTACTTTAAGACAATCAGTGTGTGTGGAGATTCATTTAAATTAATTATCATATAATTAAAAATTGTATGGAAATCAGAATAATATGATGCGGGGGTGTCATTATCAAGTCATCATTGATCATCTTTGATTGATGGCATTGATAAAGGTCACGGAGAAAGGTTAAGGTGCATGAGAATACAAATAGACAATCACGAACAAAAAACGTCCAATATCTTTATTTGCAAAAAAGTATTTAATGAGTTTTGACCTTTTTTCGCTCGACAAACATTTGCATTTATTAAGATTAACATTCTCTTCATTTTGCTTGTTTATTGCCCTCTTACAATAATGCAATTGAGATGTAAAATTAGATTAATTAAATTACATTTCATATAATTTACAATAAAAAAATGGCATTTTTTATATTATTTATAATTATTAAAAAAAAATATTATAAAATTTACTCAGACTTTTACATTTAATTTTAATTGGTAGTGATTTGCTTTTTAATTTAATGATTTAATGTAGTTATAATGTATTTCGTATGCCGTAAGGTGTATCATGGAGACACTAGCTAAAGAGTAGAACAACCTGTTTTGTATCATTGTGTGATAACGAAATAATAAATGATTTGATTTGAAATTCCTCTACATAAAAACATGTCAAAATATATTTAAAAAAAATCGTAAATATAATTTCGACACCTGCAAGGAGAAACATTGTAACTGAAAATTAGGCGATTTGGAATAACAGTCATATTCTTAGTAAGAATAAGACTATAACATTAATGCATCTAAAACTGAGTTTCAACATTTTTTCTTGCAGGTGTCGATTTATCATGTTGTGAAACTCCGTTAATAGCAAAGTGTGAAATTAATGTACCTATAAGTTTTACAACCATGATTGTTACAAAAGTCCATTGAGTTAACTAATAAATAAATTTAATAAAAAGGTTTAATTAAGTACACGCCTCAGCTCGAGCTGTGGTCATCTCTTTCAATTAAACTCTATGCAATGTATAGAATTATCTAATGACGGCGGTTGTTCATTAATTATCTAAACACACATTCATATCAATTAACTGACACGTTCGTTCATATCTATCTCTTTTGATATTATTTGTTACTTAATTTCAATGTCAAACATATCGTTAACTTAATAAAATCTGATGCATCAATCATTATTTCTTTAATACCTACCTATAGGCGTAATTGTATATCTGTTCACAAAAATTATCAAACACATTTTAATTATTGTCTAAATAAGGAAAGCTTTCCCCTACCCTGGTTACTAGGGTTAAAAATAAACTCTAGCACCAGAGGCCAGGTCGGCAGGAACCAATCATCGATATTTTTTTCCTTTAATATTAAAAAAAGGGGTCAGCATCTGATTTAAGTCTTTACCAACAATTTAATACGGATCCAGTTTCATCATCATCATCAGCCCCTCTTGACCCACTGCTGATCATAGGCCTCTCTTTGCTTATGCTATTCGCCTCGACCCTACGCTAGTCTGGGCCACGTGCAACAAGCTTGCAACGCACGGTCGTAGTTATATCGTCGATCTATCTCGCCCATGGACGAAGTGACGACAGCTGGATCAGAAAGCTGAATGAGCAGTGGCCGAGAGACGGTTACAGAAAAAGGGGACGATCTAGTGTCTGTGTCATCCAGTAAAGTTCTAGATTGTTAGCCGATAAGACGCAGAATACGATTTTATTATCGTCAGCGCAAGTTCACGTTCGTAGTAGCAATAATCACAAGGTTTCTATCTTAGATGCTTAATTGACAACGCTTCACAAAATAAATTAATAACTTCCGCCTGTTGCGAACAGTTAAATATTAAAATCATACCACTTTTCAACTCCACTATTAATGAAATTCTGTTATTTTTGGGCGACGAACACGGAGTGCCACTTCGATAGAATACATACCCGCACTGGATTTGACCCGGGAACTGTTAAACCACAGAAACGGTTAGGAGCAAGCAACCAGATACAAACTAATCGACAGACTGATCTCCCGTTATAAGATATTTGATGTAACCAGTAGATTGCACTGAATATTTTAACGGTATCGCTGTAGAATGCAGCAATTGATATGCAAAAATGTCTAGGAACTTGCTCCATGATCCACTTGGAGACACGTGTTGGTATTCAAATGATGAATCGCTGGCGATTAAGTTACTTTAAATACATCTTATCTTGTATACTTCGGGCCATCTTAAACCATAATAATGAAAAATAGAAAACTATTAAATATGTCTTTTAATTGCTATAGATACTCCCCAGTAAAATACAGCAGTAAGTTTAGTTTCATTCGTAAGACTCTCGTAATAATGCTTATTTTAAATATTATGTATTTTTCAAACAATCTATTATTATCAATTCATAGCGATCAGTAGGTACTCGTATGACATGTTCGTTCATATTAAAATATTGTTATGAAATCCCGCAAAATTGTACCTTTTAATCCTTAATATAGGTTGGGGATTCCTTGCGTTATTTATTGATCATTTTATTTAGGAAGGCGTGAGAATAAACTACCTGGCCACTTGCATCAAAACCTTTAAATCTAGATTTAACGATAATTACTGTAATCTGTGTTTTGTTTGACAACGATTAAATTACCAAGGTCTATAGGATTATTAAACTTCCACCGTAATAACCGTATGTTATAAAGTTTTATTTACTCTCGCCATAGACCTTGATAGATTTTAATCTTACAACAGTTTAAAGCACCTATATTTAAACATTTGAAGTTAGACACACACATACATGTTAGCTATAAACTTGAGGAGCTCGATGGCGCAGTGGTTAACGCGCCCAGTCTGCGATTGCTGAGGTTAAGCAACTTTCGCAAAGGCCGGTCATCGGATGGGTGACCAAAAGTTTATCATCTCGAGCTCCTCCGTGCTTCGGAAAGCACGTAAAGCCGTTGGTCTCGGCTGCATTAGCAGTCGTTTACAACCACCAATCCGCACTGGGTCCGCGTGGTGGTTTATGGCCCGTTCTCCCTACCCATCCATAGAAAAAGCTCGTACCCCAGCAGTGGGGATATAAAACGCTGCCATTCCAATTAATTTTACTATTGCTTTGATTTATTATTTAGTATTTATTTAGTTAAATTAGTTAAGTTTTTCTAAATGTATTTTTTTAAATATATTTTAACTGAGTTACTAGTACTAGTAAACAGTTATATTAGAAGTTGATTCAAAGAGAAACGTATTACCCAAGCAGCCCTAGGCTATAGGTTACAATGTTGTGACGAGTATCGTCACAATCTGTCACATCAATTGGTTTTACTTTAGCTTTTATTATTATTTGGTATTTTGAAGTGAATCAAAGGAACATTTAAATATCAAATCTCATAGCCCCTCTACTTAAGTTGTAACCTGTAACAAACATTACTTCTTATTTAAGTACCATGTTTAAACATGACCTCTAACAAGAGATTGCGAGAGAAAACAGCTTACGATTCTGCAGCTCATCTGACTAATAGATGCGTCAAGATTTGCACCTTGAGATAATGTGTACAGGACCTTGGAGGCGTCATTATCATGTATTAAGTACACTGAATTAACTATGTTGTAGTAGGTATCACTTTACGAGTAGTACGAAGTGACGACAATAAACCGGGAAAATTTTGGTGATGCGTGTTTGACTAACATGAAAAGATAACCTAATTTTTTATTGTTGTACATCTTACTGGCAAAAAATTGAAATAACACCGACTGTTATGCTTACATACATCTACGCAGGTAGGGTATCTCCCATAAGAGATCATTTCTTACCACTTATTTACTATTCTTAAATGAGTCGCTACCCGTTCACCCACCAGCTTTACCCACCAGTGGGTTCACGGGGAATCTCTGTTTACCCGTGCACCCACTATGGCGGAAAAATATCAATATCAATTCAATATTTTGTTAGATGAATTTCGCGAACGCATTATTCAGTAGCAGCAAATTTTAGATTACTCTAATCTGGATGTGCCTCATCATCAGCTTATAAATTTCCGACTACTGGGTTGGAGTGCTTACTCACTTACGATCTGGCAAGTTAAGCAATGTTTCCAAAGGTTGTAGGTCACCGCATGGGTATTAACTCATACCATATTAGACAATATTAAAACGCGAGCCCTCCGCGCTCACGGTTAGTGTCTTTCTTCTGTGCTCACGGCATGGTAAGCCGTTGGTCCCGGTCATTGTCGTAATATGGCAGTTGTTAAAACCCACCAACCCGCATTGAGTGGGGATGGTTGGTTATGGCCTAGCCTTCTTATGTTCAATTAATCATCACTAGTGCGAGTTCCAGTCACCATTCGATCAAGTAAACGATAATAAGCGTTTGTATGAATGTAGCATTGAAGCAAGTACCATTGTGCCTCTTGGTGACAAAGGAGGGGTTTTTTTTAGTAATAATTTATTTATTAGCTTACAGCGAGCTTTAGCGATATATTGTCAAGATTCCAAGGTTGTCACATAAGTAGACAACGAGAATTAATTATCTCGAACTCATGCCACTCAAAGCCGTTGGTCCCGGCTGCATTAGCAGTCGTTAATAACCACCAATCCGCAATGGGCCCGCGTGGTGGTTTATGGCCCGTTCTCCCTATCCATCCATAGGGAAGGCAGTAAGGACATAATAATGCGGTAATGATGTGATGATACAGACGTTTCTAGGGCCAAAATGATAATTCTTACTACTTCAGAGGTTTCTCGCTTCTTCTTCTTCTAGTACTTTTAGTTACATAACATTGTTTCATATCGTGTGTGTAACTTTTAAACAAATTAGCTATCGAACGCGAAATACTTTTACTTAGAGGCTGTTCGCTAATATTATTACGAACGGTTTCTAGCAGACTCTGGACCTAGTCCATAAATAAAAAATACGATTGCTGCTTTCGTTGACAGTCACAAGCATCAATATGTAGAATAATACAATATACATATACATGTCGCCAGTTAAGGGGAGCAGCGCTGAAGGGCAGAGGCCAGCTGCCTTGAAAAATATACAGGTAAGCTGCGTATGAATGATCCGCTTCTTAGTAGTCAATAGTGCCAGGTTCGAGTCCCAGTTCTATTATGTTGTGTAAATATTTTTATGGTTTAGTCAGTGACACAAAATGATCGGAGTGTTCAAACCTAACAAAATATCGAAACATTTATCAAAAATCAACCTTATAACAAGACGTTAAAGTATTTTTAATTTTAATTCATTTTATTTTGTTTCAATGGAATAAGAGTCAAAACTAGTCAAAAGTGTATAAATATCAATGTACAGGTACAGTCCAGTATTGAACAATGCATACATTTCAGGTCAGCAAAATAATGTAGCCAATAAAATGAAACAACCACTTCCGTTTACATGAATATTTACAATAAAAGCCACAATTTCTTTGTAATCATTGAATGTGGCATATCTCTGTAGCTATACAAATATTGTTATGTGTACCTACACATTAGGATTTTTTTTTTTTTTTAATTCAATAGGTTTGCGCTTGACCACTATCTCACCTGATGGAAAGTGTAGATGTGGTCTAAGATGGACCGCGCTCACCCATAAGGTGCCCATTCACTCTGACCTTGAATAGACCCGGGTCATATGTGTCGGGAAACACAGTCGCCGGAAGAGCATTCCACAACTTCGCCGTCCGCACAAGGAAGAATGATGCAAAACGCTTAGTGCGGCAAGGTGGAATATCTACGACAAAGCGGTGGAGGCCCCCGCGACGCCTTGTCGTTCGATAGAAAAATGGAGATGGTGGAATGAGGTTATGGAGATTTTGAGCGCATTCCCCGTGGAATAGCCTGTAGAAAATAGACAAGCATGCGATTTGGCGGCGATGGCTCAGGCTATGCAGCTTTTTGCTTGTTAGGTCCTTGTCACCTATAATCCTTCGAGCGCGTCTGTCTAGCGAATTAAGTGAGTCCAGGTGGCATTTGGCAGCTCCTTCCCACAAGTGTGAATAGTACTCTATGCAAGGTCTAACCTGAGCTTTGTATAAGATTAAAAGCTGCTCCTTAGTAAAGTACCGTCTCACCTTAGACTCTATTCGATAAGAATTTGCGTTTTTAATTTAAATTAAAGCGATTATATTTTTTATAATATCGGATAATAGGTATCGAATGCAGCAAAATTAAGTATCCCTTTATTAATAACTTTTGTTGGTAATCATGGTAGTCGATATTAATTTATACGGAATTATCACATAACTAATGTTTATTGTATTACTTTAAATTATAGTTCATAGTCACAAATCCCAAAAACAATTCATTTCTTTTACTTTTTTTCTTAGGCGAATCAACAGTAACAAAAACGAGTAGCTATGCAGTTAGAGATCAGAAAACCATAGATAAATCCACACTAGTAGAATATCGTATAAAATATTAAAATAATAGAATAAAAAGAAAATATTAAATATTTATAAAATACCTACAGTGAAAAAATTAAATGCCTACCCGACCCAACCAGGAAACTTTTTCACTATATTTTATAAATATTTAATTCAGCTTCAATGCAGCATAAAACTTAATAATAAAAAATTAAAAAAAAAATATTAAAATAAATCATAACATAGTACAAAACAAAGACTCTCCCACTATCTGTATGCTTAGATCCTATAACTGCGCAACGGATTTTAATGCAATTTTCAGCAATAGATAGAGTGATTCAAGAGGAAGGTTTATATGTACAATACATGCATATAATTGGACCCCGTAGGTGGCGCTGCTATAGAATAGAATAAAAATATTTTTATATAGGATTCTATAGGATACGGGTGTTCACTCAAGCGTCGCGAGCGGGCTGCTAATTATGAATAAATCAGGTACTTATTTTATAAAAAATGTTGTAACTTTACGACACGCTGAAAAGCTATTCGATGCATTTAATTCGATTCTTATATGGGGTTCCAGTTGATTGCATTGCTGGATATATCGCTTTACGATTTCACCGAAACGGGGTGCTTCATAAAAAAAGTGTTTAACGAAAGTCCCATTAGGCTTAATCGCTTTGGGAAAGTTTATGACACTAATAGCGCATGTCTTACGCATTTTAATTATGTTTTCTTTCCATCAAACCACTTGTGTCCTTTAGAAAAAGTATTTTATAAGTTAAAGTGTTTTAAAAATCTTGAATTTAAATTAATTTATAGCTCTATTTATGTCTAAACAGGATTTTTAATTATTTGTCATTAGCTACGGTACGTAATGTTGGCAAAAGTAAGTCAAGTTTACTTCAAATTCGTCTTAAGTTTGCCAAAAAAAAACAACTTTGTCGGTCTCCTAAGCACATATATTCTTATACATCTTCTTTTAATGTTGTCTCATAACGCACTATATCTGTTTTTTATCAGAACTGACTTTTATGTTTGCATCGGTACAATGTACACAATTTCTTTATACTCATCGTTATTAAAACAATAGAATTCTACGTAAAGGTAAATAAACCATTTTATGATTTCCCACATGTCCCATGCTTTTTTGAGACGCGCAATGAATGCATCAACTGCTTATTTATGCTTTTATTTTATTTAAATTTTTTTGTGTGTTAATTTGTGATGGAAAGTGTCCTTTTATGACGGGGCACTTTCCAATATTTTTGACGCTGTAATGGAGAAAAGAGCTGGACACTTGCTGAGTTTCTTGCTGGTTCTTCTCAGTACAAGATCCCCCGCCCAGAGTAGACTTACGAACCGATGGCATAATGACGTTCGTAAGATCTATTTGTAGCTTAAACTGAATAAATGATTTTGAATTTAGATTTTTTGCGTAAAAAGGAACGCACCTGATTAAATTTAAATGAGGGTATGCAAGCTACCAACTAATTATGAGATGACCAACACCTCAGTCTCCCTGTGACCACGGACTCTGCAAAGGGTTCGAAACGTCAGGATAAACATTAAAAAAGTAATGTGTAAAATAAACGCGAGTAGATCCGTAAAAGTTGTTTCATTTCAAGGTGTAGTGTTCGCGTAAACTTTAGAAAACAATATTAGATTTTTTTTAATTTATTTATTTATTTGTTTATACATAAAGGTAACGGACAGAAAACTTACAATAACTTAATTACTTATTTGCCCCTCCATGTCGTAAGAACCGGCAACCCATCACTGATGGCACGATGGTGTCTATTTCACCTCGGAACCCCACTTTGTTAATGTTAAAAGCGTCGGGCCACTAATGGCGAGTATATTTAAACTTGGTGATTTTTATGCTCTTGCTACCCCTTTTTGTTAGTTAGAAGGACGTAAAAGTATGTATGTAAAAGCAAACGAATTTTGAATTATTATTATAGTATCAAGATGTGAAAACACTTATCTATTCACAGTCCACGCAGACCCATAAACAGGAGGCAGTCGCAAAGCCTACTAATCGGCTTTTCTCGATATGCGAAGTGAGAAGCGCACTCTCACTTTGAATTTCTAGATAGAGCTGTGTGCTCACTGTTAGATTGTTTCCCTATTCGATCATGTTCATTTAAAAATTATATCCTAAAAATCAAGTTGTTGTTTTTTGCTATTGTAAAAACAACAACTTTTATTTTTACTTTCTTAAAATTAATGTAAAGAAATCTTTAGAAGTTTTTTTTTCTGACTGTACAAAGCAGCTATTTTTATTGGTGTCCGAATCGTCAGTGAAAAGATAATAAAATCAAAAAGTTACAATTCGGACACAGTGTGCGAATATAATGTGTCCGAAACGTCAGCGAAATATTTATTAAATTAAAATAGCGGAACGCCTCAGTGGCCTAGTGGCAAAGTGCTCGGTCCGATACCAGAAGGTCTCTGGTTCAATTCCCAGGTCGGGCAAATCGTGTTTCGGATTTCTCAATGCACAGCTCGGGTTAGATTTTTTTTTTTTTGAGAGAGACATTTTTGATTGCCTCAAACGGCATTTTCAGCGTCACCGGGCTTTTTTGGGGGCGGCAAGGTATGTAAAGGGTACCTAAAGCCGTGTTGAAACGAATCACCTTCGTAGGTTTTCTAGAGGGAACGGCATCGCATACTTTAAAGTGCGCGTCCCCGTGCCCTACTAGATTCTCCGAAGGGTTCAGATCGGATCGGACTGGTTAGTGATCACCAACCCGCATTTGGCAAGCGTGGTGATTACCCAATGGCCAATACCCATCAATTGTAGCGATGCTTGATTTCAATGATGGAGGCCTTTGCCCAGCAGTGGGACAGTATGTAGGCTTTTAACTTACTTACTTACTTTAACTAGAATAGCGGCACATGTGTTCGACCAAAATAGAGGTCATCAACAGGTTATTGACTTCAGCAATAATTTAATACAGACCAATCTTTTGTCATTTAATAGACAGAAAGAAAAAAAAACTTTATTCAAAATAAAAATCAAAAATATTTTTATTATTAACTACAAGTAGTTTTTACAAATATTTGGGTCTCTTCTGTTAAGTTTGAAAAAACCTGTTTTAGAAGAGACCCCTCTCTTACTGTACAATCATATATTTCTTTGTAGTTAAGTAGGTACATAAGTAGGTCTTATAAATTAGTGGTTCTATGATTTGAAATAGTGTATATTTAATGTACATTTAGTAAAAATTATGTGTGATATTTTGCATGTTTCTGTATTGTGATCAAATAATTCAATGCTTTCCTTTCTACTTTCTTTTTGTGTTATGATAGTATTTATTTATATAATTGATAATTTATTTGGTACACATCACACATATAAATTAAATAACGTTTATCTCAATAAGAATAAACAGACCTCAATAAGGCAAGCACTAATGCCATATTCATATATTGGAATTTCGATTGTTAACTTTTTGTTTGTTATTGAGTTTTGTAACATAAAAATATATTGCATATTATGTAATCTGTGTTGTAATACTTAGTACGTACTCTCAAGAAACTATTCCTGATAAAAAAATATAGTGCGCTATACACATTTCACTTATAATAAGACGATTTATTTACTTATGATAAAGTCGGAGCCACATCAGCGGCGTATGCGCACGATCTAACGATAAGAAGATATTAAGGTACTGTTTATGTTGGAAAAATGTATGTACGTCACATATTATAGATAAGTTTTAAAGATTCCCTTGTTGCGTAATTACTTTTAATATTTATGTAGATTAAATTTAAACTAACATTGATAAAATATTCTACAGAGGTCTTTCTTTTTTAAAGGAAAGAAATGTTAGCAATACTACAATAAGCTTAAAATTGTTACTATATTTCGATAATAACAAAAAAATCGTTCGCAATAGTTCGATATAATATAATGTATACGGTGAAAAATATAGCCAGCAATTCGACGCACTACATTACGAGTAGGTACAAGAATCTCGTACTATACGAGCTTATTTGATGATTTATTAAAATATGTTTCGATAATTTAAAAAAGAATAATGTAAGGATTATATGTAGTATGTAGGTAGGTAGTATTATTTTATTTATTTATTTTATTTAATAGGACAACCAACAAAATTAACACTAAATTAAATTAAAGTTGTTTTTGTACAAAAAAGGACTTAAGCTAAGTGTCATCTTAGTATGTAGGTTATATGTAGCTCATACTAAAAGTTAGTAATATTTATTTGTATGTAAGCCTCTTTTAGTCTGGATGAGTATTTCAATCATCGAATATGTAATTAAAAAGATTAAACGGTTTGGCACAGTCGCAGCAGTATTAAACTATAACAATTTAACGATAATACACAAAGTAAAGTGAAACTGGTGTTATTATTTACACCCACACCACAGTACCTATCGTTAGGGAATGTAATTTTCTTTTGAAAAAATAATATTTATAACTACTAATGAAAAATGTGAATACATGATACGACCGCGCCAGTGTGAATGCGTCCTAACACTTGCGTTAATTAAGATAACGGCCGATTTATCGCAACAGATGAAAGCAAATGTGATTATTTTGAAACTTTAATCAAGTTATTGCATTTATTGTAACATAAGAAAAAACAATGGATGTTTCAACATCGAGAGACGTTCACATAACTGATGAAATAGTTTCTTAAGAACATAAGAATATGAAACGCATCTTTAAGAAGTTATAACATGATTAGAAAAAATAGTAGACGAAGAAGTAGTAGAGTTACAAACCGATCGCATAGTGATTTATAATAGCTATTTTTTATTGCTTACTAGCGGCCGCTTGCGGTTTCACCCGCGTGGTTCCCGTTCCCGTAGGAATATCGGGATAAAAACTATCCTATGTGTTAATCCAGGTTATAAACTATCTGTATGTCGAATTTCATCCAAATCCATTCAGCAGTTTTTACGTGAAAAAGTAACAAACATACATCCATACTTACAATATTCATATTTATAATATTGTAGGATTATACTGAAAACTTAAAAATATGAACATGGCTGGTATTAAGATTATAAGACCTACGAGTATGTGTCATGAAGAAAATGTACCATAATAGAGTAAGGTGGAAAACGCAGTATATGTATGTTGGAATGTACAAAAATAAATATGTCTCTCTCTAACTACATAGTAATCTTTCTCTTTCACACAATATATTTATATTAACTTTATGAAACAATAATGTTTGTTTCTAAGTCCGAGAAGGTTCTCTCAGTGAGTAGTAACTAGTTAGTTAGTTCTTGGCTCTAGCCTCGGTTAACTGTGCACTGCTCTGGTTCGCACCTTGTTAAAGCCCCTCTTCTTAAATACTAGATAATAAATATTTCATTGATTTCAACTCTGTCTTTCATTGGCTTCCATAAACTAACAATATATTAGTTCTTTACCTATACATGAAATTGCCGTTTTGTATGAAGATTTTTTATACAATTTTATTTTTCATACTAACGTTTTTTTTAATTTTCTTATCATCTATTTACTTTAACACTATACAAATTGTAGAGTAGTGTGTTTGTTTCACTAGCTAAATATAGCAGATATTAAAAGGAAAAAAAATCAAGTCTCTTCAAAGCTACAATGAAACAAAAGGACAATTCCGCGAAAAAAAAGTTAGTCAATTTAAAAAAAAATATTGGGCGATAAAGACACAAAATTAATAATCATTGTAATAACTGAAGACTACGTAACATAGTCCTAATTAAAGGTGTATAATAATATAAACAATCGGTATTGACTTTTGGAAGTAATACACCTATTAATAAGAAAGAAAAAAACGGCAATTTCATAGGTAAAGATCTATTATATACATGCCACTGTGGTATAATGGTTAGACTACTTGTCTCCGACCCAGAGATCTCGGGTGCGATTCCCAGCGGGAGTTCAATATTGTTGCATTTAATTACTATTGTTATTATTAAAGTATTTTTTATTTAGCTTTATTGGTAGTGATTTTTTTCAAGTCGACTTACTGACAATCTTTCAAAATGTGTAGGTTTTCGTAAACTCTTGATCACTCTAGAAATTTAGGTACTATTGTTAATCATTGAAACTCGCAACTAGAGTTGCTATGTCTGCGCAGTTTCTTTAAGGTTATATGGAAACAGCTAGTGGCAATTTGCCTGTTGCCGCTATTGGAAACCAATGTTGCTCTGACTGCGGAACGCCTTAGAATTTTACCTTATAAATTTTATTGAATCGATCCTTCGATCAAATGTTCTTACTATATAGATTCTACATGAGCGCTTAAAAACGGAACGCGACTTGAGGCCACACTGACAGTGACAGTAAATATTAAGTACAAATATATTGCAACCTAAACTAATTTAAATGTTTAAAATCACAAAAGGTTCACAGTGAGCTGATGTTGTTCATGCTATCCATTTTTTTCATATTTTGTTATTAAAAACTTTAATAAGCAAACAGGGCCACTTTCGAGAGGCATTTTTATTCCAAATCTTTTATCTAGTTCATAATTAAATGAAGAATCGTTCGAATGGTAAATAAAAATAGCACTAAGTCTGGTGGTTATACTGGTGGTGGTTTAAAAATCAGCGCACCCGCAGACCCGCGCTCTATCAGCGACTGGCATACAGACTATTGTGCGCGGGCGCCGGCCAGAGGCAGCGCAGCGCCCAAGGTGACTCGGTTGACTGACCGGTCGCATTCCTTAGTAGCACTACGCTTTTTATCGTTGTTGCTCTACGAACACACCCCTGCGACATTTTATTTTCATTTACGCACCTGATAATTTGTATTTTGTTAAGCTTTTCTACATTAAAACTTCGAAGTTCCATTTTTTGCAAAACCATGCAGGAAATATGTTTAAGGAAAATACAGAGAAGTAAGTAGAAAACATTAAAAACATTAATTAAAGGGCGATTGGAAATATAGTAAATTGTCAATTGTCAATATAGTGAAGTTGACACGGACGATGAAGCAGAGAACAAGATTGTCACTAACTGTACTTCCTAGATCCTACGAGGTTAGCCTTGAGATGTAACTAAGTAGTCGTGTATTATTGACAGTACTGAACCTCAGAACAATAATTTAGATATTATTCTGAGCACTGTACAAAATAAAGGAAAACTCAGTTTAATGTGACATTCATTAAAGAAGGTAACATAATAAATAACTTTAGGACATATGTAAATTTGAAAAATATAAAAAAATAAAAATATTTGAAAAATACATTTAAAAGGGTTGTTATTTATTAAAGACCTTTACATTTAATTTCTTAATAAAACTTACTTTCATCATCATCATCATCATCTCAGCCCAAGACGTCCACTACTGGACAAAGGCCTCCCCCAAGGATATGAGGGGTATTTGCCGTAATCGCCACGCTTGGCAGGCGGGTTGGCGATCGCAGTAGGTTGAGGGTAACCTCAGAGAGATGCTGCTGCCCATCCTCTGGAATGGTCCCTTAGTCGGCTTTTACGACACCCACAGGAAGAGATGGGGTGGTGCAATCCTTTATCCCCGGCAACACACAAGGAACTTACTTTGCAAAAAGAAAATTAAATGAGAAAGTTAAAATGAAAAAGAAACTGTTATAATGTTTTTTTTACGATTGACATGATGATTGAATTGTCAAAATTTATTCAGCGAAATACTGATGATTATCAGAACACACATTTTTATTACTAATGCATATCAGCACTTTTACTGCGGACATATTTATACATTATAAGCATTGTATAGACTGAGGAGCTTAGTCGATTGCTAAGGTTAAGCAACTTTCGCAAAGGCATCAGTCATCGGATGGGTGGCCAAAAATGTATAAACCCGATCTCCTCTGTGCTTCGGAAGACACGTAAAGCTTTTGGGCCCGGCTGCGTCTGCAGTCGTTTACTACCACCAAACCGCACTGGGCCCGCGTCACCACGCGCTTGGGCTTTGGCTTGGGTGATTGGGTTTATAGCTCGTATTCCATATCCATCCACAGGGAAGGTTCGTGCCCCAGTAGTGGGGGCATAAAATGAGCTGGGGATGATGGGTTGGACATAAAGTTAATTAAACATTAACATTATGTCAAACCATGTGTTAATTTATACGTATCGTTGGCTTATGTCAATCCTATACGATAATCATTATATTATATTTCTATTCAATTAGTGTTATGTCACTGTGCAGGTTTTTGACCGAACGTACGTTAAACACAAAAAGTGCTTCAACTCCCGTGAGAGTCAATCTAATTAAGTATCGACAAACAAAAACGTTAAATAGTCCAAAGAACGCGATCGTGCCACGTGCATGCGTGTTAACTTAGCGGCCATATTGGTTTCACAATCTGAAGACGCTGACAAAAAACCCTGTGATCAATAAGAAAATTAAATATACAACAATTCACTGAAGTTTAGTCTATAACTACATGTTACAAAATAAACACACACACAAAAAGTGAGAAACCCTGAAAGCCATTTTTTTTTTTTTTAATTTTTTAGTTTTTTATTTTTCTTCAGTACCCGATTATTTAACGTAGAATGTTATATTCTAAACCCATTCTGGTAACACTAATCTATTTTTCCTTCTTTTTTAAACGGGTATTGGTTTTTTATTTTCGGTAGTATAAAAAGTAAAATTCTGAATACAATCGCAAAAAGTTGGTGGGTTGGTCACCAACAATGATTATTTTAATAAAATAAAAACTACACAGATATTGATATTGGTATTAGAACATATTGAATACTCAACCATAAAAGAAGCATATTATTATAATAAGATTTACTTTAAACTGAGTAAAAACTGTAATACCAACTAGACGCAAACGTATGGTGCTTGAGGCTACCATTAAAGGCGTGCGTCAAACATTCCAAAGTACTCTATGTTGGCCTTGCTCAGCTTTCGCCGAGGTTAGAGGTCGGACTGTGAGAAACTAGTCAAACTAGCCAACTAGCCACTGGCAAACCACCCTACCTTAGCCACTGCTCCTAAAGGCATGTTTCACCACGTGATATTTTAACTAGGTACTTCAAACAAAGTCTGGAAAATTGACTATACAATACAATTAACCACACAACAGATGTAACATTTCTAATATAAGCTGAGCTATCAACGTTGGTAACTTTAAAATTAACGCAGTTCACTCTACACTGGTACCGTTATGTGGTTCGCTGTACAGTTGAGTGCAAAAATCTATAATAAGATATTATCGAACTTGAATAACTGGTACGCAAATATATTCGAGGCGTTTTTGTCATTATTTCTCTGTGTATTTTTCCACTGCGGCAAATTGATTGGCCTTGCTGCTAGTAAGTGGTAAGTGGCAATCCCACGTGCTGGTAAGTGGTAAGTGACGATAGACCCGAAGATAGAACTACTGAGGAACTAAAAACTTTAACGAACTCAGAACACAACAATGCTACTAGCATTGATGTTATGGCGACACATATAGATAATGTCGACCACGACATTTGAGGGTTTGGTTGGTGATAGGGCTAGCTACCACCAAACCTAGTACACAAACAAACATTTACCGTAAAGGTCAGAGACCGGTCTTAACCACTAGAGTTCACTAGACCATAGAGTCCTTTATTATTGAAATCAAATCATCGCTACAATTTATTGGCTTAATCGTGCCCTTAACATCAGATGTGATAAAGGCCTGCTTACCCGTAGGTAACCATAGGTTACCGTTAACCACCTCTGTGTTCTAGTGGTTCAGACCACCGGTTTAGATCCAGAGGTCCCGGGTTCGAATCCTAGCGGGGGCTACATGTTTGTGTACTCGGTTTGGCTGGTGGTAGGACTTGTTTGTCCGCCTGGCTAGCTACCACCATCTTATAAATATGTCGCCATAACATCAATGTTTGTAGCATTGTTGTGTTCCGGCAGCTAAAGATAAGATAGCCAATGTCGTGAGGCTAAACTAGTGAACAGTTGAGGATCCCGAGTTTGGCCTTATCATCACTTAACACCAGGTAAGATTGTGGCCTAAAGGTCATTAAAACTCAGGAGATCCATAGGTAAATATTTAATCAGATAAAAATTTTAAAAAAAGCAGAAAAACTTAAAATAAGAAAAACAATAAATCAGTATTCAAAAAGTCTAAGCCAAAACATTACTTACAAATATTTCTTATAGGATTCAAATTACCTGTTTATAGATACAGGTTTTTCACAAATCACATTTTAAACAATAATAACTGCACAATCGATAATACTACAAAACAGTGTTATTATACTGAAAAACTTTGAAAGACAAAAATACAATAAAATTCCATGACAATGACATGACATTCATAGTATTCTTTCAGAATCGTGCATATAAATTTGACAGATAGTTTTTAAAAGTACCAATGAGGCTATAAAATGCACAGCATAAAAATATAACGTTCAGTAAATTGCAACGACAACGTTACAAGATCAAGGTACTGTGCTTACCCGTAAATTTATTTTAAAAAAAAGGTAATTTAAAAAAAAAAAATTGCCAAACAGTGGAATAGCATAAAAGCTATTTACTTTACTTTTCCCTCAGAACAATAACTAAAGCTATAGAAGGATGACTAAAATAAAAATCGTGCAACTATGTTTAGTTCCGTTCTATCTTATGGCTAGAAAAGGAGGTTGGAGTGCGACAAATGGTTGACACTTAGTTTTTCTTTTTTGTATTGTTATGTCAAACGGTCATCAGATAATCGGTGATCAAAAAAAATCTTTGAGTCCTTTATAAAGTCACTCACTACATTACCTCAAATATGACGTCACAAATCTGGTGACACCTTTGCTATTTTAGTCTGGTTTCTATAGCTTTAGTTATTGTTCTGAGACTTTTCCCTTGTCTTGACAACCATTAGACCCCGTTGTCACTTTGACACAGTCTGCACTTGATATTGCACTCGATTACGCAACCGCTTACATCGATTTTCCGGAAGAATCAATTCGTAGTAATTGAGTCGGTACCGTAAGTCGGCCAAGTGCCTGACGAATCGGACAATGCTTCGATTCCTGAGGCTGATGAATAAACTAGAATCACTTCGCAGACTTTGAAATAACATTGGATTCGTATTATTAAGCAGTTGTTAAGTGTAAAGTGAAGTTTAGCTTAATGGCTAATTGGGTATAGTTAGGTTTAAAATTATTAGTGTAATAAAAGTAACTTAACGAGTGTACCGGGTACGAGAGGTACCTGTGAGGGTTAGAAATGATGAAAAAATATAAAGGATCACTATAACTATGTGATACTTAGATACTTACAAGAGTATGGTGACCAGATTTTTTTTAGAGTATTTTCGTCATAGTAATATAATCTGACGCTTTGTAACATTTACAGGATCCGTGGTCACAGGGAGATTATCTAATACATCATGCCACATTTCAACCTTTAGCTATTTTAAGCCGCAAACGCGATAACTTTTAAAAACATTAGTCCCAACACCCAAGTCCCAACATCCCTTTGAAAAAATACTCTAATCTTCAAAACGATTTCGTGCAACGTAAACCCGACAAAAATAACAAAAAGGAGTCTTAAAATTCCAAAACACGGGCACGCGATCAGGAATCGAACCTGGGCCATTAACGCGCCCGGCACGCCTACCTGTTAAGAAAAAAATGTCTGGAGGTACAGACGACTAATAAAGGTTTACCATTTTCAAAGTCAAGTGTCAGAATGACGTATGAAGCCATAAAGATGTGTAATGATTTATGTAAAAAAAAAACTCATATATTCAATACAATTTTTGTTAGTAGTTTGGACCACTCGCTATTAATAAACATCGTCAAAACTGTAATGTATAAAAACGGTTCTCTTAATTGTCTTTAGCAAAAGATGAAATTTGAAGTCACTTACACTATTAATTAAGGTATAAGTATAAGGTACAAAAACTAATAAAAACTTTTATGTTAGTAGTTTGGAACACTCTTTATTTATAAACATTGTAAAAACTGTTCTCTTAAACAAAGAAACAAACTTGAAGGTACTCACACCATTAGTAAATATTCTAACCTTAAAATATAAAAACCAACAAAAAAGCTTTTACCAAAAAGCATTTTTTTAAAGTTTTTGTTTTAACTACACTTTTGTACTCATCGATACTTTATACTTTAAAGGCAAACTAGTTTGGAGTTACTCGGTTGCATGGAATATTTTAGATAAAAGATTACACATACCTAGACGATTGTAAATAACACTCTATTGTTCTTATAATTAGTATTTTCATTATAGCTACTAACAATACTCGTTTTAAATAATATAGTTAAACATTCGACCAGTTAATTGGTAATTATAAATACGGTATACGTATGTATAAACGATATATATTATTGCGTCGTAGAAGATTGTAATCCAATTTTATTTTAAAACTACGACGACGTTGAAATGTTTTTTTTTTGCTATTATCTTACTTTTAAATAAATCTTACATTCAATATTGATTTTCAAATAGAATATTATGCTTTACTTTACAGATAATAATATGACATAATGTCATAAATAGGTTTTATGTTGCTGTTTAAAGTGCTGACAGGTGCCATTTCCTAAAAATGGCACCTGTCAGCACTTTAAACAGCCTTGCCAATATCCAAGGTCGTATACCAAGACAATTTAATATAGCCAATAATCACGTAATTATTTTGTTGTAATTGTTATTGACTATTTCCATATTTGTAGCTATACCTCGTACATTGCTATGTATTAACATGTTGTTGTTTTAGATGTTTGTGGGGACATTTATTATCATTATTATATTCGATCCCCTCAAAAGAATACGATTTCCGAAAAGCCGAAGTTCATAATTTTTTCCTTTAAACAGAAAATACTTACAAAAACAGTTTTTACTTAATGTTAGGGCATGTTTGTCCGCCTGGCTAGCTACCACCATCTTATCTAAATAAATCGCCATAACATCAATGTTAGTAGCATTGTTGTGTTCCGGCAGATAGGGATAAGATAGCCAGTGCCTCAGTAGTTGAGGATTCTGGGTGAAATACGCTTCCACCTTCGGCATTATCATCACATAACTTCAGGTGACATGTAGGCCAAGTGCTAACCCGTTACATATTAAAAAAATACTATAAGTATGAAAATGTAGAAAAGTATAAAAATACAGCTCGTCGTTTTGATTTATAATTTAAAAACAAAAAAGGATTTAATATAATGTAAAAATTAAAAGTGAGATATTTTTGTAAAAGTTGTTTCATTTTAAAAAGGTTTGTAGGTTAGCCAATAAATATTTATTACAAATAATATCTATTATAACGTGTAAATTGATAGATAGATAGATAATACTTTTATTGCAACACTATAAAACATAATCGTGATAAAAAAAAATACATTTTGCCCGACTTTTACAATATTTACAATTACAATATTTACAATATTTGTTACCACAAATATTGACTGAATTAAGGAAAGCATTACCCCGTGGCCTCGGCGGCCGAGTGGCGGTCCCGGGTGCAATTCCCAAGTCGGGCAAAATGTATTTTTTTTCTTAGTTTTTATTTAGTAATTTGAAATAAATAGATTATAGTATATATTTACATTATATTTATATATTTTATATTATTATTATGTATATTTAATTTAATATTTATTTATTTATTGATACACTATAATATACAAAGATATGAATTAATTGAATATCACCACCATTTTATATCCATTTAAGTACATTGTTAACTTTTTATTAAGCTTTCTTGACACGCTTACTCAAAATACTGGCATTTTAGCCTAGTTCGGGTGCCAGAGTCTTCATAGGAATTTGTTTATAACTTGTGAAGTCATAAAGAAATTATTATTATTATTATTATTTCGGATTTTTTTTAATGCGTAACCCGGGTGGTGATTAAGCCATTACCCATCTATTGTAGCGGTGATTATGGAAGCCTTTGCCCAGCATTGGGACAGTTATAGAATATTTACTTTACTTTATTACCCCGTGGCGAGATCAAGAGCATGTCCGCTGATACGTGAAAGTAAATATACATACAAACAGACAAAACGGATTGTTTTCACTCGCCAGGGGAATGTTAATACTCTTGGTAAAAGTGAAAACGTGTGGTGGAATATTAACTTGCCGTACCGAATTAGTCATCGGGTGTTGGAAACTTATTCGGTGGGGAAAACCTAATGGATGATCCGCGCATTAAATATGATGTTAGAAAAGAGAATTTGGAGGTAGACACAAACCTTTTTTGGGGATTGTTTTTAAAAATGTATGCCAACGCTACAAGTATTCGAATGATAAAGTTATGAAACCTCTATGAATTTTTAATTTAGCTTCAGTGCAAGCAAATTAGCACTTAAAAATAAAAAGTAAAATTTATGAAACCTCCTTGAACAAAGTATAATAATAAAGTATAATTGTTGGCTTTTTGTTTTCTTTGAAGTTGTCATTTGTTTCAAAGAATAATTTTGTCAGTGCCTATTTAGAATTGATAGAGTCAATGAAGGGATTTCTTGGCGGGAAAGTGAATTCATGTCTGAGGTTTTGTTTTATTTTGTAAAATTTGTGTTATGTCGAATAGTAATGTGAAATAATGGTGGATTATTAACCGTTAAGTGTTCGTGAGTGTGCATGAGTGTTGGCAAATGAAACAAAACAGTGCAACGTCACTTTTCAAATTCTCTCAAGAACTTAGTAAAGCCCCACATCTTTACTGAGATACTCGAGGGGTTGTGGGGTATATCATTTCTCACTTCTCATTTCTATTATCATTCATCATCATCATACTAGAAGGATTAGCAATACATTAGCTGTCGTAACAACCACCAATCCGCACCAGGCCCGCGTGGTGGTTTATGGCCCGTTCTCCCTTTCCATCTGCAAGGAAGACTCGTGCCCCAGCAGTGGGGACGTAAAATGAGCTAATGATGATGACGATGATGATGACTCCCCTAAGTGTGTCCGATAAAATGCCGAAAGGTTGGCAATCTTGCGAAAATGTTCAAGACTCTGCAGCTTGGATTCGACGAGTTGAGAGACCAATGTCGTCAATGACCTTCTTAGCGCGCTTCACAATAGAGTCTAAGGCGGCTAGCTGATACTTGGCAGATCCATCCCAGAGGTGGCAGCAGTATTCCATACAGGATCGGACTTGTGCTTGGTAAAGCCGAAGCAACTGCCCCGGTGTGAAATACCGTCTTACCTTAGAAGGAATACCAAGTCTGCGGTTTTTGCCATGGGCGCTATGTAGTTGCCGAAGTTTAGGTTTGCAGAGATGATCATACCTAGCAGGCTAAGATGGTAAGATATCGGCACAGATACACCACGGAAAGTCAGAGTCAGTTGGAAAGGACTCCGTTTGGCAAAGAATAAACACGCCTGTATTTTGTTGGCGTTGAAGTCGACCAGGGGCCCGACCGCCTAACCAATCGCTTTGAATTCGTGTGTGGTTTATGACGTCATCTTGTCGTTTCGTGCTGTCTATGAAAACAATATCGAAAGCCTTTAGCTTTTGATATTGCTTTCATAGGCGCTGCGAAGTGGCAAGATGACGTCATAAACTATACGCGTAGTCAAAGCGATCGATTAGGCGGTCGGGGGGCAGGTTAGCATAATCACAGTCGGAGATAGCTTCCAGGGCTGTGTCCAAACGCTCAACCATATTCAAAACCAACTCCTTCTGTTTAATTTGCTTAAATACAAATGTGCACAATATACTTTGAACAAATTAAAACTAACACCTTTGCTTTAATATGTTTAAATGCATAGTATTTGGTCCGTGCTTAAATGCAATATGCGCACAAAAACTCATGCATGAGCAGCGCACAGTGTGAATACATTTACGACTGCATCGATTTCACTTTCCTTCCCTATTAACTAGTTGGTATCTTCTTATCATTTCCTATAAGCGTACGCATCGCTATAATTACATATTCTTCTTTCTGTTTCCGTTCTCACTTCCTCACGTATCGGTTGAGAGTTGATGAATTACAATAGCTACTTACCTTATTATGTAAAAAGAGAAAAGTCATTTGCATATGCGAATGAGGAGCACTAGAAACAAGTCATTTCAATGCCTAATACAATAACAGTGCACTATTTACGAACAGTGCATTTTTCATTCATTGAAGTACAAAATCAATAGGATCTAGTTGCGGTTGTGGTAATGATTTAAACCACATATTAGCAAATAAATTATCTTTATCTTTTACGTGTATAAAAAGATGTTATGTTAATATTAATGTTATGTTATACTAATATTATAAAGAGGAAAGCTTTGAATTTTTGTATTTTTGTTTGTAACGAATAAACTTAAAAACTACCGGACCGATTAAAAAAATCTTTCACCATTAGAATACTACATTAGCGCTGAGTAACATAGGCTATATTTATTACTAGAAAAAACTTTGCTTAATGTTGAATAAATAGTAAGTACCTGGATGACCGGTATTTCTTTTGTAATTTTCTAAAAATGAAACTTGCTTGCTGTTTTGTTTGTTATTTGTTGTTATAGAAACTATCAAAGCGGTGCGAGGTCCGCCGGGTCAGCTAGTAAAACGATAAAGAAGTGAGTTGTTCTCACCACCAAACATTAAAACAGCATATTATACCTTTGTACAGACGCCAGCACATCAACCATCAATCTAAAACTGTCAAATTTCTTCAATAAATGTTCATCCATATGCCTTGTCTAATAAAATCTTCTGTGCGTGTGTATGAAATTGTACTCCTTCTAAACGGCTGGACCGAATTGGATGAATTTTTTTATGTCTGTTCAAGTGGATTCGAGAATGGTTTAGATTTACAATTGGACCCGCTGCTATAGGGGCCCATCATGGGATACGGGTGTCAACGTTTTGTTTGCTTTGTTGTCATGGAAACTGTCAAAGCGGTACGAAGTCCGCCGGTCAACTAGTACTACTATAAGATAAGTCTGTATAAGCTCTGTCTGTACATGCAACTTTTTCTGACAAATTTTGAGATAATTATTGACTTACTGACACCAATTCTACGATTTTTTAAAATTTTTGTCTGTCTGTCTGTTTGTATGTCCTGTCCTGTTATAACTCAAGAACGGCTTCACCGATCTTGACGAAAATTTGTATGTAGTAAGAACATGAGATTGTGCAAATGATAAGCTATAAAAAAATTAAGGTCAATTTTTTTTTTATATTTATTAATTTTAATTCAAAGTCTATTGAGGAATATTGACAGAATGTGGTAGTATGATGTGCAGACGTGTGTACCTACCTTTTTTATTATTTATGTATATAGTATGTCTAAAATAAATGTTATTTGTATTAAACTAAGTCACTACACAACCACTAAGTTATGCTTATGCACAGTAACATGGTACAAAGTAAACGTACCCAGAACAACATGGGCAATACAGACATCGTAAATGATTGCAAATATTTCTTTGACACCTTACGAAACCAGTATCCAAGGTGAGAACGGCAAAGATGTCTGACAATGCTTATCTACAAACAATCTTACGGTGAGGAGTGCCTATATTTACGAGGTATGCAATTTTATTGTTATATTCACCATTATTCGACATTTAAGTTGAAGATTTCGGGTAACGACCGCTGCCATCTACTAAAGTCTTATCGTTATCTAGGTCCTTATTATTCAATTCCCGTTGTAAAATATAAAAAAACACGTTTAAGAATTTAAACTCTAAAATTAAAACTAAGCTACGGTAAATATATTCTAGTAACTTTGTTTTGAGCAATGGGCATATAATTATTTATAAATACTGTTAATAAAACTTCTGATTAATAACGAGTCATGTAAACTAAAATTACAGTCATATCAAATAGAAACAAATTTTAAATACAAGTATAATGATAAAATCTTTGTATAAGTATGCTTCGAATACCGTAGAGGTTTCGGATGGATAATCTAGAAAACAACTTATGCTTAATACCATTTAAGATTTGAACACATGTATAATTAAAACGCAGATATTATAATTATACACTTTGAAGTCGACCTCCATGATCGAGTGGTTTGTACACCGGTTTTCATGGTGTCGCCATCTCTGAGGTCCCGGGTTCGATCCCCGGTCGGGTCAATTTAGAAATTATTGTTTTTCTAAATTGGCTCGGGTCTGGGTGTTTTCTATGTATAATAAGTATGTATTTAAGTATTTTAAGTATGTTTATCCGTTGTCTAGTAACCATTTAACGAGTTTCAGAACGAAGCTTCTCTTGGGCTAGATAATTGGTGTGAGTGTAGGTAGTAAAAAAAAATGTTTAATGGACTATGCCGTTTTCATGAGAGCTTTGTGATACCTCACACAGGCATACTAAGCGGTGCAAGAGGAAATAAACATCAATAGGATTTATCTATTTTAGAACTGTTTTCCCTAATTTATTTATTTATTAATTTCTTTACATACACAAGACAAATTACAAATTGTTACAAAGTTCTAAAATTAAATAGTGGTTTTAATCTAATAATAATAAATAGGAAGTCTTATGTAGACAATATAAAAAACCTAATTCGTTGTAATGTATAGTGAATGTATACCTACGTTGACACAGCTTATTTAGATAATACTCACCTTAAAGAAATAAATAAGTAATGATCCAACGCCTACCATCAACCGATACATATAGATAATCAGTGGTTAACGAAGCTAGTTTCACAATAACTAACCCTAGTTAACTAAATCTATGACAAAATAATAATTTGTGAAATAGTTTGTTTACCTTAATAAATGAAAAAAAAATTGAAATAAATTAAAATAATAATAACAATAATAATTCTAATAATTCCTTCCTTACCACCACGCGTGCTAGTCTTACTGTAGCAAATATTTCGAACGATCGTCGTCGTCGTCGACGTCGAACGTAAAGAATTTGGAGAATCATTTCTTTGTCGCACCGTCAAAAAATGGAAATCCCTACCAGCACACATATTTCTTACTTCTTTCTGTTTATATATATTTATGTTGTAACATATACTGCTCAACTAGCTCGCATCTGGAATCTGCATTAGTATCAAACAGAGCAGTGACATTTGCAAACTCTTTAAAATAATAAAATAAATTAATAAAAAAACTGTAGTCTTTTTTACGTGTCGGAGGCCAAGATCCACTTCGGGTCCGTTTAAAATACGAGTCAGCAACTGATTTTAGTCTTTAGTAATAATATACCAGACCACCAGCTTCCCTGCTCATCCCGAAAAATTTTAATGACAATCTGGGTGCCTAGAGCGAGTTTCACTCGCCATTCGATCACGTTAACGTAAACGAGAATTTGTACGGAAAAATGTTTCTTGAATCCTTTATTGTACTTTAAAAATTACAGACTAAATTACATTATAAAAGACATACAAGGGTGAAGATTTTTGTTTTGTTTATATATGTTTTTTAACGCAAATTTTGTTGCGAACAAATTACAAAATCACAAATGTTGAAAAAATTTCCACGAGCAGGATTTGAACCTGCACCCTTCTGACATACGTGGTCCACGATAGCTCAATTGCGAGAGCACCTGACCCGGTATGTCAGAAGGGTGCAGGTTCAAATACTGCTCGTGGAACAACATTTGTGTTTTTGTATGGAAAAAATTTAACTCTTCTCGTATATCGCCAGGAGGCACTGCTTTTATGCCATACCTACTAATTTTCGTTTTCGTAAACGTAATCGAATAAATACGGACAGTAAACAAAACTGACACTAGGCACCCTGTGTTATTTTGCCGATGACAATAATATCGATGTCGACACTAGTCCAATTTTTTTCTTGCACAGCCCTGGTGGAAAAACATAACCCTACTTCTGACGCAGTCGGGTAAAAACAGCCTTAGTGGCAAATATCCAGATAAGAGATTTTGTTAATTTCAGTATTATAAGAGTTAAATTACACTGTGTTATCGCCATAATCAAGATGATTAGCTATGCAAACGTTTATACGGCTGCATGGTCAGTGGACAAGGAGGTACGTTCACGGCTTTAATTCCAGCTTGATAATCTGTCAAGACAATCATGTCGGTAAGTGGGTGGGATAATATACGTCGTAGCAACTAAAGTGTGAGTTTAAACTATGTTCTACTAATATTTCCTATTGGGAAAGTAAAAAGTGACGTTTGAAATGTTTTATATTAAAAAAAGCTTTTGCCCGATATCCACGTAAAAAAAATAGATTAAGTACTTGAATTTCAAAATCTACTGAAAATTCACTTGATTCTATGCCATGAAACATTTGAAAAATAATAAAGATATGTCAAGTGTAATTCATTATACAAAATATTTTTTTGCTGAATAACACCTACGACTTTTTGGCAGGAAAGTAAAGAGTCATATCTGCGGTTTTGTTTTATTTTATAAAATTTGTGTTATTATTATTTTCTAATATTAATGTCATATAATGGTGGATGGTTTATTAACCAACAAGTGTTCGTGGACGTGCATGAGTGTTGCTAAATAAAACACAACAGTGCAACGTCACTTTTCAAATTCTCTCAAAAAGTCCGCGTGAGGTTTTAATAAAGTCCCACATCTATACTGAGATACTCAAGGGGTTGGTTGTATTTATTTCTCACTTTTCATTTCTATTATTATCATATACAGGAAGGAAATATTGTTTATTTATATGTACTATACTTGTAAGAAATATTACTTTGACACTGGCTAAACGTACTAATCGCACAAAGCCATCAACTAAAGGAAAAAAAGTATACCTACTGCTCGAGTTGCATTAGAAAATAAATACAAATAGTTATTGTAAATAGAAGTCGCAAGTCATTCATAACATAAATCGTAACACTTGTAGAACAATTATGATCTCTATAACACAAAGCCATATTAAAACGCATTTGTTGTTTTGAACGCGTTTGTCCTGGCAATAAACGTTTAATATTTACAACCATGGATTTTTTTCTAAAGCATCTAACCTTACCAACGATGTCAAGGTGGAAACGTGCAAAGTAGTAGTAATAAGAAATACATACTTCATAGATAAAGAAAATAAATGGGTTTCATACATGTTTTCTACGTAGGTAATATAAAAAAAAATGTACATATTTTAATTATTTGTATTAATGTAGAAAATTAACGCGAGTAGATCCGTAAAATTTGATACATTTCAGTGTGTATGTAGTGTTCATGTAGAACTTACATATTCGCAAAAAGAGTTTATTCATAAAAAAATGGCCAAAGAGAAACTTAGTAATAGGGTTCCCGCTTAACCCTTTGGGTACGGAATCCTAAAAACTAACTATTTTAAAACAAAACTTTATTTGACATACGTCAAAAAGCCCGCCAAATGAGTCGATGAGAACGAAAGCGCGGACAACAGTCTCGTGGACAATTTTGCGTTACGTGCACCATCTGCCATTGGATCAGACTTTCACGTGTTTATATTTCACACGTTTTCGAACTGAGCTAGCGCGTTTGCACGGACGTTGTGATATAATAAATGATTATTGTGAGAACATTTTAGAATGCCTCTATTTGGACGGCAAACGTATAAGGGGATTTATGTTTGTCATGCTATCAACAACGGTGGTCTGTCGTCACGTCACGCAAGAAAACAAATTGGTCTGTTGTGACAATTTGATAAAAGTGTTGAACCACAGATCGTGTTGACTTGTCAAAAGCCGTTGCAGTTAAGAAGTAAACAAATTAAATTTATATTAACTCAAAAGAGAGGAAAAAGTTATACAAACCTCGTGGTGTATACAATTTAACAGGTTTAGACAAAATTTGTATTGCAATACCCTAAACCTCTATAAGAGTTAACTCAAAGTACAGATTACAATAAAGCATTAAGATCTCGACTTCCTCCAAATGGACAAACAGCGTTTTACGTATTTCACCTACATCCCCTATGTCTGAGCGACAGGACGTGACAAAAAAAGACAAACACAGAAACTAATACACTTTCACGTTTATAATATTAATTTGTGAATATAACTGACTAATAGCATACAACATATAAAATAAACTTTAGAAAATATTAGTTAAATTACCATAAATAATAATAAATAACAAAAAAAATATTAAACCTAAGAAAATCATTTAAAAGAAGATTTATTCTTTAAACACAAGTGCGTGTGCCGGAGCCCCAGAGGGCGGCAAATACCTTAATTGATTTGTGTTGTTTGTTTTCTTTTTTAGTACCTACCTACTTGTATTTACTAACATAGTTTTTTAAGTAATTTGTATACTAACAATATTATGGGCAACAGCCTGAAGTAAATAGATTTTATTTTATTTTTTATTTTTTTAAGTTGGCTAGTAAACAAATTAAAATCAATTTAAATAAAAAAGTTTATAAAATCGCTAGTCTATATAAATTAATAAATTCCTCAAAATAATAGTCGCCGTCTAAGCCATTACTGAACTATTAACAAGAATAACAAGCAATTTGTTGAGAATCATCGCGGCTACGGACAGCTGAACGGGCAGTATAATTATTAGCGTTTACATTTCTTGCATCACACTGTGTAAAAACTAAGGTGCATTTAAAATGTTTGTCGAAGTCTCCAAAACTTTCGTAATGTTCGTTAGTTATGCTAGAATAGCCCAAACAAGACATAGATCAATCTATTATCAAGGATATTTGTATCTGAATTAGGTAATGATTTAAAAAACTTACAGTTGAGATTTTCGACCACGCAGCGTTAAATCTGAAAAAAGAAAAAATAGTAAAAAAATGTTTTGCTTACTGAAACAAACCATGTTGTTGTTGTTGTTGGTTGTAATTACGATTATATTATTTATATTTACGGCCTTCATTTCGTCTGATATTAAGTGATAATAACGCCAAAGGTGGAAGCGCACCTCACCTGGAACCACTGAGTAAAAAGTAACATATAATATAAGCGTTTCAACATCTTTAGTATTTAAAAAGTTCACAAGCATAAAAAGTTTAACAAAAAGTAATTTTTAAAAAAGATTTCATATTTTGAAAAAAATCCCAAACAACCTAAAAAGTTTGTAATTAATATGTCAGTTAGCTGGCAACACTGGTGCGGGATATAAAGCCCGCTGCACATACAAGAAATTGTCTTTTTTAATGGTGTGCTAAATGTTGGCGGCGAGACACAGTGGGTCGAGCCATCGCGGAGTGAAAGCAGCCTCGCCTTTTACGTACACACCCGTAATATAAGTAGAATCACATTCCATATTTTACAGAACATCAGAAATCAGATAACAAGTGGAGACTTCACAATATTTTACCTTTTAAAAAAAACGAATGATTAATGTAGTTACTTTATAAATAGGTTGCAAATGTTTTTTTTTAAATGGCAACAGGTGTTTGGTCTAAATGATGGTGACCCTAGCCCTGACCCTTATTATAGGTATCTGTACCCAGTAATTTCACAAAAACGTCTTTATTATTATTAACCGTAGCAAACCGTTTTTAAGTATTAGGATATACAGACGGACGCCTGCACAAAAATATCTAAGGCCTACAACGCACTATCCGGCCAGCAGCAATCCGGCACGCGTTTGTGCCTTGTAGATAGTAGACGGCTGGCCGCGAGTAGTGCGTTTGAACAATACGTTTTCATATGAAAATAGACATGCGACCTGCCGTAACGGCGCGTCGTGTTACTAGCCAGATAGTGCGTTACAGGCCTAAAACTGTCAGATTTCTTCAATACATTTTCAACCATATTATTAAGGCATAAATTTCAAAGTCTATTGAGCAAATTTGGTGTTCTTGGCATGTCTGCGGTTTTGTTTTATTTTCTAAAATTTGTGTTATGTCGAATATTAATGTGAAATAATGGTGGATTATTAACTGTTAAGTGTTCGTGAATGTGCATGAGTGTTGGCAAATAAAACAAAACAGTGCAACGTCACCTCTTTTCAAATTCTCTCAAGAAGTCCGCGTGAGGACTTAGTAAAGCGTTTACTGAGATACTTGAAGGGTTGGAGGGTATGTCATTTCTCACTTCCCATTTCTATTATCATTCATCATCATCATACAGGAGGAAATATTGCTTATATATGTATTACATGTAAGACAAATTATTTCATTGGCTAAATGCTTATGCAAAGCCATAAAATATATTAAAATTAAAAAAAATTGAGGAAGTTTGACAGGTTGATGTGCAAGTGTGTGTACATCCAGGCAGATTTTGTGCGAAACCTAGCACCAAGTTGTTGTTAGGCTAAGGATGGTCAGATTCGAAATGACTAAGCCTACACGAAAAAGGTATACGTGAAACTCTGCATATATAAATAATTATCTAACAGATAACGTCATAGATTATTAATCCCAGTCCCAACAAAAAGATAGTGTAAACTACTTTTGCGTGATAAGGAAATTACCCAAACTTAAAAAAAACCTTGGACCGTGCGAAGGGTGCTTGCTAATCGTCTGAACAAGTATTATGTAAATAAACGCGACTAAATGCGTATTTGCGGGTAAAGTTTTTCTTCGACAGGAAGCTATAATATAAGTCTTTGAGGTACGCAAAAACCTCACACTTAAAAACCAATGCAGTTTTAATGCAGTTGTAATCGTTTGATCCTAAAAAAGGGCATGAGATTAGGGGAAGGTAAACGATGATGCACCAACATGGGAAAGAAGTAGACCTTGAAGGCACTATCGGAAGCGTGAAGATAAAACGACAGAGGCCGGTGACATCGAGCCCGCGACTATCTACAGCATCTCGAATTGTCTATAATTTTATTCTATTTTCTAGCGATGTGGAGCGCGACGCCATTGCCATCGCCATCTTAGCTGTTTTCGATAGTTCAACGGCGTTCTGCTGAGTTGACTCGTCTGTTGTTTTTGGTTTATATAAACTTTGGTGGAAAGGTAGGTCATATGTTAGGTTTACATATAGATTAGATTAACACATTAGGCTTATGTTTGATACCTTTTAATTTTAAGAGCTATTGTAAGAACATGAGAGCATCAAAAATTTCGATTTAAAAACATATTATTTGTCATGGGCAAATATTTTGTTCACTCGGTATTTAGCAGGCGGATTAAGAACAAGTATTAACATCAACTAAACCGTACAATCTGTACCATACTGTCTACGCCAAACCCTTTGCTAACTCATCTAGAAAATAATGATTAGGTATACTTGTGTTAGACATGGGTACACATCTTAGTCTAAGGGAGCTTTGAAGGATGGAATCACGGTTTCTCGCAATCAACCTGACCATTTATCTTTATTTTTTTTGCGCGCTGAGAAGGACAACCCACCTATACTGCCGCGCAATTTATGAACGCAGTAAAGAACATGTGACAGTTTCGAGAAAATAGATCGTAATGTTAGTACCTCAAATATCACAATCGTAAACACAGTAGTGGTACTTACTGCGTTCATAAATTGTGCGGCAGTATAGCAACCCTCAAGCGGTTGAGATAGACTATGTCAGACTCCTACTGACTAAACACCCCCTGGTGTTGCCTAAAGCCTTGCAAGGGCTACATAGGCTGACGGAACGGTCGCCTCCCGGGGTGGAAGGCGACGTTGGCGTTACTCAATCAGAGTGCACGCCCGCCGTGGTGAAGTCGGCGCGCTCTCTAGCGGGGCGCGCTCAATCTGCAGTGATGCCGTGCTTTTCCGATCGTCCTTACTCAGGACACTAACTGACTAACAGCGATTACACCATCCTAATTTAGTATCCTAAGTGAGTTAGTGTCCTGTTTATCGGATGGACTAATCGATGCTAGCCAATTTTTTGAAAATTTGATAGCGCGGGTGCCATGTTCAACGTTCCGTATCCGACGAGTTAGAGTACCGATTTAGGACAGTGTAAACAGGATGCTTTTACTGCCTTCCTAACTAGTCTCCTCAGACTAGTTAGAATGACTCAGTGTCCTGTTTATCGAATGGTCTAATCGATGCTTGAGCGACGACGGACGATGTGTCCTGTGCTGCAAGTAGGCAATCCAGGTCAAGTGAAAACTAATTTGGGAGATCCGATAAAGCGTGTTTGGGCCTACGGAAATAGTAATCCCGAGCTTCCCTTGCCGTCCCGTGCCTTTCGAATGAGGGGATTTGAGTGATTCTCCGAAGCTTCGAAGAATCGCTCCGTGACCGTACGGAGATGCTGTTGCATCGTTGGAAGTTCCAAATCTCTGTGCAGGTCAGCATTGCATTCTGTACCAATGGCCCTGCGACTACCTGCGAGTGAATTTATTTTGAATTACGTGTAACTTATATAGAGCTGAGGTCACTATGTGACTGAAAACGGGATACGAGTAGGTCATTGTTGGTTTCATACAAACCTTATAAAGGGTTCGCTTGTTTCTAAGGGACCACCTACCTACTCTATTTTCAGTGAGTAAATAATTTGATTTGATTTGATTTGACGTTTTACTGAAACGACCCAATATAAGGTCGAGTCTATTTAGGTAGAACTTAGCGTTTCTTCTCTGGCAATGTGAGGGCGGAAAGAGAGCTTTTTATCTAACGTTACGCCTAGATATTTGGCAGTTCGCTGCCATGGGATCGCGATCCCTAACCGTTCTTTACACTTTAAATAGGTAACTAAGCCAGAGGCGGTAAAAACTAAAATGTTGAAACAGCGATTCATCCTCCTTTTTCCGTGTGCATATCTTTTTGTTAAACTTATTTTACATATAAACGTCTTCACCGGAACGGGCGCAGTGCCTTATACGCCGACCGTCATATCCCTGTGTGACAGTTGCACAGATGCGCGCGCCGCATACAAAGTGGCGCGCGTCCGGCCGGGGGACTTAGGAAGTGGCTTTTACATCGCTTACCTCCGACTATGATTGCAGTAGGTGAATCATGGTATTTGAATCAGTGTTCCTATCAGGGATCAGGAATTTGTATTAGGGTCAGTTCTGAGGAGTTCGATAGCGCAGTGGTTAACGCGCCCGGTCTGCGAGTGCTGAGGTTGAGCTTTCGCAAAGGCCAGTCATCGGATGGGTGACGAAAAATGTATCATCTCGAGCTCCTCCGTGTTTTGGAAGGCACGTAAAGCCGTTGGTCCCGGCTGCATTAGCAGTCGTTAACAACCACCAATATGCATTCAGCCCGCGTGGTGGTTTAAGGCCTGTTCTCCCTATCCATCCATCCATAGGGAAGGCTCGTGCCCCAGCAGTGGGGACATAAAGTGAGCTGATGATGATGATAATGATTAGGGTCAATTAAGGTAACCGCTCACCTAAACGCGGTGGGTCTAAGCTGACTACGATTACTGTCAATGAAATTTAATATATGTGTTAAGGTCAATTAGGGTAATCGCGAACCTAAAAGCGACGAGTTAGTGCTGACTATGATTACGCTCAGTTAATCTTGATATTTGAATCTGGGTCAAACTAAGGTAACGCGTAAACTTAAATGCGACGAATTAGTAATAATACTAGACAACGATTACTGTCAATGAAGCTTAATATACATAGTATAGTAGGGTCAATTAGAATAATTGTAGACCCATACAATTATCTTTTACGGATTTAAAGTGCGGGAAAACTAAACGAGAAATGTCCAAATCAATTGTAGATTATTGTATTTTTATTAATGTTTTGTTTTTTTCAATAATTATACGTCATTTAAGTTTACTTGAATTCAAAAGCATACTCCTACAACATAACACACAGGGAAAGAAAACCAATGGGGAGTTCCATTTAAGGCCGCCGTCAAATAAACGATGAAAAAAAATTGTAAAATTTTACTAAAAAAAATCAAGTGGGAATCGCTAGCTTCCTGAGGCTGGTTGATTTTTTTCTAGTAAATTTTTATCTTGTTACATTGTGAATGAAAAATTCAAAATAAAATAAAAATAATTTTATTGTATTTTAAATACATCGTTACAACGGTAACTTGTAACGGTCAATAACGAACAGAACATAAACGCTATCATTATAATTATGGGTTGAAACATTCCAATGTAACATTATCATTATCAAGCAGTTACGTTACGATTACCGCGAAAAATATGTTCACGAGTGTTTTGTAAGAGCCATTTTACACTACTGTACACCATACAAATTTTAACGTTTCAATTTTTTTAAACCAACAAGTCAATTTAAATGAAACTTCATATGCATAACGGGAAATAGAGTGATTATTTGAAAATTAATGTTAGTTGTACTGATTCTATGCGATTTGAAACTTTTCATAACGGACTTAGAAACGCATAAATTCATTTACTCAAAAAAAAAATTTTTTTGTTAACTATTTTTATTAACTGTTAACATCTCTGAATTTCTTAACAGCATAAATTAAAATCGGCTTTTAAAAAGAATTAAATCCATATAATTCGAGTTATTTATTTTTCTCACAGTTTAGGTACTAATCGAAAACTTGGTGCCCCTTTTAAAGCACACTGCACACACGGAGGAGAGTAAGATTTGGTATTTATAAAGTTTATACTGCGAAGGAAAAGTCCCGAAGAAGAAAGAAACCTATATGTGAATTACAATTATTTATCATGAGCCAGTCGAGTTTCGACTACTGGGCGACCACATCACCAGCTCAATTCATATTCCCACTACTGGGGCACGAGTTGCTTGTGATTGCTAATGCCGGCGGGACTAACGGTTTTACATGCCGTCTGAATCAAAGAACTCGATATGAAAAAAAATTGGTAACCCATCCGATGACCGGTCTTTGCGATAGTTGCTTAACCTCAGCAATATAGCACCACTGCGCCCCATCGAGTTCCTCCCTAGTAACAATCAATTTAAAGTTTGTATGGTGTCCTGAAATGAAAATGGCTCTTAAGCGCCGGTACAGAAGGCGAGGGAAGGTATAAGAAACCGTTTCGTCACTTGTATTACATCAAGGGTCAAGTTGCACAACGGAATCAGCCGTAAAGACATATCAGACTTCGGACAGCAGGCTTTCAAATTGTATAAGCCTTTTTTTGTACATAACACCGATGATGATATTGATATCGGATTTGATGAATACTTTAAATTAATGTTACTAAACATATTGTAGCTACTTTAATTGTATTTAAAAAGGTTCAAAGTTTAACATCTTTGAAATGAATAGGCTGTGTAAATAGGTCAATTCAAAATTCAAAATTTTTTATTCGGTGACAGCTACAAAATTTAGTTCTTATGAATGACACATTACGGGCGGGAGACCTTGTACTGAGAACCGGCAATTCGAATGCTTAAGAAATATTCACAAAACTTCACAGTTACATATTGTTTGTTATAGTTAAATTACGTAATTGTAAGTATACCTTAATTAAAGTAACTTTAATATTTCTGACTCTTAATCATTTTCCATAAAGATTGACAAGACATTTATAGACTCATAAAATTAACTGCAACATGTAGAAGATACGTAAGCAGGCGAGAATTAAGTGAAGGAGTAGAAAGCTTTTGATAGATCGTTTATCAGACACTTTATATAATAACTATGTTGTTGCCACGCTGTTATTATCAACTGATATTAAACGTCAATGCCTAAATAAAGTTTAGTCATGGAGAAAACATGCTTCGGAAGGCATACTCAGCCTTTGGTATTGATTGCTATACTCGTTAATTGCCTCTGAGCTTGTGTTACTTTTTTGTGTTTTTTTTTAATTGTAATTTCTTGAGGCAATAAATTATTTCATTATTCATTATTATTCATTATTCGTATACAGATGCCTGCCACTGTATGTATTAGTAAATGTAAAATGTTTTTAATGTTACCACGTTCATTAATATTTTGTTAATTATTTTTGAATGAGACACTAATTTTGAATTTTGAATTGCTAACACAGAACTAATTTTAGACAGATTTAAAACAAGACATAGTTACATCGTTTACTTAAAATATAATGTAAAAATATGCAAGGGGATTCGCATATTAGAATAGTGTTTTAAATGAACATAGCCCTGTCTTCTATTACTTTCGAAGTTAAAGTAAGTACTCTGATTTCTCCAGTACTTTACCTTAAACGGTGTAATAACAAACAATGATAAAAAGACTAAAACAAGTAACTACCGTCGTAAGTAGTAGGTTTTAGATCATTGTCTCGACATAATCATGCAATAATTATGGAAGCGATCCGACGCGACGCTTGATCTATTGAACTACCCATGATCCACTGAGCAATAAGGAAAAGATTTGCGTTTGAAAACTGTTTCACACGTGTCGGATGAGAGTGATTATAGTAGGTTCTACATTCTAGCTGCGAAACAATGGCTCTTCCTGCATGTCAGTTACAAATTAAGTTTAAAAACCCGAGGCTTGATTCATGAGTACATAAATAAACTTTGTTATAAGTACCTAGGCTTTTCAAATGTTTTACGGAGCTTTACAAACTTAATACCCAGGTATCATAGGCAAACCTCTTTAAGTACTCTCGACGTTTATGAAGTTTAGTGAAGTTTTTTATAATTTAACGCAAACGCAAAAAGTATTATGAATGGTGAATATTGCGAAATAATTTATCTGTAAAAACAAGTATTTTGCCGTTGATACCCACTCTATTTAACTACGAGTACTTGCCTAAGCCAAAAAGTAATCTATTGAGAATTAATGACGTGCATATACGAGTAGCCTTATGTGACTTATGTGACTTTTAAACCAAAATGGCAGAAATTCCGCACAGGACCAGTCTGATTGGCTACAAAGCTACAACCCTCATATTTACTTCTGCCTTAAACTTTTGTCGTTCCCAATATCCAGACATTAGATAAGTAATGCAACTAGACCCACGGAATGAGACACCGGGACAAGAGATATACCTGTGTTTCGGATAAAAAGGCATAAGATCCAGTAAACTAACTGGCCATAAAGGAGGAATAATTAACGAAACCTCCTCAGAAGGGGGCTTTTAGAGGGGATGGTGTTACGCAAACTTATGCCCGTCCTTACTAGATTCTCCGACGCGTTCCATCACCGTTTTCACCGTCAGACGGCCGTTGTTAGCCAACTGATTAAAAAAAATATACATACTGTCAAAATTGACAATGAAATAGGAGCTGCCAAGTACCGTCGAGGTTGACCTCTGTGACCCCTCACTTATGAACCTGCAATTAAGCCAGTCAGCGACGCGTTGTGACCTTACATTTTAATGTGAGCCAATTTAAGATCAGACTTTAAATGAAGCTCTAATTGTCTAAGCCCTTCGGTTCAAAATGGAATGATTTTTTGAATAGATTCAATACTATTAAATGTACTTAAAATGTTGTAGCAATGTACTATAAAATGTACACTTTTGGCAAATGTATTTAGCGTTTAATTACCTTTTCTGGAATACAGTCACGAGCGTACTCGTACTTATAGATACTCGTAGTTAGTAACATTATTTTTTACTATTTACGTCAAAAAAATTATATCAAAAGTACAAAGATAAGTATAACTAGGAAGCTACATTATTACATTAAATTCAACACTTTTACTGGATAACAGAAGTAGATCTAAACCTTATCATGTCTCTACACGGGTTATCCAAATAATTTATAACTCTAATAGCTATGATACATGTTCAAACCTATTAATACTAAAATAACTAAGACAGATTTAGTTCGCAAGATTCTATCTGCGTGAGTTAATACAAAATGACCGCAGTATCAATCCGTGGTCAGTCAAACGGATCTATGAATTACAAACGTAAGAGTACAATGCTCCTTCCTAGTCTTTGAACCAGTTTAGCACAATGAAAAAGAAGTGCCCAGCCTTCGAGCAAACTTGGATCATAAATCAAAGCTTTAAAGTTCGAATTCCTTGAACAATAGATTCTTCACGTATCGTTTTAGATATGAAAGTGTTTAATACGATTATGGAGAGGAAAACAAGTGTAACCGATGGTGCGACGAATAGTCAAGACCACCCAACCTATTTAGAAGTCTTATTCAAATGACGCAAGGGTAAATTTAGCCTGGCACTGTTTTAAAGACTGTTGTCGTCTGTACGAACGATCTCCAGAGTTGGGTGGTCGTAATAAATTATTCGTCGTCTCATATTAAATAATATTTGTGCCCATTCATAGGGCGGATTGTAACTTAATATAATTTATAGAAAGGGTTCTACGTTGATATTATCAAAGTAATATAAAGCAAACGAAAGAGTATCGGACGCAAAAATAATATTCACCAACTAGATTGATTGTTTTTGATTATGTGTTTCATACTAATGAAAGATACTAATTATAGACCTCCTTTTAGGCAAGTAATGAAAAAAGATATAAAATATGCCAAATGTATTCACATTTCATACCAAAAGGGTGTAAAATATGACTAGCTACTTGGTATAATAATAAAATAACACTTTATACAGATCTATTCGTGTATATTATACGTATTATTTAAGGCTGATGTTTCAAACCCTTGCATGGCTTTTCTCACACGTTACTGGTTATCTGGAAGAAACGCTTTAAAGTGTTTTCCACTTAATTGTGACCTGTTCATATTTAAGTTCAATGTTCATGTATAAGGTGTTACAATAAAGGTATATACAAACATATTATACACTGTAAATATTAATTGTTTGTTATCCCTTATCATCTGTTGTCTGAAAGGGCACAATATACAGGACATTGAAGATTGGCGTCTTGTTGTGACAGAGGTCCAAGATCTACAATGGGTCGCTCAGAAAGCGGAGTCAGTAAGTAAGTATCCTTATTATATCCCTAATACAAAACGTTGTTTCTACTCATAAGTACTATCACCTGCTTAAGGGAAAACAACCACTTAAAATTCACAATGTAGGTATATGTAAATAAATTCAGATTCGCACAAAAAACGGTTTCATCAACTTTGACCTGAAATCCCAAGACCAAGTACATAATAATAAATCACGTCAGTATTGTGCACATGTTTCACAATATACATTATTTATATATTTTACTGCTAAATGCACATGTTTGCCGTGAGTTGCATTTTTACAGCGAAATGTTAAATGTTAACCTTTGGTTCGTCAGCTCTTTTTTAACTTAATAATAATTATATACTCTGCATTATTATTACACTTCAACGCAAACGATATGATAAATATGGTATAAGGTATTTTCCATTGTATTTAAAAAAATGAATTAAATAAAAGAATTATATGCAGCTTCAAATTATTTAAAACAACTAACAGATGCTATTTTTAATTAATTAATTAAATTTTATTATAGATTAAACGGATAAACTTTAATGTTGATTTGCAACAGTTGATTTCAATGATGAAAGCCTTTGCCCAGCAGCAAGACAGTCAGGCTATTAATATTAGGTCCTTACCTATGAAATTGACGTTTTGTATGAAGATTTTTTATAAAATTATATTTCTCATACCAACGTTTTTTAAATTTTCTTAGCATGTATTTATGTTAACACTATAAATTGTAGAGTAGTGTATTTGTTTCACTAGCTAAATATAACAGACATTAAAAAGACAAAAAAATCAAGACCCTTCAAAGCTACAATGAAACAAAAGGTCAATTCCGCGAACAAAAAAGAAGTCAATTTAAAAATTAAATTGGGCAATATAGATACAAAATTAATAATTATTTTTATTACTGAAGTCTAAGTAACATATTCCTAATTAAAGGTGTATAATAATATTAACAACCGGTGCTGACTTTTAGAAGTACCTAATACACCTATTAATAAGTAAGAAAAAAACGTCAATTTCATAGGTAAGCACCCAATACTATGCTATGGTCAGTCACTCATCTGCGCAGGCCTTAAAATAAACACGGATATCATTATCATCACCAGCTCATTATGTCCCACTGCTGGGGCACGACATGAGCCATCCATATGGATGGAAACACCATAGGGAGAACGAACCGTAAACCACCACGCGGACCCGCTTTACGTAACTTCCGAAGCATGATGAAGCTCGAGATGACAAAATTTTTGGTCGCCATCAAAAGTTGCTTAGCTACTGCAATCACCAATACCAAGAGCGTCAACCACAGCGCCATCAAGCTCCTTAGACAGATCTACACAGATATAATCGGTGGTAATATTTTGAGTGGAAAGCGCCTGCGCAGGTAAACGCCGGTTTCGCCCACGACGCTTTAGCTTTCGTACTTTCTTTCACACGCAACGAAATGTTATATTGTTGGCGCAATTGGAACTAATGAAGCAATTAATTATAACTCTATGGACAATTAACGAAACTGATTCACATGTCCTCAGTCTGTCATCATCGTCAGCCTACATTTAAAAGTGCTGCAAAACCACTCGTTTTTAAAGGCAGTTTTTTTCTTGGTATGATTTGATGATGATTATTTTTGATGGTAGATATGAGTCCAATGTTAAAATAAATATTCCTAAAATTGAACTCGAGTAGATTCGTAATAAGTGTTTCATTCCAAAACAATAACATGTATTTTTAAGAGAGATTTTGTGTATGGCCTTTAACGGCTTTTAACGGCGTCACCGGACTTTTTCGGGGGCGGCGAGAACCTTAAAGGGTTCCAAGCCGTGTGAATGAAACACCGTCAGAGGGTTTCTAGTGGAAATGGCGTCACGCAAGCATGTCCCCTTTCCCTACTAGATTCTTCAAGGGCTTCGGATAGGAAAGCGATAAGATGGTTTTTACACTAAAAGTTGTATTAAAATTGTGTTTTGTCAACTTCACTTTGTATTGATTTTAAAACTTGATAAAGCTTTTTGCATTACTTATCATTGTCATTTACGCACTAAAGCACTTATACCATACCAGAAGCTTATCTATCCGTGACGTAACGAAGCGTGGTAGGGGCTAAGAATAACGAAAGTTGTTTTGCCCACACAAAGTCATTTAACAAAGTCATGGGCTCTACATTCTCGTGTTAAGAATTCGTTTAACCGCCTCTGTGGCGTAGTGGTTAGACTACCAGTCTTTGCCTTAGAATGCCAGAGTTCGAATCCTATCGTTCGATTGTTATCGGTTGGATTGGCTGTAGGCTTGTTTTAATCCGCAAACAAAGTTCTTAGTGTGGAACAATGTACCTATATGATGAACAATGGACCGGGACAAGAGGTAAGCTCCTTGGTCCTCCTAGCAACTGACACGCTTATTACAAACTTTTTCAAAGTCAAAGTCAAAGTCAAATATTCTTTATTCAAATAAACTTTAGAAAAGTGCTTTTGAATCGTCCATAATTTTTTTACCTACTACCCATTCAGGACGTCTATATTTTAGCTGTGGAGAAGAATGGGCGCAAGAAACTCCACAGCTTTAATTCAATATGTAACGACATTTACAAAATTATATGCCGTTACGTTACCAAGTTATACAAGTTTAAATACCTTAACAATATTTTGGATTAGAAATAGATTGGAGCATTTTAAACCCATGCTGTTTTGTCTTCAATGTAATCAGACACTTTATAATAAGCTTTTTTATAAAGCTTTTCTTTAATAGCGATTTTAAATTTATTAATATCTAGTTTTTGGATATTACTTGGAACTTTATTGTAAAAACGTACACACAGGCCTCTAAATGAATTATTTACTTTGTGGAGCCTAGTATTAGGTACTGCTAGTTTGTTTTTATTTCTAGTGTTTACATTGTGAATATCATTATAAAGCTTACATTCTGTTTTTTTTTACGTGTGATGACTTTTTATTAATATTACTATAATTGATATGTAATATGCAAGCATACTTAGCACTGTCACATATGATATGCGGTTGACTGTACTAATAAGTTTTTGAAATTATCAATAAACAAAATAACATGCAAAGATAATTTTATATTTTATTATTAAACTATAATGAGAATATCGTTGATGTCTTTTCTAGGGAGAGTGATTAATCGAACAGATTTCACCAATAAATATAATGATTTTTGGCCTGAAAACGAAAAGATTTTATTTAGCTATTTCTCTATAAATCTACATCCTATTCGTATCTTACTTTCAAATGTTAAAAAAAATCATTTTTATAAGACATGGAAAATAGGTAGGAAAATTCAGTTAGGTAATATGAAGGTCAAAGTACATTCGTATATTGAAATAAAAAAAAAATAGTCCCTCAGTGATTAAGGTCCCCTGATGTAGTACCCTTCCACCATCGTCTTAATATGATGAGGGGTGCATCATTTAGTATGCAGACTAAGTGTTCCCTGGAATTAAAATTATAATTAAAAAGAGGTGAAAATCTTTTAACAAGTGATAGTGAACGTCAATGTAATTAAAACTTGGGACATTTAAACTGATCAGCTATCATAAAATTAAAAAAATGTTTTGCAACGCCAGTGTCGTACTGGCCGACATAGTTTTCGCTGTTGTTACAAACATCGCATTCATGTCGCTAACAAACAAACAAACAAATATGCGACATGTTTCCCTTTGTGCTTCACATTACCATGTTTGATATCAAAATAAAGGTTGTTTCAATATCTTTACCAGCCCACTTTTACGTCCCCACTACTGGGGTACGAGCCTTCCCTATGGATGCATAGGAAGAACGGGTCATAAACCACCACGCGGGCCCAGTGCGGATTGGTGGTTGTTAACGACTGCTAATGCAGCGGTCCGGGACCAACGGCTTTACGTGCCTTCCGCAGTAAGGAGGATCTTGGGATGATAACCGTTCCGCTACCGACGCTGTAAAGACCGTTTGGGGCCAAAAGCAAACTCTTTTAAAAAATCTGTACAGTTTTTGCTGATGACTATGAATTGAATTGTAAAACAACAAAAAAGGACAGAGATGGCGCACTGACTTGCGCGTTTGGGTTTCGTTCTTGCTAGTTAAGCAACTTTTGCAATGAGTCATGGCGGGGTTAAGCCGTTGGTCCCGGTGGTTGTCGTAAGGCAGTCGTTGAGACCCAGTAACCCGCATTGGGCCAGCGTGATTAGTCATGGCCCGAAGCCGTCGTCGGTAGTATTCCTATTGAGGTTGTTTTGTTTATTTATTTAAATTATAAGTAGAATAATTGATTGTACAATTTGTTTTCTATGTTTCGGAAGGCAAATGACCCCACTCCACCTGATGTTGTGGAAGACAGCTGAAGCAGGATTATGCCGTACTAACTGGCTTCATGATTCTCATGATTCTGCAGTAAATCCAGAAGGAAGATGATGACATACTTATTGGTTTCTAGAGTTTACGCGAACACTACACACTGAAATGAAACTACTTTTACGGATCTACTCGCGTTTATTTTACACATTAATTTTATTTAATAGAGACAGGAGACAGGAGACAGGTAGTCAGACAGGTGTGATCACGAACCCTGCCAAGAGTTGGAATATATAACATTAATGTGTAAATTAAATGCCTGTAGACCCGTAAAAGTAGTTTCGTTCCGGGTGTAGAAAAGGGGGCCCCAAAAAATAACACAATTTTTTTTCACGAAATTCCAAAAAGTATAGCTAACGAAAAGAGATTTCATTTTTTTGATTTTTGATTTTTTTGTATGTTTTTTTTGTATGGAGCTAGATTTTTGTTGACCAATAAAAAAAATAACCTCGAAATTCAAAACAATCGCGAAGCGAAGTGATAAGTTAGAAATTTAAGACAATCGTCTTAAATTTTTAACTTATCACGTGACCTGCAAAAAGTAAAAAATTCCTAGCTCCATACAAAACATGATTGAAAAATCGGCTATGTCTCGGACCCCCTTTGCTACACCCTAACCGTAGTTTTATTTCAAGATGATGACAATATGAATGATACCACTGTTCTATAATAATAAACCATTTGATAGATTTAACATACAACAATAACTCACATTTTATTAGCCAAAATGAGGTTTACTATTTTGTTTACCGAACGGTGCGGATTTCGATGAATTTCTATGAAAAAAATGGATGATGAATATTCATCGATTAATATTAACCTGTCGTATTCTTCACTATTGGATGGTAGCATACATGGAAGTTACAGTTACGCCTAGCGGAAGCCACAGTGTGAGCCAAATATGAAATAGAGCTACGTAAAAAAATATGATATATCCATGTTGTCACGCGCTTATGACAGATGACAGGTGACAGGCCATGTGACAGGTTCTGTGAAAGTCACCTGTCATTTGACTGATTTAGTGGGCACACGCTTTAGCACGTAGTTTTATCGATTTAAATCTCCGACGGTATGCAAACACCGTCCTGTATAATGTATTATATGCAATGTGTATGTATGACCCATGATTTGTATGCTAACTAAGCTCCTTACTGTTATCTATAAGCAACTGCCTGCCTACATTTCGCGAATTGAACCTCGAATCTAAAAATAGCGACAGTATTCAAATCATGTTATTAAGTGTAAGATTTTTATGTAAACCACAAAAACATATAAATTGTTTTGTTGTTATCACATCCTTATTTTCAAGCATATTTTAGCAATGCCTAAAATAATATGTGCCTTGGCAATGTGAAGAGTTTTAAGGTAGTGAAGTGAGAATATCCTTTATTATTTATTTAATCTTGATGATTTTTTTGACCCCGCGGTTAAATACCTCTGTGTTAAGGGTTGATGGTTCTCTATGGTTCTATCCCCTTTACTGGGCGAGTCTTAGTTGGTATAGCAGATATTTTCTGGGTTTACAAAGTTCTCGTTCTTAAAATTATATGTCAACATATTTTTTATCAAAAATGGTAAGTACCTACCCTAGCACTAGGTACTCCACCAACATTGATCCCACTACCAGTCTTACAAGGGCCCAGTTTTAATTCACAGCGGGGTTCATGTTTTTCTTTGGTTGGTGCTAGCTAGGGTTGCCACCCGTACTTTATTATAAAGTATTGTACGTTATTTCGGGTACTCTATACTTTTTGAGAACAACAAAGTACGCGAAAATACTTTATTTCACATTTTTTTTATTTCTCTGGGATTCTTTTTACATATAACACACAAAAAAGTTGCTGTGCAGCTATTAGCAGTGATAATTGTTTGTTAAAAGTTGCTAAAAAGCAATGAGAAGTATGTTTTTAAGCGAAATAAATAATCGTACTTTATTTTGACACAATGTATTTTTTTCTACCTTTTGATAACTAATGTACTTTATTTACACAAAAAAAGGTGGCAACTTTAGATAGAGCTCATAAAATACTAGCTACATAGGTAACTGCTTCTTAGGTCTACCGCCATAAGAGCTATGTTTCTCTTTCGGCCTTATCGTGAGGTGAAGTGTCTACGCTTTAAAGGTGTCTGAAGACAAAAATCAGCAGTATAATTCCCAAATATTTTGTTGTTTAAAAACGTACCTTAGAATTATTATAATTTAGAGGCGTTACTCCACGTTACTTGTTACTTAGAGTTCTAAATAAAAAGTGCAACAAATGGTATACAAACAGTTCAGTAGCATTAATATTATCCCCATGATGATACTATTGGCTGAAGACAGCCTTTACAGAGCCACTTGGTAAACCCGACAAACTTAAACTACCCCTGGAGTAGGTATATACCTAAACAAATTTAGTTCTTTAAACAGATACTGTTGGCTGGAGACAGCCTTCACAAAGCCACAATGTTGGGCCAACGACCTCAGACGACCCCTGGATGGAGGATAAACAAAATGTAGTTCTACGCACGAGTATTGTACAAAACGGTGTTTTTTCATTGTTTGCCGCCAAACTCGTGCAAAACAGTGCTACAGTCGTTGATGACAGCAGAAATATTTCAAAACGTCTTTAGCAACCGCACTGACCGTATTTTTTTGTATTGTTTTCTTAAGTTTACGCGATCTCTACACGTTGAAATAAAACGCTTTGTGCCGATCTACTTCTGTTTATTTTACATAATATTTAAAGATAACGACTAAAAACAAGTGTGCATTAAAAAAAATACTATTACCACCGCATATTGCAAAATCAGCTTTGTTGCTTACTCCATATAAATATCGCTGTACGCATAATAAATGCTTATATAAGTTGTATTATACAATATCGAAACGAAACCGCAGTATCAGATAGTCACTAATTAATATTTAATTAGCAAGTCTTCTCTTATAGAGTATAAAATTTCCGCATTTTTTTTTTGGAAATGACCCGCGGTTTTAGTTACCTTACCTTAAACCACAACTACGTTTCGTGTTTGCATCCAACACGCAAAAACGAAATGTTCTCCTGACAAAAATCAATAAACTTCAAGCGGACACTCACCTTCTAATACGTATTGGCACGCAGAAATCCCGCAGCTCAACAATTTTTTTACAAAAAAAAAATAACCACTTCTCAAAACCTGCGAACTGAACTTTCAAACACTGTCCTTGCGTTACGTTAGCTTTTCCTTTTCTTACGAAAAGTTTGAGCTAATACAAATCGTACGGAACTAACTACTTTTTTATGCACACCGTTTTGTTTGTATGATGTAGGTACACCAATAAGCAAGTTTCTGTTAATTCTTAGACAACGAGACGCACGTCCGTCGTGTGTCGTGGTCCGCGGTAAACTAAAGTGAAGGAAGAGAAGTGAGAAGAGACACGTCACTGCGCCCGCGCACGGCTCACCTTTACTTCGTTGCACGGCGAATTATGATGTTAATACTTTAAAGGAGAATACGCTCAAAAATTGAATAAGAGTAAACACTAAATATTTATAAATATTTACAGAACCAAACGTGCATGTATAATGTTTTATCAATTGTTTATTCTAAAAGGATTTACCAGCACTTGTAAAAAAAATTCGCAATTACGAAAACAAGATATTCGTCGGCTATAAAATAACAGAACAGTGATAAAAACAAAAGTTAACTAGGTATAGTAGAATTAAGGAATAGTTTTATTGTTTTTATTGTTTTTATGATGTTGAATTATATTGTTATTGTTCTTTATGTTTACGCAAATACAACGCATAGAAATAAATCCACTTTTATGAATCTATTGTGACCACGGATTCAGTAAAAAACATGATGACACAATAAAAAAATAAAATGTGAAGGAAACACTTAAATATCCGAATAAAGTGGTGCATTCTAAGGTTTTCGTTAAAAATTTACGATAACAATATTTTATTTCAGACTGTTGTTGTGCCCATAGAGGGTCAGTTATAATATAAAGTAACAAAATTCTAATGTGTAATAGTAACAAAAAAAAGAATATTTTTGACGAGAAGCAGTACCGCTGCTGTCAAAACGTATATTTTTATTTAAGTCTATTTTTCAAAATGGAGACCTCAACTTTTTTTCTTGCAAATATCAAGAACAGGTGTATTTTTCATATACATATATAGGAACTTTTTCCTTGCAAGTATCAAGATCGACAAATCGGCGCGCAACCTCCAACATCCCGTGGTGTGGCCTCGATATTCGGGCACACACAGCCTCTCTACGCTCCATCTAACCATTGCTTGGTCCAATCCACATCGCAGCCACAGCCACTAGCGAGTGTCAAAGTTCCACCTTCCATACAGCAACAATAACATAAATATCAATACAACCCAGAAAAATAACGTTATCTAAGATACCTACTACATTGGACAGAAACGGCATTCGTTTATTTAAATTAATATTTTGAAATGCATGTTTAATGTTTTAATTAGTGAGAATGTAGATTGTTTCTTTAATATTATATTAATTGAGAATTAGAGATGGAATACCTGTTTTTGTTATACAAAGAACATAATAAGTTTCCTAAGGAAGCTTTTCTCGGGGCTAGATAATTGGTGTGAGTGTGGGAAACATTTATTTATTTTATTTTATTTTATTTATTAATAATATATAAAGGTGATTTTATTATTAATTACGAATGAAATAACAAAGTCTTCCCAAAACGATGGACAATAATGAGTCTATCAATCCACATTTTTATAACACAACCACCAGCGCTGCCAGCGCGTTTACAAATTAAATACTATGCCTGTTTTTACGTTATATATCAATAACTGAACACAAAATCTACATCGACGACTTGGATAACATCACTAGGTCAATCGGACTGTTTACTTCAGGAGCATTATTATTTATTATTAGTGAGCGGCCGCTACTTCGTCCGCGTAAACACTTGAATAGAAGAGTCTTGAACAAAAAAATGCTTGTCTGTAAACAGCAACAAACAAACAAGGAACCTCTATGCAAAATTTCTAGGTTTAAGCATATTTAGATCTCTCTCTAGGTTCAAGAGTGTCGGCCAGGCGTTGGAGTCAGAAGTTTTCTTTTAATATCAATGCTGAAAAGTAAAAACAACGTAATTATACGACATTTTACCAACTGTTCAGCAGAGCTGTTCAGTATGAAAAATTTAAAAAAATATAAAGATAAATCACATTATTGCTCACACTAAAACACAGAAGACAGACAATGAAAAATTTAATACAAATGTGAGCAATCGCTTAAATCGATCTCTTCAAGATAACCTCAGGGGGAAATGAGAGGAAGTGCACCGGCAACAAGGAAAGTTAGTTAATCAATGTTATTAAAAAAGGTTATAACCTTTTTATTTATAAACGTTTTGTTTGATGTTTCGAATGAATATAATAATTGTAACATTGATTGTTTTCTATATCAATAAAAAAAAAATACTCGTTTTCGACCAAAACGGCGATTCAGTTGCTTTTGTGTCTTGATAGTTTATGAGCTTTACATAACGGTACATCAATACTTTAATATCATTGCTGTAAACGTGAGTAATCTTATTAAACTGTTTACTATATTTAAAAAAACCTACACCTATACCTAATTTGAAGTAAATATCTACTAATTAATGTCTTGTCTTCTCGGCGCCATTTTTAGAACCAATTAAAACCCAATCAGAACATACAAGATTTCGGACATGTCATTAGATTTAATATCTACTAAATTATAGTTAGGTTATAAATCGGTTAAACCATAATTTGATAGGCATAACGAACGGCGATTTTAAATTCAAATTTTTCGTTCTGAATTTAAATTTTCTAATATGAATTTGCATAGTATTTCCAAGTAGCTTGCTATTAATTAAACTGTTTGTTGTAACTTTTTTTTCTAGTTAAACGAAATAGTTGTAAACAAGGACAACTAGAAATAATCATTATTTAAAGGTAGGTACAGTCTCAAATTGATCGAAACAACTGCAATAGTCAAAAAATATCTTAGCATTGATCTTGTACAAAAAAACTTAACCCAATATACGTAAGCAATGAATAACTGGCTATCATCAACCAAACATATTAATTAATATCACTTTTATTGCCCCAACCAGACAGACGTGAATAAGTTCTAACTTAAGCAGACTTAGCTTAGCCTTATATAAAATGTTTTTGTTTTTGTTTATATAATTTTTAACGCAAATTTTGTTGCGAACAAATTACAAAAACAAAAATGTTAAAAAAATTCCACGAGCAGGATTTGAACCTGCACCCTTCTGACATTCCGGGTCAGGTGCTCTCCCAATTGAGCTATTGTAGTTATAACCAGCCCGCCGCGTCAACAATGTTAATGACGGTAGTTGTTGACATTGAATGGCCGCCTTTGGCTTTCAAAGTAAAAAGTAAATAGTGTTGAATAATTTCGGCGGGCTGGTTAGAACCACGATGGCTCAATTGGGAGAGCACCTGACCCGGTATGTCAGAAGGGTGCAAGTTCAAATCCTGCTCGTGAAAATTTTTCAACATTTGTGTTTTTGTAATTAGCCTTAGGTGTAAATGTTAGTGACCACCAAACGCCTCTGTGGTGGATTTTAGTACTATGTTCAATTCCTAGAGGTAACAAATCATTGTACTCGATTTGATTAATAATGGGACTAGTTTTAAGTCCGCCTGGCTTGCTCCCACTGTCTTACTAATTCTGTCCTCATATCGTGTTCCGTCAGTTGGGATTAGATAGTCTGTTCCTCAGTGGCTAAGAATGATGATGTGTGCTTCCAGCTTTAGCCATATTTTCACTGTCCATCGGGTGACACGGGACCCAAGCGTTTCTGCGCGCTTTCTGCTTGATGTGTCAAAAAAAGTCAACCACCAATAAAGCATTCTTAGAAATGTTTGGTGAAACGCAAAAAAGAAATTTGGCGAATAAACTATTCTTGTTTCCCTCGCAAAGGGAGCGAGCACTTTCTTTCGCAAACATGTTTTGAGGCAGGGCTCGTAAAACCAATGTCAAATTGCTGAACGTTACGACCTTGCTTTCGCCTGATAACCGGACATTTTTTTCTCTCTTTAAATGTTTCAAAACTTCAAAAGATTAGTTAGTTCGTAGTATTTTTTATTGCTACTGTGTGAACATGTTGCAAAATTATTATTACTTATTGTAAGGTATAATTACGTAGGACCCGTTCTGTGCGTAGGACCTACCTACAGATCGTCTACTAGCTTTTACCAGCGACTCTGTACGTTTGAAGTCCATGACGATGATGTTTTTAAAGGCAAAAAAGCAATAGCCACGACGGCAAATTAATAAAAATTTAAAATCTCAAACCTCAATTAAAAAAAATACTTCCATAAATGTTATGTCGAATCAAACCATGTATGCTTAGATTAAAAAGGATGTTTGGTAATAAGTGTTTATTTCCAAAACATAGCCATGCAATTAAGTATAAAAAACACTTTAATAATAACATGCAAAATCATATTTACGTAGATTTGCTTTTCCCTAAAAAACTCAAATTTATTTTATTACAAAATTATTTGTTCATTCCTGCAATGTTTCGACTTCTGTTTATGTTTGACCATGTGGTTAACGACCAAGAACAACGTATCGGCTTGACCTAGGGTTGTCACTTTACTGTTTTACTTAGAAATAAAAAAACTGTGGTGCTTTTCGGATATGTTCATAATATTCCAGGGTTCTATGAACGCTACCCTATCTGCCTTATTCGGGATTATACATGTATTACTAAACATCCTGTGTTTCGATGCGATGTTCCATTCATGAAATTGAACCTCAGCCAGTGAAACGCTTTTGTGTCAGTGACACGTGCCCTTTACCGTCGTCGTCGTTGCTAAGATGGAACTTGTGTATGCCCTAATGTTACAAAACATAATTATAAAAGTGTGTAATAGTACCTTTTTCTTTTACAGTAGAAAACTCCTTGGCCGAGTACCACCGCACTCGGGGAGGCGTGGATGGTTATGTGGAGTTCTCCCCTCCAGCTCTTGCCACAATGCCCAGACCCGAGGGTCTCGACAGGGATTCGGAACGAGAAGGGGCCTACCCACTAAAAACCACTATACATCCCTTTCACGTGCCGCTAGGATGACTAGTAACCTATGTTTAATAAATCCCTAATAAGGCCATATAGCATCACGATGGCATTGAAGCAGCGCCTCCCGGTGACAAATTAGGGGAGTTACCTAAACGTACTACCACAGAACAGTTATAGTACCTACTACTCCGATTAGTTTTATAGATGTAAATTAGGTACAATATTCAAATTATTTTAATTTTTTTTGCTTATAATATAGTTACAAGATAAAATTTTTACTCGAAAAATCAACCAGCCTCAGGCAGCTCGAATCGCAGCTCGAATCGAACACACGACCTTTGGATAATCGGTCCAATGCTCTGACCGCTGAGCTACCGAGGCCCCAGAAGACTCGTTGAATTGTTCTAGTAGCTGCAAGCCAGCGGTATTACGTCACTGTGAAGTTACTACTCTCACAGTCGAAAGAACACTTTCGCAAGTATTTTACAATCGATAAAGACGTAATTGCTTTAAATATTTATATTATTTTGAATTTTGCATTTACTAGTTAATTGATTTTTTCTAGTAAAAATTCCATCTAAGCCAGTCAGTGGCCAACGGGCGTGCTCACTTGATTTTCGGTAATCGGTCGCTCGGACCGGTTTCGGTCAAGTTCACGGCAGGTTGCGACCCACTAGCGAGGGGACAGACTTTCTTCGGCTCGTTAAAGACACTCGACAGATTCCGAGGATATTTTGCGACCGGTGAAATCTCATTTGAGAGATTTATTGGAATATGTTCTCTTCTTATTATTTATGTAGCTGTTCTTACACGGTCGCTTTGAGATTGCCATTGTTGTACGTCTGTTTGTCAGCATTTTTTTTATTTTATCTATGGGTTCATACTTACCTATACTTATATCATGTATTTAGAAAACTAAGTTATATTTATTGTTTTCTAAAGTTTACGCGAACACTACACATTGAATTGAAACAACTTTTACGGATCCGTGGTCACAGGGAGACTCCCTGTGACCACGGACCCTGCAAAGGGTTCGAAACGTCAGGATAAACATTAAATAAGTAATGTGTAAAATAAGCGCGAGTAGATCCGTACCTATAAGTTGTTTCATTTCAAAATGTTATATTAATAATTTTAATATAAGAATATAATGTACCTAGCTATAGCGGTAAGATCAATTTATTTCACATCACATAACAAGCTTAACTTTTTAATTAAACCCAAAATTGCAGAGAAAGATTTTTATAAAATGCGCGATGGCACTTTTTTGAGCTCCTAGATTGAACTACCTACTGTTCTAAACAAATGAAATAAAAAAATAGAATGTTATCTCTTATATAGTCGTATAAATTTGAAGCGGCCTCGGAATTTTTAGGTATCATTGATTTTATATAGAAAAAAATCTTATTCTAAACCAAACTGTGAATTTCTCCTATCTACGATAATATTATTGAGCAAAATTATTTATACCAGAATAATTATTACTTCATGAGGAATAAAGATTTTATAATTTTTAAGCATGAATTTATTATCCTATTACGATAAAAACGATAAATACAACTGCAAAATAACAAAAACGAAAATTTGTATGGCAAAATGTTAACTCTTCTCGTTTGCCGCCAGGAGGCGCTACTTCAATGCCATACTAATTTTCGTTTTCGTAAACGTAATCGAATGAATACGGATAGTAAACAACTCACACTAGCACCCAGATGTATGTGCGTGCGCTCACTACAATGTGTGGCTCATTTTGGCACGGCCACTATCACCAACCCGAAATCTGAGTTTACAGATAATTAGTGGATAAATCTCAGAATTAGTGGGGCCATGGTTCAAAAATTATAAGGGATACAAGGTGGCCGTGCCAAAATGAGCCTCATTTTGGCACGGCCACCTTGTATCTCTGAAACCACGGGTCGTAGCGAAGATCTGATTACACCAATAATTAGTGGATAATTAGTGGGAATTAGTGGATAAATCTCAGAATTAGTGGGGCCATGGTTCAAAAGTTATAAGGGATACAAGGTGGCCGTGCCAAAATGAGCTCTCATTTTGGCACGGCCACCTTGTATCTCTGAAACCACGGGTCGTAGCGAAGATCTGATTACACCAATAATTAGTGGATAATTAGTGGGAATTAGTGGATAAATCTCAGAATTAGTGGGAGCTTCCATGAAAAGTTATATCAATTTTTCATTTTCCCATAGTAGATGTACAATCGCGTACATGAAGCTTATTGATAATTTGAATTAACAACTTAAAATTGAAAAGTATAAAGAGTCTAGGTAAGAATCTAGGTATATAGAGTGCAAGTAAGTAAATGAGAGAGAGAATCGGTATGGATATAATTGTACATGACATTATTTTAATGTCGGGAACCAAAAAAAAATAAACTAGTTAGTATATAAATGCATTTCTTTAAAAATATAAAAAGGCTCATTTGAATGCTTTACAATTTAATTATTAACCGACTTCAAAGAAAAGATGAGGTTCTTTTTTACTATTGTATGTAGATAAACTATGTCCGTCGATATCTCCATCAATTGTAGACCGATTTTCAAAATTCTTTTAATTCCATTACCGAGGTGGTCCCATTGTCACCAAGTCACGATCTGATGACGATGAAAAGCACATAAGTCAAACGGTTATATGCATACATAATCGTTCGACTTATGTTCTTTAGTCTGCCGAACCTTTATTTGTAGGCACACACAACGCGTTACTTATTTTTTTTCTAATGATATTAAATTACATTAATTTACTAATTTAACTAATTATATTAATTTACCTATTTGCGTCTGATTGATATGTTGATTAGCTGGTGATGGAAGGTACCTAAAACTCCTCAACGGTATAATTCTTTATATCGTAGCTTTATGATTGAGCGCTGTTCTAATGGCGAGTGGGCCATTAAAAAATAATAAAAAAAATAAAGTTTATTAGATAAGTATCAAAAATTCCCCCATTACACTAAAAAGCAAAATTTAAAATAAAAGTTTAAAAAACAGCTTTTAAAAATGTAACTAAGATGTTAGAAATCATTTACTTAACTTACATACCTACACGATTCCAATATTTACAATAATCATTATTTTTTGTAGTCAGTGCTAGTAATCTAAAACTAATTCATGATATGCTGGCACCGACTCATGTATTCGTGTTTTTATTCTGATTGGTGCTTTGACTGTATTCTGTTACGCCTATATTAAGTACTTACTTATATTAAGTACTATCTATTTATTTAATTAAGTTCAGATTTTTTTTGATTACGTATTTAATATATCACACCCTGAAAATGTAAGTGACTCAATCCAAAATGACAGATTTTTGAATAATGAGCAAAATGTATCTACACTCAATAACACACACAGAGATGAAAATGACGGAAAATACCATGCTGCCCGTTTTAACGCTGTTGGGTCTGTTTTTGAATTTTTCCGTGATAAAGCACAGTGTTTTAAGTCAGTCTATGTACTGAACTCAATACCCCAAATTTTTTAAATGAGTCACTTTCATTCTTATTGTGCGATATATGGCAACTACTATTATTATTATTCAGAGCTGGCAAAAGTGACCTGGCAACACCTTGTTGTACCTACATATTCATTCAAATTCACACAAAATTTAGGATAGTGTCCACAATCATAATAAAATTGCACCTAGACAAACTTTTGTACGAACTAAGATATTTATCCACTGAGTAGTCTTTATTCATCTTTTAAAACAAAGTACTTTTCCACAACTTAACAAAAAAAACTACATGTTTACACAAGTGTGAACGACTGTATTTCGTACAGCACAAGGTTCAAAATACCTCATACACAGATAAAGCAATCAAAACAATGCACTTCTACTTTTTCAAAGACGTAACAGATGGCGCTGAATCCATTAATTTCCTTGCTAAAATAACCTTTATAGTCTACAAGTGAATGATCAATGTTGTATGACAATAAATTCAAGTAATAACTAAATGCTTATGTGCGCGACTGCACATGTTGTTTTTGTATGGAAAAAAGAAGTTGCTATAACTTTTGAACCATGGCCCCACTAATTCTGAGATTTGTCCACTAATTCCCACTAATTATCCACTAATTATTGGTGTAATCAGATCTTCGCTACGACCCGTGGGTTCAGAGATACAAGGTGGCCGTGGCACGGCCACCTTGTATCCCTTATAACTTTTGAACCATGGCCCCACTAATTCTGAGATTTATCCACTAATTCCCACTAATTATCCACTAATTATTGGTGTAATCAGATCTTCGCTACGACCCGTGGTTTCGGAGATACAAGGTGGCCGTGCCAAAATGAGCCTCATTTTGGCACGGCCACCTTGTATCCCTTATAACTTTTGAACCATGAACCACTAATTGTCCACTAATTATCTGTAAACTCAGATTTCGGGTTGGTGATGGTGGCCGTGCCAAAATGAGCCACACCACTACAATACGATATCGAGATCGCGGGAGTTTTGACTTACGCGAAATAGAATGCAACATGTCAATCACTAGTTCCTTATAACACTGATGCCACTAACGTATGATTTGAAAAAGGGAATACCAAAATAAAACAAAATAATTCTTATTATAAACAGATATATAATTTATAATTTACTTTGACACCGTCAACTTATAATAGATTAGGTACCAATAATCGTCTTTACAACATTACTATAATAAAACTACATAGGTAATGATGTAGGTGAAAACATAAAACCTTGAGTTAAATAATTACAATGGAATTATCATCAATTTTAGAATATTCGATCAATATTACTATCTAACTAATATATGTTATTATGATTTGATGGTAATTTTTTTAAAGCAAACCATGTTTAAATGAACTTACATTTTCATATAAATGATCCCACTTACCCATGAAATCTGTGATGATTTTTTAAAGATGGATAACATTGGAGTGACTTAATTATCTTCGTTTTGCCTGTCACTACAATTATAAAACACTTAACCATTGTTCTGTTTAAAATCATAATGTCTACCTTTGCCTAGTCTCCTATATAATAACCAGCCTATGCATCCGACAGTAACAAAACATTATGTCATAGATATAAAAACGACAATAACTTAATAAACCCCTATTTACTGCTAAGATTGAAAATTAATTAAAACGACATGCCTTACCCTAGGGTAACTAAAACTAAAATTTCAAAGGTTTCCTCGAAAAAGAGTGACTATATTTAAAAATTAATATACAATTAAGTAACTAGGTAGTATATAATGGTAGGCGGCCAAGCAAATCACACAATATATCGTAGTGAAAGGTAAACATACCTTGAACGAATACCGTAGAAATCAATGACATCCTACTACGAGTACAAACAAGAAAATTTAATTATACCTTAAGGAAACGATTAGAACGAAGGCTATTATACCATTTATATGTTCATTTCTAGTTTCTTAACCACAATAATGGATTCCAAACTTAGTTACTCATAACTGGTTAAATAGAGTAACATAAATGTATCATTACACAAAATATACTTCAATTCTTGCAAACCAACAAGCCAGTATATGATTAAGAGAAATACAAATATCTAAACAGTTAATAGAAAATATAGAAAAAATCTTTGTTTAACTGATTTTATACGATTTTAAACTTTCCATATTGGACTGTATGGATACCGAAAAAAAATCATTTTTAAGTACTTTTAGATGAATGTGTACCCTTTACTTGGGACTACGTATGAATTATTGTTTAGGGATACGTTATTTTCTACCACTGAGGAATTGAGGAACTAGCTACTTAATCTCTAACCACGTAACAACGTTACCAACATTGTTGTTATGACGACAGACAAAGAAAAGACGGTGGTATCAACACCAGCTCATTTTATGTCCCCACAGCTGGGACACGAGCCTTCCCTATGGATGGATAGAGAGAACGGGCCATAAATCACTACGCGGGCCCACTGCGGATTGGTGGTTGTTAACGACTGCTAATGTAGCCGGGACTAAAGGCTTTACGTGGCTTCCGAAGCACGATGGACCTCGATATTTTTCGTTTCTATTGGTGGTAACTCGCCAGCAGCACCTATTAACCAAGTTTATAGGAACTGTTAAATTAATTTAACAAGATAGTTAATGACATTATGATTTTAAACAGAGAAATATATTAACTTAGTAATTTGTTACATAATCTAGAACAGTAGGACTGTGACTAGATAATTAGAATAATAAAAGAGTATTACAATGGGCTACGCAAAATGTTTGAAGTTAAAGATTGAAGCTTACAATCTAAACTATAAGTGTGAGTGAAATACTAACTCACGTAATAATTTATCGGTTAGCATATAATACGATAGATGCAAGGAGTTTGCAATACAATACAATTTCTTAAAAGATAGGCAGAAAAAATAATATTTTCACTTTGATGAACCTAAGTGAGCGGACTTTGTTGCAAATTTTTAAATATTGTTTATGAGAAAAAACATACCTTGCGATTTTAATTCCATAACCAGGATACGCTAGATCTTGCTAAGGTAAAAGCGCATTACACTCAAAATTCTCAATTACTGAGCGCATATGTACAGTCACGAGCACCGATGTTTACACTTTGACTCTTATGTGATTGTATTAAGAGTTACAATTGTCAACATATTTTTGCTCGTGACTGTACATAACAATTGTCTATGGTATATCATTATGTACTCAATAAACGTACCACAAACTCATATTTCCTCAATAGATTTTGAACTTAATGTCTATGGCATACATGGTTGAACATTTGTTAAAGAAATTTGACAGTCCAATCAATTTGTTCCGTTCAATTTGACAGTATACAGATATAAGATTGTGAATTGACTTGCTCATCTTAGGTCTTAGCTGATAAAAACAAAATATAAAATAAAAAGCTTTTATTAACATTTTCTCTTATCTATGGCTGAAGATATCGACCATAGAGGATGTACAAATTGTAACAAAATCATTAAAGGACTCCTCAACTCCTATGTTAGTGATCTATAGAACTGCCTATTCTATCAACAACAACTATTTTACTTCGTCGTAAACTGTTATCTATGGCCATTATATAACTAAGCTAGTGAACTTATACTTTGCCGCTTGGATTAGTTTAGCTTAAAAACTCTCCGTTCATTTACGCGGCAAACGCAGTGCAGAATGCAAGTTTTATTGACTATTCAATCAAGTTAAATCTTTTAGTTGGCAATAACAAAAATCATTTTTTTTCTGTTCTATCTTATTTCAACTGCATAGAACACTTTGCGATTTAAAAAAAATTGTCTCTGAATTAAATGGGATCGAAAGTAGCTCCATCTTTTGACGAATTACGGAACCAATTTGACAGTAGGATGCGACCATACAAATTCTAGCTATTTAAAGAATAATTGAATTAAAACCACTTATCACTTAAACAATTAACGTATTTCTATTTACGCAACAACGTAATTTACGTACGTAGTAGTTTAATAATTATTTGGTATTATTATTTGTAAATTTCGCAGATCGCAATCGATCGATACGCACCTCTCGCTGCGTATGCGCATAAACAAATCGATAGTTTTACATTTGTACAGTAGGTACGTTACAGATCGCGTTGGTAAAAGCATAATTTTGAAATGGATAAGAAAGTCAAACTTTCTCAAAATAGAACGTTGAACAGAAAATTAAACAACTGTCTACTAATGTATATTTTTTAACATAATCTCTAATGATGTTGGTTTTTTGTTTATTTCCCCCCAATTGATTTTTGGCGCTTAAGTAATTTTTTCATATAAAAAATGAAGTAATAATGGTAAGAATTATTATTGATAAAACAACGAGGCAATCATACAATACGAAAGGCAAAACAAGTGTTACTTTTTACTTGGACGAGTAGTCGCCTGGACGGGAAAAGGTCTTGAGTTCAAATCTCAATTTAGGTAGGTATACGATTTTTTAAGCGTTTTGCGTAACATTGCTAGCTTATATTACTTCAGAGAAAGAAGTTCTTAGACTGAAAGGCTATCTTATCTTATAACTGCTTGCAGAAATTCACTTAAACCAACGCGATATCTAACGAACTTCTATTCATATGATCTTTACGCATTCCAGTTTTATTGTCGAGTGCTAAAATGTCTTAAATATGATTTAAATCTATAAAATCGCCTGTTCTAACAATTTTGTCATTTGGTAACTAAACTTCAGTAAAGATGTGTATAAAAAGTCATAATTATGTTAAAAAATTAGGCCACCTAACGATACGTAAAAAACTAAATTCACTTTGAATGCTTAGTACATACTGATGCAGACCATCAGAGGAGTAGTATTTAAGGTAGATATGTATCTCTATATTGGTCCAAATGACAATCGCGATATATAAAGAATAAAAACATATGAGATAGCGTTATCTTATAATGGCACTCACGCTTTCAAACAAAATGTAAAATACAACATACAAGGAATGTAAACGTTATATAATGGATATTCAAACACATTACTTAGACAATTTCACGCTCTTACACAGTATTTAAATTGGGGCTCTACTAAATAAATCTGCCAAGCGTGGCGATTACGGCAAATGCCCCTCATGTCCTTGGGGGAGGCCTTTGTCCAGCAGTGGACGTCTTTTGGCTGAGATGATGATGATGAAAATAAATCGTACATTCGAGCATCGTCGACTGTTTCAATTGTACGGTCAGCAACGAAAGATGCTTTAGACTTTAGAACCATGTCGTAATAGCTTTACTAGCTTTAGTAACGAAGAAGCACCAGTATGATATTAAACTTATTTTGAGAGAGTACCGAATCAGTACATTACAGAGCATGATGATTATTAATAATGACTGATGACTGTCAGTCAGGCTGACATATTCAACATCTGTTTATACACAGAAACTGTCTAAATAAATTAAAATCTTTAAAAAATTTGGTTGAAGACAGATCGTTACTCGAATGTACGATGTACGGAGTATAAAGCCCCTGTACAGTAGACAATAAAATTATAAGACCGTGATTCCATACACCTTACATTAACAAACAATAATATCTGCGTATCAGCCAAGACACCATAAAGTTCAAATTATAAAACAGTTTTTGTTTAAAATACTTTTATTAAAAGCAATACTATGCAAACACGGTCCCAACCTATTAAAACCTAATAAGAGCTGTGAATAAATACATTTAAATGTCACACCTACACAGCCATACACCTCAGTCGCTACTATAAGTATAAACAGCCCGTTTCTGTAATGATCCCTCTATATAAACTTTGAAACATTCACGTTTCATTGTTATCAAAGAATTTAAACAGGGTTTAACGCAAACTAATTAGTAAAATGTATCATACCTCCTTTATACCCGACGTTTTGGCAGAGTTACAAAGGGCTGATTGATAGAACCACGGCCAGTGTAACTCGGACGAAACGTCGGGAATAAAGAAAGTCGGTCACTCGGTCGAAACGCCGGGTATAACGAAGGTATGATACCTTTTACTAATTAGTTTGCGTTAATACCCGTTTAAATGCTTTGCTCCCCTCTATGACTGATATTTGTTGTAAATTGTAATATACCCTATATTGGTTTCGAGTCTATTAAAATATTGTCGATAGATCGTATCTAAAAACAATGTTTAAAATCGGTCGTATGCCGTAAATGCCAGACACAATAAAATTCAATTGTTTGGCGGCGTGGATCCACGTTCCGGCATACATACATATTCGACATTATGTTTATTAGACCTAATTTTAATTCTCAATTCTAAATATAACATGTAACCTTTAGTCGTTTCAGAAATCGAGTCACAAATACTAAATGTTAGTACAAATTGGAAGCCACTTCAAAATCTTTGCTTTCAAAGACTTTTATTCATAGAAAATCCATTCTTTTTTGTTTCAATGACGATTTATCGTACGTAGTGTTTGTACTAAAATTCAGTATAAAACCTACTTTACAACATTCGTACAATGAAGAAGTAGAAAATTGACATTGATTGGATAGAACGAGTTAAAGACAGTGATTGATTACGTTCAATGATAGGACAGAGATTTACTAGAAGGAACCTATTAGAATTTTACTAAATCTCTAACAATGCGCATATGCACATAACTTTCTTAAATAGTGTACTCAACAGTGGGAAATTACAAACGTCATTTCTGAAGTGTTTAAAGTCTATTCGATTTGACTAGCCATTTCATCGATTGACCGGTCGTTTTACGAAGAGACTTTAAAACGCTTCGGGCTAAATCTCACTTACTAATTTATTTTAAGTAACACCTAACACAAATGATTACGTCATTACGGAAATTAAATTAAGAACTCTAATCAAGATATATTACGGGCCTTACTCATAAACAGAGTATACACTTCAATATATATATTTTTTTATTTATTCCATGTTTTGTTTACTTGAAGTTTGAAGTTTACATGACGAAAACAAAACTCTATTGAATACCTATTCAAAGCTTATACTCCATTTATTAGTATGGCAGTAAGAGTTCTCTAATTTCTAATTGTGGTCTAAATGCCTCAGCCAAATACCGAGCATCAACTTAAAAACGTGCATCAAACTGGTGTACATCTCACCGTCGCTCCAATTGTTGTTCTCGTCCCAACACGTCAACTTTCTATCGTAGTCCCTGAACGACGCGATCTTAACAAGGATTTTGCATAAAATTTCACGCGTCGACGGCTTTTTCTCCCTCTCATATCTCTCCTCTACCGTACAAATTCGACAGTCACAATTACTACTTATTTCTACTAAATCGGAAGTAATGGTAGAATTTCCGCTCTCATATTTGGCAACACTGCTTTCGCCCGAACGTTCGACGTCCGTCACAACGATAGTAGGAATCGAGTCGAGACGATAGATTAGTGACTCTTGAATGTTGCTACTAACATTTTTGATGTTATAGCTATCATGTATACTTCTAAAGCCTGGTCCTAGTTCCACATTAGTCTCGGTCGATCCTCGATATGTCTTTATAAAGCTACTGGCGGATATATCCTCACAGCTACGATAATTGTTTAAATTATGTTTGAGAACCTCTTTTCTTAAGTCGGTTTCAATCTTCCTCATGGCATGGTAAGACATATTCCTTACCAATCCAAGTTTCTTGACACGTCTTTTGGAGTCGTATTCTGTTGCCATAGTAGACTCTGTTGAAACACTTCGAAGGAATGGTCTGTTTACGTTTTCAGCGCTCTCTAGTTCCATTCTAGAATCAATGTTTTTAACAGATATTTTGGAAGAGATGTTTTTCCTGGCGTGTCTCATCATAGTCGGTAAACTACCCCCCTCATAAGCCTTGCTAGAAATATTAAACGATTTTTTGTTTTCATAATGTGATGTAAAGTTTTTGAGGTCTTCCAAAGAGTTTCTAGGCGTTGCATTTCTTTTCATTTTATTTATAAAAGGCAAAAGTCTACTAACGCTTCCCCTTTCTCTACTCGCGTCTGCAATACTTTCATTAGATCTGGTATTATCGACAGATATGCATCTATTATACGACATGTTTGTCATATCCTCTTCATCCGTACAGTCACTATTATCGGCTGCATAATTATCATGAGCCGGAAACGAGAAATTCCACTTCAATCTCCTAATCCGTGGAGATAGACTGGCACTGCCCATGTCAACACCTCTGTAACTATCTCTCGACACCGACAAACTCACATTCGGTCCGAGCGCCGTATCCAAATCAAAAGATGCACGCCTACTTTTCATACTATGAGAAGCGGCGATATCTTCAAAACTCCTGTACATTTCTATCGCTGGACTATCCTGCCCGTCCGAATGCACAGTCCACGTGGAACCGACTCCACTGCCGGACCAATCCGAACCAACCGTGTGCAAATGTTCAAACATATCTTTGCCTCTGTCTAAAGAGACTGCTCTTCGCAACGGTACTTCGTGATGATGATGAAACTTGTGATCTTCAAATTTGCCGAGCCACGAGTGGTTTTCTATATTGACGTTTAAAAGTTCCTGTCTAAGGTCTAGTTTTGAGTGTGTTGTGTTTATATGGGTGGTGGCTGGGCTAAGGGGGGTGGGGTGGGAATGCCTACGCGGGGGCGGTGGGGGCGCCACCGGGCGCGGACATCTTGTGCGCGAGCGTGGTGAACGAGCGGCGGGGGAACGATCCCACGGTGATATCAGACTCAGCAAAGAGCTTGCGAAAACTGTGGACAGAAAATTAATTTGTCTTTTAATAAAAGGGAAACGGTCATTTTTGAACAAGTTTTGTACAAATATATTTCATAAGATCAGAAAGATATATATAAAAATATTTCAAACTACACTTATATGGTCACATTAGCGATTTTACCATTAAACTGTTTTTAACTAAAGAAAGGTAAATTAATTTATTTCAAAAGACACTGACACTGATGGTCTAAGTATTTCTTAATCTATCTAATAAAATTAGTACAAAGAAAACACACATTGAATGTTACACCGGGTTTAAATCTTATGCTGTCTCTTTCTGTCTTTAATGACAAAAATGAGACAGTATCACTATAAAACCTATGGGTTAGAGTTTGACTATGTATAAACTTATTTTAACAGTTAGCAATCTAGTAACTAGTTTCTAATAATATTATTAATAATATTAAATTATTATTATTATTGCACACGCTCTACGTGATTATGTGTGCCAATATCTATCTACAAACGAAGCGTGTTAACTATTTGGAGATAATATCTATTTATATTATGTACTGTTTGAGATGTCATTCACATAGAAATTTATCAAAAAATTTACTTGAAAAATTAACCTTAGTACATTTAACAAATCTAAGGTTAAAAAAGCACATAGCACCTTTCTCGGTAACTGGATGACTACTCCAACAGTACAATATAAAACTAAAAACATGCATCAAACTCGTCTCAGTTGTAATACTATGAAGAAAACACTATAGTATACACACACATACAATTTGAGCGGTGTTGTGATTCAGTAAAAAGCAACCGAAACAATTTAGTTTTTAATATGTATCATTTATTATTATCATCATACATTTTTCATCATCGTCTACTTTTGATTTGTTATTACTCCTACATTTCCCATCAATATTTTAATCGAAAAATCAATGTCAATCTAATGTCAACATAAACATACTACACTGTTAATCGAGCAAAGCGCTGTTTTTCTCTTAATATTTCTAGCACAAGCAACCCCGAGCATCTAGTAAGGTACGAAGACAACCAAACTATCAGGTAATGTCATAAACATCACAACACCGCTCAACAAACACCACATACCATATCGTCTTCAGTACCAAGGGCCGAAAGAGATTCTTGGCGGCGGCGAGCGGCGACCCACGTCGCGCGACGTCAGTGCCAGCCAAAACCTACGCCACACACGCGTTAGGGACAAACAAAAGGGGGCGAACTCAATAAATAATCAGGGCAAAAATAAAGGGGGGATTACTAGGAACTTAAAGTACATAGGTACATACTAAGTTTTTGAGGTAAAATATTTAGAAAATTATAGAAAATTTTAACTGATACAAATAAATAATTAATTAAGATATACATATATAATTGTAGTATGAATCGCAAATTTAACAAGTAGAACGTTAAGTAAATTCGATATTATCATACTTTGGTTACAAGGTCATTTTGATGACCTATTGATTCTTTTTATAATTCAGTTCGATATTATATTCACAACTACTAAATATTGATGCTATAAATTTCATGTAAATAGCTCTTAGGTATGTTGATTAAAAAAGAGATACTGTAAAAAAGTCACAATCTAAATATGTAGGTACACAAATTGATCACACAAAGATAAAAACAAAATTGATAGGCTATGTTACAGAACTGTTATTTTTGTGTCCACAATACATTGTTATGTGTATGTTTATGTTCACACAATGTTCTTGTTATGAATGGAGCTGTATTGAATGTTGTAAGTATATTAAAAGTATGAAAAATGAAGTAGTGAAATACAAAATTACATTCGGGTGGGATAAAGGAGGTAAGGTTGGTTATATAAGGGCCGTGTAGAAGCTGTATAAGCATCGCCGAATGTCTCCCAAGAGTGCACCGTGCGTGTGCCAATGCAACGATGAGTCCGTGCCGCGGTCTAGCAATCTCTTTCGGCCCTGGTCACATTTTCCACATATTTTATATTAACCACCTAAAAAGACATAAAACAATTTTGAGTGAAGGCCAAATGTTTCTCGAAACATATTTTTAACCGATATAACCAAAGAAAAATGTACCAGAACCAAATTAAGCAAAGTGTGGTGAATGAGAAGACAACACCGTGTTCACAATGAAATTATGTATATAATTCGAGGGTCGATACAGAAGTAGTTTTGAAAGTAAGTGAGACAATAGATTATAGCATACATTCTTAAAGGTAAAGATAGGAAGAAGTTATTATTTCAAGCCAGAACACCATCAAGAGAAAAACCCGTACACCGTACGTACAGCACATCGACGCCTCCAAAACTGTCAAATTTATTTATTAAATGTTCAACCTTAACCCATTCACATAAAGTTTCTTTCCTTTTTCTTTATTTTCATAAAACAGCAGATACAATGATTAATCTCAACTACCTACACGAGGATGACCTGTATCGTAGGCAGTTCAACCTTCCTTTGTACAAATCAAACTGAATACATTATGAAAAAACAATATCATTAAAAGTAGGTACATTAAACGATATAGTGACAGTCTGGTTATTTTAGTGTCAGTAAAAGCGACTCGGTCATACCATAATCCAACGTAAGTAGGTAATCAGTAATCTCGTCTTTACACTTTTTCAAATTAAGAGGGTATATATTAAGAATTTTATTATTTTTTTTATTTAAGAGACCAGATAGAAACTGCTTCAAAGTCTTATGGGGAAAGGAGAATGGGCAAGTTGGTCTACCTACTCAGCATCAATCAAAGGGACATCTCATAAACTTAAATTTTTCGTATGACCGCAAATGTGTAGCTTATGGGGTCCTTGTGAAAATGTCAAAAATAATTACAGAGTGTTTCTTCTTCGTTATATTTTTAGAGCATACAATCGAGTCATACAAGAGCAAAGCAGTATTACACTTACGCGCTAATAAACAGAGGAATTGAAGGAAGATACGCTTTCAAAAATTATTATTGCACGTGTTTAATTGGACGTCGTCGTCGCACAATTGGGTCATGTGCACATGTCATATCAATCTTGTGGTACTTGTGCTGGGCATCAGGAAGGTTTCACACCGCCCATCTGAATAATGTTATTATGGACACTAGCATCATGTGATACCGCAATTATAATATTATGTAATAAATCACCGAATTTTTATTTTTTATTTTTCTAAATTATGCCAGCCCCTAGTACTTTTACGCTAATCGTTATTAGTATCTTTTTATTAGCATAGACGGCGTTAGTGCTGAGTAGGTAGACCAAAGTTCATATATTTTGCCCATTCTCCTTTGACAGGGTGTGGCAGTGTGATGTGCGGGCGTGTGTACGTATTACCGTGTACATAGTGAGTTTTATAAGAACTGAAATTGTAGTCCAAAACGATACCAAAAAAACTTTTAAGTAAAAGGTAAATACATTTTAAAAACAAAATAGATTCCAACTTACTTTCTAAACCACGAAACGTAGGCTCGATATAAACATGGAATTATGGGAAGGCATGTTCACTTTTAGAACGAACATGCTAGCGACGTGCGTTCATTGTTCATTAAGTCAAGCGCCTTACATTATGTATGCAATTTATAAATAATTCAGATTTCATGCACACTACTTGGCGCTAACATGCATAAGGTTTCGTAGCATAACTCCTTCATTCCATAAGCAAAAACAGATGAGATATTTTTATTTAATAGTCTGCTTTAAACCCTTTTATTTTCGTACAAATTCGAAACACGATTTCTGCATTATGACCGTAGTTTTAATTAAGCGTACATTTCGGTAGCAAAATATCTCATCTGTGTTGACCTTAACCTTTTTAATGCCCATTCCAAAGATATAGCAAAATATCTTAATTAAGTGCATAGTCATATCAAAACATAACCTAGTAATAAGAAATGGCAGGAATCAGTTACAGCCGGTTGCAGAAACATATTTTACATTTTCACCATTTCAGTTTTACTTGTTAGGAATACGAATTATCTATAGAAAACAACACCCCGTAAAACATATCGGAAGGTCTGATAATCAAATTGAGATTCGTTCTAACAAATCTAAATATTACATTTTACGAATTAGATTAGACCGGCCAATAGTGTACAGTCACGGGCATTGACATGTAAACAATGTAGCTCTTAATACAATGGAATAAGGGTCCAAACTAGTCAAAAGTGTGTATTTGTTAATGCCCGTGACTGTACTGAGTGCTGTCAGTTGTTTAGTGTCTAGTGGTGTATTTTTTTTAATATTATCAATATATTCATGATTTATTGTCTTGATTACAATATTTATAAGCAGTTACCTTGAAAAACGAAGACCGTAGTGTTTATTTGATCATTTGATACTGTTGTACTGTTTTTTTTTTTAATTTAAACTAATAATAAAAAATATCACGATATTGTTTTCTACGAAGTAGCTTGCTCATTCATAAATGCCTAGTAGTCAATGATCTATCCATCTATTTATTTATACTACTTAATAAATGAGAGTAAATCTTTATAGTGTGTCATTTCAATGGTACCAACTACATTGAATATGATCATTGACGTGGTACTCACAACTTCCTGATCCCGCTGTTTCTCTTCCAGGGCGCGTCGTCCGGCTCAGCGGGAAGAGGGCCTTGGACGGGCGCTTCTTCCTCTTCCGCCGCCAGCGTGCTCATTGAGGGGGATGTGTCTGAACTGCTGCAAATGTTAAATAGGTAATTCATTTTAGTCGATGTTTCACAGATTCTAAATCCGACAGATTCTTATTTTATTTTTTTATAATATCGTACGGGTAAAAGCCCTTGGCTTTCATCTTACCTGATGTTAGGTGGTGATAAGGCCGAAGGTGGAAGCGCACTTCACCCGGAACCCTCAACTACTGAGGGCACTGGCTATCTTATCTCTAGCTGCCGGAACACAACAATGCTACAAACATTGATGTTATGGCGACATATTTAGTTAAGATGGTAGTAGCTAGCCAGGCGGACAAACAAGCCCTACCACCAACCACACCGAGTACACAAACATGTACCCCCCGCTGGGAATCGAACTCGGGACCTTTGGCTCTAAACCGGTGGTCTTAACCACTAGACCACAGAGGCGGTCTCCACATATGACAGATTCTTCATTCGACAGATTTTGGGAAAAGTTTTAAAAGTAAAGGTATGTGTGACATTTTTTTATTATAGTGGAAAAATGTTGTCAATAGTATTTGAAGTGAATAAATATCGATGGAGGACACTCAGGTTCAGTGGCCGGCCATATTAGTCGCAGAACCGATAACCATCGGGGTATCGTGCTCAACGCCATGCACTTAAAGAGACCTGTCTACTTATCTATACTAATATTATAAAGCTGAAGAAATTGTTTGTTTGTTTGGTTGAACGCGCTAATCTCAGGAACTACTGGTTCGAATTGAAAAAATATTTTTGTGTTGAATAGTCCATTTTTTGAGGAAGGCTACAGACTACATTACGCTATGACTAATAGAACGCGGGTGAAACCGCGGGGCACAGCTTTACCTTCAACATCAGCTCGCACCCTTGTAGATGGGCTTGGCGACTGGTCCTGACCCCTTTAATTTTTATCTTCCACTTCACTAGACGTTACCTGTCTGGCTGCGGTACCACCTCGAGTTCATTCCTTTAGTCAAGGTGTACGAGCTAGCTTCGTACAGTCCATATTTCCTTTAGCAGCACTTTTCGAGTTGACCTCATTTGCACCTTTATTAAATTTTATTGCACAAACCAGTTCGCAATTACCTACCAAGAGCGTCGCGCGTACTCATTACCTGCCATTTTACCAATAAGCCGTAGAAATTTATATTGTTTTATTTTATTGTCTAATTACATCAGTTTTATCTTACTTCTCTTATCATTTATCTCTAACATCGGGGCAACCCGAACATTAGTCCTTCGAGCCGGATAGCTCGAAGCTCGTGCTCGCGTGGGCTGAGAGGACGGTCCTGACCACTTTACTTTTTCCCTTCCACTTCATTAGACGTTACCTGTCTGGCTGCGGTTCCACCTGCAGCGCCTGCAGCTGTTCCTCGGCGCGGTTCAGCTTGAGCTTGAGCTCGTTCCTTTCGTGAAGGATAGCTCGGAGCTCGCGCACGCTGAACGTGGGCTTTGACGACTGGTCCTCGTCGTCCATACCATCGGGGGTCACCGCGCCGCATGCTGCGCACTTCTGAAAGGGAGTGGAGCTATTGAGCAAATAGCAAGCAAGCAAATAGCCTATACTGTCCCATTTCTGGACAATGGCTTCCATCATTGAAATCAATCACTAACTTTATCTAGTGAATGGGTTAACTCAAATAGTTCGGCCAGGCGCTTGTGTGTTGTTGTAAATTAAACTCTAAAAGTATTATATTAGGGTATATCTATAAAATACTTTTCGGGTCTTTTAAAAGCCCCGTCGCAGTATCTGGGTATCAATACGCTTGCCGAATGCGGGTTGGTGATCACAAACCCGGGCTGTGCATCGAAAAATCTGAAATCTTTGCCCTAGCTGGGGATTGAACCCAGGACTTTCGGGTATCGGGCCGAGGGCTTTGCTACTCGGCCACTGAAGCGGTTTAGTAATTAGCTAGTAGATTATTGATATTATCAACTAATTTTATGTCCCCACTGCTGGGGCACGAGCCTTCCCTATGGATAGAAACTTCGCAGGGAGAACGGACCGTAAACTACCACGCAGGCGGCAGGCACGCTTATTCTGCTCTTGAATTCGATCAGAACGCCTCGAAGAATCTAGTATGCATGATGCCCTTTCGTCTAGAAACCCTTAGAAGATGTTTGGTCACTACGGCATGGGAATCCTTAAGTTTCTTGTCAACCATAAAATCCAGTACCCCGTACCTAACTAGATTCTTCGAGGCGAGAGCGCCTCCAAAGGCCAGGATCTGTTCTAAAATCTAGCCCTTACCTTGTCTTGCGCATTCACTTGCTGCAATGCGGTGATGTCCCGTTGCTGCGCTTGGACGATGGCTGTCAGTTCCGAACGCTCTTCGCACACCAGGCGCATCTGCGAGTAAAACAAACAGTTGATTGGATGTAACTTTTTGAATAATCAGGATCATCACGTCAATTTTTATTAAATATTATTCCACGACAGGTATTAAACGCATAAAACTCATTTCACCTGGAAGTAACTATGAGCTCTTCAAGCAGTACTGTAACACAGTTGTTGCGGTTGCGAAAACGAGACACGTGTATCGTTGCGTATACACGTGTCTCGTTTTCACAACTGCAATAACATTGCAGTAATATTGCTCTTACGATTTCATGGTAAAGTCCATAGTCACGATAAAGCCGAACGTGGAAGCGTACTTCATTAGGTATTCCCAACTGCTGAGGTAACAACAAACAACCTTCTGTGTCACAATAACATTAGTAAAACTTCAGCGATTTTTCCTACACCAGTAAGTAACGAATTCCGTCTTACGGGCTATAGTCTTCGAAAAATCCGAAACACACTTTGGCCGATCTTAGAATTGAACTCATAGGACCAATCAGTTACCGAGATCACAGAATACTTAATGTGCAGGTCCGAGATACTAAAATAAAAAGTCTATTTATTTGTTAACCTCTTTTCTCAAGTTTACAAATCCTTCAGCCAGATAATGGTTCACTGATAGATTGTTAACTTGCTTTCTAATTTAATCATAATGCCACCTTGGTTGCCGACTTGTGAAGCAACACGATTTATCAATCAACGAAACGTTATTAAGGAATGTTTACAATTCTCATTGAGGTATTTTAACTATCGCATGTCAATACACAGATTAGCACATTTTGCCTTGCTTCAAATACGTAATTTAAAAAAAAAAAAATGTTAATGTTAATTTGTTTTGTTTATTGTTTGTAATGTTATGCACTTGGTATTTGTTTATTGTTCCTGTTGTTCCCTGTTGTTCCCTTTAGTTGATTGGAATATTAGCTCAGTAGACATTAATCATTAGACTGCCATCATACATAAGATGATCATCATCACCGACTCATTTTATGACACCACTGCTGGGACACGAGCCTTCCCTATGGATGGATAACAAATCGTTAACAACAACCAATTCGCACTGGGCCCGCGTGGTGGTTTATTGCGCGTTCTCCCACGTGCTCGTGCCCCAGCAGAGAATCGGGACTGACAATTTATTGTACCGATAATTACGAAGATCGAAAACTTTTAACATAGTCACCCATCCGAAAATAAGACACTGCGGAAGTGGCTTAACTCAGACGAATACGATCACCGCTATCATTATTCATTACCATACATATAGATAGATATCAAGAATAGTTAGCATAGATCGGAATAGGCAGTTTTTTAAATATTATTTATTATCAGCAAATAGGTAGGTAAAGATGTAGAGTATAAAAAAAATGCGGAATCGTTATGAAAAAAAAAGTAATCCAGTCTTGATCCTGTCTGTGGTATCCACGCTACATTCATACCAACATGGAAATATATATAAAAAACACTCTACCCTACCCATTGATTCTCTATGCTCACTAGTTAAATTTATTATCACTAGTTAAGTTTACTATAAACGATCCCAAGACTAAGTCGCAGGGCTAGGTAAGCACTTAGATACTCAACATGCGACTGCCACTCTCGCTTAAACTTATACTATATAAACTTAATACCTAATATAACTTATACTTTATATTCAAACGGGGACCGAACCGTCACTGATGTATGCTATATTTTTTCTTTTTAAACAGACACATAGTATCTGTTTTTACTAAAATTATGTGGATAACTGTTATTGGCTTCGTTACGATTAAACATATTTGTAAAGCATTTAGTATTTAAGCTCTTGTTATCCTGAATAAAAAATAAAAATAAAAAAAATACCTGATTCTGTAGCTGTTTATGTTTGCGACGTAGATCCCGGCTGACTTGAGCCAACCTCTCCACCTGGTTCGTCAACTGCAAAGTGAAGTCCAATATAGCCATTTTAGTACAAAAATAACACAATTACACACACTCAAAGATTTCACATAGAAGCTTCTTATAAAAAAACTATCGTAAAACATATAGTTAACACCATCTTGCACGTGATGTTTTTACTCGAAAGTGGGTTTAATGATTGCGCTTTGTTATCAATCGAGAAACTACGTGACAGGTGAATATAGGTTTAAAATAAATAGAGATAACAGTCCAAAACAGTTCAATAAAATGGGTGTGTTATTAGATTAGATACGGCAATATCAAAGAGAATAACAAATCATCTAAAGACATTCACGAATATCGGGATTATGATACATAAAAAAATATGTAATAAATTTAACAACCTTTTTAATTACGTTACCTATTTATTATTATACTTCGCGATCGTTAAATAATTATTTGTAGAATTATTTATTATCATAATAAACTACCTGCCTAAAAAGTAAAAATACAGGGTTAGGTATTACGAATTAAGAAGAAAACTCTTCAAACGATCCATTCTCCGTTTCAAATAGTAATGAGGCTCGTCATTCTTTAAATAGCTCTCCATTTATCATCGCAAAATTGACAGTTCATCGATACAATCTTTTATTCAATTCTTTCTCCAACGTTTATCAGAAAATGCTTCCATTTTAATATTATAGTAATATCGTATCGAATGTCAGAAAGAAATTTCATTTTCGCTATTCACTTTAGACGGCAAAGACAGCTACGTTGCAAAATAATATTCTATACATTTGAAATAAGATTGAAAATCAACAAAAAGTACAGAATGCTGTTGTTACCGTTAGAGGGTTACTTCAAAGTAAGATTACGACTATGACAATGATTTAGAATAAAAAGAATATTTGTAGTAATTAAGCATTATAAAAAAATTTGTTAAGTAAAAAAAAGATGATTAATCAACTTAGATGTAGATTTTAAGTATATATTTTTTCTAAATAACTATAAGTAATGATGGTATTTTTTTACTAATGTAATATCACCAAATATTTGTCCATTATCCATGTTGAAAACCCAGTCATAAATTTTCAGGAAACTAAGTAGTCTTATTATAGAATGTTGATGCCAGTCAATAGAGCAGTTCGTTTGAACACGAACCGAAAGCTTTTAGATAAATTGGTTATTGTCTAAGCGACATGCCGCATAGATCTCATATAAATATATGAATTTACTGGGAAAAGATACAGAAACTACAAAAACATATTGCATTTCAGATATATATTGTAGTAGATAGTATATATAGTAGTATCTGAGAAAACAGAGTTTTATACTACTTACTTAGTATAGGTCTCATAGGAATACTTTAAGCTATTATACCAGACGTTATTCCCAGTTATAATACTTTCTATAAAATGAAACGCGAAAGATTAAAAGTGTATTTAATTTTGTATCTGAATATTTGACTTGAATGATAATAATATACAGTATTTTCTAAAATTTAAATAATTTTATATTTTTAAAATATACTCACTACTGAATCTACATTTACAGTTTAACTTAAAATAAACGTCCGAAATACATGATTAGCTATACTAATATTATAAAGAGGAAACCTTTGTATCTTTGTACGTATGTATGTATGTATGTTTGCAACGAATAAACTCAAAAACTAATGGACCGATTTAAAAAATTCTTTCACCATTAGAATGCTACTTACATTAGCGCTGAGTAAAATAAGCTATATTAAAAAAAATGTCCACCCGTGCGAAGCAGGGACGGGCCGCTAGTACTAAATAAAGAAACAATATTGTTAAATTACCTACCTATTACAGACTAAAAAAACAAGTGGTCAATAATTATTCAATATGTCTGTAAAAGTGTCGTTAGCCTTGGAAGCTTTCGCAGCACCGTAAGGAATGTAATAAAATAAATTGAAACAATCGGGAACAAGAGAGAGAGAGAATACCCACGAAATAACCGTCAATTAGGTGGTACACAGACAATAAAGCCTGGACAGATGACGCATCTGGCAGTCTGGGGAGAAATGCGTCACCTAGTCTATAGCACTGTTAATGTCACCCATAGGTCACTGTCATGAGTGCCACCATAAAATGAACTTTACTAACTAGGAATAAGAGTGAAGTTCGAACGAAACATTTTAAAGGGTTATAACACACTGCGAAGCTCCTCAAGTACACGTTACTATCAATAAATGTCACAATTCGATATTGTCTAGCCTTCTAGCGTTTTATTGTTTTCGTACGTTATTTGTGTAAGCGTTAATAATAAAGAATTTATTTTTCAGTACCGGTAAACGCTTTGGCTTTGTTGCATACGATTTTATCATGGCGACATACATACGTAAGATGGTGCAAAGAATTCATCATCATCAGCTCTTTCCTATGGATGGATAGGGAGAACGGGCTATAAACCACCACGCAGGCCCAGTGCGAATTGATGGTTGTTAACGACTGCTAATGCAGCCGGAACCAACGGCTTTACGTGCCTTCCGAAGCACGGAGGAGCTCGGAATGATAAATTTTTGGTCACCCATCCGATGACCAGCCTTTGCGAAAGTTGCTCAACCTCAGCACTCACAGACCGGGCGCGTTAACCACTGCGCCATCGACCTCCTCGCGTAGAATTCATTAGTAGCAAATAATTGGCTCTTCCTCATATTTAATTTGTAAATAAATAATTATGACAATCTTAAATAAAATTGCCCCGAGCAAAAAATGTGGCAGTACCTAACACAACTAATATTTACAGTAAAATCACGATTTAATCTTATAAAACGGCTTATTATATTATCTATTTTTAAATTGGCTCAAAACATCAAGTATCGGCAAAGATATAATATCCGTGATACTATCATATCTCGATAACACCTGTTTGTAAATTCCAGAGATCTAACCATAAACATGTATTGCGATCTTTGCGATCCAATTTGTGTTCATAACTGAATGGCTTTGATTCAGAAATAGTATATTTATATGTATTATTTTAAGCTGTATGTTTTCATAATAAAGAAAAATAAAATAAAATAAAAATAAAGTAATATAACCTACACCGCCACCACATGACTGAGTCAAGTGCACTATATTTTCCCATATTTATGGATCGCTTTACTTCTGAATCGTCAGCCAAATCTTAGTTTAATTTTAAGTTTAGAAAATTATTGATTTACAAAATAAAACAATATTTGCATTTTGCGATAGATATATATCGATATCTACATAATCTCAAGTTAACAGCGTAAAAATTAATGACTAAAAGATTCTAATAAACTTACAGGCGTTAAAAGGAAGTCAGCGAGAATCAAAACCGATTAAGCCTCCTTTATTTAATAGTCGTTAATTACAGACTTCGTTAATAAGTCTCCTTTGTGCATTACATTGGATCAAGTAGCGAGCTCGCCTTGAAGGCAAAGAAATTTAAGTCTTTACTAAGTGATTGTCGCATTTGAACCTTTGAAATGTAACACTCAACGTCTCATGTTGTTTCCTAAAGTTTACGCAAACACTGCACATTGAACTGGAACACTTTATACGGATCTACTTGCGCTTGTTTTTCATCATCATCAACCTATTTCAGCTGCTGGACATAGGTCTTTCCTAGACAAGAAAGAATATACATTTTCGCCTTTTCTTAAGTATTAGGTTACACCTTATGCTCTAATTATTTTACATAGGACCCTTTAAAAGAAAATAAAGAGAGAGAAAATTCTTAAGCGCCATATGACAGACAAGCAATTTAACTCATATATGTCTAGGTTTGTGGCAGTCAACGTGTTGACAATTCGTCATTAAAACCATGACAAAATAAATTTGTTGAATCATCATCTACCTCAAAATATTAACAGGAAAGATTTATCGAGTATCTATGAGCAATTTACTGAGCTTAGTTATTTACTTAATAACCCGTCCTTTAGGTAAATACGTTAAGTAGCTAAAAATGCTAACTTTAGTAGCCAAAAATGTTACCTAATAAATAATAATGATATTTATTTATGATTGATATTTTTTTGAATAATTGTGGTACCGATTCTAGTGCCTAGTTGGACAAAAAAAAGTAATACAAATATGGCTCGGTGAAGCCTAATTTTCGAGATTTTAAATTATTTAAGTAATTTATAATTTGAAAAATCTCAAGGGTAACACGCCTTTATAATATGACGTAATCACACACACAAGTGCTATCAATTTTATGTCTAGAGCTCTTAATAATCAAGTGTCATACGGACGTCATACTCCACTCGACGTTTATCGTATTTTGTCGGAGTCGTTCGTGAAGTGTAAGGTTTTCTTTTTCACTCTTTTGAAAGGCTTCGTTTACAAGGAAGTACTATCGATATTTTTTTTTTTGTTTCAGAAATTAAATAAGTTAATTAGGCAGTTTTGGATCCATGATGTTGATATAACATTATTTCGTAACACCACCAGGAATCCATGGTTAAAATCTGTCGGTATACTCCTCACCATGTATATTTACAAGATAAAAACTATCCAAAGGTCGTGGATTCGGTTCCCACTCGGGCTCCCTGAGACTGGTTGATATTGACATTCTCATTTAACCAGTCAATTCCTTTCCGAGACTTGCGTCTTTTTGAATGATATCATCACATGTATGAAGCAGAAATATATTTCCGTATAATTGTGAATGAAATCAGGCAACCGAGTACAGAAAGGACAGATTGTCATATTCGGTTTCATCTTCTACCTCACAGGTAATACAGTCATCATTTCAGATTGCACCAGCAAATATTTCCAAAGCTTTGAAAGGAACCGTATCTTTACACAGTTAAAGCAGAAAATCGCTCAGCTCATCTACAAAGCTATCTAGCTCGTTAAGTTGACCTAGTTGCGGTAAATTTGGACAATCCGATTCGTCGCCTTAATTTTGTTGAACTTAATTCGGTAAAGCCAAGTGCTGTGGACGTTACAGTATTTGTGGACAAGGATGAAGTAAGTAGCGTTTAATAATATATATTTTTTTAAATATGTAGATTTTAATTGCGAAACGAAAGTAAATAACAAAAAGGAAGAAATGGAAGCCGAACGAGCTGATTGGAGGCAGGTTGTATAATTTCATTGATGTTCAATCTTATTAAGAGTCAATAAGGTTAATTTGTGGTTTCTAATTCGCCAATCGCTACTGGCTGACGAACGTTAACGTTGAAGAATCAAAGTCAGCCAATCACTAACATGCTGCTGCTGCTTGCTCCTCTCCTGTAATTTTTGGTGGCACAGCTATGCCCTGTGCTTCTAAGTGGTACCTACAGTGCTTCCATTTTCTTAATATGTTTCTCTAAACTATTTCCTCTCATTCTAAAATAATTAAATTATAAGTTAAAGGAGTAGCAACTCTATAACTGACAGAAATCCGACGACAGCCCAAACACGAAGTTTGCCGAAAACAATAGACAAATAGATGCACTGTGATATGTGACATGCATTGTTTGTTGGCAAGTGGACGACTTGAATAAAATGCATGTAGTGGTTGATAGTGATGTCTCCAACTCACCCCATCAATGACTTGCTGCTTGTCCTGAAGCTGCAACTCTTGGTGGCGCAGCGTTGCTCTCTGTTTCTCCGCGGTGCTGCTGAGCCGCGACAATACTTCTTGGTCGTGCTCCCGAGCCGGTGACGGAGGGGCACTTGATCCTGCGCAATATATAGATCAAATGTTAAGATCTAGCTGTAAGGTAGTAAGTTTTTGTGATATGCACGCGTCGCGTCATTACATAAGTCTATCATAGTTTATAGTAGTTTATCAAGGTACGGGGAATCGGATAGACCATACAATGCGAAAAACCGGGGGCGGAGATTTGTATTTGTATTTATTTATTTGCATATCACACGGTATTACAAAGGTAACAAAAAAATAATAAAGTACATAAGACGTGTGATACCCTGTAAGGGCACCGCAAAGTGTAGAGCACTACTGTACACTACTGCATCCTTGTAGACACTTCAATTTATAAAAAAAAAAAGAAAACATTACATACATTGCACTAACAAACTAATTTACACATATATATTAATTTATTCTAGATATATCTTTATATTTATATTATATTATACTTATCATTATTTACTTATTTGGCACTTATTATCAAGAAATACCTCCTCTAATTTATAAAAGGCTTTACTAATTAGGTACTTTTTTAATCCCTTTACAAAGCAAGACAATTTTGTTTGATTTTTTATGTGATTAGGGATACAGTTATAAACTTGAATAGCCATAGAGTGGGGGCCGGATCTATATAGGCTAAGAGTAGTGAAAGGAAGTTTTAATTTGTTTGAATAACGGTTATTTCTTTTTATATTGGTGATTTCTGTGTAGAGATAAAGATTCTTTTTTACAAATTTACAGCACTCTAATATATATATCGATGTTAATGTTAAAATATTGTGATTTATAAAATATGGTTTACATAAAATGGTTTGGTCTGATATATTAAAAAGTATTCTAATACATCTTTTTTGTAATACAAATATGTCCTGTATAATTGAGCTATTCCCCCATAATATTATTCCGTAGGTGAGTCTAGAATGAATGTATGCGTAGTATGCTGTCAGGGCGGATTGGAAGTCTGTTGATTTTTTAAGTTGAGTTAAAGCATAAGTGAGTGATGAGATTTGTTTTGCAAGTTTGTAGATATGAGGTTTCCAGTTTATGTTAGAATCCATTTCAATTCCAAGTAGCGTAGCTGTGTTTTTGATTTCAATTTGTGTGTTGTTTGAGATAGCTGGCGAATCCGATCATCATAAAATCATTCTTCATCATAAAGTAATCAAAAGTCATCAAAACTAATCAAAAATTGTTGTTAATGCTTGTGACTGTACCAAAGATGCCACGATGCCAGAAGTGGTGCAAACGCACTGTAGAGATACCAGTTTCGATTGCAATAGAGCAGAAAAAACCATGATAGCATACATAATTTCATTAGGACTGGAAATTCGTAACGGTAAAAGGATCGCATCATGAAAGAATTTTCCACGTAAAGTAAAACAAGACCCAGACATATTTAGAATACTTTGCATGAATAACATATAACAAGTTAACCTTGGCATTGTCATGTCCAACATTTGATGACATAATATGATTAATAGTAGAATATTTCGGCATTTTGCTGCTAGTAAACATCTTTGAAACTAACTCAGAACACAATGTTTATTCTATGTCGCATTCGATTGAGCAGTCGCAACATAACTTAAGTGTTTTAGTATAAGGTTTAGTAGACTCTCTACTCGCAATTATCGAAATATTCAACTCAGAAGACGAATTATTTTAAAAGAATCTACTCCACTTTAATGAAATTCGATAAAAATAAGTCATTTGATGTCCGAGATAGGGTTGCCAGCCATATAGCATTCATAATATTGAACTTTGCTCTCATTTCACATTTATGTTTTTGATGGGATAGAAATTACTAAAAGTCTTGACACACATAGCCTCCTTTTATTTAGAAGAAGTTAATTCGAGATTCCTTCCGAAAATTTATATAATCAGGAAAAAAATTGAGGTTAATAAAACTACGGAAGTTTCATTTAAAGTTAGAATGTGAAGAATGTTTGTTTTAAATACCTAAACTATCCTGACCACACGGGGGAAATTTAATAAGGAAAACTATGAAACAACTACGCCTCTTAAATCGATCAAGCTAAGATAGGGGACAACGACAGCACAGAATAAATAATAGTACTACGACAGCAAGAATGTAATGGGACCTAATACTTTTTTACTGCGACAATGTTAAGGAAAAAAGTTTTACATTGGAGGATTTCGTCGGCCAAGGTTTATATATTTTTTAAAGCTCCGCAATATGGTAATAAGCAGGGATGCGCCGAACGTTCGATCTGACATTCGTATTCGTATTTCCAGGGAAAATTTGTATAGGTAATTATATTCCTTATATGACGCAGGCTTTATTTGGGCATATTAATTACACCTTTATTATTATTATCAGCCACTACTTTTTCACTGCAGGGCAAAGGTCTACCCTCCTTCCTTCCACATATCTCTATCTTGAGCTAGTTCGAACCAATTCCTCAAGTAGGAGTCTAACTCATCCCGCCATCTCCGTTTAGGCTTTATTATTACATCTAAATCCGATAATTTTATTTAACTTTTATAATATTAGTAACATTGATGTAAACGAAAGGGAAATAAAAAATGCCCTCACTGATTTTTGGCTGAGTCATTTGGCTTTTGGAATAAATGTTGCCGTGTATTAGACAATAACATTTTTTATTACGTTGGCTACCTTGAATCCAGACTATGAACTTTTAATTTAATTGTTAGGCACTATGGATGCACGTATGGCATATCAAAAGAAAGAAAAACGTATATAATAATTATTATAAACGATTCGAATAATTACGTAGCAAGCATTATTCAGATTTTTAATTACGTTGGATTAGATAAGATAATTTATTTGCTATCAAGTACAAAATCCAACATCTGCTAACTTCTAATCACGGGTGAAGTAACATGAGCCCGATGAACGTATAAAAACAATAAATTACGATAATCTATATTAATATTATATAGCTAAAGAGTATGTTTGTTTGAACGCGCTAATCTCAGGAACTACTGTTTCGAATTGAAAAAATATTTTTGTGTTGGATAGTCCATTTATCGAGGAAAGCTTTAGGCTATATAACATCACGCTGCGACCAATAGGAGCAAAGCATCAGTGAAAAATGTTGCAAAAACGGGAACAAGAGCCTAAAAAATTAAAAATTCTGCCGAAAGTCAATATTCCACGCGGACGAAGTCGCGAGCACAGCTAGTTATATTATAAAACTATATTTATTATTGTAATTGTCAGGTACCAGGCTTTTTAGACCATGTCCGCCCAATTTTTTGTTACGGGTGAGCACAGTGCCTTCATCTCACCTGATGTAAAGTGATGAAAAGGCCAATGGTGGAAGCGCACTTCACCCGGGATCCTCAACTACGAGTACTAAGGCACTGGCTTTTTTATCTCTAGCTGCCGGAACACAACAATGCTACAAACATTGATGTTATGGCGACATATTACAGATAAGATGGTGGTAGCTAGCCAGGCGGACAAACAAGCCTTAATATACCACCAACCAAACCAAGTACCTACACAAACATGTACTACCCACTGGGAATCGAACCCGGGACCTCTCGGTCTGCGACCGGTGGTCTTTACCACTAATCCACCGAGGCGGTATTTCTTTACGTATCTTGCCGGTCCGGCTTTCAGTACGTCTTTTTTAGTGTAAAATATTCCAGGAGGTTGCGCAAGACAGGCCCAAATGGTGGCTCTTATTATCGAAGGCCAAAGCTCACTTTGGGTCGCTGAGCCAACGTATTAAGTAATAAAAAATCCGGTATTTAGGGCCAAAACGCCGGCTACGTATGTACGTAAAGAGTAAGGCCGTTGAGCCGTGTCTGTTTTTTGGATTTTAAGGACCTGCTAACCCTTTTTGTAATAGATAATAGACGAAACATAAACAAGAGCAGCCCAATAATCAGCATCAATAAGCAAGCGCATTGCGTATTTTGGCTAGCGTTTCGTTTGTATATGACCTAAATAAGCGAAGTGTGCTTACGATTTGCAATACGGATATTCTGTATTAACATATCAATAACTACTTAGCTTTTGTTCGCGGCTTTACTCACGTGGGCAAATTATGTTTGTTCTGTTTCTTCACAAGTGTAGGAATCAGTAAACGCGTGATGTTTTGCGCGCGATAGCCATACAAACTTTCCACCATTATTTTACCTCTCTAGGGGAGGTTTTTCTTAAAATGCTTAAACACGTCATTCTTGATTTTTAATGAAAAATCTATAGATCGATTAAATTATTCATTTTGATAGTTATTACTTTAAAAATAACGCGTTCCCCAAAAAAACCTTTTTCCCTTTTTTTCTCCTTTAAAGAAAAATAAACAAAATTCCTGAGACAGGTTATTCTTTAATTCTTTTCAAGAACCCAAATACCAATTTTCATGTATTTTCCTTCAAAACTGACGGACTTTCATACAAACTTTCACTCCCTATTTGACCCCTTAGAGTATCATTTCCATAAAATCCTTTCTTAGTGGCTGGTTACGTCACTCAATTAACCTACAGTCCAAATTTTATGTAATTAGCTTCAGCGGTTTAGTCTCGGCGATGATGAGTCAGTCAGTCAGGACAAATCATTATATGTATATAAAACTCTAAACAACAACCTGTTCAGAGTTCACACACCACAAGTCACTACTATGTCTACCCGCCTGCTCGTTTGCCTCCTTTTAACATTAAAAAAAAATGTGTCTAGTGCGAGTTTTATCCACCATCCAATCACGACCACAAAGAGACTTTTCGCGTATCTTAATCTTAAATAAATCTCGTAATTAAACAAAACAAATCATAGTTTAATAAAAAAACAAAAGAAAGTTGCCATATATTCACTCGCAGATAAATTTAAAGCAAAACGCACCTTCTTTGAACTCAACCTTTTAACGGGCGTCAAACTCATAACACCTCTTCTATTTTAGGGGTAAAACGACCTTTTTAAATGGCGAAATTCCTAGCAAACGTAATGGACCGTCTACTGAAAGTATTACTCAAGAATAAGCTCTATCATAAAGAAAAAAAGATCTATGTCGGTTGTCTCACCGTCAGCCGGTGCATTGATAGTCCGCCTGAGCCGTTTATTCTCATCTTGGAGTCGCCCGACCGCTGTCACCAGATCCGCAGACTCAGTCCTCCACTGCTCCTCGATCGCCTCTATTTCCTGTGCAATAGATCACAAAATACAATCACAATACACAAAGAAAGGTGCATTAGTTACGGTTGAAGGCATCTCACGCATTTGTTTTATGCTAATAATAAGTTACATAATAATTTCACTGAAACGCTTTTATGAATTATCTATATTGGCTTATAAGAGCGCCCGCACACTGGGCCACTCCACTAGTGGCGGCCACAGGCGCAGCCACCAGTGGCAGTATGACATCAATGTTTTGTTCCGTCAATTCAGTGTTTATAAGTAACTTTTTAGGATACATAATTTCATGCTTAGGTCAAATCAAAAGAGGAAAATGTTTTAAAGAGCTATAAGGTGATTTCATTTATACGTTTAATGTTCTGGAATTAATTATTGTTGTTGTCAACATACATTCCTATTGGGCGTTCGTGTGGCAGCGTCCGAGCCACAAGCTGCGATAGTGGCCAGCGCTCGCTACTCGTCGCCGCTTGTCTTCCAAAGAAGCCGGTAACAGTAGTGGTCGCACACTCGACTAGTGGCTGCCACTAGTGATCCAGTTTAACCACTAGTGGTCGCGATTGATTGCCGCAGTGTGCGGGCGCTCTAAGTAAGCTAATATATTTCGATAATGAGAAGGTGACTGCTCCATTCGACAGTTGTTAAGATAATAAAATGTGGGTCAATGAAAACAATTCTCCGAAAAAAAAAACATTTTAAGGCTAAGTACATAAAATATACTGCTATCAGTTAAAAGTGAATACGGCAGGGCTATTAAGTCGATTTGGTTTGTTTACATTTGTTATCAGTGCACTGGCATTTATGTTTTAGTAGGTAAATTGGTAAGTAGGTATTTTGTTATTGACTCAGTCGATAAACAATGCAACCTGTACTACTGCAAATTACACACACGCCGTCACATTACAAATGTAAGATGCTAAATTATCATCATTATCAGCCTATACTAGTCCACTGCTGGACATAAGCCTCTCCCAGTGCACGCCACCGAGCACATCCGCGGCTACTCTCATCCAGCTCAAGAGCTGGATAAGCTGCTAAATATAATTTAGCAAACATTATTTGCGTTAAAAATTATATAAACATTTATAAATAGCTTGCCTACTTCTTAACTGATCTTTAGTAAATATGATCGGATGTTAATGACGGTAGTTGTTAACATTGAATGGGCGCCTTTGGCTTTCAAAGTAAAAAGTAAATAGTGTTGAATAATTTCGGCGGGCTGGTTAGAACCACGATAGCTCAATTGGAAGAGCACCTGACCCGGTATGTCAGAAGGGTGCAGGTTCAAACCCTGCTCGTGGAAATTTTTTCAGCATTTGTGTTTTTGTAATTTGTTCGCAACAAAATTTGCGTTAAAAATTATATAAACATTTATTATTTTTATTTTCTGAGCTCGGTTTGGTAACCTCAACACTTTTTTAGCTTTTTTTCTTAATGTTATCCAATATTTTGTAAGCATTCTAACATATTAAACATTTACATTAACAAAAATTAAACTGGTAAATTATGTTTATGCAGACTTAAATATTTTATTTAGTTATTTTTTATTTTTTGTGTTTTTTTTTACATGTTGTGATTGTCCTTTACATTTTGTGTTTTTATTTGTGATGGAAAGTGTACTTTTATGATAGGGCATTTTCCAATATTTATGACGCTGTAAGGGAGAAAAGAGCTGGACACTTGCTGAGTTTCTTGCCGGTTCTTCTCAGTACAAGATCTCCCGCCCAGAGTAGATAGACTTACGAACCGATGGCATAAAATGACGTTCATAAGAGCTATTTGTAGCCTAAACTGAATAAATGATTTTGAATTTTTTGATTTTTTTCAATTATAATTACCATTAACCTAAGAATTTACCAATAAACACTAAGATAACGTTGCGATCGTAATTATTACCTATTATTATAGGTATTAGTGTAAACACACGGTGGTGAATCAATAAATAAATAAGTATATATAAAGTATAAACGTGACGTCCTGCAAGGACACAAACACAACGACATTGGACAATAACATAAGTAGACTACAGAAGGAAAGCTTAACACATACACCATCTCGAACTAGTCTACCAGCGCAGCTGTTTTAAGATTCCGTGTACGTACCTACGTGAGGAATTGTCTAACCTTCTCCAGTCTCTTTTTTCTATGATTAGACGGTTAACTATAAATTTATATATGTTTGCTTAAAGGCAGAAATACTTATGTATAAGTGTAAGAAATCCAAACAGGTTCAGCTCTTTGCGGGAACTACCAACGCGTAGATAGTTCAATAAAGCACTTAAGAGGCCTATTACTTACATTTTGACCGTGATTTTTGCATAAAATGCCCAACTTCGGCGTACTTGTTCAGAGAAACTGAAACCCTTAGACAATTTTGACTTATTGTATGGTGGATTGTATGGTGGATTGTATGGTGGAGAATAGTTATTAGTAAAATTCGTAGCGGCCTCGTTTTCTGCAATTTTCTCTTATAATAATAATAATAATAATAATAATAAATAATAAAAACATTTATTCGGCTTTTCAAACATTAAAGACATGAAAAAAAAAAGTAACACAAAAGTTATAAAAAAAACTTAAAATTAAAAAAAGAGAGTTACATTTTACAATTTATCAATAACAAAAATAAACAGAAACAAACAGAAATAAACAAATACACTAAAAGCCGAATGGGCTGACCAGCTCAGCTTAATGTTGTGGCAAATGCCTCAACGCTGGTATTCTGCTGGACCCATGACAATGAAGGAGCTCAAAATAACAAAGAAATGAAAATAGTTTGTTGTGTAGAAATACGTATGTGTGTATGTGTGTGTGTATGTGAAGATACAATAGGTATATATGGTAGTGAAGTGGATACAAAAAATATATAATAGTTATACATATAAACGCAGTTAAATGGCAATGTAAATATATGCAAATACAAAGATACTCATAAAAAATAATAATAATAATGATAGCCTTAGATGTAACCAGGGATCTACAAGAGGTAGCCTGTAATGCCGCTCAGTTGTTGCTCTAAAGTGATTTCTTTCAGAATTTTACGGAAGGTGTAAAGAGACGGTGAATGACGAATTGGTGGGGGAAGATTGTTCCAAATCTTAGCAGCGGCATATTTGAAGCTACCCTGAAAAGCATTTGTCTTGTGTGCCGGCATGGCAAGGCGACCAGTACGAGAACGGGATGACCAAATGAGCTTTTCCAACAAATAAGGTGGCTTACGGCTCTTTATGACGCCAAATAATAGAGTGGCTAGATGGATGTACCGGCGGGAAGACATGTTATCTATTTATATAAAGAAACTTTCAGAATTAGCTGTATTATATATCTCCTTACTCCATTAATATTATTAAGTAAAATGTACACTAGAATTAACGTTAGTTTATAAGATTTCAAATTATTATGTTATTTTTTGAAAGATAAAAAATTATTAAACTTCAAATAAATGTAATGCTACTTTTGCGATGCGTCGCGCCGCGCGCGTCGGTCGGCCGCTCGTAGTAAGTACTGGCGCGAGCGCGCGCATTTTGTGATAGATAGGCCTCATAATAGTGAACCAGCCACTTAAGATTATGTACAAATATTATTTAACATATAATATTAATTTCCAAGGGAAAGGCCTGTTAAACCTTGACCGACTTCATGCAAACTTAAAAGTTCGAATTCTTTTAAATAAATAAAGCCATATTTTAATGAAACTTTTTTTAAGGGCATTGATAAAATAAATTATTTTTGTTCCACTTTGTTACGCTATGGATTCTATACTATTTAAAATTTGACATAAGTATTTCCATTTTCCATAAACTCAATTCGTTTCGTTTCTCATTTTCTAATTAACAAATTCATACTTATTCACATTTTTTTATTTTAAATTAACTTTTAAAAGTATTTTTGAAAGTAATTACTGTCAACATCTCTGTATTTTAAAGCATTAATCAGTTTCACCAAAATTGGCTTTTTGGTACGAATGGTGGTTTGAATACCGTAAGGTGCTTTGAATACCGTAATGTAAAATAGCTCTTAAGGCGACGCATTGGAAATTTACGTGGCGGGGATCTTGATTTTTCCCAACAATTACAAAACATATGAAAGTGATATTTGATGACATGATTTTTCATTTAATTGAATTCATTTTGCTAGTTGCAGAAACACGATTTGTTAACTTTTATAACAAAGAAAAAAATATCAAAGTAACCTCTTTTAAAACATAGATTTACATTTTACAGGCAAACCAGACCGATTAAAGCATCTAAATTTTCTTAGTATTAGTCTTAACACACACTTTAATATGCTAGTTATTTTTTTTAAATAATTTGTAGTTTTAATTTGAAGGAAAAAAAACAGTTTTTCTTATGGTACGGGGCGCAAACGCTCCGTATTAGTGTAAAAACACACTATGCCGAAGATACGCGACCGAAGTTTCGCGGCTGATTTTACGTTCCGACGTATTCGGCTGATATGACACACCATAAGTGCCGAACTTACGCCCCGCCCCCGGATCTTCGTAGGCAATCGAAACGAACTTCGGTCGCGTATAATGTGTGCTCTATATAATAAGTTGCCGCTAAACTTACGCCCGACCGAAGTTAGGCTGTACACTATTAACGCAACGTAATTTCGGTTTTATGTGTCGTCAGTAATTCAAATAGCATTGCAGGCGTAATCATGCCGAACTTCAGTCGCGTAATTTCGGCATAGTATGTTCCTACACTTAGATTAATTGTTTAGCGGTGCGTCGCCTTAATATTTTTTCCGTCTAAACCTAATCCAAATCATAGATTGTTTTTAGGTGAGTTTACTCAATAGTTGAAAACTGTAGGTAATATGTAGTGTAATATCGTAGGATACAGATAAATAGGTCATGATTATAAAGATTTAGAAGATATAAATCTTAGATTTCATTACATCATTTCAACATTTGCAACTCGATTATCTCTTACCACAACCACATGAGTAAATACCCGACCTCAACAGCAGAACACTGGTGCAATTATGTTGATAATTTTACTATTCATTTTTTAAGACATTGCTAACATTTTTAACGTTTCTAACGCCTCGGTGGCCGAGTGGCAGAGCGCTCGGCCCGATGCCCGAAGGTCCCGGGTTCAATTCCCAGGTTGGACAAAAAATATGTATTATCGGATTGTTTCCGATGCATAGCTCGGGTTTGTGATCACCAACCCGCATTGGGCAAGCGTGGTGATTTTAAGCCATTACCCATCCATTGTAGCGATGACTTGATTTCAATGATGTGGAGGCCTTTGCCCAGCAGTGGGACAATTATATAGGTTGTTTACTTACTTTAACATTTTTAGATAATGATTATGTGTATAACCTGCCTCTGCTCCCGCCTCTGTGGTCTAGTGGCTAAGACCACCGGTTTAGTCCCAGAGGTCCCGGGTTCAATTCCCAGCGGGAGGTAAGTACATGTTTGTTTACTCGGTTTGGTTGGTCGTAGGGCTTGTTTGTCCGCCTGGCTAGCTACCACCATCTTATCTAAATATGTCGCCATAACATCAATGTTTGTAGCATTGTTGTGTTCCGGCAGCTGCTAGAGATAAGATAGCCAGGGCCTCACTAGTTGAGGATCCTGGGTGAAGTGCGCTTCCATCATTGGCCTTATCATCACTTAACATCAGGTGAGATCAAAGCAAATGTGCTTACCGTTATAAACTGGGTAATCTAATATAAGCGCGGAACTGCATCTATCTCTTTCTATAAATGTTACAATGAAGTGCACTATAGTATAATATGGCAATGATGCTTACCTATGTGTCGAATAGCTTATCCAGAACTATTTATTAGTAATGTTGTTTACATATGAAAGTGACAAAAGTTCTGTATAGGCTTATTTGACATATATTTAGTGTGGTAAAGAAGGCCGTTACGATAATGACTTCTTTATGTTTTAATTTACCTATTTAGTTATTTTTGATTATGCCGAGTATACTCGTATATTATAAAATATAAGATTGGAGTAGCGCAAGGTCATATTATAAGATAATCCAACAACATTGCATAAGTTCAAATTCATTCAAATATAATAAATTATATAAATAGGTACCCATAAATAATAAAATGTAATATATTTGTCTCCAACAAACACAAAACTTAGTCATGTTAAAACATAGCAGGTAAGTAAACCAGAAGACAAAACAATTTATGATTCAGCGCTTGTCAAATTGGTATCGGTGAATAAACGAGTCATACAGATGTAGTTGATTGATGCACAGATAACATAAAAATTAAGTTTCAAGATGCTTTTCCGGCACCCAGCGTAAGTCGTAATCATAACATTCATCAGATGTTTAATGTAATGCAACACAATTCGAAACCATTGTTTCGCTAAATTGTCGAGAATTAATATGAGTGCACTGATCTGCTCTCTTTGGCAAGTAGGTGGAGATGGGCAATACATTGAGCAAACGGTCAAAAAGGGAGTTTTTTTGGAAAGGGATTGCTGTTAGAAGGCTCTAAAGGGAAACGCTTATCTTCATCTTACACACCATCATATCGACTCATTTTATGTCCCCACTGCTGGGGCCCGAGCCTTCCCTATTAATGAACCACTACGCGGTCCCAGTGTCCCAGTGCGGATTGGTGGTTATTAAAGACTGCTAGTTCAACCGGGACTAACGGCTTTACGTGCTTTCCGAAGCACGGAGGAGCTCTAGATAAAAATTTCTTGGTCACCAACCCGATGACCTTTCTTTGCGAAAGTTGTTTAATCTTAACAATCGCACACCGAGCTCGTTAACCACTGCACCATCGAGCTCGTCAGCTTTATCACCAATTACCATCTCCATTTATGGTAATTGATGATTAGACCGTGAATAGAAGTCCATAAAACTGACTATCTTGCCATACATTTTTGTTCTATTACTTATTTGTATTTTGCGTCGTCGTTCCACATTAGTACTTTGCCTTCGGCCTTATCAACATTAACCACCAGGTTAGATGAAAGTCAAGTGCTTAAGGGTGCGCCGTCCATAAGTGACAAGTGTCATATGTTTTATTTGAAATGTCGTCGTCCATATTTATTTGATGCCGCGCGGCCATACTAATTTTGTATCGGGAATTTAAGGTGCTTAATAAAAAATAATTATTTAAATAACCACTTGATAAATCGAAAATGTAGTCTAGCAATTTGTAGTTTATCCATTGATGATTGTTTAGACAAAATCAGAGGTACAATAATTTAGATAAAATATAAGAAATTTACTAAACGCCGCCACTCGTTTTCATGATTTTTGCCCAACTTTAAATGATATTGTAGAAAAAACTATAGCGTGTTATGAATTTATGGTTCTGACAAATTGTAAACACGTTCCCTATGATACTAAATATATATTTTGTTCAATTAATACGATAATATTTTCAATTATATCTACTTAACCGTAACTGCATTTTTGACATTTTTTTGGTCGGCGCACCCTTAAAGATTGAGAAATATAAAAAACAGCTTTCGGCAGACTAATAAAAAGTAAACTATTAGTAGGAGTTCGGACCATACAAAAATTATTAAAATAAACCAAAACTCCCAACTGCTAAAACAACTATATAAAAACAATTATATACTCGTAAAACCGGACTAACATAAAAAACAACTGTAAAGAGAAAAATCTGAAAAGAAAAAAAACAAGCTCTACGATCCCAAAATTCAATTTGCGCAATGTTGAATGCAACGTGAAATATTTCCTTGTCCGACACCTATAAATAAATAATAAAATCAATAAATGAGAATTTATAAATACATTGAATATTGTACTTAGTTGTCGCAGGCGGGGACAATCACCAACCAAAGAGAGTGCGGCTTTGAGCTAGCCACGGCCGCTTGATTGATGATTATCCCCGTCTGTGACAAGTATCAATATTCAATGTATTTATAAATACTCATTTAATGATTTTATTATTTAAGTATAGGTATCGGACAAGGAAATATTTCACGTTGCATTCAACATTGCTCAAATTGAATTTTGGGATATTGTTTTTTATATAGGTAGGTAGTTGTTTTAGCAGTCGGGTTTTTTGTTTTATTTTAATAATTTGCTTTATTTCAAACTTTTTAGTTTTGTTAAGTAAATAACCAAGCATTTGAAAACCTACATAAATAACTTTGAGAGCGTAGACTAAAGTAAAATAGAAACAACGGAACTCATGGACCCTTTGACCAAATTTACGTTGCTCCGTTGTCCCGTTTGACGTGAAGGAATTGATAAGACAAACAAAAACATATTTTGCATATCAATATCAGTTCTATAAATTCTTAATCTGATCTCTCTATATAGGTACTCTATGTTTTGAATAAGATAATGAGTAAATGACACAAAGAAGATAATGACATTCTTGGATTTTTGTACTCTTAAAGAGTTTGCTGCTTTCCTAAAATAGCGTTTTTAGCGTCACCGGCTTATTTTGGGGGCAGCGAGAAACTTAAAGGGTTTCTCAAGCCGTGTGAAACGAAACACCGTCAAAGGTTTTCTAGGGGGAATAGCATCACGCACTACTGCGTGTCCCCGTTCCCTACTGAATTCTTCGTAAGGGGTTCGGATCGGATACTCTCGGAAGCTCTAAGCAAATTAACGTCGATCCGCTGTTCTCATTTCGACGTGAAGGAACGGATAAACAAAAAGCACTATCGCATTTAAAAATGTAAGCTCTAATTATTTCTGATTATTAGTCAGAATAGGACTTCAAAAGGGCACTTAGGTCACGAACAGCTAAAAATATCGAAGTCCGAAATACACGGAGTGAGGTCATGTCCCAACACCTGACTTATTATAATACAAAGGTCAAACTTTAACGTCGTGTGCACGGGCAAATCTAAGCTAAAGATAAACCTGGTTTGAAAAAGATGGAGACTAATTTTAAGTACCTGGATGACTAAGCTTTGCTCGGTATTTTTTTGGTGATTTTCTAGAAATGAAAACTAGCTAGATCGATTAATCGCCCCCGAAACCCCCTGCATAAATTTCATGATAATCATTGGAGCAGTTTCCGAGATTCAGATAATATATTATACAAGAATTGCTCGTTTAAAGCTATTAGATAGATAAAGGCAGATATAGACGACTTACTGGAAGTTTAGGAATGACAGCTGAGGAATGAAGGCTAGTTAACATCGATAAAATTATGTATACTAAATAGAAAATCGTGATTTAATTCAAAAACTAAATTTTTAGTAAATAGCGTATTTCGGATTTTCTTACTTGAATCCATCCAGTGGATCACGCACTCTTTGCATCCTTTTTGCTCAAAGCAAATCTACAGAGAGCACTGTTAGTTGCCAGTGCCTTAATAACTTCCCTATCCCGTGAGTCACATGTGATAAAAACAAATGATTTTTCTATTATAATAATTTTTGGACAGCGAAGTAGTTAAAACTCATACCTATATGTTATAAAAGATAAGTTGTTAACTTCTTTAAATTACTTCATTGCCAAAAGACAAAGGTGACGGTAGACCTTTTACGTTGATGTTTTGCACTCATGACGTATTACGTTACGGTCGCATGCCAACCAGGGCATTTTGCTTTATGAACACATTCAAATTGTAGTAGAGCAGAAGCTCTCACGACCACTACAGCGTATCACTATAAAGTCGTTTGTTCCCTCAGTACATTTTGCTTTTAGTCAAAGTCAAATTTCATTATTCAAATAAACTTACGAAAAGTGCTTATGAATCGTCCGTACATTTTTTACCTACTACTAGGGTTGCCAACAATACTTCAAAATAACGTATCCTACGTTATTTTCCATCCCCATACTTTATTCTTTTAATAAAAATAAAGTAAATATAAAATAAATACTAATTTTCCTCACCTCATTTTACCAGGTAGTGACCATCCATAATAACATTATTATTGTAATACACATAATTATGTTTGTTACAAGACAGTCCATAAATAACGAGTGGTACAGAATTCACGCACGCAAATCCAATGCACATTTTTTTTTATAATTATCACGTCAAATGTCTTTATTCCATCTGATGTTAAGTGGAAATGGAGTCCAGACGCAAAGACAACAGGTAGAGCGTGAAAACAACGCAGCATCAGTCACCCTCACTCTGCCAGCCCACAAGGTGCCTCTTCACGCCTTGTTTGAATTGCTTTGGAGTCATCATCATCAGCTCATTTTATGTCCCCACTGCCGAGGCACGAGCCTCCCCAATGGATGGATAGGGAGAACGGGCCAACAACCGATAACCGGCCTTTGCGGCGAAAGTTGCTTAACCTCAGCACTCGCAGACTGCGCCATCGAGCTCCTCACACATTTTGCTTTGGAATAACAGGCATTACTTAATAATCTGTGTCATTGGGCTGGCTCATGAGATGGGTCATGATGATGATGATGAGATGGGTCATGATGATGACCTAATCTCTCCCCTTGTGAAGGTCTGTCCCGGGTCGTTTGTAGACTGATGATGATGAGATATGAGACTTTAACATAATGGTAAATGTATGTTATTATTACGTATCATTTAACAACGTCGGTGGACAACACTATTAGTCGTACTCAAACACAATTATGTTAGAAAGGTAAGTCTGGTGCTTATAGAAGGTAATGAATGTCGGAAAAGTGATCACAATTGGAAAAGGTTCGAAACGAACTCATCACAATTATATTCAATTGTGATGAGTTGCTTTGAATCGTTATGCAAACATCTGGAAATGCTAAAGCGAATGTGCACAAAACAATAAATAGTTCTAGGAAAAGGAAATTGCCATTGATTGTTGAAACCAGTTGAAACAGATCATCATCATCAGCTTAAAACTAGTTCACTGTTGGACATAGGCCTCACCAAGTGGACGCCAACACACATACAAGTGCAAAATCTATGGAAGGCGTTTAAGAAACTTATAGTGTGCAGTTCACCATAAAGGGGACATACCTAATAGCCGGCCTCATTGCTAAAAAGCTATCTTGAATGGCACCCGCATTTCAAAAGATTTAGAACGCTTTCCACACAGCAACCTATGTTTTTTTTTATTTTTATGCTTATAGCGAGTTTTTTTCATTACTGGATCTACCTAGTTAGTTTTTATTTTAGTTAGCTTGGTGTGGTTTGCAATGAAGGGTTTGATTTTATGAATAGATTAAAGAGTTAACAATATATTTTTTTATTTAATAGTTGATAGTTAGATGATAACGAGTAATGTCTACCTACCTTGGAACTAGAAATGGTTGTTTAATGTTTGACGAATCTACTCGCGTTTAATTTTACATAATTTCATCCTTAAGTTTCCAGCCTTTTGCACTTAAGCGTTCGTCGCATTAGCTTAAGAAAACAATCTTAGGAGCGATTTTCTTGCGGTTTTTTGGCCTCTCTACCAGGGCTGTAATATAAGAATAAATGTTTAGCTATTTAAACGGGCATTCGCACTATAAAACCTACTAAAGCGGTAAATTACATAAGTAGAAGTATTATATTTTGGACGTTAAAATGATTGAATAGACCGTTACATAAACAGTGAGCCAGTTCTCAGCGTGCGGTGAAAGACGAATAATCGCAGGTGCTATCTCTAGGCCTTGAAACACCCGCGTTTCGTGAACTTACTATTTGGTAATTAGCTATTGTCTAAAAAGGATGATATAGGTACTCTTGATTTCGTATACATAATATTGTTACGGCCTGTAGTCGAGTGGCTCGCACACCGGTTTCTGGTGTTGCCATCTCCGTGGTGCCGGGTTCGATTTCGGTGCACCGATTCCCGTGATGAAAACCGTAACAACATCGTAGCGACTTAGCCATTGAAATCATTTTTAAGGTTCCGTACCCAAAGGGTAAAACGGGACCCTATTACTAAGACTCCGCCGTCCGTCCGTCCGTCCGTCCGTCCGTCCGTCCGTCCGTCCGTCCGTCCGTCCGTCCGTCCGTCCGTCCGTCCGTCCGTCCGTCCGTCCGTCCGTCCGTCCGTCCGTCCGTCCGTCCGTCTGTCTGTCTGTCTGTCTGTCCGTCTGTCACCAGGTTGTATCTCATGAACCGTGATAGTTAGACAGTTGAAATTTTCAAAGATGATGTATTTCTGTTTTGACAACAAATAATAAAAAAAATAATAAAATAAATATTTAAAGGGGCTCCCATACAACAAACGTGATTTTTTTTGCTCGTTTTTGCTCGATATTGATAATGGCAATGGGTAGACGCTTGAAATATTCGCAGAATTTTGAGTTATATTATTCACTTTAAAAATAAATAATTAAATTAAAATAAAATTAATATTTAAGGGGGAATTCCATACAACAAACGTGATTTTTTTCTCGGTCTTAACGATAACAGGTAGAAACTTGAAATATTTTTACAGATAATGGTACGGAACCCTTCGTGCGCGAGTCCGACTCGTACTTGGTCGGTTTTTGTATTGTATTAGAAGACGTTCTAACCACGGAATAGATATGTTTCTAACGAATTTCCAACCAACCGTTGTCAGATCTACCGTAAACGGTTGGTTGAAACTTCGTTCGAACGACTTTAAAATCGGATGTTAGTATGAAAATGGTTTCAACGACAAAGTCGCTACAATATCGTTACGGTTTTTGATAAGGGAGTCGGGATCGGGGGGCCTTAAGCTACTTTCTTTGGAGCTAGAGTAATGTATGTGATGTTGTCTATATAATATTTATTTATTATTTTTAAATAGCATCCAAACTAAGAGGCATAATAAGACTTCGAATAACTGCAGTCAGACCCATCAAGTAGTTTATAAAAGCAACAGTTAGCTAGATATTGTGTTCAGGGCAGGAAACAACCAATCCAATTACTCAATTGAAAACACGACGTACAAGATACATGCTATAACGCATACAATACAACACACTAAGATATACATGTAGGTGTTACTATTGTGATAACATGCACCTCTGTTTTGTTCTTCTTACTAGTACTCATGCAAAACAAATATTTAACAATACCTACTTATTATATGCTACTTATCATCATTAGCTTATACACAAACTTCAACAATATAACTATACTATACAGTAACCCAGTGGCAGTGTTTAACACCAGTAATCACATACAATTTCATTGAAATTTTACTTGATGACAGCTAGAAAGCATATGCCCTGTACTCAATTGTTGCTAAAGTAAAAATCAGTATCTGACCTAATTCTAATGATTAAAGGAAAGTGTTGGTCACTGTTTCTTTTCGAATACTGGTGCCACCACTAGGGTTGCCAGCTATTTTTCAGGAAATTAAAGTATATCTATCACCAACTAGTATAAAAAAAAGGATTTGAAGAAAAAATAAAGTAGGTATCTTCCAAATTTATTTATTTGAATGTTTAAAAACATTTTTTTTTGTACTCTTGGCACTATCTAGTAATTTTTTTATTGTTTTATAGCGCATTCAGAAATTAGTGTTACGTTTCGTTTCACTTTACCTGAGTCTGAGTATCATTCAGTAGTTCAGAAATTAAGTCAACAGGAATACTCCGTTCAAACGCATGTATTAGTCGGAAATAAAGTATACTTTATTTTTATTAAAAAGAATAAAGTATGGGGATGGAAAATAACGTAGGATACGTTATTTTAAAGTATGGTTGGCAACCCTAGCCACCACCCTATTTATTTTATTTCATTGAACTTGAAATGAGTGGCTTGAATAGCACACAATCTACTACACTGGCCTAATGTATGACTTCTAAATTTTACCAAATGTCTTATGTACTCTTATTAACATTAGAATAAATATTATTAACGGGATTATTACCATGTTTTTTGTTGTGTTTGAGTAACAAAAAAACATGGTAATAATCCCGTTAATAATTTTATTTTAATGTAGGTGACCATAATAGTTTAAAAAAGTTAAATATATTTAAACATGTTTTTTACTTTTATTATTATTATTAAACAGATAGGCATAGTCTTGCCTGTATCCTGTTTTTTTTCCTCTCTCCCATCTCTTTTTATAATTTGGTATGTTTGTTTTATTTGCTATATAAACAATACTATTTACGAAACAAAACAATTAAGAGAACTCATTAGGTAATGTACAAAAGCATGTTGCAGATAATCACTAGATACCCAATACAGATAACTCAGACAAGTGAAAGTAAAAAGAGCCAATAAATAAAAGTTTAAGATAATATTTGTAATGGCCACAGTGAAAGGTGATTGGATGTAAGATCATTATGATCTCTGTACAGATAACTAACTAGCAAAGTTTTCAATGTTGTTTATTATTATTTATAAATAAGGATTGGTCTTAATCAGTTTAAATATGTTAATGTTACAAGCATAAGTGAAAGTCGTATTAAGCTGGGAGTCTTTAGTCTATGGATCAAGACAGAAAGTAATAAGGAAAGGTCTATTTTATTAACACTATAATGTGTAAGTACAGGTAACATAAGCAACTGTCAAAACCTGATTTTTTTAAAGAAATTGTATTGCCTGGTCACTATTGTGTTTCGTTAATTATGTGTTTTTAAAAACTTTTTTGGTGACAAAAATCATGCATTAAATAGGTATAATCTTTACATAGTAAAAAACAAAGTTGCTCCCGCTGTCTGTAAGCTTAGATCTTTTAAACTACGCAATGGATTTTAATGCAGTTTTCAGCAATAGATAGAGTGATTCAAGAGGAAGATTTAATGTAGAATACATGCATATTATTGGATCCAGTAGGTGGCGCTGCTATAGGGTTCCATAGGATGTGAGTGTTCAATCAATCGAATGAAGTGACAAGCCAACCTCTATTATACAATAAGTCACTGTTGTAAAGAACAGTTATGTAATGTCATTTATATGTTTAAAGTTCTGGAAATATTTATAGTTGTTGTCAACTTCCCTATTCTGTCAAAAATTGTGGTTTAATTTTAACTCAATCAAATTATATTAACACAAAGCAGACTTTCTATTTCATGTGATGCAATATCAACTGTTTAATTTTTCTATCTATTGTAATGATTCAGCAGATACCTAGGAAATAAGTAGGTATATCTTTTACTATGTGAGTATTGTTTATCAACCAAGTAATAATTACAGATTAGATAAAGGTAGTAGGAGTTTTACATTTAAATAAATTCATAAATTTATGAGTGGTTTAAGTGGGATTTGAATGAATAATCTAAAAGATATAGGCTGTAAGGATTTTAAAAATAGAAATAATTGTATTTAGGTACTTGATAACATTTTTATTAATAACTAGCTGACCAGCAAAGGTTGTTTTGCCATATAATATAATAAAAAAAAATTTGGGGTGGACCACCCTTATCACTTAGGGGTATAAAAAATAGATTATGAGCGATTGTCAGACCTACCGAATATACTATATTAGGTATTATAAAATATCATAAAAATTAATAGAGCCGTTTTGGAGGAGTATGGCAACTAACATGTGACACGAGAATTTTATATAATAGATATATAATAGGTAATGATGCCAGCATTCTTGGGACCGTTCCCATGAGCCCACAGATGTAGGACATTTTTTATTTATAGGTTTTTTTACCTGACTGCGTCAGAAGGAGGGTTTATTATTTTTTGTCTTGAATTAAGTGATGTTTCTTTTGTTTTTTTTTTCTTTATTAATAGTATAGATATATTGTAATGTATAAATTCAGTAGTTGTAAGTTGTGTGTGTATGTTATGTTGTCAAATTTTGTCTTGTTTGATGTTCCTTGTTTTCACAAGTTGGTATTCTTAAAACAATATAATACTTTGTAATGCATAATGCATGAATGAATACAGAGAAATTCACAAAATAATTTAACTAAAATGCAGATCATTAGACAAATGGTCATTTTATAAATAATTTGATTTTATAAATAATTTGTGTCCACTAATCAGAAGAATATTCTAGTGTGGATGCTATAGATAAGCAAGCCTGAGAAACTCACAACAACGGGGTTAACCCCTCTGTAATTGTTGGAAACATTTGATATTCTGTTCTGTATTTGTTGTGTACCCTGTTTGTTGCAAATAAATATTTTTGTATTTGTATTTTGTACAAACAGATGCATGCCTGCAACAAGTGCAACAAAAAAAATATCTTCAAAAAGTATTATGTTAAATAAAATCTATTGGAAAACCTAAAATTATATGTATAATTACCTACTTAATTATCTACTTTGATTCTAAATAAACCCAATTAGTGTAATTACAAAAATTTCACAAGAAGCATCCCTTTTAAAATGTACAAATAAGTAAAAAAAGAAAAATTATTGTGAATTTAGCTTGTAGTCGTAATTTTAAAAACAATGTTTAGTTTTTTGAGTTCAAGGAACTGACATTATCAATCAGCTGATACGAGAATGATGCAAAACACACTTGTTCTAGAATTCTGAATAATCTATCATTCAGAATTATTCAAATAAATAATTTTCAACTTACCTGACCACCAACGTTAACTACTGAGTCTAAGTGAATAAAATATCTCTAGTGATGAGTAATAAATGTATCATCATATGGAAGCGAATAAGTCAACGTCGCGCAATATCTGTCCAGCGAGCAGACTTTTGCAACTGCGTCCAGTACAAATGTCGAAACGAAGTAACGTTTCGTGCGTTCGGTTTAGCTGCACACGCGAAACACCCAATTCATTCAACAATGACCTCTACAAACCTTTTCGAAGCGCTGCCTGTATTCGGCCTTCTCAATCTTGTCATTTTCTAACTGCGATATCTTCGCGGTCAGCTCCTGTAGCGCCTGGTTCTCTTTCTCGTTCCGCACCGCAAGGTTCTCCAACAGCTCCAGAGCGTTTATCACTTTAGGCAATAACGCTGTAACAGCATCGGGTCCGTATTTTTCGATAATTATTTCACATTCCTTGCCAATGTCCGATGCCAAATCGTACACGTCGACGACGGTAACGTCGTCATCGAAATCTGGCATCTTGGCAGAGAAGCGCCTGCGGTACGGCATTAAAACTCCTTGTTTTTACTTCACCACACCACAAAATTTAAAGATTCACAAGAAAATATCCACCTATCGCAAGTGCGCCATTATGAACTGCTGATGAACTGATACTTTTTAAGAGAAATGTCAAACTCAACCTACTAGGGATGTGATAGCAATCAGTCCATTTTATAACGGTAAACGTTGTAACGTTATAATGGTTTTAAGGCCGGCAACGCATCTGTAATTCCTCTGGTTTTGCGGGTGTCCATGGGCGGCGGTGATTGCTTCCCATCTGGTGACCCGCCTGCTCGTTTGCCTACTTCTAATATATAAAAAAAAAATGGTATTAAATAAAATGTTGAAAAAGTGAATGTTTAATACCAGACCAACTCAAGAACTTTCAATTACTTGAAAGCTTCTTTCTTATTCGAATGAATCTGCAAACAAACATTTGGTCAATATTTCATGACTTAGTTGTTGTCGGTCATGATAAGCAATACAGCATTGTTGTAGGTGCTTATATTTGCGTGATATCCATATTAAATGGACTATTTGTTTGAGATCCCTAATTAATCACAAAGACATTTATTGCTTTCAGGTACCATCAATTTATTTGTTCTTCTTTCTAACATTAACTTACCATCTTCAAATTATTTTTCATAATAAATAAAAGAATTTTATAAATTAAGAAGTGTGTTTTTCTTAGTAATAATATTATTTTTAATAAAATATTATATTATTTTATAGTATTAAAAGATTTTTTTTTATATTCGCTGGCAACACTATGCTGTTATTGTCTGTCTGTGACTTGCGCCTGCGGTGTTCGTGTTCGATTTTTATTTGAAAATATATAAACGCAAGTTCTAGAACAAAAGTTCTGCTATATGCCTTGCTTACAAACAACATATAAAAGATGAATTTATTTTTTCAAGAAAGAACCAACCGGTGTTTTGACAATAAAATCATAGATTACAACATATTAAATTAACGAATTTAGTATGAATATAAATTTTACAATATCCCACATAGTCATTAAGTTTTATTTTTTTATTAAACTGTCTGCAAGTACACACAGCGCGGCAGATCAACCTACCCAAAACTCTCAAATTTCTACAATAAATTTTGAACTTTATTGTTTAGTTTAAGGATCAATATTTATTGGAGAAATTTGACAGGTTTGGGTAGGTTGATCTGCCGACGTGTATACACTTTGCACACTCTTTACACAAAAGTCTCATTTTTTCGAAGCTAGCTTGCGGTGGGTTGGTTCCCGTGTGCATAAATAAGATAATTATGAAATAAATAAATTAAGATTTATACTTTTGTAAACACATACATTTTAATTTAAATAATGTATAGAAATAACGAACGATAGATGTTAAAGTAACATAACGTTATTTTAAAATTGGGTAATGAGGGCAGCCCTACTGTTATTGACAAACATGACGTATAGTATAGAGAGAGAAGCCATTAATGTTATCTTTTTCTGACACGTTCGGATACTTCATCAGAAATATGATAAACTTTCTCAAAAAGACTTTTAAAGACTAAGTAGAAAAACGAAGACGTGTTTATAGTATAAACATACCTAAATTATTCCTAAATCGATTTTAAGAATTTTAAGATTCTAATAAAAATCATTTTTTATATTTCTTTGTTTTGTAGCACGAAAAACATTTTACCTACCGCTACCGCTAACTGATTGTCTATCACTGAGGTGCTTTGTTGTTTGTTGTTTGTATTGTATTTATTTACTATAATTCGTGCGTGTTTATTGATAGATAGGATATGTAGGTACCTGCTTTTATTTAAATCTACTAACGCTTTCGTTTCTATAAATTTTATCAACGCATTAATTTATATAGGTATGACTTTAGGTGGTTTTAAAAGTTAGATTAATGGAAAAGGCCTTTCTGCGATAGGGAATAGACAGGCACTGCCTAAACAAACGTGCGAAAGCAAGATAAACCATTGTATAGTAGTACATTACTGCAGCGGCCGGCAAAAGGGCATTGATGGACTAAATGATGTGAGTGGAGCCGGCCGAGGCGAAGCCGAGGCACACATACGTCAGTCTATCAATGCCTAGTTGCTATCAAAGCTTGTATAGTAGGTACTTTTCTCAAAATAATGCGTGAAAATTAAAACTAATAGACAACTAAAGTATAAGTGTAGATTGAAGAACACCAGTCAATGGAGTAGAAGAACATTTTTCACGCACCGTCCACCACCGAATAAATAATAGTTACATACGTTAGTATCTCTACCTAGTTTGTGATAGTTACGCACCGCATTCGTTTTATTCATTTGTTTTTTTTGCTAAATAAGGCTTTCTATTTGCAGCCAGTTCAACAAAAATTCAAAAAAAAAAACTGAATTCAAAATCATTGAATCAGTTTAGGCTACAAATGGCTCACATGTATGAACGTCATTATACCATCGTCGTCGGTTGTAAGTCTACTCTGGGCGGGAGACCTTGTACCTACTGAGAAGAACCGGCAAGACACTCGGCAAGTGTCAAGGTCTTTTCTCCCTTACAGCGTCAAAAATATTAGAAAATGCCCTATCATAAAAGGACACTATCCATCACAAATAAAAACACAAAATCTAATGGACAATTTAGTTTACCATAATTCGGATTAAAAGTAAATTCCATACTTAGTTAACAACTTAACAAATTATTAAAATAAAATAAAAAAACCGATTGCTAAAACAACTAATAAAAAAAGATTATATACTTGTAAAAACCGGACTAACATAAAAAATAACTGCAAAGAAAAAAAAAGGAACTTTATTTTAGATTTTATTATACGTATTTAAGTATGTATAGGTATCGGACAAGGAAATATTTCACGGTGCATTCAACATTGCTCAAATTGAATTCTGGGATCGTAGAGCTTGTTTTTTTCTTTTCAGTTTTTGCTCTTTGCAGTTATTTTAAATACATACAGTTGTTTTAGCAGTCGGGTTTCAAAAAAACACTCAGTCTCTAGGGCCTCGGAAAGGTACGGGGTATGGAAGGAACCCACATAAAATCCAGTACCTACTTCCTATCTGCAATCAGGATTACCCGTGTGCGAGTTTTAGTCGTACCACAGAAGAAATTCGTAGTAGGTACCTACTGTTTGTTATGCTGTAGTTTTACTGGCGCAGGGTGGTCTGGCTACTATCGTAGCTTAGGTAGATTAGGTAAATAAAATGTAAAATAAAATAAAGATAAGGATAGGAGGTATCCACTTAAAATCTTCAAAGTACTCGCCAATGTTTTTATTTGGTTTACAAATAAGTATTTGTTTACTCTGAATTTATATACTTAGCAAGAAGAAAATAAACAGAAAAAGAAGAAAAGAAAACGTTTAGGTACAGACAGAACCTTAATAAAAAAGATCCCTTATAAATTTTTTTGAGTGTTTTCGCAAAAAATACGCCAATACCATATCAAATTTATAGTTACAAATGCAAGGCAAATCTAAAGCGCTTCGAAAAAGCTTCGAACCAAAAATTCGTAAAGCTATTCGCTATCCATTCGATGTTGCCTAGATAGCCTGATAGCATGCCGCGCTTTCCAACCCTACTATCAGCTCGTAACTCGTAACACGCTGCCATAGTGCGTGCTTGATAAGAAAATCGCTGGGATTCACAATAATTGTTGGTGTTTTCGAGAGCGTTGTTGGAATATCGATTATCAGAGTCCGCTGCCACGCGCGAAGCAACAGTTGGACGTTATCACTAGAGGGGAGCGCGCGGCATCATTTTTCCCGCTCTGACGTGCTCGTGTTTTGTTTTACAATTTCTTTTTAATTTCTCAACCACCACTCAACCACAATGAATCAACAAAGTAAAGCCAATAAGTATGTGTGTCCGAATGATCGCCAGCTCTCGTTACGTGCCAAGTGAGTACATAAGTAATACAAATGTAAAAAGTTTCGTTGCAGCAGCTGTTAAGTGTTTTGTTTATGTACTTGTGTAGCACCTGTTCACGCCTGCACTCTTAATTTGCATATTACATTTTGTGGGTATAGAAATTAAAAAATATCAAATGTTAACACATGCTCCAGAAATAGTTTTTCAAACAAGTTTATTCATAACATTCATAAGCAAGCGTTTTTTAAATGTTTAGCTAGAGAAATATTAGTACATTTGATTTAATCATGCGAATATAAAAAAAAAACAACAAATGAACCTATGTATTTACCATAAGTAAATAATTTATTCAATTGCTTTTTATCAATTTAATTTATAGTTTATTAGGTTTTTTTTATATTTTACGGGTAAGAACGGTGGCTTGATCTCACCTGTTGTTAAGTGATGGAAGCGCACTTCACCCGGGATCCTCAACTGGTGAGGCACTGGCTATCTTACCCTTAGCTGCCGGAACACAACAACAATGCTACAAACATTGATGTTATGGCGACATATTTAGATAAGATGATGGTAGCTAGCCAGGCGGACAAACAAGCCCTACCACCAACCAAACCGAGCACACAAAGATAAAGATGTACCCCCCCCCCGCTGGGAATCGAACCCGGGACCTATGGGTCTAAACCGGTGGTCTTAACTATTAGACCACAGAGTTGGTGTTAAAAATCGGTATCCTAAAATATTAAAATTCGAAGCAAAAATCTAGAAACATATTACATGTTTAATTATATCTGTAGTATTGTAGTAGTAGTGTAGTTTGCCTTAAATCTGAAGAATTAAAAAGCGAGGTACTAACTGACTCATTACGAAATCTCACGAATAAGGTATAAAGCCTTCAAACTTGAAATCTGCCACGTAGGTATAGGTATAGGTTACTCAGGATGTGGACATCCGCTACGAAAGTAATTATTGGATAAGAGTGTTGACAAAGGCATTCGCTTGTGTCATCATCATCATTTAGTAAACTGAGCTTTGGAGATCAGTACACAAAATTTTCGCGGTTCCATGTAGCATATTCTGACGATAGCTAAATAAGTCCAGTCTACTGTTTCATGTCGTTTAGCATGCACGAGTAGGTATATCATTCGCTTGTATATTTATCAATAATAGGTGCCTTACAAATAAATAAAGAATAAGGTCTGAATAGTTACTCCGTGTTTTGTTCCTGTCATGTAAACGTCATTTCAAATTAGAGACAAAACACGAAATAACTATTCGGACCTTATTCTTTGTTTTTTTGGTGTGGAAGAAAATAAACTGAACGATGCGGTTTATTAACCTTACAGGTTTTAAATAAATAAAAGATCAAAATACTCACAAAATAATATTTTAAACTCTTGCGTTCCATTATTTTAAAAAGGCGCGATTATTTTTATGTGTATTTTTAAACAACGTTTAAACAGGGATGTAACGTAATCTACGAGTTGGTTGGTACCATAAAAAATGTTGATCGGGTAATTAAAAAACAATAAAGTTAATATAAATTTATAATAAGTTAAGTGAGTAGAAGCAACTCTATACAGGGTGTCCCAGAACTCAACATCAAGCCGAAACGGGGTAATAGGACAGATGGTATGGTAACCATCATGACAAAAATGAGAAAAAAAAAATTTTTTTTACTTGTTTTTTTTTTAGTCATAAATGTTGTACCATTTTAGAATCCTGATTAAAGGCGCCATCTTTTGATGGTACTTGCCAAGGCGCTCTAGTACATTTTTTTTAAAGCAGGTCTTGTCAAAGTCGACAAATTTTGAAATGTAAACAAATAATAATACCTAATAATAATTTTAACAAACTTACATATTGTGTGTATTTTTTTTCTGATTTTTCTCATGATGGTTACCATCTATCCTATCACCCCGTTTCGGCTTGACGTTGAGTTCGGGGCCACCCTGTATACTTACTCTAATCCAAAACACGAACACTTTAATAATTTTCCATCAACATTTCATAATCACATTTTTTTTACCATTCCAGTTAACGTGACTATTCCAGTCAAAGTAGTCATCGATGACTTCGAAACGCGTAATTATTTCTTCATAATTATGAGCCTTTGTCAAATTAATAATTTGTATCTTACCTTATGCATGTCAATAGAAAAGTCATACCTTTTTCTTCTCAAAAATGTTCAACAACTTTCTTGAAACAATCCAACTTTCTAAGGTTAAATAAACACTTCAGCAAAAATGGTTGAAATCGGAGCAACCCACTTACTTACGTGGGTGTATTTAAAATTCATTAAATTACTTCCTCTATTTGATATCCGTGATTTCCACGAGCTCTCGGGAAAGTTAATGTTTCCAGAGAAAAAGATACCTGGAATCTGGATTTAAATCAGTTACTCCCACTTTAGTAATCTTTACGTGATTACATTTTTGGGAGTGAATAGAGCTGAGTGTTTTCAAGGCTCGACTTCGTTGGCGCAGCCAAGTAGCTACGATCATGAAAACTAAGCAACATTCAAAATGCTTAACGTCCGGATGTGTGACCAGAACTTTTTATTTTGTAATTCCTATTAGGGCCATTAACAGTTGATGCCGGTTGTATTCATCTAATTTAATGTAATCTAACAGTGGTAACACCAACAACCCGCTTTGGACCAGCGTTGTAGGTTATGGACTGATCTGCTCATATCCTTTTGACCATGAGTGGAAACTAATTCCAGCGCTGTTGGATGCTTATCCGAATTGAGAGAATTGAGAAACAATAAAACAGCTCTTTCATTGTAACCAACAGTTTAACATATTATTATATTATATTATTATATAGTCTGTAAGGATTGTATATGTTCTTTTAAATAAATAAATAAATAAAAATCTTTGTTAAAATATTTCTTTCGGCATCTTTGGGAAAAAATGAGGTAGCGTAGATGATTATGACGATCTCATTCGAATGTTCAAGGTAACATAAACATTACTATGATTGCATGAAATCACACAATCGCTTGTATTCATAAATAATAATAGGAGGATTTTTTTAAATTACTGAAAAACAAGTGCCAGGGTAGAGCGAGTGGAGCAGTCGCTCTAGGTGCGCAAGGGACACAACATTAGGAGACTACAAAGTGCCTAGAGTCAGTTTTGATAACTGTTACTATGCGTATTCATTCGATAACGTTAACGAAAACAGCTCCTCCTGGCGACATACGAGAACAGTTAAAATTATATAACTATTTAAACTATGATGGTCACTTTCACTAGAGTACCTAATTATTAACGGGATTCTTACCATGTTTATTATCCGATATTTCGGCACAGTTGCATGCGTCATGATGTATACAAGAATGATTGCAGCTACGGTATCTCCCATATTGGCCAAACGAAACGTACAGTCGCCTGCCGAATTAAGGAGCACATCAAAGCTGTCAAGAACAATGACAATACGCAAAAATCGGCCATTGCTGAACATCTGATCCAGCCGGTCCTAATCACTGGATTGAGTTTTACAACCCTCAGATAGTTTGGACAGAGCGCCACTACTACGTAGGTACATAGATTGGTGAGAGAAGCGATTGAAATTACGGAATACAAAAATTTCAATCGTGAAGATGGATTCAAACTGTCGCGTGTCTGGAATCCAGTGATTAATTAGTCTTGTTAAAAACCGCAAAAACAACAATAAAGCCGTTTCGCGTTCTGATACTGTGAGTGTAGTGTGCCGTGAGCAATTTCGAGTGAATAGTGGCTTAGAAACCGGTGGTACGGGCATCGGGCGCAAAGTAAGAGGGTGGTAGGTAGATCGTTTTGTCTGCTCATAAAAAACTCACCCGCATTAACTTCAGTAATTCCGTGATCATGGCGCATGCAACTGTGCCGAAATATCGGATACTCACAAATAATAAACATGGTAAGGATCCCGTTAATAATTACTCTAGTTAAAATGATGCCATAAAAATTCTTGTTTTCGTTAACGTGATGAAATGTCGAATGAAACTCACACTAGGCCACCAGAAGGAAAGCTTCATAGAAACGCGCTCGAACAACGCACACATACTTAGACCTCACACGGACACGGAAACGGAATCTCGCAACATCGGGGTGCCAATAGTGCGAGGAGTTTGATTCTTTTTTTGAAGTGAAAACTTCTTTAGCGGTGTTGTACACTTTTTTTGTAATGGGTAAAAAATGTTAAATTCGCGTCAGGACACGTGACTCGCGTCAGGCGTCAGGACACGTGGCCTGATCGAAAATTCGTAAGACGGATGGAGAGTAGACAGCCGGCGCGGCGTAGGAGAGGAAGTATCCCCCTCTCTTTCTACGGCGCGGCGAAAATGTATGCCTGCTGTTTCGTTTAGGCGGCGCAGGGCGCTTGCGCGAATGTTCGAGTGCTTTTTAATGTAATATAAATTGTCATGTTTGTGTACGATAGCCCAATAAATAAATATTGTATTCTACCACATAAATGATAGTACTTTTGTACCTTAGAGCATTATAAGTCTTATACTGATAATTGAAGCAATTCGTGCAAAATTATTCCCTAACCATTCCAAAATATCAAAAATGCACAACGACGTTAATATTCAAGTTTTCACTTCTGCCACTCCCGGAGTGCAACCCATCGTTTTTTTTATTGAGAGAGATTGCTGATTGCCTCATACGGCATTTTCAGCGTCACCGGGCTTTTTTGGGGGCGAGGTACGTAAAGGAACGGCATCACACACTTAAAAGTGCGTGTCCCCGTGCCCTACTAGATTCTCCGAAGGGTTCGGATCGGATCGGGAGTTTGATTCGCTATTCGATCACGTTAACGAAATCGGGAATTTGTATGGCATAATGTTAACCCTACTCGTATGTCGCCAGGAGGCGCTGCTACTGCTAAAATGCCATACTAATTTTCGTTTTACGTACACGTAGGTAATCGAATGAATACGGATAGTAAACAAAACTCACGCTAGGCACCCTGCTCTCGGACTGTTCCGGGGTCCGTGCAAGGCGTCTGTTGGTCGAGCGCGGTATGTATGTAAGCTTACCTTCTGTGGGTCTCCTTATTTTGTGTAAGAGGCGCCAAAATGCCAAATGCGAAAAAACAAAACACCGGAGATCGGATGGGTAACGTGAAAGCGTCGACCAAAGGGTGCCAAAATACAATCTCCGCTCTACCCTGATCAAGGGCTATCGCCGGCGCGGCGCTGTAACTCAGAAAACTAACTACTAACTAAGGTAATGGGCCTTCTTGGCGGGAAAGTGAAGAGTCACGTCTGCGGTTTTCTTTTATTTTCTAAAATTTGTGTTATGTCGAATATTAATGTGAAATAATGGTGGATTATTAACCGTCAAGTGTTTGTGAGTGTGCAAGAGTGTTGGCAAATGAAACAAAACAGTGCGACGTCACTTTCAAATTCTCTCAAGAAGTCCGCCCGAGGACTTAGTGAATCCCCACATCTTTACTGAGATACTCGAGGGGGTCTATCAATTCTCACTTCTCATTTCTATTATCATTCATCATCATCATCATACAGGAAGGAAATATTATTTATTTATGAATTACTTGTAAGAAAAATTACTTTGACACTGGCTAAATGTGCTAATCGCACGAAGCCATCAACTAAAGGGAAAAAAACTAAGGTAATGGCACTAGTGGTCGCATTTGATCGCACTACCACTGAATCCATCAAGGTTGCAGCCAAGAACCATGGTGTGCTACAACCGATCTGTAATTGGATTGAATGCATGTTAAAGGGTAGAATTATTAACTCTGAACTGCTAGGTGACAGTCTAATTGCGCGAACAACTAGAGGATGCCCACAAGGAGGGGTTCTCTCGCCTCTTCTGTGGAGCCTTGTGGTTGATTCAATTGTAGTAAGGCTGAATAAAGGACCATTCTATACGGTTGGTCATCTCAGTCAGTGGGAAATTTCCCTCTACGCCCTGGGTCTGCTGGAGGAATGGTGCAATGCCCATCACCTCTTTGTAAACCCGGGGAAAACAACAGCCATCCCCTTTACAAGAATGAGGAACATTACGGAACTGGGTAATTTAACACTCTATGGCACCCGGCTCTCTTGGTCCAAAGAAGTGAAATATCTAGGCTTAACGCTGGATAGGGAACTTACTTGGAAACAGCATGCGGGCATAACCGTAGCCAAGGGTATCGGTCTACATATGGCAAGACTTGAGGGCTCAACCCCAAAATCATTAGGTGGATCTACATGACGATGGTGAGACCGATCCTCACATATGGCAGCATCGTCTGGTGGCCCAGAACCAGGCTGAAGATCTGTAAGAATGCTCTTAGCAAACTTTAGAGAACAGCTTGTCTGGCAATCACTGGTGCCTTTAGAACCACTCCAACGATCATGGAAATGGGGTGCGATAAAATATTCGTGTTCGAAAAGAAATTTAAAGTTTATGTTCCGGACGAATGGAAACGAGGGCCACCGTCTCCGGAAAAAGACAGCCTAATCTGGTACACCGACGGATCAAAAATGAAGTCGGGCACAGGGGCAGGCGTCTATATAACGACTTCAAGCATAGTCAAAGCATGGGAAAATTTGCCACTTGTTGTTTGTTTACCAAGCAGAAACTTTCGCAATACTCCTATGCGCAAAGCAGAATATAGAGTTGGCTATGAAAAAGCGCAATATATTCATGCTGAGTGACAGCCAAGCCGCGCTCAAGTCTCTCATGTCACTCCGAATTGAGTCTGGCTTTGTTCTGGAAACCACAAAAGCTCTAAACAAGCTAGGACATAACAACGTGCGATTGATCGCGGTCCCAGGCCATATGGGAATTCACGGCAACGAGATGGCGGATGCACTTGCCAGGGAGGACTCAGAGACCCAGCTTATTGGTCCTGAGCCGTTCGTGGCACTTGCACATAGTACCATTAACAAGGCCTTAAAAGACTACATCGAAAACAGGCACAGCATCGAATGGAAAAAGCAGCCGGGTATGAAATACTTCAAATCCATCCTAGGCGAAAACGCCTTAGGACGGAGTAAGTTCATATGCGGAGGCAGCAGAAGGCAGGCCCGATTAACCATCGGGGCCTTGACAGGGCACTATGCCACAAAACAAATGCTTCACAGAATTCACATCTCAACAGATAGCTTATGTAGGGCATGTGGAGAGGAAATGGAGTCAATGCAGCACCTACTGTGTGACTGCGACTCTCAGGCTAGGAAAAGAATGAGACTCCTGGGGTCGGCCTATCCGAAACCGGAGGACTTCAGGCTCTTTGCTCTTAAGGACGTTGCCAAATTTATGGAGTCTATCTTTACAGACGAGGAAGATTGAAAGGATGGGGTTGCACAAAAGATCCCGATGGGTCGAAGTGTTACTGACAGAGGGAAACCTCAGCAGGCCCCACTAAGATAAGATAAGATAAGTGGACCACAGGAACCAGTGATCGACTTTTATGTCCTTTAATCATAAAGAATTGGGCTCAGCAACTAATTTGAAACTTTAGCAACAATTGAACGGCTTATTATCTGCTTCCTACTCGTAGCTGTCATTTCGTAATCTATGTTATTTTTTGGTGACGATCATCATCATCATCATCATATAGTGCCATCTTCATACTGAAGTTTGGAGATCAGTATACAAAATTTACTGCGATCCCATATAGCTTGTTTTAATTGGCGATCTCAAGTCCAGTCCACTTTTTGATGTCGTCCAGCCATTTGCGTCGCGGACGTCCCGGAGCTCTCTTTCCCGGAATTTTGCCTTCGAGGATTAGCCGTGGGAACTCGTATATGAATCCTCTCTGCATGTGTCCAAAAAAGGCGACCTTGCGTCTCATGACTGTAGACACCAGCTCTCTTCTGCAGTTGGCCTTCTCAAGTACCTTGGCGTTTGAGGTGAAACTAGTCCATGGTATCTTGAACATCTTGCGTAGAGTCAACATCTCAAACGCTTGCACTTGCTTGCTTGGTGACGATAACTGTGGCAAACACTGTGCTTAAAGTGTCAAACATTAGTGCCTCAAAAGGGCACGATCAGCTGACTGATATACGAGTAGCATAGGTGGTCCAAATTTTGTTGTCGTATTAGACTTTTTAAACCTAAGTATATTCCTTCGATAAAGCTGTTCAATCTCATCTCATATTTAAATATCGCCCTGTATAAGTAGTGTCTCAATTTCACCTGATGATAAGGCCAATCTATACATAATCTATAATATATAAATATAATATTATAAAGCTGAAGAGTTTGTTTGTTTGGTTGAACGCGCTAATCTCAGGAACTACTGGATCGAATTGAAAAATTATATGTATTGAATATTCCATTTATTGAGGAAGGCTATAGGCTATATTACATCACGCTATGACTAATAGGAATGGAGCAGCAAGCATTTTTAGAGCTTTCCTTGCGTGCGCTGCGTAAACGGTGAAAGTTACGCAAAAATCATGTAGTACGAAGTTGTTCCCCTTTAACCTTTTCACCGCCCAACTATCCTGCACGCGATGTCCCGCTGTACGCCAACGTATAAATGTATTTTAATAAAGTAGGTACAAAGAAGAACTTCTATAGAAGTGCTGGCGTGGACGGCACGAAAATCTCGAACTTCTATAGAAGTTGATGGCGGTAAAAAGGTTAAAAGTTCTAAAAAAAAGTCCGCGACAGCATATGTCTAGCTTTTAAGGTTGACTCACTATAACCTTTTTTATGGTAATCAATTAACGCGGGTGAAACCTCGGGGCACAGCTAGTGGTGAATATTGGTGAAAGCGCAACTTCACCCGGGATCCTCATCTACTAAGCTACTGGCTATTATCGCTAGCTGCTGGAACACAACAATGCTAAAAACATTGATGTTATGTTTTATAACGCGCACCACGGACTATACAACCTTATTTTTAGTTTATACGAAAATCGAAACACGGGTCAAATATTTTCATTTAAAGAATCAGTACAAAAAAAAATTAAAATAATATCTTGAAAACTCACGAAGTTACAAGCTTTTTGTGCTGCCCCGTTGTGTTTTATTAGTAGGGTATACTTTATTTGAGATTTTGTAAATATTATTTGGTCAAAATGTAGATAACATGGTATGAAAATATTGAAATCTATTCTATTACTGATTCTGAACAAACAGTTTTCAGGTTTCGTATAAACTAAAAATAACATTGTATAGGCTGATGATGATATGTAATCATCATCATCAGCCTATATTAGTCCATCTTGGTTACATATCATCATCATCATCTCAGTCAAAAGACATGCACTGCACGACAAAAGCCTCCCCCAAAGATCTCCACAACTAGATTTAGATAGAGATAGTTTAGATATTACTTGTTACTTCATCCTTGTTACATATAATTTAATAATATATCTCATTGTATCAATTCATTGTGTAATAAAAAACAACCTAACTACAACCATTATTATGGATCTGTGATTTAATAAAACATATTGTTATTATAATAAAGTCGCGCTTGGACATCAGTGACGACATAACTACATACAATCATACAGATGACACGACTGAGCTATAACGTCAGAGATACCACATTAAGTTCTGACGTCACGCTCCATTGACCCCTGTAAAGATTCGTTTCGTGCAACGACCTCGAAGGCTTTGCGAAAATATTATTTTATTATAATTTCCATTTAGACGATGTTTCATACCAAGATACGATTTTCAACGGTTATGGCTGATTTGCACGTATTAAGTTGTAAAGTAGATAACTAAATTTTAACTTAATTTTAAGTGTTAGTTGCATGTAAACACAGAAATTAGTAGCAAGTTGCAAGTTAAAATTTAGTTAACAACTAAACAAAATATTTAGAATTTTGTCTATTTTTCGGTTTAGTTGGTGGGCGGGGCTTGTCACTTGACACGTTTGGACAGGCACAATTTAGTTAAATGCATAAGTGTAGTGACGCATTTGCGTTCAATTTGTTATATTTATACAATTTCACACCAAAGGAGTAAAAAAGATAAAAAGTATTTTTTTGGGAATAACGTTATTTTTAAAGTAATAACTATCATAATGAATAATCTGATCGATCATAGATTTTTCAATAAAAATAAAGAATCACGTGTTTTAGCATTTTTCGAAAAACTCCTCTAGAGAGGTGAATTAATAAGGATGGAGAGTTTGTAAGTATGGAAGTCGTTCATTCCTTAAATTTCGGTATTTGGCCTGGTTAGAAATTATAAAGTGTTGCAAGTGTTTTGGAAAATGATTTCTTTTTAGGGGAAGACAATTTGTACAGGAGGTTTCAAAACGGACCAAAGTTAATTATACAGAGTGATCTTTATTGCGTTGTTTTGTGTTGTACTCGTATACTTTTTACTGACTCTAACTCGCATGAATGGGCTTTTTAAATTTATATAGCAATGAAAATTAGTATGGCATTGAAGCAGCGCCTCCTGGCGACATACGAGAAGAGTTAACATTTTGCCATACAAACTCGTTTTCGTTAACGTGACCGAATGGCGATGAAACTCGCACTTGAACGCGCCCCCGGAACGTTCAAGTTATTGCGCTAACTAGATGGTCACCGCTATATTGTCTCGAACATTCCATCGCGCACAAAGAAATTTGGTGACTCGTTTCTTAGTCACACTTCCAAAAGATGGAATAGTCTAGCAGCACACGTTTTTCTTCTTGTGACATGGTGTCCTTCAAACGAGGCGTGAATGGGAAACTTGTGGGCCAGCAGGGTGAGGGTGACTGATGCTGTGGACGTTTTCTTTTACCATAGAGTATGTTTTCTCGCTTCACTAGTTGTCTTCGCGTCTGGACTCCAATTCCAGCAGAGAGTGTAAAGTCATAATATACAGTCACAGTATAAATTTTAAAAAATCCAATCACACAGTAAATATATCGATGAATGGATACCTACCTACCTACAGTGAATTACGAAAAAGGAAAACACCGTCTTTTTTCTAAAAATACAACAAACAAGCAAGGCTATGGAATACGGATTATACAGTCGGCACCGTCCTTGTTCAGCAGAGTACATCAACATCGCTTTATCTGTCGTTGTGTCACATCCGCTTCCTATTTATATACCTACCTACATAATGTGCATTGCACTGTAAGTTTATGTTTGCTCTTTGTTCGCGCAAGCACTGTTGGATGTTGCCAACATTAAAAATATTAAGTTTATTTGTCACCCATTGTAATGGCAACTATTGCCCTCTCTCTCGGCGAATATGGAGAGTAAAGACGTGTCATTCAGCAGTCCTGGTATTTTATTGCTATCAGAACCCACCAGCAATCCAGCAACCTATCAGCCAAATACAGAAACTGCTACAAGCACTAGGTATTTGTAATTACTCCATCTACCTATCTATACTCTTACAAAGCTACCAGCTACCGGGGCCTTAATACTGATAACTCAATAACGTGTTAATAGTGTGTCGGTAGCATGATTATACAGTGGTTAAGACCACTGGTCCTATGCCAAGAGGTTCCGGGTTCGATTCTCAGCGTATATGTTTGTGTACTCGGTTTGGTTGGTGTTAGGGCTTGCTTGTCCACCTGGCTATCACCATCTATCGTCACCATAACATCAATATTTGTAGCATAAACGACAAAACGAAATGAATAGATTTTCGCTGAACTATTTTTGTCCAATTCCACTACGGACAGAATAGTGATACGTTATTCTACAATATCTAGTGACTACACGAGATGGACATGTCGGCAACGGTATATCACTGTGACGTTACATATAGGGAGGGATCATTTTACCCGCTACGAGTTTCCACATGATAGAACGGGGGATACCTGATAGTTATTGGAATGAAAAAGATAGTGTGAAAAGGTGAATAGAACTTTGTGATAAAAAATTGTTTTCAAGTTATGTTATAATATTAATATTGTAATCGGGAGTGAGATATGATCGCTCGCTAATGGGACTTAAGAGGCTCTAGGTCACCCAAAGAGCAATGAAGAGGGCTATGCTTGGGGTTTCTCTGCGTGATCTAATCAGAAATGAGGAAATTAAAAAAAAAAGGATTTCCGACAAAGTCCGAGGAGTTGCTAAGCTCATAAGTGGCAGTGGGCAGGGAACATAGCTCGTAAGACTGGTGGCCGCTGGGGCAGAACAGTTCTTGAGTGGCGACCGCGTACCGGAAAACGAAGTGTGTGTAAAAATATCGAAATCTGGAAAGGGAGACCTGGAAGAAAGTCCTGCCCCCCGACCGCCTAACCGATCGCTTTGACTACGCGTATAGTTTATGACATCATCTTGCCACCTCGCACCGCCTATGAAAGCAATATCAAAAGCTAAAGGCTATAGCTTTCGATATTGCTTTCATAGGCAGCACGAAACGACAAGATGACGTCATAAACCACATACGAAGTCAAAGCGATCGGTTAGGCGGTCGGGCCCTTGGTTGCGGAACATTCAGGGGGCATAGTGAGTGCCACTGAACACTTTCACCTTGCTAAAGATAGGACCAAATATGCAGAGCTGACTGGCAACCTTCACTAGTTGGAGAGGCACCCTAAGCAGAATAATATAAAACAAAAAGGTGCTGGTTCATTAGGGGGTTTCCAAAAAACATTATTAAATACACAACACTGTTTAAAGGAAAACTATGGCTAAATACGTGTTTAAAATATTCTCGATCTATGTCTAAAACTATTAGCTAAAAAGTAACAGCGTCTGTTGTTTATAAGCATTGTTTTAACTTTAGCCGTCGTTTGTTAGATCAAGCAGATGACGAAGAAGAAGTTTCAGTGCGATGCGACGCACTGCCTGTTTATTGATTCTCACCGGATAGCTATCGATACCACCTAATCCGTGGGCAGATAAGTGCAACCATGTTTAATGTACGCTATTTATTATACCGTTATATCACTAATCGGCGGCTCTACAAACGCTGCAAGTCCTTGGAGGGCGGGCTTATGAAATTCTTGTGCAGCGAACGGTGAGTGTGTAAGCAATTCAAGGTTCGAGTGTCAATCGATCGCGTTATCGAAAATGAGAGTTTGTATAGCAACATTTATACTCTTCTTGGGATGAGCTACAGTGCCGTACGAAGTACAACATACAATAACTCTTTTTTTATCGGCGGACAATTTATTTATTTTTATTATTAGGGTAAAGTAACTAAAGAGCACGCATTACCATAGAGTACGTAGTGCTACTAATGATAATAATATTAAAAAGGATAATATTTTATAGGTAAGAAACTTGTCAGTCAGTTAATTTCTTGGTAGGTACTTAATGTTTTTGTCTTTGTATAAATGTGTGTCTGCCAATTATATTATTATATTAATACGTAAAGCAGAAACTTTGTACACCTTTTTACGAAAATTGCGCGGACGGGGGAGTATGAAATTTCGCACACTTATAGTATTTAAAGAGAAGGTTATCCGAATGTTAATATTTTTTTTTAATTATGCTTAAAAATACATTAAATCAATAAACCTAACATTACACATACTACCATGTATTTGACACACACGCATATGTATTTGAAATACACTCATATTATACTCTTTTCAAAATTTTCAAAAATGGAAGAGGAGCGGCCGAAATCTGTCAATGCCAATCCAAACTCACATTCTATCTTTTTTAAATTACATTGCTTAGGATACAATCCGTGCAGCCTTAATAAAATTATGGTCGAATTTCGACGACTGGGCGACCACTGGTATTATTATATTTCCTCTGTCTTTAGTAGTGTATATTTTTAGTAGTGCGTACTCTTTGGTATTGCGTTCTCCTTGGTGACTTTACCCTATTATATTTAGTCAACTCCTGCTAAGTCCTTCCCTCCGTCGGTCCTGATAATATAAAAGTTAGTTAACAATGACAAACAGACAGATGGACATGCCAAAACTTGTAGACGAAGGCCGATGTAGATAGCGATCTCAGTTGAAGATCTGTCATAGAGCTGATATTACCCGACCTAAACAAACACCTAAAGTAATGAAATTTACCCTCCATAAATGTATTACGAACTGATTTATTATAACGTTATTCGATACATGTGTTCGCGACACAAACACGGCCTAGTGGTCTATTTGGGAAACGATAGAAAATATTATCAAATCGGTAAGGTTAAAGCTAACTACAATAACAGACTTATCTTTTTCTTTTTTTCTTTTTCAATTTATAAAGGACAACAAACAATTACACTGTTTTCTTACTACATAAAAGCTTAATATAACTTAATTACGGACAGTGCAACCAGCTGCGTTATCCACAAATTACTGACAAAATTTATTAAGTACACATTTATTGCAAAACAGAGTAAAGCCAGAGTTATAATAATATTGAATTCCTACATAAATAAAAAGAAAAACACTTATTTGAAACATAAAGAATATTTATATAAGGCGAGCTTTACCGTTTGTCTTTTTCAAATTGGAAATTTTATAATTAGATCCTTAGTAATCAGGTATTTAATAAAAAGAAATATTACCAATATTTATTGGTTCAAATGGCCACCACGAAAACAACATTAACCCTTGGCCTTCATCATCCCTGATGATAAGTGATGATTAGGCCGCAGGTGGAAGCGCACTTCACCCCGTATTCTCAACTACTGATTTCTTTAAGTACAATATTAAAGAAACGACCTTCATAGCATTGTTACGTTTACAAATTGACGATGATTAACACAAATTGCATCTCATTACGGTCCTTCTGCCTGCCTCATAATTCAGTCACAGAACATTAAGTATTCTCCTATGAGATTAACGAGTGATTCAAGCATAGCCTTTTATCCTTGTTACTCACCCGTTTGTCCTTGCATCGTTAAAGCCGATTGTAAAGGTGCGTACATGCTTAGATTCCATATCATGTAGTCATGTAACGTTCTTCGTGCAAATGTTTGTCTTTCTAGTGTTGGCAAAAGGCTTTAATATTATTAAATATCATCATCATCATCATCATCAGCCTACAGAGGTCCAATGCTGAATAGGGCTTTCCAATGGATCGTCACCACACCCGGTCTTCTGCCTTCTGCATCCAACCACATCCCGCCGATCACGCTGCCCGCTCACAACCGACTTTTTGTAAGACATACAATCGGACCGATTTTTTCGCCGAGGTTTTATCACCTGTTCTGTGGCCGACTTTATGTAGGACATATGCGTTGCAGCATAGAATTCCATACGTTTTCACCGTTAACCGTAACGGTTAACGGTAACCGTTACGGTTAAAAAATTGGTCACCGCTCACCGATTATCGGACATGGGCGAGGGCTCTTAAGGTCGTCGGTTCATGATAATATTAATAAAAATCTTTATTTCAGATAATAGATCAACTGATCCATTTTATATCTGTTAACCTTATATTTTTATCAGGGGTTAAAACAGTTACGTGCGCTACCGATCGTGAAGCTTCAGTTCTTATGCCTATCTTGTACCCTTCAAAACTAAACATAGCAATATAATACAATGCTGCTAGGTCATAGGTCTCCACCTTATGAGGAGTGTCCTTCTGATGAGGAGTGTCCTCAAAGACCATGCCGTGAAAGACTCAAGTGCTCAAGGTCCGGACCAGCGGTTGACAGGTTTCGATCAGTTTAGAGGGTCGGTCACATCTTATCCTATGATCCCTTCACACCTCTCGGGTCCTAGCAACAACCCAGTCAAGACGGTTTGAATGAGACTTCTACTCGTTTGTCTGTCTGTCGCGTAAAAGCTCTAGCCAGTATGGACGTGCCTTTAACGTGGTCAGATACAAACTCGATGTCATCGGTATCAGTCAGCGAGCGCTTGTTCCTCGCATTTATGTTATCTGTCAGTTACATAACAATTACAGTACGCATTACAGCTATTATTATATTAATATTTTTATTTATTTATTTATTCTCACATTTAAAAATAATCTTAAATATTACATACATTGTGTATTAAAACCCTAAAGGGTTTGTTTATACACATTGGAGTCACCGACGACGGTGACTAACATAGACATTTGTTTATTTATTTACACCATCTTCAGCTTAAGAGCGTTTACGCCGCACACTAGCGCCGCCAATGAAAAAAAAAACATATCTAGTAATTAGAGATAGAAATTCAAATTATGCTCAACAAACTATCTGAATGAAGTAATTTAGCATTTTTACGTCACCTAATGAACACTTGACATGTTATGGTTTAGTTAAATATGGCGTTATAGTTAAAAGTGGCCGTAACGTCTTATTTAACTAAACCATAACATGTGAGGTGTTAATTAGGTGCCGTAAAAATGTTAAATTACTTCATTCAAATAGTTTGTTGAGCATAATTTGATTTTCTATCTCTAATTACTAGATATGTTTATTTTTTCATTAGTGGCGCTAGTGTGCGGCGTAAACGCTCTTAAGCTACGCTACAATTAAAGATTATTTAAGATTAAAGATGACCTTTATGATTTAACATTTTTCTACTACAGGGTGCCTAGTGCAAGTTTTATTTGGTATTCAAGCACGTTGACGAAGACTTAAACTTGAATGGTATATTGAAGCAGCTCCCCCTAGTGCCAAACGAGATGAGTTAAAATTTCGCCGTATTATGGCGAATAAAACTCGCACTATCTGTATTACCCATTAGTAGTGGTAAACAAGACGATTAACTCTAATTAAAATACTAGTGAACCATCAGAGAGTCAGACTTAATTTAATATCGTTGGGTAGCAACAAGGGGAGGGGGAAATAGTTCCACTTAGGGTTCCCAGAGGGCTGCCCCTGACATCGATATATGCTTAAAACCTCATTTTCCTCAGTCCTAAAAAAACCAGTCAACATCGAATCAATCGATCAACAAATATTATGGCATTTAAGAAACCGCAATTTACTAAAATGCAATAAAAGTATTGAACGAGCAAAGTTGGAGGTAAAATGCATCAAAACTTATTTTTCTTTCAGACCACTAGGAAGGAAAGTTAATAAAAATGTTGTCAGAATTTCCCAAACTACACCCAAAATTGAAGACCTTGGCTTAATAAATAAAAGTGAAGGGAAATGTCGAAGTCGTAGCTATAATTCGCGGCGTTCTGATTACTACCCTGTGTCCGTCGCAGCGGGCGGCGACTAGTGTTGCCAGATGTCCCGCTTTTGGCGGGACGTCCCGTTTTTTGCCCTCTCAGGACGCGTCCCGCCAGACCCCTGAACGGGACGCCCAAAATCCCGCTTTTTCATTTTAGTATTGATAGTAGCCAATTCAGCACGGTAGGTAAGTAGCTTTGTATTTTTGTATGTTTGTAACGAATAAACTCAAAAACTACTGGACCGATTTAAAAAATTCTTTCACCATTAGAATGTTACATTAGTAACATAGGCTATATTAAAAAAAAAGAAAAAAAATGTTCACCCGTGCGAAGCCGGGATTTTTTTTTGTCCCGATTTTTTCCTCCCGTTCCCGCTTTTGTTACGTTGAGATCCCGATATTTAGAAAATCGGATCTGGCAACACTAGCGGCGACTCCCTGCTGTTAAGATACATCACAGTAATACATAATGTACATTCGTCCCTAATGTTTTGGTTGGCCATGAACTTATTAAAGGTTATATAAAACAAAATATGTACATAAGTATATGTTAATAAAAAAACCTAGGCGTCCGCGTCGGTTTTCTTTTGTTATTATAAAACGTCCAGCATTGACATAGTACACACTATATGGGAAAAATGGCCGAATCTGGCTAAAGAATGACCACAATCGCACAGCCCAATCCACTGGACAAAGAACTACCGATTAAGTTAAAGTTACTACCAGAACGCTGAAATTTTGCAGACAGGTATGCTTTCATGACGTATGCAAGAGATGAAGTAAAATTTTACGAAATGTATTCGTCACATACTGATTATCTCTCCTCGTTACCTACATGATTATTAATATCGTTATTACATGATTTTTATCTAGGTATACATTATGTGCCTTACAAATAAACAAAGAATAAGGTCCGAATAGTTATTCCGTGTTTTGTACCTGTCATGTAAACGTCATTTAGAATTAGAGTAAAAGGGACAAAACACGGAATAACTATTCAGACCTTATTCTTTGTTTATTTGTAAGCCGCCGGAGGCCCGTGTTGCTCTATGTTTGTAAGGCACTATAAGTTTATAAAAACAACGTCATATTGTTGCAGACTTCGTACAGGCTGGAGCGCAGCGCGGAGTGAACCTCCTTTGACGACGAGCGAGCGAGAGGCCATTGCTGCCGTCGTGAAGCGAGCTGAGAAGCTGGAGGAAGTAGAAGCTAAACGGATCGGGCGACTGGTTGCTCGACTTGAAGGTACGAGTCGAGAAAGTACGGGAGAAATCTAGGTTTATTTATGGAAAAGAGTAAAACAAATATCGCCGTTCCACATGATCCTGCATGAGCTCTTCACACCTCGTTTCAAGGACTGTTGAAGAAAATAAGTGTGCTGAGATGAACGAACTTCCTCTCAGCACACTTCGTTCGTTTATTTCCTTCAACAGTCCTTGAAACGAGGTGTGAAGAAGCAACTTGCGGATCAGCGAGGCGAGAATGGCTAACGAAGCATAATCCTGCTCCATGTTGGCAGAAGCGGAGTTAGATGCGAAGGCACCTAGTGGAGCAAGATTGTGACTCACTCTACCCTATCTACCTATCCCTATCTGTAGTAGTAGCGTGTAGCGTAGTAGCGGGGCAAGGGCAACGCGTGCAACTGCACGTCTTTATACGGTAGCCTCGTTCCCGCCAACGTCTGTACCCCGCAGGACGGTCGCGCACGAAGTTGTCGCACTATAGTAGAATCCTATTTTCTTCAAGACGTTTTTGTCGCCGTACGAGCAGGGCATTTGGTGCATTTCTTACGCTGAGGAGCAAGAATGGCCGACTGCTGGCTCGATTTGCAGGTACAAGTCCAATGAGATCTAAAAGTCTACAATCTCTTTTCTTGTAGTCTTCTATGTAGCAGCAAACCCTTGTGCATATTTCTGAGAAGCGAATTTGGCCGTCTGGTTGGTCGTCTTGAAGGTACATGTCTGACGGCGCAGAGAAATCTATGATCTCCTTTCTTGAAACTTTCTTTATCGCCTTGCGAGCGTGGTATTGATTCTGTTATTTTATAACACCCTCAATCATGTCTCAGTGTCTTATTTCTGACATCTGGCTACTATAATACGAGTATAAGACACGATTATGTGGATGTTAAATTATAGAAGAATCAGGGTCCTGGAAGTCCTCTTCCATTTCTTGTGCTGAGAAGAGGCCGAATGCTGTTTACTCGTCATATAAGGGTACGTGTCAAACGAAACCAAGAAATCTAGAGATTTCCTTTTTTTCATAACTCCATATTGTTATCAAAAATTTTTTTTTTGTAATAGCTCCATGACCACAACACTTCAAATATTATATCTATTATTTATTATATATATTATTTTTATTTTTTATTTTTATATATTTTCACTATTTGTTTTTAACATTGTGTAGTTTAGTGCCTACATTTTTGCATTGTTGTGTTTTTCTAACCTCTTTTGGGCAATAGCAGAATACCTTTATATACTTTTGTATTTTTGTGTATAAGCAAAGTCAGCCACTGAGCGGGCGATAGCCCTTTTGTGCTTCTGCAGCACACATATATAAAATTTCTATTGTTATTGTTATTTTTAATAGATTTTTATTTTATTTTTTTATGTGTGTGATGTATTAGTTACAAATAAATCGTTTTCTATTCTATTCTATTCTATTCCATTTTAACTTTTATTGAATACAATATTTGTTGGAATCATTTTGTGATCTCCTAAAAATAAAATGTTTTGAATAACATTTTTGTCTTGCAATATTTAGGTAACTACATGCTTTGACATATTACAAATGTCTCCATCCCACCTGATGTTAAGTGGAAATGGAGTCCAGACGCGAAGATAACTGGTGCAGCGTGAAAACAAACGTAGCGTCAGTTAACATTTTAATTGGGTTTCAATCATTTAGATGATGATGATAAATTGAAAGTAACACAAAATTATGTATTTTTTTTTTTGAGAGAGATTGCTGATTGCCTCAGATGGCATTTTCAGCGTCACTGGACTTTTTTGGGGGCGGCGAGGTACGTAAAGGGTACCTCAAGCCGTGTTGAAACGAATCACCTTCAGAGGTTTTCTAGAGCGAACGGCATCGCACATTTAAAAGTGCGCGTCGCCGTGCCCTACTAGATTCTCCGAAGGGTTCGGATCGGATCGGGGGAAAAATTATGTCAAAATGTTTTATTATTCTAATTATGAATGCCACTATGCCATTGGTTCGTTAGTCTACAGGGCGGGAGACGTTGCACTGAGAAAAATCAGCAAAAATACTCTGTAACAACGGCACAATTTCTGTTCATAACCAAACGACTTTCTAATACAACGTAGGTAGATATATAAGTATTCCGCTCTGCGAAATTAATCCGCTGCTTATCAGAAAGCAAAGAAACTGGGTATTACAGAATACTTCTAAGTGATTATTAAACTAAATCGGATGGTAAAGCGTGGGTCTACAAAGCCGCGCAGAAGATTGCTCAGCTCGCTAAATGCTCAATCCCCGTCGGCGCAAATATTATACTTGGGATTGTGGACTTCATATTGAAATTCAGAGTGCTCAGATGAAATACCTATCTAAAAGTTTACAATTTATTATGTTCTGAATGAATGGAAGTGGCAGTGGAAAATTCTCGTGGGATATTGAGAATGGGGTGGTGAGATTGTAAAAAGTGATTTTGTCGTCATTATCATCATCAACCTATAAACGTTCCACACGTTCCCATATATTAAATAGCTCATTGAGAGATCGGGCTTTAACTAACCATGCTGGCAATTGGTTTGGTGAGGTTTAACGGCGCAAAAAAGCTTTAATTACTGTTATTACGATCTATCGTTTTACAGTATTATGACTCGGAGACGCGAAGTCTTAACGCGACACTGAAATTGTACAGTCTTTTGTTAATCTTCGTTTGGTGACCAGCATTTTTTAATTTCTTATTATATAATTCACAATCTTTGAACTATAACATAATATATCGAAACTGAAAACAGTACTTATTAAAAAACAACTTGCCAATGCTTGCTATAACGTAAAGCTAAACAAACACTCGAGAATTCGATAAGGCGATCAGGAATTTGATATCTCGGTAACACAGTTAGAACAGCCGATATCCGGCTGAAAGGGCATGCGTTCATGTCCCACGCATATTGTCTTCTTACAAACTTCATGATAAAACAATAAAAATAGTTCATTAAAAACGGCCCACGGAACACTCACACTGACGTAGGTCGTTGTTATTGAAATGGCTTGGTTGCGTCATAGGGACTGGGGTAGGGGAGTGTGTTGGATACTTCCTCGAGAGCTGGCTTTCACCAGCCGTATTCTGAAACATCGTCAACGGGCGATGGAGACATGACGGTTCATAACGTCCAGTTTCCATCGCCCCTGAACGAAGTCGTCCGCGGTAACAGTTGATTCCCAATGTCTTTATTCGTAGACATGGAAATCACACGGCCAACAACCGACGTAAGGGTTTGTAGACCGTTAACCGTCTTTGGTGGTACTGGAAGCGCAGTGGCTTTTCGTTACGTTTTGAGGGCGGTGGAGCTTTTTAATAATCTTTGAGGTGACGACGGTAGTCGTTACATCTACTTGAGGGAGCTTGTCTTTGCGGCCAGATACCTCAGACTTACTTTGGCTGATATGCGACCTTGATGGCTCAGGTTAGCAACTTTCGCTAAGGGACACACATCGCACATTTTCGCACATCTGGGATGGTTCCGCTAAGTACCTTCTCGATGCCTTGGACAGATTGCAGCGTCGCGCTGAACGCATTATCGGCAATGCAGAAGTGGTAAATACTCTCGAATCTCTGCAATTGCGTAGAGATGTTGCGTCACTCAGCGTGTTTTACCGCTTATACCATGGCGAGTGCTCTGAAGAGCTCTTTGACCTCATCCCACCTTCTCCCTTTCTTCATAGGAGTACACGTGCTGCTCTTCGGAGTCACCGATTCACTGTCTCAAATATCCCATCGCGCACAAAGAAATTTGGTGACTCGTTTCTTTGTCGCACCTCCAAAAGATGGAATAGTCTACCAGCACACGTTTTCCCTCCTTCCTATGATATGGGGTCCTTCAAGAGAGGCGTGAAGAAGCACCTTGTGGGCCGGCAGAGTGAAGTTGACTGAAGCTACGTTTGTTTCCACGCTGCACCAGTTGTCTTCGCGTCTGGACTTCATTTCCACTTAACATCAGGTGGGATGGAGTCATTTGCCGAGCTAAGTATAAAAAAAAAAAAAAAAAAAAAGGTGACCAAAAACTTTGAAGACGTAACTGACACAACGGCTTTACGTTGCACAACGCTGCACCCGACACCAATCCGCACTAGCTTCGCGAGTCGGTTCTCACCAAGTCTCCCTGTGATGTTTCCATCCATAGGAAAGGCCCGTGACTCAGCAGTGGTGACAGCCCCTCAATTCCGCTATTTATTTTGATCTGAAACGAATCTGGAACGCTATAATTTCAACGTTTTCGTATTCTGCCAACTGCGAAACTATTTGATGTGTAACATCTTTCCGCTCGCTTATTTCTATATCAGCAATTTGTGGGAGTGATTTCGTGAAATGGGACGGAAGTATGTGTAACAGTGTAACAGGAAGGAGTTGATTTCATAGTTAGCAGAATACGAAAAAGTTGAAACTATAGCATTTCAGATCAAAATAAATAGCAGAATTGGGGGGCTGGTGACTTTAACATGAACTGGTGCTGTAACGCTATAGCGCGCGTTGTATTCCCTTTAGCGCTATTCTTTTGTTCCGTAACCCATTTGTTTTACTTTAAGTGATTGATCACAGACTCACATTGGCAGGTATGCGCCGATCAGCCCAAGGTCCAGTGCCGCGCACGTGTCTGCTGTGCGGCGAGACAGCCCGCCTGCTGGCTCCACTCAGGACCTGTTCCATTTGCCACCACTCCGCTTGCCCCAAGTGTGTAATAGACACGCCACCGCACAGGCGAGTACTCTTTCTTTTGGCATATCGCGTTCCGGTGTCAAATTTCTCAGATTATAGTATTATTATTTTTAATAATCACGTTAGAAATTAGTGTATTTTAAACATGTAGGTATATCGTGTCGCTGATTTCTTTAGATCTAATAATGAAAAATATTTTTGTAGTACATAATTTTCTTGTACCTACCTGTATCCAACCGTTTGTTCAGCGTACGCCGATAAAGCAGCCAAAGCTTTTAGAAAAATTCAACGTGTCTTCTGGGGCCTCGGTAGCTTAGCGGTCAGAGCATTGGACCGGTTATCCAAAGGTCGTGGATTCGATTCCCACTCGAGCTGATTGATTTTTTCCAGTAAAATATTATCTAGTATAGGTAGATATAGATTAATGTCAAAATCCGAAATAATACTAGCTTTCATACAGCAGTTAATACGTAGGTATACTCGAACTCTTTCGCTCAGGGTGCCAAGTGCAAGTTTCATTCGCCATTCGATCGCGTTAACGAAAACGAGAATTTGTATTGCAAAGTGTTAACTCCTTTCGTATGCCGCCAGGAGGCGCTGCTTCAATGCCATACTAATTTTCGTTTTCGTAAACGTAATCGAATGAATACCGGATAGTAAACAAAACACACTAGGCAATCTGACTGTTAATAAGTAACTAACTTATGAAATAAAGAAATATAAGATCTTACAAAAACACAAATGTTGAAAAAATTTCCACGAGCAGGATTTGAACCTGCACCCTTCTGACATACCTGATCAGGTGCTCTCCCAATTGAGCTATCGTGGTTCTAACCAGCCCGCCGAAATTATTCAACACTATTTACTTTTTACTTTGAAAGCCAAAGGCGCCCATTCAATGTCAACAACTACCGTCATTAACATCCGATCATAATAAAAGTTATATAAACAAAACAAAAACATTTTAATATATTATATCTTTCCTCCCTTACATACAACGATAATAAAAGAGAGTATAATCATACAAATACGACATTTAAACTTGTACCGCTCACTAACATTTTATATGATTTTTCTAACGTCCATAATATTTACCCCGACTCCCGGGAAAATACAACTGACTTTGTGAAATCAGCGTCCTGTGTGCGCGTGTTTCACTTTCATTTAATAAAAGCTTTATTTTAAAAATACAGTTTACTCGTTTTCCTTTGAAAGAGATAGCGGAACGAATAGGATACTAAATGTTGGCCAAAAATACCTTTGTAACGATAATCCCTTGTTAACGAGAAATTCAATGAATGTATATGTTCTTAAATAAATTTTACTTCATTCTGATTTTAGTAGTACCTGTATGTCTCTATGTTATACAGTATTTTACTAAAATTGGACAAATTATTTCACTATAAAGTAATGTATTCTGTCGTCTTTCCCTACGATACATCATCACAGTCAAGACATTTACTGCTGGACAAAGGTCTATTGGTGACTATTTTGTCAATGTGAGTGTTGAACTGCAGCTTGGCATCCAGATAGACACCCCAAGATCTATCAATCTGTCATTTTTTTTTATCTCGTGGAGATCCTTGGGGAATAATAAAAAATATTAATAAGTCTTTCTCATTTTTATATGTTCGACATCCCACAAATTGTGACATTAGTATTCTCAGGTCTGAAGGCGTTATCACGATATAACATTAAGAAGCACCTAGATCCTTTTAATATATTCTTATTCAACAAGAAACCACTTAGTCTTCATTTTACATGATTGTAGCTGATGATGATGAAGTGATACGGTCTAAGTGAAGAGGCACTTCACTTACTCACGTTCCATCCGTATCTGAGGCCATTGCTCTAACCACCAGATCACAGAAGAGGTTAATATCGAAATAGTGTAGGAAGAATTTAGTTTGTACAGAACCCGAATAGAAAGCTATTGTAAAACGGGGTTACTTACATTAAAATCAACGGTAACATTGATAGCAACTCCAAATTCTTAAGTAGCTATTAGGGTCGCGTCCTCCACGTCTGTGGTGAGCAGGGCGGGAGCGGAGGCGGAGCGGAAGCGGAGCAGAGAGCGGAAATGCCTGTCTTCGACGGCAGTGGGCAGGCACATTGCTAAAAATTACTGCAGCATCAAAAAAAGACATGAAACATTCGACAGTCGCTCACCGCTCGTATACCGCTGTCATCGAGGACGGTCCTTTGTCAATCGTAAGCGTATATATGCGTATAGTGGCACTGCTCTCCGTCCCGCCACCGCTCCCGCCCCGGTCACCGCAGAAGTTGAGGAGGCGGCGGCGGTGTCCCTAGCTTACAAGTCTCCCTTTTTTAAATACAATAAGAAATTTATCATACGAATACCAAAGGCCCACAAGACTACCCCTAGCTCCCGCCTTCCTACCCTCTTCCTTTGTCCAGCTGCTAAAAGAGAATGACTCGGGATCACGAATGGCAAGTAGGTACCAGCCAGAGGAGGGGGACGCCCGGGATAGTTTGGGCGTCCCCTAGTCTTCCGTCAGGCTGTGCAAAGCATCTAGGATGCCTAGGACACCTACGTTATTAGTAATAGTAAAGTAGCTGCTACTTAGGAATCTGGAGCTGCTGCCAATGGTACCCTTGATTCTAAAGAAATCTTGTTTTAGGATAATTAAATAAACAAACGACTACCGTTAACACTTTTATAACTCCTCAAAGAAACGCTGTAAGAATTTTCACTTCAACTCATGCCAAGCAGGGTTTCTGAAAGTATTTTATACAGGGCGTTGTTTTTCTAGAAAATTATGCATGCCACAGTCGCTTTCGCTTTGATCTTCAAAAGTTTGTATGATCGCTACCTTCATTAGCGCCTTGTTTACTTTACCTTTTTTAAAGAAGGTCAGCAATGGGATATCATATTCACTGTATGTAGTACCAAAAGGACACTAATTTAATAAATAAAAACAAGTTTAAAAAACTATAAAGCCTATATTTTAAAAGTGGGTTTCTAATAAGGTTATTCGATTAGAGCCTTACGTATTGGTAATAATAAGACTACTTGAAGAAATGTTTCTATGATTAATAAAATCTTGTGAATTTGTTAACAAGAAATATGTGAAAAATAAATAAATAAAAAACTGAATTTGTGCGATTCGAAGACTTTTTTATGTAAATCAAAATGATTACCTAGTTATTGAAAATTAAAATGAAAATGAAAATGAAAATGAAAAATGTTTGTTGTGTCTAAAGGATACATTAAGTTTTAACAATATCTGGAGCACCCGTTTAAGCAAAGATGTGCTTGTTTTGGGATACTCCGCTCTTTTATAACAATAACAAATAGTACCAAGTTAAGTTTTAATTTTTTCCTTTACTTATAAAATATTTTACATTAATATTTTACAAAAATAGTTATAATTATAATATTTTAAGCCAAGAGAAATATATGCCCATGTTAAATACGTATATAAATATGTGTTAGTGTGTGTTTGTGTACCATAATACAATAATATTACAATATATACCTAAATATATATTGCAAAATGTAAGTATAAAATATAGGTATTATTATATAATACCTATATTTTATACTTACATTTTGTGCTAATTAATATCTAAATTAATATCTAGTATATGACAGACTTGTCATAATTATGATTTGTGTAATCTTATTTAGTCATGAACCAAGCACTCAATTTCGTTATAACTTTTGGTCTTAAGCCAGTCGGTGAGAACCTTCTTGCATTCATGGTATGTGAGCGGATAGATATTTAGGTGTTTATTAACCAGATTGTATAAGTGTGCTGATTGTCTGGGGTACTGCCTCTTAGCAAATGATGTATGTACTTTAATAGCCTTAGCAACACTGTGAGTCCTTCTTTTATTGCAGAGACTAGGGTCGTAAGGCAGGGACTTGTGCTTATTAAGTACGATGCTTAATATATATAGTTTTCTTACAGTTAGAAGGTCAGTACTTATATAAAGACACTCAGTCGGGAATCTGTAGGGTTTAAAATCCATAACCTTTAATAGAGATCTTTGAGCTCTTTCCAAATTAATAAATTTAGTTTTTGTGGCGCCACCCCATACTGGTAGGCAGTAGGCAACCACCGATTGGGCCAGTGATACGTAAATTTGCCGCAAGAGATTTTTATTAGCTATATGTCTTAAGGTCTTAAAGGTCCATATTAGTTTGCGGATTCTATTCATAATGAGCTCAGAATGTGCATACCAAGAGAGTCGTTGGTCCAACATTATACCGAGGTATTTTGTGGATTCAACTTTGCTTATGGGAGTGCAAGAGCAGTCTGACAAAGATGGGTTTGCACATTTGTGGATTTTTATACGAAAATCCTCCGAAGGTTGAGTGCGTTTGTACATCGAAAAGCACATAAAGTTAGTCTTTTTAGTGTTCAGAGTTAGCAAATTCGAGTCAAGCCAGGCAGCTGTTTGAGCCAATCCCTTTTCGGCGAATACACGAACACTGTCCCAGGTTTTGCCAGCAAATACTATTGCAGTATCGTCTGCGTAAGAAAAAATATGTCCTTCGTCAATCGGTATTCGTAAGAGGCTGTTAATGTAAACAAGGAACAGTGTTGGACCCAGGACACTCCCTTGCGGGACTCCAAAGGACACGTTTGCGTCAGAGCTAACAAATTTCGCCAATTTTTACTCTTTGTTTCCGGTCACGAAGATAGTCGCTAAATATATCAAGGGCTTGACCTCTTAAGCCTATGTTCTCTAGCCTGTGTATAAGAATGGAGACTGGTACTGTATCAAACGCCTTTTTCAAATCAAGGAAAACCGCCAAACATTTTTCTCTTTTGTCTACTTTATCGATGATAATAGATGTGAGAGCCTGTATGGCATCTTCAGTTGACATTCCTTTGCGAAAGCCGAATTGTGAAGGTGACAGAATTTTGAATTTAGTTAAATAATTAACAAGTCGAATATTCATAAGCTTTTCTAGGATTTTCGATATAGCGGTTAGAACAGAAATTGGTCTGTAATTTGAAGGGTCGGATCTGTCTCCACTCTTATACACAGGGGTAATTATGGCTTGTTTTAAAGCTACGGGGAAAACTCCCTGTTGAAAACATAGGTTAAAAAAGTAAGTAAGTATAGGAATAATAAACTCATGTGCAGTCTTTAGAAAACTAGTAGGGATATTATCGTATCCAGGAGCACTATCTGATTTAAAGCTCATCAAAATATCACGAACCTCACACAGATCCGTATCCAAGAGTACAAATGAACTTAGTTGTCTTTCAGGATTAGAAGCCTCGGTAAAAACTCGTGTAGAGGACGTTGCAGTTATGATATATATTCTTTATTGCACAGAAAAACACACATACAGAGAACAGTTTACAAACAATGGTGAGCAAAGGTGGACTTATCTCTAAAAGAGATCTCTTCCAGCCAACCTAAGGTGGAATGGGAGTATCATGTTTAAAAGGAAGCGACAAAAGTGCAAACAAAAAATATCTCAATAAAAATAACAATATTAGGTACAATACATAAACATACATGTACTACAATATTATTAAAAACTACATATACATACATAATAATACTACATAAATATGAACATATACAATAATAATAATAAACATGGAATTACAAGTGCCTATCATTGCGATGACATATGTGACAGAAAGTGATCCTTGAATTTCTTTTTAAAGGATATAATGGCCGAACTATCCTGGATGTCCGTAGGAAGCCTGTTCCATAGTTGCGCTGCCTTGACTGCAAATGAATTTAAGAGAAAGTTGGTATTGACTTTAGGAATCTCAAGCGTCTTAGTTATACAAGCACGTCTTGAGCGGCAAGGTGGGGGCAGGAGTTGGAAACGGGAACGAAGGTAAGAGGGAGAATAAGGGTCGTTAAGGATGTTATAGAGATTGGAAAGGATGTGCACGTTACGGCGATGTCTAATCGGTAGCCAATTTAATTCACTACGAAAGTGAGAAACATGGTCGTACTTTCGTAAGCCAAAGATAAAACGTATGGCCAGATTTTGCTGACGCTCTAGTTTCAGCAGTTGCTCCTCAGTCACATCCAAGTAACAGACGTCGGCGTAGTCTAGTATAGGGAGAAGAAGGGATTGCGCAAGCATAATTTTGGTTTGAAAGGGGAGAAAGTATTGAAGTCGCTTGAGAGAGTGGAAACTAAAATGTAGGCGTTTACTAATTTCACTGATGTGAGCTGACCAGGACATGTCACAGTCCAACGTCAAACCAAGGTTCTTAACTCTGTCGGCGTACTTGATGGGGACGCTATCGTAAAGAAGCGCAGGTATAGAACTCCAATCCAGCCTGCCTCTTAACCTACCGCTACCCACAATCATGGCTTGTGATTTTGCAGGGTTTACAATAAGACCGAAAGATTTAGCCCATGCTTGGACAGCGGATAAGTCTTGATTTAGGGCTTGAATTGTTTCCACGATCTCCGAAAGCATGAAATGCCTGTAAATCTGGAGATCATCGGCGTAAAGATGGAAAGGAGATGAAATAACGGATGAGATTTTATTAATAAAAACAGAGAAAAGAAGTGGTGACAGCACACTGAGGCACACCAGCGGACAAGCTAATCCAGTCCGAGGACACATCCTGATGCTTCACACACTGCACACGGTCATAAAGGTATGAGCGAAACCAGTCTAACACCGGTTCAGAAATGTTGACAGAGCGAAGAGTGCCAAGTTATTTCATTAGCCAAAAGCTTTCCCACGTTTGCAAAGTAATTATTTACCCTATCAGTCGATTCTTGGGGGTTTGATGCCGCAGTCAGTAGTTCAGTGTTTGGTGATCTTGGTGGTTTACGGTTAGTAACATTATTTATAGCCTTCCATAAAAGTTTTGGGTTTTTTGTAGCTTCAGCTAATTGATCTCGATCATATTTACGTTTCAGTTTTTTAATAAGGCAATTACAGTAGTTTCGATATCTTTTAAAGGTTATCTTAAGTATATCATTGTTTGGATCAAGCTTTAGCGTATACTGCATCTTGTTGCGAGTCCTTATGCATCGTAACAATCCTAACGTCATCCATGGTTTAAGTATTTGGTTTTTTTGGGGTATCAGTGTCCTTAAAGTGTTTATTTTTAGACATTGCTGAAGATTAGTGATTAAATAATCTATTACAGTATTTGGGTTGTTATTGGTAAGGATGTTTCCTAGCTCAATGTTTTTTAGGTATTTGATTGCTTTTTCTAAATCGATTGTTATTTTAGTTTTCGTTATCTTTATTTTGGCTTGAATATTAGTTATTTTTATTACTGTCATGAGGTGATCTGTAATTGTAGTGTTAGCTATGGCTATAGAAGCAGACTTGTGACTGTGTTGTAGTTTTAGTATGGTATGATCAAGGCAGTTTGGGCCTCGCGTAGGCAAACAGTGACCTGGAAGAAGGCCATGCATCGCCAACATATTGAGATAATTTAACCTATTCGAGCACTCGTGTGCCTTTTCATCAGGTTTGTGTATTAGGTTAATGTTAATATCACCAGTTATTATAATGTTGGGTTCCGATCTGATAGTGTCTAAATGATCACTTAAGGAGCTTATAAAGTCTTCGGCATTTAGGTTCGAGGGTGATCGATAGATTCCAATTATTGTCAGTAGTGATGTACGGATTTGTAAACAAGACGCGTGCTGCAATTTAATTTCTGAAAATTTCGCTTCATGTGTATCTTTAAGGTAGAAAACAACACCGTCCGCTTGATTTAAATGATAATTTGATTGAAATGAATTATAGTTTGCTATGATGGGAATAGGTTTGCTTGAATTAATTCTGCATTCACTAAGTATGATTAAATCAATATCAGTATGTAAAAATGATAGATTAAGCTGTAGATCGTACAAATTTGAATAAACGCTTCGAATGTTTTGAGACGCTATTGTAAAGTCAGTCTTTTTAAAATTCATTAAATTAGATATGTCTCCAATCTCTCCAGTATGAACATTTGCAACTTTAACATTGTCTATGTCTTGAAAAATGTTTAGCCGCCTATCCATTGATAAGCTTTATTGGATTGAAAGTTGCTTCTAGACAATTGCTTTTTAAGTAAATTAATAGATAGTAATCTATCCATGGTTTTGAGATAAATACAATAGTTTTGGTGTGAGTATAATTAAAGTGTGTACGAGCATATAATAGTGTAAGAGTACAATGCGTGTGAGTATAATTTATAAATTGTTGTGTAAATGTATGTTGTATTATATGGGTTTTGTAGTGAGTATAATTAAAGTGTGTGCAAGTATAAAATAGTGTGAGGATATAATGCGTGTGAGTATAATTTATAAATTTGCGTGTAATTGTATAAAGTATAATATGGGCAGACGATTGTAGGTGGGCTTTCATTATGAGCTTACAGAAAGAATAAAATAAAAAAAGTTTTAAATTATACAAAGCAAGCACAAGCGTAAAGCTTGTAAAGTACAATATTATAATAGAAGAACATGCAACATTACGCTGAGAAAAGTACAAAACTATATTTGAGAAGCATGCAACATTACTGTGACCTAGTCACGAAGTTTCCAGAAGTCGGGTTGTTTGTGCTTCATTTCTAATTATAATAATGGGAGAGTTCTCATCTTTTCTTATATAGACGCGTCCATAAGCAGTCCAGCAGAACTTGTATCCTTTGCTTTTGACAAGATCGCGTGCAAGAAAGTGCAAACGGGCAGCCTTTGCTGTCAGCTGTTCAGAAGTATAGATCGGTACATATTCGTTGACAGTATGGCCAAGGTGCTTAGCGCATAGTTTTTCTTTGTATCGTATGTTGTAGGATTTAGCCATTTTCAAGAACTCCGTTTTTTGTATTGTAGAAGACAGTTCCACTATTATTGGTGGGTTTGTAATAGATTTATCTTTCTTAGTCTTTGTTTGGACGCGATAGATATCTTTGATGTCATTTACTGCAATCGGACAACCTATAGTTTCGGACAGCTTAACCACCATTTTAACCAGATCATGTTTGTCTTCTTGTAGGTTTTTAGGCACGTTTTTAAGTTCAATGTTTGATTTCCGACTTCCACGCTGTAGGTCTTCAATCTTGTCTTCCAATAGAGTAATATAATCTTTGTCCCGTTTTATTTGGACTTCCAGCCGTTCTATTTTATTTTTTAGTTCGTTATTCTGTTCTGTTAGAAAATTTATCGAGCTTATATTACTGTTCGTTGTCTTAATTTCAGTTATAACAGGAAAAATCTTTTTTAAGTAATTACGTTGTTCAGCCATCAGGGATGCTATCATGCTTTTAATATCTTCCCTAAAGGCATTGAAATCAGCCTCGTAATCAGACTCCCTTCTCCTTTTTTGGCGTTGAGTGTTTATTGTATCTATTAGGTGGGGTTTCATCTTTAAGGTCAAAAAAAGGTTTGATTCCGATGATGACTTGTTCATAGTGCTTTCCATTTCAAGTACCAGGATATAATAAATCAGAAAAGTGTGTTTTCACGAGGTAAGTGGGTTCTTCCGATATATTGATTTGTTTTTTACTCGCCGTGTATCGGTTCAAAGTACCAGGGTAGAAGACACACAGTGGAGTTATGAAACAAGTGTAGCTTGATAGGTCGTGATCGGTAAGATGACAGTCGGCCGTGGAAATAAGTCGTATTCTCGGTATGTAGTACCAGGATAGCATAAGTTGCGGCAATAATTTTAGTTGATAAACCAAATAATTAATAATTTTTCTTTCTTTCGCTATCGTTTGATTTATTGCAATTAATATTGGTTCGTCAATATATCGGTTCAAAGTACCAGGGTAGAAGAAACTCAGTGGAGTTATTTATGAAACAAATGTAGCTTGCTAGGCCATTGGCGGTGGTAATAAGTAGTATTCTCGGTATCTAGTACCAGGTGAGCATAAGTTGCAGCAAATATTTTAGTCGAGAAACCTTTTTTCTTTCGTGGTCTGATTTTCCACAATATGTAGTACCAGGATCACATAAGTGTCGGTAACAATTTTAGTACATAAAACAGAAGATACTTGCAATTTCCTTCGTTGTCTGATTTATTCAAATTACTAAATCAGCAGAAGTCTCGTGGAGCGGTGGGCGGAAAGTCGCAGGGCGGTGTTCAGTACTAGGATCGCATAAGACGCGGGAGCGTCGATTGTAGCTTGGTGTTACCGCTGGCGCGTATAAGGTGCGCAAGTGTGAGCGAGAGCACGCGGCACACAGCGACAGAATGAGCAGGAACAAATATGCACTATACACGCACTACAACTTACGCAGTTCGTTAGATGTGTTCTATAATCCGCACACACACTTAGCTTTCCGATAGATACTGCACCGTACTCGTTTCTCTTATCGATTTATGCACTCCTATTATTTGTTTAATATTAAAGTATTATTAAATTTAGTTTTTGATTTTTAAAATAAAGCGAAAACACTCTCGTGACGTCTACTCGTAATCGAGGTCCGGGGGGAAGAGTTATTTCATTAATTAAATATTTAAAAAACAAGCACTTGAAAATTACGACAGAAAAACCAATATTACTGTGCCAATATCTTTAGACATGCGTTGTTTAGCACAGTATAAAAAAATTGTAGCATTATCAGCCCAAACTTTCTAACAGGTCACCGTTAAGCAGAGAACAGTACATTTGCAACCTCTGTGCGGAGACCAGGGAGATGTGGAAGAAGTCGGGAGCTTGGTTCTTCAAGGCCCTGCCCAAATATGTGATGCCTGAAAGAAGAACTACAGGCCGTTACAACGATACAGACCTGGCGAGGTCTTTGCAGGTAAAACCTTCATGGTGAAAACTTTTTTAGAGAGGCTTATGTGTTGAGGCTTAAGTTTTGTAACGGTGCCACGGTGATCGAGTGGAAAGCTTATCCCAATAACCGGACGGAGGTCCGGGGTGCAATTGCTAGGACAAGCAAAGCGTGTTTCGGTATTCAATGTTTATACCTTTGATCATAGGCCATGGTGATAATACCAATTTCTATTGAATAGTTTCAACTCTGATCATACAGTTTATTAGCTCTCTCCATCCGACTGGTTATCTGGAAGAAATCGCTTAAAAGCGTTAAGACTGACGATCTATCTGTCTATCTATCTATCTATCTGTGTATAGGACAAAACTTATAATGTATGAACAAATTGCTACCCAAATATCTATTTATTTTTATTAATAGAAATAAAACACCACAAATCTTTAACCAGGTACCTATAACTAGTAACTATATTTCAAGTTTTGATATAGGAAGGACAAGGCTCAGGACTTAGTAGCGAGTTAAAATTCGAAATATTCATTTCACGATCTTGAAGAATGTCCCTTTCAGAGTCAACATTTTAATCAGACAAGAGTAAAGGCTTTTATGGTCCATAACAATTGTATTAACGTCCGTAGGTTGTGGCGTTTTGCAAATCTGGGATGGAATATATCGATTCAATTCCAGAATTGCAAAAAGGTGGTATTTTATTCTATACCTAATTATTTTCTATTTATTCCTATATTGGCTTTGGAACATTCAATCCGAATTCTTGTAAAGGTTGGCATTCTCTTTAATTTATGTATCTACTCGTACATAAGTGTACATGTTTAGAGCTTATATTTTATTTCACTCGTACCTATATGTAATTTGCAATATATCCTTCGTATTTAAAATGTGTTTGTAGAACAATATTTTGGGTTCTCTTCTTCTATTACTAGTTATTATTTCTAATGTTTTCACAAACAATGGGTCCACGCCCATTGTTTGTGAAAACATTAGAAATATTTATGTTGTGGACAATATCAATACCTTTTAGACGATGAAATGTTGCAAACATGTAAAGATGGTCTAAAACTGTTACGATCACGCGTTTTGATCCTCGCTATTGATGCTGGTTTTAAACGAGCGGAGGAGGGATCCATGATGCAAACCTAGTTTAACTGGTTTCTTTTATTATTTCTACAAAGTTATAAAACAGTAAAGTCTTCACTGATAGAAACAACATACTTAAAAAATAGGAGCTACGCAACTCCCGCTGGGCATACGGTATTGACAGTGGTCGAACAGTGCATTTGTGAAATCGAGATATATTAGTTTATACGAAACCTGAAAACTGTTTGTTCAGAATCAGTAATAGAATCAATTTCAATATTTTTTATACCATGTTACATTTTGACTAAATAATATTTACAAAATCTCAATTAAAGTATACCCTACTAAAAATACACAACGGGACAGCACAAAAAGCTTGTAACTTCGTGAGTTTTCAAGATATTATTTTAATTTTTTTTTGTACTGATTCTTTAAATGAAAATATTTGACCCGTGTTTCGATTTTCGTATAAACTAAAAATAAGGTTGTAAGTATATGGGTATCGCATATATATATTATATGGGTATATGCCGGCTACACTCCTCACTACAACTGCAATAATACTGCTTTAGGAGCTGGTAAGGCCTCAGGTCCAACTTCCGGAACCTGGCATCGCCAGGTTCCGGAATAAAATATAACTAAAATTGTACATTAATTCACACCAAGGCAAAGTTGCACACGGTTGCCAATCTCATGACAGCCATCTTCATTGAGGAAGAAAAGTAGAAAGGGGTGGGTTTGTACAGACCTGATGGGTCGAAGTGCGTCTAGTAAGGGAAACCTCGGCAGAAGAATAGAATAGAATATAATAAAAGTTATGTTATGTTATAATAGAAGTTATTATTGATTAATTTAATGTTATCAATAATATTTGCATGCCATTTTGTTTCGGCAAAACATGATTGTTCACATTTTTTTTTTTATTGGTTATAGGCAGGCATTTGACTACACCTCACCTGATGTTAAGTTCACATTATTTTATTTTACCACCATGTTTACCATGTTTTTATGAAATTAAATCATTTATTTATTTATTTATTTATTTATTTATTTATTTATTTAAAATACTTTATTGCGTACATTTAAAATACACAGACATGTAGAAAAAAAGGAGTCGTACAATGGGCGGCGTTATTACTAAAAGCAATATCTTCCACGTAACCTAGGGATGGACAGGATTGATATTAAATAAGATATAATCCTGAGCCTTTTTTTGGTGTTTTGAAGGATGCTGGCAACAGCAGCAACGAGGGAAAGACAGACTCAGAACCCGGCTCCCCTCTAAGCGTTCACGCTCCCAGCTTCTCTCGACAAGCCAGCAGCATCGAGAGGAGGTCCATCGGCTCGCCACATGTGAGTATTACCACCAGTAGTATAAACATTATTTAAATAGTCTGAACATATCTTTAAAAGAAATTAAAAAATCAGGAAAAAAAGTTTTTTTTTATTTTTTATTATTCTTTGTAAAATTATAAACATCGACATTGCAAAAAGCAAATCTAAAAACTAACTGAGATACTAAAAACTAACTGAGATACGTAAAAAAATACCGGTACCTATGCTTGGTATCGTTACCTGGGTGGCATTTTTTCCGGTAAATTAACTAACCGCTGCCTGGTGCGGTTAGTTAATTGGCGGCGCAGATTGGATAAAGCGCAATATGTAACGAAAAAGGTAGCGATACTTTTATAGCTAACGTTACCTGCATTACCGGTACCAAATTACCTTTAAAGAAATAACGTTACTTACCGGTACTTATAGTGGGAATTTGATAAAGGTATCAAGCCCTGTGTGGTAATTCAAATTTGAGACTGATGTTATTGAAACTTTTTTAAAGATAGGAATTTTCACTTACTTGTTTACTTTTATCTTTAAACTTACATATTTAAAACACACATTGCCGTTTTATAATTCCTGATGATTTTTTTGATTTTTCCTGATGGCGTTAATTGACCGATGGGACTCCTCATTGTTGGAACACTGGTTACGCCTGCATGCAAAGCCTACAGGGCATCAGTGAGCATATAGGGCGTGGCTTGTGTTTTGACAATAAACAATATTCATGCTCGTATGATTTTAATTTATTTAATTTTTATTGTTGATTTTATTTTATTTTCATTTTAATATGGTTTTATTTGATTTTATTTTAATTCGATTTTATTTTGATTTGTCTTATTTTATTTTTATTTGATTTGTATTTATTTTATTTTGATTTTATTTTTGATTATGATTTATTTTTTGTTTTTGTTTTGAAAATTTTGAAAATGATGTTATTTTATTTTATTTTATTTTTGTATTGATCTTATTTCATTATTATTAAATTTATTTGATGTTGATATGTTATAATAATCTAACTAACTTAGTTTAAGAAACATTGTTACTAACACTCTATGGACCATGTGTCTGAAATAAATTGTTTATATATATTTATATAATTCCAATTTCAAAACTGATTACTGTTTCTGCAGATCTCTCAGGGTTTTTGTTACCAAAGGTATTATAGATATCGAAAAAATATTTTTACTGTAAGCTTTATTACAACAATAGATGCCGTCATCAATAATGAAATGGATGAAACAATGTCCATTTTCTAATGACTAGACTTAATAGAAATAGAAATAGAAAAAGTCTTTATTTGGTACAATCACACATAAAAATTCGAAACACAGGAACATCCCTTAGGCATATACCAAATTGGTATGTGACTTGTCTGAATAGCGCCTGCCTTGTGATCATCGTCATTTCAATAGACCCATCCAACTAACGTCCGTTAGGCGGAATATTAGTGCCATCTCGTTTTCAACGTCCAACGAATAGTTCAACGTTTATAATTAATTATACAGTGCTGAACTGCTGACAGACTACACAAAAAAATATAAAATATTAGACAACATCACATAGATTGTTCTGAGCCCAAGAAGGTAGCCAAAGCACTTGTTTTATTGAAATTAGAAACAGCGACGGACAGGTACCAAAACCACCCAGACCCGACACAATATCGAAAAGTTCGTTTTCGACATTGACCCGACCGGGTATCGAACCCGGGACCTCAGAGTTAGCGCCGCCCAAAGTCCGGCAAGTCACTTGCTTATCGAGGCAGTCAAAATGAGAACATTCCATTAAAAAATCTTCAACAGTTCATATTGCATGCAGTCAGTCGTAGTCCAACACTCGTAGCGTGATGACCAACGCAGGGAGTCGTAGCGCATGCATAGTGCTACGGCAACCATTACGAGTTCTAACTACGAGTACTAGTGGTCGTTCAGAGGTCGAAATTCGACTGTAATTTTTATAAAAAGCCGTTTACTAAACAATATTTTATTAAGGCTGCACGGATTGTATCCTAAGCAATGAAAAATTAAACAAGATAGAATGTGAGTTTGGATTGGCATTGACAGATTTCAGCCGCTCCTCTTCAATTTTTGAAATTTTTGAAAAGAGTTTATATGCGTGTGTGTGTCAAATACATGGTAGTGTGTAGTGTTTGTTTTATTATTTTAATGTATTTTTTATGGATAAATTAAAAAAAATATTAACATTCTGTACTCATTCTCTATATAAACTATAAGTGTGCGAAATTTCATACTCCTCCGTCCGCGCAATTTTCGTAAAAAGGGGTACAAAGTTTTTGCTTCACGTATTATAACGTGCTACGCGCTCATGTCATATAAACGTTTTATTTTTTGGAAACAGATTGCTTTTGCCTGCCTGGCCTTTAAAGCGTAACCAGACCTTTTTGTGGGAGGCGAAACTAAAAGGGTTTTTTATATTAATATAGAAAGTTAGGCAAATGACTATGCCTGAGCTCAGCCTAATGTTAAACAGAAGCAGAGCCAGAAGCCAGATGCGAGTACAACTAGTGAAGCACGTTTCCTCAAACCGTGTGATCCAAACATCGTCAGAAGGTGTCTAGAGGGGATGACATACCTCGCCTCGGTTTCACCGGGTCGTGGGGGTGGAGAATGCACCCAGGTACATTAATGTACCTGGAATATAGCGCGTATGAACCGGGTCTTTCGTACTCTTGTTCTACGAGAGCGGTGACTTGGCTTGGGCCTATTCTAGTTATATAGTATACGAGCGGCCGCTCGTGGTTTCACCCGTGTGAAAAGTATCCTATGTTTTAATCCAGGTTATAAACTATCTGTAAGCCGAATTTTATCCAAATCCATCCATCCATTGCAGCGTGAAGCAACAAATATATACACACATACATACACACAAACTTTCGCATTTATAATATTAGTGTGATGTAGTGTATCTGAGTGGTCATACAATCGACCGCACATCAAGCGTAACAATAGCCTTACAAACACTGCTTCTATTATAACCAGAATTGCTTAATGAATTTCAAACAAACTTTTTATTTAAAAAGAAACAAAAATAAACCTTTTCACGGTTATTCTTTAGTAGCTTTTACTACCTACCTACTTTTCCCTTTTTAGTACGCCGTCACTAAAGGTCGTTCAATTTACCTCTGCATTGTGATGACGCAAATATACTTACGAAGGTTCTAAAATCTATTTCGCTCCGGCGACAATGCATGCTCTATTAACTTAACCGACTAATTAATGAAGACACATAAGTGCCTGTAGAATGAAGAAATACATAGGTACTTTAATATAAAATACATACATACAATATGTCCCTTCTCCCAAAAATAGGTACAGAGCTTCAAAATCACCGATATTGAGTATACTCGCCATTAATAATCTATATAAATAAAAATGAATCGCTAAATGTGTTGCTAATTGCAAAACTCGAGAACGGCTGAACCGATTTGGCTGATTTCTTTTTTGTTGTGTTTGATGAAGTCTGAGGTAGGTTCTTATGGAAAGAAAAAAATTAAAAAATACGAGGAAAATAGTAAAAACAACAATTTTATTTTCCCATATAAACCACTCTGTCTCCAGCTGTCAAACATTTGACATCAATCAAAACAAAACAAAGGCGCGTTAGGACTATCTTTGGTATGCCTTCAAGTTGATTAGAGGTCAGATTTATTTGTTTACGCGCCAGTAAACAAACAAAAAATATCGTGTACCATACATAAGGCATTACAATAAAAATATCATCACATTAGATATTACTAAAGTCTATCAATGTTATTTTATTTCTATTAGACTGCGATAGACTTTTGACATAACGAAATCTGTATGGGCAGCTATTAACATTAAAAAAAATGAATGTAACTTTGTTTTAGTTAGAGAAATAGGGCAGAACAAGGTCTGCCGGGACAGCTAGTAAATAATAAGTGCGTTTATTGCTTTCAAAAACGAGTATTTAGGTAACAATTCCATACTATAACTAAAGAAAAAACATAGATAGATAGATAAATGTACAGGGACCATCGCCATTAGCACGTTAATGGGTTCTAGCCAATCGCCTTATGTGCGAAAGTCTTAGACCCCTTGTCCCTTAGTTTTTTTTTTGGGAGAGAGATTGCTGATTGCCTCAAATGGCATTTTCAGCTTCACCGAGCTGGTTTGGGGGCGGCGAGAAACTTAAAGGGTTCCTCAAGCCGTGTGAAACGAATCACCTTCGGAGGATTTCTAGAGGGAACGGCATCACGCACTAGTGCGTGTCCCCGTGCCCTACTAGATTCTCCGAATGGTTCGGATCGGATCGGGGAGCGGAAGAACCCGAAGGTGCCTCTAAAGGCTCGAACCTCGGCTCTGGTTGACCGGGCCGTGGTGGAGAAGAGAAGCGCCCAGGTACATGTCTGTACCTGGTATAGAGCGCGTGTGAGCCGGTTCTTCGTACCCTTGTTCTACGAGTACGGTGTCTTAAGCCTAAACTAGTGTGCATGTTTAATGTATTCTGTAAATGTGTAGTGGCATTTAGAGGATCGGGCGGGGTTGTCCCTTAGTGCATACGACATGCACGGGTTTCAAGTTTCCAGTTATGCAGCTGATACTTACATTATTTTCACGTTCCAGACCAGCTTGGGATGGGATGGGATGGGAACGATATAAATTAATGGAGAAATATAATTATAATAAGCTAACAAACGAGTAATGTACTCCATGAGTACTTTATAGTATTCATTTTATCGTATATTAATTCTATTAATTATAATAGAAAAAAATAATTTATTTTATGTTAAATAAAGTAAACATAAAATTGGTTTGAGATAGTATTCAAACCAATTTTATGTTGCCATGTTACCTCTAGTTTCTGATTACGACTGAGTATCCAAACCACATTATATTTTAATATTCGAGCAATGTTTTAATAATGGAGAGTCTTTTTGATTTAACTACTTACGTATTACTTTATTTTTTTACCTGTTATTGAATTATAAGGCGGCTTATAATAGTACCGCTAGCTCCAAAAATTGTATCTCATCAACTCCAAGGCAGTCAATAAAAACATGGAGGTACCAACTAAAAGCAGACGGTATAGAGTAAAATACAAGACTTAATCTTTTGTTTTGTTTCTCATTTACTTGAAATGTAAGATTTTTGTTTGTAATAAACAATTTTAATTTTCAATTTTAATTTTTAAATTTTTAATCTTAATACAGTTTTCTTGCTATAAGACTACTAATTGTAATTAATAACTATAATTAAAACTTATGAAGTTACCTTTCTAGACTCTATCCTTAATTTAAAATGACAATAGGTCCGAATTAAGGCGACGCGACGCACCGCTAAACAATAAATCTCGTATGGAGCGTTTGCAATAAGAAAACCTGTTTTTTTTCCTTCAAATTAAAACTACAAATTATTTAAAAAAATGAACTACAATATTGAAGTGTGTGTTAAGACTAGGTAAATTGCAAATCTATGTTTTAAAAGAGGTTACTTTGATATTTTTTCTCTGTTATAAAAGTTGACAAATCGTGTTTCTGCAACTAGCAAAATGAAGTCAATTAAATGAAAAATCATGTCATCAAATATCACTTTCACTTCATATGTTTTGTAATTGTTGGGAAAAATCAAGATCCCCGCCACGTACATTTCCATTGCGTCGCTAGTTTATTTAGGTACCTACCATTCAATCGATCGCGTATAAACGAGAATGGATATAGCATATTTTTATCTCATTTCTTTTGTCACCAGAGTGTCTAGTGCGATTTTTATCAGCCATTCGATTGATTTTCTGTGGCATTAAAAAAACCTGGTGCCAAACCAGGTGAGTTAAAATTTTGTTATACAAATGAATGAATGCATGAATGAATGAATAAACATTTATTGGCAATGAACATTTCCAAATTATTTACGTACCTTTACTTACGAAGGCCTTTTGTAAAAAAAGTGCTATCTTGCGCAACAATGGCCGTTAAGAAAGGCCGGGATACAGTCAACAAAAAACAAATGACTGTGTGCACGCACCAGAAGAGTCCACATCGGAACTCATCAATCAATCCGTACCGAACGCTCGTCTCATTCAGCCTCCTGGAAAGTAATTACAGTGACATTCGTCCTGTTTCTACCAGTCGGACAAATCCACCTGACAATAACAAAGATCGTTTGCGCACCTAACTGATACTGACGGAATTGATTTGATTCGGCGTAACTCCATTATTTGTACGTGCACCGAGACCTTTGGTAATAGGATAGTGGCATTCGTTTTCGACAGGAACCAGACATCAACACTTTTTTTCTTTTAATCATTCAAAATAGGGGTAATCAGGGATTTTGGCTTTAGCAACATTTGAATACAGACTATACAGGGTGGGAAAAAAAGACCGTGGTTGGAGGAAAGGTACCCTTAATAATGATGATGGCAAATTTTACTGAAAGCAAACATTCCTTTACTTTCAAAAATAATTAAAACTGCATTTAAAGTTTTTAAAAAAATCACCTGCTTGAGCCGGGAATCGATCGGGATCGGCGCGGGTCCGACTCGCACGTGACCGGTTTTTATTTAAAAGTGTTTCCTTAACGTGTGTCTTAAATTTCTCAAAGGGCAAAATCAAAACATCATTCGTGTTTTTATTATAATAAGTGAGTAGTAGTCCAGTTGCGTTTTAGACCAGTTGCTACTTAGCCCAGTTGCGATTTAGACCAGTAGACCAGTTGCGTTTTAGACCAGTTGCTACTTAGACCGGTTGCGTTTTAGACCAACTGATACTGACTCATTTTACGTAGGTATACTTTATGTAAACGACGCATAAGTTTTGATTTGGAGGAATGTCAGTTCCATGCATTCTTATCATGAACATAATCATTTACATTGTATGAGCCCTTTTTTAAAAGTGTTTCCTTAACGTGTGTCTTAAATTTCTCAAAGGGCAAAATTAAAACATCATTCGTGTTATTATATTATATATATATTATAGTAGTAGTAGTAGTAGTAGTAGTAATAAGTATTTTAGCGTTGTATGTTACGTAGGTATACTTTATGTAAACGACGCATAAGTTAACGCGTTTCACAGTTATAAGCGCCTTAACGCACTCGGTGTGCGTTTATAACGTTACATGTGGTATATGAATAAACAGCAACGAGCAACTGTTTATGTACCTCTTGCCGCTGCCTTTGTCAGTTGTCAAAGCCTTTCCCTAAACAATAGCTTCCAGCTGAATTGGTCTATTGTCACACAATCAGACGGCAGTCAGAATCTATCTTGAACGCGTACCGAATCAATAAATATCATATACCAACTTACATAGCTATTAACTTCCCACCGAAACTGTAACAAACAACGGGATGAAATTAAAAGTTTTTTCCGAAACTTCAGCTCAAACAAGTTCTCGTTAGCTGCTTCGTCCGTAATTGCTGAGATACGGTCACACGTAACGCGTTTTCGACACAAATAACGCGCAACGAACGCAGAAGCCGGTAGTGTCGAATGCGAAAACAATTTTTATTTTTAACTTTACCTTATGAATTAGTTAATTACGCTTAGTTTATTATAAGTTATGATAAACTAAGCATAATTAAATAATTAAAAAATCTCATATTTTGTGATGTATATTTCTATGAGGAGCTCAATAGCGCAGTGGTTACCGCGCCCTGTCTGCGATTGCTAAAGTCCCCGCCCGATCCTCTAAATGCCACTACACATTTACAGAATACACTAAACATGCACACTAGTTTAAGTCCAAGACACCGTACTCGTAGAACAAGAACCGATCCGAACCTTTGGAGCATCTAGTAGGTCACGGGGACGCGCTGTAGTCGGTAGTGTCGAATGCGAAAAAAAAAAAGATTGCTAAAGTTAAGCAAGTGTTGAAAAATCATGGGATGGGTGACCAAAAATTGATCATATCGAGCTTCTCCGTAGTTCGGAAGGCACGTAAAGCAGTTGGTTCCGGCTGTATAACGTTTGGCCACCACGTGGCCCAGTGCGGATTGGTACATAACTCATACATTTTTGGTCATCCACCCATTGACTGGCCGTTGCGTAAGACCAGTGGCAGTAGCCAAAGTAACATTAAGAAAACGATAGCGAAGTTCGAAAAGAATTAAATGTATGGGATTGACATAAGATTGACCACGTGATTTAGCGCGGCATAAGTCAATCCCATACATTTTATTCATTTCGTACTAAGCTATCGTTTTCTTATTGTTACTTTGGCTAAGCCTACAGGCCCGTTAACCACTGCAACATTGAGCTCCCCTTCGCAATTTTATTTCAGTTTTTTTTTTTTAAAGTTTAGATAAATCAATTTTCTTGTAAATTAATAATTTAAATGTTAACACTTTCGGCCGCTTGTTGCCGCCGCTGAACCGCGATCTATATACCACTACAGGTTTATAATTCTCTCTTAATACCAAAACACGGTGTTACGGAAAACTCAAATCAAGTCCAAGGACGGAATGATAATGTTGACGATAGAGATTCATTTGAATAACTAAAAATAGACACCATTATGTTCACAGACGTTTATTTTGAGTGCTCAATTATTCATCAAGGACTTCGGTAGCGTTGCAGGAAGTTTGACCTAAAAACCTTTGAGCTGTGAATATTGCGTTGGAATATTGACTTTCAATATGTAACATCATTTTAATCACCTCCTTGGTCTAATGGTAAGACCGCTGGTCTCAAACCTGAAAGTCCCGAGTTCGATTAGTCCGCCTTGCTAGCAACCACCATCTTATCTAAATATGTTGGCATGACATAAATACTGCTAACATTGTTTGTGATCGGACAGTAAAATAAGTAGTCAGTTGATCACAAGTGGTTGATTTCGGTTAAATAACGCTTTCATATTTGGTCTTATCGCCACTTATCATAAAGTAAAATGGAGGCCTAATCTTCAGTCTTATCATCACGAACGTTCAATTCCCCATTGTAAAATAAAAATACACGACACTTAGTTTTATAAACAAAAAATTAACAAATAATTACTTGTATTTAATTTTGTCATCACCAACAGCTCATTTTATGTCCCCACTGCTGGGGCACGAGCCTTTCCAATGGCTGGATAGGAAGAACGGGCCATAAACCAACACGCGCGCCCAGTGCGGATTGGTGGTTAACTAATGCTAATGCAACCGGAACCAACGGCTTTACATGCTTTCCGAAGCACGGAGGAGCTCGAGATAATACATTTTTGGTCACCCATCCGATGAAGGGCTTTTGCGAAAATTGCTTAACCTCAGCACTCGCCGGGCGCGTTAACCACTGCGCTATCGAGCTCCAATATATCCGAATTTTGTAGATCTATCTTTAACAGACAAATCTCTAATAACACAACTAAATCGAAACAAAAAAACTGTTAGATACAAAAATAGAATTTACCACTAATTGAATTCGCAAAAAAGAAAAGAGCTCAGAACTGTCTTATCGCAATAGTGCTGAATAATACAGAAATGTAAATACTAACTGCCAACGCTCTCCTACAATGCGGGCTTGTGGTCGTATAGACGGAGGCTGTATTTTTACGACAGCAGCCCACAGAGATCTGAAGTTGAAGCCTTGAATATAAAACGCTTTACCACTACTTTGTCCATGACTCGCGTTTATTTATGTACGGTCAATGATACTTTACTTCTCAAAAGAATTACAAAATATTCACTAAGAAATTTGCTATGGTACAATTTAGAAAAACAATAATTTCTAAATTGACCCGACCGGGGATCGAACCCGGGACCTCAGAGATGGCGACAACATGAAAACCAGTGTACAAACCACTTGACAAAGGAGATCGTCAAACAAAAAACCCACATAAACATATAACAAAACTCTGTTATATGTTTATGTTTACGTGTAAATAATTCTAACAACACAATTGTTGTTTTACAACATCTAGTAGTCGCCTACTGGTAGATTTTCGATCGAAAGTTTTCCTTTTGCCTTCCTTTTCCCTTCGTTTCGTCAAAATAAACTGACGTGATTTTTTCACGTACATTTATATATACTCGTAGTAGAAAGGCCTTACAATGTCAAATGATACTTTTATCACCGTCAAACATAATAATTCCGGAGGCATGAGATAAAAACTTTTGTGATATTGTAGTCTGACAGAAGAGCTAATACAGTCAATTCATTACAGCTAATGATACCTCGATTCTGCTATTCTAGAACGTCCACAATAGTGTCTTAGTGGTCCTACAGTCCAAATTTTATAGTCAGGCCACTGAGAAACGATTGTGGACGTAAAATAATAGAATCAAGGCCCATTGTAGACGACCTCCTTGGTCGAGTGGTTTGTACACCGGTTTTCATGGTGTCGCCATCTCCGAGGTCCCGGGTTCGATCCCCGGTCGGGTCAATTAAGAAATTATTGTTTTTCTAAATTTTCTCGGGTCTAAGTGTTTTCTATGTATTTAAGTATTTTAAGCATGTTTATCCGTTGTCTAGTTACCATTTTAACGAGTTTCATAACGAAGCTTCTCTTGGGCTAGATAATTGGTGTGAGTGTAGGAAAGTTTATTTATTTATTTATTTATTATTGTGTAGTTCGAGTGCGTCTATCAGTTCGACAGTCACCGAACTGTTTCTTAATGAAAACGTAAGATAAGTTCATCTTATGTTATTAAGACTTTTTAAAAGCTTCACGACTGCGAAAGCAATTCAATGTGTTTAGTCAACGGTTGAAAGCCGATAAGGGTACATTAAATTTAATTAACAATTTATTTCCCAACCGTACTTATTTGGGAAAATAATGGTAATCTTTTACAAGTTTACGGACCCGTGCATTCGTTTAGCGATATTTACTGATCTCCGTGTCCTAATGTACAAAAGAGGTGTTTCATTCAAAAGCTATAAATATACATAAGAAATAAACGATAAACATTTTAGCAAAATGTTTCAACAAAAGATTACAAAAAAATTATGAAATTTTTAGTATAATTAAAAGTTTAGGTTTGGGAGAGACAGAAAATCTCAAAGAATAATATTTCAAAGAAAAAAAGTAAGATTGATAATCATTCAATAGGGGTATTGAGGTTAGGTTTGAGAATAAAACATCTCGAAAAGAATTGTTACTAGTGGTCGCCCAGAGGTCGACATTCGATCGAAATTTACAAATATAAAATGTTAATACATATTATATTAAAAAAATATATGTTACGAGACTCCTTCTCCATATAGACTTTAACTACACCCACTTCACACAGTCCTTGAGCGCAATGTGTTTAAAAAGGTGCACAAAGTGTTCGCTTCACGTTTAAATATACAAGAGATTCACTGTATTTATTACTTGGTGATTGATCTGATCACACATCGTCTACGCTTACAGAGCGTCGTCGTAGCAGCAACCGTAGCAACCGTAGCAGCCGTAGCATTCACACAATGTATTTATTGTAACAAATATTTTTAAACTAATACCCTATTTATCAAACACTAAAAAAATTCGACAGTGAAACTCATACCTTGGTAGCTCAGCAGGAAAAGCAGTCGCCCGGATTGGGAAAAGTCGTGGCTTTGTATTTGTGGGTGTCGTAAGATAGCGGACGAAACGACCCACTAACCCGCATTGAGCCAACTTGGTGGGGTATGGCTTGATCTCCTCATGTGTATTGTCTACGTGTGAAGGAATAATTCCCCAGAGATACACTTTCCCCGTAGAGACACTTTTAATAAAACTGCGCTTTTATTCCTGTAAGATACACTTTCGGCTTGGACACAAATAGAAATGGGTTTTAGATGAAAAAAGCTAAATAATAATATTTTTAGTGCACTAGATTTAATATTTCCAACATAAAGTACCAGGCTACCATAACTATGCAGGAGATTGCTTACTGCTTTAATACATATACTTATAGCAAAGATTATAATAACATTCTTTTATATTAATAAGCAATCTCCTGCGTAGTTATGGTAGCCTGGTACTTTATGTGGGAAATATTAAATCTAGTGCAACATGTATGTAAAAGATTGTTTGTGCCTGTGGTTTTTTAATACATTCAAATTATTTATCTTCAGCAAATATTTTATACACAACAGTAGGTACCTAAAAGTGTATCTAAGAGGACAAATTAGAAGGGTTTAAAAAAAGTGTATCTTACAGGAATAAAAGCGCAGTTTTATTAAAAGTGTCTCTACGGGGAAAGTGTATCTCTGGGGAATAATTCGTGTGAAGGTCTGAGCCAAGCTATGGGACGTTTCAAGGCTGATGAACTCTTTATTGTTGTAAATGTGGTAGGTACTGTATAGGTGGATGTAAAATAAGAATAACAGTTGCACTTAACTTTGTGTATTATAATAAAAATGTTACATTAGATTAAAATCGATCTCAGAGCACCTCGGCTCTTAGCCGGGCTCTAGCTTCTGTCTACGACTGTGTCAAACCGTTGCAAACCTTTTTAATTTTACATGTTCGATGATTCATATATTCAACCAGACTAAAGAGGGTTACATACAAATACAATAAACTAACTTTTACTATGAGCTGCATATAACCTCCTTACAGTACATACCTATAAAGATAACACATACTTGGATTCTCACATAATCACTTACGCTGGTGCTTTTCTGCACTAAGACAGGGAGTTGCTTACTAATGTTTAAAGAGCAAACCTCACTGAGAGCTTTTTTTATACATTGCATGGCAAATGACTCCACTCCACTGATACTATGTTAAAATGGAGACCAGACGCGAAGACAACTGGTGCAGCGTGAAAACAACGCAGCATCAGTCGCCCTAAGGGCCGAAACACATAAACACGATACGACGGCGCACAGCAAAAATAAGCGCACAGCAAAAATAAACTCTGCCGGCCTACAAGGATTCTCTTCACGCCTCGTTTGAAGGACCCCATATCTTTTTTTTTAATCTGATAGATAAGCACATTGCCTTCACCTCACTTGGATCATGTCGTTACCGCGTCTTTTTCATACTTGGGTTCACACCGCAAACTACAGAGCTCACTATGATGAGTATAAAAAGACGCGGCTTGCAACATGAGTGAACTAATCTTCGTTTCTCTTCGCTCCCAGTGTGGCCTGCCATTTGCAAATATTTCTATTAATTTGTCCTTCTAATTTATATTTACAAATTAACCTTACATCAAACAATAAGCGCTCGGAAATTTGATTGTAATTGAATTGAATTGAAGACAATAAGCGAGAGAAACAAAACGACTAAAGCACCCTCACAAAAACGGCTTTAAATAGAAACTATATAGTATATAAATCGCACCAATACCTAATTAAAACCAACGATCATTGTTATTGTTTACTTTCAATTGAGCACGGTTGAGTTTTTATGTATACGTACGTACACTGTTACAATTTTGTTTTCTTAGCAGCAGAGAAAAATGGGAGACTCATTTTGCCTCTACTAGGTACTTAATTATTAATTCTTTCCTTAAGTCAATAGGAAATACAACAAATGAAATGAAACACTTTGATCTGCATGCGTTTATTGTAAATATTATTTTTTATACGAACGCTTCTAAGTATGTTTTGATTTGAGTATGATGATTGATTGAAGATGATTCATTTAAAATATGTTTTTAAATTTTATTAGAACAATAAAATTAACCTATGGAACCAAATTTATTGAGACTTAATGGGAAGACAGCGATCTTGTCAGTTAATAGAAAACAAAGTGAATAAATAAATTGCCATACAATTTCTGTTTTTTCTATCTGTTCTCGTTTTATCCCCAATTTTACACATGAGGCGTTCCTAAAGTTAATTTTTGGCTAGGAAATTATGTAAGCGGCTTCTTAAACATGTTTTTTAAAATATAAATCCCGGGATTCCAGAAAATTCGGGAATGCAAAACTATTCTGTAACTTACTTTCAACTTAGTCGTTTAATACGATACTGTCAGTTGAGCGCGGGAGTTTGTTGGTGATGCTGCTGTTTTACATTAATAATCAAGAATTTGTTTTTCTTTGTAATTTCTTATTTGTTATTTGTTTGAGATATGTTTTGAAACTTGAAGAAGTAGGTGAAGAAATGAAAAATTATAAGGAAGTTATTATTTCTAGATATATTTTCTTTATAAAAATGCATTCCATATTAGCCGACACCTCAACCAACTCAACCTTTAGGTGTTTATGCATCCGATTATCCAATCACTATATATACTATATAATACAATAAAAACTTACAAGCTATGTTAGTATAATTTAATTTATAATTTATAGGTTAATTTAATTTAAAAATTATTTAATTACTTGCAACGTGGCCCAGTGTACTAGGATAGGGCTATCCACCCTGTCCCCTACAGTATCCAGAAAGCTGTTGGCACCGCCCCGCACCCGTCTCATCAGAGATGCAAACCGCTTACGCATGATGGCGTGGAACCCGTCTACATGCGTCTCAGCAAATATCGCTGATGCACTGAATGCATTATTATATTGGACGCGCAGGACGCTGTAAGCTTTTTGAGTATAGTTGATTCATAGGCTGCAAGTATAAAATGATTGGCAGTATGCCTTAAACATTGTAATCTTGACATTTTTAGTACACTTAGCAAACCTACGAATCAACATATTACTTCCTACTGCCAGCACCCTACGCTCCCTCTCTGTATCTAAGTAATCGCTCTGCAATGCCATGACCCAGTGCCCCAGATATTTAAACTCAGACACAGCTTTAAGAGGAGTGCCATCCAAAGTGACCGGCGATACAGAGGGATAATGTTTATACCAGCCCTGAAGAGTAACAGTTCGCTCAAACTGTAGCGTTATATTGAGGCCGTGAGCCTCAGCATATCGCTCGCAATGTTTATTAGCGTTCTAAGGGCGCTGATTGAGAGGCTAAGCAGTACCATGTCATCAGCATAACTAATGTTATTGATGGCTTTTCCGTCAATGGAGCATTCTACCATGGCACTATTTAACCGCCAATCAACCGGTTCATATACAGGCCAGAACCTGGGCGAGGTTAATCCCCTTTGCCTCACCCCGCTCTCCAGACTGTACTGATCGGATAATGAGCCTGCCCACCTAACCGCGTTGCTCTGATTGCCGTACCAGAACTTTAACAGTTCGGTAGTGTTGTATCCGCCTGTAGCTTATTCCACAACACGTCATATGACACCAGATCGAAGGCCTTGGAGAGATCCAGAATACACGCATAAATGGGTGTTTTTCTGTCCGTGAAGTATCAGACAGTATGCTTAAGACAAAGTATAGCTGCCTCTGTGGAGAGCCCGGACCTAAAACCAAACTGCTCATCGTGAAGGGTGAGGTGTTTGTCTAGCTCTTTGTCAAATATACTGTCCAACACCTTAGCTATAATGGTGGCCAACGCAATGGGCCTGTAATTATTCACATTAGAGACATCTCCAGTGCGGTTTTTTTATAGTCGGCACGACCTCAGTCTTCATTAGGCCGTCAGGTAGGTATGAGTGGCCGACGCAGAAGTTGTAAAGCATCGCCAGTACTCTGAGTAATACATAGTCGTGCCCAGGTGACTTACCTTGCGTCATGCTTTTCACCACTGCCGCTAATTCTTTTGCAGTAAACCAAAATGCGGCTCACTGGAAGGTACCTCTGTGGGAGGCAAAACAATTGACGGTCCTAATGGAGTCTCCACCCTAAAATGTTCTTTGAATATTTCTACACTCACAGGCAAACTCGGCCTAGAATTAAGTTTACTCGTTTCCGTCTAGAAGCTCCCAAAGTTTTTATTAGCATGGTGACATGTTATAATGTCAGTTTAATTTGTTCAGCGTTATCCTGACAACATTTCAGCTTCTGGTTAAAGTTGTTTCTCGAAATTAGCATATTCTCGTAGACATATCCTATTTTTGGCTTGCCATACAAAACCCTGAATCTGAAATCTGTTGGCTGAGATGAATGAATGAATGAATACAAAACCCAGGTCTTAAAACCAAGCCGAGCCTCCCCATGAGCGTGCCTCACATGCTTGTTCCAAACTATTACATGTTTTTTCCTGCTATTACTACTACAAGCTACTTAACCCCGATATATCATAAGCCGCTTCGCTTAATATGTTTACAATGCCTCTTTAGCACTAATTTATTGTACAAAGAAGCAAATGTTCTGACAGTTAGACAGTTATATATACAACAGTGCATTCTTTACGTACACAAAAATTATCCTTTTGATCCAAAACTATTAACTAAACGTAAAAAAAACACAGTAGTTCGCGTTAAAATTACCATAACAACATTTGCTCTAAAACAATTCTCGGCTCAATCGGTGTCAATATACAACAAAGTAAACAAAATATTAAACATTTTTTCACTAACTTACTTTGCGTGTAAAAAGAAAGTAACATCATGGTTAAAATTACAAAGTTACGAAAGTATTGAAAAACTTTTATCCGACAACTTATAGTAGGTATTATATTTATAAAAAGTAGTTAAATGGATTAACATATATATGTGTATATATTAATTTATATTTATAGTATGTAAGTTATATAATTTTACATATGTATATAGATTGAAGTAACATTACACAAAAAGAAAGTAGAAGGGAAAGCATTAAATTATTTGATCACAACACAGAAACATGCAAAATATCGCACATAAAACTAAATATACATCAAATATATACTACTAATACTAATAATAATAATACTATTTTCAAATCATAGAACCACTAACCTATAAGACCTACCTATGTACTTAACTACAAAAAAAAAATTGATTGTACAGTAAAGAGAGGGGTCTCTTCTAAAACAGGTTTTTTCAAACTTAACAGAAGAGACCCACACATTTGTAAAAACTACTTGTAGTTAATAATAAAAATATTTTTGATTTTTTTGGTTTTTTGATGCCATAGTACATTTTATCAATGACTATTCGATGCTTTGGATTAGAACAGCTCTGATCAGTGCATTCTCTGAATTCAGTAGGAACCTACACGTTTTAATCTCTAATTGCACAAATCATGATAAGCTAATATTTGCTACCGATTTCTTTCACCCTAAATGACCTTATTACATTCGCCACTATCACAGTTAGCTTTAACTCTAAGTACGTCTACCGTACTAACTATTTAAACACTTTGATACCGCGATTCACAACGTACACAGGTAAAGCTCCATCTAGCAACATTAGCTGAAATAGTCTCACTTCTCGTAGAACGAAACTTACAACTCGTAACTCGCAACTCGTAATACTTCTAACAAAACAACCAAGAAAGTAACAAAGCAATTAGAGGCTTCGTGGAAACAGCTGATGCATAAAGTGAAACTCAACTACAATCTGAGATCACGAGAACTTCTGGGTGCCTAGTGTGAGTTTCATGATCGCTATTCGTTCACGTTAACGAACACGAGCAAATAAAACAAAACAGAGCAACATCACTTTTCAAACTCTCTCAAGAATTCCGCATGAGGTCTCAGGTCGATAAAACACCCTTGAGTATCGTTTAAATGTTTATATAATTTTTAACGCAAATTTTGTTGCGAACAAATTACAAAAACAAATGTTGAAAAAATTTCCACGAGCAGGATTTGAACCCGCACCCTTCTGACATACCGGGTCAGGTGCTCTCCCAATTGAGCTATCGTGGTTCTAACCAGCCCGCCGAAATTATTCAACACTATTTACTTTTTACTTTGAAAGCCAAAGGCGCCCATTCAATGTCAACATATACCGTCATTAACGTCGTTATCGTTTTCTGGAGTTATCACTACTCATTTCTATTATCATTCATTATCATCTATTAACAAGTTAAATATTGTTTATTTACATGTAACTTATAAGAATAATTACTTTGACACTGGCCAAATGTATTAGGAAGCCCAACTGCTTACCCGTAAGGATAACTGTTTAGATAAGTCATTGGGTTTGTATGCGATGGTAATATAAACTCTACTCTCTAACAAATAAGAGCGAGCAGCACAAAACCAGTCGTTTTGGAGATCCTTGGGGAGGTATTGGTCCAGCAGTCGACGTCTTGTGGCTGAGATAATGATGATGATGGATAAATGTGCTACCACACGAAGCCATAACCATGATACACACAGACACACTATACCAAACATCTTATATACCAAGCGATAAAAGGTCTAATAAGCTGTTAGATGCGAAGTGCAAGAGCGTCATATAAAATGCATTTGAAACAATAAAAACTGATACCTGCCACCGGTTTATTTCCGTTTTATAGCTGCAATAACATTTAGCATTGAATAGCTTGATTACCGCCCACTTTCAACCCGCGGATCTAAAAAGGCTATATGCATCATCATCATTCTATGAACGTTTCACTGCTAGACTTAGGGATGCGATTTTGAACCGGTGACTAATTCTCACGCTATGTTATGAATTTACGAGTGTTCTTTCTCACCCTTATTCAAATTGACTGTTAGAATAAATTTTGACGCCGAAAATTTTCGAAAAAAATAATAAATTGTGTCTAATTGTAAATATTTAAAAAATATTATTTTTCATAGTGTAATCATGTCACTGTTAATTTCTAGATCACCGACCAGTGAGATAAAACAATCGCTCCTTCAGGTCTTCCCACATAAACTGTTGCATAAGGGTTGCATCACATTAACGACTGCAATCTTAAAGTAACATCTTAAAGTGCCTTCCGAAGCGAGGAATACGAGATTGCCTTCCTAATTACAGGATAATATGAGATATTTCAAAATCAACCAGACAATTTTTTTTTCATAACATTAAAAGAGGAATATTATTTAATGTTTTCTAAAGTTTACGCGAACATTGAAATGAAACAACTTTTACGGATCTACTCGCGTTTATTTTACACATTACTTATTTAATGTTTATGTTTTTTTAATGTTTGTTTGTTAGAATATTATTTATTAGTTCTAGCATTAATCGCAGATCCTATTAATTATACTAGTAGTTTATTAGAAACCACGAATATAAGTTATGATCAATAGATACCTAATCCTTGGATCAAAAATAACCCCGCTCCACAGTACTAACTGAAATATGAATAAAATTATAATTCTCGCTCGATCTTAATCTTCATAAAGTTTTATTAGTAAAAGTTGATGATTGCATTTCTATAGCCGTGCCTCCCCTCTCCATGGCAACTGAGGTGCTAGCGTCGCGCCACTACGTCACTCGCGTGCGTCATTAACTATAACAGACTGAGACGGGATACAGACGTAAAGAGAAGACGGTAGGAAAACTGTAAAAATAGTCCCGTTCCAATCCGAAACCCTCGGAGAATCTTGTATTTCTTGTAGAAATCCTCTGACGATGTTTGGATCACACGGCTTGAGGAGCCCTTTAAGTTTCTCGGCGCCCCCAAAGTCCGGTGACGCTGAAAAGACAAATTGTGAAAAAACGGTCGGCCGTTTAGTTAAATAAAAACAAAAGTTTAAAACAAAAGCTAGCGCACGCTGCGTGCGGTGCGGATACCGCCGACACATGAGAATATGTATGCCGTACGCCGCGGCCGTATGCTTGTGTTTTGTTTGTGACAACTGCAATATTATTCTCGTTTTCGTTCACGTGATATAAATTTAGCACTCAGGCTTTATAGTTCGTGTTTTATTTGAAACTCGATCACGTTAACGAAAACGAGAATTTATTTACAAAATTACAACAAATCTCGTCGTTTTTCAATGCCACAAAATCTCATTTTTGCTAACGTGATCAAATCACACTAACACTAATATTATAAATGCGAATGTTTGTGTGTATGTGTGTATATTTGTTGCTTTTCACTCTGCAACGGATGGATGGATTTGAATAAAGTTCGGCATACAGATAGTTTATAACCTGGATTAAAACATAGAATACTTTTTATCCCGATATTCCCACGGGAACGGGAACTACGCGGGTGAAACCGCGAGCGGCCGCTAGTAATATTATAAATGCGAAAGTTTGTGTGTATGTGTGTATATTTGTTGCTTCTTCACGCTGCAACGGATAGATGGATTTGGATGAAATTAGGCATACAGATAGTTTAAGACCTGAATTAAAACATAGAATACTTTTTATCCCGATATTCCCACGGGAACAGGAACCACGCGGGTAAAAACGCGAGCGGCCGCTAGTAATATTATAAATGCGAAAGTTTGTGTCCATGTGTGTATATTTGTTGCTTCTTCACGCTGCAACGGGTGGATGGATTTGGATGAAATTCGGCATAGAGATAGTTTATGACCTGAATTAAAACAGAATACTTTTTATCCCAATATTCCCACGGGAACGGGAACCACGCGGGTGAAACCGCGAGCGGCCGCTAGTGGTTACTAAAACTCGCTTTCAGCACTCTATGCTTCACTTTCTTACGAGGGAGGGCGCGGAGTAATTTATTTCTACTACCGAAAAAAGGTTCCGTACTCGTCACACGTGCACTATGCGCCCAGATGTAGGAAGGGGGATGCTCATTTAGCATTTTATTGATTCTGGGTTAATTGAAGCTGGGTCACTTAGGCGTCGTTATGACGTGATGGTCCAATAAATAAATATCAGGCTCTTGATATAAATACCTATGTTACTAATATTACATGATTAATGAGTTATCAATTATTTTCGGTCCTAAAGCTCGTTTCGAAGTTAAATAGCATAGGATTTTTTCCAAGGGCTTCAAAACATGTTTATTTTACATTTTGGAGACGTATGTCGACACGAATGTACGAAGTCCTATATACATGACAGTCCATTGGACCATAGGGAACAGATTATAACCCAGGGCTTCACTTTAAGAAGAATTAACAATACATTTGACTCTTCAGGTGAATTAAATGTGTCAAATTGATCGAACAATACTAAACTATTAAAAGTACTGAAATGAAACCATAAAGTAGTATGACGAGATTCGACTCGCAGTAATTTAATTAAAATAGGTTTTACGAAATTCGACTACTTTTATGTGTGACGAGATTCTACTTTGACCAATGCGGAACAACCCTTCACAATTCGAGTAAAGTTGAAGATTTGGTTGTAGTCTGTTTTCGCTTTTAGAAAAAAAGTATTCTCAATGTTAATCAAAAACACTCTTATCACGTAACGATTAGGTTTGTTTTGCCTAAACTTTTGTCCAACATGTTGCATAGATCAATTTGATGCTGTCTGTACTTCTTACCCAGGGTGCCTAGTGTGAGTTTCATTCGCCATTCGATCACGTTAACGAAATTAAAATTAGTATGGCATTAAAGCAGCGCCTTCTGGCGACATACGAGAAGAGTTAAAATTTTGACATATACAAATTTTCGTTTTCGTAAATGTAATCGAATGAAAACGGATAGTAAACAAAACTCACGCGAAGTTTACCAAAGCGGAAAATATAATTTACAAACAAATTTAATTAAGTACTGGCTATTTAGGTCAAGGCTTTTTCCTGTGATGCTGCGTTTAATTATTTATCGAAGCTTATCGGGGTGCCTTGTGCGAGTTTTATTTGTCATTCGATAGAGTTGACAAAAACGAGAATTTGTTGAGAATTAAAACATAATCGAAGCTATCAAGTGCGATAATTTAAGTAGTGCAGAAAATACAAAGTAATCAGGTGGTGTTTATTAAACAATGTTTATTTATGTGTAGTTATATAATTATTAAATATATTCAGTATTATTTCTCATTTAAAGAGCAGCGTTCAATGACTCACTTACGCTCATTGCAAGGCTAAATTCTTAGGTAATGGGTTTTAAATTTAGTTCTAGGTTAGGAAAATTTGCGAAAAGTTTATTTTCTTAAAAGTTGGTTAGTGTTCCATTTATAGCGTTTTATTTTTGTTTTTCTATTTTGTGACCTCATTACAAAGGATAAAAAACGTAAATGCAGAAACCTGTAATTGGCTTTACTTATTGTAATCATCAGTAGAATAAGCATACATTGTAATAAGCTGTTGGTTTCTATAAATAAACTAGCTGTGCTCGCGACTTCGTCCGCGTGGAATAGTGACTTTCGGCAGCATTTTTAATTTTTTAGGCTCTTTTCCCGTTTTTGCAACATTTTTCACTGATGCTTCGCTCCTATTGGTCGCAGCGTGATGTTATATAGCCTAAAGCCTTCCTCGATAAATGGACTATCCAACACAAAAAGAATTATTCAATTCGAACCAGTAGTTCCTGAGATTAGCGCGTTCAAACAAACAAACAAACAAACAAACTCTTCAGCTTTATATATTAGTATAGATAAATAAATAAATTTGTATGGCATTGAAGCAGCAGAGCCGCCTACGACGAGAACTAAAAATTTGCCAATTTTTTATCCGAGTCATTATGGCACTAGCCATATAGATACAAGCGAGACGTTCTGCCTACAATTTTGGTTAAGAATTTAAAGTTACTAATCAATATGCTTACTTCAATTACCTACACAAGCGTGTATTTATTGCTTCAAAGTATATATTTTTTAGTAGGTTTTAATTTAGCAACTGACCAGTTTTCACATTTGTGATTTATATAGATTGTCATGTTGGAAACTTTTCTTATCTTGTGAGACACTGATGATAAAACAAAAAGAACAACTATAAAACAAAACAAAAATGTATTATACACAATTTAATGAAAAATGTGAAATATCTTTATGTACAACGTTAGTCGGAACGGGGGTACTAAGCCGAAAGGAGGGTAATATCCAAATATGTCTAGTGTTTTAATTCGTCCAGTCCCGTCATGTCTAGTGTCTCAGAATGACAAGTGTCCAAAAATGATTAATTCGTCCAGTCCCGTAATGTCTCTACTCATGTACACACGGCGGCAGATCAACCTGCCCAAAACTGTCAAATTTCTACAATCAATTTTGCACTTTATTGTTAGGTTGTAAGGATCAATATTCATTGGAGAAATTTGACAGATTTGGGTAGGTTGATCTGCCGCCGAGTGTACCGCCGGCGCCAAAAATTTCCTACCTACCGAAGTGCCGACAAAAGTATTGCCATGTAAGTTTTGTCAATTAATAAAAATTTTATCAGGGTAAATTTTTTTCACTTATTTACCTACTTTAAAATAATTACGTAAATAGAACTGAATCTCTATACCTAATATCACCTCTACGGATCGGACAGGATTTTTGTTAGATATTGTGTATTAAGAACAATTTTTTACGAACAACTTACGCAATTCAGAAGAAGTGTTAACATGAACAACAAAGAGAACATTTCTCTTCACAATTGTCCCTTAATCGGTAGCTTAATTAAATACCCATCAATCAATTATTATTTAATAAATGCTTATCGTCATACAGAGGGGTAAGCCGTTGCGAGAAAAATGTGAATCAATAAGTAATATCACTCTAGTGCTTAATAGATCCCTTATCCTTATAGTTTGATTAAGAAGGATGGAAAGTTATAGATAAGATAGCCAGGGTACTTAAGAGCGTTTACGCTGCACACTAGCGCCACTAATAAAAAAAACATATCTAGTAATTAAAGATAGAAAATCAAATTATGCTTAACAAACTATTTGAATGAAGTAATTTAGCATTTTTACGTCACCTAATGAACACCTGACATGTTATGGTTTAGTTAAATATGGCGTTATAGTTAAAAGTGGCCGTAACGTCTTATTTAACTAAACCATAACATGTGAGGTGTTTATTAGGTGACGTAAAAATGCTAAATTACTTCATTCAGATAGTTTATTGAGCATAATTTGATTTTCTATCTCTAATTACTAGATATGATTTTTTTTTTCATTGGCGGCGCTAGTGTGCGGCGTAAACGCTCTTAATGCAACTTTTATTCTCCATTCGATCACCTTAACGAAAAGTATTCCAACGAAATGATAAGATTTTTTTACCAATAAGAGTTTTTTACACTTAGACAATGTTACATGCATAATGATTACCTACCTATTCAAATACCTTTAGTGCCTTACAAATAAACAAAGAATAACCTCCGAATAGTTATTCCGTGTGTTGTTCCTGTCATTTAAACGTCATTTTAAATTAAAGTAAAAGAAACAAAACACGGAATAACTATTCGGACCTTATTCTTTGTTTATTTGTAAGGCACTTAGTGTACAAGTGTTGGTGAATCAATAAATAAAAAACCACCTAGAAATATAATTGAAGGCCACCGTCTCAAGGTAAGCCTTCGAAGTGTCCACAATGGTCTTGTAACGGGAGGACGTTGCAATTTGCGTGAAATAATGGACAAAGCACTCCCGTGGGAACGAACGGGGTGAGGCCGCGTCGTATGCAGCCACGACCCGCAGGCTTTTTACCAAAACAAACAGCCAGTTGTAAATTGTACAATTGCAACGCAACTGCTTTAGTTGCGGTTGATACATTGGTATTACTGACACAAATCGCTCAATGTATGTAAGTTATACATACATTTTGAAAAAAAAAACAAATTTGTTGAAAAAATTCCACGAGCGGGATTCGAAGCCGCACCCCATGACACGCCGGGGCAGGTGCACTGCCAACTATGCTATCGTGGCTCAATCTAACTCGCCGAAATTAATCAACACTATCTACTTTTACTTTATAAGCCAAAGGAGCCTTTTCAATGTCGACAACTACGTCATCAACACCCGATCTTAATATTTTTACAAATATTGAAAGATTAGTTAAGAATTAGACAAACTATATTTATGAATATTTACATATAATTTTACGCAAATATTGTTGCGACTTGCGAACAAATTACAATTTGAAAAAAGACAAAGTGTTGAAAAAATTCCACGAGCGGGATTCGAACCCGCTCCCCATGACACGTCGGGTCAGGTGCACTGCCAACTATGCTATCGTGGCTCAATCCAACTCGCCTCATCCAATCCAACCCAATTTGTTCGCAACAATATTTGCGTAAAATTATATGTAAATAATCATATTACATACATTTTAATCGCAAATGCACTAAGCGAGCGATTTGTGTCCGTACACAAACATCGCTCGCTTAGTGCATTACAATTTACAACTGTTGCTTTTTCGGTTAATAAGCCTGCGGTGACGTCACGACTAGGACACAGGGCCGGCCGGAGATGCTGTTATTTTAAAATACGGGTGTGTGTGGCGCTAGGAGCAACTTGTGAGTTTTAAGAAGCATGTCAGAAAACCATCTCTGTGGTTGGGGTGACCAGTCTTGAACGGTATGAGACAGCGTCGTATACAGCCGCGTCCAGGTGACGTCACATCTAGCCCATTTAGGACACAGGGCCGGAGATGCTGTTATATTATAAGTGTGTGACGCTAGGAGCTCGAACTTGTGTCTTTTTTGTCAAGAAATATTAGGTCTTTACCTATGAAATTGAAGATTTGTATAAAGATTTTTTATAAAATTATATTTTTCCTAACGTTTTTTTTAATTTTCTTAACATCTGTTTATGTTAACACTATAAAAATTGTAGAGTAGTGTGTTTGTTTCACTAGCTAAATATAGCAGACATTAAAAAGAAAAAAAATCAAGACCCTTCAAAGCTGCAATGAAACAAAAGGTTAATTCCGCGAACAAAAAAAAGAAGCCAATTAAAAAAAATTGAGCGATAAAGACACAAAATGAATAATCATTGTTATTACTGAAGCCTAAGTAACATAGTCCTAATTAAAGGTGTATAATAATATTAACAACCGGTATTGACTTTTAGAAGTAATACACAATTAATAAGTGAGAAAAAAACGTAAATTTCATAGGTAAGGACCCAATTTAAGTAAAGACTAAAAGCATCCCAAGGTCTTCGAGTTGTCCCCAATGGTCGTGTAACAGGAGGACGTTGCAATTTGCGTGAAATAATGGACACCGCACTCTCGTGGGAACGGGGTGAGGCCACGTTGTATGCAGCCGCGACCGAGTGACGTCATAACTAGGATACAAGGCCTTAGATGCTGTTACATTATAATACAAAGATACATATCGTCAGTGAGCGTGCGAGACCACATAAGAGCTGGGTGCCTAGTGTGAGTTTTGTTTACTATCCGTATTCATTCGATTACGTTTACTAAAACGAAAATTAGTATGGCATGGAAGCAGCGCCTCCTGGCGACATACGAGAAGAGTTAACATTTTTTCATACAAATTCTCGTTTACGTTAACGGGATCGAATGGCGAATGAAACTCGCACTAGGCACCCAGTTTGTAAGAGCCGTGTTTCTGCTTTTGCATAATTTTCAAAAGGACGAAAAAAGTAATTATTTTATAAAGATAAAGAGATAAAAGATAAAGATAATTTATTTGTAAGAACATGTGTGTCATTCGTTACATGGAACTTTGGTAGAAAATAAAACATTGTATTAGTTTCAACATGTCTTGCCTTGCCAGGCGTACAATATAAAAAAATATAAAAATATAATTACATTTATGATACAAAAATAAAAAAAAATAAAAAAATTAAATAAATATCATGTTTATAAAAAATGTCATTACTACATTATTCAATTCATTATTACATATTTACCATTAAATTACATATCGTTTTCAACATTAACAATAATCAATACAATAAACTTTAAAACTTTAAAATTCAAAAAAGATAAAAAAGATAAGAAAAACTGAAAAAATATAAAATCACAAACTATTGTCACAAATAAAATCATTGACGTTATAATAACACTTGCCAATTAACAGGGATTTCAATCTGCTCTTAAACATGTTTATATTGCATTCTTTAATGGTGTTTGGGATTTTATTATAAAGTTTGGGGCCCATGCAAAAAATATTTTTTCACACTACCTGCTCGACAATGCCTCATTATATATCATGCAAACCTTACTCAAAGTAAATCATTATAGCCCTTGTCTTTTGCCGGGGTGTAATGTTGTACTGAATTTCATTATAACCCGCCGGGCAGTAATGTGATTCTCACTTCGCTTAGTTCTTATTGTTATGCATTTAAAGTCTAATTTCGTCAAAATCGCGCGGCGCGCGGCTGCTGCAGCTGCTGGTGGCCGACGGCGAGGAGGTGGACGGCGGCGCGCGCCGCGCCTCATTTATTTGAAAATCGAACTTATTCGAAAATCGAGCTGGCCACGCCACAGCAAGCCGAACGAAAAAAAATCAATACTTAAAACAAAAGCCGCGAGTATTTCAATACGGAGCAATCAGTATCAGACAAAACTGCAAAAGAAGATAGAATAAAACATTAAGAAAATGTCGAGTGACGAAAGTGATTTAACTCCGGAGTCCATTAAATTAGACGCCTTAGGTATTGTTAATACCTACTACCAGAGAAGTCGAAGGAAAAATACTTGAAAGCTTACGACGATTTCCACAAATGGAAAACTGCAAAAGGCGCAAAGTCTGTGTCGGAGTCAGTGCTTCTTGTTTATTTCGAGTATTTATCGTGTACAAAGAAGTCCAGCAGCCTGTGGTGTATCTATTCGATGCTCAGGTTAACAATAAGCATCAAACACGACATTAAGATAAATACATATAGCAAGTTATTGGCATTTTTAAAGAGGAAATCAGATGGTCATCGAGCAAAGAAGTCAAAAGTATTGACAGCGCAAGATGTGGAAACTTTTCTGAATGAGGCTCCTGATCACAGCTTTCTGGCCATGAAAGTAAGTATGAGTACTGCCTACTTTTTAGTTACGTTTCTAGTACCTACCTATAATAGCTCTATAAAATAGTTAATGAATAAAAGGGTATTTAAATGGCACACATTTAAAAAATACACATTCTAAGGTTTTGTCGCAAGCTTTTTTTATAATATAAAGGTCAAAAAATGTAGAAGTGTATCTATCTATTTACTCACAATCCTATTTTTTGTTACAGGTAGCCTTGATTTTTGGAGTGAATGGCGCATGTCGTGGAAATGAACTCGTAAACATAAAAGTCAATGATATCAAAAAACATGCAGATTTATTGCTGATTAACTTACCAGATACCAAAACAAATAGAGAACGTTCGTTCATCATCATCATCATCATCATCTCAGCCAAAAGACGTCCACTGCTGGACAAAGGCCTCCCCCAAGGATATGAGGGGTATTTGCCGTAATCGCCACGCTTGGCAGGCGGGTTGGCGATCGCAGTAGGTTGAGGGTAACCTCAGAGAGATGCTGCTGCCCATCCTCTGGAATGGTCCCTTAGTCGGCTTTTACGACACCCACGGGAAGAGATGGGTTGGTGCAATTCTTTATCCCCGGCACCACACAGGTAGTGTGTGCCGGGGATAAAGTCGTCGTGTTCGTTCATAGTTCGTGAAGATTATGCAAGAATTGTTGAAAAGTACCAAGCTCTGCGCCCCTCTAATATAAACACCAACAGATTTTTTATCGGTTACAGTAATGGCAAATGCACCAGGCAAGTCATTGGCAAGAATAAAATCAGCGCCATGCCAAAAGAAATTGCAAAATACCTCAAATTGCAAAATCCCGAGCTCTATACGGGTCATTGTTTGAGGAGAACATCGGCAAGTCTGTTGGCAGATTCAGGAGCAGATATGGCCCAGATAAAACGTCATGGTGGCTGGAAATCCGATGCAGTAGCGGAGGGCTACATAGAGAATTCCATACAAAACAAAAACAAGATAAGCTGTCGTATTGGTGACAACATTCATCTGAAAACTACGTCCATTATTGATGATCCTTGAAAACCTTTGCCACCACAGCCATATAGCTCAAAATATATCCCGTCAAGCCCACTGCCTCAAGCACCACCTTCCCCAACCTTTACTGTGTCAAACGACCCTCACACGCAAGGTTCTGATGTATTGGGTGCTGCTACTCAAATAAATTCCACCTCAACTAACATAAGCGTACCAAAAAATATAACTATAATCTTTACATAACTGGACTAATGTATCAAACATCAATTTTAATTTTTAATTTACTTTTTATTGTTATTTACTGTGCCAATTATATATAATTAGTAATGAAAATAGTATTTTAATAAATAAAATACTTTTTCTAGTAGCCTTGGTTTTTATTGTCTCGCAAAAGGTGAGAAAAGTAGAGTATACTCCTCAGGGATAAAACTGATTTTGCCTTGGGCGCGCTTAAATCCTTCACTGCTCTCAGGACTCCATTTTAATTCCCTCGCTTCGCTCGGGAATCAACTCAAAACCCCCTCGCTACGCTCGGGAGTTAAATCTGGAGTCCTTCGTTACGCTCAGAATTCAAATATCGCGCCCGTGACATAATACAGTGCTTTATCCCCTTGGTGTACAATCTACTATTGCTTAAAAGACTAGTTTTAACTTTTAGTGACTGAAGTCTATGATTGTCACGCCTATTGCGAATAACATTATCTGACAGATGTGGGAATAAATGTAGATTCGACTTTACAAACACAACCACTTCAAAAATGTATAAAGACGGAAGCGGAAGAATTTTATAATTTTTAAAATAAGGTAAGCAACTGTCAGTAGTTTTTAGCCCAAACATTGATCTTAAGCATCGTTTTTGCATTTTAAATGCCAATTCTCTGTTAATGGAGTTGCCCCAAAATATTACACCAAACCTCAACACGGATGCTACCATACCGTGGTATGCAGTTAACAAGGCATCCGTGTTTTATACTGGCGCGAGCTTGAATAATCCATAGGCAGCACTACTAAGCTTTTTACAGACATTGTCAACATGAGCTTTCCAGTTAAGTCTATTATCAATTAATAGACCAAGAAAACTTGTTGTATCAGTTTCGCTTATAATATTATTAAGACCATCAAATTCTATCTTGGATAGTTTTTGACTGAACTGCATGACATGAGTTTTATTCAAATTAATTTTCAGATTATTATTTCTTAACCATAATATTATTGATATTAAACATGAATGTTTGTCAATTTCATAATTATTTATATTGGCACAAGGAATTGTCACGGTGCTACCATCAGCAAATAAAGAAATAGGATGATCGATATTTATAGGTAAGTCATTTATATATATAATAAACAATAAAGGGCCAAGTACACTACCCTGGGGAACTCCGTATTCTATTACTCGTTTACGTGAGTTGAAAATTTCTTCTTGTTTGGTGGTCAAATTAATTCGTGAGATTGAAGTATATTGTTTACGATTTGTCAAGTATGATAGGAACAAAGATTGTAGATTACCTCTTATACCATAATTTTCCAGTTTGTTTAATAGAATATTATGATCAACATAGTCGAAGGCTTGGGTCATATCACAATAGACAGCCGAGACAGGAGTTCTTTTGTCCACATTGAACATAACTGTTTTTAGAAAATCGAATACAGCCATATTTATTGTCTTTTGTCTACGAAAGCCTTTTTGTTCTTTACACAAAATATTATGTTTTTCTAAGTAAGAGTAAAGCTCTCCGTAAAAATATTTTTCAAAAACCTTAGCTATAATTGGTATAAGTGCAATTGGTCTATAGTTATCTACTGAATTTTTGTCACCTTTCTTAAACAAAGGTTTGATAACTGATAATTTTAGCCAATCTGGATAAGCACCAGTCTCAATGCACATATTAATGATATGACACAAGTGTACACATACTTCATTTCCAACAGTTTTGAGAACCTTTACTGAAATATCATCATACCCAACACTGTTTGTATTTCTGAGACTTTTTATTATTTTTAGAATATCTAGCGGTAAACACGGCGCCATGAACATAGAGTACTGTATAGTAGAAATTTTAAATTTATTATTACTATCTCGTTCAATGGGCTTGGTTTTATCAATAAAGTGGTCATTAAAAATGTAATCCTACTAATTAATATTATAAACGCGAAAGTTTGTTTGGATGTTTGTTACTCTTTCACGTAAAAACTACTAAATGGATTTGAATGGAATTCGGCATACAGATAGTTTATAACCGGGAATAACACATAGGATACTTTTTATCCCGATATTCCCACGGGAACGGGAACCATGCGGGTGAAACCACGAGCGGCCGCTAGTATACTATAAAATTGGTAACTACTTCTTTAAGGCAAACAACAACAACAACAAAAATATATCGGAAAAAAGTATATAAACGCGGCCCAAGCGTTAACAAAAAAAACCAGTAGGTACTTCCATCAATTTGAACTAAGAACACCCTTGGAGTAATTATCAGAGTATTGACGTCATTACAATATGATAAAGACAGCATAGTGATTATCTGGTCGGCGTACATGCGAAAATAGTCTTTGTTGTCCTCGGACGTCCAAAATAATATTCAACCTTAGAATGTTCTCGAACTCTTTTGTATCAAAATATTTTCTATATTTTTTTTGTTTTAGTAAGTTTTTAATGTACTGTTGTTCGTCTTTTATTTTGCTTGCCGTTAGTCTATTAAATTTACCTGTCTTTCCACTTTTTATCGGCGCCTTTTATTACCAAATAGACAGCCCATCACATTTTTTTGGGTAGTAAACCAATATTTGAACTGAACCTAAATACACTGGTAAGATATACAAATGGAAACCTATCATTAATAGCAACTTTTACTTGATAAGAAAGAGCTTTTACCTGAAGTTTTATTTCATTTAAAAAAATATGTATTTTGATATAACAATGAAAGATAACTGTCACTTTTTCAATCCTTTAAAGAAGTCCGCGCGAGGTCGCACTAGTGTCCTACATCTATAAAAAAACCTAAGCTGTATGTAGAGTATTCATTTCATCTCTGAGGTCCCGGGTTCGATCCCCGGTCGGGTCAATTTAGAAATTATTGTTTTTCTAAATTGTCTCGGGTCTGGGTGTTTTCTATGTATAATAAAATAAGTATGTATTTAAGTATTTTAAGTATGTTTATCCGTTGTCTAGTAGCCATTTAACGAGTTTCCTAACGAAGCTTCTCTTGGGCTAGATAATTGGTGTGAGTTTAGGAAAGTTTATTTATTTATTTATTTATTTATTTATTTATCATGAATCACCCATCACTTGTTCATCGACTGAGCAATGAACATTTTATTCTATAGTAACCAGTATCTATTCCTAAGTATCGTGTTGGCCAAAGTCCAAACAGCCCGAAGTCATTTAAAAAAACTATTTAATCCAAACAACAAAAAACAATTAAAATTCCGATACTTAGGAGACTCCGAGGGTAACTTGATTGTAATTCTATTAAAGTACCTAAAAAAAGGTGTTTTTAACAGGAAACCCACTACGAATGGTCAGAGACCGACATCCTCACTCATGGCATCAGCGGCCTCAGCCTCCACAAGACAGACAGCCTGAACCAGCGCCCTCTCGCGGGCCTAAAGCGAACCGGCAGCAAAGGCAGCGCATACAGCCTACGGAGTATACGAAAAGAAATGCCCAAACCTACCCAGATAGAAAGGCCTCCAACAATACCTGATTCAGGATTTGGAACGCTAGAAATCAAACTGACTTACGAGAATGCTACTTCTTCGTTGGCCGTCACCGTTTTGAGAGCTAGAGGTCTCATCGGAATGGACATGACTGGCCTGTCTGATCCGTTCTGCAGATTAGAAGTTTTGCCGCGTGGTGAGTTATTCTATTTAATTTTTTTAACCCCCGACGCAAAAAGTATGGTGTTATAAGTTTCTAAGTCTGTGTGGCATCGTAGTTCCTAAACCTCAGAACAATCCTAAACGAATGGACCGATTATTATTTTCTTTGTTGTGGGAACATACAGCTTTAAATTACACGATTAACTTATCTTTAAATGAGTAACACGTTATTAACAAGGTTTTCACGGCAAGTAAAAACATGATTAACGTTGCTTGATTGACAACAGCGCGAACAAAAGAAAAGCAAATGTAAAGAAAATTAACTGCTTTTCAACAGATACTTATTATTTACGAGACCACATCAATATGTACATCTAATATATAAAATTCTCGTGTCACAGTTTTCGTTGCCATACTCCTCCGAAACGGCTTGACCGATTTTGATGAAATTTTTTGTGCTTATCCGGTATCTATGAGAATCGGCCAACATCTATTTTTCATCCCCCTAAATGTTAGGGATAGTCCACCCCTAAATTTTTTTTTTTATTTTTTAGACAAAATTTTTAATTTCTATTTTTTTATGATACAACATACAAAAATACATACAATCCTCAATTTTCACCCTTCTACGATCAACCCTTATTTGTGGTACGAAGTCCGCCGGGTCAGCTAGTTATATATAAATATAGGTGGAATAATACAGGTCTGGTACATTTGCCGTTATTAAAGGTGTGCACATCATTCATAGAATACAAAATTAAAATCTACAATATATTAAATGAAATTTAAATTAACAAAATCGATTAAAAAAAACAAACATCAATTAGAATGAAATTAAAATTATAAGTTAATATTGAAAAAATACAATAAACGGACATCAACAATTTAATTTTCCATTTTGCACCTTACCTTTCACAATGTGGAGAGAGTCGTAAAATAAATCTATATCTGTTAATTTATTGATACTATTAAATTCTCTTATCATGCGGGCTATAGGAGCGTTTGACCCTATATTGGTTCTGCAGTAAGGTGGGTAGAATGTTTGTGATGCCGTTCCCTCGAGAAAACCTCCAAAGGTGATTCGTTTCACACGGCTTGAGGAACCCTTAAAGTTTGTCGCCGCACCAAAAAAGGCCCAGTAAAGCTTTCGGTAAACTCTCCAAAAAAGATACCAACCCGCAACTGGAAAGCCTGGTGATTAACCTTTTCACCGCCCAACTATCCTGCACGCGATGTCCCGCTGTACGCCAACGTATAAATGTATTTTAATAAAGTAGGTACAAAGAAGAAGTGCTGGCGTGGACTTCACGAAAATCTTGAACTTCTATAGAAGTTGTTGGCGGTAAAAAGGTTAAGCCAATACCCATCAATTAAATTCAATGACCTCCATCATTGAATACAAGTCGTCGCTACGACTTGGTTTCAATGAAGGAAGCCATTGCCCAGCAGTGGGACAGTATAGGCTATGGGCTATTTACTTTACTTTCCTTTTTTTACTAATAAAAGAAAATAATAAGTAATATAATTTTTTTTGTCATGTTTATATCTCTTTGCAGAGGGTAACTATTCGAATCGGCTACGGACAAAAACTGTCCACAAGACGAAGAATCCTGAGTACAACGAGACCTTGCACTTCTTTGGCATCACCGAGTCGGACCTGCCCGTCAAGTCCTTGGAAATAGTCCTGTTCGACGATGATAGGTTAGTATTTATTTATTTTATTTCAAAAATGGAAGCCCTTGGCTTTTGTATGATTCAACCGCCTCTAAGACCACCGGCAGAGTGAACGAGAGTGCGGCAACAGTGCCGTGACCTTGAATCGACGTACCGAGCTGTAGGTACCTACCGGCTAGGGTTGAGTCACACATAGTTAATTTACACATACATAGTGTCTTATATATTGTAAACTTACCTCGTTATATCTGTCGGCAAAGTAAAAAAGGACAAACTGGGATTATGGTTGTGTGTGTTGAGACATCCTCATACACAACAGGTTTTATTTCCAGATATTTTCTATAGTCACCCACCTATATGCACCAAAACTCGCAATCGCGACACCTAAACCAAGAAAAATACGTGTGTACTGATCGGCAGCGCTCAGTGACATACTTGTTATTCTCCGTTACTACAACAACATACGCTGCCCGATCCGCGTTTGCGGGGACAGCCCGCGTCATCGCGTACTCCTTCCCGTGCTTTTTTCTGTGTGCTAATGTAGGTGATCTACGAGCTTGTGTGCGTGCGTTTCGGGGCGCTTGTATGAAGTTGCCGCACTCTCGTTCACTCTGCCACCGGTCTCAAATCTAGAGATCACGCGGGCTCTATTCCCAGCGGATCTAAATATGTCGTTAAAACATCAATATTCGTAGCATTGTTTTTTCCGGCAGCTCGATATTTGTAGATAAGATAGCTAGTGCCTCAGTAGTTGAAGATTCTGGGCTATCATCACTGGATTACTTAAAAACGGCCATATTTATTAAAAGGCCTAACTGCCCAAAGACAACATCACCATTTATACAAATAACAGTGGTTTTTTGAAAATACCTATTTGAAATTACTGCAAAGATACGCTAATAGATGCCGACACTTCCGTTCTCTTTCTTTTAACTTTCCTGGTTATCCATTAAAAATACTCATAATGCTTATTATTGTAAATATGTGTTTATTACATAAAATACCTAATCTACTCCTATTATAAAACTTGCAGATACGGCTGTGACGAAATGGGTTCCGCAACAGTAGCGTTGAGGGAATGCGCCAAATCACCATCACAACTACGCCTGGCGCTTTCGAGCTCCTCAGGGTCCGAACCGGTTGGACCCAGGGTCCTCCTAGCGCTCTGTTACAACACCAAGAAGAGGGCGTTAGTTGTTACCATGTGCAGAGCTGCTGACCTGCCCCCTCAAGACAGCAATGGATATTCCGATCCTTTCGTCAAACTGTGGGTATAATTTTTATGATGATAAAACTGACCAATGGATATTTTTGTGTATAAGCAAAATCAGCCACTGCATGAGCTATCGCCTTTTTGTGCCTATGCAGCACACATGAATAAAATTTCTATTTGTTGTTATTATTACTTTTAATAGATTTTTATTTTTATTTTATTTTTTTATGTGTGATAGAAACACACATAAACACACACATAAAAAAGTGTTTTGTATTCTATTCTATTCTATTCTAATCAATGGTATACGGCCCGCCTGATGGTAAGCGATCAGTAAAGTCCGTATTCCCGGTACTTTTTCTGGATATCATGCCATTCAATTCAGATCGGAACACAGTTACGGGACGTTGCTTGTCCACACAAAAATGGAAGGTATGAATGAAGGTCCATACAGGACACATCCCTCTTCAACGCTAGGATTATTCGACGCATAATAATATACAATTCATATTCTCCGTCCTTTTCCCAAATAGGGTAGACAAAGCATCGAAATCAACAACTTTTCGTAAACTCGCCGTTAGTGAATTCGACGCCACATTAAGCATACTTGATTGGGTTCCAAGGCATAGAATAGATAATATCAACATCAGTCAATTATTATTGTATTTTATTTTAAAGGGCTGGAACGCTGGAAGTTATTATAATTACCATCATTTCTCAACCCACTGGGCATACTTTTAAAATGTCATTCATCAGATTCGTCGTTTCGTCCGAATCATGCAACCTATGGCCTTCATTATACACCGAGACATTTTAGTGGTTGTTTTTCCGCAGGGGGGTAAATCAGACCATGAAACTAAACAACTTTCCCCAAGAAACATGGTCAAAAAACGAGACAATATTTTAACTTTCCCATACAAACCATGCTCGGTCAATAGAGGCTTTGTATAGAAAAGTGAAAAAATTTCCTCGTTTTTTGACCTATGTTTCTTGGGGAAAGTTGTTCAGTTTCATGGTCTGATCAACCCACCTGCGGGAAAACAACCACTAAAATGTCTCGGTGTATATTATCATCAACGAGCCAAGTTATAATAATGTAATAATATAATATAATAAACCTTATTTTTACACTCAACAGGCACCTAGATCCAGACCCGTACCACAAGAAGCATAAAACCTCAATAAAATGGCGGAACCTCAACCCAGTGTGGAACGAAGAGTTCGTCTTCGAGACCCGTCCGACGGAGCTGTCCAGGCAAAACTTGACTCTAACCGTTTGGGATAAGGACTACGGGAAACCGAACGACTTTCTTGGCAGCCTGATACTTGGTGCTAGCAGCAAGGGGAGGAGGTTGAAACACTGGATGGACTCTATTAAGTTCCCTGATCATCGCCATGAGCAATGGCACTCTCTAACTGATACGCAACATTTGTAAATATAAATATTTTCGTATGTATTTAGGTAGATAAATATTATAATAAATAAAAATGTATTTTGTCTATTTATTTTATAACTCGAAAAATTATGTACATTATATATAAGTACCTACATTAAGCATGTTGATAAATTATTCCCATTATATGGAATTTTACTTGTTGGCAAAAGGAGAAAATTCATGTTAATTTTGTTTTAAACATAAAATGTTTGTTTAATGGTTACTGTGATTGGAAAGCCATATATCAATCTGATAACACGTGAACCACTCAAGAGCTTTTTATAAGAAATATGGTGCTAGGAAAAACACACGGCATGACTACATACCTACATACTTTTTTTACGTCTTTTTTACGTCTTACAAATAGAGATCAGTTCAGAATCTATGCTGAATATACCTCTTTCAAATTGTTTTTTATTTTTTATTGCACAACTTGTTACTTGGTGTTTTTTACTGTATCTGAATTTTCCGTACCTAAACGTATAATACTGTTGAAACATTGTTAAAAATAAATGAAATGTCTATATAACTTTTAACAAATTACACATAGATAATAAATAATTAATTATTTAAAGCTGCTGTGATATTGTTACAACGTGAATAATGATTTATATCTGTCTACTGCGATCGGTTCAAATATCTTTTATTTTTTTCAAGTACCCGAGACGCTTACTTAGGCCAATTTATTTAATGTAAATTTTAACTAATTTTTTGTAGAGGTTGCTGATTGCCTCAAACGGCATTTTCATCGTTACCGGACATTAACTTATACTGTACTAGTGGCCGCTCGCGGTTTCACCCGCACCCGCGTGGTTCCCGTTCCCGTGGGAATATCTGGATAAAAGGTATCCTATGTGTTATTCCCGGTTATAAACTATCTGTACGCCGAATTTCATCCAAATCCATTCAGTAGTTTTTACGTCAAAGAGTAACAAACATACATACTTACAAACTTTCGCATTTATAATATTAGTAGGACTATACCTTATAAAAAGTCCCATTAAAAACTTTGTTGATCGTTAAATATTCGTAGAAATATCTCTTTCACATTTTCAAGCCGTAAGTATATTATTATAATTTATTAATAAGAACAAGCCCTTTTAAAATATTACTGGGATACCTAGCACATCCCGAATCTACCGGATTGCGAAAGGTCATGAATTTGTGTGCCACTTCACTTGAGGCAGACAGACGGTTTAAACCGACTTGAAAAAGGAGAAGGTTTTTAATTCGTCTGTATATATTTTTTCAGGTTATTATCCATTTTAATTAAAGTTAGATACTTGTAGTAGCATATGTTGTAATATGTATAGAATGTTGATGATATATAGTGAAATGTATTCAAAAGTATTATTTTCTATGTACCTAGCGGTGTACCGATTAATGTTTAAAATGTGCCAAACATAATAAAAGTATACTATATAAAAATTGTTGCAGTTAAAAATAGAGTATAAAATATTAATGATTCATCACTGAAATAAAGTTTTTTACAAAAAAAATTAAGAAATGTATTTAATTTCCTAACTTATTATAAAAACCAACACAGGCAAGATACAAGTTCGCGTTGCGATCACTGGGACTGTTGATGAGTAACCAAAAAAATATATCTCGAGCTCTTCCTGTTTCGGAAGGCTACATCTGGTTGTGTCGAAGGTGGGTTATGTCCCATTTCACTATGTGCAATTATTAATGATGTGGGAAGGGCTAAGCCAAACAGTGGTAGGGTCACTACCCTACATTTCGCTGCGGCTTCTGCGGGTGCGTTGTGCTACCTACAAAATGTTTGCGATATCACAACCTGTCAATAATGACGGCAAAATGTGGCCCGTGTGAATTCAACTATTAATTTTCATACAAATTAGCGCCCACCCACGTGTTGTGGTTGTGGTACCCTACGTGTGAAACAAGCCTTAAAGATAAACTAAACTGACATGTCAACATTTTTCAAGAAACATAAGGTACGCTTTACAGATAATTAATTTGACCAAAATCCAATATTATATGTGTTACGGAGTAAATACCCACAAGTCTCCATATATTTGTCAAAGACCATTGACAAATATGGATTGAAATGTATTTGTGGCTGTGCACAAGTTTTAGTACCTACACACGGCGGCAGATCAACCTACCCAAACTTGTCAAATTTCTCCAATGTATATTGATCCTTTTATCCATACATTAAAGTTCAAAAGAACAGTTTTGGGTAGGTTGATCTGCCGCCGTGTGTACCTACTATAAATTAAGAATGCGTTTAATTCCTCCACCTATATTTCTTGTTTTATAAATATGCTAGCCTAATTCGAATTATCATCGTAAATACATTCGAAACTAATGTTTATCAAAAACTAAAGACATTAATTCAAAACTCTACTTTTTTGAAGTTTATTTTGTTGAACTCGGAGCTTTTAAAGTTAAACAACACCAAGTGCTGAATCAAAACGCAACTAAAAAAACTTGTTTGTGAACTTTTTTGACATGTAGAAACCGTGTGAAAATCGTTTAAGAATTAAGAATCGTGCTGAATACATCATAATTTATTAGATAATTTGTGACAGGAATGTGTTAAATTAAACCTAGAAAGACATGGCATTCCTATGTCCAGTCAGAATCAGACGGGGGAAGAAGAAGAAATGTAAGTTTTTATGAGCTTTCGTTTGTAGATTTGAGTCATTGACCTCAACTTTCTATACAATTATAAATATGAATTTCGTCCCGGCAAACAACTCAATCCAGCCTTAATCACGGGAACAAACAAGGATCACGACGACGCCTACATTAAAATGTCTTAATTTTATGAAATTAAAACTCGTACGTCCTGCTTACTAGAAATGCATGACTAAGTTGCCTAAGTTATATTTTACTATTTTTACTTGTTCATAACGAAAAAGATTACTTATTATAATAGACTACACATGTAGTTCAATTAAATGTCGCATATGAAACTTAAAGTTTGAAGATCACAGCTCATTTGTATCATGATCTAACCTGACTTACACAATTTATTGTGATTTGTAAAGTTTATTTTATGATATACCATTTCCAACTTACAACCAAAAAAATACCTGTATTAAGCCTTTTTATACCCTACCTTTTCCAATTAACCACAAACTCTTTGACCACTTTTTTGTGTTGATCAAACAACTAATTTATCTACTCTACATTACAGCTAGCAGTGGAGATTCTGACAAAGACTTATCAAGACCTGGTTCGGGGCTAAGCCCTGGCATGGGGAGGATAACAGGATCAGCCAGCATCGAGACACTTGTCCGTGTTGGAATTGAAAAGGAACATGGACTAAGTCCAGATTCTAAAATGGTGGTGCTGCATGATTTTGCACCTTGTGTTGACGATGAATTAGAAGTAAGAAGATTAAGTTCATTAATCATTTTTAAGTTATTATCAACCACAGCCTTTTGTTTGGCCTGGCTTATTTGATGTTGTTTATCTAGGTACCTACTACCCAAAGTTATGCTCATATAGTTCTTAGTGTAGTCTAAAATTAATATGATCTCTATATGCTAGCTGCATTGAATCTAAAAACTGATGTTAAGGAGCTTACTGCCATTTGTGACTGGTTAGTTATCTGGTTACTGTTCATCAATGTTTACATCAATTATTTATTACCATCTACAATTGGCTTATCTATATAGTTCTTGACTAAAGAATAGTGCATATCGACGTTTGAAAAAAAAATGTTGACTTAGCAACAACTATGAGAGAGCATTAAACTGCTCTCTCGTAAAGTTAGTTTAATGTTGCTTAGTCAAATATTTTCTTTCAAGCATAGATATTGATCAGTTGCCATTTTCATCAATTGGTCTTGCAGTGTTACCTTCCTTATTGGATCTTCAATGTAGGGATTTGTCCTGACATTCTTTAACTTACATACTCTTGTATTTTTGTTGGTCTTATTGTTTAAAGCTGAATAAATGTTTCTTATAATTATTATATTTTTTTACAGGTGAAACGTGGCCAAATTGTAAATGTATTGTACAGAGAAAATGATTGGGTGTATGTAATAGTCGCAGAGTCTAGAAGAGAAGGTTTCATTCCTCATTCGTATTGTGCCCCCTGTGAACACCATGATTTAAAGAAGAAATTGCCACGTAGTAGATCTCCAACAGATATGACGCATAGGGATGTCTCGCAGTGAGTCCTAAATTTATTATATATTTGTGTTTATTGAAAATGACAAAGATTAATTCAACTGAGCTTACTGGGTCTCTTCTTTTAAAGGGACATATATGGGTTTAATCAGTTTTGTTGTAATTTAATGTATTTGTAGTTGTTCTCTAATAAAGTTAGAGTTGTTCCTACCCCTATTTTGTATTTAATGAAGAAGGAAAGCACCCCCAATTGTAATACGTGTGGGAAAATTGAAGACGTACAACATCTATTGATGGAATGTGACAGGAATCGAAGGGAGAGGGAATCAGTCATAAACAAATTTAACATTAACCGTCTAGATGTTGGCATTATTCAAAGCCATTTTATATAACCCAAATTCCGAGGTTACTATATCCTTATGTAGTCTAGTAAAGTTTTGCAGTCAATGATTCCTTTTCCCTTCTAATATTAATAGAGTTAAGTCAATAGTTTAGTTATAATGGGATTGACATGCCAAGAGGCATAACCCAAGTAACACACAAGCAAGATAACAGTAAACATATAGAAAACTTTACAGTTTAAAGATGAATATCGTTTGTATAAGAGCCTTAGAAATAGCAAAACGCTTAATTAAGTTGAGTTCGGGCTCTTAAAATTCTTAATGCTTAATAAGTTCTGTATTTTCTTAAAACTTAATAAACAATATTTGTTAGACTATTATACAAGCTTTATTAAGCATTACGCATTCTAGGTACCTTAAAGCTGAAAAAAAGCCCCTATGGAAGCATTTATCTTAATAATTATAATCTGTATTGCTATTATTCAATAATTACTTAGCTAGTAGCGTTTGAATCAGCTGATTGCTGAATAAAGTATAACAATCTGAATAAAGCTATCACATAATGCTATTATACAGCTTGATACTGAATAAATGTAAAGTGAGCTAATTGTTTTATGATTAAACTGGATAAAATGCCATGTTTTACCAGTTATTCAGCTGCTGAATAAAGAAGATTATTTAGGCTTTTATTAAGTTTTCACCGGCATAACAGTATGTTTTAAACTAACATATTCAAATGAAAGACCACAGGTACGTTCTATTAGCGCAAATAGCTTAATATCAGCTTTGTTAAAAACTATTTGTAAGCTATATTTTTTATGTTGAGCATCAACATGGAGCGAAAATCGTGGAAAAAAACTTAAAAAAACCGGTAATATTAATAGAAAAATATTAAAAGAATATTTAAGAATCAATAGTAGCAATCGTTCAAGTGTTTCTAGTCATCAAAAGATTTGTGATAATAGTATGAACAAAAATGAGCCGAGTTCCAGCCAGCATGGGTTGCTGTCGTGCAATGAGGGTTCCGTACATCAATTAAATCAAACAGAATTGCAATTCATTCACGAAGAGTATGCATCTGAAGACAGCTGTACAGATATCGAACAAGAACAATGTACCGAACACATGAAAAATTTGAAGTTTTGTGAGGATATTAAAAAATTGGCTGTCGAAAAAAATATCACACAAGCAGCACTAAAGGATTTAGCAGTAATATTAAATAAAAGATTCCCAGATATTTTACCTAATGACCCAAGAACAAATTTAAATACACCGAGACAAGTCCATATAAAATCTATTGGGCAAGGTGAATACTGGCACAATGGTATCATTGAGACACTAAAAAATATTGTAAATAACACAAATGTTAACACAATCGAGCGTATCGCAAATCGCAACAATGCAGCAATATCGTGTTTCAAAAAATATATAGTTTTTACATGCATCGATATCGGATATTACAATATTGATCTAATATACGTCTCAATATCTATATATGATTTGGATTTGTATAGGCTAACCTTATTCCACATTAGAAAAAAATCATTCGATTATAGAACCCTAAAAATTCGAAGTATTACAGAAATGTGGTCAACTATTCAATTGTTATTCAGAAGTTAGCGTAGTGAAATGACTCTATTCAAGTGAAATCTTAGTAACTAGACCCTTGTGCACTTTTATTCAGCAATGAAAGCAAAACAAGCGATCGCCATTTAAAATCTTTGTGAATAATTAAAATACAAGGAATTCACCAAGATTACCTAAATGCTTAATCTTACAACTACAACATTTTCAATTAGATTTATCGTATGTTGCATTGAAATTGCTAGAATTAGAAATTCCGCCATAAGTATTTTAGTCAGACCGAGCATGCATGTACGAAAATAATATTTACAATCACTTATCTTGATTATTCACGCAGCGCGTCAAAAATAATCGGAAGAATCATATACTATTTACGATAAAATAATTTGCGCACTAAGAATTATACTGACTATAGTAAACCTATAACTTAATTATTGAAAGTTTTGATTACCGTTTTAATAAATTCACCATGGTGAATGCATATGTCATACATCATATGTCAATAATCACTCACCGACATAAAAATGTCTAATTGATTGTCATATAATTCCACGATTTGTTTGAAAAATATCTGTATTATTGTTAACAAGAAATTACTGCTGAGTAAATTCTGAATATAATAACCAATTCGACATAACTGAATATTTGAGGTGTAAGAGCTTAATAAAAGCAATATCAGCTATTATTCAGAAGTTATTAAAACAATTGTACCATTACTAAGCTGCTACTCAGATGTTACTCAGACGTTATTAAGCTTTAAGCATTTTGATTTGGGGCCTATTTTGTTTGAATAAAATCTGAATAGATGGTACTCAGATGTTATTCAGCTTAGTATTCAACTTATATTCTTAATGATTGCTCTTACTCAACTTTTATTCAGCACTTTTGTGTTACTTGGGAAGTCCCTTAAAAATAAAGATAATAAAAAAAAACCCTTATTTTATTATTCTCTTTCAACTGTATGATAATTCAATAGAAACTTTTATGTAGTGTTTTAAAGTCAATGTATTTTTTTTATTCTAGTTCACATACAGATAACTTTATTAACTAAGTAACACTTTATTTCAAATCTTTTTGTCTCTAGCTATTTGGGCTGCATTTTATTTGTTGTATAAACTAAAAATGTATGCTCTTACAGATTATCAGTATCAGATGGAGCAACAAATGATGGTCATTCAGAGTTGGGTAGTGAAGGTGAAGCCTGCCCGTTCAGCAAAGACCCGTCTGGGCGATACGTCGTCCTTTACACATTCACCGCTAGAGATGAGAATGATGTTGACGTGGAAAGAGGCGAATTTGTCACAGGTCAGTATAACAGTATACACAGTATACGGTATACAGATGTTTGTAAAGTTTGAATTTATATAAAACCTATTATATCACTTAATATTTTTATTAACATGCTTTTAACACATTCATGATAGGCCTGTTAACTCCAGAATCTCAATATGCTTGGCATGTGTTTATGTCTGAGGTCTAATATACCAAGATCCCGCTCATCCTACTCTAAGCTTCTCTGCATTCCGTTGGATGGGTGTCAAAGTTAAAATATCTCGAGCTCTTGAGTGCTTCTGAAAGGATGTTAAGTCATTAGTCTAGCCCCCCCGATTCCCACAACCGAAACCGTAACAATATCGTAGCTATTTAGTCTTTATTTACATATAATTTTACGCTAATATTGTTGCGAACAAATTACAATTTGAAAATAAAACAAAGTGTTGAAAAAATTCCACAAGCGGGATTCGAACCCGCACCCCATGACATACCGAGTCAGTCAGGTGCACTACCAACTAACAACTAAGCTATCGTGGCTCAATCCAACTCGCCGAAATTATTCAACACTATCTTATCTTACTCTGTATAACTTAGTCATATTTGACAAAAACTAAAATTCATGTCACAAATTGACTCTCGTATTCATTGTCCTACAGTTCTAAATAGAGAAGATCCAGACTGGTACTGGATAGTGCGGAGTGATGGCCAAGAAGGGTTCATCCCCTCCGGTTTTGTGTACCCCGCTGTGGTGCAAGGTAAGAGTAAGTACATTATCAATTTATTTATATGCAACCTTGTTCTATCCCACTGCTGGGCTCACTAGCCAAGTCCCATGAATAGATTGGTCCCTCAAACCCTGTTTTAGTTTAAACTAGATTAGTCAAACCTCAAAAAGCTATTTCTAATAAAACTTACGCTGATTCGTGAACTCGGCTGGTAGATATCCTTGAGACTTGCCCAGATTTGACTTGTGACCATATCGCACTAGCGTAGCCAGCGTTCCGAAGCAGCAACGAGCGAAGCGCAAAACCCAAAGTGCCTTACAAATAAACAAATAAGATCCGAATAGTTATTCCGTGTTTTGTCTCTTTTACTCTAATTTGAAATGACATTTACATGACAGGAACAAAACACGGAATAACTATTCGGACCTTATTCGTAAGGCACAAAGTGTTTGGCTGTGCCATTGTCTTTTACTTAGTCAAATTAGTTAATATAAATGTATTAAGCACACATGAAGCTATTTGGGCCTAATTATAAATAAATATACATATATAAGTTTTCGTTAAAGTTGACAAAAACAGGCATAACATTTTGTTGTATATTATATAAATAATGGTATCATGTTATACATCCGACGACTTGATTTCAATGATGGAGGCCTTTGCCCAGCAGTGGGACAGTTAAAGGCTATTTTATTTAGTATTAATATAATGGCATAAATAAATACAATTGATACAAATTACATTTACAAATACAACCTTAGAGACATGGCATGCGCATTGCGCAGTCTCACAATAAGATACTCTAATAACGAATAAAGGAAACAGTTACATACCTGGCCCTCTGAAACATAGTCAAGAGCGGCTTATTGTACACACGCCTGCACATCAACCTACCACATACTGTCAAATTTCCTCAATAGACTTTGAACTTTATGCCTAAGGCACATGGTTGAAAATGTATTGAAGAAATTTGACAGTTTTGGATAGGTTGATGTGCAGGCGTCCGTACCTGGAACAGTTTGCTGCGGCGCAGAGTATGAAAAGAAAAATATTTAAGAACCCTGTCAATTTCCAGCAACCCAACAAGACAGTACGCAACAAATGCACTCTCCACAGTCAAACCCCAACAGCACGATGATAACCAACGGCATGAGCGCACCCGACAACGACGGCCGGTACCACGGCACCGAGCTAGTCATGCTGTACGATTACAAGGTGAGGTGCACCATCATCAACAGTTCATTTTCATGCAGTGACATGTCTCGTAACCCATTCAGGGGTTTGCTTTCCAAACCCGTTGCGCATTAGAAGCCATTCAATTGGAAAGAATAACCCAATGGATAGCATTTGAAAGGGTAACCCTTAGGTTATCCTTTCAAAGGCTGAATGCAGCTTCAGTGCATATATTATCTATACTAATATTATAAAGCTGAAGAGTTTGTTTGTTTGTATGTTTGATTGAACGCGCTAATCTCAGGAACTACTGGTTTGAATTGAAAAAATATTTCTTGTGTTGAATAGTCCATTTATTAAGGAAGGCTCTAATAGAAGGTTCTAATAGAACGCGGGTAAAACCGCGAGGCATAGCGGAGGTCATTGGAGGTCAAAGTTACCCTTTTTAGGGCATTTTGTCAATCATTTTACTCGAGTGGTCTGTGGGTGAGTTATACGCGTCGAGCCTACAGCACACTACGCGTGCAGTATAACAACGCTTTCAGAGCGCTGCTGCGGCTGCCGCGGTTCTGCAGCGCCTCGGGAATGTTCGCGGACGCACGGATTGACGGATTCCACGCGATTATGCGCAAAAAAGCTGCATCCCTACTGCGACGCATGAGGGCCAGCAGCAACAGCGTTCTGAAAACAATTACTGCTCGTCCTGACTGTTCTATCCAACAACACTGGATAGAAATAGTAACTGGTCAAATAAAATAATATTTATTTACAATAACCAACTAATATACTTTATAAGAAAAATTGTTACTAACACACTAATAAAATATGGATGTAAAGTCTGAAATAAAATATTTTTATTTTTATTTATAGCTACTGTTTGACGTTAAGTTGATCGCAGCGGCGGACGACGGCGGCGCGGCGGTGCAATGCGTGTTTAAAAAAGTCTTTACCGAATTGCCGCGAACCCACCGGGCAATTTTACAGTGTTATGGTGCCTAATGTTATGAACATACATTCTAAATTGTCTTGGCAACTGATAAGGAAGTAAGAGAGATTGTACCCTTAGGTTACCTTTCTGAAAATGTTATCAAGTTGATGGGGTTACTCATTGTAAGGGTTACCTAAGTGTCTTTAGGTAAGCCCTTCAAAGCCCTTTTGTCTCCAATGCTGAGGCAAAAGCCTTCCCCGTTCCTGTGGCATAAAATATTTTGGTCAGCTGACAACAAAGGCGAAAGCAGGCAGCGCCATCTTTGTTATCTTTTTGTTATTAACTGTTTTTTGCGGATTTTAGTTAGGGTAATGGCACCATAGTGTTCGACACTTTAGGCCAAGTGTTCAGCATTAGTCGTCGCCAAAAAACATCATAGATTTTCATTGAAATTTTACGGGATATGAGCTAGGATAGCTAGCTATTGGCTTTAGTGGGCAGGGCACATTGCTCGCAGGACTGATGGCCGCTGGGGCGGGATAGTCCTTGAGTGGCGACCGCGTACTGGAAGGCGCAGTGTGGGCAGGCCTCCAACAAGGTGGACCGATGATCTGGCGAAGGTCGCGGGAAGCCGCTGGATGCGAGCAGCACAAAACCGGTCGTTGTGGTGATCCTTGGGGGAGCCCTTTATTCAGCAGTGGACGTCTTTTGGCTGAGATGATGATGATGAGAGCTGGGAAGCTGTATTCAATTGTCGCTAGACTGAAATCAGGCGCTGACCCCCTTTTTTAATAAATAAATAAAATTCATTTATTTTCAGACCAAAGAGTCCATACATTGTTTAGACTCTATGTTAGTGATAATAATAAAAATAAATGATACTTAATAATAATAAAAAAACTGTTTTCTCCGCTTTGCTTGTTTAACATGCAAAGCAGTGAAACGGGCAAAAAAGGATATCCTCTCCGATATCATTTTCTAAACACTGCCAGACCCATACCGAACGCGACGGTGAAGAGAGTAGGACTTCTTTAATGGGTCCGCATACTAGGCGACACGCGACTGCGACAGCTCGGCGACTAGACGCGACGACAGGCTGCGGCCCACAATTTATTTTGTTCAAAGCTGCGCACACTTAGCGTCAGTCGCAGAGTCGCGACGACAAGCTAGGGGAGTCGCGAAACTGACGCTCACTAACGTTTTACTAATGCAGGTAAAACTGATATAAAAGAAAGATGTTCAAACTCGAACGAACAAAAGCTAGTTTAAAAAAGCAGAATGAGAATAATTGGTCGATACTTTCGGTACCTAGTTTCTTTTTTATAGTAACGACTTTTAACGGCGTGGATGTGGTGCGTGATCTGGGCGTTTGGTTTGACTTAAAGCTTTCCTTTAAATCAGTGCATTTGCGTTGCCGGCCTTCAAGGTAGGAATAGGCACGTTTCTTAAAGATCCCTAAGTCGTAATGGTCCGGAAATACCGCAACTGAGAGCTGGTTTCACAGCACTGTAGTTCGTGGTAAAAAATTACGTGAGAAATGCACAGATGGATAACTGATATCCACTGTTTGTTAAAAGTACTAGTGGTCCAAATTCGACCGTAATTTTATTAAGGCTGCACGGTTTGTATCCTAACTATGAAAAATTAAAAAAGATAGAATGTGAGTTAGGATTGGCATTGACAGATTTAGGCCATTCCTCTTCCATTTTTGAAATTTTTGAAAAGAGTATCTAAGCGTGTGTGTCAGATAAGCTTAAGCTGAGCGGGGACCTATTTGGCTTTGTTGTGCATTCTTTTTAATTTGTTGTTATAATTATGTTGTATATTTATGCCAAATAAACTTTTTATTTATTTATTTATAGATACATATACGTGTGTGTCAAATACATGGTAGTGTGTGTAATGCTTATTTTATTGATTTAATGTATTTTTATGCGTAATTTAAAAAAAATATTAACATTCGGATAACCTTCTATATAGTATACTCGTAAACTAAAGTGTGCGAAATTTCATACTCCTCCGTTCGCGCAATTTTCGTAAAAAAAAAAGGGTACAAAGTTTTTGCTTCACGTATTAATATAGATGAAGTGAAGAGAACATTAGATTTTATCTACACTAATGTTGTAACATTCTACTTATGTTTCCAATACTTGACTTATAATTACTACTGTTATAGCGCAGACAACAAAACACTCAATTTAAGCAATTTCACACGATGGTATAATATCCACATCGATATCGTAAAATCTCATTATAACATCAATAAAACGCGACCAATTAACCTGGCGAGCCTTATGTCAAAATCCTCATACAAGTTGTATAAAATTTTGATATTAGGCTGGCTTTTGAAAACAGTTGGGTTATACGTGAAAACTTCGTCGAAACTACTAAACTTACATACACAAAACTCTTTGGTAAGATCTTGTGCCAATTCAATAAAAAAAGAACAGCGCGCGCTCGCTCCTGATTGGCCCTGCGCGCGCAGCTGCGCTCTCATTGGTTAGATTTTAATGGCGGCAAGTTCACTGTGACAATACACGTACGCGTGAATTTAATGTTCCGCAATGTGTTTTGTTTTTAAAATACAAATTAAAAGTTAAAAATGGACAGCGACGATGATATTTGTACGCCTCCGGATATTCTAGAATTGGCAACAAAAGTAACTCACAATCTTTTGCCAGAAAAATCTAGAAAATTATATGAAAAAGAATATAATAACTTTTTGGCATGGAAGATCGAAAAGAAAACTACATCATTTTCTGAAAATGTCATTCTTGTGTATCTCAAAGACCTCTCCGACAAATTCAAGCCATCTTCTATGTGGGCTAAATATTCTATGCTCAAGTCCACACTGAGTATCTACAACAATATTGATATCACGAAGTATTCAAAAGTCATAGCGTTCCTGAAACACAGTTCAGAAGGACACAAGGAAAAAAAGTCCTTGACGTTTACATCAGGTCAAATAAAGATGTTCCTGAAAGATTCACCAGATATTTTGTATCTTTTTGAAAAGGTAAGTGTATTTTAGTTCTGTTATTTAATCTACCTAGTACTTACGTACTACACACGCAAGTTATCTAGACACTCCGTTTAAGCGCTTTGTGTATAAATTAGGTAGTAGGTACCTACACTTTACTACTTCATAAATCATAGTTTTTGCCTTGGCTATGTACCTCAAGCTTATTATATCGTTTATTGTTACAGGTTGCACTAATATTCGGCATAATGGGGGCATGCCGAAGGCAAGAGCTATACAACATCCAGTTCGATGAAGTCTCTAACATAGACGACAGTACAATCATGGTGAAAGTTTCGAAAACAAAAACGAAAATAGATCGTTCTTTCGTTGTGACGGGCAACTGCTATGCCGTATGTAAAAAATACATGGAACTTCGACACACCCCCTGTCGAAACCCTGCCTTTTTCTTGAGCTATAGATCGGGGAAGTGCGTCGATCAAAGAACTGGTATTAATAAATTTGGTGCTCTGGGAAAGACTATCGCAAGCTTTTTGAATCTGCCTAACCCAGCGTTGTACACGGGGCATTGCTTCCGGCGCACCTCGGCGACCCTTCTCATAGATAGCGGTGGTGATTTGACCGCACTGAAATGACACGGGGGGTGGAAGTCTTCTACTGTAGCTGAAAGCTACATTGATGAGTCTTTAATGAATAAAATTCAAGTCTCAAATACGATCTTGAACAGAATAGAAAACAAGACGAATGAAGTAATTATAAATATTCCAACTCCGTCTATGAGCTCTACTGCTTGCCCCGCTACAGCTGCTGGATCAATAAATAACATTAACTTTCAAAATTGTACCATCCAAAATTTGAACAATTATTATAAATAAACTATTGTCAGCTTTTACTCTTGTTGTTTGACTAATTGCATTAGTGAAGATAAAGTAGTGTATGCAACTGCATATAACACGGGTATTAAAACACTCGTTACTATTATGAAACTCGCTGCGCTCGTTTCATAAACTCACACTCGTGTTTTAGTACCCTTCATTATATGACAGTTGCATAAACTACTATAATACCTATCTACATATTTTTTAATTAATTATACGTTTATTTTTATTATTTTTATTTAGCCGTTTTTATATGTTTCATTTTATTTAGATGTTGTGCGCGGTTGTAATAGAGGTACTATACGTTTGTGTAATTGTATTGTTGTATTTTTTGTATTGTATGATTTGTATCTTGTAACTATGCCAAAGATGAATAAATAAATAAATTAACGTTTCCAGGCGCAAGCCCCCGACGACTTATCAGTGAAACGCGGCGAGTGGGTCTACGCGGACTTAACGCAGCAGACGGTGGAGGGCTGGCTGTGGGCACACGCGCCCAAGTCCCGACGGTCCGGGTTCATTCCCACCGCGTACGCGCGCGCACCGCACACCACGGCGCTTTGACCGATGCACAATGAAAGCTCGAACGCGAGCCATCGATATTCACAGTGAAAGCGCGGTCGCGGTTGATGTCAAGACTTACTCAGTAATCCAAAGTGGGTTTTATTAATTTATACTCAAGCCAAATTCAAAAAGTAAACAAATTATTTAGGTTTTTTTTTGCAAATATTAGTATGTATGTATGTATGTATATGTAAGCATATACATACATACATACTGTTTGGGGACGTCTTTTTTTCAAATCTCACCGGTGATCTGAAGATACACTATGAAATATAATTATAATTGCATTATTAACAATTTCATTATTACTTTCGAGTTTTCAGTGTCAACATTTAGTTACCAGTGACTGAATCAATAGTCACCGGTTTGCATCGATTCGAAAATCGCACCCCAGATATGATTTATACTGGTTTTAAGAATTACGTGAACCTGGTGTGTTCCTCTCAAGAAACAGTATGACTGATACTAGATATTTAGAAAAATAATTGTGAATACTTTTTAATACATTTAACATTGAATTTGGCATGAGTGTAGCTCTGGTCCCACTCTATATAACTTAATAATAACTAAATGGTAGCCATTACTTTTTCAATTGATCTGAAATTATTATTTTTCAAGTTTTATAGTCCTACCGACTTTTAGGGACAGTTTTTTTCCTTTTTAAGTATCAGATAGTCTATCCGTATGTTGACTTTTATATTAATATGTCACGACACGTATCATTATGGATAAGCTATCTAACACATAAAGAGAAGTTGTAGCAGACACATTTAATCTTTTAAAAGTCATCTATAATGTTTTCTAGCGGCTTCCCGCGACTTCGTCTGCGAACATATCTTTAGAAATGATAGCCCTTTCTTTTGTATGAGAGTAGTCTTCTATTAACTGCAATATTAATTGTATCCTTAATAAACCCCATCATCCCAGTCAGGGCAAGGTATGCAACGCGCTGCCTTGCCCTGGGTGAAATGGTTCCCTAATGGCTCTCTGCCCCGATGGTAATTACTACCTTGGACTTGGAGTATGTTACGCTTGGATCCTCCGTGTAGTCCAGGAGCCAGTGAATGGCGCTCAGGATTTCATGGTGTGTCAGACCAAACCAACAAGACCAGTGCAGTCGGTACAGCCAGCAACAAGTCACCAAAAACTTTGATACAGTCACGAGCTTTAGTTCGTGCGATTAGCACATTTAGCCAGTGTCAAAGTAATTTTTCTTAGAAGTAATATATAAATAAACAATATTTCTTTCTTATATGATGATGATGAATGATATTAGAAATAAGAAGTGAGAAATGATATACCTTCAAACCCCTCGAGTATCTCAGTAGAGATGTGGGGCTTTACTAAGTCCTCGGGTGGACTTCTTGAGAGAATTTGAAAAGTGAAGTTGCACTGTTTTATTTCATTTGCCAACATTCATTTCATAATCCACCATTATTTCACTTTAATATTCGACATAACACAAATTTTAGAAAATAAAACAAAACCGCAGACATGACTTCACTATCCCACCAAGAAGTAGGTAGGTAGATAGCTAAGATCAAATGTGACTCTTAGTACAACGAAATAAGAGTCAAAGTGTATACATGTTAATGCACGTAACTGTACCGTGTCATATAAAAACTTTGCTGACAAGCGCAGTGTAATATAGAACCACACCATAATATAAATTACAATTGCAGGTGTCGCAAAAATCGGTTCTATAACACACTGAAGCGCATTATGAGATTCTTTAGTTTTTTGGTCAAAGATAAAATTTGCTATTTTTGTTGCTGACTACATTACTGTTCACTCAATGACTACAGCAAACGCTGTATTACGGAAACTCAAAGACATGTAATGTTGAACTAAGACTGTTTTTTCATTGGTATGACGATACTATTTCTACTAAAAATAAATTAAATTTAAGTAGGTATGATTTGTAAATCTAATTTACTAAGTCTTACTCGTAATTTCATTTATGATGTTTTTATTTGTTTTTAACATTTAAACACTGCCATACATAATTAATTATGCATAAGATTTGTCTTCCATAAATATTGTTTTTTCTTTCTAAATACGTTTTAGATAATGCTCTATTGTGAAAACAATGTTTTAACTCATAAATTAAGCCTTAATATTTTTTTATTAAATCTTTTATTCTGTACATGACAAACAATATATTTAGATAACTGTTGATATTTTTACATAAATGTAAATTATCCGTCCAAATTCGACTGACTTTAAAAATTTAACAATTACGGTTTAGTTTTAAGATTGTATGTAATAAATGAAATAAACGTTTTTTTTAATAATAAATTTGTATTTTTTTATACACAAAGTTCTATAAATGTTTAACTAACAGATTTCAAATAAAGAGGTTCTCAATTTGTTTATTCGCACACTCGACGTTTATGCACCGATTTTCGTCTTTTGACTGAATAAGAATTCAAACTTTATTCCCATTGAGCTCTTTACTCCATAAAAATATCATGTGTGTGTGTCATAAGTGAGCCATACAGGCACTTAATTTATGTTCCATTTAAGTACTTTTTTTTCTCTCGTCGTTGTTTTGTAACGCAAATACCTATACTTTTTTTTGTGTTTGACGTCGCCCTACTCAAGGCCCAGCTGAAAATCAGCGTTGTGGCGTCTAGCTGCAACATTCGCTGAGCTGGTTAGCCTTTTCGGCCAACACTGTTATTTTTAAGTACCTATTAATTGGTTTTCTTTATATACCTATATATCTATTTTATTTTTGTATTTCATGACTGCAATTTGTAGCCGAATAAATGATTTACTTACTTACTTGCTATAAGAGAAAATCTAAGCATGCCATATTTTAGAGCATAATTGGAGCAATCACAGGTGTGTGGCTCATCTTGGCGTGGCCACCACCATCACCAACTGGAAATCTGACTTTATAGATAATTTCTCGATAATTTGTCGGAATTTGTCGGTCCACCGTACAAAAGTTATAAGGGGTTCAAGGTGGCCCCGCCAGGATGAGGCTCATCCTGGGGCGTGGCCACCTTGTATCTCTAAAACTGCGGGTCGTAGCGAAGATCTGATTACACCAATAATTTGTCGGAATTTGTCATCAAAGGTTTCAGTCATACATTTGGAGCCACCACAACTTCGTTACTATGAGTTGTTTTTTGTGTGTAAGCTGGAGAAACGTGTCTCCAGCTGGCACATGCCGTTTAGGCAAACCAGTCAGTCTAGGATTATAGAAACAATTACGAAGATATAGATGTGCAAGCCAGAGACATGGTACTCCAGCTCGCACATAGTTTTATGATTGTATTTTCAACAGTATTTGAATGTGACGGTTAGTTTTTTTGGCTCTCATTGCTCCGATTATGCTCTAAATTTCTAACTATAGTTTATAACCCTAGCCTCACTGGTTTGCGTAAACAGCATGTGCCAGCTGGAGACACATTTCTCCAGCTTACACACAAAAAACAACTCATAGTAACAAAGTTGTGGTGGCTCCAAATGTATGACTGAAACCTTTGATTGCTCCAATTATGCTCTAAAATATGGCATGCTTAGAATTTCTCTTATGACTATGAGGAAGCTGTAGACTCACACAAAAATACCACATGAAAAAAATTGCTTGTGGTGTGTGTTACTTTATGTTATGGGTTAAAGTCCCACCAATTTCTTTCATAAGTGCAACAAACTTTGTTTCTATCAAGAATAAAACTCATTGCCTCATTCTTATCTACATTTAATACCACAACACTACAATTAATCCAAATTCTCTAACAGTATATTCCTCTTTTTCTTCTTGGCTTGCTGTTTAATTTCGTCTTTGATCTTCCAGTTCTCAAGTTGCTTAGCCAACTTATTGATATCCTGGTCAGTTACTGTGATAGGCAGCTGTAGCTCCATCTGTTCACTTTTAATGAACTTCAGCGCTTTGAGTTTATCTTCCAAGAAAGGACCTTGCTGGCTCTCTAATTGGTTTCTATAATCATCCAATTTCTTATTTCGAATATCATCACAGTGCATTTCTGTGAGTTTTCTTAATGATTGCTTTCTTGATAGTTTGTTGTATGTCCTATAATAAGGATAGTGTTAGTACATAATTGTCTTTTTTGACTATTTAGAAATGCATCAACTTCAAGTCACTCGATGGCATGTGAAAATAAGTCTAAAATGTAGGAAGTAATCTTTCTCACCATAATAAGCTATCTTATCTTAAGAAATACTACAGTTGCAACACATCAATGCTAGTAATATTAGTGTTATGGAGACAGACTTAAATAAAATGGTGGTGTTATTATTAGCCAGGTAGATTTCGAAAGCCCTAACACTAACCAAACTAAGTACCTACTTCAATATGTACCTACCCACTACTGGAAATCAAGGTATAACCACAAAGGCAGGTTAAATAGAAATAGCTAAGTGTCTCTATGGAAATATGATATTTTATCACTTACCAACAGGTGAAATGATGATAAAGCATTTCTAGAAATGTATAATAATAACATACAAATATATAATTGTTTACTTACTCTGGGTGGGCTTTGTATTCAATATTTAGTTTTTCCAACAGCCATTCAAACTTCTTGTAGTCATACCGCCTCATAAACTTAAGCAACTTCTTTCTTCTGTCTATTAACTCTTGTACAGTTTGCTATTAAGAGAAATAGTAGATTTTAATACCAATAAAAAATGTAAAAGAGACAATGAAGAAAAGAAAAGTACCTACTTTAGCCTTAATGTTTTTTGGATAATTCTCCATAGTGCTTTGAAGACATCTGATATGACCGGTGATTCTAGCAACTGCAAAATAATAAGATAATCAACTGCCACACTCACTAACATTAACACGAAATATATATTATTTTAAAGACTACCACATTTGATTTTATAATTTATATGAACACCACTAAAACATGTTTATATTAAAAAAAATGCTCTGAAAACTGGTATTAACCATCAGAAACCCACAGCTTAAAAGGAACACTACACATACCTACAGTAAACCACCTGCTAGTAGAAGAAATGTCTATTTAAAGCAGTGTTTGTCAAAGGATGGCACACTATTGTTAGTATTAGATTGCTTACATCATTTGCACTCGTCTACATATTTTCTATAGAATTTATTATATAAATTGCATGTGTTAGTGTTGACAACCTCATTAGCCTAGCCTGCAAACTTTCTTCAAGAAATTTATTTGAGTTTAAGCAGTATACTATATGACTTACTTCTAGATTCCGCTGTGTTTTCATCATACTGATGTCTCTTTACTCTATTTTTCAGCTCCTCTTTTACCAATATGTTATATTCTTTCAGGCCAAGATGAGCTACAGAAAAGATCTTTTTGACTGGTTCTGGGGCACTGTAAAATATACAAGGAGTATTATAATCATAATCATAATCATAATCATTTATTTGCATTTAACATGGTATATAAGATGTTACAAAACTATTACAGAACAACATGTTAAGCTAATACAGGTTTAGCATGCAAATTAATAACTAAGTTACAATCTATGATTGTATACATTAATTAATAAAATATCAAATTACAAACAAGCACAAAATGTTAAATTATATATTATTCTAAAAATTATTTATGTTATAAAAATTATTACCATATAATAATAATTAAATGCCAGCAAATTTTGAGGTTATCCTACAAACTCAATAGCAGAATAATTTCTAAGCTCAACTCTACTTACTCTTTAATCTCATCACTTAATGCATAAATTAGTCCTAATGCATTCGGTGGAATCGGAGGAGTAGCTTCTAAATCACCAGACCTTTCTGGTTTGTAAGAAGGGACATACTCTGGTCTAACCCATTTTATATTAACTTGATGCTTTATTCCACGGCATTGAACAATAGAAGATGTTAAACGTCGAAGCATCCTAGGAGCAATAGAAGATGTCTATAATTTAAACAATTTCTTAAATAATTATTAAAATAAAAAAATATTTTATTCGTAATTTCTGGGTTCGCTGGTCAGTGACAGTGACAGTAACCGACAATTTGACAATTGACAAACAATTTTTTTTGTGTATTGTTTTACGGCTCCGGATGAAATCCATCAAGCCTATTCGTCAGTTTTTTATTATACTTAGTGTTATGAAGTTATGGTGAATAAATGAATATGAATATCTCAGTAAAAATGTGGGACTCTACTAAGTCCTTGGGCGGACTTCTTGAGAGAATTTGAAAGTGAAGTTGCACTGTTTTGTTTCATTTGCCAACACTCATGCGCACTTACGAACACTTAACGGTTATTAATCCACCATTATTTCACATTAATATTCGACACTTACTGCCGTACTCAGAGACGTCAATTATGTTTTAATGAAAATTAAGTCTCTTGCTGTCACTGTCCTATTTATAGTGCTAAATAGAGAAGGAAAGACATTTAACTGTCATTAACGGCAGTTAGAGCATTAAACCAATGCTTCTCTAAGATTCGATATTCTGTTTTTTAGTATTTGTTGTTATAGCGGCAACAGAAATACATCATTGTGAAAATTAAATTTCAACTGTCTAACTATCACGGTTCATGAGATACAGCCTAGTGACAGACGGACGGACGGAAGGTCAGCGGAGTCTTAGTAATAGGGTTCCCGTTTTACGTACGGAACTCTAAAAATAAAATAAATAAAAACAACAACATACTCTACTGGTATTTTTTTAAATAAAATAATAATTACAATAATTAATAATGACACAATTTTTAAAACTAGTGATAAGACCGCCGCGCCGGGTGGTCGAGAAGTCAGTGACCCTGACTGCGAAACCGAAGGTTGAAGATGAAGATGACGATGAAGGTTTCTGAAAATAAATAAATTTATTACTTTCTGTATATTTCAAAGTAACGCAGTTGAGTGACTGCTCAGACCCATTTTCCTCATGTTATAACATTTAATACTGTACAACAATATTATATTTATATTAACTCACATAATGTAGTACACTTGAGGTACTCGGCTGTAAATTTTGCAAAATCTTCAAAACATTATCTCCAATGGCATTTCTTTTTACTGGACCTTTTTATGAAGATATATGTAGATAAATTCTGAAAAACAAATTTAAAAAGTTATTATTTTATGCACATTTTCATACAAGAATACATCCCCACAACTAGCATAGGGTTAAAGGGGTAGGATAGGGTTTCATCATCATCAGCCTACACACGTCCACTGCTGGACAAAGGCCTAGAATAAATTAAATAAAAAGTTAAAGTTAAGTTAAATTTAAAGTTCAATAGATTTCAATATTTCCTTTAACTCGGATAAGTAGGTACAAAAGATATGTGGACACTTACTTCTTCTCGGTACGATGAATCAAAAATGTTAGAATCGCACTAGGAACAAGAACAAGCCACTGTGATCCAGTTAATGAGTTTCAAAATGCTTTGAACACAGCACACTAGATGATTTGGGCTGCCAATGTTCTCTTTTCATATTACTCAACCAGGCATTTTTTTAAATAATCATCCTTTGGAAACCTGAAAACGATTTCATTATTAAAATTTATACATAAAGAAATAATATACTTATTGCATACTTTAATTTAATCAATCTTCAAAAATATTCCTAATAAGGCCCTGTAAAATTGTACAAGTATATGAAACGTCAAACGAGATCGGGGTTATTAATTAATTAGCTATTGTTACCACAATAATCTTCCAGAAACTACTTTACGTTTAGTTTTTACAAGATTTGCACTTTTAATGCCAAAAAATTAATAATAATCACACAGTGACGAAAAGCCCAATAGGAAATTATATGACACAACAAAACTTACCGATGGAAAGTAATTTCAGGTGTTTTTCTACATGAGGAGTTGCCGCACAAAGGTGCACTACATTTCACCATTTTATTTTTGTACTTTTGGCTCTTAAACTTTATTAGATCGGAAAAATAAGCGAAAAGCAATCTCCTGTACGCCGCTTGATGACAAGTCTAGGATGACATTTGTCGCTTATTTGTAGCTTATCAAGATGGCGTTTTGCCTCACGTCGCATTTTGTCTATGTGTGTGGAAGTGTTGCAACAGTAAAAAGAAACGAGATAGTCTTATTAATTTGTGGTTGGAGAGAAAGAAGTAGAAATATTAATTTATTCTCATGTATGTAGTTGTGAAATAATGTTTGGTCTGCTTCTTATTATACGTCTGTGGTTTTATTCAAGTTTAAATTATAGTTTTGCACAGTGTGGCACACCACTATATAGAATAGAGCGATAGTTCAAGAAAAAAATACGCGTGGCGTTGCCGTTGGGGGAAAGAATGTTCATATTAAGCCTAGCGGTCAATGGGTTAATAATACTAAGTCATTACCAGCTTATGTCTCCACTCTCCACTGCTGGACTACACCCTTCCCTACCTTCCGTACGGATGGATAGAGAACGGGCCCGGTGCGGATTAGTGGTTGTTAACAACTGCTAATGCAACCGGGACCAAAGGCTTTACGTGCTTTCCGGTGATCTATGCAAAAATTGCTTAACCATCGAGTAGCTCTGGTACTGAGTAAAAAGTAATAAATAAAAATTTTCATCATCTACCTTTCATATAATTAATTTGCGGAGGTTCTGCCATGTAAGTAATGAGTAGGTATTGGGTAAGGAAACGCATTTATGAACCAATAAAATCTATCATCCGTATGACGATTAAAAAAAGACGAATAAAACACCTGTTAATGAACATTCATTTATTTATTGCTCTCCGAGTAAGAAACTTCAAACTTACAAAACTTTTGCAATATTTTGTACTTACTGTACCACTCCACGTGACGTGATTACTCTATTATCATTATTTACCACTCGTAATTAATTTAAATGTATTGAAGTAAACGGAGTAATTTCCATTAAAAAAAATAACAATATAGAAAACAATCAAACATAAACATTTTCTTGCATACCCAAATAGGTAGGTATATGACTAAAATAAATAAATACCTTTAAATAAGGATAAGTATATAAAAAAAACAGCAAAATTGTCGTAGCATGAAAGACTACTACTGTAGTGTATATATAATAAACAGTAGGAAAGTAATGGACACCACCCATTTTTGTTACAATATCAATCAATCAAATCAAATCATTTGAATCATTTTCAAATCAATCAAAGTTTATTCCTAGACATGTCGTATTAGGAGCATAATAAAAGATTTGGCACTGTATAGATATCTTATATGCGAATGGATATAGCATTATTTCCAAATTGGAGGCTGTTGTGATATGCAAAAAAACGGGTGATTTCCATTGTCTAGTTAAAATTTTGCTCAGTGAAGTCCGAGTAAATGTCATAATTTGAATGTAACATTACAATTTCGTACATATTTGTATTTTATACAACTTTTCTGTATTTGTATCACATCTCGAAAGAAATTCGATGATTCATTATACATTATTATCATTTCTTTACGAGAAAAGTTAGTACATGGAATGTTCAAACCAAAATCATTTATAATACAGGATGACTTCGACAACAATGGACAAATTTTTAAGGGTCTATTGCTGATATACATTACTTTTGCAAAGAAAAAAAAACGGAGTTGTCAAAAAAAAAAATTTTTTTTTCACCTTGTTTGTTTTCTATATCAATATACAATAATAAAAAATATAAAACCAATAAAATAAAATGTTAAGCACAAGCAGTAACAGACTGTACTCTATGCACCCTATGCACGCTACGCTAGGTACAGCAGCGCGCAAAATACGCCAGCTGCAGTTTATATTTGCGATATATAATCTTTATAAATATTATTACATTGAGGCATATAATTGTATTTTATCATTATTTATAAGGATTACAATGTCCTTTAAAATTTTGTCGACTGTTGACAAAATCACCCTGTAGTTTACAGAAACAATACAAAACTATATACACAACCATTAACAAAATAAATACTATACGTAGACATCAAACATTCAACTAATAATGAATTTTAGATAGAATTTTACACTAACCAAGGTTAAATAAAGTAAATGGAACAAAATAGATTTATTCATAAGAATTTTAAATAATAATAATAACAAGAGTTGCATAGACACCACTAATCCGTCTATGTAACACTATTATAAAAGAACTTCATAATTGATAATACCTTTAAAGATTTATTTTAATAACTATTATAGAATATCAATATCACTAGACGCAATTGTATAAAAATTGCATATATTATGTAATCACACGCATGCTTGAAGAATAATGAATTAGCTAAAAACTTTTCTAGGGAAAACACATGGAAGATATATGAAGTAATAATGATTCCTATTATTGTACAGGCAGCCGTAATTTCTAACTGAATCATAATTACATATAAATAAACAAGTCCAAAGAAGTAACGACGATGATGCTCTAAGAGTTTTCTACATAACATTTTGGAGGAATGCAGTGCAGTCATTGTAAACTCACTAAAACAAAGGAACACTGTCATTAAAACTTACAATACTGGACTTTGTAACTTCTTATAATTACAGGTTTCCACTTCTACACTTATGTTATTATGAGATACAATATGTCTTTAATTTATCATTTACTAAATCATGAAAACCGCTTTATCAATTACCCTGTTTGTAAAATAAAGTACTGTTCACACTGTTGTTGTTGTTGCTGGGTCCGACGACGGTCTGGATCACAAATGTTGAAAAAAATTCCACGAGCAGGATTTGAACCTGCACTTTCTGACATACCAGGTCAGGTGCTCTCCCAATTGAGCTATCGTGGTTCTAACCAGCCCGCCGTAATTATTCAACACTATTTACTTTTTTACTTTAAAGCCAAAGGCGCCCATTCAATGTCAACAACTACCGTTATTAACATCCGATCAAAATATTTTTACAAATACTAAAGATCAGTTAAGAAGTAGGCAAGCTATTTATAAAATGTTCAATTATGTTACTTTAAAACGTCCTCAAAAGTTTCATTATTAAGTGGTTTGGCTGCCTAGCGTGAGTTTCATTCGCCATTCGATTACGAAAACTAAAATGAGAATTTGTATGACACAATTTTAACTCTTCTCGTATGTCGCCAGGAGGCACTGTTTCAACTAATTTTCGTTTTCGTAAACGTAATCGAATGAATACAAAAACAAAACTCACATTAGGCACCCTGTTCACACTGTTGCGTCCGACAGTCTGGATCTCAATTTGTTACTTTAAAACGTCCACAATAGCTTCTTTATTGAGTAGTCTGAAACTTTTTCCCATAGTACAACACACTGAGAGGGGGGGGGGGAAATTGAATCTCACAAATATCGCCCTTTTGAACGCGTCAGACACGCAGTGTGAACTTTATCGGTACATTGAACAGGTTACATGTTATTAATTTTGAAAATACCTTAAGTTCACAAAGGTAATAACTTCAGTATTTAGATTCGGATCTCTTTTGGTCATATTATTGAAAACAAATCGTTTAAAAAATGTGGGTGCAAAAATCATCAGAAAGAATCAGATATCAGGAAAAGCACCAACACTAAAACAACCACGCAAACGATGAATTCGTAAATACAAAATAACTATGTATGGAAATTTAATACATTTTAATGCATTTACAGCTACTCAGAATAAAATCAATTTAGCTTAAAAGAGTTTGATAATTATTTGCACGATTATAGGTCACACAAATCTGTGCCGTTATTACAACTATACATATACTAATCAAAATATATTATTATTAACCGATATATATATTTATATTAACGAACTGCACGAATTTGTGTGGTATTTAAGATATTTTTTATATTATATCTTAAATATTTATACTATCTATTCACCCAGTATTAATCTGTTCAGAAAGTTGCCTATTAAAAACAGTGATTTATTAAAATTTGGCTTGTTGTTTAATAATACATAACGATAGACTATAAATACAACCATTACTTTTGAATATGTATTAAAATCTATTTGTGCCTAATATTTAGAATGAGAACATTACAATTAAATATCAATTTAATTTCAATATTTTCTTCAAACTGTATTATGATGCAAACATTTCCTAAATCTATTCTAGCCATTTGTAGACAATCAGTTTTGTGAACAAATGAGCACCCTCTATTCTTAGTAACTATTCACTTAGAACACACTGCATAATTAAACGACGATGTATAAATTATTATCTAAGCACTCTCTAAAACTCTATTCACACCTGGCAAAGCGCGTCGTTGCACATAAAAGCCCAATACGATATATTTTGGGAATAAAAATGCGATTAGAACTCTTGTTTTATGTATTGTCACTATTTGCAGTACAGTTTGATGACAAGATGTTGTTAACAGGATGACCGCCGTCGGTGCCAGACACAATAGAAATTCAATTGTTTATCGGACATATGGCGTTTAAGGTGTTAAGAAATATTTTAGCCTGTGTATCCCTTCTTAAGGCTACAGGCAACACCAGGGGGTGTTTAATCAGCAGGAGTCATCGATTTCAGTCAGACAGGGATTTAAATCTATTTTGTGCTTCCACCCGAAACGAACCGCTCGGTCAGGTGTGAATCGACCTTAAGATTTACGCACTAGAGTTAAGCATCTACTCCCCAGTTTGAATACTCTAGTATTTATTTACATTAAAAAGGCAAGACATCATTTGGTCGGGCGATAGCTGGTTTTTCTCTCTTATAATTATTGGACACTGCACAGTGCTAAAGCGTAACTATTAAATAAACTTGAAATTTTAATATTTAAATGTTTCTGTAGACTTTACTAATTTATTATCTTATTGATTTGTAAGGGAACTATGTCATGAAATATTGAATATCATTGTTTAATTTAGATCAATTTGTATTAATTTGTTGTTTTGTATGAGCCACTTGTGTATGTCAATTTCACTTACGCAAGCTATAATAATACAATTTCAAACTTTTTCCTATATATACTTACCTATGTAGTTATTTATTACATATTTTTTAACCAGTAGCATGTTCTAAGTTTTCACAGCATTAAATAGTGTCGGACACGATGCATGTAACTTACGCATGTTGATTGTAAGGCACCTGAGTAAAATGAGTTGAATTCGACAGAATTCTGTCTCCGCTATTAATGTATCCGCTTATTCACAATGAAAGCGCGGACGAGTCCATCAGTCGTGGCTAAATAAAAAATGCTCTTTAACGTAAAAACCCACAGAGCGCAGTGGCGTCGTCTTGTGTCGGAGTCTAAGATCCACTTCGGGTCGGTGAGGCAGCGGAGTAAGTAAGTATCTGTCACTTCCTCCAATCGACCATAATTATGTAACTGTAAAACTGTAGCAACATGCATCGTATCCAAACAAACACCACACATAACATTAATATTGGGCTATTCTAATCACACTATTGCGGGGTAATCTTATGTACAGTACGTCAGGTTGTCACAGTGCCACTATAAGTCCGGCCGCCGGGTGGCCGTTCGTCCCGCGGAGCAGACAGACGCGCGGTGTGGGTACTACCGGCGTCGATGCGACTTATCTGCATGCCGTCGCCGTGCTGGCAACGAAAAAAATTAATTTTACACACAACGATGGATAAATAGCTACACAAATGGATTTGAACCTACCAACAAGTAATATTTCCTCTACTTACTTGTGTGCTATAACAAGCCACCCAAAGGCTATTATTAAATGTACTTTCAATTCATAATTGTTGTTTGCCTAAATTGTTAATAAATAAATAGTTGTACAATATTTATCTGTCCAATAAATAAGTGTTTATTTTTAATGCAAACTTCTTTTTGAATAAAATTTATCTAAATTCGATCTGCTTTGTATACACTATTGAAACAGATGAGAAAGATCAACCGATGGTCCTGCGAGCTGGATAAAAACATAAAATACTTAGCTGTATATTTTTAGTTTATCGGTCCTTCGAGATCCGGAATAAATATGGAAGGTCTGTTGGCCGATCTGTAAGCAACTTATAAATCTTGTTTATTTATTCCATAAAATACAAAGCAACAGCTTACCGAGTCCACCGATAGCTTCGCCCGGCGTTCTTAATCCCTATTCCCTCTTCTTGCCCTTCTTCTTGCCGACGCGTTTGCTATAGTTCTGCGCGAGCGCATTCACTATCGACACCACGAAGTACACGACCATAGCCAACACGAACTTCTCTAGAAGACTCGAGAGCATAGAGCCTTTGTTCTCCGGGACTGAGGCATCGTCGTTTTTATGCAAACGCGCCTTTTGGTTTCGAAGGAACTCTAGTAGTGGTGCTTCGAGTTTCGGCCCTAGGTATGGTATTCTTTCGACCCACAATAGTGCTTGGCTGTTGAAAAGAAAACAATATTAAGTTAATAAACTTCTTTTTAATATAGAAGTACATTTTATAAAAAAGTATTGACTATCGATAGCTGTCTACATCGATATATCTTCTGTATTGGGCATGCTAAAGAAAAAGGTGCAAAGCGCTTCATTATATTACATAATAAATAGCTTTCAATGCATTGAATAAGGTAAATAAACTTTACTGTACACCACAAAAACTTTTAAACAACATGGTGGTGCCTCACCAAGCGGACTAAAGACTAGCGCATGATCAATATCTATATTGCCGCAACAACAGCGTTGGGAATCCAATCCGAGGCTTATGTATCTCAGACCGGTCTTACCGCTAGACCAGGGATGGGCAAACTTTTTCATTCGCTTGACAATATTTACTAACAAAATCTATGGCGGGCCAGGCTGTTGAATTTTTTGCTGTATTTTTTCAATAAATAAATATTTTTTTTGTGAAATAAAAATATTGATACAGAAAATGCATACCATTTTCTAAAACACACACACACTTGAATTTTTTTTGATGGTCACGGGCCGGACTTCGATTATTCACGGGCCGGAGATGGCCCGCGGGCCGTAGTTTGCCCATCCCTGCGCTAGACTATACACTGTGACTGGCTAGACGACGGACGCGTTAAAGGAGGTGTATAAGAAGCCGATACCAGTTCCATTAAAAATGAAAAAACACCACCTTAATTTTTTACTTTTTTCCTAGCTGAAATGGTTTTTCTGCTTATTTACAATTTATTACGCGGCCGAGCGAAGCGACTAACGAGGCGTTGTCCGCGCGTGCAGTTGACCTTACTCGTGCGTGTAGTACATGCGAAATGCCGATAGTTTACTTTTTTAAAACGCGTAATAACTCGCGTGTTTTAAAATTTGCTATAACCTTTTTTAACTAAAAGAGATGTAGATAAGTTACTAGTTTACCTCCATAAAGGCGTCCGTCGTCTAACCTGTCACAGTGTAAAGCGATTCAAATTACTGAACTGTAATTTAATATATTAAAGCGTTGCAATGCCTATTATTTAGGGCCTACGTCTGTTTCAAAATACTATTTTAAGATCATAGGTACGTACACAACATAGAGCAATAAGGGAATTGAATTGAGCCTTAAAATCAAGGTGCAAACACTCACCCGACAAGCGTCTCATTGAACGCGACGATAACAAACATCTTCTGTATGTGCATCTTAATGACAGCCTTCCCTATGACAGTGGCGCCGAAGAATGTCCAGAAGGGGACTAGGAAGTGACCACACGTCAAGCCGGCTAGGTCAAAGAGCGGGTTAGGTACAGAAGCGCAGGCGAGAATGCCGGCGAAGCCGACGCGCTGCACCAACTTTTGTACCATCACTTTCGCCCTGTGAAACAAGTAGGAAAACAAACGATTTAGAATTGAGTTTTAAAAAGTCTAAATTAAGAGTTGTATTTGATAAAGTGTGAATCATGCTGAAATATAATGAATCTGGTGCAACAGTATATTGACCTATAACAAACTTAAAACGCGTATACGCTTTGCGTATTTTCCAAAAAAACACTTCCTTGTCTTTAAATACAAAGATCATTTTCGCCTGTTCTATTGTTATTGAAATGTGTGATACCGGTTGACATTTCAAAGTTGTGACACTTTTGTAATTTAATCACAAAATTAAATACTTTTTAATGTAATAAATGAGGTTTATCATTGTCTCACGCTGTTGTGTTTGTGTAACACTGTTGGATTGGGTGGCTAACTCATATATTTTTTTAAATTGCATTGCACACACCAGTCCGAAGAGACGCATATGGTTATATTATTAAGACTCCATCCGACCCCGTCAAGGGGGAAGAAGGGCATACCTACTAAAAACTCTTTTACTTCTCTCATATACCGCCAGACAAGTCCACTTCCTGTTTTCCAATTATGTAACCGAGGCTGTGAAGCGCACTTACCTCTCGTTCTGTTAGTAGTTCTAAAAGTTTCCAATAGCCAAAACTACACAAAGATAAGATAAGATATATCTAAATTTTTACTTTTTATTTTCATAGAGTAATTATTAACGGGATTCTTACCATGTTTATTATTTATGAGTATCCGATATTTCGGCGCAGTTGCATGCGCCATGATCACGGAATTACTGAAGTTAATGCGGGTGAGTTTTTTATGAGCAGACAAAACGATCTACCCTCTTCCTTAGTCGTTTTTTGCGCTCGATGCCCGTACCACTGATTTCTAAGTCACTATTCACTCGAAATTGCTCACGACACACTACACTCACATTATCAGGACGCGAAACGACTTTTTTGATGTTTTTGCAGTTTTTAAGAAGACTAATCACTGGGTTCCAGACACGCGACAGTTTGAATCCATCTTCACGATTGAAATTTTTGTATTTCGTAATTTCAATCGCTTCTCTCACCAATCTAGGTACGTAGTGGCGTTCTGTCGAAATTATCTGAGGGTTGTAAAACTCAATCCAGTGATTAGGACCCGACTGGATCAGATGTTCAGCAATGGCCGATTTTTGCGTATCGTTGTTCTTGACAGCTTTGATGTGCTCCTTAATTCGGCAAGCAACTGTACGTTTCGTTTGGCCAATATAGGAGCTACCGCAGCTGCAATCGATCTTATATACACCCGGCTTTTCCAAGGGAAAACTATCTTTCGGCGACCGTAAACATTGTGCTACTTTTCTAAAAGGAGTGAAGATAGTATTGATTGAGTACTTATTAAGTATGTTTGAGACCTTATCTGTCACTCCCTTCATATACGGCAAATATACTGGTTGCCTGTCTACCCTGTACTTAAGTTGTTTGAGTCTGTGTCTAAATGGTACTATCTTCCCTTTATATCCATTTTTCTGTAGAACATGCCGGACATGGACTAATTCATCGTGCAAAGTTTCATTATCGCACAAGTCGTATGCACGGTTAGTCAAGGATGATACTACCGAGTCAAGATGTCTTGGGTGGTGATGTGAGGTTGCGTTAAGATAGCGATCAGTGTGTGTAGCTTTCCTGTATACCGAGTGGCCAAGAGAACCGTCATCCCGCACTCGCACCATGACGTCGAGAAATGCCAAGCTCCTGTTTTCTTCCATCTCAAAAGTGAAATTTATTTTCGGATGTATACCATTCAGACTTGCCAAATAAACCTCGACATCGCGCCGACCACCAACAAGTATACAGAAAACGTCATCTACGTACCTTTTCCACAGCTTAATTGACGTGGGTGCAACAGCGATAGCGCGCTCTTCAAAATGCTCCATCCAGATGTTCGCCACCACTGGAGCCACAGGACTGCCCATAGCCACCCCGTCAATTTGAAGGTAGTACTGACCTTGGAATACAAAATAGTTCGCCGACAAACAGTGATGTAATAATTTGGCGTAATCCATCGGGATGTTGCTATTCAGTAACTTTGCTTCAACGACCTCTAAACAATCCGCTACCGGCACGTTAGTGAAGAGTGATTCTACGTCGAAACTGACCATCAACTCGTTGTGCTCAACCCTGTTTTGGCGCAGAATGTCCACGAAATGACGGGAGTCCTTTACGTACGACGACGTTTGTCCTACCAATGGTTGCAATACGCTCGCTACGTGCTTCTCTAGTTCATATGTCGGTGAGCCTATCTGGCTCACAATCGGTCTCAAGGGGACGTTTTGGTTTATGAACTTTTGGCAGA